>OX438751.1:4138333-5462254 GCA_949316235.1 Oegoconia quadripuncta
AACGTCTCAAACAATTCCGATTAAACATAATGAAAAACCTGACATGCATGGCATAAAGAAAATCCTGGCAGGGTCGCCATGCGGTGTGGGGACTTGGAGAGACACAAAATATGAACACAAGTTACTCTGACGATGGTCGTTTATTGTCTAATTAACTTACTGACTAAAAGATGGGTATAAACTACCTTTCGTATGTTCGGGGAAAGGTGATTCATACGCTACAAACCATTTCGCAAATAACAACTTTCGGAACAAATTTTACCACCATTTTTAAGTCTAATTTGGTCCTAGAGTTCCACTGAAAGATATACCTCGT
Source organism: Oegoconia quadripuncta (assembly GCA_949316235.1). Taxonomy (NCBI): domain Eukaryota; kingdom Metazoa; phylum Arthropoda; class Insecta; order Lepidoptera; family Autostichidae; genus Oegoconia; species Oegoconia quadripuncta. The sequence goes on from OX438751.1 coordinate 4,138,650, forward strand.
ATTTTGAGACATGCATGAATAAGCGAAATATTTCGAACGAATGTCTGAAAACCCTTCCCGCGCCCTCTATTTGCCCGGAAAAGCCAAGTGCCCGGTATGACAGCTTTTACGAGAAGAAGAATGGAAGATTGATGCTGTCGGTGGTCGGTGGTCTGTCACCAAGTACGCGAAAACTAAACTAAAACTAGTGAGAGGCCACGTTTCAGTACCATAAGTCAACACACATTAGTTTTTCATCTAATAATGATTTATTTAGATACTATTATTATTATTATAATACTGCGAAGTTTAGTCACAGTTGTCACTCGCCCAGCGCATGCTCGTCGCAGACTACGTGACGCCGCCCCCGTACGCACACGATGCGCAGACATTATCTTTGTATGTGATTTTACAGAGCTTCCCATTTGCGTTCCCATTGGTAGTTAGGTTTTTAATAATAAATAAATATATATTTCCTACACTTACACTAATCATCTAGTCCTAAACTAAGCAAAGCTCGTACTATGGATACTAGATAGCGGATAAACGATAAATTGTAATATAAACCTCCATGACTCTGGAATAAATGTTCGTATCCGTTCCGTCCGTCGAACCCGCATCCGTTGGTTTCGCAAGCAGGATCTCTAACCACTACAACCAATCGGTCGTTCCATTGCACGAACTTTAAGGGAAACTCCTTAGTAGCTATTAAGTGGATAGAAATTGAGAGCGCAAACTGCACCCCAGAATATTCATTTTCTCCGCTCTGGAGCCTCTGACAGACTACGTGTCAACCGGACTAAATCAGCTCAGAACAACCAAGTGACGTCAACCTAGACAAAAGCGTCTTCACGTTCTTTAAATTGCACATGATCGTTACATAAGATTGCCTTTTGATCGCAGCACAACTTGTGGCATTTTCAAACGAGTGGATCGGATATATTCATATGATATCGGAGAGGACACTTGACTCATTTTTAATTAAAGTTCTGTAGTCAAAGGCAACGAAAAAAACAGATTATAGTTTTGCCATATCAGTCCGTCTGTCCGTCCGTCTAAATGTCACATGCATTTTACTGCTGAAATTTGGCAGGAATACATATTTATGACTCCTACAAAATTACGAAATAATGTCTTAAAAATATATTAAGGTACAGGTAATGTGGGAGTAATTTTTTTATAATTTCATAATTCACTCACACATACACTGAGTTACTGTTACTGAGTTGGAAAAGGTGCGAAAGTGGTTCGAAATGGTTCGTATAAATAGTGCACGACGTACGCTATTTTTTTTTTGAGAACTTGGTCCACGCTCTATCGTGCATTATTTATTTTAATATTTTTTATTTTAAATTTATTACAAAATAATCAACAGCGTTGCAAAGAAATGTTTGAGTATTTAACAAATTATAAGGACCAATAATAGATTTCCCGAGAGTCACGAGTTGAGAACCAACCGTACCAACCGTTGAGACGCGTTTACTTTTATACTTATCATCATTTCCCTGCCCTCATCCCACTCTAGGTGGGGTCGGCACAACATGTCTTCCTCTTCTACTCTTCTCTATCAGCCGTCACCTCCGTATCCACCCCGTTCACATCATATCATTCCTCACGCAGTCTACCCACACCTTCTTCGCATACGGAGATGGAGGAAGACCTTTATCTCTGTATTCCACGTTCGTAATTAGCACTCGTCTCGTTACATGCCTTTCATCCCTCCTCATAATGTGCTTTACTTTTATACTTATATTACAGCAGCACATAAGTCTGGCCATACAACATGGCAATGTGACCTGGAACATGAGTTCTATCTATGACTTGAACGTATATGTCGGAGATGGGTGAGGGCGTTGTGATGGACCGGGACGGTGCCAGTCGCGTGGTAAAGGGTAGCTCGGGCAATGGCGATATTATTGCAAGTTACTATAGGCGAATAGATATCAGAATGACACTAGGCCGGATAACCTTAAATTTTTAAGTAAGGTGGTAATTCTAGACCACTTACCTTCACATAAATCTTAATATTAAATTATGATCATGGAACCCGACATGCCTACTGGTGAAAAGTAAACATATGCACACCCCTCATGCCATACAACTTTGCCCTCGCGTGCAGTCTCTGGAATTGTGTTATCTGAATTGTGGAATCTGGAAGTGTTATTCTCCATAATACTGTCAACTTCCATCCAGTCAACAAAATATAGCAACTTCCCTTCAGTCATTGGACAACCTCCACCAGGCTTCCTAAATAGCTGAGAGTATCGACAAGCATGGAACCAATCAATAACAAAATGGAATAAGGGAATAACAAACAAGAAACAAGTAAGCTTTATGTGATGAGTTTTGTTCAACACCTATCATAGTATTCCAGGATCACAATCATCGTCAAAGCATTGTCATCTCATTACCCATATATTTATTATATATTTTCACACCCTGTCATGGGCATGACACTAAAATCCTTATTCAATGTAAATTTTCAAATATCTCAATTCAACATACGTGTCAGTTTAATCAAACACTGACCATCCGAATAAACAATATATTATTATTACCTATATCCGGCAATCATCATGAAATCATGAAAATAAAAGAAAATCAAAAACATTCAATACAAATCAAGTAGTCCTCTTAAAATAAAAAAGTTTAATTTAGTTGCGCTTTCATTCTTTATCGAGTCAAAATCGACAGTGGTGTCGATTCGGATGTACAACGAACTAACTAAATTTAAATTATATGTATCCTTTTCTAACCACTAATACATGAAAAGGACGACATATAATTAAGTCCTGTCAAATTAAGTAAAAGGATCAAAACAAGCACTTCTTTATCAATATTAGGTGTACACCTAGCGACGTCACGATTAAAATACTATGGAGCGACTTGTTTTGACAGCTCTTAACTTAATTTGACAGGCCTTAATTTATAGTCGTCCCTTTCATGTTAATAGTGTTAGAAAAGGATGTATCTGCTTTAAATTTAGTTAGTTCGTTGTACATCCGAATCGACACCACTATCTCACATCCGTCAATGGGAACCCCACATCGGGCATATTAAATCGTTTATTGAAAACTATCTCAATTAAAACTCATTAAGTAGGAGCCAACAAATTTCAAATCATAATTTTTAAACGTCTTAAGATAGTCAGTTGGCCGTTCGAATAATCGCTATCTACGACATATATATTCTTTATTTTTCTCTTTTTTAATATGTGTTTGTTATCTTATAATTATTATCTCTTGTATTGCAAAAATAATGTAAATATTACACACAGCATGTTCAGAAAAAAAACGTAAATCAATGGAATAGTGCAAAAATATTTTTATATAAACTTTATGAAAGCGAGCTGGTTTACAAGTACAATTTTACTAAACACAAAATTAATACGATTAGGAATAAATATGAATTATACTAAACAAGACGTCACCATCATTTTCAGTTCAATATGAATTAAAGCGTTTATATTTTTTCATTACTCATACTCGGAAAGTAGGTCTGAAATTGCCTAAGGAGCGGGTTGAAACATACTTCTCAGCCCTAGGGAATAGGGAATAGGGAATCGCTTTCCATGGGGCTGAAAAGTATTACTATAAAAAAAAATTGTTCTATTTTCAAATTTCTATTGAACCATGTTCCAACATTCTCTATAGACATTCAATTACAGCGCGATGTAAATTTGAAATAGCATAAAGTAACAAGAACATTTTTTTTTTAAATGACTTTATTATAATTTAGTTTCAACTATTTCTTTAAAATAACATAGATTTGAGCAAAATATTTGCCATTTTTCAATGATGAAAATGAAAAATAATGGCTGAATAGTTGTAGTGGCCGGCCACAGAAAAAAAATAACAAAACAAAATAGGCGGGAAAGCGGCAATCCGATTTTCATTTGTTTTTTTTGACTTGTAGACTTTTGTTTATACTTCCGTATAGCAGAGATTTGTATTAACTCATGTTTTTATTTTTATTTTCCTTGTATTCGTAATGAAAAGCACAGTGTTTAGTTTACCTCGGGTAAACCTCGCTATACGCTCGTTCGCCAAATTCCGTCTCGAGACTTAGTCCCGTATTAATAAACCATTCTCAAGATTGAGAACAGTCTTGTGACCGGTCTCAAGTAAACGTGTTGATTAATAAACCGATCTTGAGACCTGAAAAGCACGTGCATACTCAAGTAGTACTCACTTGAGAGGTGCGCGTATTTATAAACGAAACTCAAGACTATCATTCATTCGCTGCTGAGGCGAATACTTGAGAAGTGATCTCAGCTGAGTAGACCTCAAGATTGGTTTATAAATTAGCACGGAGCTTGAGATAGCGTCAACTGCTTGACGCATCTCGGTAGATACAACCTCAAGACTTGTATTAAGTTTGGTTTCCTAACGGGTCTAAATAAGTCACTTATATCCCTAGGATAACAGTGTACTATTTCTTGTACGAAGCCCAATCATTAACCGCTTACTCACTAATTTAATTTTTTACACCTCTATGTGATGGTTCCACCTAAAAGTTAGCAATACTGTAATTAATAGAGCGATGTCGACATTCAGATCGAATTTGACATGTTAAAACAGTATTAAAAAAATACTATTTAGATTCAAGTTTCATCTCAGTTTTCAGATCTATTTATTACCTACTACCAGTAGCAAGAAAGACATTTAAATCTAGCCCCAGGGCTAGACCCCAATTAATAAAGCTATCTCCAGATAGAGGCCGAATTAAGGTTGACATTTGACATGCTGCGTTAGACTATGATGTCCTATATGGTATTTTTTTTTTTTCGTTTTGTTCTCTCCTCTCAGAGAAGGCAAAGGGATCTAAGCCCATAACAGACGTGTCTTATTTTTCTTATTTCTTCAGTTATTAATTGGTATAAATAAGTATTTAGGCGTGTAAAATACTCAGACGAACAGCCTTAAGAGAAAAAGCACAGGAATTAGATAAAAAAAATATATTTCCAACATCGTTAATTAGCGATCAAATGTAATCTCCGTCCTGAAGGTAAACAAGAGTAATAACAAGCAATCATTAAAAAAAAAACAATGTAGATACTATGAAGTGTATAAAATCGAACGATGATTTACATATCTTCGACGTTTGGCGGTCCGTCGACGCGTTGCCGTTGCGTCATGATGACGAAACTCGACGATAATGACGCATGATTCACGTGTGATGATGACTGTTGATGTGATTACTTTACACGAATTCTTTGATGACTAACGCGTCATTTTCTTTAAAAACAAAGTTGACAACAATGTGCTTATTCCACCATTCTGAATGTTTTATTTTTACACAACAGTTTAGTACTGACCTCAATCACACCCGATGTTAAGTCAAGATGAGGCCAAAGGTGGAAACGTACTCACCCGGAAACCCCATCATATTTGGGGCACTGGTCTTATCTCTGACAACCGGAACACAAGCTATTAACATTGCTGTTGGGCGGCAGATTTTAAATAAGATTATGGATAGCTAGCCAGGCGGTCATTTAAATTGACCTACCACCAACCAAACCGAGTACTTAAACATGTACCCCGCTGGAGATCGCACTAGCGACCTCCGATTCGTAAACCCTGTTGTTTACATTGAGCTACAGAGGCGGTTACTAAGAGTATAAAAGAATAGAACCACACTATTTTCATGTGGTTATCATAAAAGACGACTACGGGAGTTTTCACCAAAAAACATTGTTGCATGTGTCCATGTGGGTGTCACGTGTACATATCCTTCGACATGCGGACAATTTCTATACCAATTTATGTACCTATCTAAAATAGTGAACCAATGGTAACTATATCGTAACTATATGGTAACTATATGGTAACTAAATTATATAATATTAGTGTACCCCAAGCGAATATCGAGCCCTGCAAAATAACGGGCAGCAAAATATAAAGACGGTAGTAAATTACTCTCCCGCAATAAAACTGTAAGAGTATCAGAACTACAAGAGTTTTTAACTTTGTGACCCGAATTCCCAAAATGCCCCAACTCCTGCCAAACTTGGGTCTGTCAAAAGAAAAATTATGAACAGTTGCCCGACTCGCAGTCACTGAGTTGTATACTTATTCAAAATTTGATTTGTTTTAAAAGAAAAGGGCTCTTATTGTTATATTTAGGTATATGTATACATAATTCTATCATATAAGGTCATATAACTATTTGTAACTTTTGTATAAATAATTTTGTATTGTAAGCAAAGCAACCTGTTGTGCGCTAGTGTGCACAACGTTTTGTCACAGGGTAGGCAGAATGATAAAAAATACTACTACAAAATAAAAACTGATTCTTTTAGTAATCCTCGCAACTGTTTAGAATATTTTCTGTTGAAATCGTATGAATCAGCATTTTTTTTTATGCACAACGGGTTGGTACTTGACCTCAATCACACCTGATGTTAAGTGAAGATGAGGTCGAAGGTGGAAGCGTACTGACCCGGAAACCCCAACACATTTGGAGGACTGACTATCTTATGTCTGACAACCGGAACACAACAATGCTATTAACATTGCTGCTTGACGGCGCACTTAGATAAAATGGTGGTAGATAACCAGGCGGACTTTAAAATGCCCTACCACCAACCAAACCGAGTACTTAAACATGTACCCCGCTGGGGATCGAACCCGCGACCTCCGAATCGTAAACCCAATGTTGTTTATATTGAGCCACGGAGGCGGACAATGCTTTTCGAGGAAAGCTTACAATTTTTAGGCTTTCCTCCTAGGGTAGACAGGCACTGCATTTCTACCTGTACGGAGGGCACACCACTGTATGATATTATTGGAAACTCTTTTGGCTTATGTGTTGTATTTTTGTTACAAAACCATATTTTTCTTTTTTTTAATACCATGAATACAATTTATTTTCCACACACACATAAATATAAATATAAGCTGTATATAAGTGTAACAAGACATTAAAGAAGGCTCGTACTAATAAAACTATTCCAAGACTGAGAAAAACTTATAGAATGATACTTGAGCTTATTCTATTTCTTCCGTCTAATCTGAATTTGAACAGTATCAAATATATAATATATTATTGAGTGAGACTCGATCTCAATCCTGAGACTGCCCGGTCAATATGGCCCTTAGTTTTCAAAAAAAAGAAGCCTTTTCCTTTTGTAACACTCTACCGCATGTAGCAATTTCTAAGCAGGTGCTATTGGTACCCAGGTTCTAGAGGATCTTCGTTCGCTTTTTAATGCGCATGCGAAAAGATTCACCTTCGCATTTCAAAAGGTCGAATTTTGGAAAATACCCAACATTCGCTTTCCTGCCGAGGGGGTCTACTCATTTTTTCGTCGGATTTAATCTATTATCTTGTACATTATTTGGATAATATTTCATATTATGATGACAAAGGCATCACACATTTCGAACCGTTCAAAAATACGAACTAACGAAACAATAGAATACAAATTCGCATCTGAAATTATTTCCCACTGTGAATTTTTATCCATCTGTGAATGTTCAAAAATACACTCCATACAAGGCATACATTAAAGGACAATGTTTAAAAAAATCACGAAATAAGCTAAAAGAAAGCGGATCTCACAAATAGCTCGTTCTCAACCACAAATCTATTTTAGTTTCTGAATACAGCTGCAGTTTCAAGTGCAAGAGCGCAGAAATCGAAGCTAGAAGTTCAAGGTTCCCTCCTACGCCCCCGCCCGCCCAGTGACGTCAGCGCGCCATTCATGCGCTCCCCCGATCGATAGCGCGCCCGCCCTAAAGTGGTCCAAGTCATTGTCGTATCGAGAGCTAATTGAACAAAGACGTGTCTCGTACAAACAAGAAACGTCAAACGCTTTATTGTACAAAAAGTAAATACATGAGTTTTACGGTATAGAGTTTGAGTACAACGGCGGAGTTATCCCGTTGCATTAGTTAGAGTACAGTAGATTGGGCGGGATTGGAATCCACAACCTTTCAGTGTAGTCGTCAACATTTTTAACCACCACACCAAACAGATCAATATACAAGTCGTGCATTAGAGTGACCGGTTGGAAGCGGCCAGCATAAAGCGACGTCCTGAGAGTTTTATTGGGTCATGCGTCCACCTTGTCATGTACGTCAATAGTACCCACCTGACAGTTAGTAATTTCAAGCAGGCCGTTATAGGCCACCAACTTGGCTTAACCATTGCCTTCAATTGAAAACAACCTAGACCAACTGTTCAACGTACCTTCTAAACAATGGTATGCAACACCTACCCAGTAAATTGTAAGCTTTTCTCGAATTGTCAACGCAACGAAAAGCATTGTCAAGAGCGCTGATTCAGACTATGTGAACAGAAATATTCTAAACAACTGCGAAGATTGCTATAAGAGTAAGTTATTATTTTATAGTTGTAGGTATTGTTCCTCATTTAATAGCTTATCATTTTGCCTATACCCTGTAACAAAACGCTGTGCACGCCACTTCTCTGAAGCACGGTAACACTCGAATAACAATGCCACTAGGTTACCCAAGCGATGTTAACTTCTCTAAATTGGCAAAAGTACTTCATGAGTATAAATATCGAGCCCTATAATTATGTATATCTCGCTCTTAACTTGGACCATTTATTAGGACCTGTAACAGGGAAAATGCGTTGTTAAAGAAAAGAAGTGAAACATTTTGATCTTCATTGTATGTTATGTTACCCGCTATATGGGTGAATACTAACTAATATACTCCTAACGTGGGCGTCAGATACTTGTTTATAACCACCGACTAAAAACGACGGGTGTTATGTTTGACAGCGTTGTCAACTACACTTTATCGGGATAAAAAATATCTTATGTCTTAATCCAGGATATGTTCTACCTATATACCCAATTGCAATCAAATCCGTTCATCGGTTTCACCGTGAGTAACAAACAAACGTCCAAACTTTCGTATTTATAATATTAGTTTTTTTTTTTGTTTATCCATAGAACATTATTTGAACAATCTTCACTATAAGACGCCTACGAAAACCTGTAAAGGTTTGTGTGTAGTGCGAATGAGTTAGATATACGACGATTGATGATCGATGACGACCGATTGGTGTGGATAGTGACCCTGTCAGCGAAACCAACGGTTGCGGGTTCGAATCTCGCGACGGGTAAATGTTTGTGTGATGAATATGAACATTTATTCCTGAGTCATGGATGTTTATATAAATATTTATGTATGTTTATCTGTTATCTAGTATCCATAGCACAAGCTTTGCTTAGTTTGGGACTAGATGATTGGTGTAAGTGTCCGAAATATTTATTATTATTATTATTATATATTTCTTCATAGTAGTAGTTAAGAAACTGTGTTACATTTTACAGACAACAGTGTTCCAATTAAATTAATAACCATAATAATACAGCCAATTCTGTGTTTATATAAGGGTATTGTGCACTTAATTAGATTGAGTCCCACTCAGGTGAGCGCAAAGTGGGCTCCTCTCGTAGTCTGACTACACATACAGTAAAGTGGGAGAAGTGAGGAGGCGGCAATACTCTCGCCTCTACAAAATCCATACTAATACGTTTTATTTTCTTATATTCCTTTATTTGAGAAATCATCAGTATTAACAAAGGAACAAATACAACAGTTATGAGCTTAAAACATACTAATTACAGATTTTGAGAGCGGGGTACATGTTTAGTACCTACCTAATCGGTTTGGTTGGTGGTACTGCATTTTAAACAGCCACCCCAAATAAAATGGGATTTCCGGGTCAATTATGTAGGTATATGTAATGTGCGCTTTTTACATAAATAGTTTCTTGGACGGGTGTTTCTCTGCCAGTACCATTGGGATATGATTTAAATTTGTTAAATTAGTAATAATATTTTGAGAACAATTAAATTCACTCCCACAATCACACATAAGTATTGAAAATTTACCAAATACCTACCTATATGATACCTTCCCGTGTCTAGCTTTTTATGGTTTATCACTTGCAGTTGTTTTTGAGTTGATTTTAGATATAGTTTTTTGTTTTTGTTTACTTTTAGTTAATGTTTAAATTTATTCATAGAGTAAATATTAATTCATTCCTTGGTGACAGCAACTACTCTACTTGGGGTGGACTGAAAATCAGCAAATCTGCTGAGTCCCTACCATTTCATCACAGTTTGACCTAATTTATTACCAATTAATTACTTGTTAAATTAACTTTATGGTGAATAAATACCTTTTATTATTTATTTATTATATGCTTAAATACAATAAGCGTGTATTCGTTTAAAGAAAGTAGGTATATAAATTGCGAAAGTGATTCTCTCTGTCTGAGCTTGTGGCCACCTGACAGTAAGTATGTTAAAAGCCGCCCCTGTAAGTCACCTACTTGGCTTAACGACATGCCTTCAATTGAAAACAATGGGAACCGCTATTTAACGACCCTTCCATCTCCGAAGCGCGGGACCCTCGTATTAAAATGCCACTATGGTGGTCACCCATCCAAGGGCTGACCGTGCCAGACATTGCTTTACTACGCTAATCCAAAACGATTTGCGTGAATGAAATAGGTTTCAATTTGTAAATTATTGGTGGAATTATTTCGTAATTTTTTGTGTTTAACACTTTATTGTATATAAGCCTACATATTAAACAAAACAAAAAACCAGAACATATTAAAAAAATACAAAAGGCCAGCTTATCTCTGTAAGAGATCTCTTCCAACAAACCTCAGTAACGAGACAATTTTTTACATAAATTTTGTACATAATTCTTTAATTTTTATTATTATAAAACAGAATATTGCATTTTTTTTTTAATGTGGAGGACCACACGGTTTGTATGAAAACTGACTACTGCCAAAAGGAAAATGGGGTGAATGGGGATGGCCCCATTCACCCCATTTTCCTTTTGGCACTGTGTGGTACGTACGACAGTCTTAAGAAGCCCCGACAGCCCTGTCGTAGGTGTGAAAAGAGTGAGTTTAACTCACGCCATACCACTGAATAATATTTGAATTTGTTATCAGTTGGCTTACTGGATAATGAGAAAACCTGCTTAAGTATCCTGAGAAACAATTTCAAATCAAAAAATATTTATTTCGTAGGATAAAAATTATCACTTTAAAACGTCACATTTTTTATCTTTTTTTTTTTTTTTTTTTTTTTATGCACGACGGGTTCGTACTTGACCTCAATCACACCTGATGTTAAGTGAAGATGAGGTCGAAGGTGGAAGCGTACTGACCCGGAAACCCCAACACATTTGGGGATCTTATTATTATAGTTTTTGACATTATTGCTCATTCACAATGCTGATTCCCCAGTGAAGAACGAGCAAGAAACTCAAGGGTTGCTCTTTTAAAATAAGTTTGGGTTACAATTATATTATATTGTATTATTAGACTGAATATCGCCGAGCTGTCTATGGCCATGCTTGCTTATCATCCAGATAGTTAGAAATTTTATAATAGCCTTTGGTAAATAATGTCTGTTTTATGATGGTTTTGAATTTATTTAAAGGTAAATTTTGAATGTCCACTGGAACATTATTGTAAAAGCGTATACATTACCTTAGTGACTTTGTGTAAACGGCTGACATGAACAGCCAGTTTATTTTTATATCTGGTATTAAACATTATGTATATCACTATTTTTCTTAAACGATTCTAGATTTTTTCTTACATATATTAAGTTTTCGTAAACATATTGCGATGCTAATGTTAATATATTAATTTATTTAAATTTATTCCTATATTTTATTATACCTAGTCATTATTATATTCATAATAATACCAGCCCCGGATACTCCATATAACCGCGCCTGCGCGGATTAGGTACTACGTAAGAATAAATAAATATAAATATCCTTGGACATATACACATTACAGAAAAGTTGAGGAGTAATAGGTTAGCATGGTTTGGGCACATTATGAGGAGGGATGAAAGGCACGTAACAAGACGAGTGTTAATTATGAATGTGGAGGGATACAGAGGTAGAAGAAGATCAAAGAAGGTGTGGGTAGATTGCGTGAGGAATGATATGTGTGTGAAAGGAGTGAGTACGGAGGTGACGGCTGATAGAGGAGAGTGGAAGAGGATGACATGTTGTGCCGACCCCACCTAGAGTGGGTTAAGGGCAGGAAAATGATGATCCTTGGACATACACACAATGCCACCTAGTTCCACACTAAGCCTATAGGCTTGTGTTGTGTATACCAGATGGTTGATATACTAAATAAATACATTTTTTTTGTAAATTCGTACCCGCGACCTTTTGGTTACTTTTGGTAATTTGGTTCTAACCACTACACCAAACAGGTCGTCTATAAGAAAGGTACTACCATAAGAATAATAAATAATACGATGTTATTATTAAAAAATGAATTATTATTATTTTATTACAAATTATTATACATATAGCTTCATTGTTCAAAAATGTTCTCCATTTTTTTTATGTATGACTGGATACGTCATTTGACCACAATCTCCTCTCCTGATGGAATTGGTCGATGTGATCAAAGATGAAGCACGAGATCTATTGCCTATTTCTACGTGCTATTTGTGTGAATTACGGCAAGAAAGAGCGGAACTTCTGGTCACAAGCAATATTATGCTGACTAAGTAGCTCCTATTCAATCGTCAATACTATGTAAAACAATGATATATGAAATAGGCCGCATTCTGTTCCTCAAGAATTTGATGTGAAGACTCGCTATCTCGCTAAGAAGAATAAATGAAAGATAATTATTATACAATTCAGTAGTACCAAGGATTGGTGTACCTAATAGGTACTACAGACTGGTTAACGATTGCGCTTGTGCTCCATCCCTTTGTCTTCGCATTTTTACATCACCTTCGGGTAGAGGCGACTGTTATTTTCCTTTGTCTTCGATCACAAGGCAATTGGAAACTATTCACTCATTACATACAATGGGTGTCAATTACACATGGGCCCTTATTATTACTATTTCAGAGGGGATTTTTTTTATGCACAATGGGTTGACCTTAATCACATCTGATGATAAGTGAAGATGAGGCTGAAGGTGGAAGCGTACTGACCCGGAAACCCCAACACATTTCGGGGACTGGCTATATTATCTCTGACAACCGGAACACAACAATGCTGTTAACATTGCTGCTTGGCGGCAGATTTAGATAAGATGGATCGACTAACCGGCCAGTTTCCCTTTATAAGTACTGCGTTTTCAAGATCTATTTTACCATTCCCAAAGTTTGTCTCCTAGGCCCGTATTACTGATTAAAGTTACTCAAGCAGTATCTCCGCTTGAGGACAGTTAAGAAGGGATTATGTAACTTGTATAGCGGCATCTCTTTCTAATTATGCTCAAGCGCAAATCTACGCTTGAGCAACATCCTGAAATACCAGCCGTAGTTTAGCGGCCGCACGATATCCCCGAGGCGAAGAGTTTAACGTCCTCAGGTAAGACATAGCATCCTCCAAGAGAGCGGCTTCTAGTGTAGATGCGACCATAACACTCGCAAGGGATATAAATTATGTGTATATACAATGACAATGTAAATTTCACTATCGGACCCCGTGGCTGAATGTTGGGTTCTGCCGGAAAACAGCGCTATACTATGTGATAATCATAATAGAGCATTAAAAGCTTGTTTCTAAAAGTGCCCTATTTTTAATGTAGAACTCATTTTTTTTATCATATTATGGCTTGGCAGTAAAGCCATCAGCCTAATCACGAAAACATTCTGTAGTAGTCTTCAGTAAAGTGGCAGAATGCTTTACGAAAGATTTTGGCGGCATCTTGTGGGAACCCCAATGCTTCGTTACGCACTTTAATTTACACTTCTCTCCACTTGTACACCATCACTGACTTTTGCCGTACAATATTTTGCCATAATCAAGCTTCAAAACTCAGAATGCACACATTTCAAGAGAGAAAAACAAAAATGCAACATCGTTGAGTTCCCGCCAAAAAGCCATAAAATGTTGTATAAAATAAAAATAAACTATATCAAAAGACAACACCTACTCATTCAGCTTAGTAAGCTACATGCTATTTTTAAATATAAATATTGCTTGTATCTATGATATATAAGGTATAAATATAAGCCTGAGAATTATAATCAATTTCTAGAGGTTTCCTGATACGCCAAAGCCTAAATGAATCTTATTTGTTTGTATAAGAACTTGCCGTGCTATCTAATGTTTGATTTTTTACTAGAAATCTGCAAGTCTGACCTTATCGTAGTATTTTCTTTGCAAAGAAAATTTTCAAACAATGACAAAACTAGCCAATATCTCCGCAACTGAATCCTACTCTCCTCCCTCTCCGGGGTGTTGCGTGGGCGTATGACGTCAGAACCTCCCCTTCTGCACCCCGCTCCCCTTCAACTTGACATTCGCAAGGCTCTATCGATTCACAGCCCCGCAATGCCGAGGACGCCGGTGTTTACATCTACTATGAATGAAGATTCAGAACGAGTGGGATAAATTGTTGAATGGAATAAAGGTTATATTTATATAATAAGAATAACCTGATAATTGGGGCACAGTCGATGTTTTGTTTAGGAACTCTAGAGAAATAATGACACTAAAATAGTCTGCCTTTTCAGGGTCCTTGCCAAAAAGAACAAAAGGAATGTATAGTAAATACCGTTGTCCGTATGTAGGTCTCAGCTATCGACTTCTGATAGCTATTTTAGAATGTACTTACTTGTCTAAAAATAGGTAATTTCTAATGCGAAGGAGCCAAAGTATAGTCGAAATTGGGACTTATGAATTAAAAGTACTTTTAATCAGTTATAAACAATTATGAAAAATCATTTAGAAAACATAATTACTTATTACAGGTATCACAACATGAAAAAGTAGGAAGAATATCTCCATACTATAAGTATCTACTATATCCGATTGTATCAACGGAAATCGGTGGGCGAGTTTATTCACCTACTTAGTTTACACCACAGCAGGACTTCACTCACAAGGGTGGGTGTTTGTAGCAGTGACTTAATAAAAATATTGACAGTCTGCAAATATACAAGCACGTTTGCCATAAATAATAAATATCGTAAAAAAATACACTTAAGAACAGGCTGTGTGGCTCAGTCCCATTGCCTATCCTTTGCTGGGATACATTAAAACAACAACAACAACAGCACGTTTGCATCGCTACCACAGAGCATATACATATTTGTGGGTAGGACCCATGGACTTATTATTTAAACAGGACTGAGTACTCGCCGCTGAAAAACGAGCCGAGCAGGATGTGTAACGTAGAGGCCGTTTGTCTCTGTCTAACAGGGTGACCACAATATATTTGTTACTTGGGACAAATGTTGTAATAAAATATTTGTCAAAAAACTTTGGCGTTTTGACATTAGCCGGCGTGAGCCATTTATTTCGCATTTCTTCATTTTTTGGGAAACTGCAATAATAGTACAACAGTCAGGACCCTAATCAATCACACATATTTCACATATTTCGACTCATTTCAAGAATTCATGGGCATCCTACTTCTTTGATTTACAAAAATATTATTTTTAGCTTACCTGTGGAAAGATATGTTGCAACCACCATAGGATTCACTTGGGCAAGTATAAACGCAACACTTTTTCACCATTTTACTCCTTTTACTTGTTATAATATAACAAATACTTTAAAAAACTTTTAATGCAAAGAAAATTCAAAATCACACCGAACCGCCATGACATGACATGCTTTTCAGGGTTACCATAAAAATAACAAAATCGAAATAAAAATGTATGTTTTCTGTTTGATTTAAGAATATATGAAAAGAAATTAATGCGAATGTTATTTGTTTATTTATAATTGTTAAAATAACATAAAAATATAAGTGTTTCAATGGAATTTTTGAGTAGCCAAAACTGTTGATCATAATCATTTTTTTTGCTGGCAAGATGTAAGAACGAGACACACGGCCTCCGTTATTTCTATCTCTCTCGGCTCGGATTTGCCTTTGTGTATGGTGCATCCAATTTAATACCTTATTGCGTTGACATAGTGATCATTTTCCTAAATGATTCTTTTGATAGTTATCAGTCCTGTTTAAATAATAAGTCCATGGTAGGACCTTATTTTTTAGTTTCAGTAGGTACTCTGCACTACAGACCTTTGTCGTTCACTTTTCAAAAATTTTTTTTTTCAACTTTCTCTAATTACACTACTCTTAAATTAAGTTTGTGTTGAATAACACCTATTATTTATATATTTAATTGTATGTTGGAGGTAAGTATCCGCTCTGAGCATCAATAATTTTCTGTAAAAGCGGAGCTGCCCGCTATACATTACGGTACACTTATAGGTATTCAAATGAATGGCTATGGCAAAATAGAAAAATCGGGAACATGATGAGCGACCAAACTTGGCAATCATATCTGAAATCCACACCTTACTTCGCTGATGATAAAGATAGAAAAATAAAAATTATCCGACAATATGAAATTTACGTTCTCGTGTGGTATGGATTGATATCATAACCATATTTTAGTTGCTTTATTTATTTATTTTATTTAACACGCATTGAACAATCATAGGACAGAAATTACAATACACAAAAGGCGAGTTATCTCTGTAAGAGATTTCTTCCAACAAACCCTCGGAAAGAAAAACCAATTTAAAGTTTTTTTATTGCGGACAAAAGAAAAAGACAATTAAAAATTGCTTTGTTATTTAATAACACTTTCCTTCCTAATTATTTCCTGTACCTATAAGTTAGGGGGCAGATTTACGAATCGTTGGCACATAGTTTACCATCAAAATAATGAAGATCGCTGATCTCTTTAATACAGGTTCCATAGTATTAGCATAGAGGAATAACGTATTAGAAGTCAGAGCTCCACTTAATTTACAATAGTTGCATAGAAACTGTTTTGAAACTGAAACAAAAATATTTATTGTTATATAATTAATAATTAATTATTCGCTAAACACACTTCATGCAGTCGCATTCGTTTTTCGCATGCAGTGTTTACGTGCCGCGGGGAAGTTAATCGATCGGTCCCGGCAATTTTTTTTTTGTTGTTACTAGACCTCAATCACACCTGATGTTAAGTGAAGATGAGGTCGAAGGTGGAAGCGCACTGACCCGGAAACCCCAACACATTTGGGGGACTGGCTATCTTATCTCTGACAACTGGAACACAACAATACTATTAACATTGCTGCTTGGCGGCAGATTTAGATAAGATGGTGGTAGCTAGCCAGGCGGACATTTAAAATGCCCTACCACCAACCAAACCGAGTACCTACTTAAACATGTACCCCGCTGGGGATCGAACTCGTGACCTCCGAATCGTAAACCCAATGTTGTTTACATTGAACCACGGAGGCGGTTTAAAAGATGAAATCTAATAATACCTGCCATTTTTAGCATTGTTTTACCTACTTGTTTCGGAAGCCTAACCAGGCCAATGTGATTTTGGGAAACCCACGCAAAGCAATTTCAGACCCTAAATTTATCTCAGGCGACCTAGTTTCGTGCTACCCTCGGCTGGATATGCGGCCTTGGTCCGGATTTTTTTAGGCTTATCTGTTTAATTTTACTTACTAGATTATAAGTACTTTCGACTCAAACAAAAACCTGTCAAGTGCGAGTTGGGCCTAGTTAGGGGGTCAGTTTCTTTCAAAATAGAACCAAGGCCGCTTTGAAAATTGATAACAGTTGTCTCCTTGAGTAAAATAAGAATTAATATTTAAAACGTATTGTTCTCTTACTGGTTTAACAACCATTTGTTTTCTATGTGAAAAACTACTTTAGAAAGAAAGAAGAAAGTTTAAAAGGGTTCCCTACTTGTGTGCAAAAGTCGTTTAACGTGTAACGTTAGTGCGAAGAACTCTGTCTGTTGCGACATAGGTAGGTAACGTACGGCGATAATTCAATAGTCCGATAGTGTATTAATTCAAAAGTATATTTGTTCGAATTATCTACTACACCTTATTATTATTATTTACTCACTATTTGCCACGCCTATTAGTCACTCACTGACTAAACATGAAATGTTAGGTATTTAAATTTAAATTGGCGGTGTATCCTATTTTAGTCCTATCATTGAAGTACAATGTACTAAATACGTAGTAACGTTACGTAGTTAAGGGCGTGTCTACTAGCCGCGAAAAGGGCAAGTGTCATGTCCGTAAAATAGCGGCCGGTTCTATGAGGGTGCGGCGCGTGAACTGTTTTCATTAGGACTCAAAACCTTGAAAGAGAGCCGTGGGAAATATATTTAATACTATCATTACGCCCGCAGCTTCAGCGTAGATTTACATTGTCTCGGATTCGACCTCCTCTTTTTTGCAAATCGGTTAAAAGTAGCCTATGTAATGCTCTAGGTCCCAGATTGCCTGTCTGCCTTCAATAAAACCTGTTTAGGCGTGAAAGCCAAGAAATAAACAAATATACGTAGACTCTACTAGACCCTATTTAGAAGGTCTCACTCAATTGATAGAGGTGCCTACTTGTCTCATGAAACTACGGTTAAATGCGTAGGATACAACCCTTTGATATCTACTCTATTGATTTAAAGTACTCGTGACTTAATTTTAGCATCACCGCCCACAAATAACTCAAACAATACGAGTACCTACGACCTCCTACAATCAGCCCACGAAGGTGACAATAGGCCCACGTGACTCTGAAACAAGTTGTGAAAACGCTAGAGTTGCCATACGTCAGTATAGTATAATATGCCAGTTTAAATGGGGCTGTTACCGTATTTCATTGTAAGGAAGGCTACCATTGTCGAAACAACGTCAGAGACGAAAAAGAAATCAAAAGAAATGTGTTTAAAATTAAATGTACCGAGAATGGACAAAGTTTTCTCAAGATTGTAACTCGTTTATGAGCCCCTCACGTGTGGAGCAGATATCGATGTATAATAATTTTTATTATTATTGGGTAGTATAGATAGTATAGATAGATGATAGTGTAGATATGGGTAGATAGATGACTAGAAAATGCTTCAGGTGGTTTAAAACCATTAACAGGTATCGGACATTTCGGCATGATATACTATTTTCGTTAAACATTGTAGGTAATGTACATTTTCTCCTATCTCACTTAAACTGAGCGGTATTTGAATGGAAGTAAGAGATATACCGGATGAGTTTTTTTACTGTAAGGAAAAAAATAGGGCATAATAGGTAAGTGAAATGGAAAGTATTGGGTAACTTAACAAATTTTTACGGACATCTTTTTAAACAAGCCAGCTGACATTTTAACCAGTAATTTACCAAAAAGTTACATACTAATCATTGATGACACCACATCAGCGTATGAGAAATGAGGATTTTGGCATCACGTGACGCTAGTTGACCATATTTTGAGCACCATTTTTGCCTTTAACAAAATAACTGAATTCCACTGTGAGGACTGAACATGAACATTCCTTGACGTACTTCCGCACCTACTTATACCACCACCACCGCAAGACTATATTTCGTTTAAGAGTTGTTTTAAAAATGACTTACAACCTTTACAAAATTAATAATTTCTTAAACAGAAAAAAGTAGATAGAATATAGTAGATACGTATTGTGTAAATGAATAATAATAATATTTTCATAGTGTTTCATATAACCCAAAGTATGCAGTCGGACCACGTGGCCAGAGCGGTAGGTAGGTACCTAAATACATTGACCCTTTTTTTTTGACGGGGGAAAACGCATTTACGCGTTCGACCCGCCGCTGACGGGGATCAGCGGCGAGGATATGTGGGACTCACCGCTCCACACGGGAGCGGTCCTACCCACTAAAAACCCCCCGGTGTTCCTCCGCGCACACCGAAAACGGCGTGGCCACGGGTACCCCTCGGTAATCGTCCGCAGCCACACCAGCGCGGCGCCCGCCGCCAGGGCAACAGCGGCGGCGGGCCCTCCTGTAGGCTGGAGCAGGGAGGAATCTCCTGGTCCAGCTACCTCATGAAGGCGGTGGGAACACCACACGCGCCTTCTCGCGAGGCTTGCTTGTAGGTGATGACTCCACGATTACATTGACCCTATGATAAAATTAATAAAACCACATAAACTTTAATTTCC
Source organism: Oegoconia quadripuncta (assembly GCA_949316235.1). NCBI lineage: Eukaryota > Metazoa > Arthropoda > Insecta > Lepidoptera > Autostichidae > Oegoconia > Oegoconia quadripuncta. The sequence continues at coordinate 4,158,589 of OX438751.1, forward strand.
TGAGCGATCTCTTGTTGATCATATATTATTTAGAGTCATTTTTATATCAACTCGGAACACAAAAGGAGTCGAACAATAAAGGCACAGTTACGCTCAGTATGATAATAATGGTTCATACGGATATAAAAGACAAAGCTTTACATGGGTGGAATTAGGGTTGCCATGCGTTCGGATTTTAACAAATCCGGACATCAGTATTATTGTGTAGAGCCACGGGAAATAGAGGGGAAATATTTGTAGGTACACATTCATAAAGTCACACCCTTTATCCCAAATGAGGTGGTCAAAGACATCCCAAACATTAGTGTTTGAGTGTTAAAACATTAAGAGATGTTTAAAACAACATCCACGGTTGACTTTGGTTTAAAGTCCTTTAGTCGCCTTTTACGAGACCCACGGGAAGAGATGAATGGAAGAGATTCTTTTTTTTTATGCACCACAACGGCTTGGTACTTGACCTCAATCACACCTGATGTTAAGTGAAGATGAGGTCGAAGGTGGAAGCGTACTGACCCGGAAACCGCAACACATTTGGGGGACTGGCTATCTTATCTCTGACAACCGGAACACAACAATGCTATTAACATTGCTGCTTGGCGGCAGATTTAGATAAGATGGTGGTAGCTAGCCAGGCGGACATTTAAAATGCCCTACCACCAACCAAACCGAGTACTTAAACATGTACCCCGCTGGGGATCGAACCCGCGACCTCCGAATCGTAAACCCAATGTTGTTTACATTGAGCCACGGAGGCGGTTGGTTCTATTCTCGTGCCAGAACCACACTTCACGTATATATTTTTGTCATATTTCTATGATGGTAGTGAGGATTGACACATCAGCACACTAAACGTCCAATATCGCACATATCCGAAGTTTTTTGTTATGGCAACCCTTGGTTGGGGTCACAAAACGCGTGACCTCTAAGCAGCAACCCCGACCTTAGCGCGCCGCTCCGGGTCGCAGCCCGTGACGTCATTGCCGTGACCTTATACTTGCGGGTACAGTGGACCGCTCAATGAAATCGACGTAACACTGTACTTACCTACGCAGTATTTATCTCATGCACACAAAAGCTACCTACATCGAACTACGAGGTTTATGTACGCTTAATATGCGGTCGACTGTATTTAGGAGAGTAGGTAATAGGCAAAGAACACTAACTAATATAGTAGGTCCTTTAATTACAAGCCTACTTAAAAATATACAGTATGAGTTTTTTTTACCGTAAGGAAAAAAATAGGGCATACATTAGGTAGGTAAGTACTAATAGTACTAATGTACCCCATCTAATGGGCACAATATCTTTTAGGTTAGCTCCAACTTACCACCTAAGATGCTTTTGTACAATTCGGTGAATGACGTGTACATCTTTAATTGTCATATAATATCAGGAATTGAATTTCTAAAATATGTAGACTTAATATATATGTGTAAATATTATATGATGTTGATGTTCCAAATAAATAAATAAATAATAAATAAACTAACGCTGTATTCGATGCTGGTTTAAAAAAAAAAAATTAAACTACCTAAGTATGTCAAAACCTTCTATTTCACTTTCCTAATGTACAGGGTGAATTTGAATTCGTTTAATTCCCATTAACAAGTGATTGCGAACAACTTTCACCAAAGAACCATAGTTGAATTCGATCAAAAAAATTTCGATTATCCATACAAAGTAAACCATACTGAAACCACCTTTAGAATGGAAGTCCATTAATTCTCGTTTGAATTCAACTATGGTTCCTTGGGGAAAGTTGTTCGTAATCAGGAGTAGAGTCACCCGTTAATGGGAATTCCACGAATTCAAATTCACCCTGTATAAAATAATAATAATTTACCTTTTGTGCCAATGAAATGAAAAATGAATTTGGTGTATAACTAGAACAGTAAATTTTTTCATTGCAAATAATGGAATTCTATTCTGTTCTCCTCTCTTCTGTTCTAATCGTTATAACCGCCTCCGCGGCTGAAGGAAACAAGCTTTACGTATTGAAGGACCCTTGTTCGATTTCTAGTGGTACTAACTCGGTTTGGTTGGTGGTTGGACATGTCCGTCTGGCTACTACCATCTTATGTTGTGTTCCGGCTGTTTTAGATAACCAGTCCCCTATTCAGGAGACTTATTCATGTTGCAGGATCCTGGTGAGCGCTTTCATCTTTGGCCTCATCGTCATATGACCACCCTCACCGACTCAGGCTACAGCTGGCCCATCTAGCGTGGTTAGTTTAGTAACAATAGTGATTTTACAAGCTATGTTAGTACAATTATTACTTAATCGAATTAACACACACATTACAAAATAAGCACATGGCCGAAATGGCACATGATAGGTGAGTTATAACTCCCTGCTATGGTTTTCAGGATGGAATTGGAACTGGCCCTCAGTCTACAGAGCAACGAGGCAACCAATATGCAGAAGCGTGCTATTCGTGCCATTTATAAATTAGGACTTAGAGAGTCTCTTAGAGATAAGTTTAAGGAAATTAATATCTTAACAATGGCATCTCAATCCATTTATGAGAATTTGTTATATGCAAAAAAAAAATATAACCTTATTCGATAAAAATAGTGATAGGCACAATGTTAATACAAGGAATGAGAACCAGTTATCTGTTTATGTTAGCCGACTTCACAAAGTTAGTAAATCCTTCAAAGGGCAATGTATACGCTTTTATAATAAGGTTCCAGTAGACATTCAAAATTTGCCTTTAAATAAATTTAAAGCAATCATAAAACAGAATTTATTAACAAAAGGCTTATTTATTAATAAAATCATTGACTATTTGAATGATAAGCAAGCATGGACATAGCTGTCTTATTATTCATATAATTATCAAATCGCAACCAATAATCTGTTTAAAAGAGCAACCCTAGAGTTTCTTGCTCGTTCTTCTCTGGGGAGTCAGCTTTGTGAATGAGCAGTAAATTTAAAATATAATGTAATATTAATATTACTTAATAGTGACGTTTTCAAGTGATAAGTTTATCCTATGAAATAAAATATTTTGATTTGATTTGATTTGATATACCCGTTGTCGTTGGACTAAATCAATAGATTCCCTTCCATATGTCAAAGTACTCCTTCAGATTATAAACAGAATATACAATAAGAAACCATTTCAAATTTCATTTCAATCAACAAAGAACAAAATATATAATTAAACAAACTGAATATTCCGATTCATTTTTTTTTATATGAGAGGGCGGCAAACGAGCATGCGGGTCACCTGATGGAAAGCAATCACCGCCGCCCATGGACACCCGCAACACCAAAAGGGTCACAGATGCGTTGCCGGCCTTTGAGGAAGGTGTAGGCTCGTTTCTTGAAGGTTCCAATGTCGTACTCCTTCGGGAATACCGTTCCCGTAAGTCCGCTCCACAGGGTGGTCGTACATGGTAAGAAGTTTCTTGAGAAACGTACAGTGGTAGACTTCCACTCATCCAGGTGATGTGGATGGAAATTTAATTTTCGGCGAGAAGTGTATCGGTTAAATTGAGCAGCGGGTATTAGCTCGAACAGTTCTTCAGAACACTCCCCACGAAATATGCGATAGAGAATGCAGAGGGACGCGACGTCTCTTCGTAACGCCAGGGGATCCAGTCGGTCAGTGAGACTCTCTTGGCCGACAATTCGTACTCAATTCATATATTGGGTACTTCTCGCTTTTTATCTAAATACTCAGAAATGTTATTAAAGCCTTTTGCACATAGTTTCTGCATTATCACTTATCACATCAACATTCTTTAAATATGGCACCGAAATTAGTGATACGTAAAATTGCACACTACTCTGATTCTTTTAGTAACTCACTCACACTAAAACACTAACTCAATATTTACTAGAATAGCTGGAAATCACATAAACAGCGGATGTAACAACTAGATTATCAATATTCACATTCGCCTTATAACATTTAAATGTATTCCTTCCTTATTTAAACAATAAAGAGTATTTGATTGATTGATTGATTTAATACCACCTATAATTAAAAAAATACACAGATCTCGTGCCATGCACGATCTTAGGGTTGGAAATGAATTTAAAAAAAAGATTTTTTTTTTACAATTCATTTTATACAATAATAAAAACATAATAATAATAATAAAAAATGACCCTTCGAAAAACCATTTTGTAGCCCTAGCCGATACACCTCTTTTAAGCCCTCGCGACATCACCGCACACTCAGCTAAAATGGGAGAATGGGCTGTCGCAGACGCCGACCCACAAGAGTCCCTGGTCGACGTGCCTGCTAACCTCATACCTCCCAAGCTTTCTGAATTTGGTTGGGCTTTTGAGACTTTTGGCTTTTTTTTTTCTCAAATATTAGGTTTCCAAATGATTTGCCCGTAGCCGCACAGACCGACTCTAATGGAAGGGGTTCCCATCCCGGATCATTCTCTAGTACTCCAGTACTTAGTTATATAAGTGGTATGGTATGGTAGTCGTGCGACCGCGTGTACAATAAACTTCGCCCGTAGTGTTGCGTCCTTCGATATGACACAAAACTTTCCATTTTTTTATATAACTAAAGTCATTAATACTGTTTATTTTTCCACTGAATTCCTGGCGTTAAACCAACAAACGAAACTTTGACCTTTATAAAAAGCACAGGGCACGCAAAGCACGCGTGCCCGGCGAGTATGGCGTCGCGCCAGGAAATGCCGTTTCCACCAATTTCATCGTATACAATCCAAATTATTGCTCCTATTGGTGCCAACTTGTGATCCGGATTTTTTTTTTTTTTATACACGACGGGTTCGTACTTGACCTCAATCACACCTGATGTTAAGTTAAGACCGGAAACCCCAATACATTTGGGGGACTGGCTATCTTATCCCTGACAACCGGAACACAACAATGTCATTAACATTGCTGCTTGGTGGCAGATTTAGATAAGATGGTGGTAGCTAGCCAGGCGGACATTTAAAATTTCTCTTAGGATAGGATATTTCTCTTTTTTACATACACACAGCGCCATCTAGTTCCACATTAAGCAACTAGGCTTGTGTACCAGATTGTTTGATATGGATTTTTTATTTTTTTTTATGCACGACGGTTTCGTACTTGACCTCAATCACACCTGATGTTAAGTTAAGACCGGAAACCCCAATACATTTGGGGGACTGGCTATCTTATCTCTGACAACCGGAACACAACAATGTCATTAACATTGCTGCTTGGTGGCAGATTTAGATAAGATGGTGGTAGCTAGCCAGGCGGACATTTAAAATTTCTCTTAGGATAGGATATTTCTCTTTTTTACATACACACAGCGCCATCTAGTTCCACATTAAGCAACTAGGCTTGTGTTATGGATACCAAATTGCTTGATATACTACACAATTTTTTTTTTATAAATAAATCGATAGGAGTTGTCCTATTTATTTATCCGTAACTCGGGTACACGCGTCCGCATTCATCATGCGAACATATGCCTCTAGCGAGATTCGAACCCGCGACCATTTGGTATAGCAGTCAGAGTTTGTAACCACTACACCAAACAGGTTGTCGGATTGTGAGACTTATCGAATACTCTTGCCATACCTATATTGCTTTTATATCACATAATCCGAAGGAATGGCTATCATCTCAAACAGCCGAAACACAATAATACCATGCTATTAACTTTGGATGCTTGGCGACAGACTTAGATAAAGGTGGTGGTAGCTGGCCAGGCGGACATTTAAAAATACTGGGGATTGAATCCGCGACCTCAATTTTGTAAACATAATGTGGTTTACATGAGCTACGAACGCCTTTATCGGGTAATTAGAGTCAACATATTAAATAAGGTAATATTAAGTAAGCATCTAGGTTTGTGTTATGGATACCAGATGGTTGACAAACTACACAAATCCATTTTTTTTTGTAAATAAATTACATATATAAATGAAAAACATCCATAACTCGGGAACACATGTCTGTATTCATTCGCGACCTCTTCGGTATAGTAGCAGAATTCTAACCACTACACCAAACAAGTCGTCTTATGTACCTATGTTGTTTACATTGAGCCATGGAGGCGGTTATACATTATTATGGTTTTAGTGGTTTTATGCGAGGCTGCGCTGGACGGGGCGCAACCATTGGTAGAACCGGCCCTGCAGCTGACGAGGGGCACACGAGTCGTCGTCCGTTGGTCGTGCGCCCCAACTTGCGTCACGCATGGGATAGTCAACCAACTCTGTGACGTCAGCAGACAGGTTGTGTGACGCAGGCTATATGCAGCACAAGGAAAAACCTGTGGGAAACCTGTGGTTAATAATAAACCGAATGAACAAATCCGGGTCCAAAGTACAGTGACTAGTTTTAAATAAATTATGTATTCTAACAGGTAGGATATATGTACCTACTCTCTATTTGTGTTTGTTGATAAACGCTTTGTACAAAAAGAAAATAAATGCAGAACAAATTGATATAGTGCTGTTACTATGATAGCATATGATCTACCCCCGTAGCATGACAACGTTTGTTGCGCGCTACGTAGGGGTGAGAGTGGGATAGTTGTATATTTCGTCCAAGCGAATGAGCAGGACAAATATAATCTCGCGCGACATAAACGTCTATCATGCCAGTCATGCTACTAGTGCTGCAGGTAGAAGCTAAAACGATTATAAAGAAACTGCTAATAAGCACATAAAATCTAACGGAAAACCTGATAAATCAGAACTTCGTTATCTACTTATCACAGTTCAAAACTAAGCTAAGCTTGTACTATGGATACTAGATAACGGATAACCATACATAAATATTTATATAGGGTCAACAAAATTAACCCGACAAACTTTGGCAATTGCACGTAAGTACATGACAATAAAATAATATATTCATTAAAAATACTAGCCTTATAAATTTTGTTTACGAGTAAAAAAATTAAATGTAATAAGTGCAAATGAAAATACACATTAACAGACTTACTTCATTTCGATTGTACCTTGTTTTATCTTATCAATGAGAAAAAACAGGCAATGTTCCATTGAGATGGAAGACGCCAAAGGGCGTGGAAGGTGGCGGGGCACAGGGCGCAACCAATGACAGCAAGTCGCGGCGGCGCCGGGGCAAGCGCCGCGGCGAGCGGCGAGTGGTCGCCAGAGGCGTCTTCAAAGATACCGCGGCACGCGTTTGTGTGTTGTGGCAAAGTGTTTTTTGAATAAAATCTGTTAACTTGTTTTATATTTTTCGTAATAGGTACTATATACACTCTGCAACGTTTGTCGGGTTAATTTTGTTAGACCTTATATAGACCTACAAATTCATGTGCACATCTACTGTTTTGTGTACTTCGTTTATTTTTTCTACATCGGCGAAGAGAAAACGTCATAGATCCTTACCTAACAGCCCCCACGATACAGGCTTGCCTAATATGGGACCATTGCTAAATCTTACGACTATTCTCTTCCTTAAAGGTATAGTGTATTCTGTAGTATAGTAACCAACCATATTGACATAAAAAAACTATCAAAAGTAAATCACACCAGGGTAGGGGTGCGATTTTTGAATTGTCACCGGTTGATGAGCATGCGAAAAATACGAACTCGGAAAAATGAATGTGTAAATTCTAATATTCGCATGCGCATACAACTCAATAATCGCTTTGAAGATAATCCTCTACACGTCCTACATACTCAAACCATTTTATAAATCTACTTAGCTGATGTCAAACTTATAGTTTTTGAAGAGTTGAATTTCAAATGTGTTGAAACTGAGAAATTGATAAAATACATACACACATAAGTTGAATGTACATTTTGGATAGATTTTGGTGAGCAATAAAAATATAAAGATAAAGAAAAGATACATAACATCACGACCCAAATGGGGTGGTCAGAGATATCCCAAACAATAGTGTTTGGGTGTTCCAATCATTAAAAGCTTAATGATTGGAACACATCAACATCCACGGTTCACCTTAAGAAATATACAGAAATGCACCCGTGACAGGGGGCGAGCCCATCGCCGTTGAAACGTGCAAAACTATAGATGTTTTTGGTGGAAAGTCCCATATTCTATTCTATTTGAGTACCTACCGAAACCACACAGCACTCTTATTTATAAACGATATTATAGTCCTCGCTTACCTATATTTTTAAAAGCGATATAAAAACTATTAAATAAATAATACTTAACAAATAAAATAATGAGCTATTTTCATCGCCCCGTTAGTTGTATACCTACGTGTGGTTATACCTACTTATATGTTTAGGCAATCTCGATTCTCGATTCGCTCTGTGAAAACAAGTGGCGCCACCTGTTGGTGGCTTAAGGTATTTGGTTTTTGCTGCCCGCGCCTTCGGCCGAAAAACAAATTCGTTGATTCGAGTTAACGCGTCGAATGACGACATCCAACAATGCTCAACGGCCCGTCCGGCCCCTCTGCTCTGGGTTACACCTCTTGCCCTCTTTTGTCATACCTACTCCCTATACAGCATAATCGATTTTAATCATCCGCCAATATTAACCTCCGACGCTAAAAGAAATTGTTATGTCTGTCAGTGTATCTGTTTATGGCATTGGAGCGCCTTAGACTGCGACTGCGACAGAATAATTTACTAACGTAAATCTAAACAACTATACCTAAAGCTTATCATTGAGTAGTTACGAGTGAGACAAACACGCAACAAAACCACACCCACTACAATATAATCGTAAACAACAGATCAATGTGTCTGTTATTTTCATCAGCGCTCTCAACCGGCCCATTAGCTCAGTTGGTTAGAGCGTCGTGCTAATAACGCGAAGGTCGCGGGTTCGATCCCCTCATGGGCCACATTACTTTTTTTTATTTACTATGAATTAAAATTAATGTATCAGTAATGCTTGGTCCCATTCGAATGCGGTTTTTTTATATTACAGACTAAGGGTCGTATTATTAAATCGGTCTTGAGATTGAGATCGTGTCTCAATCTCAAGAGTGATGTTTTTAATCCGATTTTAAAATGCAACAGATTCTTAAGCGTCAACTTAAGATTATCTCAATCTTGAGAACGGTTTATTAATACCGGGAAAGGTTTGATGAGAATCGGTTCACCCGTTTCAAAGAAAATTCACTTTTTTGTATACCTAGATGATGCTATTATAATATATAGTTCCTCAGGGATTGTCTAAATTTTATAACTGCCTTTTTAGGAGATTTTTTCTAATAGATATACTTTATCTATGAAATTGGAGATTTTTTTCTTCGTTAATCATATATACCAACTCCTACGATTCTATAGCTATTTCCAAATTTGTTTTTTATTTGGAAAATAGAATATATTTTATACCATACCTACTCTAAAAAGCTTATTTTATTCACGCAAAACAGTGAATAAAAAGGCCTTTTATTCACTGTTTTGTTTTTATTCACTGTTTTGGTGTTTGAATTTGGAACACAATATATCCGATCTCCATTTCAATGCTTACACAAACTCCTTGCGCTAAGATTCGAAATTCAAACTCTTTGGTGCAAATAAATTCTCGAGATTTGATTGGTCGATATTTGCGACAAGGAGTTTGGCATTAGATTAAAAACTGTTTTGTGTTCTTTGCTGCCATTATAGAAAAAAAAATAGTGAATATTGGCGCCATTTCAAATACTTACTGTGAATTGTACGGACACAAATAAATCGATTGAATTATAATAAATCGATTATGCATTCAAGTGACGAAGAAGATATTGTGTTAACACCTGAATTTATGAAAGAGAAGGCGACCGATATTGTAGAAAACTTGCTACCCAACAAATCACGGCTGGTTTACATCAAAACCTACGATGAGTTTTGTAAATGGAAAAATGAAAATCAAGCTTCGGGCTTCTGTTTTCTTAACTTATTTTAATGAACTGTCGAAGAAAAGGAAGTCATCGACATTATGGAGTATATTATATTCTATGTTGCGGTGTACTATAAAAACAAGGCATAACATTGATATAATAAATATTGTTTCACAAGTTGACCACCCTAATGATAATAATAAGAAAATTACGCTTAATTTCAGTCATTGCTCTAATTTTAATGTCCATTTCAATTAATGTAACATTTATTATTTCTTGATTAAATTTCTATTTTCGCTTAAATTATGTCTTTTTCTCGTAGTCATGGTATAAAGTATAGTATGCAACTCCTGAATAAAGTACGAATTTATATCGAGGGCCATGAATCACTCGCGTCGCTCAGGATTCTAACAGTTGAATTACTCGCTGCGCTCGTGATTCAATCGTTAGAATCCTTCACTTGCACGTGACTCATCTACGGCCCTCGCTTTAAATCTGTCCTTTATTCACTAGTTGCATAATATACTATTTAAGGTTTCACATGAAATATTTTTTAATGTCTGAACTAAATCACATAATAAAAAAAACTTGAACACAGCTCTTTTCATGACCTTCGCAGGAACTTTTATAAATGGGTTACTTTTAAAAATTAACACTGCCTATATTTAACTTAATGTTATCCGATAATGCACACAAAGTTTAGTTAAATTTGGATTTGCCGTTCCCAAAAAAATTTCAAAAATGTTTGTATGGAGAATACAGTCTTAATGAAATTCTTCATACAAAACGCCAATTTCATAGGTAAGGACCTAATACATGGCTTTCGTACTTGTTTTCTATGCGCACATAAATAAACCATCACTACTTCCAAATTACCAGATTACTAACTGATACCAGTATGAAGTGGATGTCTCACTAATATAAAACTCACGACTAAAAACTGGATATTACTAGATTGTTACGCGACCTTACGACTGTTTACCTTCACACTAGAGTAACGCGAAATTGTATGAATATTACCTGAACTAGTGTGCATTTCTACTGTCGAGACTAGGTACTTAAAATAGTGCATGGTAAAATAGATAACATGAGCTTACTGTACCAGAATTAATTATACGTATTTATAACCACCGACGAAAAACGACGGTCTTTGTCCGGATGTCCTATCTCAGTAATGCGGTCGAATTCGAATGCAATTTTTTACAAGAAAAAAGAAAATCGGTTTTTGGTGCATTGCGATGTTATTATATTCTTTCGAGGGAGAACCCACTGAAAATTAAATGTACAGTCGACAGCACGACGACCGTAACACTACCGGTGTAAGCTGGCCGCGCGACGCTATCGGAGATGAAGTGTACAAGACAAACGACAAAGACCGATAAACATTAGTATTTATAAACCAAAAAAACCCAACAGCATATTTTGTGTTTTGTGGACGCCATATTGGGTTTTTTATCATAAAATATATCCTAAAGACACTCCAGGCACAGATTGGATAATTAGTTACTGCGTAACTCCAGGTATCAAGACGAACTAAGGACACCATGCAATCGTGAGATGACGCCGAAGGTGTAAGCGTACTGACCCGGAAACCTCATCTTATTTGGGGAACTGGCTATCTTATCTTGGACAACCAGAACACAACAATGTTATTAACATTGCTGGTTGGCGGCTGATTTGGATAAGATGGTGGTAGTTAGCCAGGCGGACATTAAAAATGCCTGACCACCAACCAAACCGAGTGCTAATCATGTACCCCGCTGGGGATCGAACCCGCGACCTCTGATTCGTAAACCTTATATTGTTTACATTGAGCCTCGGAGGCCACATGTACATTTCAAAAGTGAACGAAGAATCACAAGAATATTGCACTCTTGTGATGTATCTCACACGCAAAATACTCGTATGTCGTGGTAAGTCATACATCTAGATTGAAAAGTCATTTGTTTTATATTTTCGACCTTTTATTTTTTTATATTATTAACTGGATACGCGTCCACAATCTCATCTGATGGAAAGCGATGACGTGGTCGCTGATGAAGCACGCGATCTCAGTAAATGCCTATTCACTCTGCTTTTGAAGATCCTAAAGTTGTAAGATTCAGGAAAGACTGACGGCGGAAAGGAGTTCCATGCTTTGTCATGTCTCTATATTATATCCGGGTGGAATCTCCTTCAGTAGTTATTCTGTCTACAGACTTTAGTATACATAACACACTTTTTATTCGAGATGTAAGAGTTAATTATTACATACATATTTTGGCCATGATTGAGATACATCTCAAACGTCCTAAAATCTCACCAACCCCCAATTCGTGTAAAGACGATAATTTTTTACTGACTTTTATCCTAAATTGCAACCAACACATTATCAAGATCATAATATATAATAAGTCGGCTGGGTAACGTTTGGGCAGCTACGTAACATCTTCCTGTCCCAAATACCGCTTCAAGACGAAAATCTTTGCTCAGTGTGTGTAGCCAGTGATGACATATGAAACTGAAACGTGGTCGCAATGGAAAGAGCTATGCTCGGTGTCTCCCTGCGGGATCGAATCAGAAATAAGGAGATCGGCAGGATAACCTCAAGAATTGCCAACCTTAAGCGGCGGCATCGCTCGTAGAACCGACAACGTCCGTTTGGGCGGGGCGGTTCTCGAGTGGCGACCTCGCACCGAAAGACGCAGCGTCCCCACCGAGCCCCCCACGAGGTGGACCGACGATTTGGTAAAGATCGCGGGATGCTGCTCGATGCGAGCAGAGCAGGACCTATCGTTGTGGAGATCTTTAGGGGAGGCCTTTGTCCCGCAGTGGACGTCTTTCGGCTGATGATAATGAAAATCATATGTTATCGCCTCCGTGGCTCGAAGTAAACAACATTGGGTTTACGATTCGGAGGTCGCGGGTTCGATCCCCAGCGGGGTACATGTTTAAGTACTCGGTTTGGTTTAAATGTCCGCCTGCCTAGCTACCACCATCTTATCTAAATCTGCCGCCAAACAGCAATGTTAATAGCATTGTTGTGTTCCGGTTGTCAGTGATAAGGTAGCCAGTCCCCCAAAGTGTTGGGGTTTCCGGGTCAGTACGCTTCCACCTTCGACCTCATCTTCACTTAACATCACGTGTGATTGAGGTCAAGTACGAACCCGTCGTGAATAAAAAAAAAATCGATAAACCCTATATAACTCAATTAATCTCTCAACGTCAATACACCTTATTTGCTTGTTACATTAGAACCAGTTCAAACTGGCCACGCTGAACGAACAAGATATCCTTGACTTTGAAACCACATTTATTTAAATTTCGACGCGCAAAAAAAGGATACGAATAAATTACAATACTATTAAAGCTCATAACAACATTTATTTTTAAATTATACGCATAATATTTCGATAAAAATGTAGCTGTATCCAGCCATTAAGCGATTCCGAAAATAAACATGCAAAACAAGTGATGAAAATGTATTTTTTTTTTTTATTCATTCATTCACGTAATAATAATGACAATACACCCATATTTAATAATATATACCTACAGCAATTAATTACATTGAAATAAAAGCTAATTCGATATTTATACGCACTGTTAAGAGGGTTAATCCCGTTTATTCCATAGAAAATTTCAAGTCCAAATTTTTTTAAATGAATAAACCGATTCTTATGAAACTTTTATGCATAGAGCACCTAAATCTAAAAAGTTAGTTTTTTTTTTTTTTTTTTTTTCTTTAAATATTTCGGACACTTACATAAATATTTATATAAACATCCATGACTCAGGAATAAATGTTCATATTCATCATACAAACATTTACCCGTCGCGAGATTCGAACCCGCAACCGTTGGTTTCGCTGACAGGGTCACGATCCACTACACCAATCGGTCGTTGAGAACATTTTTGAAAAATAGTATTGGAAACTAAATTAAGAGTGATTTTAAGTTTTCTACATTAACAGAAACACTGCAATATATGTTTTTAGATTCGAAATTTTTAAATGTTTTGTAATTACTTTTTAGATCTATGTATCCTGCTTATAGTAATAATAATAATAAATATCCTTGTCATACGCACAGCGCCATCTAGTTCCACACTAAGCAACTATGTATAGGCTTGTGTTGGGGATACCAGATGGTTGATAAACTACATAAATACATTTTTTTTTTGGAAATAAATACTTATTATAAATGAAAACATCCATAACTCGGGTACACAGGTCCGTATTTATCACACAAACATATGCCCCTAGCGGGATTCGAACCCGCAACCTTTTGGTATAGTGATCAGAGTTGCTAACCACTACACCAAACAGGTCGTCAAACGACTTATACGTATAAAGTTTCACTAGAAGCGGTTCATGACGTCTGGGACAAACCCTCTTAAGCGATTTTTTCTTATGAGCAGATCTAGAAATACCACATAAAATTTGTATACACTTTAGGTTATGGAGTATTCTTGATCTCCAATACAAACTTAATCAAATTCATTATCTATTTACAAAAGATTCAATACAAAAATTATACACGTTAACATACATAAATTAAAAGAAATAACAATAGTTTAATAATATAATTGGTCCAAATATTCATGATAAACCAAAACTAACAAAATAAAAAGTGACGACTAAATTTCATATTAAAATTGTAGATTCCTCCTCGGATGTAACCACCTCTGTGGCACAATATTAATATAGGTTTGACAAAACGAAGGTCGCGGGTTCGATTCCCAGCGCAGTATGTTTCGTACTTGGCTTGGTTGATGGTATAGTATTTTAAAAAGTTCGCCTGGCTAGGTACCACAATCTTATCTAAGTCTGCCGCCAAACAGTAATGTTCATAGCGATGTTGTGTTATGGCGCCTTGAGATAAGATAGTCAATCCCATAAATAACTTTGTGGTTCAGAGTGCGCGCGAGTTTTTATGTACAACAGGTTAGCGATTGACCTCAACCTCATGTGATGTTAAGTGCACATGAGGCCGAAGGTACACCCCTACCACAGGTCCCAATTTATATAGAGGACTTGCTATCTTATCTCAAACAACTTAAACAACATTGCAGCTTAGCGGCAGACTTTGAAAAGATGATGGTATAGTAGTCAGGCGGTCTTTTAAAACTACCCTTATTATACTTAATATACCGATCATTCACACTAAGAAGTTCGATTCTTCATTCATCCCGAACAGCCAAGGCATGGAACTCCCTTCCGACGTCAGTCTTTCCTGAATACTACAACCTTGGGATCTTCAAGAGCAGGGTGAATAGGCATTTACTGGGCGTGCTTCATCTTCGACCACATCGTCACGTTCCATCAGGTGAGATTATGGTCTAATGCGAATCCAGTCAATCATAAAAAAAAACCCCTACCATCAACCAAACCGATTACTAACCACATAGCTGAAAATCTATTTGGTGTAGTGGTTAGAAACGCGGACCATACCAAAATGTCGCGGGTTCGAATCCCGCTAGCGGCACACGTTTATATGATGAATACGGACACGTATACCTGAGTTGTGTACGTTTACAAATGCAAGCCTAGTTGCTTATTTAGAACTAAATGGCGCTGTATGTATATTTATTTATTAAGGAGTGAACGTGAGCCTCAATTATGTCTTGTAGTTTGCTATTTAAGCCGAACTGTTAGGCCTAATTTGTGCTGTGTGGTTTCGCCACTCAAATAGAATAGAACGAACCCGTCTCTTCCCGTGGGTGTCATAAAAAGCGACTAAGGGACTTTCCACCAAGAAACATCTATAGTTTTGCAAGTTTCAACAGCGATGGGCTCATGTCACGTGTGCATTTCTGTATATTTCATAAGGTGAACCGTGGATGTTGTTTCAATCATTAAACTTTTAATGTTTCGGAACACCCAAACACTATTGTTTGGGATATCTCTGACCACCCCATTTGGGATAACAGTCGTGGTGTTATGTATGTATGTATGTTAGGCCTAATTTAACAAACGCCTGATTTAGCCGTCGGGCTGCGGCATGTACAATTAGCTGTATAAAAACAACACAGGTTTCAATCACAATTAATAATGAGTGATAATTTGAGATTACAATTTTCTTTTTCGTTTTTCTGTTAAAAAAAACAATAATTGTTAGACATTATAAGTGATCACCATATTTTTAAATGTGTAAAATTTAGAAAACTAAGATTATTACAAAATGTACAATTTTAAAATATTTTTAGACACATTAATGTTTAACATTTTACAATATTTTTACAAATAAGAGTCTGCGCTTACAAGATGCCTCTGAATACGCTTACGAGTACGAAAAATTATTATGATTATACCCAGTTTTATTGGGACGTTCAATATTATGGAGCGTCGGTGCCTCAGCGGTTAAGACGCGGTCTCCCAATTTGGGAGGTCCGAGTTCGATTCCCAGGCAGGCCATGTACCAATTGGTTTTTAAATTTGATTGAATTACTTATGTGCAATTACACGACTGCTCTTTAACGGTGAAGGGAAACATCGTGAGGAAACCTGCATGCCTCAGAAATAAACATTCTGAGGCATGTGAAGTCCCTAACCCGCATTGGGTCAGCGTGGTCGACTATGGCCCATACACCCTTATACGAGGGAAGGCGTATAGGCTGTATCCCTGCAGTGGGATGTTCACCGGCTGAGATTTATATTATGACGTGCTCTTATTACATATTTTACCGACTTCAAACAGGGGACGGTTCTCAATTCGACTGTATTTTGTGAATGTTCGGCGAGATCTCCGCCAATTGTGAACCACTTTTCATAATTTTTTTGATTTTTTGCAAAGGTTTGGTGGTTACCATTGAAACCACAATCTTATCTGAAGTCCGCGGCCAAACAGTAATTTTCATAGAAATGTTGTGTTACGGCGCCTTGAGATAAGATAGTCAGTCCCATACATAACTTTGTGGTTCAGAGTGCGCGCGAGTTTTTATGTACAACAGGTTAGCGATGGTGAATATTTGATTTGGCACTCTGGAATAGAGAACGGAAGCCTATTGAAGTCGGTTGCTTTGCCAATGTTTGGCGGTCCAATTATATTTCATTATATCCGAAAAATCCCATACATACACTCTTACTTTTACCAACGACTATCACAATTTTTTATATTATGCCCTAATGTTAATGATTATATTTCAAATGACAACACCCTCTTTGGCTTTGCCGCAGTTAGGTGATTACTTAACAAGTATACTGGAAGATTGATTTATTCCGTTTGGAAAAAACGTAATGTACAAAGAGAAAGTGGTACGTACACTACGTAAATAGTTTATATAAATGATTGTCTTTGATTTTGACACATGACTTTCCATCAGCGCCATCTGTCGAGATTATCGGCACTATATTTTTTGTACTGTCATCTGGAAAAGTCTTATTAGCCGCTGAGTATAGGATTCCAGAGGGATTCCTTTTAGCAGGTGGATGACTTTGTAGGTGGACATTCCATGTTGGGCTTGCCGGTATTTGGTCTCCACTCTCATACTGCAACTTATATTGGGTCTTTACATATGAAATTGGAGTTTTTTTTCTTCGTTAATCATATGTACCAAATTCCTGCGATTGTCAAAGCTATATTCAAATTTGTATTTTATTTGGAAAATGCAATATTAGTTCAAGGTTTCATATGAAATAATAAATCACATAATAAAAAAAAATTGAACAGAGCTCTTTTCATGTGCTTCCTATAATCATTTCTTAGATTCGCTGAAACTTTTATAAAGCGGTTACTTTTAAATATTAATACCGCCTATATTTAACTTAATGTTATCCGATAATACACACAAAGTTTAGCTAAATTTGGATTTGATGTTCCCAAAAAAAAATCAAAAATGTTTGTATGGAGAAAACAGTCTTAATGAAATTCTTCATACAAAACGCCAATTTCATAGGTAAGGACCTAATAATTACAAATATCACCTTCGTCATCATCTTCTTTAATATCAGGTGTAATTGAGGTCAAGATATTATATATGTCCGGCGCACTGTCCTTGAATGGGTGACCACTAATAGCATTTTCATATGAGTGTTTCCGGGCGTCCCGGTTGTTTTGAAGTGAAGGCAACAATTAAGTCTTGAAAACACTGACTGTCAGGTGACCAATTATTTTCAAAGCCACTTATTAAGCCCGGGTGGTGGATTATGGTCAATACTCTCTTATAATGAGTGGAGGCTATACCCCAATAGCGAGATGTTGGTAACTGTTGATGTGATACTATTTCTTTTTATTTCTTCGTTCTGTGATCCTATGTACCGATTATCCAACCCATATTAAGAGGGTTTAGTACACACTACATTCTATATAAAAAATAACGAATTGATACATAGGATTTTCCAAAAATAAATTACCTGCCTCACCTTATTCCTACCTAATAGAACAGTTTTTTTTTTCCAAACGGCCTAAAAATTATCCAAAATCACAATTATTCAATTCACGACACAATTCCGAAAACGATCATGAAGTTCCCAGGTCCCTCCACTTGTCTCCGTTCATGTCACAAGTCACAACACGTCCATTGCTTTCGGTGCGGACGTTACCGATTAATTGTCTACAATGAGCCAGCGATGGGTGGTGTTCTCGAAGTGCTGCTGCAGGAGCGGTGTGCGCACGCGCAGCTTCACCTCCAGGGAGCCCCCCGCGGGCCGCCGCCCGTCCATTAACTGAATGAGAAATTTACAAATATAAAAATTGCCCAATTCTTATTAGTCAACCTTTGATACATGAGTACCAGGTTGGCCAGAAAGAGTAAAAAAAATAATATGTATCTCTTGGCTGCGTCATCAGATCGTCAACATCAAGTGTAATATATTGGACTCGTCAAAACGGATCATATGAGCCCAAACTCGAGGGGTTTACTAGTAGCCACCAGTACCATCACTCCAAGATACCAAATTATAGTATTGTCATAAGAATTTTTATATTTTTTTTATTTACGTTAAGTGAAGATGAGGCCGAAGGTGGAAGCGTACTGACCCGGAAACCCCAACACATTTGGGGGACTGGCTATCTTATCTCTGACAACCGGAACACAACAATGCTATTAACATTGCTGCTTGGCGGCAGATTTAGATAAGATGGTGGTAGCTAGCCAGGCCGACATTTAAAATGCCCTACCAACTACCAACCAAACCGAGTACTAAACATGTACCCCGCTGGGAATCGAACCCGCGACCTCCGATTCGTAAACCCTATGTTGTTTACATTAAACCACGGAGGCGGTTAAAAATTACATATGCATACAAAGGTTCACATTAATACGACAATTAGAAGTAAATTTAAATAAACTTTCAAGATTTGATTACATTGTTAGTTACAAACGAAGCTCATAAAAGCGTGCTAGAGCGCTATCTGTACCATAACGAGAGCTTTATAACACAACTACTATGTATAATCAGCTGTTGCCATGTAAAATAAATAAAATCGTATTCAACTTCTTTGGCCAATCTTTGGCCTATAAACGGAACAGAAAAATATTTCCATATTAAGTAGAAGTTTGTTTGTTTTTTTTATGATACGCGTTTGACCACAATCACACCTGATGGAAAGTGACAATGTGGTCGAATATGAAGCATGCGATCTCAGTAAATGCTTATTCACTCTGCTCTTGAAGATCCCAAGGTCGTAGGATTCAGGAAAGATTGACGCCGGAAGGGAGTTCCATGCCTTGGCTGTTCGTAAGATGAATGAAGAGTCGAACTTCTTGGTGCGAATGTTCGGCATATTATATACGGGTGAAATCCCTCCCCACGCCTAGTAGTTCGAAGATGGAAGAGGGACGGTGGAATAAGATTATGTATTCTAACGCACAGTCCCCGAAATGCATCCTGCAAAAGACTGAGAGACAGGCGACTTTGCGACGGTGTTCGAGGCTCCGTAATTAAGTAGTCATCGAATGATCACCTATGAGTCTCATGGCACGTCGTTCCACAGAATCGAGTGCAGCTAGATGGTACTTGGCTGAACCATCCCAGAGGTTAAAAAGTCGCAGAAGTCTGCAATATTTTGCTAACATGTTCAGCAAACATGTTTTGTTATTTAAGCAGAAGGCCCGGTTTAAGTCCTGCCAAGCTGGTACCCACCGGTACTGCCTCGTGGAGGGTGACGCTGTTCTCGAGCGGCGCCAACTTGACGGTGAGCGTCCCGAGCAGCGTGTCCCGCGAGAACCAGCCGCTGCAACACAACAGCGAGTCAGCTGCGCACGCGCCACAGCTAATGGGGCACCACACCACACACTACGTCACTACACAGCTACCATTACATCAGCTACCACATAGAAGGATATATAGTATAGTACAGTACATGCTTTTATTGCACACTAACAGTACATATATAGATACATAACCTGTATCCTGAATTGGGTGATCAGAGATATCACAAACAAGCTTGAATTAAAACATAGGATATTTTTTATTCCGATAAAGTGAGTAGTTCCCGCAGGATAAACAAAATTCCATGTGATAAAGTTACTCCACCTCAGCCAAAGAATATGGGGACATTAATTTTGGAGCAGATGAAGGCAGAATAACGAAATTATTATTAAATTAACTAGGGCTAACAGATCACACATTAAGACCATATAAAAGTAAACGAAATTACATAGACATGATACAAGTAAATAAGAAATACATAAACAAAATACCATAAAACATAATACTCCATAAGAAAATCAAGAAGAAATTATAGGTAATTCGAGGTACTTACTAGTGAAACATTTAACACACAATTTTTTATTTGTACTTTTATAAATAGTACTTTCAAAAACAATATTAAAGTAGCATGCCTTAATTGTAAAGTTTTATATATAAGTCCACAGCTGAAAGATTTTATCGAGCGTAATTTGGAGGCTTCACAGAAAAACAGCATAGAAATACAACTATGTCATTATTGCTTCTTCCGCTGTAATAGTAGGACTTTATTATACGGTACTACCTCAACACACCATCTTTTACCTTCTTCGTGTCTTCTAGTGGCATTCTGGCCTATCCAATGTCCTACGATATAGGGCTTGTTGGATAATCTGACTGGCATTCACACTATATTTAAAGTACCGTTGCTACCTGACCTGTATAACATATATATCTATACCGTCATATCTAGTATAAGGTAGGGTTTGTTACACAAGCCTATGTGTATGTGTGTGTATATATATATATATTGTTGTGTGTTATATGTGTATAACACACACATGTAGCACATACACACGTGTACATATGTCTATTGATTCATCTACTCTTACTATGCGTGCGCATCACTACTTCGATAAGTCACTCTTCTATTGTTACTATTTAGTATGAATAATTTAAGGTACCCTTTGTTTACGTCATCTTAGGGGTGGAGGACTGATAACTTGAGACACAGGATCTATCCTAGTTCAGGTATCAGTCCACCATGATCTTAGCTTTATTTAAAATGTTGCAATTGATATTTATCTACTTTGTATTAGTATGTAAGTTGAATGTACGTTTTGGATAGATTTTGGTGAGCAAATAAAGATATAACAATAAAGATAAAGATTATCTTAAACAATAATAATATTATTGGCAAATCTTCTATTACACACGCAATCGCATGCAACAATATTTTTGTCACTCATGCTTGTTCGACACGAATACTTAAAAGCCCGTATTCATAAACCGTTCTCAACATTGAGAATAGTTTTGTGACCGGTCTCTAGTAAACGTGTTGATTAATAAACCTTACTTGAGACCTGACACGCACGTGCATACTCAAGCAGTATTCACTTGAGACGTGCGCCGAGTTTCACGTATTAATAAACGAAACTCGAGACTATCATTCATTCGCCGCTGAGACGAATACATGGGAAGTGATCTCAGGTGAGTTGACCTCAAGATTGGTTTATAAACTAGCACGGAGCTTGAGATAGTGTCAACTTCTTAAGACACATCTCGGGTGATACAGCCTCAAGACTTGTCTTGAGATTGGTTTATTAATACGGGCCTTAGAGCGCAGTGTTTCGGACTAATTTCCTAATAAATATTAATTATTCAACTCCACTTACCCTCTGGAGTAGACCTCGAACTTGATTCCATGCCGTTTGAACACCCTGAGGCAATGTCGCGCGCCGCGCTGTATCGCGAGGGGGAACACCGCGTTGTACACCGGACTGTTGGTGTCTTTGACCAGCGCCGTCCGGTCTGACACAGGTGTCTCCTGCAATCGAGATACAGGGATTTACTTCGCACGTTAGAAACAATACGCGCTCGCTAGGTAAAATAATTTTTCCAACCGTTCTCTGATTGCAATGTATAGTTTTTTTATTTTTTTTATTAAGTTTAAGTAGGTTCTATCACTGGAAACCTCTAATTGGCTTTCAGTTTCTTAGTTTAAGTGATAATTTGTAAAACAGCTGTTGGTTTTCCCCAAGGAAATAAAATAAAACAAATAAAATGTATCATCATTTTAAGAGCGTTTATCCCTCACGGTATTCCGTACAAACTAACAAGTTAAAATTTTTCGAAATGAACAAGCTGATTGTAAGGAAAATTTTCAAAATATCGAATTTAAAAGAATATATTACATCTGTTACTATGGAACGCTTAAAATCGCTCTAATTTAGTTTCAATCATTTATTTTAGTTTTCAAAAATGTTCTCTACTAACTTTTTAGATTTAGATGCTTTAAGCATAAAAGTTTCATAAGAATCGGTTTTTCATTTAAAAAAATTTAGACTTTTTTAATTTTCTATGGAATAAACGGGATAAACCCTCTTAACAGTGCTTATAAATATCGGTTTATTAGACATAGACATTATATTTATATGACACCACATTATAGCAACAACAATATTAAGAAAAACAAGAAAATTATCACAATACACAGAAACAGATTTTGAAATGCGTTGAGTGCAGTGTGATGTCAAAAATGAACTCCATCTTAGCATATGCTGTAGCCATTGTTACACCGCTGGTTTTCAAAGGAGCCCAACATCAAGAGCCTCCGGCGCGATGCGGAAAGTTGTACTAGTTGTGCAAATCCATCCACATAACTAAATATAACAGTTGCATCATCATCATCACTGATTTAAGAGCCATGCTCTTGTCGGTGGAGATTTTTCCATATCTCTCTGCTCTCCGCCTTCCTCTTGACCTCCTGATACGACACGACGTTCAACTTCTCTTTTATCTGCTGCATGTAGCTTATTCTCGGTCTTCCTCTTTTTCTTTTCCCCCCTATTCTTCCTTCTATTATAGTTTTGATGAAATCATCGTGTCGTATAAGGTGTCCCAGTATTTTCCCTCTTCTATTCTCAATTACTCCCAACAATTTCCTTTTTTCCTTTACCGTATTTAAAACCTCTTCGTTCGTTTTCTTCTCTGTCCAGCTGATACGTTCAATTCTCCTCCAGCACCACATCTCAAAAGCTTTCAACAGTTGCATATAGATAAAATTAATTATTTAATATATATATTGAATATTCATACAGGTAATTTATAAAATTATTATTATATTATTATTCATTTCTTTTGTTCATTCAGTTCATAATCCTTACACGTCACAACTGTTGGGGCACAACTTCCTCTCACTGGGAGAGGGTATTGGCCAACTTAATCCATCACGCGGTAGTAGGAAAAACGAGCGTTTCGGCCGTTTGTATGAAAACGTCCTACAGTGTGCAAAGTGTGAGTTTTGTCTCGTTTTTAACTTTACCATCGCGTTCGCGTTTACGATAAAAGTCCCTATGAAACAAATCGTTTTGCAAATTATCCGCTAGAGGCGCTGCACATGTCTCCATACAAATCGTCACGTAAACGTGAACGCGGTAGTAAAGTTAAGTCGAAACAAAACCACACTCCGCCCTTAGCTCGTTTTCCGTTTACTGCGCTTCAAGTTTCTCATGTTCCCATAAAGCTACATGATAAATAGTGTCAGGCAACGAGCCCCCGCAGTATACTTATCTCCTGGACGTATTAGCAACATAGCAATTGTTATTAGGCACAACTTCCTCTCACTGGGAGAGGTTATGGGCCATAATCCTGGTGGACTCTCCCGTGGGCCCATTGGTGGATTTGTGTCGGCCTAGTGGCCACTTAACAGTCAGTGTTTTTCACACACCCGCACGCACGCACGCACGCACGCACACACACACACACACACACACACACACACACACACACACACACACACACACACACACACACACACACACACACACACACACACACACACACGCCCATACATGTACACACACACACACACACACACACACACACACACACACACACACACACACACACACACACACACACACAAACACGCCCATACATGTATACACACATGCACGCACATACCCATACATGTATACACACATGCACGCACATACCCATACACGTACACACACCCATACACGCGCACACACACACACCACACACATTCTATTTTGCAAGTTATATTTAACTCATATGATACCTAATTGGATATGTTTCTTAACAAAGCCTTTAATTGTTATGGAAGAGCGAAAGCACCTGATACAGGTACTTAGGTACTTACTAGGTGTTTTCCACCCAAATATTAATTATGTAAAATCTTTGTTAAAGAAATAAAATATTTTGATTTGATTTTTTTTGAGTGTTTTTAAGTCGCTCCTGTAGGCCACCGAATAGAATAGAATACATTTATTTGCAATCATTAGGCTAAGTAAAATAGTTGGTAAAATAGTATAAATTGTATCACCTAAATTAGCCATATACAATAGCATGCAAAATTATAATTAGCCTGTCCCTCATTAAACAATAAAAATACAAATTAAATTACACAATTAGCATGTCCTTTTTGATTAAATTAATTTTCTAGTTAATTAATTCACAATTTAGAGAAATAACGTCTTAACAATTTATTACAGTTTCAATTGAAAACAACTGGTACACGTGCCCTCCGAGCACGGTAACACACGCGACTTAGACCGCTCCGCCAAAATTTTACTGATTGAAGGGTCCCCTGCGAAGCTACAAAATAAAAAAAATGACTCTTGATGGCAGAATAGTAAGAAGTGGGCTGACACCCGCCGCCGGCGATAA
Organism: Oegoconia quadripuncta; assembly: GCA_949316235.1. Taxonomy (NCBI): domain Eukaryota; kingdom Metazoa; phylum Arthropoda; class Insecta; order Lepidoptera; family Autostichidae; genus Oegoconia; species Oegoconia quadripuncta. The sequence goes on from OX438751.1 coordinate 4,183,366, forward strand.
CTTGAATTTTCTCGTTCCTTTCCTCCCATTCCGATTTTATTACTTGCGTTTCATCTTTTCTTTTTAATTCTAGGAAAGGTAATGTATGAAACTGCCTAACTGTAGTTGCAAAAGCTACTATATTCAAATAGACAGTCAAATCAATTATGTCCAAACGTAATACAGATTTAAACAGAACTCACTTGAGGGTAAGGGAACTCGAATTTGACATAAGTGTCGATGTCCTTAGGGTTGGGTACGTTGTAGGCGATGCCACGCACTATTGTCAGCTCTAGGTCGTTCTCATTAAGGTCTGTATTGCATTGCACCACGGAGAACTGGCGGGACTCGTAGTGGAACTTGGGAGGCGGCTGACCGAGGCTGAAATTGTTTAAGACAAGAATTTTATACACATTAAGGAGAGAGCTCTATACAATGTTTATTCCAAAAAGGAGGGAATTATCAATTCCGCTGTACTCGTATTTTTAATGTAATTTTTGTTTGAAAGGGTATTATACCATCAGGGTGGTCCTCTATAAATTTGGTGAAGTTCTGATAAGTTACACAAGTCTTTTTTTTTATGCACGACGGCTTCGTACTTGACCTCAATCACACCTGATGTCAAGTGAAGATGAGGTCGAAGGTGGAAGCGTACTGACCCGGAATCCCCAACAACACATTTGGGGGACTAGCTATCTTATCTGGAACACCACAATGCTATTAACATTGCTGCTTGGCGGCAAATTTAGATAAGATGGTGGTAGGTAGCCAGGCGGACATTTAAAATGCCCTACCACCCACCAAACCGAGTACATAAACATGTACCCCGCTGGGGATCGAATCCATCCATCCATCTCGACATTCTCATCACCGCTGCATGTAATTTTCTTTCACCCGTCTTCTTCTTGTTGGACTTCCATAATAAAGGTGGTTTCAGAATGGTTTACTATCTTCTATTGTTATCATCAAAAATTATTGTAAATTATTTTGCGCAATAAAGAGTATTTGTATTGTATTGTTTACTTTGTATGGGTAACCGAAATTTTTTTGATAGAATTCGACTATGGTTCCTTGGGGAAAGTTGTTCGTAATCAAGAGTGACGTCACCAGTAACCAGGAATTACACAAATTAAATTTCACCCTATATAGTAAAGTGTTATAATAATATGCGGCAATATCTTAAACTCAATTTTAGGTATCGCTAGATTTACAGAGCTTGAACATGTGTAAAGGCGATGGGCCCACCGTTTTAAATAAAAACCATTTTCAAATGTATTAATGTACGGGCGATACAATGCCACAGACACACGTAGGCTTCTAGATTTACGGAGCTTGAACATGTGCAAAGGCGAGACCGCTTCAAATAAAAACCTTTTTCAACTGTATTTTTGGGCGATACAATGCCACAGACAGACGTAGGCTTCAAACTCCCATTTTTGCATCAAGGATTATAAAAGGAACTCAAACTAACCTTTTAGCAACCACAACGACATCAAGATCCTGTTTCACGCTGACGGCGAGATGCTCAAACCTATTCATTTCGGCTATGTTGCCCATCTCCCTGTAGTGGTCCCTATTGGTCAGGCAGAGCTTCAGCTGATTGGTCAGTTGCTGCGAAAGGCGCGTGAGCACGTCATCATCATCCGCGTTGGAGGGCGGGCTGACCTCTTCGTGAGGGGTGCAGTCTTCAGCTGACACTACGTCGAAACTGTAAATTAAAAATAACAGAATGGAATGCGTTTATTTGACACACTCTACGACACATTAAAAATATACGAAAGCAAAAAGAAAGATAACATAATACAAAGTAAAAAATAATATTATGAGTGAAATTCGATCTCAATCAATCAATCAAATACGCATTATTGTTTAGACTAGCTTTCCGCCCTTCGGATCTTCGCCTGCATGGGATAACTTTATAGCGGAAATTTGTTTATCCCGCGGGAGTTACTCACTTAATCGAGATAAAAAAATTTCATTTTCAAAAATTTCATGCCGGCCAGAGATTGATATGCGACAGTCGGGATTCGTAGGGTTCCCATCATGCGTAATTCATTTGGAACTCATATTTTCTCCAAGTTTTATTTAATTTAATGATGAAATTATGTAGAAGAGGCTACAAACGGACCGTCAAATGACACAATGCTTTATTCGAGGCGGGTTTTGAAAAAAAATAAAAAAAATAAACTACCTATGCCAATAACTTCTGTTTCACTTACCTATATGCCCTATTTTTTTCCTTACGGTAAAAAAGCTCATCCAGTATATTGTATCATCAAATCAAATTAAATCAAAAATGCTTTATTTTGTAGGTACACTTAAAATAGTCAGATTTTACATTTTTAAAGCTACTGCTTGTTCAAAAGGCAATTTTCGATTGAGAAGAACAAGCAAAGAACAAAAAACGCGAGAGGTTGCTCTTTAAATAATAAAGTTTTTATATTACAAAATAATTAATTATTATTTTATATTATAATATTTCATTATTAATTGTGAAATAGCCTGGTTATGCGAACGAGCTGGTTATGTCCATGAATGTTTATCATCTAAATAATCTGATATTTTATAATTATTGTATTGTACTGTTGTGTTTCAAGTAGTGAATGTTTATTCACTACTTGAAACAGTTTTATTTTCTTTCTGTAAGCCTTATTATTGGTCGAATTTAACAGTTGGCGATGAATTTAATTATCATTGAAGTCGACTCATATTCACCGTTAAACAAAAAATACAAAAAATCTTTACTCACGTCTGTTCAATCTGAGTCTTAGCCTTCGGCGGTAGCGGCAGTGACTTGAAATCGACGGCGAGGCCGCCCCGGGCCGCCTCTATGACCGGGTCGAATCCTATCGCTGCCCGGAGGTACTCTTTCGCTTGTTCTATGTTACCTGTGGAACAAAGGGTCTACGTTAGCGTCAGAATATGAGCGGGAAAAGTGCGAGTTAAATGTTACACGTCTTATTCATAAAAATTTACAAACGCTTTATAAGCTTGTTTTAGTTATAGTGTGTTTTATCTCTGTCGTTCATAAGGAAATGTTGTAATGAAAGAAAGTGACAAAACATACTTTAACTAAAACAGGCTTATAAACAGGTTCATAAATTTTTATGAATAAGAGGGTAAGAGTGACAGTTTACTTATGTGCATTTATCCGACTGCTCTTAAACGGTGAAGGAATATCGTGAGGAAACCTGCATGCCTGAGAAATAAAAATTCTAAGGTATGTGAAGTCCCCAACCCGCATTGGGCCAGTGTGGTGGACTATGGCCCATACTCCCTCATTATACGAGAGAAGGCCTATAACCCTGCAGTGGGATGTTTACGGGCTGATGATGATGAGTGACAATTTTCAAAACTATTCATACAGATTCATATCCATCTTCGGACAACTAGGCGTGGGTAGGGATTTCACCCGTATATAATTAACTAGCTTTCCGCCCGCGGCTTCGTTTGCGTCGAAGAACTTTATCGCGTAAGTTTGTTTATCCCGCGGGAACTACTTTATCGGGCTAGAAAAAATCCTATGTCTTAATCCAGGGTATGTTCTACATATTTACCAAATTTCATCCAATTCCGTTCATCAGTTTAACCGTGATTGAGCAACAAACAAATAAACAAACAAACATCCAAACTTTCGCATTTATAATATTAGTTAGATTAGATATACCAAACACTAAGCAGTAAAAAATTGTAGCTCAGTTGGAAGATTAGCATCGTTGCCCTTACCGGATTTCTTCGCCTTCAGCGCTGCGTCTTTGAACTCCTTCTGCCTGAGCAGCAGGAAGGCGAGCTGCTTCTCGTGCCGCGTCGCGGGGGGGCGGGGCGCGGGGCGGGGCGACGGCCGGGGCGGGGCGCTCGGACCATGCGCCTGGAGATAACGTACGGTGAATTCTTGGACGAATTACCTGCTAGATGCGAGGCATGAGACACGCAATCTCAGTAAATGCCTACCTTAAACTTGAGATTTTAATCTTCGGGGTATTTAACGAAAGATATGCCCAGAATTAATATATGTATACATATACAATCGTACACAGCGGTTATGAGATGTAGATAATAATAATAATTTGGACACTACAACAATTATCTAGTCCAAAACTATGCAAAGTATGTCCTGTGGATACACGATAGCGAACAAACAAACAAAATCTAAGACTCGGGAATAAATGTTCGTATTCACACAAACACTTACCCCTAACAATATCAAACGAAACAATAAATGTCCTCAAAATTAAAATGACATGGATCCCTACTGAGCGATACTGTAACTATTAAAAGCAAATTCGTTAAAGTTGCTTATAAAATAATCCTTGTGACGTTTTGGCGATATTACCTAATTTTCGGTGTTCCTGATGCGAACTTTATACGGACTGTGGTAACTGCGCGAAATGAACACAGCGACTGAAAAGAGTCCCTATTAGCCCGCGTTCCCTTTCTACATCGAAATAAAAAAGAACATGGACATATTCATTTGACACCACACAATAACAGCAACAAGAATAACAATCAATCAATCAATCAATCAATCAATCAATCAATCAATCAAGTACACTTTATTGCACAAAATTTCTACAATTCACTTCTTAAATATAGCTTCAAAAAAAATAATAATTGTACAACCAGGCGGTATTAAGCGATTTCTACCAGACATCCTTTGGGTAGAGAAAAAATTAGAACGGGATAAAAGCAAGTAGGTTGTGCACCAATGATTTAAAAAATATATATATAAAATAATAGATACTAAACAATAGATATAAACATACATACGTTAGATATGAAAATCAACTTACATGCAATGATAGTGTAAAATATACCTACATATATATTGATAAATTATTATAAATACATATACAATATATGTGACACCAAACAAAGAAAATAATGGATACGATCATTATCAAATCTCAAAACCACGAATATGGCAAACGGTCACGACGCTAGAAAATGTGCCTTGACTTGTGCTCTAAAAGTAAATGATGATTGTGAACAATATTAATAACAAGAAAATATAACAATATACGCGTAACACACAATGAGTGAAGTGTGAGTAGGTATGATATCGAAAATGAACTCCATCTCAGCATGAGCTGCAGCAATTTCCAAAGCGCTGGTTTTCAGAGAACTTAATGCCATTTGAGAGAAGGTTCAAATTCTTTTTACATTCAATATCAAATACGCCTTCCAGTATATAAATTACTTAGTAAATAGTCGTTACAATAATCGTGCTCTCTATTACGAACAGCTGTAGTTGTACAGTCGCGGAACGAAAAGATTCGTCATCTTAAAGTTGACTTTTGCTTGTAGACAAGTTGTTGATTTGACATTTGATTCACAACGCTAGCATGACGTTTATGCAACATTATGACAAAATAAACAAAGATAGTAAGTAATAGCATTTTTTTCTCACCACAATCGAATATAGCCGAGTTCGTCCGATTTTCTGTAACTACCAGCAACAGATAAACAACTAACCGTGACAAACGGTTATTGGTTGATGCTATGGGTGATTTGGCAGGTCAAAGTAATTAAAAGAGTTTAGCTCAACTTTTTCGACGTTCAACAAAATATGAACCCGATCGTCAAACAGTTAAGCATAATTGTCTATACAACATTGTGGTGCGTTGCTTAGTTTAGAAAGGTAACATGTGCTTGCTATGTGTTAAATTTAAGTATTTGAAAATGACGAACCTTGTCATTCCGCGACTGTACTTTGCAGTTACTCACGTTATCAACAGGTAAAGGCGCGTATCCCGCCGGTGTGGGGAGTTCATCAGCCGCTATCGCCTTTCCCGCTGCGTTCAACTTTATAGCCTCTTGGTACTGCTTCACGATGCGACTCATGCGCCGCGCTTTGGACGAGTTGCCTTCTTCCTTCGCCTTGGCTTCTTGTTGCTACGGTTAACAAAATATAATGGTAACAACGGCCAAGTGCGTGTCGGACACGCATCAATTTAAGAGGAGTGTTCCTATTATAATTGTTTTTATATTCTTTTTTTTTTACAAATGCTTTTTATTGCTCTAATAACAAAGTCACAACAATCATTATGTATATAGATGTAGGTACACTAAATCGGTTTCCTTAGTTATAAATTATTTATATATATAAAAAATTATCTATAGAATTAGATTAGTATACTTAGGTATTGTTATTAGGCAAAAGGAAGTGACTCAGCATTTGTTTACTTGAGAACATGTTCTCGAGTAGCGCTGGTTTTCAGTCACTCCCTTCTCCCTAAGATGCTGGGCGGGAGCTAGTTGTGGAGGGCTTTCAATGACATACGGATTGAGTTACACACAAATAACAAATTTGCTTTTTCTGTTTGTATTTTCGGCTAAGTAGACAACATAAGGTTTCATATTAAATTAATGGTATTCATTACTTAATGAATTAAATTCTGAAAAAAATATACAGGGTGAATTTGAATTCATGTAATTCCCATTCCACACTTGATTACGAACAACTTTCCCCAAGGAACCATAGTCAAACTCGATCTAAAAATTTTCGCTTACTTACACAAAGTAAAGTCAAAGTCAAAATATTTCATTTCATAGGATAAAATTATTATCACTTGACAATGTCTTCATTTAAATTTACTGCTCGTTCACTAGGCTGACCATTCTGAAACCACCTTTAGTAGGGAAATCCAATAATTTTCGGCTGAATTCGGCTATGGTTACTAGTAGAAAGTTGTTTGTAATCAGGCGTGGAAGTTGTTTGTAACCAGCAAAGCGGAATTACACGAATTAAATTTGCTCAAAGTTGCTTACACTAAGTGGACGGAGGCATTTGGTAAGTAGTAAATATACTTATTTATTTATTTATTTACATAGAATCAACAGCATTATTGCAGAAATTATATTATAGTAAACTAATACCAAAGTTATGCCAATTAGTGATTCTCATTATGTTACCGACAGTGGTTATCGTTATAATGGGTAACGTTTTAATTATAAAAGAATTAAGTAATATAAGCCAAATAAAAATGTCAAAACTATAGATCTATGTAACAATTAACTAATAAAAATAATGATGAAATACAATAAGTTGTCGCATGTGTACAAATTAACGACTTCGATTGTAGTGTCTGTGAGTATATGTGGGTGTATGTGTGTGTGTGTGTGTGTGTGTGTGTGTGTGTGTGTGTGTGTGTGTGTGTGTGTGTGTGTGTGTGTGTGTGTGTGTGTGTGTGTGTACGTGTTTATTTGGTATGTACTTATGTTAGAAAACACCGCTATTCAATGCATGCACTTGACCCATGTCCGTCCATTAATTTACTCCATCATAACCCATCACCATCACACACTAACTGTCACACACACTAACTCTTACACACACAGACACTCACAACACACATAAATATCTACAAATATTTATAGATCTATAATTTTGACATTTTCATTTGGCTTATGATTGTTTGCTTTCTTTAATATTATTAATTAATAATATAATAATACCAATTTTTTTTTATTTTTTTTTTATTTTTAGAATTTGTAAAATGCTGTTGATATGTAAATAAATAAAATAAAAACAAATGAAGTAGAGAGTATGGTATGAGAATTAAAAATTAAATTATTCTATCTTTTGAAAGATAAGAATAATAAAAAGGAAACAGAAATAATGACAAATACCACTAAAATTACGGCGTGTGTGATAATAATGATAGCTTTAATATCTGTCCGATCCAGAATTCATCCCGAAAATACACTATCCCATCCCAGATACACTATCAATTACATTGTTTAACAAGTTAGTCTAATTGGTAGCATGATATCCTCCAAAAGGAGTTGTACAGATACGCTAGCGACTGATGGATGTCGATATTACCTGAAAAGCAGCAAGCCTTTGCTTCAATGCCTCGTCGACTGTAGACGCTGTAATCAAGCCAGTTCCCTCATCTGCAGGTCCTGGAGATGGCTCTGAAATAAAAAAAACAAAATATAATTGTATAGTATTCCCAAACTGTGGATACAAGTTGACGACCTGTTTGGTGTAGTGGTTAGCAACTCTGACCACTGTAACAAAAGGTTGCGGGTTCGAATCCCGCTAGGGGCATATGTTTGTGTGATGAATACGGACATGTGTACCCGAGTTATTTATGTATTATATCAACCATCTGGTACTAGATGGCGCTGTGTATAAAAAAAAAAAAGTATAAACATACCTATACGAACATTTATTCCCGAGTCATGGATAATATTTGGTGGATGGTAAATATTTATGTATACATACATACATACATAATGTCACGCCTGTTTCCCGTAGGGGTAGGCAGAGACCACAGACTTCCACTTGCTACGATCCTGACACACCTCTTCGCCTTCCTTCACTCTCATAAGGTTGTTCATACATGCTATACATATTTATGTATGTTTATCCATTATCGAGTATCTATTCCACAAGCTCTGCTTACTTTGGGACTGGATGATTGGTGTAAGTGTCCGAAATATACACCGTGTAACGGTTAAGTGTAGTCATATTTTAAGGGCTTGTTCTACCCATCAATACGAACAACTTTTACTATGGGGGCAACTTCGAAATCGCGAAAAAAAAATCAGCTGTTCCATAGAAAATTTCAATAACCTCCCGATGCAATGTATGAAACAGCTGATTTTTTTTTCGCGATTTCGAAGTTGCCCCCATAGTAAAAGTTGTTCGTATTGATGGGTAGAACAAGCCCTTAAAATATGACTACACTTAACCGTTACACCCTGTATAAAGCCAGTTTAGTCCAGTGATAAGGCCGCCATTATTGTATCTACCATATTTTTAAGTTCAATGTCTATACTGTTACTAATGTTGGTGTACAACACCTAAAGGATTGTATTGAATTATATAAATTACTAGCTATTACCCGCGACTTCGTTCGCGTGGACCATTTCATTAAAATCGGTTCAGCAAAAGAATTAGCCTATATGTTTATACAGGGCCTAACAACCAAATTTCATTCGAATCCGTCCAGCCGTTTAGTAACAAACATACATACACACACACAAACTTTCGCATTTATAATGTTAGTTGGGATTTACTTAGACTTTAATGTCCCGGAAATTAATTCCGTCGTATTCATTCACCATATAAACATTGACATTATTTATTGTACGTCCTAACGGGATTACTCACACCATTTGATCGTCAATATAATTCATATCATAATATTACGTAAAGTGCTTTGAGTTTGAGATGCGCCGACATAGTCTTCAAACCAAGACAAATCAATTGACACATGTCATGTCAAAATACGAGAAATAGTTTAGGAGAATAGTTAGTAGGCTGGAAGAGACACCTAAAGCAGTGAAAGAAAACTGGCAGGTACTTTCAAACTTCTAGAGTTACATTGAACGATTAATTGAAACGAAACATTTTTAACGAGTAACAGCTTAGGCGAAAAATCCGGCTAAAACGTTTATTACACTATGCTCTTTTTAGGAAATGTAATTAAGAAATCGGAAGTTAGGAAGCGCTTATTACACCATTCTAAATGCAGAGCGTAATTCGGCATACATTGGTTGAAGTAAGGATATTTGAATTAACAAACCAAGTCTCCCAGTAATGTATGCCGAATTAGTCTCTGCATTTAAGATGAAGTGGTTGGGTCGGGACCTTCCAATCTACTAAATCGGAATATAACTATACTAAATCCGATTACACCTTTCTATTTCCTAATTAGATTTCTACAAATAGGATAGTGTAATAAGCGTTTAACAGTGATAACCTATATTTCAATGACCAAATAGCCTATATTCGAACTTCATTTGCAGTGAAATGAAATGAAATGAAATGAAATGAAATGAAATGAAATGAAATGAAATGAAATGAAATGAAATGAAAATGAAAATCATTTATTCATGTAGGCAATACAATATGCACTTATGAACGTCATTTGTTTTTTAAACTACCACTAGCTCGGAACGCGACCACTACTGAGAAGAGCTAGCGAGAAACTCAGAGGGTTTGTCTCTTTTCAATAAATCATGTACAATCAAGAAAGGTTACAACAATTTTATATATCGAGTAGAGGAGCCGTTTAATCCCATGGATTACTTTCATTAATATAGTCTGAAATTTTGTAATATCCCTTTTTACATAATTTTTGTTTTATAATAAGTTTAAATTTATTAAGCGGAAGATTCCGTATATCCATGGGAACCTTGTTGTAGAAGCGCACACATTGACCTCTGAATGACTTATTAACTTTACTAAGTCTACTAAAAGGTACAGCTAATTGATTTTTGCTCCTTGTATTGACATTATGTCGGTCACAATGTTTCTCGAATGAATATATATTTCTCTTAACATATACAAGATTTTCATATATATATTGTGACGAAAATGTTAAAATATTAATTTCTTTAAATATTTGTCTTAATGTATCTCTTGACCTTAATTTATAAATTGCACGAATAGCTCGTTTCTGTAAGAGAAATATGCTATCTGTATCAGCAGCGTTTCCCCACAGCAAGATACCATATGACATCAAGCTGTGAAAGTAGCTGAAGTAGACTAAGCGCGCTGTTTCAATATCACAGATATTTCGAATTTTCTTAACAGCATATGCGGCAGAACTGAGTCTTTTCATTAGTTTTTTAATATGGGGTCCCCACTGTAACCGAGAATCTAAAGTCATACCAAGGAATACAGTTGTGTCCACAAGTTCCAACTGTTCATGTTTAATTCTTATTTTGGTGGCAACCTGTTCAACATTAGGTAATGAAAATCTAAGACATTTCGTTTTGTTCTCATTAAGGAGCAAGTTATTGACTGTGAACCATTCGACTATTTTTGAGACAGCATTATTCACTTCGTCATATGCTAATTGATATCTGTCAACTTTAAATATTAAAGAAGTGTCATCAGCAAACAATACGATCTCGTGTCTTTCCTTAGCGAGGTGAGGTAAATCGTTGATATAAACTAAAAATAGGAATGGTCCCAGTATTGAACCCTGCGGTACGCCCATGCTAACTGCAGATCCTGATGATCTCTCTCCATTGATATCAACCCTCTGAATTCGATCACGTAGATATGATTTCATTAGGCTGAGTGCTTGGCCCTGGACGCCATAATGGTGTAGTTTCATAATTAAGATGTCATGGTGGACGCAATCGAAAGCCTTGGACAGATCACAAAAGATGCCAAGGGCGTCCTGTGAACCCTCCCAGGCATCAAAAATATGTTGTAACAACTCAATACCGGCATCTGTTGTCGAACGTCCCTTAGTGAAACCAAATTGTTTGGTTGTAATCAAATTATTCAAATTGAAATGTGAGAGCAATTGATTTAAAATTAAGCTTTCAAATATTTTACTTAAAGTCGGTAAAATTGAGATCGGTCGGAAGTTTGTACGAACTTGAGTATCACCAGACTTAAATAACGGAATTACTTTACTATGCTTCATCATATCAGGAAACACACCATTATTAGTACACTGGTTGAAGATAATAGCTAAATGAGGAGCAATATCCTCTATAATAAAACTAATTATTTTAACTGATAGACCATGAAGATCCGCTGTCCTTTTCATATTTAAAGATTTAAATGTCTTAATAATACATAATGGTGTAACGTGATGAAATTTAAATACATCGGTACATTCGGTTACATTTTGTTTTAGTAATAATTCAGCGAGAGTGGGGGAAGAATTAAGAGACCTAGTTATCGATACTGGAATGTTAGTGAAAAAACTTTCAAACGCGTCCGCGATTTCAGGAGCATTAGTTAATGTTTGACCTTCTACGTTAATTTGGTAATCGAAACTACGAGTTTTGACTTTCCCAGTTTCAGAGTTGATTACTTGCCAGGTCGTCTTAATCAGGTTTGAGCTACTTATAATCTTGTTACGAACGAACATAGATTTGGCTATCGTACATACTTGCTTAAATAGCTTTGAGTAGTTCCTGACATAGTTTACAAAAAGCTCATTCTGATTTATTGTTTTTTCTTCATATAGCTCGTAAAGTTTTTCTCTACTTCGATGTATGCCCACTGTGGCCCAGTCACTAAACTTCAAGCCATCATTAATTTTTATTAATTTTGTTTTAAAAACAGAGTCGAATTCATTCTTCGTTAAATTAAATAAAGTATTATATAGTTTATTCGGATCCTTACAGTAGGATAAGGTGGGTAATTTAACTTTAACATTATTACTAAAGGTTTTTAGCCGACCTTCATTTATAGGATTACATATTATAAGTCTTGTGTTATATTTTCCATTAAATGCAAAAGTAGCCAACTGACCACTATGATCCGATTTTAATTTATTAATTATGTTCTTGTAAGTTGGTTCAACATTTGTGAATATATTGTCGATACAAGTTGCTGTCGAAGAAGTAATTCTAGTAGGCTCTAGAAATAAGTTTTTGAGGTTATGACAATTGAATAACGATAATAACAAATTACTAAATGGAGATGAACTATCTAAGAGATCTATATTAAAGTCGCCACAGACAATGACACATTTATTATTATTACAGATTTTATTTAAAACTTCATCCATAACTTTTTCAAAAGTAGTAAATAATGACTTCCCACGTCTGTATACGCTTACTACAACAAGCTGCTCCAATTCTACACAAGCGAGTTCGATAGTTTTTTCAACAGACAAATTGACGATGTCGGTACGTTCTTTGTATTTTAAATTGTTACGAACAATTATCAAAGAACCCCCATGATTCGCTGTTTGTCTGTTAAATGAACTACCAACCTGGTGATTTTTGAAACTAAACATGAACTGTTCTGACGTAATCCAGTGCTCAGTGATACATAGTATATCAATTTCGTTGGAGATCAAAAACAGTTCAAGTTCAAACTCTTTGTTATACATGCCGCCCTGAATATTTTGGTGCACCAGGTTTATTTTACAGATATTTTTTTCGCGTGAATTTTTATTTTTATTGGTACTTTTTAAATTATTTGACATATTATTTCCAATTAAAATATTATTACTTGTAACCTTAACTTGGCCAGAGGAGGTCTCTGTTGTCTTATTATCTAATTTAAATTATTGGAAACATATTCCAATACGTTAATATTACAAGTTGTCTGCTCAATAGGAGCTGATTTTGCCTGTTCAATAGAAACAGGTTTTTCTTTAGCCAACGTATTGTTGGCTGAGTTATACAAATAATAATATAAAATGTTGCAAATGCTATGTTTGCTATATCTATTGAGATAATACATATCTCTAGTCTGATGAAACTTTGAACTAATTATACTATTAGTGTCTATCATGTGAAATTTAGAAAATCTACACGTTAAAGTATGTAACGTCAAATTTAATTGGTGTCTGATATTGTTTTCATAGTCCGAACTATGACTGAAGGGAAAGGCAAAAAGTACAATTTTATTTACATTTTTTAGGTCATTCAATTGACCAAAATAATTTATAATTTGTCTTTTATTAGTATTTCCCCTCCTGCCTACACATATTATTAATGTAGTATTCCTGGGGTATTCGGAAGCTAATATACATTTTAAAATGTCACAGTATGAAGCCCCAGGCATACAATGATTAATAATCGCTGGGCCCATACGACGACTAAGTTGTAAACCGAGTTGTTTACCAATCTCATCACAATAGATACGTATGTTCGAGAGGGAGGCACTTTTACATACCGAAGCGACTGTGACACACGGTTCCACCGCCTGGCTTGGGGAAATACTCGCAGGCCGGGTCGAGCCGGGCGAAGTCGCGTCAGAATCACAAAGGTGATTATTTATCAAAGAATTAAATCTATCATTATTATAATTACCTAACTCCACCAACTCATCGAAGGCCAGTTCGCACTCCCGCAATTCTTTTTGCGAGGTTTGGTATTTATCATTGATAAGCCTTAACGACTCGGTTAGCCTATCAATTTCGGACCGAAGGTTCCGTGTGTCACGTTCAAAACCTAACCTTGAATTATCTAGATTTAATTGACAGGTTTGTAGGTCCTGCACTAATTTACAATTGTCTCTCTTTAAATTGCCATATAAAGTATTTACATTATTTTTCTTAAGTGATCGTTGAGTGGTTTTGATAATTTTTTTGGTTTTAGCATATTTTTTCAACTTGTTTCTGCTCAAGGTTACATTTATGGATCGAGGGCTCATTGTGTCGTTTACAGTTAGATCTATGATTCCCGAATGATTAAGAACCGGTTTAGTTTGTGATTTATCGGACGAGGTGTCGGACGCGCCGCTGGTACTTCCCATCAACTCATTGTATAATGACTGAGTTCGCGATGACTTGATAGAATCTATTTCGAATTGTAATAAATTAATTTGTAAGTGCGCGTCGCGTAATTCTGATTCCAGTTCAGTGATGCGTTTAAGTGAAAGTTCAAACTCTTCCCTGTCCCGGTCAAACTCATTCACTATACGCTGGAGCCGGTTGCGCTGGTCTTCAGTATCCATTAATTGGATATGCAGTTCCGACATCTCATCCTTAAGAGCCTTATTTTTATTAATTATCGTAAGTGCTTCCTTCTCATTTTCGTTGTGTTCTTGCAATAACCTCTCACACAAAGCCTTGGAATCTCGCAGTTCTTGCAACGTCAATTGCAGTTTGTCCTCCAGCTGACGGGTTGCAGTACCACGAGTAGTAGGCATTTTAAACGTAAAAGTAATACGTAAACGTTGATAAGATCGTCAATCAACGAGATGTAAATTATGAGCTATGCGAAATAGCGGTTAGTCGTGTGAGGAGTTATGGCTAGCACACCTACCTTACAATAAAATATCAACCAACTGTGATAACGTGAATATTTTGGGTTGTTTTATGTAAATAGTGCACTTTAAACCCTTTAAGTAATATAGATTACACAGTTTTGTTTCGAATTACACTTTATATTTGAATTCTCACAACGGTCAATTTCGCACTAATTAACACCTAGTTACACGTAGAAAGCATATAATTTATCTATAAAAACACCTTTAATCGTTATGAAACTGAATTTTGTTCACAATTACGATGATAACGTATTAAAAATAAATTAAAATAATGAGAGCTCTTATGTTTACAACCTAGTCGCTGGGTTGCCAGCTAAAAAAAAAAAAAAAAGTGAGCGAACTAAACGCCAAATGTGTGATCCCAAACCTATAAAATTACCCCCAAACTGAGGATAATTAAATTTCAACCAACATACCCGCAATGGAGAACATTTTTTTCTAGAAATGCCAAAGTAATGAAGAAAAAATTGCGAAACTGTGTTTTTACTATCTTTAAACATGGCTGAGAAAATTAAGATCAAAGTGCGCATTTTCGTTGGTGATTATTTAAAAACGCAGGCGGGGCTCGATCGTCGGATGACGTCACTAGTCCCGTCGCCGCCGCGCCCCGGCCGGGTGGGGTGCGCCATTCGTTAACTGGTAACTCGTGCTTACCTTCATTCGTAATATTTTGGCAAATATAGGGTTTGCTTCAGAACGTGCTAATAATGGATAATAAATATTGTGTCGTGCCTGTGTTTTTAAAAACACTAAAACCGACGACCGATTGGTGTAGTGGATAGTGACCCTATCAGCGAAACCAACGGTTGCGGGTTCGAATTTCGCGAGGGGTAAATGTTTGTGTGATGAATACGAACATTTATTCCCGAGTCTTGGATGTTTATATAAATATTTATGTATGTTTATCCGTTTATCTTGTATCCATAGCACAAGCTTTGCTTAGTTTGGGACTAGATGATTGGTGTAAGTGTCCCAAATATTTATTTATTTATTATTATTTATTATTTTCAGCGCGCTGAAGCATCAAAATTCTTTATATAAATGATTGACAGCTATACGATAAGTTGAGTCAAAGGACCTAAGACTGTTTGGTTCTGTTGTGAAGATCATTTCGATGTCACGCCCTAACTTATCCTTGAAATTTATATCTACCTCTGGTAAAGATAACTCCAAAAAATGTTCACAGATTTCGCGATTAATTTAACCTTCTGAATTTACGTTAATTCAACCTTCTAATAAAAACGTACATATTGGCATCTCCACGATTTTGAATAAAAACCGATCATAAAGTAGTTTAAAATGACGATGGCTACCTTAACCCTGTTGTCTACCGTTCCCAAAGTGCATTTGTTCAACTAAAAAAAATAATGCGTCATTTCATTTTTATTTTACGAATTTCGGCATCCGTAAACTCCTTATTTTGTATAAAATATTGAACCAGTGTCAAGCTATCCACTCTTGGTAGATTGTCCGACATGACGATGTACTTTTTCCATGGGGTATAACTTATAGTAATTGGAATTTATAAAATGAACATTATAAGTAGGGATAACTATTATTTGTTGTAGCTGGAACATAAAATTGATGCGATGCTATTAATTATATCGTTGCTTTTCACTGCATGCTGTTACGGTCGACGATAATTAAATGCGACTTCATACAATTATATACCTCTAGTTTCTTCTTTATCCTCTTGGTAAAACATGACGTTGCCGTATTGATGTGGTATGTCATCATCATATCAGCCAAAAGACGGCGATATTTATCAACGGAAAATTAGAAAATCGTCCAATAACTACAGGAATGAAACATAACTTAGGAGGATAACATAATATTCTAACTTTTCCTCACAGTACATTCTTGAAAATCTAACATATTTCGCACAAATACCCTGTCACTTATCCTGTCATTATCATACAGATTTCCCAACTTGGATTCTTCGCCTCAAATTATGCAAATTAAACTTTTATGAATTCTAAAACTTTGGATTATTTGTAGAGACATAAACTAAACACCCAATGTCTGTTGTGAGCGATAAATGTCAAACCATTAGTTATCTCCCAAAATATTAGTTGTTTAATGACTTATATTTATAATTAATTTTATTTATTTAGGTACACTATAGCTTATACACTAAAACATTATTTTGGTAGTTCACATATTGGTCACATTATAAGTGTATTAGCCTATTATAAGTATACACAGCATTAAACAGTATAAATAACTGCATAAGATAGATAACAGTATAAAATTTAAGATAATATACATTAGTAAATTTACGTTTATATACATTAGTAAAATAAAGAGTACATAAAATTATAATATTCAATTCCTTGTATCTTACCTATATTTACAAATAAATGCATTTGTTATAAGTACAGGTTTTTTTATTGAAGTCAGGGGTTTTATTACTTGTTTTTAGGGGAATTTATTTGAGGAGTTGGTAACCCTGCTGTCATGTCATATTCATACTGTGCCATTTAATTATGTTTGCCTATTTCTGCAATTTTGTAAAAATAAAAGCCTAAAAATCGTGCTTTTTGTTTTTAACAACGTAATAAAACTAAGAAGCTGTGCTTCGTCAAGTAAAAAATTATAACATGTCTACGGCAGGTAGTAACACCAGTACGAAAAGATCGGACAACCGAATTTATACTGTTGTGAAGATATTGGGAACAAAATACAGGGCATTACTAGACACAGGATCTACGTGTTCATGTATCAACAGTGAAATCTATCAACGATGTGTCGAATCGGGTTCAGTGGAGTCCAGCACAAAGCGCAATATAATTATGGCCAACGGTACGAAGCTCATTACTACGAAAGCTGTTTTCATCAAATTAGAACTAAACGATGAGATATTTAAACACAAATTAATCGTAATGCCGACATTGCCTCATGTACTTGTAGGCATTGACCTTCTCAGGAAAGCTGGTATCAGATTGGAGTGGCCATGGAAAGGTAAAATTATGACTCGAATATTTCATAATAAAGTGAGCAATGTATCAAAAAGAGAGTGTTCTGATCAAAGTATTCAACAGAAAACTCAAAATATGGAAGTGTTGCAACAGGTAATTAAGCCAAAGACTAATCTGCCAACACATTATGATGCGAATCAGTTGAAGCAGCAAATACATGAATCTACCTGTCAATCACAATATGCAAATAACGATATATACCCTGGCCAGTCAACATTAATTTCAAATGTGATACCACAGCCACCACAAAATATGTACCTGACACATCAAGATATGAGCCCACCATTGTGTACCTGCATCCGCCCACAGCTAGACTTAAATCCAGATGTTCAGGTAACGAAAACAAGCCATCTGATGCAACTGCCCCCACAAAATATTAATGCATTACAATGGTCAACACATGCCAGTCAATCTTCAATTATCAATCGTAATACCAATCTGGTACAACAATCTACATTTATGAAACCGATACAACAACCAAAACAAAATATGTACCAAATACAACAAGACATGATCCCATCATCATCAGCATGTATCCTTCCATTGCTGGACATAGACTTTAGTAAACCAATACAACAACCAAGGCAAACGATGAACCTGATACATCAAAATATGAACACATCATCACCAGCCTGTATCCATCCACTGCTAGAAATAGGTATGAAACCAACACATCTAAATAATATTAACCACAATGTCACGCAACAAACTTCTGATGCAGCAAATAGTACAGGTATATTTCAAAATTCAATAGAAAATATGAAATCAACAACATCAATGACAATCACGAAAAGTCATGATACTGCACCATTCAATGAATTTGACAATAATATTAAACAGACGCCGCTAAGTGGTAACAATAGAGAGCAGGAGATAATTAAAAAAAGGGCAGATTTTAATCAGACAGTAGCAAAATGGATGGCAGAAAAAGAAAAGCCAAAGAAAAGAAAAAAGAAGACAAGAAGAACAGGTCTTAAGAGATATAAAGGATCAAGACTTCCAGATGGTACCAGAAGACCAAGCTATAAGAAAAAACGGCCAGCGAAAGCATCCAGTGCTGACTGTACTAAAGAATTAGAGCCTGAAGTTAAAGCATCCAATGCTGTCCATAACATTGCATTAAAGTCTGTAGATATAACACCTAATGCTGACCGTAAGATAGAAATAGAGCCACAACTTGAAACAGCCAATGCTGGTCTTAACATAGAATTAGAATCAGAAGTTGAAGATGGTGATTATTCAAGAAGTGATGACAACGTTACAAGTACAGAATCAGAGTCAAATAATGTAGAAGCCTTGTATGATAATGAAACACATAATATTCTTGCGTCAAATGATTTACACGACAGTAATTTGAACTCTGACAAGTTACAAAACCCAACACAAAAGGAAACCTTAAATGATAATGAAACGCATAATAGTCTTTCCTCAAATGGTATACAAGACAGTAATTTGAATACTGAGAAATTACAAAACCCAACACAGGTAATAATCTTGAATGATATTTCACAAAGTACCTGCTCAATTCTAAATAATAATCTAACAGGCTTGGAAATTACAAAAGATATAGTAGACAATGATGTGAACGCTGATAAGTTAGAAAACCAAACTCACGAAATAATTGTGAATGATATTTCAAGAAATACCTGCTCAAATCAAAATAACAGTCCAACAGTGGACAATTTGGAAAACAAAGAAGAAAACGTTCAAAAAAAGAGAAAGAGAAGGTATCGAAGTGGGCGCAAAAGGTTAGGAGGACAGAAACTGCCCGATGGTACCAGAATGCCACAATACAAAAAACCAACATGTCCAGAAGAAAGAGAGAGATTACAAAAAATGTGGATAGAGTTCAGAATTAAAAAAAACAATATATTGCTCAATATGGAAAACAAGGGAGAATTGAAGACAAACATAACATTACTAAATGATGATATTACCACAGAACTGCAATCTAATGCAGCACCTCTAGGCGATAGCAGTATTTCAGGAGTACAGACAAATCGAACACCACGAAATGACGAATACTCCACAGAGGTGACATCTAAAACAATATCAATAAATGATAATAGCAACTCCGAATTCCAGACCAATCGATCACCACTAAATGACGGAAGTTTTACTGATTTGCCGTCCAACACAATGCAACCAAATGATGGAAGCAATACCATATTGCAACCAAATATAGCACCACAAGATATTGGCAGTATCACAGATTACCAGTCAAACAGAATGTCACTGAATGATGGAAGCAATACATATGCGCTAGTGACAGCACATAACGAAAGTAACACAGGATTGAAATCAAACCCAAACAAAACCTACAGCCAAATATCAATGTCTGAAAGCAACAATGCTTTCGCGCCGAATGAAATTAAAGGTACTAACAACTCAAATGAAGAATGCAAACCCAACATGGTAATAAACAGTGGCAGTCAGGTACCATCCTCCTATGAAATCTACATCCTGTCTGACTCCGAAAACTCTGATTGTTTAATGGTACTAGACTCAGAATGTGATAAAATATTATTGGCAGATGATAAGCATTCTAGTCTAATGTCACCAGACTATTACATTAAAGAAGAACAAGATATGAATGAAAGTGATGGCGATGTCAGTGAAATTAAAACAGAAATGGACGTGGACGATACTGGTGAAGATAATAGCCATATAGAAACACAAATAAAACATGATATAGACATTAATAATAGTCAGATCTTACTAGACACCGGCATTAAAAAAGAACATGTGGATGTCAATGCTGACCTAGACAATAATATTGTAATGCATTCGGAAGTCAAACCCGAAATGGACTTGAACGAAATGTGTGACGACAAAAGTGGGTTAATACCACTTGTACAAGAAATGAATGCGGACGGAATTTGTAACAAGAACAATGCGATTGAACCACTTTCCGTAGTAAAAAAGGAAAAAGATACAAACGAGATGGATGACAATAACGGCCAAATCTTACAACGATCGGGAATTAAACAAGAAAGTACAAATGAAATTGTCTATAATAATGAATTTACACTACTGTCGGAAATTAAAAGAGAAGATGTCAGTGAAGTGAATGAAAATAACGGTCAGATCTCACCGACTTCAGACATTAAAAGGAAACAAGATTTTGTGGTTAACAATTACACTCCTTTGCAGTGGCGCATGACGCCGTATTCAGAGAATAAAACAGAACCCGAATGACAATGTTTTAGAAAGTGTAAAAAGAAATCAGTTTATTAGAAAGATACTAAAATGAATACAGTTTTACAATAGGTTAGTCATGCAAAAATGGGTGTCATTAAAAACAGAGTTTCATGTTTCTAGTGTACTTTTCGATGGTGTAATTTATTTAGATAGTTGTAATACTTGATGTGATACGATATTACGTTATATCAGCTTTTTGGCACAAATGGTCAAATACTGTATACCATTATGAATTGTATTAAGTCTTTTCATTTCCAAGGTTCTAACAGATGCTATTATATGTGGCCGACAATGGAAGTCCTGCATGCAATTGTTACATTGCATTTAATTGATTTGTTAGTTTAAGTTATCTATAGATATTTATATTGTTTTTTGTATACTTAGATCACCCTACTCTAACTATTAGTTTAAAATATCTTCTTGTAATAAATATACTGTTACTGTTCATAAATTTTATTGAAGTATCTCTTAAATCATGATGAATATCGCATCTCATAAATTGTTCAATTCCTAGTTCAGTTGAGTTTATTCACAAGCCTTTGAATTCCTTTGAAGTCCAATCATACAAAAACAGATGGAAGACGGTCAATTTAATGTCCTTGATGATGATGTCCTTTTCCAATTTGCATAGCAATTGTCAACCCAAGGTGATAACCGAAAAACATACTTCCTAGTTATCCCTTTAGAGGCCTTTATATAAGTACCTAAATTGGTTGTAGGTATTAGAAGCATCACCATATGGTTGATCCGTTACTTACGATAGACTCTGTATACGTGACGCGTGCTCCAAAGCTATTTTACTGTCTGGGATAACTCCAAGATCCTTCGTTACTACTATTGCTGTGCAATAAAGAATATTGTAGGTACTGAATACATTTTAAACAAGATATTTTTACTGAGTGTAGATAAACTTGGGCTGCCATTTTCGGGTGTTAAAGTCATATTCATGTATTTAAATTCAATTTATTTTTAGAATAATTTCATTCGAAATTATATTCCTAATTACAGCACTATTTCCACTTTCAATTATAGTTTTAATATTATTTGTGGCTTGTGATGAGAGTCGCGTGGTGATCATGATGTTCTCATCATTCATCGTGGACTACCCAGTCGACCCACACCAGGGTGTCACAAGGAAATTTATTTCATATTTATAAGAGAAGTACCACAGCAACACACCGCCCGCGCCGCCGCGATTCAGACCTTAAACTATTAAAGGTAAAACTTCATTATCATAAAGTAAAACAATGCTTTAAATTCAATTTAAATGTGTAGTCGCATAATTTATTTGAAAAACACTGTTACATAGCTATAACAAATATTGTACAGCAAGGCGATACAAATAAAACATGGGTCTGTTTCAATTCAAGTGGGATTTACTTATAGCCAGCAGTACTGGAATCGATACCTAGAAATGTATAGGCTCAAAACATAAGCAAAGGTATATTACGAGTATTAATCACAAACCTTCTTATGATAATTCACAGAACCAAACGATAGAGCGTTTCAAAAATGATCAGTGCCATCTAGTGAAAATCTTACGAACTAAAGTAAAACAAAATGCTTCTACAAATATTGTAGGTAAACGACAATAAAAGAAAAATGTTCAAACAATCGCTGAGGTCTCTTGTATGGATGTATAATATTTTGTGAATTCTGTGGCAAATAACACATGCGCATGACAAAACATTAACCCTAATTAGAATGAGTAAATAGAACCAAAATCATCGCAAATTACATTAAGGTTTGAACAAAAATGAAATCGTATATTGCTAAAGCAAGGCTCGGATGGTCCGGTGATTTACTTAGGCAATTTGTTTAGCTGAGTAGAATGGGTAGGCCTGTAACCGAGAAGAAAAAGAATCGGCGATCGTCGTAATTTAATGCTATGTATTTGACTAATTTGTTGGTCTGGTAATCTTAAATTAAAATTTTAAAAAAACCTTACGAAGCTCCAGCTGTTTTCACATACACAATATTCAACTTTGTGTGTGTAGTGTATACGGTGTCATTTATATAATTAAATCACGGGTCAGAGCTGTAGTACAATCGGCCACAGAGTAATTTACACCTGTCAAATTGTTGGAATGTAAAAGAGACCTTATTATAATTAGATCGAGTTCAATTTAAAAAACAGAAGGTTCACAGAAGTCATACCCTGTGACCGACTGTACGTTTGTCTACATAAACCAAGATATAAACATTACAAAATTATTCTTCTTTAGTAAACCGATTGAACCCCCAAAAAAAAGATAAAAAATTCGTTGTACGTAACTAGCTAGTTACCAAAATTCATATTTGTGCGGCGAGAACGCCATGGCAAAAAAACTCAAACTTGAGAGTCAGTCAATAATACGAGCCTATGCCCCATTTTAATAAACTAACAAGTCTTGAGGCTGTATCATGCAAGATGCGTCTTAAGAACTAAATGGGACTTAAGCTAAATGGGATTTTTGAAAAATGTATTCCCTGGACTTGGATTGTAACAATCACTGATTGTTATTGCACAATTACATAGGTTTTGTAACCCACCAAAACTCAAAAAATAAAGAACAATACGACCATTCTTTAATACATAACAGGTTAGCGCTTACCTCAATCCCACTTGATATTAGTTGAAGATAAAGTCGAAGCCGTTCAGCCGGAACCTCCAACCTTATTTCGACATTGTGTCTTTTTAGACACACAGATACTTCGCGCACCTAGCTCACGTAACATTTCTATTCTCTTTGATTAGGTCTGAAGGCGATGTAGCGTAAAAACATCAGTAGATCAGACAATGGTCTTTTAGCATGGTCTATTATAAACAAGTAAATACGACATGCATCGTCTGTCTGTTAGTCAATGACAGATATTTCATCGAAACTGGTTTGATAGACTGGTACTAAATAAATAGTTTTATTCTATTTATTCAGTTCAGTAAGGCTACAATAATGAATACATACCAGCAGAATTCTGGGTCTGTTCTTCACCCTTTTCTTGGGACCTGACTGCTGCTGCTATGGATTCCGGAGTGGGTAGTTCACTAAGATCCATTTCCTCTCCAGCTTTGTATGCATTGATGACTATTTCAAACTGCTTCACCACTTTCAGATACTCTAGGGCCATTGCTTTGTCCCCTGAGTGTTTGCAAGAGAGGGCTGCCACTTTGAACTCCTGCTGACGATCTGGAACACAAGGTTGTTTACTCCTTCGCCTGAGACAGGTTGCAAAGCATAATGTCCCATGAGGGATTCAACAAATAGAAGAACGCTTTTAGAAAACTAGTTAATGTACCTGTGTCTCACTAGAAATCGGGAAAAGAAAGAAAATACATCATAATTATGAGCTACTAGCATTCTTCCCGCGGCTTCGCCTGCGTTGAATTACTTAACTATGTCTTTTCTTTTGTGTCCCCTTATCATAAAGTAGCTTATGTTCGACTCGTCTCTGCCAAATTTCAATACGATTGGCTCAGAGGTTTTGTCATGAAAAATTAACAAACATTATCATATATCAGTTGTCTTTCTCCAGGTCCTAGGCTACCTCTGTGCCAGTGGGGCTCAATGGTAGTAACAAAAGGTAACCTAATACAACACGATAATTATCATACATGGAGTCCCACTGGTTTGCAATCATTGTCTCCATAATTGATCACGTCTTTGAAATACTCACTTAAAATGACCTGAAGCCCTGCCAGCTTCTCAGTGTCCATTGCGATCTGGCTCACACTAGGTGGTGGAGGTGGCGGCTCAGTGGGTTCTGGTGCAATCGGTGGTTCGTCAGGAGCCTCCCGAGCTGGCACCGGCTCCGGTGCAGCAGGCTCGGCCGGCGGCGCACTTGGCGACGGTTCGGACGTCTTTGCCAGACTGACTGGCGGTGGAATGTCCACGTCGTTGACTGGTCTACCTGCTTTCGCTTGTTTTAGCAGGTCGTTGAGAGTTTTAAGACCGCGACCGAATCTGTAGTTAAATAAATTATCATTATTATTATTTTCGGTCCCTACCTAATATCACCAGATAGAACTATGACATTTGTCCATTAAGTGTTCAGCCCACCGACATCCTCCTTCTCTCCTTGAAGTTAGATATTTATAAATAAATCATAAGACAAATTAACCGGTTCTAGTGATAAGTTAAACAATGCTCCGAATATGAGCAATGCATTCGCATTGGTCATATTATTGCTTATCCACTGTTTATTCTCTAATAAAAAAACTGACCTAGTGCGAGACTCGTGCAATGGGTGTCTCACATTATGAATAAAGTGAAAGCCGCGACATCAGCGCCACCGACTAAAGTGTTCAAGTCTCCTAAAATTTAACCTCATGCAACTATAAATTGAACATTACCTAAAGATGAAAAGATTATAATTAAATCATCTAGGTGTTTACTTAATTTAGTGAAAGCCTTAAAAAAGCGTTCTTACGAAATAATATTACAAAACGTCACACAAAGTCATATATCTTTAAGCAACTTCATTAACATCTTGCTTAATAAACTTTCATAATATGATATCACAAACACTGACTTTCAATTGTTAATAGACTTTTTTTAAAATTGTCTTTGAATGTTTAGTGTTTCTTTTTTCCGTATCCAATTACTCTGTTAAAATCGAAATTTTTTAACGACACGTTTTTGAGTCAGCAAATTTCAATTGTCAACATCTAACATTTTTGAGATAAATGGCTGTGATCAGACGAAGATTGAGATGATTCCATAAATGTTCTGTTTGCCATTTTTAATCCGGAACACTAAGCGCCACACTGAATAGTCAGCAAATCCAATTCATCTGTTATGAAACCATAACACATACCTTCTTGCCCGACTGCTCTCCCCGTTCTCCTTTGCTTGTTTCTCGGCGGCTGTGTAGTTCAATATCCGGTCCTGTAGTAGACTGAGAGTGCTACTCTCGGTGCTGAGGGAGGCGCCGGGCGGAGGTGGAGCGGGGCGGGACGCACGTGCCGGGGGGGCTGGAGCTTCGTCGTCCACTATGCCAAGCTCTGCGAGTTCCCCCATAAGGTCTGGGTCGTCGTCATCACCTGTAATAAAATACAATTATTTTTGTAGGTAATTCCACTAGTTCATAACATTACCAATTGGTGTAGGGAATAGTGACCCTGTCAACGAAACTAGGTTGCGGGTTCGAATCCCGCGAGGGGTAAATGTTTGTGTGATGAATACACACATTTATTCCCCAATCATGGATGTTAATATAAATATTTATGTATGTTTATCCGTTATCTAGTATCCATAGCACAAGCTTTGCTTAGTTTGGGACTAAATGATGTTTGGTGTAGTGTTTGGAGACCCAGTTAGTTTCATGTCTAGAGGTTGCGAGTTAGAATCCCACTGGGGACATGTTTGTGTAATGCTTGTGTACCCAAGTTATGGATGTTTACATTTATAATATGTATATTATACATAGTTACAAAAAAAATTGTGTAATTTATCAACCATCTAGTGTCCATAATACAAGACTAGTTGTTTAGTGTGGAACTAGATAGCGCATTGCATAATATGTCCAACTAAGGATATTTATTTATGTTGTTAGTTATTTAATTTTTGGAAACATAAACAATATAAGAACCTGCTCAAAGCCAGAATATCAGGCCGAGTTCGTAAAAAACTTATAAAAGTGTACATTTGGAGCATTGCTTTGTATGGGTGTGAAACGTGGACTTTAACTCTTAAAGACAAAGAAAGATTGGAAGCTTTTGAGATGTGGTGCTGGAGGAGAATGGAACGTATCAGCTGGACAGAGAAGAAAACGAACGAATAGGTTTTAAATATAGTAAAGGAAAAAAGGAAATTGTTGCAAGTAATTGAGAATAGAAGAGGGAAAATGCTGGGACACCTTATACGACACGATGATTTCATCAAAACCATAATAGAAGGAAGAATAGAAGGGAAAAGAAAAAGAGGAAGACCGAGAATAAGCTACATGCAGCAAATAAAAGAGAAGTTGAACGTCGTGTCGTATCAGGAGGTCAAGAGGAAGGCGGAGAGCAGAGAGATATGGAAAAATCTCCACCGACAAGAGCATGGCTCTTAAATCAGATGAGAAACAATATAAAGGTCTATCAGTAAAAATTATTATAAATTAATAAGCAAGCAGTAGATTCCGATGTGATTCTGATATCTAAACTGGAGTATTGTTAAAAACAGAGAAAACATCACAATTTTGGATCAATAGTCTCTTATGGTTTCAGAATTTGTTCTCTTGAAACCACTTGTCAAGTCTATTTTTAAAAGTTTTAATTATGTAGCATTAAGGTGAATAATATCCTCAAACCCTATCAGGAAACATGTTAAACATAGTATGACTCACCAGATACATCCTCATCAGAAGGTACATCCTTCAGGCTCTCAGCTATCATAGCATCTAGATTAGTGGAGGGGACTGGCAGTGGCTTCCTTGGACGGTGCCTTTTACCCTCTCCACTGATAGCTGCCAGCTCAGCTTCTAAGTCCATGTCATCATCAGATAGATCCAGGGGCTCATTGCCATCATCCAGATCTGGTATATCTAGTAGGCCAAACTGAAAATAATAAAAACAAACATTCCAATGATACCTCTGAATAAGACAAAGTGCTTGGTGACCTTAAATAAACAAGACCTTTCTCAAATGTCACTAATATAAATTGGAGATTTGAGAAAGAAAGGGAAAAAAGAATTGTGCAAGCCAAATTAACTTTTTTACATTATTTTGTGCTTATCTATGATTTCATAAAAATCAACACAAAATTCAATAGTGATAGATCAATAAGTGGTAACAATAGTAGGGTCAGTGTATAGCCCAGATGCTAATCAAGGATCTAGCATTCACTTTTTAACAATTAGCCTTCTGTTATGTAAACAGGATTAGGTAAACACAATGGTTCTTTGTTTACTATTCAATCAGCTGTTCATACAACTAACTTGTTATTAGGTGCTTGTGGTTTATTGACCCTAATTAATTAAGTGATGGTCTCGTATCTATAAACAAAACGTATTATTTTATTGGAAAAACAGGCTCAGATTTGCCCCAGAGAGCAAACAAATAATAATCAATGACTCACCTGCGACAAATTACCGGGCCTCTTCCCGGGATTAGGTTTCCGAAACATATTGAACTGCCGGTAAAAAGAGTCAAATAAAACACTGATTGCTTAGGGCTATCGCTGGAATTATCGTTGTTCTCGAAGTTATATATTTTTAATTCTCAAAAACTTTTTACTTTTCCGCAGAAATGTGATAGAAAAACTGACGTTACTACGACAAGTTGCCAATTTCAATATTCTAAATTCCCCAAAACTTTTTCCCTACTCCCTAAAAAATCTGTATATCCCACAAATTCATTATATTATCAATAGAATGCATTGCTTCATACTTCAACACAAAATAAAACTTTTTTTTTTCTTTTACCTTCATTGCTTTTCCACATTTATGTCATGAATTCTGCTCTCAATCACATTCGGTGAAGTTAATTAGGTTTTATCTTTGCTTTGATAACCCAAATATAAATACAATACAATTATTCTTCGATGTATATATTTGGGCATGTATGATCCTGTAATAGAAGTATTATTAGGAAAATACTCAGAAATGTAGGAATTTCTGGCTGTATGACTTTTCCATTACTCATTGATTTAATAATTTAAAAAAAAACTTGGTGTTGTTACCACTTACCAGAAGAGCCATGTTTGAGCAAATATTTACGTGAACTAAATCATCATTATAAGGTAAAGATAATTATTGTAAGAACATGATCATGCCATTTTTCATCATTTCAATGTTTTTTATTTATTTGTACCGGTAATGTTCGAAATACAATCGTGGACAGTAAAGTTCAGAATATACCCTAAACTAACTCAGATAGCGTAAAATTTTCATTGTGTCTAGCAACACCTATCTCATTGCAAGAGTGACGTATGAACGGCCGAAGAAACGAAAACGAAAGAAAAGCCTCTGTGCCGTTGTTATCTTCTACCAATTCTGAAGAATGGAGACAAACGGCCAGACTAATGGGCTTAAATCTAAAAAGAAAGAAAACGGCGACGTTAAGGACAACTTATGGTAATAGTTCACTGTTAATTTTACATGTAACATTCAGTTCCCATATAGGGGGATCCAATGTGTCACACCTACGTGATGTCAAGCCTCACACCTGAGAAATATGTGACCTGGCTGGGACGCCTTACCTTTGTTTGCAAAACATTCGTGGAATCTTTTCACTTTGCATTAGAATGAATCTATTTCACATCACCTGAAAAGAGGTTGACAGCTATAATAGACCTTGTTACCTGTGCATTCCAACATAGCGAATGAAGTTGTGACTAATGTTTTTGTTCTAGGTCTGCGATATTAGAGGAAGTCCAGAATCAAGGGAACACAAAACTACCTTCAAATAAAAATGTATTAGTTTTGGGTGACAATGAAACTGGCAAAACCACTCTCATAGCTAAATTACAAGGAGTTGAGGACCCTAAGAAGGGGTCCGCTCTTGAATATGCATATATAGATGTTAGAGATGAATATCGTGATGGTAAGTTGGATAATTAATGAAAGAATAATATAATATGATACAGTTCTAAATGGTGGCACTAAAATGCACCGATATTTAATGTGAATAAGATAAGATGTTTATTTACCAAATAGAACCATACATAATTATACATTTGCTGTGACCTAGGCTAGGCCTGTATCATGCCAAGGTTTCCACAATACAGAAACAATTTTACTGGTCATTACAACTTATATGTGACAGTGTTAATTAATTAGACCCAAGGAAATATGCATGCATGTGGAGCACACAAATATTAGTATTAGCATTAGTATGTTGAAATTTTACAGATTGTGTGTGCGTATGTGTGTGAGTATTTAATTATTTAAGAGAGAAACTAATGGCAATTCATTTTTCATAACTAAAAACATTGATTATAATATAATGTAATCTAAACACATTTTATGTACCTATATCACGTAAATTATCAAAATATAAACATAAATATTTTATTTATGTCATCGTATTTAAATATGTAAATAATATATATACTTCAATATCCGTTGTATGTATTGTTTTTATTTATTTGTATTTATTTAGATTGATTAATGTATGTATACTCATTTATTTATGTATATTTCTTCTTACTTATTATATATTATACTCATCTTGATTTGTATAATTGCAGTCCACTTTCTGCAAAGCTTTGTGTATCAGATGTTTCTCTCAACAACAAATTGTGTGTATTATTTAAGTAGTGGATATCTATTTTGGCTGTATGAGTAGTAAGTATTTGTTGTAAATTAATGTAATGTTAGCTGTTTTTATCCCAAATAAAATAAAAATAATATACCCAGTATAATAATGCAAATGTGTGTGTGTGGCATTAGTGCAAATCTATCCATTAAAATCATTGCAGAAATTTAATGTCCATGAGTGGACTTATTTAGACTGGGCTGTTGTTTTTAATTTGGAAATTAAGTTGGGCAAGGTTTACAGTTGAGAATAGGGTATAAAGGGTAGCTACCAGAACCATTGTACCTATCTGTAAAACTTCTTAGGAGACTAACCATAATTTCTGTAGTAATCAACTTCTGCACCCACAAACTTTTTAAAATATGTATAGTGATCGAGGAAAGTCACAGTTTTCACAAAAAAGTCTGTAAGGAGTTTACTAAGGTCAATTCTAATTAGTGCAAAAGCTTTGTCTTATAGATAGTCATTATTGTGGTACTTCCCTGTGAGCCATATCTTTTAACTTTGTACCCTATGTAATCAATGAAATAATTACCCAATTAATCTCTTTACTTTACAATTAATTTCCTATTGGAATCATAGTGACAATTTATTTATTACAATCAGCTGTGAACTGTATTGCATTGCAATAAGATGGACAATATTATTGTATTGCAACACACCTAGTAAGCTATTAGAGTAATTAACAAAGAATAAAATATAATAATATTTGTTTACATAGGTACAGTCGGCGTCACAATTAAGGTAGCAGAATCACTTCTATTATATTGTTTGGAGGGTCTTGATTGGAATTTGTTATATTTTACTTATCATGTCAACATGTGATTGATTTTCTGTTAAAGAATAACAATTTCCCTTTAGACTTTCTCCTACATATATTTATAAATATGGACCTGCTTTAATTGTGTTGCCGACTGTACATTGTCAAAGCTTGTGTAGGTACTTCTAATGCAATACGTAATGACTAATGCTCACAAATTTTTGCACTTCACAACAAATTCTGAGCATTGCACTGTAGTGAATGAAAATTAGTTCTATATCCAACACTGTTTATTTTGTAATTTTGATCAGCTGATTTATTTGGTAATTAGCATTTAACATAATAATGTTTGATTAAACTACAAGCTAAACAGCGTTGGTCAGCACCAAGTTGGGTATCTATGCAGCTGACCCATCAACTAGCCATGTGATTCCCGGCAGAGTAAAATAGGGCGAAGTCATTTCTTCCTGTAAGTGAATTAAAAGGTGAATTACAGGAATGTGAAGGGCAGCTGCATCATTGATCTGCTCTCAAAATTTTGCCATAGCTAACCCTGCCTACCCAGCATGGCGATTATGGCAATTACTCCCATGAAAACCAATGCAAACCGCACCATGGGAGAAGCTTCACATATACTTAACTTAAGGAATTGTAACATGAATAAATTCCACACACACGCACACAAACACATCTTTGACCAAGTAATTGAACCACTCATTTTCAATTACGATGTAAAAATTATATCTAAAAACTACAAGAAGGGGGAGCAGAGTATCCTAACACAAGTTTTAGAACCTTAACAGGATACTCTCACAATTGTGTAAAAGATTGTTTTGCTTGAATAAATAAATAAATAAATATTTTTGCACATACACACAGCGCCATCTAGTTCCACACTAAGCAACTAGGCTTGTATTATAGATACCAGATGGTTGATAAACTACACAAATACTTTTTTTTTTGTAAATAAATACATATATAAATGAAAAACATCCATAACTCGGGAACGTCATGTCTGTATTCATCATACAAAAAAATATTTACAAAAAAAATGTATTTATGTATTATATCAACCATCTGGTATCCACAACACAAGCATATAGTTGCTTACTGTGGAACTAGATGGCGCTGTGTGTATGTCTAAGGATATTTATTTATTATTATTATTTATTTACATACGCCCGTAGCGGGATTCGAACCCGCGACCTTTTTGGTATAGCAGCAGAATTTCTAACCATTACACCAAACAGATCGTAATGAAAATAAATATTTTGAAATTTTTTAAATGAAACTGAAATGGAATAAATAATTGATAGATTGTCAAATGATTGGCCTAGTAGATGACCCTGCCCTCAAAACAAACAGTTGTGAATTTGAACTCCGTCAGCCCTCTGCTTTCCTGTGATAAATATGAGTGTTCATTTCTGAGTCATGGAGCTTTATATCAGCATTTTTCCATTGTTTATTACCTCAATTTAGTACCTCAATTAATTGGTGCAGATATATGAAATAATAATAAGTATATACAGTAGCCTTGTAGTATATATAAGGGCCACCTAGTAACTTTGTGTAAACAACTAACATGAATAGCAATTTTTTAATCTTGCGTACACAATGTGTTTATTTTTCTTAAATAATTATTGGTTTAATGTGGCATTTATAAACTTCATAGTACCAATTAGCTTGTAACACCAATCCTTGATTAGTTCTAAAAGGCGCACCTTGCGTGTGTTATGTATTAAATTTTCTACGAACTTCTCCCACAGATCACACACGACTAAGTGTATGGGTGTTAGACGGGGACCCAGGACATACAAATCTATTAAAGTTTGCCCTGAGCGATGACACATTCCCCCACACATTGGTCATCCTCACGGTCGCCATGACGACGCCGTGGGGGGTCCTCGATCAGCTGCAAAGCTGGGCATCCGTGCTCGGTGATCACATAGACAAATTGGATCTCACACCTGGTAAGTGATAATTTATATTATTATGTAACCAAATCAGATTTGAAGATGATAAGTTAAATAATTGAACTGTCAAAACTTCAGTAAAGTACCTTTCTCTTTCTCTGTAGTACATTATTGCTTAGATCTTCACCAAATTTATAAGGGATCACCCTGATGGTATACCCTTTCAATTGAAAAAATAAATATAGAAATCGATTCACCACTGTCAGAGATGTTCCGAAACTAATATAAAGAATAAAAATTAAGCCAAATTAATATCTCTTCCTCCTTTTTGGAAGGCGATTAAAAAATAAATTGTGATTTCTTGTTATCAATATAGAAAAAATTGTAACTGTATCGTTGAGTCAATGTCCATAGTGTCCCGAATCCAAACCATCCTTCAAAACATCCTGCAAGTTCAGCTAGACACTCACACGTCTTTCAGTGGCATGAATTGTGAGTCTTCTTTGCATAGTGTCATGGTTTAATTTGCATAATACGTCGGTATCTGTCGCGCGTTTCCCGCGCGGGTGGAGAATGTATATTACTCGCGATCCTTGGCAGTGTCTATAAGGCTTACAATTGGTTGCCAGCCACTGCAACACATGCAGATGTGTCGTTCAACTCAATGTTCAGAGACAGTACTTAGATCCCTCCTCCCCTCTCACAAGTTCTGTCGTCTTTAAACATATTATCATTCATTTGCAAAACTTGCTTTATACAACTTTTAGAGAAGAGTGAGTTGATTATTTATTTCCTGATAATGTGGTTGTATATTTTGAAACTGAAAGATTAATGATATTATGAATTCTTTTCAGAAATGTATTACCTAACTTTTTAATTCAACTACTAACATAATGGTAACACAAAGTTCAGATGATCTTGCAAATATCTAAATCCAATGTCAAAGTTCATAACATATGAAAAACTAATACAATACTACTTGTTTTATTTCATTGAATATTTTAATAGAAGTTACCGGTTACTGTTTTTTGATATTAAAGGTAAAAACTACCAAATATTTCTGATACTCATGCCATACTTCACTGTGTGTGACGGACGAATTTGTGTGTATACAGGGCGTCCCAAAGTTATGGGACATGAAGGGGAAGTACCTTAAATATTGTAGATAGTGAATTTTGCTCAAAGAAGACTTTATGTTATTTTTAAAAGTTAGTAATTCTGCATTCATAGATTTTCTAAAAATTACTTGCTTCGGCTGGGAATCGAACCGACTTAAATGTGAAAAAAAAAACACCCTACTTTTATGATGCCAATCGAAAGAATAGCTAAAAAATAATAACTCTGCCTAAGTAACATAGTATTTTAAAAGAAAGGAACAACATAAAATGATTGAGTCAAATTTCAAGAAAGTTATTTATTGCCGACGACGTTCGAAAAGTAGCGATATTATCATTCCAAAGATAGCATTGATTATTCGTAAATAAGTACCCACTTCATAAAATCAACAGGCAGCGGGCTCATTAAAAGATTGGCGATTTGCGTAAAACAAGAGGGATCACATTTTGAGCATTTAATTAATTAATTTACAAAAAAATACCTACTTAATTGACTACGGCAGTTTCATGTATGTTTTTTATTTGATTAAAATGATTAATTTCACGTTGTTCCTTTCTTTTAAAATACTATGTTACTTAGGCAGAGTTATTATTTTTTAGCTATTCTTTCGATTGGCATCATAAAAGTAGGGTGTTTTTTTTTTCACATTTGAGTCGGTTCGATTCCCAGCCGAAGCAAATAATTTTTAGAAAATCTATGAATGCAGAATTACTAACTTTTAAAAATAACATAAAGTCTTCTTTGAGCAAAATTCACTATCTACGATATTTAAGGTACTTCCCCTTCATGTCCCATAACTTTGGGACGCCCTGTATACGTACGCCTACGTAATAAAACAATACCGACGAGGGTGAGTTTGATGAGAGTGAAAGAAGTCAAGAGTACCCTAAACCGACGAGCATGTATAAACAGCAACAGAGTGAAGGAAGCAGAAGAGGTGTGTCAGGATCGTAGCAAATGGAAGTCTGTGGTCTCTGCCTACCCCAACGAGAGACAGGCGTGACATTATGTATGTATGCATGAAAGAAGCAAAAGTAGTATGTCAGGATCGTTGCAAGTGGAAATCAATGGTCTCTGCCTATACTAATAGCACTTCCTAATCTAAGTTATGTGTAATTCTTTCATTTTGAGTCATGCTGGAATCTCAGGGATACATAACTTTACATTATCTACCTACGGGTGACCATACCCTTATGCATGTTTGCGCTCGTACACACACACAATCACACTTACACACTCATGTAGAAACATATCTATCACATACGCCGTAATCTTCAGTGGCGTTTTGTCATTGTTTCTTATTTTATCGTTTTTATTACTTTCAAAAAAGGTAGAATAAGTTAATTTTTCACTCTCATGCCATACTCTGTACGCAATTCGGCACCCTTCGTCCATTTCGCCGTGCGTCTACTCGGTCCCCGTTAGTCCATTTCCCAGTTTGTCATTTTCCCCGTTCGTCCATTTCCTCATTCGTCTATTTCCCTGTTAGTCCATTTTCTCATTCGTCTATTTCGTGTACAGTATTTGTATATGTCTAAACTGTGAAGATTTATTATATTTTATGTTTATTTTGGTGACGTGATAACCTCAACCAGACGCATTGAAGACGGTGTTTTCTAAGACAAGTATATTCGATACTTACCAGAAAACTCCATCCATTGTACTGTAAACAAATTTTGTCAATTTTTTTATTATTACTTTAATAGATCCTAACCGGGTTCCGCAACAGCCATATTCATTAATCGGCTTGACTGAAGTGCAAGGTGTCATTCGAGACGAATTCTTGTTCCTCAGTGTCATAGTACATTTTATGGTAAAAAATCCAACATTGCGCCTCCAAAATACAAAATGTGCTGTCGGGTCTTTTGGTTTCTAAATACTTTAATGTTTATTAAAGAAGTATTTTTACTATTTATGATTCAACAAAACACGGAGAGAAAATTATAATTAGACGGAATATCGCCGAGAGATTTATTTCGTTTGCTTATCATCTAAATTATCAGAACGAACGTTATGTCGTTTATGTTCTATTAACATTGTTCTATCTACATAGAGTACAACACGTAAATCCTCCAAAGCTTTAAAGGTCCCATAAAGTTTGTATTCTCGTTGGTGACTCACGCACATTACGTCAGACCTGTCGCGTAATGCGTAATATATTATTTTAATCAATGCGAGTGATGCGGTCTCGTAGTGGCCCAGCGGGTCATTCACGATCGGTTAACCTTTTTTTTATCATCTGAATTTAGCGTGGATACTAATTTAACAGGATTTCTATCACAATAAATAAATAAATATTTCGGACACTTACACCAATCATCTAGTTACCAAACTAAGCAAAGCTTGTGCTATGGAAACTAGATAACGGATAAACATACATAAATATTTATATAAATATCCATGACTCGGGAATAAATGTTGTATTCGTCACATAAACATTTACCCCTCGCGGGATTCGAACCCGCAACCGTTGGTTTCGCTGATAGGGTCACTATCCACTACACCAATCGGTCGTCAACTGTCCATCATCATATCAGCCGAAATGCTGGACAAAGGCTTCCCCCAAAGATCTCCACAACGATCGGTCCTGCGCTGCTCGCATCCAGCGGATTCCCGCGATCTTTACCAAATCGTCAGTCCACCTCGTGGGGGAGACGCTGCGTCTCCGGTGCGAGGTCGCCACTCGAGAACCTTTCCGCCTCAAGGTTATAAACGTTATAAACATTTTACTTGACTAATTTACAGTTTCACCTAATTGCCAACTAACTTTAAATTTAAACGAAATTCTTGCACTAGAATGTCGACTGAAAATTCTTGCTTTAAATTATTCATGAAAGTGTGCGTATGCAGTCGTTGGTGTTCTGTAAATTGTTAACTTGGTCTCATTATGTTTATTTGGCTCAATTACAAATCCATTTGGCATTCATTAGATTAACAAATACGCAAAATAGCAACTCTTGGTCAAACTATTACGACTGATTAAATGTCAACCTACCTATTCGCAATCTAAGAGAATAGTGTCTGTGCCAAAGATGATAGCGTTTATTAGCATATTACAGAAACACATACAAAATATTCGACGCAACAATAATTCTGCTTGGTGTTATTCTTACGAAATGTAGCCTTACTTCACAGTAATAAAAATAAAAACAAAAATGAAGTGCAAATGTTACAACTTATAATAGAGTTGCATGTGTATCTGTACCACAATTGGGCCATCGCTCAGTGTGGATCCTCACCTATAGCGGTAAGACACTGATTTTTAGCTAGTGCCCTGCGAGAGAAAGCGAGGGTAGGGTACCAGTGAAAAAATTTTCAATAATAAGAAGAGGGATACGTAACCATTAATGGGTCCCATAAACTTTTCTTGGCTTCTGAAAGTTAATTCTACCGACGGCAAAAAGGTTGTTGTCATGCAAGTAACCAATGTTGTCACATACACAAACAAAGCACAACTTTTTATTAGCCTTCCAGAGCACTTGGTTTATTTTCCGAAATGACCCTGATTTCTTTTTCCGCATTTATTTTTCCATAAACAAGCACTTTCTAAAACTTATTCACGAACAAATTGTTTTAGGCACTGCCCTACCAGTTTACAAATATCAAGTTCCCAAAATGACGGGTCAGAGGCTCCAAGTGGTAACATTGTCCAAATTCCCATTTTCCATCGTCTGACTTTGTCCAGCGGTAGATTTATGTTATTAATAATATAATATAATAATAATATCCTTAGACATTCACACAGCGCCATCTAGTTCCACAGTGAGCAACTATAGGTTTGTGTTGAGGATACCAGATGGTTGATAAACTACATAAATAATTTTTTTTATATAAATACTTATTATAAATGAAAACGTCCATAACTCTGGTACACATGTTTGTGTATTCATCATACAAACATATGCCCCTAGCGGGATTCGAATCCGCAACCTTTTGGTATAGTGGCCAGAGTTGCTAACCACCACACCAACCGTCGTCGACAGGATGTTATTGTTATGATCATCGGTGACATAAGCAAAGATCTGCTGTAAATAGAAACCGACTATCGTTATAATTCGATAGTTGTTAGCTTATTGTAAATAATATGTAGATAAAAAACTGGATGCGAGCAGCGCAGGACCGATCGTTGTATAGAGCCTTGGGGGAGGCCTTTGTCGAGCAGTGAACGTCTTTCTATGATATAAATATTTCGTACACTTACACCTGACCCAAACTAAGATACTAGTTACGCTTTTATAACAAAGTTCCGGTAGAGATTTACAGCCTTTAAATAAATTTAAAACTACCAAAACATAGTTTGCCCGTAGTTTCCATGGTCAAGATTTTTTTTCATTGTTTTACCGAATCACAAACTCTAAAAATATTTATTTAAAACGACCAATCCTTGAGAATCCTGCTCGTATTTCTCTGTGGAGTCGGTCTTGTGAATGATCGCTAATTGTATGTCATGACGATTTCAGGTGTTATTTTCATAACTTACGGAATTAAAGTTACTTAATTGACGACCAGTTTGGTGTAGTGGTTAGAAACTCTGACCACAATACCAAATGGTCGCGGGTTCTAAGTGGTGAATACGGACATGTGTACCCGAGTTATGGATGTTTTCATTTATAATAAGTATTTATTTACAAAAAAAAAAAATATTTATGTAGTATATCAACCATTCGGTATCCACAACACAAGCCTATACTTGCTTACTGTGGAACTAGATGGTGCTGTGTGTATATCCAATCCATGTATATGTATATAAATGAGATTTGAGATAACTGATAAACATACTTAAATATTTATATAAACATTCGTGCCTCGGGAATAAAGGTTCGCATTCATTACACAAACATTTACCCCTAGCGGAATTCGAACCCGCAACCTGCGAAACCAACCAACAACGCACGGTCACTATACCCACTACACTAATCAAATCAGTCGGTCAATTTGTGTAACTGTTACATTGACTGGAAGATAAAACGTGATAAAAAAAATACTTATAAATAATAAAAACATAAGCATTATGTTCTTCAAAACAATGAATTTTATAGACTCTGAATCATAGTTATAAAGGTTATTTATAAATGTTTCACAATCACCACAGTTTGAGTGACACTGCACTAGTACCATGACAGGCGCGACAAACATTTATGTCGCCCGAGATAAAATTTGTCCTGCTCCTTCGTTTGGACGAAATATACAACTATCCCACTCTCATGTCGCGTCGCGCGCGACAAACGTCGTCATGCTACGGGGGCTAGAATAGGTAAGAATGTACGCATGCGTATATTGTTTCTTTTTCAAAAAGGCGTGAAATTCAATCGCCTCCGTGGCTCAATGTAAACAACATTGGGTTTACGATTCGGAGGTCGCGGGTTCGATCCCCAGCGGGGTACATGTTTAAGTACTTGGTTTGGTTGGTGGTAGGGTATTTTAAATGTCCGCCTGGCTATCTAAATCTGCCGCCAGCAGCAATGTTAATAGCATTGTTGTGTTCCGATTGTCAGAGATAAGATATGGCTATCTTATCTCTGACAATCGTCTGGCGTCCACCAAATGTGTTGGGGTTTCCGGGTCAGTACGCTTCGACCTCATCTTCACTTAACATCAGGTGTGATTGAGGTCAAGTACAAATCCGTCGTGCATAAAAAAATGTAATTGCAACCACCTATATTGTTATCTCCTTTTAAACTTGCACCTCATTCTCAAAGCGAGTTCGCGATCTAATCACCACGGTAGAAGTTTATAGGTGCAAGCCTGTAAACAAACGATCAGCGTACTCACCAATTTCCTACCAAATTTCCAGAACAAAGGCTACAAAGTAAAAAGCAGCAAGTGCAGAAGTGGCAGAGGTACACAGAGCCCGGTGACGAGATGGAGGCGGCGGCGACGTCACCCATGAAGCGGTCCTCGCGGAATCTTTCCGACGACCCTGAGGATGAGGAGGACTGCCCGCTGCCGGACGGCGTGCTCACCACCAACCTCGGGCTGGACATCGTTGTTGTCGCCACCAAGGTAACATCCCACTTCCTGCCATTTTTCACTTTCTGTTATCAAAGTACGTATATTACTATACCAAAAGGTCCCAGATTCGAATCTCGCTAGGGGCGCATGTTTGTAAGATGAATACGGACATGTGTACCAGAGTTATGGATGTTTTTCATTTATATATGTATTTATTTACAAAAAAAAATGTATTTGTGTAGTGTATCAACCATCTGGTATCCACAATACAAGCCTAGTTGCTTAGTGTGGAACTAGATGGCGCTGTCTGTATATGTCCAAGGATATTTTTTATTTATGAATGTCCGTTCCTATGGCGCATCCTGTAGCCTGAACGGCTTGAACGATTTCGAAGTGCATGGTGTCGTTAGATTCGTCTTGATACCTGGAGTGTCATAGGATAGGATATATTTATGGTAAAAAAATCCAACATGGCGTCCGCCAAATGCAAAATATGCTGTCGTGTTTTTTGAGTTTTAAATATTATTACTGTAGTATAAGAAATCCACCGATCCACAGATAGTGATTATAGTGATGGAGCCAAAACAAAAACATGCAGCGCCATGTTCATGCAATTCGAGCGAATCTTTTATGGACGCGGCACCGCATATTTCTGTTATTCATACATACATACATAATGTCACGCCTGTTTCCCGTAGAGGTAGGCAGATACCACAGACTTAATTAAACATAAGTATTATGTTCTTCAAAACAATGAATTTTATAGATTCTGAATCATAGTTATAAAGGTTATTTGTAAATATATCACCACAGTTTGAGTAACCCTGCACTAGTAGCATGAGGGACGCGCTAAACGTTTATGTCGCGCTAGATAAAATTTGTCCTGCTCATTCGTTTGGACGAAATATACAACTATCCCCTTCACTAACTAACTTAGACTGTTATTCAGCCTTTCAAAAACTAATTTGTTTCAGACTGACTATATGAGCACATTAGAGAAAGAGCACGACTACCGCGACGAACACTTCGACTTCATCCAGCAGTGGGTGCGGCGGTTCTGCCTCCAGTACGGCGCTGCGCTCTTCTACACCAGCGCTAAGGAGGATAAGAACTGCGACCTCTTGTACAAGTACCTAACGCATAGGATATATGCGCTGCCGTTCAGGACGCCCGCGCTTATTGTGGAGAAGGATGCGGTGCTTATGTGAGTGTCATCCTACTACCAACAAATGTTATCCAGATTCCAAATTTTAGATAATGTTATACCGGATGAGTTTTTTTACCGTAAGAAAAAACTAAGGCGTATTAGGTAATTGAAATAGAAGTTATTGGCATAGGTAGTTATAGTTTTTTTTTCAAAACCATCACCGACTCTCGCTCCGGCCGGAGATTCGTAGGTTATGTGAAAGTCATATTTGTTGGCAATCAATGCGCCAACTAGCGAAGAAACGCAGAACTACTAGACGATTAACCTGCGAACATCATATTCAGAGCCATCTATTAAACATTCGTGTTATTATTTCTGTGGATTGAAGTTGTATGACCTGCTGAATGTGAACGAGCGAATGAATTGACAATATTGGTTCGTTCACATTCAGACCGACAGGGCTTCGCTAAAATCACTTTTATTCTGCGTTTCAAACTGTGAACACGTAAATTAATTTTCTTGTGTCTACCTACGTTTGATTAAAGTTTGATTCCGTTCATAAATCTGAGTATAATTTGTAACATATTTTCTTCAATTTGTTTTAATTTTTTTTTATTTATTTATGTAGTTATGTGGACTAGGCTACAAATACGACCATCAACAAATGACACATGGATCTATGTAAGAAGTGCCTTTACAATAAATTTTATTTCGATAGACACACGTCTACTTACTTTCGCACATTCAAAATTAAAATCAAAAATATATTTATTCAATGTAGCATACAAAAATATCACTTATAGAAAGTCAACATGTTATTTTTTTTTAAAACTACATCACTTCATATGGTGTTATGGTTAGCGAGAAGAAGCGACAACGACAACAAGACAAGCCGACATTATTTTATGTATCCCTAGATATTTAATAACGCGGCGGGTCAATGACCTCATTCGCACTACACACAAACCTTTACAGGCTTTCGTATGCGTCTTATAGTGAAGATTGTTCAAATTATGTTCTATGGATAAATAAACTAAAAAAAAAAACTAAATTCGATTATGGTTTTGAAAAAAAAATGAACTACCTGTGCCAAAACGTAACAGGGCAAAAAGGTCAAAATAGGGCATATTAGGTAATTTCACTTACCTAATATGCCCTATTTTTTTACTTACGGTAAAATAACTCTTCCGTTATGTGTGAAGCACTCTTGGCGCAGTCGCATTCGGTATTCGTTTTCGATTAGCGAAGTCAAGCAATGTCTGGCGAGGTCAGTCGTTGGGTGGATTTTAATACGAGTGTTTCCGTGTATCGGAGGGTACGCTAAATTGTCGGTCCCGGTTGTTTTCAATTGAAGGCAGTCGTAAAGTCAAGTCGGTGGCGTACAGGGGCAGCTTAAAACCACTTGACTGTCAGGTGGCCATTAGTGTGACACCGCAATAGGTCCGCGTGGTGGATTATGGCCCATACCCTCCGTTCAACCGCCTCCGTGGCTCAATGTAAACAACATTGGGTTTACGTTTCGGAGGTCGCGGGTTCGATCCCCAGCGGGGTACATATTTAGTACTCGGTTTGGTTGGTGGTAGGGCATATTAAATGTCCGCCTGGCTAGCTACCACCATCTTATCTAAATCTGTCGCCAAACAGCAATGTTAATAGCATTGTTGTGTTCCGGTTGTCAGAGATAAGATAGCCAGTCCCCCAAATAAGATGGGGTTTCCGGGTCAGTACGCTACCACCTTCGGCCTCATCTTCACTTAACGTCAGGTGTGATTGAGGTCAAGTGCCAACCCGTTGCGAATAAAAAAACCCTCTCCTAGTGAGAGGAGGCTGTGCCCCAACCGTGGGGATGTGTAAAGCTGTTGATGATGCGACAGTTTGAATGTTTGATTGTTGCTCAATGATGAACGAATTTGAATTAAATTTGGTACACAGGTAGAATATGCCCTGGAATATACATAGTTGTTTGTATGATGAATACGGACATGTGTACCCGAGGTTTGGATGTTTTTCATTTATATATGTATTTATTTACAAAAAAAAAAAGTATTTGTGTAGTGGTATCCACAACGAAAGCCTAGTTGCTTAGCGTGGAACTAGATGGCGCTGTCTGTATATGTCCAAGGATATTTGTTTGTTTCTAAATACTTTATTCTACAATATAAAATAAATACAACATTCATTATCCCATGGCTGGATTTC
Source organism: Oegoconia quadripuncta (assembly GCA_949316235.1). Lineage (NCBI taxonomy): Eukaryota > Metazoa > Arthropoda > Insecta > Lepidoptera > Autostichidae > Oegoconia > Oegoconia quadripuncta. The sequence goes on from OX438751.1 coordinate 4,226,541, forward strand.
TTCCAGTCAACCATATAGTTAAAGAACAGTAGATTTATACTTAGCTAACTTAGCAACATACAGTAGATAGATAAATAACAAGTAATTATATAATAGTATATTCCACAATATGTATACAATAACAATACATAAATAGAATAAATATGTGAACTACATGTATTGTAGTATGTGATAATTTTTATCCCGATAAAGTGAGTAGTTCCCGCAAGACAAACAAATTACACATATAATCTAAATCCAACTAGTTATAAACACGCAAGTTTGGATCTTTGTTCATTGTACAATGATGGCGAAACGATTGAACTTACTTGGATGAAATTTGGTACACAGGCAATTATACCTACATCAATGAATTATTAACATATTTGATATTTACATCTCCAGACCCGCTGGTTGGGACAGCATGAAGAAAATTAGCATATTATACGAGAACATGCAGTCGTGTAAACCGGACGACTACTACAGAGACGTCATCGTTCAGCCTGCAATACGAAAAGTAAGTACGACTCGGTTTAGTTGGTGGTAGGGTATTTTAAATGTCCGCCTGACTAGCTACCACCATCTTATCTAAATTGCCGCCAAGCAGCAATGTTAAAGCATTGTTGTGTTCCGTTTGTCAAAGATAAGATAGCCAGTCCCGCAAATGTGTTGGGGTTTCCGGGTCAATACGCTTCCACCTTCGACCTCATCTTAACTTAACATCGGGTGTGATTGAGGTCAAGGACAAACCCGTTGTGCATAAAAAAAAAAGACCGATTGGTATAGTGGATAGTGACCCTGTCTGCGAAACCAACGGTTGCTGGTTTGAATGCGGACATTTTTTCCCGAGTATGATTATCCGTTTTTCGGTATCCATAGTACAAGCTTTGCTTATTTTGGGACTAGAGGATTGGTGTGTTGAAAATATTTATTATATTATAAATAGGGGTGCGTCGGTGGCTCAGCGGTTAAGACGCGGTCTCCCAATTTGGGAGGTCCGGGTTCGATTCCCAGGCAGGCCATGCCCCAATGAGTTTTTAAATTTTATTTAATTACTTATGTGCATTTGTCCGATTGCTCTTGAACGGTGAAGGAAAACATCGTGAGGAAACCTGCATGCCTGAGAAATAAAAATTCTAAGACATGTGAAGCCCCCATTGGGCCAGCGGACATACTCCCTCATTATACGAGGGAAGACCTGTATCCGTGCAGAGGGATATTTACGGGCTGATGATGATGATAAATAGAATAAAACCGTTTATAATTGAGCTACCTAGATTAATACCTTAAATAGTCTTTCGGGGAATTTTCTTTTATGGTTATGTTTATTATCAGAGCGGTGGCAACCGAGAGGCGGAGGTGCAGGCGGAAGACGAACAGGCCTTCCTCCAGCGGCAGTTGGCAGCGCTCCAGGCCGGCACGCCCGCGCCCCGCGCTGACTCTCCGCTACGGACCACGCAGCGGGCCACCGCGCAGGTCAGTCATACCACACCTTAAGAGGGTTAATTCCGACCAATGGGGCCGTCCATATATTACGTCATTCTAAATTGGGGGGGGGGGGGGGGGGTTGGTCTGCGGATGACGGTAAATGATAGATGGGGGGGGGGATGTTTTGACGTCATTCTTATTTATTTATTTATAGTTTATTTTTCACATACAAAAAGATTATTTCTAAAAAGAAATTTCTTCCAGCACACCTAGTAAGATACTAGCTGCCCGCCCCGGCGTCGCCCGTGGTACTTACATGTATTATACATATAAACCTTCTTTAAGAATCAGTCTATCTATTTAAAAAAACCGCATCAAAATCCGTTGCGTAGTTTTAAAGATCTAAGCATACATAGGGACAGACAGCGAAAGCGAGTTTGTTTTATACTATGTATTGATAATAAACACAATACTTAAATAATAACTACAACATTACATAATTAATAAAAGTACATATTAATACTATACTTATACTTAAATACATGTCAAACTAGTAATGACGTCAATTTTGGGAGAAGGGGGGGGGGGGGGTCATTAAGAAATGACGATAGGATGATTATAGGGGGGGGGGGTCTAAAATCTGAAAAAATCGATGACGTAATTTATGGACGGCCCCAATGACTAATAAAGTAAATTAAGAATTAAGATAGATTAAGATGAAATCAACACGTATGAACAATATAATACACAGAGTAATGGTCGACTGGAAGTAATCCCTCTATGGGATAAGTCCGCCGTTGTACTCAAATTCTGTATCAATGCAAAATTAATGTATCGCCTTTTTGTACAATAAAACGTTTACAAACAAAATAATGAAGCAAAATCGGTGTGTCGGGATCGTAGCAAGTGGAAGTCTATGGTACCCACCCTTACGGGAAACAGGCGTGACTTTATGTATGTATGTATGTAAGATTAAATTATTAGATAAATTAAGATTTCTTTTTAAAGACGGAATAAATAAAAAAAAATTGCACTGATCTGCATTCGAGAAGCTTAAAAGATAATTATAATTGGTGTCCATGGGCGGCGGTGATTGCTTTCCATCAGGTGACCCGCATGCTCGTTTGCCGCCCTCTCATATATAAATAAATATATATGTATATAAATATAAATAATACCTACATAGCTTTGATGAAGATTATTTTCCAGAATTTCGATTATGAAAAACAGTGAGGATTTTTTGACAATAATTTGAAATTAGCTTTTAGGCTTCTCGAGTGCAGGTTAGAGCGATTTTTTTGATTTATTCTGTATTTTAAAAGAAATCATAATTTATCCAGTAAGAGCGCCACTGGACGGAATAGGCCCTCTTAAGAGGGTTTATCCCGCCCAGCCAGCGTTGCATACAAACTTTCAAGTCTAAATTTTTCGAAATGATAAACCGATTTAATGTAACTTTATACGCATTTAAACCATTTATTTCCACACACCGAAAAAAAAAACAACAATATAATATACAAGAAATCAAAACAGAAGTGACTAAAGCCCGTATCCCACAAACCGCTCTCGAGATGGCCACAAGCTGACGCTTGAGAATCTGTTGCATATTAAGACAGTATCAAAAAAAAAGACAAAAAAGAAAACTATAATATCGAGACCGAGACGCGATCCCAATCTCAAGATCGATCCACCAACACGGCCCTATGACTAACTAGGTACTACAATGAGTGCGTGTGTGTACATAAAGCACATACAAAGATCTAAAGATTTAGTATAGCACATCTTTGAAATAGAATATTCAAAGTGAATTAGGCCGATTTTAAGTTTTCCATGGTAACAGAAAAAATGCATAAGTTAAGTCTGTTGATTGGTGAAAAGTGCCCGAGATTTGTTGTGGGTGTACAAAACGGCACATATACTGATTGGTACTTGGCAATCTGCATGCACCTGTGTTCTTAAATCAGACAACAGTTTGGGACAGTCTGAAACACCATTTACCAGTTTATATACAACTTGATCATGTAAGAATTTACATTGAAACATAAAAGAGTTATATTCTGTGAAGTGTTAAATTATACTTAATGGAATTTTATTTTATTTTATTGATAATACAGAGTCAACAGAATCATTATAAAAAATATTACACAAAATTTACAAGCCAAAGTCATGCCAATTACAGATTCTCATTTTTCATTACAATTCTCTTAAAAAAATAATTAGGTGAAAAGTCACTATTAAATAATAATCATTATACAATCTAGAGGTAAAAGTGAATAGTGAGACAAACTAAGTAATAATAAATAATTCAGTCAATAATTAGTATTACAAATAAAAAATTGGTCAAATAATTCAATCAATGTCAAATAATCGTCGTGTGTATGAATTTCGCAATGTCGTGTTTTGTGTGTGTGAGTGTATGTGTGTGTACGTGGTTTGGGAATGGATCGATAAGAATGACTAGTCGCGCGGACAGGTGAGCGGGCGAGCGAGGCGAATTGGAATGTAATTAATGGTCATCATCTGATTTAAGAGCCATGCTCTTGTCGGTGGAGATTTTTCCATATCTCTCTGCTCTCCGCCTTCCTCTTGACCTCCTGATACGACACGACGTTCAACTTCTCTTTTATTTGCTGCATGTAGCTTATTCTCGGTCTTCCTCTTTTTCTTTTCCCCTCTATTCTTCCTTCTATTATAGTTTTGATGAAATCATCGTGTCGTATAAGGTGTCCCAGCATTTTCCCTCTTCTATTCTCAATTAGTTAAGTAATTAATGGTATACAGCGTGAATTTGAATTTGTGTAATTCCCATGAATTGTAGAAATAAGCAGAACCTGTTGTGTCGTCTCTATTATGTTGTATCTGTATGTCTTTTTTTCTTGTGTGCAATAAATGATAAATAAATAAAAATAAATAAATGAATTGGTGGCACCACTCTTGATTACGGACAACTTTCCCCAAGGGACCTTAGTTACCTGATTACCCATACAAATCAAACCATTCTAAAGCCACCTTTAGTAATGGAAGTCCAACAATTTTCAGCTGAATTCGGCTATGGTGGAAAGTGGAAAGTTGTTCATAATCAGGAGTAGAGTCGCCAATAAACAGGAATTACACGAATTAAATTTCACCATGTAGACTGGAATCTATTGCTAGAGCTAAAAGACGTTTTTCAATTAAATCTTTTATCAACACTAGCCTTTATGTTCCCCACAGCTGGACGGCACCAAAATCGGCATGGGCCCCGGTACGCCCGGCAACGAGGGCGTCCTCGCGAACTTTTTCAACTCACTGCTGTATAAGAAGACGGGATCACCCGGGGCTCGGCCGCCGGAGCCGTCCCCGGCTGCCGCGGCCGCTCGCTCCGACGCGGCTGCAGAGCTGGACCGCCTCACGCGAGCCAAACGGCCGCCTCTCGACCTCAACTCCTCGTCGGAGTGTTAGCTGTAGGTGAGTGTCCCTCGCTACTGTACGAGGGCTCGGCCCCCAGAACTGGACCGCCTCATGCGAGCCAAGCGGCCGCCTCTCGACGTGCACTCCTCATCGGAGTGTTAGCTGTCCTCGCTACTGTACGAGGGCTCGGCCCCCAGAGCCGGACCGCCTCATGCGAGGAAAAGGCCGCCTCTCGACCTCAACTCCTCGTCGGAGTGTTAGCTGTAGGTGAGTGCCCCTCACTACTATACGAGAGCTCGGCCCCCAGAGCTGGACCGCCTCACGCGAGCCAAGCGGCCGCCTATCGACCTCAACTCCTCGTCGGAGTGTTAGCTTGAGACCGGTCTGGCCTGTTGAGAACAGTCTTGTGACCGGTTTGTCTTGTGAAACGTGTTGATTAATTAACCTAACTTGAGACCTGAAAAGCACGTGCATACTCAAGCAGTACTCACTTGAGAGGTGCGCGTATTAATAAACGAAACTCAAGACTATCATTCATTCGCTGCTGAGGCGAATACTTTCTCAAGATTGGTTTATAAATTAGCACGGAGCTTGAGATAGCGTCAACTTCTTAAGACGTTCTCGGGTGATACAGCCTCAAGACTTGTATTGAGATTGATTTATTATACGGGCCTTAGTTGTAGGCCAGAAAACACCTCGCTGCTTTACAAGGCCTCTGTTCACGAACGTGGCAAACATGGATTTTAATACCCAATTTCGACCGTTTTCGTACGATAGAGTCAGCTCACGACTCTAACAATAAAGTCACGGTCGACATGTTAAAATAGTGAGGTTTTACATTTTTTAAGCTACTGCTTGTTCAAAAAGCAATTTAGCCCCGAGAAGAACAAACAAGAAAATCAATTTATATGGGATTATGTTAACTCCATTTTTCACGTTGTAAATTGCTCTCATAGATATATTAAAATTTAAATCTGTAATTTCCAGATACTTAGTGAGCGGCGCGCCTTTGCTGCGCGCGCGCACGATACACTGCTGGCTTGTACTTGACGCGTCCCGACTGCGGTAAGAGCTGTTCGTTTGGCGAGCTGTACAGTTGTGGCGCGCGTTCGCTTCTAATGACGTAAAGCCTTGAGATTCTTCCATACTTAGTGGTGCGACCGGTGGGACGCTCTAAGCGTATTGTTTAACGCTTATTTTAGAGTCGTGCTAATGCTGTAAACTGCGCAAGCGCAAGTATCCTTTTATTGTTACGTGTTCACGCAGCCAGCACGCATGGCATAAGCGAGATTTAGAAATCAGCTAAAAGAAATTTAATATATTGCTTCAATGGTCGGAAAGTAAGCAATTATCATTCAGACTGAGGCATGTGTGTTTTGATAGAGTTTATGTAAAAATAATAAAAAGACACTTATTTTTTTCGACTTCGAGGGCTCTAAATTTTCTTTTGCCAACTGTTTATAAGTTACCAGCCAAATTTATAAGTTACGTAAAGTTAACTTAATGTCCATATTTTCTTGAAATAAACTAATTTATATTTGTTTTCAAAAGCAAAACAGAAACTTCATATATTCTGGCCGGTTCAAAATTTCACAAAAGCAACGACAGGCCGTTTGATATTAGCTGTATAACATCTGTATATATTACACACATAGATTAATGACATTTGTAAAATATTACTGCTACATATTTATGTTTCACGACAAAAAGAAATATGTTCAGAAATAAAAAAGTAATATTTTAATTTTTGACAATCCTTTAACGATGCTCACAGTTCCAATATTTCCGAACGATGTGTGTCAAAGTTATTTTTAACTAATTTTCTAAATCCAGGGCTGAATCAAGGTGAGGCGTTAAAATGTTTGGCCATATGAATTACTTTGTGTCTTTTTCACAGTCAAAATATAATAAAGTTGCATATCAAGCGAATACATAACTGCTATGTGAACTGTAATTTGCAGATAACTGATTTGAATTTTCAAATCATTTACTCAAATATTTATATCAGAATTGATATAGTCTGACCTGAATTGAAACAGTACGCTTAGAGTGGTCCACTTTTGGCAAATATCAGTGGCGACTATTTTGTACGGGTCCTGTAAGTTTCGTCACGTTAACTTAGGTCAATGGGTCAAACCACAGTATAGTGTTTACACCGGCGATGAGTGATTATACTGCTGTACTGTCTATAATTTAGTGTTATTCCTTGTAAAGATAACTCGAGAGGACACGAGGCATTTTAAACGGCGATGGCTTAATAGATACATTATTTAATCTGTAATTTCGACACCATCAATGGTGGAGGGATTTAGCTACAGTAAATTCAAAAATATGGAGCCAACAAATGCCTCTGATCCTTAGAATAGGAACAATTTTGTCATACATTTCCATTACTACTACGAAAAAAGGAATGCGAGTTACATAAAACACTTTCCTATTCAATAAATAAATAAATTTTTAATTTATAATATTGTTTATGATTTAAGTATTTATTTAGATAGCGAGGTGAAACTGGAATATAATTATACGGAAAGATTCTTAGTTATACGTGAAATGGTTATAAAATCGCCCGGGGCCGTAGTCTAGCTTTAATAGTAAAACCGAAATTCACAAGATGTAATTGAGCTTTTAGGAATTATTTTATTTTTGGCACAACTTTGCAGTATATCTTCACAAATATTAATATATATATTAATTAGAAGCATATTAACCCAAGTTCGATTATGAAATAAATTACTAAGCTAATAAATTAATAACAATAAATAAGGTTCCGGAATAATCAACAAGACTTATTTACAGACAACGACAATTTGCATCATAAATACATGTATTTTGAAGTAACTAATTTATTTTATTGCTAAGGGTTTAACTCTGGCTATTTGTGGCGAGGAACCAGCCTTACTACGGCCCTGGTGTCACCTGAGATTAAGGAGGTTCCATACCATGTGATCTTCTGTGAAGACTGGCCGTGCAAAGATTGGACATGTTTATGCACAATGAAGTCACTATTTGTACAAACCATTATGTGTAATAATGATAACGAATATTATGTATATGTTTAACTATAATTCTATTCTACCATAGTAATGTGTATAACATTGTTTGCAAATTGTAATACGAATCAAATTGTTTGTGATGGTGACCTTTATTGTAGCTTGTAACCGAATTTATTTATTTGCGAATATTATACTGATTTCTTTTTTGATTTATTTTTAATCTCACGACCCGCATGCATTGGTGATTTCATACAATTCTTTTTCTACAATGTGAGTGTGTTTTTTATTGAAATTGGATATTGTTCAACGTGGTGCAATACTGAACATTCCAAACATGGTTTGGTGCTTATTATTATAGTAAAATTATTAATAATATTAATTGTAGTTTCATTTACATAATACTTGCCTAATCGCTCTCTTGTTTTTCGAAAATTTTTATTCACATCATGACTTAGCACTAAAGGTCACTATTATCAAAATTTCTGTTCGTGAGATAACATTTTTGTTAATAAAATCTGAATCATATGGTGTACTTAAAATTTCACAAAAATCGTTTTCATCAATATACAACCAAAAGCTTAGCTTTCAAAACTAAATCCTACATATTAGTATTGTATATCAAATTATAAAAATGTAAGCGAGTTGTATAACTTAACTTGCATAGGTTTAGGTAACGATTTATTTTTTAACCATAATAAATTGTTGACAAATTTATTTATATCAAGACAAGGGAAGGCAGCTATGATATATTTGTATAAAGCTTACTATTAAACAAACAATAAGGTATATTCTTGTTAGCTACGTGTTAATGAAAGGTAAAAAAACCCTTAAAATTATGATAGTTTCCGAAACCAAACGTCATTAGACCACAATTAAAAAAAAAAAACGATTTTGTGAATTCGATACTTTTATTCGACCATTTGTACAAAACAATGTGAAAAAAATATATGTTGAATTACTTAAAGTCAACAATCCAACCAGGCGTTATTTTGCAGAAATTCCTTCTTATATCTTGTAATAATTAAATCAAAAGCATCGAAATAAATTACCAAGTATTTTTTTTATATTTGCTACAAAACTGATAAATTAACACACTGAACTTTAATAACATTAATGATAAAGACTATTTCACCTTTCAGTGTGATACGTGTGCTATATAAATAAGTTTGTCAATAAATATCGTTCGATGTATAAGTGTAAGGCGATTATATAGTTAACAGATGATAAAGCACGTTTTGATATGAGATATTTGTACAAGAGTGCGCGACGCAAACGCTGGATGTCTATTTTTATAAAGGGGTAAATGTTAGGTGGCTAAAGTGCATAATTAATATTTTATAAATACTTAGCAAATTACTCTTAGGTGCAAAGCGCGACGCTGGCTAGTACTAAAATCACAACGACGGTAAACTTCAATGCGTGTTGGTTACCTAAATGTTTCCTAAAGGTCGTCTGTATGGTGTAGTGGTTACAAACTCTGACCACTATACCAAATGGTCGCGGGTTCGAATCCCGCTAGGGGCATATGTTTGTGTGATGTGATGAATACTGACATATGTACTCGAGTTATGGATGTTTTCATTTATAATAAGTATTTATTTACAAAAAAAATGTATTTATGTAGTATATCAACCATCTGGTATCCACAACACAAGCCTATAGTTGCTTTCTGTGGAACTAGATGGCGCTGCTTGTATGTCCAAGGACATTTATTATTATTATAAATGAAGCATTTGGGTGTTTTTCGCTATCATTGGTTTACGTACTTCAACGTAGTTTCAGTACTTTTATACAATGTGTAGTTTAGCCAGCGGTCTAGCTTTGCCGAAAACACGACTCGACCAGTAACGAGGCAGCTGAGAGATTACTATGCATATATGTAAACGAACCGATAATTGAATGAATTAATGAAATAGGGAGATATATGCCAAGTTAATTAAACTAAAGTTAAGTGAGTGAGACGTACGATTTGTTGAATACAAGCGAAGGAACAGGGAAGCGGATAGCTGAAGTTTGCCTAAACTTTATAACGTTATGGCCATACGCCCTTATAGTGAGGGCACGCAATGGGACGCAAATAGATCGATTGTTATCGTACAAGCTATGGGTGGAACCAAATTAGCTTGATCTATCCGGAACTTTGCAGTTCCGACAGTTCAAGTTACAATGGGGAATACTCTACCATTTGTTAACTGCTATGTTTATAGGCATCAAGACTTTTGCTATTTATTTGACACGATATTTTAAATTGTTTAAGGTAAATAAATATGAATATAAAGTATGGATCACATATTTAAGTGTTACGCTCATTTTATTTTCTACTTTTTATTATGTACTAGTCAAAATATCAGTTGGATTTGTTAACTTAATTACTTTTCTTTCTGTGATAGATAACATTTTATATAGAACAAAATAATGATCCGAATATACTTCAATATACCTACTATGTATTAGCCACATAACACCCTCAAATAGGCAGAAATTTGGGCTTCATCCCACTAGTCATACCAATTATGTCTCACTGTAAGATTATTGAGAGACAAATCTTGAAATATGACAATAATTTTACGTGTGAACAGGGCTTGAAATATCAGTAGCTTCGCGCGGTCCGCTACACTACTTGTGGTACCGGTATTTCAAACCGGTCCTAGCACCGGTATTATACTACTATTACAATCACCAAACATCTATAATATATCTAAATCTGCCGCCAAGCAGCAATGTTAATAGCATTGTTGTGTTCCGGTTGTCAGAGATAAGATAGCGAGTCCCCCAAATATGTTGGGGTTTCCGGGACAGTACGCTTCCACCTTCGACCTCATCTTCACTTAACATCAGGTGTGAATGAGGTCAAGTACGAACCCGTCGTGCATAAAAAAAAACATGCCACTTGATGACCTACCTCCTCTGTTTCTACAGAGTGTAGCGCGAATTACTAACAGATACCGTACAGATATTATTACTGGTACTTGAAAGTACAGGTGTGTCGGTACCCTAATAGAAAATACCGGTATTTATTGCTTTGTTACCCATATTTTTGGAGAACCGGTTAAATTTCAAGCCCCCTACTGATAAGACAAATTAAAATACATAAATCTTATAAAATTAAGAAACGACCAGTCCGTGCCTAATGTTTGACCTTTAATAATTAAAGTAATCTTATGGTATTATAGACTAATGGAATGCAGCCGAAACTAGCAAATACACTTGTGTGCTCAACTGTTACAAAAAGACATTTTATTTGTTTTAATTTTGTTTACTTAAATCTTGAGTTACTTTTTAATAAAAATTACAGGCGTATTTTGTATAATAATATTCGAAAAAAAAACTTCTTTGTATCTATTTGGATTTGCATGCGAAGTGCGAGATGAAACGACATGTTTAGTTATTCAAACCGATTGTTGCTCTGACCACATTCGCTGCGATGTCTCTGAGAAATATCGACTGGCGAAGCCACATCTTGTCAATTACATTTTCCAAATACTTCTTTATGCGAAGTTCAGTTTTGTGACCCAAAATGTCTGATCGCATTGTCTGCCAATTTGAAGTTACCTATCGCTGGTCTAATGGCTGTTATGGTCAACCTTTACGACATACGGGGAGAGACGGGTTGTTCGCATTCTCTTTACTGGTGGGAACCACTTGGCAAAGCCTAGCTAGCTAGCTCTACATAATATACAGGAGTAGCGCCTTGAAAGGCTACTGTCATCGTTCAGGCTAGTGCTTCATCTATTAATGTCCAAACTCTGAATCTAGTTCATAACCGCACAGTTTTAACTGCCTTCGTGGCCCAACGTATACAACACAGGGTTTGCGAGTTCGATCCCCAACGGGGTACATGTTTAGTACTCGGTTTGGTCGGTGATAGAGCATTTTAAAAGTCCGCCTGGCTAGCTACCACCGCCTTATCTAAGTCTGTCGCCAAACAGCAATTGTTAATAGCATTGTTGTGTTCCAGTTGTCAAAGATAAGCTAGACCATTCCCCAAATAAGATGGGAATTACGATTCAGTAGGTACCTACGCTTCCACCTTCGCCTCATTTTCACTTAACATCATTTAAGTGCTAATCCCTTGTGCATAAAAAAAAGGTCAACTTCTGCTCTATGCTAACGATACGCTTTAAAGCCTGGGATAAGGTTATCCACCGGAAACTTTGAAGATTGCCACCTGCCACTCCGCCAGCGACTTGTTGTCATGTTGAGCTACAAAAGTCGTTATTCCTCGCGACTACAGGTCAGAATACAAGTTAGAATGAGAATGCCAATTCCTGTGAAATACATGTCTGCAATAGGTACAAAACGGCCATCTTTAATGATTCAATTTGAGAGCTGCAGTGTTTCAAGATGTATAGAAAATTTAAGAATTCATGAACAGTGCAAACTTGATCTGGATAACAATTTTCAAAGTTAGTGTATTGCGTTTAAAACTCAGAAAATGTTCTTCAATCTATGATATCAGAAATTGAAATTAAAATATCTGTAGTAACACATTCGAATCTCTAAAATTGGTGCATGTTACCAATTGGTAATTCATTCGAAGACTGCAGTTCAATAAAATAAATTACACTACACTATATAGGATGGCCGTAGTGCAATTCACCTGTTCTTGGCCTAGAGTCTAGTTATTTGACAAACCGCACGTAAACTCGCATGAGTATGGTCACAGCTCAATATTGTGTTACAGCATTGCAAATGGATCCACCCATTTGCTCGTCTGTTACAAAATGTTGAGCAGATAAAGATGCCATTTTTGGTTGTAATTTTTACAGTTGAAACAAGCTCTAAAGGCTTAGTGATTTATTATTAGATTCTCAATAATTATTTAGTTTTGTTACGCTTCGCAATAGGGTAGACAATATAATATTTATAATAAACCTTTTAGTTGTTAAATATTATTTAAATTGAATATTACTAATTATTATTAGGCGATAGTCGGAATGACTAAAATCTATCGATTTATATTGAGTGTAAGTAACAAAATATTATATAAAAAAATTGAATACAAAATGGAACAGTGGTCATCCGTAATATTTTGATGGTCTAACTATACTGATACGTTTCACGATCAATATTTAAATTATTTACTTCTACAGCTTAGTGCATTATTCACTGAATTGTTGATACTATTTTTAAACTTTGTAATCCCATTATAACATTTTCAACTGCGCATAGGAATATTTATCAGCTTTTGTTATTTCTGTGTAAGGAACAATGGTTGGTTGTATTGATGATTGATTCTAAAATTAGATTTTTTTTCCAACTTTCAACTAAAGAGTTGTCGATCTAGTACCTATCAAATCTCATTTCAGTTTTGTGTATTTTTTTTTTTGGAATTGCAATATGTATTGTATCCCATCGCAATTGAAGACATTCAGGGAAAGAATATTACAAAGTAATTTTAGCTTGTCAATTATTGCAAACTAAAATTTCGCTATTCTAATAAATTTTTGCTATATTGGCAGGCTATGGATATAAGTGAAATCAGTCGATCTTTCCCTGTAGTCTTCATATATGATCACCAAGAAACTTGTAAGAAATGAAGGCAACACTCAGAACTATTTTTCGTAACTGAATACTAATATGCGACCGGCATGTCTCATAAACCTTCGTATATATTGCAAGAGAAGTCAGTCTATAACCCGTGCCCAAGACTTTCTAACTCCATCTTTGACTCAGTATACTGATTAATACGCGAAAATCCTTTCTTTCGCGCCCTATTCAGTTATTCTTAGTGTTGCCTCCAATGACTACGAACTGGACTAATAGACCTAGCCCAGAAATAAAACCTAAAGCAGCATACACTCTCCTCTGTAACTTTAAAGTCGTTACAGAGGGCATGTAGTGTTAATTTGTATTTACTTATTGTAGCCGGCATAAAATTAATATTTTAAGTTTATTGGCGACACTGTACAGAGAGTTATTACAATAAATTAGCACGGAAACTGTTCTGATCAATATTGTTTTCTTTCATTATCCGCAAGAGAGCCCGTGGAGTACATCCCATCCAAATTGACAGCATTGAAGTTTTTTTACACAACATTTCAATCACATCTAATGTTGTGTGATGATGAGGCCGAAGGTGGAGGCGTGCTCACCCAGAACTCCCAACTTATATGGGGGGAAAGTCTTATCTCGAAACAGCGGGACCACACGAATGCTATCAACATAGTTGCTTGTCGTCAGTCAGGCAGACGTTAAAAAATGCCCTACCGTGACCCACACCGAGTACCTAATAAACATTTATAATAATAAACCGTCGTCGTAGAGGCGCTTTTACGTTAAGTCTCGCCCAACGTCTTCATTTGACCCAAGTGTAAAAAAAAATTTTTAGTGTAATCTGGTTGCCCCCACCGGCAGTAATTTTCACATGTCACTAACATAAATGTGAAAGTTTATAAGTTTGTTGCCCAACGATTTCCTATTCCCTTGAGTAGCAACACACATAAATTAAATAATATTCTATCTAGAATGTATAAACGCTAATATTTTTGAAAGCATCAGGTAGATCCTCCTGTCTTCTCAGACTTTTGGTCATTGATTGACTGTCATGCATGTCAGTTTAGTTTTCTCGTTTAGGCTGATAGATTTATTGCCAAGCCAAATTAAAAAAAAATCTGTCATGTGACATGACATATGTCACCCTTTGTAAGTGTGTGTAGGGTGACAAACGCAAAACGTAGGGCTGGCAAAAATGTAGTCGATTCGATTTAAGCGATTATGTTATATTGCAGATAACGATAAATTAGCACCGGAATTTATAATTTGGACTGTTGGATGACTATCATAATACGGTATTTGCTACAATGGACCTGGTGGCGCTGGTATCGCCGAAAAATGGCGCAGTGATGTTAAATGTTAAGTCTGCACATTGAAAATTACGATTCATATTGCTACCAGCCGTCAAAGGAGACGGACCACCACTTACCTATTATCATCGACTCTGATTACCTATTATCATCGACGCTAGGAAGAATTCGGTGAATCGTTATTCTTCTTATCTTAATCTTGAGAACGGTTTATTACTACGGGCCTGAGACTGATGTATGCTGTCGAAGATTTTAGCACGGTGGCGGTCACTTCTAATAAAATCGATTTTAATATTTAAGCCATATTTGTTGTCCTCTTCTGTATTTCCATCCTTTACATATTAGGCCACCGCTTCCGTAATGCTCTAATAACCTGATTCTCCTTATTTAGTATTCTAAAATGGTCACATAAAGTTCTTAGACCTAAATGTATTAGATTAACCTAAAATCGCTCCGGAAATCTATGGGGGAGGCAGTATTCAGCAGAGGCCGTCCTATGGCTGATATTATGAGGATGAACCCAAAATCGTTGTTTCGTTGTCGCTTTTTACCGATTTATAATCGATTAAGTTATTCGATTCACTAAAATAGAGATCGAGTCACATAGAGATACTCGCATCCCTAGCTACTAATTTCTTCAGGGACTTTGTGTACCTACGTGCATTGTTCACGACTGTGTGTGTTTCGTTTCGCGATTTTGTTGGTGGAGGCAGGACGTTTGTGTTATCTTGATAGTTCATTTTTAGTTTGTAAATCGTATTCCAATTTACAATCAAAGCAGTAGGTTTAATAACAAACAAACCGAGTGAACTAAAAGTATCGCGTTGAGTTCATAAACCAGCACTGTGATAGTGAATAACGTAATTATCTATTTATAGTTTTTTTCTCATTTAGTGCCCAGTGAAATTATTGGTGTTATGATCGATATTTGGCTTTGAAAGTGGCGGGCGTTGATATGGGGCAGAGTCCTAGCTCCGTGAGGAGCAAGGGGAGCCGACAGAGGTCGTTCAGGGGATTTGTCAGGCGGAGCAAGATGAATAAATCTAGCCTAAGCCACACATTCAGTTTGCCGCCTTCGGAAGAGTACCCTGAACTGATGAACGTGAACACAGCAACTGAGGAGCAGCTCATGACCCTGCCGGGGGTGAACAGGCAGCTGGCACGGGAAATAGTGCGGCATCGTCAAATGATCGGACGATTCAAACGAGTAGACGACCTCGCTCTCGTCTCAGGTAACTACATGAACTGTACTGTCATTGTGTTAGGCAATTGGTAGATAATAAAATGCATTTGCATCCGTTGGGCTATGCATGACGCAGCAATTTCAATACTAATGTAATTGTCGGATTATAGGTACTGCCATAAAAAGATAAATACTGACCAAATTTGGTATTCAATAATTTGATAAAAGATCATGTCAAGGACGTAATGTTAGCATGTAGTTTCATAAATTTTTTTTAACATGAACTAGTTTTAGTGGTAGTATTGTCTAACTTTAGATCACTTCTGTCTTTGTTTTTAGGTATTGGTGCTGAAAAATTAGAATTACTGAGACCAGAAATATGTACGAACACAAGAAAACAGATTTCTCGAGCAAGCTCTTGCACTCAATCACTAGACAGCATACGTTTGACAAACGAAAGCAAGTTGTGCTCTGTGAACTCATCCAGTGTTTTCCAATTACAATGTGTACCTGGTCTTAATCAAGAGATAGCTGCCAATATAGTTGATTATCGCAATAAAAAAGGCCCATTCAAGTCATTAGATGATCTAATTAAAGTAAGAGGGATGGATATAGTGAGATTAAGTACAGTAAAACAGCATTTGTCTTTAGAACTACGGAAATGCGAAAGTGTTCAACATTTGAATAATGGACACTTGAATGGCTACACAGACCTGTTGCTGAAGCAGTCATTGTTGAATGGAGTGGCGAGTATGCCCAGGACGCCACATAGAAAAAGTTTGTCTATGCCGAATAAACTTCCAATGACATTGCCGAATGGCTTTGCAACTGCTCCTGTAAACGACATCCTAGATTTACTTTCTGCATATTCTCACAGACCAATAGTTGAAGAGTTATTTATGTATGAGAGGGAAGGAGTGAAGTGTTGTCGCCTCGCATCTTGGAATCTCCATGAGCTTAGTATAGATAAGATAACTAATCCTGGGGTTAGAGAAGTGGTTTGCAGGACTATATTGGAGAATAAGTAAGTTGACACAAGTTATCTGAAGGGAATTTACCTTTTCCTAATTGCTGCACATTTCACTTTTAATCCCATCTGACTATTAATAACTATTTAATCTTTTTTATGATGTTGATAACATACCCACATAGATAAAGAATTAGATGTCCACGAAAATTATTACAAAACCGGATTCTATTGATATGACTATCTATAACTTCCGTCAAATTGTATATTTACTTGTTTGTACTTCATGTGAATGAAATTGCTGTAACACAAGCAAGTGATTCCTTAAGAAATCAATAAAATTTTAAATAAGCAGTACACATGTGTCACAGTTTGATTGAAGGCAAATGTATCTCTGAGGATTGGCCTATAAAAAATAGAACCTACTCGTCTCTTCTCATGGGTAACGTAAAAGGCGACTATCGGACTTTCCTTTTGGATGTTTTTTGTGAAAACATCTATAGATTTGTATGTTTCAATGGCGATGGGCTGGTGAGCCACATCACATGAACATTTCTGTATATTTCGAAAAAGTGAACTGTGGATGTTGTTAAACTTTTAATGTTTGGTACACCCAAACGCTAATGTTTGGGATATGCCTGACCACCCCATTTGGCATAAAGATTGTGACATTATGTATGTAGATCTCTTTTAGCCTACCAGTCTGTTGGTTAGTTATGTGTTACTATTATTATGTTACTTCCTTTAACCTTTGTTATTGTATGTTTTATATATGTATTATAAAAAATACAAGGCGTGTACAGATAAATTACAAATAAATATAACTTTCAAACAATAATAGCTGCAATTTTTAAATGACATTTTAATAACATGCTGTGTTTTCCACAGATTATCTCTAATAGCCCTACAAGATGTGCTAGATGATGCAGCTTTGAAGATACTCTGTGATGAGCTAAACTCTCCTGGTCTAAGACGAGTGAGGGAATGGAAGTGCAACAGCCATAGATGGGAGTACTGCATGACCAGTAGGATAGACAGGTTTGTACTGAGCCCTATAATTTTCTCGCTATTAACAGTGTCCATCATGATGTGTTTACCTACCTACCTACCTGTGTTATGATTTCTGTAGAATTTTTCGGCGAATTATTCCCTTGATCATTAAATATTCACAGGAAAAGACATATTCAGTGTGATTTTTGGATTTCACTAAATCGCTATCGGAGTCAATTCCAGATGCGTCTTTCTTCATATCTTTATTATACATAAAATTGTTTGAGAAATATGCATTGTATATAAAATGCACAAAGGCGAGCTTAACTCTGATAGAGTTTTCTACCAGCAAACCTTAGAGATACATAGTGTTTATTGGATTGAGCAGAAAATAGTGTTTATAAAAAAAAAAAAAAAAAAAAAAAAATAGTGTACACAACATTTGAAACATTTGTCTGGAATCTGGATTTGCCCATTGTAAATTCACATGCTCAGTTCCTACGACAAAGTACAAACATCATCATCTCATTTAAGAGCCCTGCTCTTGGGGTGGAGCTTTTTTCCATATCTCTGTGCTGTCCACCTTCCTCTTGACCTCATGGTACTCGTACAAGTGGTAATAATTATTAGCTGCTTAAATTAGTGTAAAAGCCGTCCATTAAACATGTACTACATATCCATCTTGATTATTAATTCAAGTGGTTTGAAATGAGAAGTTTGACGGTAGTGAATTTCGATAAAATTGACTTCATAATTAGTTACATAAAGTAATTTCTTATACTTTTATAATAAACTAAATTGTATGTGATTTTTGTTTTGGATTCGATTGCGGTATTGTGTTTGGCAATGGCTTTGTCAGTGTTAAAGTCGGGATAGAGATCCCAGTAGATTTTTTTTTTATGCACAACGGGTTCGTACTTGACCTCAATCACACCTGATGTTAAGTGAAGATGAGGTCGAAGGTGGAAGCGTACTGACCCGGAAATCCCAACACATTTGGAGGACTGGCTATCTTATCTCTGACAACCTGAACATAACACTGCTATTAACATTACTGCTTGGCGGCAGATTTAGATAAGATGGTGGTAGCTAGCCAGGCGGACATTTAAAATGCCCTACCACCAACCAAACCGAGTACTTAAACATGTACCCCGCTGGGGATCGAACTCGCGACCTCCGAATCGTAAGCCCAATGTTGTTTACATTGAGCCACGGAGGCGGATAAGGAACTAAAAGGAAAATCAAACTCGGTTTGAGAGTAAATGCAGATAGATTTTATAGCACGTGTCTATAAACTATAGGCAAGTATGTAGCGGAAAGTATTTAAACGGAAAATATATGCATTAAGGTTTTTTTGCAGCAATTAGACTAATTATTCCATGTCATTAATTAGAACTATTACTTAATTAACCAAATATTTTTCGTGCCCTACTCCGCTAAGTGATATTTAACACCATTTTTCTATCAATCAACAAAGTGCATAGTGGGTGTTTTAGTAATCTCTTTCGCCGCCATAGCGTGATGTGTAGAGCCGGGTTGACAGGATCAAAACGATCACAAACATGACTAGTTTTATATAGTTATGTGCAATAGCGTCATTAGTCACGTATCAGAAAGGCGCCGATTAGCGCTATCCGCCTATACCGTGCGTGGTGATTTACGACAAATATATAGGATTTCCACGGAAAGAGATATAAGTCGTAATTACCATAGATATGAGGCTTATGTCCAACCGAACTCTTAGTGAGTGACGATTTATGATGATGAATATGGGGCTCTAAGTTTGTAAAGATTACATTCTGACCTTTGATTGGTTGGTTCATCCCTCGCTCGGCAATTTGACTTTTTCTCATTGGTAAACGTTATCCATGACGATCCCGATGAAGTTACATAATTTTAGGGCTCTTTGGCATTATAATTCGTACTGTCGATGAGTTCAATCGCGATCGAGCCAAAAAAACTAATATCTACATGTATAATAATTCTAAATCTATATATTAACCGTCTTATTCATAAAAATTTACAAACGCTTTATAAGCCTGTTTTAGTTAAAGTGTGTTTTGTCTCTGTCGTTCATAAGGAAATGTCGTAATGAAAGAAAGTGACGAAACATACTTTAACTAAAACAGGCGTTTGTAAATTTTTATGAATAAGAGGGTAATAGTTCTGGGGTCATTATCGGAATTTGATATTACAACAGTCCCAGTCGGATGGTTATCTCTATTAAAAAAAATCCTGCATTATAGGAAATTATATTGCTCATAGTGGATTCTCATGAGGGGTGGTGAGGCTCCTCGATACTATCACACGGAACCTAACGACTTAACCATTTTGTTGGCACAGTTTTCTGTAAAAGGGGAAACTTGTCCGCAGGACATTCAATCGAATCGAATAATTCAACGATCCCACAGCGACACCTATATAATAAATACATTTGCGTGCATCAGCACTCACACAGTACAATGAATAGAAGTCACATCGTTCGTAATCAATAGATCAATTGATAAGATTTCACAATCTACAAGACTCGATGTCCGCAGGCCACGCCGTAATACTCTATCAGCATTTTGCCGACATGATTATATAATATAACGGGTAAAGTTTTAGAATTTGTTTTATCATAATATTATGATAACCAATCAGATTCCATGAAATTCAATGTGAACAAATTAATAGTAAGATTGAACAAAATCAAATCGTTTTTACAAGTTTTGATTTAACTTGATTTGTATGTAATTTTTTCATTACTGTCATACCGCAAGACTGGTTTACTTTAGCTATTTCCACAGCTTGATGTCATATGGCATATTGTTGTGGGGAAACCAGGGACTGAATGCGGTTACGGTATAAGGTTAAGGTACTTTAAAATCATAACGATACCCTTGTTTTATAAAGGTAGGGCCATACCGTTATTTAACCTTTTCGCGATTTCGGTACCGAAATATGGAGAAACGCGGGTGGGTTCGGGCGGGGGTATGCGCGCGAGGCCCGCGGAGAGGCGCGCGGGCGCGGGGCGGGGCGCGGCCGCAGCGCAGAGACACGTACAAAGTTTAGAAATTAATTTTCTATTTTCTGATATGTAATATTATTTTGTTTTTTCTTTTGTGCTCTAAAGTTAAATGAACTAAAGTACCTAGCTTATTAGTACAGGTACTTTTATGAAAACAAGGTCAGATAAGTTGTATAATATATGCATATAATAACTTTTCATTTCACTGAGGATTTGAAGTGAATTCTTACAGAATAGCACAGCTGTTCCCGTGGGAATTACGGAAAAAAGTATCCTTGAAATAAGTCCACAAGTTTTATATTATAATTTTCATTCAGATTGTAATTGTTTAAATTTATATAATCCTAACCTTAATCATCTCCGAAAATGATTATAATATATTCAGCGGTTTTTGCGAGATTGAGTTACAAAATATACAGATGTACACTTTCATATTTTATAATAATACATAGTATTGTAATAAATTGGATAGGTATACTCACTCATTATCTCTTGTTTTGCCAAAATATGACTTACGATAGTAGACAACTCCCTCGCTCGACACGTGCAAACACGAAAATAATAAATAAAACTAGAAAATCACCGTGTGGGTCAGAATGGCGGGTGTATTGTTTCAGAAATGATTATGTTATATACGACAGAAAAGTACCTACAATGTACTAGTATGTACCTTTAATGAAGGTAATGTACCTCAATGAAACGGGAGCAATTATAATAATAAAGTGAGCCGCGGTCCTGACGGTCAGAATCGCGGGTGTATGTTGAAAATGAATGTAATAGAATAGCCATGGGTATGTACTATTTACCAAACGAATGTACCTTCAATGTACCTCACGAAAATAATCTAAATCAAATTGAATGAGTAATTAATGAGGAAATCAAGAAAACAAACTCTTGACGCCTACAATTTTTTTATAGCAATATGAATAGAGTTCTATTTTGTTCGTATTAAGAATGTAAAGCCAGTCATAAGAGAAATATTTATGGGTTTGTATATACGCTTCGATAAAGTAAAGAAACATGGATAAGACATAATCATTTACTCAACGTTTATCAAAAGTTACAAAGAAAAAACAAAAAGCGTGATTACTTTTGTCCATATAATATACAATGCACAATTATGTTTTTACGGCTTCTTGTAGTTCGATTACATAGGTCATCATAACACACCCACTTATTTTGTCTGTAGCAATGGGCCTTGTAATGACCGATTTTGTCAAAGTATTTGATATCGGCGGTAAGAATTCAATAATTCCTACGATCGTGTATGTTTTTGATTCTAGATTAATTTCCAGTGGCACCTCATCTATGCACACCAAGTCACTTTGACTTATCTCAAAATTTATAACATTTTGCAAGACATATGTAAATGTTCGTATTCCATTGCAGTTATTACGACGACACAATACTACGTTATCGCTTACCAGCATAGATGCTGCGACATCATTTAATTCTGAAACTTCCTTTTTGTTCATATCAATTAGCAGAAAAACAATCTTTCTGGTTACATTATTGAAAACACAAGACTCGTTTGTACAATTTTCTTTAATATCAGCGCTATAAATTGCATCAATCAAGAATTCATCAAATATTTTTGTCACGCTACATTCACAGTGTATTTCGGTGATTCCTTTTGAAAAATTCGTTTTAAAATATTGTTCTGCAATTTGAGCACGAATTCTGTACAAGTCTTGTTTTGTTTTCTCGTCATCAAGGAAGGTTTTTTAAACATACAAAAATTATTGCCAGTGTTAGTTAATAGTTGTAGTCACGGCAAAACCATCAAGCACAAGCCGCTGCAATTACTTGAGCCGCAGCATCAAATGCGCATGTGTTCTTTAGTACCACCTTTTCCACACCAGATCTAGTTTTGAGACCGTTTAATAGAAGAGGAACGTCCCTAATAGGTCTTTTCTTTTTAGGCAATTCCTTGCTTCAGAGGCCTCTCCAATTTTCTATTAGCGTAGGGTTTTCTGCGAAAATCGAGTCATCTAAATATATTTCTTTTCTTTTTCTTGTGTTTACAGATTGTTACACACACTACTTCATCTTTATAATAAAAGTTTCCTACGGAACCCTCAAATTATTATTTTATTTAAAAAGGGTCTCACCACGGTATTGCGGTACGCTAATTTGTCCGGTTGCGATGACGTCGTTAAGACGATTTCTAATTAGAGTGGGGGAACCCGAATCGTCCTCTGTTTGACCGCGACCTTGCTACCGGGAGAACACTGCTTCGGTTGCCACCTGAACCCTCTTAAGTAAACTACGGAAGATCCCTCTAGGCTGAGTTTCCATAATAGTCTGGCTATTTTTAATGTAAGCTGTTTCTGATTTTGTGTCTGTCAACTGCGTGGTGTTCGTTATGGTTGCTGAGCCGTGAATACCAGCAGTGGACGAGGATATATGTAGGCACTAACTAATGCCTGCCTGTGCTCTTCAGGATCAAGGTCCGAAGTGACTAATTGTCGGCGTCGACATCCAGGTCTGCACCTGGGAGACCTTCGGGGTTGATCTACCCTCCCCCAAAAACCGCTCATCCAGCATCCACCTCGTCGTCATCTACGAGAGGACTCAAAGGCTACGTCCACTGCAGCTCCAAGACCTTCAGGCCAGTGACCGTACGGGGAGATTTGCCGAGGGGTGCAGGGGAGTGAGCTGAATGTACAATAAACCCACTAAATCCAAATCAAATTGGTATTCTTTTCTTCTATACCTACCTGCTGGCGGCTAAACGGGCGCTAAACGTCCTAAGACAACCCCTAACCGCCGCACGAACATTTACATATGTCTTGCAAAATGTTATAAATTTTGAGATAAGTCAAAGTGACTTGGTGTGCGTGCATAGATGAAGTGCCACTGAAATAAATCTAGAATCAAAAACATACGAGATCATAGGGATTATTGAATTCTTACCGCCGATATCAAATACTTTTGACAAAATCGGTCATTACAAGGCCCATTGCTACAGACAGAATAAGTGGGTGTGTTATGATAACCTATGTAATCGAACTACATGAAGACGTAAAAACATAATTGCACATTGTATATTATATGGACAAAAGTAATCACGCTTTTTGTTTTTTCTTTGTAACTTTTGATAAACGATGAGTAAATGATTATGTCTTATCCATGTTTCTTTACTTTATCGAAGCACATATACAAACCCATAAATATTTCTCTTATGACTGGCTTTACATTCTTAATACGAACAAAATAGAACTCTATTCATATTGCTATTAAAAAATTGTAGGCGTCAAAAGTTTGTTTTCTTGATTTCCTCATTAATTACTCATTCAATTTGATTTAGATTATATTTTCGTGAGGTACATTGAAGGTACATTCGTTTGGTAAATAGTACATACCCATAGCTATTCTATTACATTCATTTTCAACATACACCCGCGATTCTGACCGTCAGGACCGCGGCTCACTTTATTATTATAATTGCTCCCGTTTCATTGAGGTACATTGACCTTCATTAAAGGTACATACTAGTACATTGTAGGTACTTTTCTGTCGTATATAACATAATCATTTCTGAAACAATACACCCGCCATTCTGACCCACACAAATCACCGACAAGGACGCACGGCGCGCTGCAGCGGCGATTCATCAAAGGAACCGTTTTCATAAAGGTTTCGGTACCAGAAAATTTCGGTACCGTTATTTCATTTCGGTATCGTTTTTTATCGATATGGAAATATTCCAATAGCCGAATTTTACGGTATGACGTCATACCGTTAACCTTTATTACCTTTACTTTTCGGTTATTCAGTCCCTGGGGGAAACGCTGCTGACTTACATATCATTTTTGTTCTGCAGAAGCGTGCTATTCGTGCCATTTATAGATTAGGGCCCAGAGTGTCTCTTAGAGGTAAGTTTAAGGAAATTAATTCTTAGCCATTGTTAAGATATTAATTTCCTTAAACCTCTTCTACCTCAATCTATAAATTGTGGGTGGGGTGGCAAGTGAAATTCCCAAAGCTTAGGTTTCCCAAATAATAAAATTAATGATTCAAATAACATCCTCCGTTCACCTTAAGAAATATACAGAAATGCGTAAAATCCATCGCCATTGATTGAAAGTGATTCCTTTCTTTTTACTTGACGAAAGAGCCTATCTAATCTAACTAATATTATAAATGCGAAAGTTTGGATGTTTGTTTTTTTTTTGTTGCTCTATCACGTTGAAACGGATAAACTGATTTGGATGAAATTTGGTATACAAGGTAGAATATACCCTGTATTAACAGATAGGTTATTTTTTATTACATTTATGAGAATTTGTTCTATGCAAAAAAAAATATAACATTCGCTAAAAATAGTGATAGACACAATGTTAATACAATGAATAAGAACCAGTTATCTGTTTATGTTAGCCGACTTCACAAAGTTAGTAAAGCCTTCAAAGGGCAATAAATTTAAAGCAATCATAAAACAGAAATTATTAACAAAAGGCTATTATAAAATCACTGACCATTTGATTGATAAGCAAGCATGGATATAGCTGGCTTATTATTCATATAATTATCAAATTACAAATTGAAACCCATAATCTATTTAAAAGAGCTACCCTAGAGTTTCTTGCTCGTTCTTCTCTGGGGAGTCAGCTTTGTGAATGAGCAGTAAATTTAAATGTAATATTAATAGTGACGTTTTCAAGTGATAATTTTATCCTATGAAATAAAATATTTTGATTTGATTTAATATGTATATAACTATTTCCGTTCAAAGTAGAACCAGTTCCTGTTTACCTAAGTAGCTGAAATTTTGCATACTCGTTCAGTTCTGATGCCAATACATTTATATGATAGAAATGAACTGATGCTGCAACCCGGATCGACTCCTCACTAGAAACTCCTTAACACTTAAACGTGATTTTCGCGATGACCTGATGCTGCACGTATACGAAATTTGTTACACACGTTTATATAATATATGCGGGTATAGAGTATATAATATGTGATAATCACATAAAGCTTATTTTTAAAAGTATTGTTAATGAAGAAAAACTACGCTACATTAGTCACAAAATGCCGTGAATACTCTTTTATGCTCTTACTTCAACGGTGTCTGGACACTAGCTGCCCTAGGGTAGGTACCATCAGCGAGGCAACACTGCCATAATGCTATAAAATATAATACGGCTAAAACTTAAACGCTGGTCTTCAGGGCAGGTAAAGGTCCGGAGAAGGTCCCAAATATATATTTAAATGGTTTGGCGATTCGGGTTGTACAACAGTTTAAATACTAGGGACATATTGGGTATTTACCTATGAAATTGGAGTTTTTTTTCTTCGTTAATCATATGTACCAATTCCTGCGATTTTCAAAGCTATATCCAAATTTGTTTTTTATTTGGAAAATTGAATATTATTTCAAGGTTTCACATGAAATATTTTTTAATTTCTGGGCTAAATCACTTAATAAAATCAATTTGAACAGAGCTCTTTTCATGTGCTTCCCATAATCATTTCTTAGATTCGCAGAAATTTTATAAAGCGGTAATTTTTAAAAATTAACGCTGCCTATATACTGAACTTAATGTTATCCGATAATAAACACAAAGTTTAGCTAAATTTGGATTTGCCGTTCCCAAAAAAAAAACAAAAATGTTTGTGTGGAGAAAACAGTCTTAATGAAATTCTTCATACAAAACGCCAATTTCATAGGTAAGGACCTAATTTATACTTACTATACACCACACACACACGTGGGCGATCTCAGCTTTACATTTTGCAAATTATGTTGTGAAATTATAATTTATATGTTAATACAGCTTCATCAAAATCAAATAACCTCTCTGCAAAGTCATGGACAAAGACGAATCTATTGACGTCTCATTCATCAAGCTGTTGCTACATACATAATTAGATCGTGCGCGAAAAACGAGCAGTCGGGTAAAAAATTAGTTAAGATAGAACGAATCATTACGAAAGAGCTAATGACCATGTTATCTCATTCTGCCAGGAACCAAATAATGAGATTAACTAATTAATTTTGTAATCGAGTAACTTCTTGACATTCACCTTTGACCACACGGTATTGTAAACAATTAGCAGCAGGTAATAATAAAAATGTGAATCACGGCCTATACCAGCCCATAAGCTGGGCATAAACATCTAATTGAATAGAGGAATTGTCTAATCACTGGTCGGCAACATCTCCCATGGTACCATCATCCCATCTTGGTTTTTTGAATTTAATCTTGACAGATGTTAGTTTTTCGGAGCTCTTTCTTGGGTGGGTCCTTACTTAATTTTTTTACAAGATTTACGCTATTTGATATTTTTTTTTCCTTCTGCAGAAAATTAAATTATTCAAATACTACGTAAGGACGTGAAAGAAAGACAAATAAAACGCTTTTGCATTCGCTCGCGTAATATTCGTTTATATGTGTAATTTGTTTATCCCACAGGAACTACTCACTTTATCGGGATAAAAGTATCATACTCGTATGTCCTATGCCAAGGCATATTCTCTCTGTGTATCAAATGTCAACCCAACCGGTTCATCCGTTTCACCGTGGTTGAGCGACAAACAAACATCCAAACTTTCGCATTTAGTTAGTTGGATGATTTTTGAATTACAATTGTGTAAATCTACCGTAGGTTTTTTAATAATTAGACCAGCTGCAGCATTTGTAGCACGAGAGGCGATAAACGTTTATGTTGATGACAATATTTTTGTAATGCTCATTCATTTGGACGAAATATGCCACTTAGGCCCGTATTAATAAACCATTCTCAAGATTGAGAACAGTTTTGTGATCGGTCTCAAGTAAACGTATTGATTAATAAACCTAACATGAGACCTGAAAAGCACGTGCATACTCAAGCGGTACTCACTTGAGAAGTGCGCGTATTAATAAACGAAACTCAAGACTGTCATTCATTCGCCGCTGAGGCGAATACTTGAGAAGTGATCTCAGCTGAGTAGACCTCAAGATTGATTTATAAATTAACACGGAGCTTGAGCTAGCGTCAACTGCTTAAGACGAATCTCGGTTGATACGTTGATCAACAAACGATGTCACTCTACGCAGGCGGTTAATGGAGTCGATTCTGATGTGACTTTTCTATAGCAAAATAAAACCAGTCCTAAGGCAGTTCCACAGTATTACAATATCTTCCTAATACTGTGGCAGTTCTGTCTTTCTCTTCCTGGGATACAGAGGCGCGATAGTACCAGTCTAAAACTTGTTTTAGTTCAGAGAAGTCATGTCAGATTGAACCTCACTGATGACAAAAATAAAATTTCTCCCGAGACGTAAACATCATTACTTTTATTTGATTTGATTATCTGCGCTAATCATTAAATCTTTGTGCACACAATGTCGAAATCTAGTTGATCTGGTTTTAATACTGAGCTATGCGTAATTAATTAGACTGCATAATCCACACTAATTGCCTGCAATGTGGTGCCAGTTTCGTCTAATCACGATTTTAATTTACAAATTTCATCGCATCGTATTATAAATGCGAAAGTCCGTTCAGCTGTCATGGCAACAAAGGAAATTTTGCAGGAAGGTAACTTGGTAACTGGGGAAGGACATGGTTTACTTTTCATCCTGAAAAAGTCTGTAATGAAAGAGGTAATTCGTATTTCCACGCGGACGAAGGCTATAGTTGTTATAACGATATATTTATGACTGCTGCAGTGTCGACGCTATTAAAAATTCTATTTCGTGCAGTCGGATATTGATTTATAGTATTTAATAAATGACGGTCAAGTCGAGGGTTTCCATACATAATATCACCGTTGACCATTTTTTTAAACCGACAAACTTAAATAAATGTTTAGTTACCTAGACAATCTAATTATATTAACCGCAAATATTTGTCCTGTAATAATTTCAAATTAATGATTTACGTATTTATTCTTCACTTTCATCACAAGATCCATTTTTTTTACCTGACAAATAGGACCTTGGCAGACAGCAAAGCGACTCTATAACAGTTCAGTTTTTCCAATTGAAGTATGGAACCCTTGAAACGAGTAGGTAAGCAATTTTATCGTACAAACCCCAATCAAGGATAAAGTGTTGGCCGTGCGGTTCCCTACCATATAGAATAAACCCCGTTTCTCGTAGGTGACGTAACTATAATCGTTAGTGACAGCATAACTCTAAACTAAACCAGCTTATTGGTTAGGGCAAATTCTCCCAAGGACAGATGCAAATAGGCTATTGATGGTGATGTTGTTTATGTACATCATGTACAAAAGGTGTGAAAAATACAATATTGATATTGAACATTTACCTATGGACGGGAAGCTGGGTAGCTACACAGTTCAACATTCTTTGTCTTAAGGGGATACCCTATGAAATGATAATCGACAGTGTTGCCACTCAAGTAAATAATATATTTCATGAACAAAGCCATAACTGGAAAAAACAAGAACGTAAAGCTTGTTTTAAGGTATTGCGAATAGTTTAGTATTGCTCAAATTATCCACAATCATTAAAACGGATCCTTGTAGTATCTACTTTAAAATATCAGAATCTAAATGAACTACAGCAGCTTGAAATTCTTATTTTTCCCTATTATTGCTTTGTTTACGAGATAATCGCCTCCGTGGCTCAATGTAAACAACATTGGGTTTACGAATCGGAGGTCGCGGGTTCGATCGCCAGCGGGGTACATGTTTAATTACTCGGTTTCATTGGTGGTAGCTAGCTACCACCATCTTATCTAAATCTGCCGCCAAGCAGCAATGTTAATAGCATTGTTGTGCTCCGGTTGTCAGAGATAAGATAGCCAGTCCCCCAAATATGTTGGGGTTTCCGGGTCAGTACCTTGCCACCTACGACCTCACCTTCACTTAACATCAGGTGTGATTGATCTCAAGTACTGATCCGTTGTGCATAAAAAAAATATATATAAATATTTACTTGAGTTGCAAGATCGTCGACTGTCATTTCGTGAGGTGTCCCCTTAACAATTACGAATATAACACGACGAAGATATAATTTTATACTTGTCCCCGTCTTTTACACAGAGCTATATGAAAATATGAAAGAGAAAGCCTCTGATCTTAACATATCTTTTGACATATTACGATGTATTTGTCTTGCATTTCTTATGTTTATCTCTCACTTTCAAGAACAGCATATCGCTTAGTGACGCGCTTTACAGTGGGAAGATTTTATAGATAAGTTTCGAATCGGTGGGAACTGCCCCAAATGAATTTAGGGTTGTCAAATTGCACATTATCAAAGTATCGTACGAATATCTGTTGTAGGCTACGAGTAGGTGACAGGGTATACCTTAACTGAGATACGAGCTGCTGTACGGTAGGACGGACCGATGTCCAGCGCGCTTTGATACCCCTTACCCGCATGGTTACTCTTCGTAAGTCGAAAGTAAACTGTAAGTAGGCTTTCTTGTATGGCAGGAGCAGACGCATACTGATGTATTTTTTTTTTAGAATTTTGTGAAATATTTCTTGTTCAATCAAAAAACACAATTTTATTGTGCTGTAACTTTTTGTACGTATGTGGTTGGAATTACAAATAAACGATTTATCTATCAAAGTCGAACTGGCAACAACCCCGAAATGTTCAAATTATACGTAATGCATATTCACGCCAAATTAGATACAGAAAGTCTATGCATATACATTCGAATTGTTTGTAGTTGATTGAAATGAGCTTGGCAAGGACGACTAGTTGGTCATTTTGTCGCAAACAGATGGTTTTTATTATTATTAAGTGTAATGCTAGCATAAAACGTGATAGAGCCACTTTTGGCTCGTTAATTGAAAAACATTTAGTAATCTGGTTATATTAATTGTATATACCTACCGAATTTGATGCGATCGCGTTCGCTATTCGTTTTCTGAAGTAAAGCAACGTCCGGCGCGGTCAGTCCTTGGATGGGTGACCATTATTGTCAATTTTTACCAGTGTTTTCGTGCTTCAGAGCATACGTTAAACAGTCGGTCCTACCCCATACTCTACGAGTAAATAACAGAAATGTGTCCAAAATTAGTAACTTTCCATACCATATCGAATACGGGGCTGGTTGTTTTCATTTGGATGCAGTTGTTAAACCAAGGGTGGCCTGTGTGTGAAGTGTAAGTTTTGTCTCGTTTATAACTTTACCATCGCGTTCGCGTTAACGAAAAAAGTCCCTATGAAAATAATCGTTTTGCAAACTATCCGCTAGAGGCGCTGCACATTTCTCCATACAAATCGTCACGTAAACGTGAACGCGGTAGTAAAGTTAAGTCGAAACAAAACTCGCACTCCGCCCTCGGCAGTCCACCAATCAACTTTGGACACGCGTGGTGGATTATGGCCCCATACTCTCTCTTCGAGTAAGATGTGCCCTAAGAGTGGATACGTAAGGCCATTGATGTGATATCCCCCGGACAGCCCATTCAATGTCATATGGTTTTCTCGTAAGTAAATGGTCTTATTCGATTGGTATTATATTCTGCATCGCGTGACACCCAAAAATCGATTACAATAATAACATAACTCGATAAATAATGCTTTTATCAAACATTAGTTAATTAAAAATTTTAACTATCCCTATCCTTTAAATAAATAATTTGAATAAAGAAACCGCTCTCAAATCGGACCACGCATGGCTGAAATGGGTACAACCGGACAAAGACTAGACATACACTCACAACGCCGTCAAACCGCCGGGCAAATAAAGAAATGCGTAGGGACTTACGGTTGATCGGCGGCCATTCACATCATCAGTCCGTAAACATCCCACTGCAGGGATATAGACCTTCCCTTAAATTGAGGGCGTATGGGCCATAGTAAGCCACGCTGGCACAGTGCAGGTTGGGGATTTCACATGCCTGCCATTTTATTTCACAGGTATGTAGGTTTCCTCATGATGTTTTCCTTCACCGTTTAAAGCAGTCGGATAAAATGCACATATAAGTAATTAAATTAAATTTAAAAACTCATTGCTATATATCTATGCCTGCGTGGATCCATCCTGCACCTCCCAAATTGGGAGACTGTGTCTCCTCCACTGAGCCATCGACGCTCTCTACATTACATAGCGTATGCCACTTCATTTACATTACATTCAGCATGGTGTGACTGACTATCCGATGTTTTCATGACGGCAAAATTCATCATGACACAAGTTCGTGTATCTGTTCCGATTAGAGCACACAAGATAGGATAAGGATTACAAGATAATTCTGTAATATCATAGAACTAGATAAACTATTTCGTGCTCTACTGCAACCTGTAGAGTGCCTTTTTAGTACTTATGGATGGATTTTTGATTTGTGAACTTAATTGAGATAGTCAGTAGTCAGTCTGGAAGTTTGAGAGATGGAAAATCCAGCGCATGTTACTAAGAGAGTGATGAATATGGATGTTGATGGTTGGAAAGGAAGAGGAAGACCACAGAAAAGATGGATGGATTGTGTGAAGGGTGATATCAATGAAAAGGGTGTGATTGATGAGGTAACGGCTGCCGCAAGGGGTAAATGTTTGTGTGATGAATACGAACATTAATTGAATTCCGAGATGATAGGGTTGCGTGGAAGAGATCGCTGTTAGCGATAAGGCCGCCTAATTCGTAGTTTCTGTAAGATATTTAAATGTAAGGTACATTTAAATATCCTATAGAAACTACGAATTAGGCGGCGGCTACGAATTATGTTGATGGTTGCAAAGGAAGTGGAAGACCACGTAAAAGATGGATGGATTGTGTGAAGGGTGATATCAACGAAAAGGGCGTGAATGATGAGGTAACGGCTGATAGAGGAGATTGGAAAAAAAAATACGTACTGCGCCGACCCCAAATAAATTGGGACCAGGGCAAGGAAATGATGATTAATGAAATTTGTTTTAATGGACTTGGAATTTCAAATATCTAAAGTTATATATCTAATCTCATAAATCTTATTGTTTCATTTCAATATTATCGTCTAACTTCAATGATAATGAACTACATCCTCAATTGTTAAATTCGCCGAATGTGTGATGTCTCCAGTAGGGCTTTTTCAAATTTTGTTTTATTTATTGCTTATGACATCCATACATCCTATAAATACAAAATTGACGACCGATTGGTGTAGTGGATAGTGACCGCAAAACCAACGGTTGCGGGTTCGAATCCCGCAAGGGGTAAATGTTTGTGTGATGAATACGAACATGAATTGAATTCCGAGATGATAGGTTTGCTGGGAAGAGATCGCTGTTAGCGTTAAGGCCGCCTAATTTGTAGTTTCTATGAGATATTTAAATAATTTAAACTTATTTAACAATAAAGCGTATTTGATTTGATTTATTCCCGAGTCATGGATTTTATGTAAATATGTGATAAACCTATCACTTATCTAACATCCATAGTGCTTGCCTAGTTTGGCACTAGATGATTGGTGTAAGTGTCCGAAATATGCTTTCTCAATCTTGGTATAATTTTATTAGTACGAGCCTTCTTTAATGTCTTGTTGGAATAACTGTACAGCTTATATTTATATTTATATGTGTGTGGAAAATAAATGGTATTATTATTTTATTTTTTATTTTAATTATTATTAATGGTATTTATTATTATTAATAGTATTAATGGTATTAAATATTTATTATTACTTATGCATACGAATGCTATTTTAAGTTACATAATATACATTTGTTTTATGTATACGATTTCATAAGGCAAGTTTTAGCTGATTCATAATTTATATGAACACCAATATTGTAATCTAATTCTATGCACAATAAAGGATTTACTTATTTTTAACGGACTTTAAAATAAGCAGGTTCTCGTAACAAACTCACCTAACAAACATTGTTAGGCGACATCATCGTCAATTGCCATCCTTACCTTACCATCAGGTGCGCCTCTTGCTCGTTTGCCCACCTCTTCAATAAAAAAAAAATAAAAAAAAATTGCTAACCGATTTTGATGATTTTGTTTTGTTTGATAGGGTTTACCGGCTGCGAGGTCTCATATAAAATTAAATTTCGTTAAGATCTGAGCAAATATAGATAACTAGCTTTCCGCCCGCGCTTTCGCCTGCGTAGGATAACTTTTTCGCGGAAATTTGTTTATCCCGCGGAAGCTACTCACTTTATCGGCATAAAAAATATTTTATGTTTTTAATCCAGGGTATGTTCTATCTAAATACCAAATTTGATCTAAATCCGTGCATCCGTTTCGCCGCGATTGAACAACAAACCAACATCCAAACTTTTGCATTCTTCTTCTCCTTTTCGAGTCGAAGCAAGTATCAAATTTTATTGGGCCAAAACTTAGCCACTCTAACAGTACTCTCTGTGGCGTTAAGGGTTTTTTTTTATGCACGACCGGATCGTACTTGACCTCAATCACACCTGATGTTAAGTGAAGACGAGGTCGAAGGTGGAAGCGTACTGACCCACCCGTTATCTTATCTCAGACAACCGGAACACAACAATGCTATTAACATTGCTGCTTGGCGGCAGATTTAGCCACGCGGACATTTAAAATGCCCTACCACCAACCAAACCGAGTACTTAAACATGTACCCCGCTGGGGATCGAACCCGCGACCTCCGAATCGTAAACCAAATGTTGTTTACATTGAGCCACGGAGGCGGTTGAAGTCGTCAAAGGTACAGCTGTCAGGACACGCGGAGCAAGATAATAGGTGATCGACTTCGCAGACAGACAGACCAGACTTTCGCATTTATAACATTAATTAGATTATATGAAGATGTTAATGGAACCTTACTGAAGCCGGTTGGTTTTGCCAAGTTTGGCGGTTCAATTATTTGCACAGATATCTGTACAGATATTGTAACAGTCTCTCCATTGTTGCAGACACCACCTGGGGTTCATCTACGACGCAGCGAACAAGGGCATAACGATAGAGGACTTAGACTTGGACCAAGTGTGCCTTCTAACGGAAGCGACTGGAGTGCGGAGGTTCGTCGACTGTTTGTCGGCGTTGGGCAGCGAGCGATACGTTGCGGCGCCGCAGGGTGAGTTCTAACTTTCAGTATTTTTTTCGAAGAAGAAATTTCCAAAGACCACCTTACAATCGCCAATGTGTACAGCTGCCAGTGTTGTCACTTCAAGGCAATGAGGGATCTCAGAGTTATCCAAGACTGCGAAGTACATTTGATTATTATTTGAGTATTTAGATAAAAAGGCTTCAAGAATCCTCGGTTTACGATTAAGGTCCTCTTTTACTCGTATGTGCGCAATATCCGTGAATATGCCTCAGTTGTATGGAACCGACATTATAAGGTGCACATTGATAGCATTGAAGTTATACAAAAACGATTTCTCAACATAAAGTCAATAGTATTATTATAATAAATATAAATAATAAATATACTTAAAGGCCGGCAACGCCACTGCGGATCTTCCGGTTCCGTAGATGGTTATGGGCAGCGGTGACACTTACCATCAGGTGCGCCTCTTGCTCGTTTGCCCACCTCTTCAATAAAAAAATAAAAAAAATACCTAGGATATAACAATAGTAATATCAATAATCATAATAGTCAACTATAAATACGTACAGAATAATAAATGAGAATAATAAGCATAACTAGATAATATATTACATATCGACACATATATCTTACCCCATTGAAACTTCTACATAAACAAATACCTACATATAATTTTTATAACTTCAAGGCGACAAATAATACTCTCTTATGCGCCGTTTAAACAACGCCGGTGACTCAGCACAATGAATAATTCGAGGCAACTCATTCCACAATTGGAGAGATTTTGTCGCAACGGAGTCATAAAAATAGCTAATACGATACGCAGGCTTGAGTAAGTTGTCTAATTTGGACTGTAAATGCACATCATGGTATGATCCTCAACATTTTATGGTGTGTAGGGAACTCTTTGGATCGTGTACAGTTTTACACGGGCCACTGTTGGGGCTCAGTCTCCTCTCACTCGTCGGACCATCATCAGCCGAAAGAAGTCCACTGCTGGACAAAGGTCTCACCCAAAAATCCCTCCCAGTGGGGGGCTCGGGGTTGATGCTGCGTCTTCCAGTGCGTGGTCGCCACTCGAGTACCTTTCCGTCCCAACTGCCGTCGGTTCTACGAACAATGTGCCCCGCCCACTGTCACTTAAGCGTGCTTCGGATACTGACTAGTAAATCCATTGAGATTGATTTTTTAGTTTTAATATATAATATGATTGGTGAGGTCCTCAATTCGGCCGTTTGTATGTCTTTTTTAGTGTTACAATTTGTGTTAGAACAAAGTAAACAAAATAACTAATTTTGATTTGAAAAAATTAACAGACCGAATTGAGCGGTTCATGTCCACGCTTGCTTATCATCCAAATAGATACTTGATATTAGCTTTTTGTTTATTAATATAACTACATCGTTTAGACATAGGTTCGATTTTGATGATCCAATCGCCACGCGCTGCCTGGCTCTACATACCTATCTAATCTAACTAATATTATATTGCTGTTTGTTTGTTTCTTGCTCAATCACGGTGAAACGGATTTGGATGAAATTTGGTATATAGCTAGAACATACTCTGGATTAAATCATAGGATACATTTTATCCCGATAAATTGAGTAGTTCCCTCTAGATAAACAAATAAACATATCCGCGATAAAGCTGTTCCACGCATGCGCAGACGCGGGCGGAAAGCTATTAATTAATTAATAATATTGTAAATGCGAAAGTTTGTGAGTGTGTATGTTTATTTATTACCTAAATGACAAGACAGATTTGGTCGAAATTTGGTTTGTAGACAGATTAAGTCCTGCATTAACACATAGGTTACTTTTTATCCCGGAAAAGTGACTGGTGCCTGTAGGATTGTTATTATTGGTGGGAATGCTTTTGAGTCATAGAGCCACATATATGGCAGTAGAATGAATTCTACGCCGACGAAGTCGCGGGTAACAGCTAGTATGTATATAAAGTGAACAATTCGCACCTCATTTGTCCGCTGACCGATGCTAACAATGTGACTATGTAAACATTATTTTGGATAGCAGAACTGATTGACCTCGTTATGTTGTATGTTACTTCTGTGATGTGACTTGTTTATAGGTATATGTTTATGATTGGAGCAGTAGTGAGCTCTCATTTAAACGTAGTTTTGTTTTTGTTTCCATTTGATTATTTTCTGTTTCCCCATTGCGTGTTTCACAATAATGTATTTGTGTAGTTTTAGTCAGCCATCGTTATTCTATGTATATGTTTTGTTGTTTGGTACTCGGCTTGGTAGGTGTTAGGGCATTTTAAAAGTCCGCCTGGCTAGCTACCACCATCTTATCTAAATTTGTCACTAGGCAGCAATGTGTTATTTATAGCATTATTGTTTTCCGGTTGTTTGAGAAAATATCCATTCCCCTTAATAGATTGTGGGTTCTGGATGAGCGCACTTCAACCTTCGGCCTCATCTCCAGTTAACATGACATGAGATTCCGGTCATGTGCTACCACATTGTACCTACTTTTTATTAGCATTTACATTAGCTATTATATTATTTACCACTCTACTCGTGTGTATCGCAAAAGTCGACGAAGGAGTTGTGGGCATACTTACTAGCATGAATCAGTGATGGGCAGCACTGCCAAAACATCAGCGAACGCTAACTCATCTGCCCAGTGTGGTGTTTAAGGTATATACTCCAATAGAAAGCCATACAAATCTATTCTATAGGC
Source organism: Oegoconia quadripuncta (assembly GCA_949316235.1). Classification (NCBI taxonomy): domain Eukaryota; kingdom Metazoa; phylum Arthropoda; class Insecta; order Lepidoptera; family Autostichidae; genus Oegoconia; species Oegoconia quadripuncta. The sequence continues at coordinate 4,263,925 of OX438751.1, forward strand.
TGTTGATGTGATGGCATGTCATTTATATCAATATTCACGCATTTATTTCAACGTAAAATGCATGATATCATTCATTGAATGTCAATTTAATTCAATTGAAATAATAGAGCTTATGCATTTATCTGTCAGTCAGTACGTCCGAGCTACTACTGTTTCGGAAAGGTAAATCATAGGAAAATAAGCGGCGCAGGACGCAACAAATCCACAAGATCATTGCTCTGTTTTCTTTTATAACTTTCGGGAGCTTAGTATTAGTCGTGTTTGTATTTTGTAATATAAGGTTAAACATCTATAATTATTTGTTAACACGGAAAGGTAATTATGCGTAAAGCATCCTAACCACATCCTTTCAGAATTCCAAATAAACGGTAGCCTATGACTGAATAAATTTATGGCTCTTTTTACCCAATTGTATCAAAGCCAAATTAATAACCAAAAAAATCTATATTTCATGTTAGCAAGACTCATATTAAGTTCTCTCATACGTTAAATATGTTTTTAGACATTGCTGGGAATGTGATACAATAGTGCTACAAGCAAGCCAAAAATTGAGCAGTGAATCGTGACGGAAGTTGAATTTGATCCCGATATAGTGACGGTCCCGATATAGTCATCATTAATGACGGTATTGCCTGTAAATCATTGACCAAGGCAGTATTTGAGCCCGGCAATAATTCGTTTACAAACAATAGGTGGAATGTGGAAGATGCAGTTTCAGCTATTTCGATCACAAAGTTGCGTTATGCACCACAATCTCTCATTTTCCGAACGTTCACGCAATGTTATGCGCACGTAAGTGTACGATTATGAACATCGGCTGTTGGCTTTCCGTTTATTCTTTCAAGCGTAAATGTTTACACCGACGGCACTGGAAACAATTGTTGAGAATCTTTGGTGTTTCTCAGGGAGATGTATTGGGACCAATTTTATAAATAATATACAAATATCTTTCCGTTGTGTGCATTGATGTGTAACAACATTTTCTTACAATATACAATAACATTTCCATATTTATTGCAAGACGATGTGAAGCACGAAAAGATATAAATGCTATAAACTGGATTCAACAACGACGCGACTTCGTCCATTTCATCATAATCGGTTCAGCAAAAAATTCTGCCTATATGTTAATCCAGGTCCTAATCTGTCTACCAACCAAATTTCATCCAAATCCGCATTTACACATACATACAAACTTTTGCATTTATAATATTAGTTGGGATTTAAAAAAATATTTGTTACTAAGGAGGAGGTTCTAAATTCGGTCGTTTGTATGTTTTTAAAAGAGCAACTTTACAACACTTCGGGTTTCTGGCTCGCTCTTCTCAAGGGCAAATTACTTTCTTAACAAGCAATAGCTTAAAAAGTCTGAGTATATTAAATGTACCCTGTGTATTTACAAAATGAAGAATTTTTGACTATTGATTGGAGAGTTTTATTGAAATATAAAATTGATGCTAAACGAGGTCACCGCTCGACAACCTACCAATCAAAGTTAACAACGTGGCTAGAGTAGTTATTTCCTTTAATGTAGAAGCTATAATTTACAATCTTAAAATGGTATATTCTACATAGTGAATAAGCACTTAGGTCAAGCTGCATCCGCCGTCCTCATCATCAATTAATTTTAACTTATTCCATAAATATCTAAGATAAGACACCTTTGCATTCTGCGGGAAAACATGACCATCGTAGTCTTGGTTATATTTAATTAATGCTTAAATATAACATAGAAAATTAAAATTTAGAAAACGTGACGAAGGTAAATGTCCTCGATTAAACCGATGGAACCATTAGACATAGTGCAAACACCAGATTTAAAAAAAAATGGTTTTATTTCTCATATCTGGAACTGCACGTCTTATGTGAATACTCGGCACTATTCACAGTGTTGTCTCATTCAATGCCCTTAAAGTTACCCATTTCTTGGATCTTAACTATCTTGAACTTCAAAACTGTACATACGACAAATGTATACTAATATGTAAACTATCTTTCCCCTCGCGGCAACGCCCGCGTGGAAATACGAGTACGTTATCGCGGATTCAACGCCGTAAGTTATCCCTAGGAAACCTTTCACCGGATAAAAAATACCCTGTCTTCATCCAGAAACTTGTGATTTGCGTTAATTTTTGCATACCATGCAATGTTTATACACAACTGTAACGCTGTTGGTTTCTTTAATAAAGAAAAGATAAAAATAGCCATTTTGGTGCTATGCTATGTCTGACGAAGGCTTCAAACAATTCCCCTCTTTGCGTCAGGGGTTAAAATTAACTTCAGTTATTAATATCCTATTATACAGGCTGTATTTCTATCACAGAGTAAATTGGGTTAAAAGTAAAGAATACATGAAAAAGTTTTGTCTAATCCTGGGAATAGGGAATTCACTTTGTCTGTAGTCTTTTATGTTGATGTATGAATAATATGCTCGTTTGCCGCCCTCTCATATAAAAAAAAAACAAAAAAAATATGACACATTGTATTGGGATCTGTAACCTCCTGTACATTTTAGTGAATTTCAATTTCCATCTGTACGAGTAGTATGGCCACAATATGAACAATACCTACCCACTTAGACCGCCTATCTTATTTAATAGTATATTTAATAAAGCCGTCGACGCGACGGTTCTTGGAAGTTTTCCGTTACGCGTAGATATAAACCGTGATTCCTCGATAACCGGGCTAGATCACTAGAGTGGCTATCTATATGATTTTCAGTGTAGCTATGTCTGTCGCCTCTCTGGTTATTGATGAATTCATTGATAAACCTATATTATTGGTTAAATTTAAAGTGGGGAAATCATAGTTTTTGACGGTCTTTCGACTTCGATGTCACTCTGTATACATGTTCCCATTTCTAATGTAATGATAATTATATATTAATAATAGATATAATATAATAAGGCGCTGGCGAACTGTGTTAATATTATACATATATTTAAAACCATTTTATCACAATTGTAGCTAGACATCTGCCCTGAAATTCGAACGCAAATTCCAGAAGGAGTTGGCGCTGTTCCGAATAAAAAAATCCTAAATGGAATTCAATAATTCGTAACTGTCTCATCATAATTTCCTTGCCCTGGTCCCTTCGTAATTTTAAATGTCGTAATTGGTAACTAATCTATAAAGTATATTTCCCCCTTCCCGTCACCCACGCACAATATACATACATTATTTCTCTAGGTAATTTTCCTAGTCTTGCAATGTAAATGTATGTAATGTAAATTTTTGTGTACAATAAATTATAAGTATTTTTATATATCTTTTACAAAAAGGGGTTTTTAATACTCGTCTTGGTTGGTAGTAGGGCATTTTAAATGCCCGCCTCGCTAGGTACCACCATCTTATCTAAATCGGCCGCCAAACATCAATGTTAGTAGCATTGTTGTGTTCCGGTTGTCAGAGATAAGGTAGCCAGTCCCCCAAATACGATGGGGTTTCTGGGTCAGTACGCTTCAATCTTCGGCCTCATCTTTACTTAACATCGGTGTGATTGAACTCAATTGCTAGGCTGTGGATAAAAAAAAAACAAACTTTCTTTTCTTGTATACGTGCCAGTTTATGCAATGGAACCATGGTGACCATGCAGCTCTCCCCAAATAGTAAATCGTCAGCCGCCACTACTATCCGAGAATCTAAGTATCAATTTTGAAATTTTATAGAAATATCTTGACTATTGTTCTGAAATCGTAATCAGACACGTCGAAACTGATAGTTACTCGTACGTTCAGTAGTACATTCCGACGGCAGCGAACAATGAACAATACGAAATCATCGATTTACATAATTGATTCAATTCTTGCACCAACGAGAATTCATTAATACCCATCGATCTTGTGTTGGAGGTATTCTAATTTGGCTCAATTTTTTTACCAACGCCTCGATTACTTTACATAACGTTACGATCTTTATCCCAAATGGGGTGGTCAAAGATATCCCAACCAATAGTGTTTGGGTGTTCCAAACATTAAAAGTTTAATGATTGAAACAACATCCACGGTTCACCTTATGAAATATACAGAAATGCACACGTGACAGGGGGTGAGCCCGTCGCTGTTGGAACGTGAAAAACTATAGATGTTTTTTTGACGACTGCTCCGCTAAACACCCAGACTATGCCCCCAGGGGTACGACGGATAAATTGGAATAATCCATTGTGCCCCTTTAGTGGTTCAGAAGGGAAATTTTTGAGTTACCTGTCGTGCTCCTTTTAAGTTATGAACACATTGGAGGGACAACTAAAATGATATACTTGAAATATTTGTTTTAAATCTATAATGTTAAGTATTTTATTGAAACAAACAAAACTTTCTTCCTTCAAAGTTAAATTATTTTTCTACTTATAAATTAATGTGTCTTTAATTTGTTATTCTTACGAGAAATTTATTTGTATTTTTTGTTAATTTCGGTGACTAATTAATGGCTCATATCTGTCATCGCCTTTTTGAAAATATGTCGAGTGCAAATAAAATGGTCATCATGTGTTCCATCCTTTGTAGAGGTAAAGTGGTACCATAAATATAATGACATACGATGTGCTCCACCAAACCAGCACTACAGCCCTTAGATTACGTAACTTCATCGGTATCGTCATCGATTACGTTGACCAATGAGAAACCGTCAAATTGCCGAGCAAGTGATGATCCAACCAATCATATGTCAGATCGTAACCGATGACGAACGATGAATTTACGTAATAGAACCCCAGATCATACAAAATTTACCCGTTTTACCACCAGGGGCACACTTTGGGTGTTCAGCGGAGCAGTCGTCGTTTTTTTGTGGAAAATTTCTTAGTCACCTTTTACTCGTCCCAATATTTCGTCTAAATAGGCTCTTTGGCGAAGTTCAAAAACATGTTCTATACTTGATGATTTTTTATTCACCATCAAAAATTTGTATGGTTTTTCAGACCATCAAACGGAACAAATTTCACTATGAAATCAATATTCACTCTGAAATCGTGAAAATGAAATCAGCTGAATACCATACAAAAGTTCAATACCCACCCAACTGAAACATATGAAACAGACGATTTTTTTAACAATTCAGAATTTATCTCATTAAAACTTGTTCTGTTTGATAATCTGAGCAACCATACAACATTTTGATCAAAAAATATGACTTAGTCGATGAATAAATGTAGTCTATTCTTTCTTTTTTATTAATGATTATGTAGATATGCGTTTGACCACAATCTCACTCACCTAATGGAAGTGACGATGTGGCCGAAGATAAAGCACGCGATTTCAGTAGGTTACTTCACCCTGCTCTTGAAGATCGCGAGATTATAGTATTCAGGAAATTTATTCATTACCAATTTTACTCCAAGGAGATGTGATCGCACCCATAGTTTTTTGTAATAACTCCTTTTTTTTTATGCACGACGGGTTCGTACTTTTCCTCAAACACACCTGATGTTAAGTGAAGATGAGGTCGTTGGTGGAAGCGTACTGACCCGGAAACCCCAACACATTTGGGGGACTGGCTATCTTATCTCTGACAACCGGAACACAACAATGCTATTAACATTGTTGCTTGGCGGCAGATTTAGATAAGATGGTGGTAGATAGCCAGGCGGACATTAAAAATGCCCTACCACCAACCAAACCGAATACTTAAACATGTACCCCGCTGGGGATCGAACCCGCGACCTCCGAATCGTAAACCCAATGTTGTTTACATTGAGCCACGGAGGCGGTTAAAACTCCTATACCATATAACTTGAGATGAATTTGAAATGGACATTACATTAGATTTCATGGTGTTCCTTCAATTTGAGTAAGATTTGACCTCTATTATCTATCATTTATAATTTTAGTTGGATATTGTTTCAATTGTCATCAATGCCAACAGACACATAAAACCTGAACGTGAAGACAACCTCTTCACAGTACCTTGAGTAGTCTAGTCGTGTCAGAAATTTCGTTAGTCATGTTTTCCTAGCCAACCAACAGAAGCGGCTGTCTAAAGTCCGTTGTCTATCGAGGAGTTAATCAAGGTCACCCGTCCGATTCCATTCATCATAGCAGCCCGTATCTATGTATAAGTATCCATACGTTAAGTACATAATATAATCATCGAACAAAGGTCACTTGTATTTAATCACAATACATACATACCGTCACGACCTTTATCCCAAAATAGGGTGTTCAGAGATATCCCAATCATTAGTGTTTCATTATCAGCCCGTAAACATCCCACTGCAGGGATATAGGCCTTCCCTCGATGAGGGAGTATGGGCCATGGTCCACCACGTTGGCCCAATGCGGGTCGGAGACTTCACATGCCTTTGATAAATGCACATAAGTAATTAAATTACATTTTAAAAACTCGTAGGTATGTGGCCTGCCCGAGAATCGAACCAGGACCTCCCAAATTGAGAGACCACATCTTAACTTAACCGCTGAATGGTCGGGTGTTCTAAATTTTAGTTTAAATTAAAGAGTTTAATGCTTTTTTTTTCTTGTGCACAACGGGTTAGCACTTGACCTCAATCATACCTGATGTTAAGTGAAGATGAAGCCGAAGGTGGAAGCGTACTGACCTGGTAACCCCATCTTAATTGGGGCGACTGGCTATCGTATCTCTGACAACCGGAACACAATGCTGTTTGTCGGCAGATGATAGATAAAATGGTGGTAGCTAGCCGGGCGGACATTTAAAATGCCCTACCAACAACCAAGCCTACTAAACAAGATCCTCGGGTCGCCTTACGAAATACAAATAGTTACAGTCGACCGCACATGAAGCGTAACATTGGCAGCATAAGCTGAGCTCCCGTATGTTAGCTCGCCCATACAACGCACAGACGACGGTCCAAGGGTTAAAGTGTTAATACTTAATAATAATTTATTTATAAAAGCTTAATAATAGTATTATACAAGAATTGAGAAGTGTAATTATAGATATCTGACTGAGCGTTTACTCAATGTGAATCTTCTGACCTACAAAAAAGATATAATCTGAGTTATGGTGGTCAGTGTTCCTCCGTGCCGATATTTCACGGCCTTGGGTATGAAAAGGTGAACAAAGAAAATTATACACTTCTCATGTTGACAATTTATCAACGTTACAGGTGTAACGTCACGCCTATATCGCATAGGGATAGACAGAGATCACAGAGTTCCACTTGCTACGTCCATTTATCTTTTGCTTCATTCACGTTTATAAAAATTGTTCACACTTGCTCGTCGATATAGGGTACCCTTGCTTGACTTCTCTTCTTTAAGACATCCTCGATTTGATCATGGTACGTTCGCCGTGGTCTTCCCCTTCCAACACTACCATCCATATTCGCTTCGTATATCTCTTTCGTTAGTCTTCTTTCATTCATCCTCTCCACATGTACAAACCGTCTCAGCATACCTTTCCAATCTTTGTCAGACTGCGTAACTCCCTAATTACACTATTACTGATTCTATCTTTCAAAGTCACCCCACTCATACTTCTCAATGATCTCATTTCCACTGCATTAATTCTTCTTCTGCCATACCCAGCATTCACTCCCGTAAATCAGCGTTGGAACCAGCACCCCGCCATGAACTGCCAGACGAGCTGTGACACATTCTGGCTCCTCATAAAGGCACGCAGTGCCGCATTCTCCCGATTTCCGGCATTCATTCTTCTTTCGATGTCCTTATCACACTCAGTGATCCCAAATACACAAACTCACTTGCTCCATTTTTTCTCCATCTATCAAAATACTGCAATCGTTATAGTTACACCTCTCTCAATTATTTATCCCAAATAATAATTACGTGTTTCTTTTTTGGTGATTTAAAGATTGTTTTATATATATCATCATCATCATCATCATCATCATCATCATGATATCATCAGTAAATATAGCTAGAATTGGATGTTTCAACTGCATCTATTTATGAATTGTTAAAGTTTTTATAAGAAGTGAGTTATTGTTATAGTTGTTGTCAGCTAACATGATTCATTATTCCTATTTAAAAATGAGCATTTGATCCTCAGCCAGAGGAGCGATCGGACCATTTTCTATTTAAACACTATTCCTGAGTGATTCTATTAATAATTCTCACGGAATCGTGAATTTGAAATAGACTGAAATGTGTGGAATTAAACTACTACAAAACATTATACAAAACTTTTGCCAAGTGCTACACATACTTGCAAGCACTCGCAGTCGCATTCGCTATTCGTATCCGATTTGAGAAGTTGGCACGATCAGTTCTTGGATGGGTGACCACTAGATCGAAGGCACGTCACTTGCCGGTCCCCTTTGTAGCGTGTCGTCTCTGACTAGGGTGCAATGACTGCGGTGTACCTGGGCCATTCGGTGCGGTGCTGCCTCCCTATTCCGTGGCACCCGCACAGCTCACAAAAAATCATCAACTTACGTTCAGCGCTGCCGCAATGACCCCAAAATACACTGAAATTCGCAAACTTGAGCCGATAATAGCGTGACCGACGCTTCATTCGAGCTTAAATCGATATCGGGTTTATCGGCGTCATTTTGTAGATTTCACGGTGCTGACCGTGAGGACGCAGTAATCCAAACAAAACCAGCGAATACCCTTAAACTGTTTGTCAACCTGGAGACAAAATAGATCTTATCAGTAGATATACGAATAAGTAATGATTTATTTTGTCAGATACGAGTATCTCCTGTCTCCTTTGTCTGAATATCGTGTGTTCATTCACAACCAATCAATGAATATGTTGACACTCAGATAAGAGGAAGGATCTGACTACAAAATAGATACTCGTATATAAAGGATGTATATGTATAGGCATGTACACCAACAAGAATGGCGTCCCAGTATAGTGTTAGCACCCGGGTGCTACATGGGCTATATCGAGACGCGTGGTTGTTTCAACTGACAACAGTCGTTAAGGCTTACAGGACAGCTCGCTAACATTGACTATCAGATCAATACATACTGGGCCCGTATGGTGGTTTAGCTCATACCCTCACCTAGTGAGTGGAGGCTGTGCCCCAGGAGTGGGGACGTGAGGGATAAGTGATAGTAACCGAGACAATACAACTTTGGAGAGGAGCTTTAGAGGTTATTTTTATCAGAACTAAACTGGCAGACGAAAATAATAAATAATATACCTTCCTACCCTGATAAAAATCTATGTGGACTCTGTCCCTTATCATTGCATTATCGAATCACTTTTTTATATGCACAACCTATTAGCGTTTGGCCTCAATCACATCTGATATTTAGTGAAGATGAGGCCCAATATTTGGGGGATTGACTATCTTATCTCAATCAACTGGAACACAACAATACTATCAAATTTGCCGCTTGGGGTCTGATTTAGCTAAAATTGCTAGCTAGACGGGCATTTGTCTAAAAATGCACTACCACAACCACGCCGAGTACTAAGCCTGTATCCTGCTAGGAACCCGCGACCCCCGTTTTGAAAATTTCCGAGCCGTGGAGGCATAGAATCGTGTTGCGAATTGGTCAGTGACTTCCCGAATATCTACGAATAGTATTAGTACATCTATGAAAGAAACAATGAGTGTGTAGATACGGTTCTGTAGCTTGTGTTATATTTATATAGGTGTTGAACCAAGGCCGCCGGTTCGTTGCCCGGTCGATACAAATTTCGCTTAACTCTACGACCCCGTTGGCATTGACGTTTACCTGCGTTCACCTGTTTAATGTACATTTCCGGGTTCGTTTTCCGTTTAGGGCTCATTAATATAATCCGGTAGTCACAATAGGATGAATATTTTAGTAGTTACTGTTATAGCTACATGGGCGGGTTTAAGGCGTTTTTAGAGTCGTGCGTTTCTAAGCCCGTTTGCGGATTGCCGCATAAGGATTATTAATGTAACGTTGAACATACGAGTCTCTCCTATAAAACGTTTTGCATTTGTTACCATGTTATCCATCGCAGATTATTGGGAGCTCCACAGTCACCTCTTCTTACGGTACCCTCGGGACGATGTAAATTCAGTTATTTTGCCAATCGGTCGTACAGTCTTGTCTAAAATGGCCCTCTTGTCTAGACTAGACCATTTTAGAGAACTGGGTAACATACAGCTCAAGTAGTCATCATGCAACCATTAATCATGTACAATAGCTCTGTATGATTAATTGTGGAGCCGACTATACCATACACTATTTGCTATAGTGTATGGTATTTGCTAGAGCTATTGTTTAATCCCACATATCTTATTTAAAAAATAAAAGAAAAATGGATGGTAACAGTATAACTTGATAAAAATATTATTTTTAAACTACGTATTTTTTTGTTATCACCAACAACCGATGCCGTGTTTATTTATAATTCTGACTATCGTAGTTTCAGATTCTTCAATACTGACCCATCTTTATGATTCACTCTTAATGATAACTTCCAAGTCATAATAACTTATTGTGTAGGTATGATGCGCATATTATACTCTAGCTTCGATCATATACAGGGTGAATTTGAATTCGTGTAATTCCCTTTAACTGGTAACGCCACTCTTGATTACGTACAACTTTCTCCAAGTAAAACATAGCCGAATTAAGCCGAAAATTGTTGGACTTCCATAGTAAAGATGGTTTCAGAATGATATGCTTTGTATGGGTAATCGATTTTTTTTATGGAGTTCAACTATAGTTTCTTGGGGAAAGTTGTTCGTAATCAACAGTGGAGTAACCAGGAATTACACGAATTAAATTTCACCCTGTATACCTCATATAAAGAGAGAAATGGAAAAATCTCCACTGACAAGAGCATGGCTCTTAAATCAGATGATGATACCTACTGTATAATCGAAGTCCTCTAAGCGATTAATCAATGCCCACATGCCTCGCACGCGGGGCATAATGCATGACTCTAAAAACGTCCTCAGCTACCTGTGTGGATATGTATACCTACTCATAAAGGACCATTAGTTCGAGGTGCGTGTTTGAAGGGATACTTAGGTACTGTTTGTTTTGTTGTAAGTTGACTACAGGTTAATTAATAGCATGAACTAACTATTATCTATACTTATATTATTAAAAAGAGGTAACTCGTAGATACCTCTCATGATCTAGGCAGAACTGCTGACGTGATGCTGTTCCTACCCGACTGCCCAAGGAAGCAGGCATCCTGTAACCTAAACGGCTTGATCGATTTCGAAGTGCATGGTGTCGTTAGATTCGTCTTGATACCTGGAGTGTCATAGAATACATGGTAAAAAATCCAACACTCAAATACTTTTAATAGTTATTTCAACAGTAAAGGTACAGTTGCTCCGGCAAGCGTAGCATAGGACGTCCACTCACAAGGTGAAGGTCACTCACGGACAACCTGATGAAGGTCAAACGCTTCCAACCGGTCGCTCTGGAAATCTATTGGGCTTACGTTCAGCAATGGACGCCCTGTGACTGATATGATGATCATGAAGGTCGTATTACAGAACGACGATCAGGTCTGAGTATTATTGCCATCTCCGTCTCGTCATTCTGTCCCTTTTCAATTGGTTATAAGTAGAGTCCATGTGTTACGGATTAAGAAACATTCCCTGATATAATCCCGTCCGTCCATTTGTTCCTAACCATACAAAAAAACGCATAACGGCGACAGTTCGTTTCTACAAAAACGCAACAAAAAAAAAGAAAGTCAGTCTATCTACCGGCGCCGGCAAAAGCGGACAAAACCTCAAAATTTCACCTCATGTGGGACAACTACCACTACATCCTGTGAGTACCTACCCCTTTATCCTGTTTTAAATCCTAGGCATTAACTTCCACGAGAAATCGGCGAGTTTAGGTAGCCCTTGCATAGCAAGGCCCTGGGCTGGATCAGTGGAACAATCTAAGTTGAAACACCATGACTGGAACATGGTTCTGTAATACTGCACTGCACGGCTACCTAGTATGCCCTATTTTTTTCCTTACGGTAAAAAAAGTCATCCAGTATTTATTCCACTTTCTTGAGAGTAATTAATTTTAAAAAACTGAACACTAACTTTTTTTTAGGAGACTATCAATAGATATTGGTGTTGATTCGGATGTACACCAACTAAAACCAGTTTTGGAGTGGTGCCGTCGCATCGTACTGTTCCAGGGAGAAAGAGACTGTACTACTACAAAATTGGTTTTAGTTTAGTTGGTGTAGATCCGAATCGACACCAATATATGACGAATAGGTACTATTACGTAATGATAATTTTCCGGTGAAAATGTTTTGCGGTTGGGTAAAATATTTATTATTTCCTTTACCTACTACGCACATGAAAGTATTGGTTTTTTGAAAACGCATTCCTGAGTCGTCATTATCATCATTTCTGAGTGCCTTCGATAAAATATTTAATACGCTTTCTTACAGAACTTGAACAAAACATGCCAAGTAATATTTTGGTTGTACAAAATTCTTACGCGCTGATGTATCTGCAAAGATTTTCTATTATCGTAACAGAAAATGTTATTCATAATCGTTCCTCTTTTTTGGTAAGTTGAAACTTTAAAAATAACGTGATGACGTCATTAAATTGTTGTCCGATGTATTTTTAGTTACATATATTTTGCACCATCAACCAATAGGGCGCGAATGCCCTTGTAGACGGTTCTTTTGGAAATTCAGCCGCTAACGGTTTAAATTGAGCGATGAAGGTGTGTCAGGATCGTAGCAAGTGGAAGTCTGTGTTCTCTGCCTACCCCTACGGGCAACAGGCGTGACATTATGTATGTATCATTTGAATATATTCCCGCAAACAATGGTTCTGGTAACCTGGTACTCCATCCCAACTTTACACCCTGTAAAGGTACTATTTATTCGAAAAATTTCAAGTGTTATCGGCGGATTGATAAAATTTTCCACACGGGGGAATTGAGAAAGCGTCACGGAAAAACTAGCAAGTAAATAATATATCCGCTGCCGAACAAAGGCATCTCTAGAGGCACAATTTGCATCGTTGATATTATGCATATCACTCTTATTTATACATTTGTTTGTTATTATGAGAAATATGTGGAATTACATTCTAATATCTGAACACTTTGTTGCCAAAAGAAGATTTAAGTAAATATTGTTCAGGGTTCTAAGTAATTTGAAGGTTAATCCCTTCCAAATGTTCTGAATCTGTTGACACCTCGATTGTAAGTAGCATTAAAGTTTTGATTGAGAATAAAAACTTTGATGCATAAATTCTGGAGGGTTTGAATTTCCTATTCTAGTAGTAATTAGTCCTGTGAAATAACGCTGAGCACAACCATTACAACGAGCAAAATAATTATACGGTCGAATATTTTGGCACGTGTTTCTGTAATATCTAGTTGAGTGGGGTGACTGATCAGGTTGACACACGTGCCCAGTTAGTGAGTGAAACTATGTAGAAATAATTAATATCCAGTTAGTGAAACCATAGACTAATAAAACAAAACGACTAGCAATCGCCATATTAGAGATCGTGCCTCGAAGATCTCAAAATGAATTCAATTGAAATCTTCTTAAACTAAATGGCGTTGACTCATAGCTTGGAAATAGACTTAAATTACTATTGATTTCAATAAATACATATATTTCTATATAAAGAAATAAAGATTTCAGGTAAGTACCTACACCAATCATCTAGTCCGAAACTAAACAAAGCTTGTACTATGGATACTAGATAACGTATAAACCTACATAAATATTCGTATTCATCACACAAACATTTATTCCCGAGTCATGGATGTGTTCATAAATATTTATGTATGTTTATCCGTTATCTAGTGTCCAAAGTACAAGCTTAGCTTAGTTTCGGACTAGATGATTGGTGTAAGTGCCCCAAACATTAAAAAAAAACATTTACCCATCGCGGGATTCGAATCCGCAACCATTGGTTTCGCAGACAAGGTCACTATCCACTACACCAATCGGTCGTGTGAATGCCTATGAATTAGTTTTAAACATGTTGACTTTCAATAAGTCATATTTTTGTATCCTACATTGCATGAAATATTTTTAACATTGTTTTGACTTGCACTTATGAAGATTATAATCTAAATTTGACAAGACTGTTTTCCGTATTTCTTTGCGCCATCCAGTTTTAATGAATTTTGAGATCTTCCGAGGTACGATTTCTAATATGGCGATTGTCAGTCCTCTTGTTTTATAGGTCTATGGTGAAACTTAAAATCGGTATTTGTGAACAGATGCAGTATCGTCCAGTGTACGATTTTTAGAGACCGATTTTAGTCATAGGGATGGATCGACATTAGAACCTTCAAGAAATGAGAATACACCATCCTCAAAGGCCGGCAACGCATCTGTGACCCTTTTGGTGTTGCGGGTGTCCATGGGCGGCGGTGATTGCTTTCCATCAGGTGACCCGCATGCTCGTTTGCCGCCCTCTCATATAAAAAAAAAATTAGAACACTTAGGCATTATAGTCTTCGAATGTTACGTCACCCGTTAGTGACGTGGAAGTATCGTGTGTAACCAGCACCAATTATACTAATGTCCGTCCCATAAAAATGATATTGACATTCTGTTCGTGACCTTGCTATTCCTTTCGCTGTTAATGCAAACAGAATAAAGGTCACTTTCAAACTCTTTCGTATTTGAGACGGTTTTGGCCGAAAACAAGTTAGATTGAACGACTTGATATAGGGTGTGTCTGGGGGTGGTTCGGGGTATATGCCAATCCTTGTTATATATCCTATGTTTTAGGGAATTTGTTACACTGGATGTGTGTATGTGTGGCTTTGTGTCTCGCTGGGAATCGAACCCGCGACCTCTATCTCGTAAACTCAATGTAAAACATTGAGCAACTAATGCTGCTTTCCAAAGTACACCCGGCCGCACACTCAACGGCGTATCCGGGGGTGTCATGGGGGTCATGATAAATAGGTGTTTCCTACTTTGTAAGCTTTCCTACAATTTTTTACAAATATAGTCCGCTACCATATGTACAAAGGTACTAAGTGGTGACTTGACCATTTTAGTATGGAGAAGCGCAAGTTTTTTTTACGAATTACCAAAACTTGTAGCACAAAAGCTGTTAGTAAAGATGGATGCGTCACCCTCTTTCGCGTTGTTATACCTTTTTCGTTACACGTTGTATAGATGCATATGTAGCGAAAATTATAAAATTTATTGGATGTGTCAGACGACCCACTGAATGATAACAGTATGAATGAATAGATTCCTTTTGTTGAGACGATATAGTCAACGTCTTGCATATTAATTGCATTGCTGTAAAGTAGAACGTATTTATGGTTATGCAGTCAGTAGAATATGCGAGTTTGTACGGCTTCCTGCCGTTAGAATTTCTCAGATGACTTACATAGTTGCATCGCTCGTAGCCCAGTTGGTATAGTAGATGATTGGTCATTCAGAAGGGTCGGGTTTGGTTCCCATTTGGGTTAATTTGTTAATTGGGCGCACTCTACCAACACGTGAGGATATTGATTTGCTTCGTGTATTGGTGTTTTAATATAGCACTTGAACGAAGTTTTCGGTTTTTTGCGGAAAGCGGATATTTGACAATTAATAATAATAAATATTTCGGACATTTACACCAACCAGTCCCAAACTAAGCAAAGCTTGTACTATACTACTTGATAACGGATAAACAGACATAAATATTTATATAAACATCCATGACTAGGAAATAAATGTTCGTATTTGACGACCTGTTTGGTGTAGTGGTTACTAATTCTGCTGCTATACCAAAAGGTCGCGGGTTCGAATCCCGCTAGGGGCATGTGTTTGTATGATGAATACAGACATGTGTTCCCGAGTTATGGATGTTTTTCATTTATATATGTATTTATTTACAAAAAAAAATGTATTTGTGTAGTTTATCAACCATCTGGTATCTATAATACAAGCCTAGTTGCTTAGTGTGGAACTAGATGGTGCTGTGTGTATGTGCAAAGATATTTATTTATTATTCATCACACAAACATTTAACCCGCAACCGTTGATTTCGTTGACAGGGTCACTATCCACTACACCAGTTAAATGGAAATCATTCCAAAGTGAGAGGTGTTTCTTTCCTTCCTTGAATTATGAACTTTAATCCACGATGTTTTTGACAGGTTTATATGAAACGATAGACAAGAATAGACAATATCCCGTGGCACATCGCCTGATTTGCAACTGCGCAGAAGGTTTACTAATAAGTAACCTTCTCCATTTTGTAAGTCAGTTAAAAATGTGGAATGCTATAAATAATTTAAATTTTAAAAGAGGTGAAGGTTCTCAAAATCGTCGCATATGTAGTTTGTTTAGCGTGATTCCTTTTTTATTAGAAAGAAGATATTCTCGTGGTCGCGACACTTAAATTTTATTAACTTCAATGATTTCAAAATGTGTTTGAGTTTCAGTCGGCGAGTAAAGGGAAAGATCGTTGAACTATACACAGAACGAAACAATTATTTTCTTCACCAAATTACCTATGATTTATTTATTTCTCGAACTAGTAAATCGCGTAAAAGACTAATAAATTAGTTGCAAAACTAATTGGATTATTGACTGTTCTCATTGCATTAAGTTTGATGCTGCATATATTATTTTCGCCGACCGACAGAAATATTTGGAATATGTATATGAATATGAATATATATATATATATTCAGGCTGAAGAAAAAAGAGGCAACAACTGTACCTATTTAATGTCATTAACTGTGTAAACTGTGGAGGTCGCGGGTTCGATCCCCAGCGGGGTACATGTTTAAGTACTCGGTTTGGTTGGTGGTAGGGCATTTTAAATGTCCGCCTGGCTAGCTACCACCATCTTATCTAAATCTGCCGCCAAGCAGCAATGTTAATAGCATTGTTGTGTTCCGGTTGTCAGAGATAAGATAGCCAGTCCCCCAAATGTGTTGGGGTTTCCGGGTCAGTACGCTTCCACCTTCGACCTCATCTTCACTTAACATCATGTATGATTGAGGCCAAGTATAAACCCGTCGTGCATAAAAAAAAATCAAAAACAATTGCATGCCCAATTTTGAAAGCTAAGGCACGCCACTGGCCGGAACTCCTTAACAGTTAATGTCAACAGTACCGTGATTGGTTTACTATACTAATGTAATATGTATGCATAGTTTGTACAATGTGACGCATCTGACGATGCAGTTCCCCTTATATTTGATGATACACACGGGAGGTAGATACCGCATTATAATCAGATGTTACTCACTTAGTTAAAGTATCTATTTTATGTTATGTTACAACCTTTTTTTAGTTTAATCAGTTTCGCATGTCACGCAAACAATAGCGGAACCCAGTGGGGGGAGGCGGAGTTATGACCACCCTGTGGGCCTAGGTCTTTGTGATAACATTCAATGCGTAATGCTTTTGTGATAAGCTTTAATAAAATATTATTTTTCTTTTATTATATTTATCTGATTTCCTTTTTTTTGTAAATACACGAAGTATTTACAAAAAAAATATATCTATGCAATTTATCAACCAGCAGCAAGGCTACCCAGGCGGACATTTAAAATGCCCTACCACCAACTTCTTGACAATCTGCTGCATATTAAAACAGCATCAGAAAAAATGGTCTTGAGACCGAGTCGCGATCTCAATCTCAAGAACGATTTATTAATACGGGCCTATGTCACTCGAGTCGCGCTAAATTGCAGTAGCCCTGCTGGTATCCATAATACAAGCCTAGTTGCTTAATGTGGTTGCTGTGTGTATGTGGAAGCATATATATTTTTGACTCAACTTCGAGTATGTGACCATGACTCGAATGGTAGATTCGTCCTTGCACCTAACTAGCGCTATGCTAATGCCATCATAATATACATTTAAGTATATAGCAAGAATTAATGTTAATTCCTTGAATCAACGGATGATGATGACGATGATGGATGACTTAAGAGCTTCAACGTAGCGGAACAAAAATATTTGTATAAAACGATATCATTAACACGTATCTTTAGTTTAGAGCCATGACCATGACCGACTATAATACAGGGTGAATTTAAATTCGTGTAATTCCCATTAACTTCTGCACTTCTGATTACGAACAACTTACCACCAGGAAACAGGCGAATTCGATAAAAAAAATTCGTTTACCCATACAAGTTAAACTATTCTGAAACCTCTTCTTTCTTCCTTTCATATAAGCCCGTATTAATAAACCATTCTCAAGATTGAGAGCAGTCTTGTGACCAGTCTCAAGTAAACGTGTTGATTAATAAACCTAACTTGTGACCTGAAACGCACGTGAATACTCAAGCAATACTCACTTGAGAGGTACTCACTTTCACGTATTAATAAACGAAACTCAAGACTATCGTACATTCGCCGTTGGGGCGAATACTTGAAAAGTGATCTCAGCTGAGTAGACGTCAAGATTGGTTTATAAATTAGCACGGAGCTTGAGATAGCGTCAACTGCTTAAGACGCATCTCGGTTGATAGCCTCAACACTTGTACTAAGAACATTGGTTTATTAATACGGGCCTTTGTATGGTAATCCAACAGTTTCAGGCTGAATTCGGCTATGGTTCCTAGTGGAGAGTTGTTCGTTATTAGGCGTGGAGTAACCAGCCGAAAATTCTAGGACTTCCACACTAAAGGTGGCTTCAGAATGGTTTCTTTGTATGGGCAATCGAAAATTTTTGATCGAGTTCGACTATGGTTCCTTGTATTTTTTTCCAATTTCCAACTTTTTGAATCCCGCGACGGGTAAATGTTTGTGTGATGAATATGAACATTTATTCCTGAGTCATGGATGTTTATGTAAATATTTATGTATGTTTATCCGTTATCTAGTATCCATAGTACAAGCTTGCTTAGTTTGGGACTAGATGATTGTTGTAAGTGTCCGAAATATTTATTTATTTATAATTTCCAAGCCTTTAGGAAATTATGCCACGATTACTATTGGCATTATTATTCACGGCAGCCTTTTGCTTTAGTGCTGATTTTGAATTCATTTAGCTACACTCCCATTTGCCGAGGGGAGGGGGGGACTTTTTTCCTACTTCACACCTTTAACTCTTCTTTAATTAGTCTGGGACCCAAGGTAGCAATAACATGTAGGGCACCGTCTACCTTCAGTAGGCGCCGTGCAGAGTACCACTGTTGATCCTGGCTTACAGGACTTGCAGTGGGAAGAGTGTGGAGGCGGGTAATAATATGGTTCCTTGTGGGTTTGTTCGTAATCAAGAGTAGCGTCACCACTTTAATGGGAATTACACGAATTCAAATTCGCCCTGTATAGTACACACATTAATGTATTGTGTATGTGTACTCGTAATGTAACTAATGCGTACAACATGTCATATACGTAACACAGATTAGATTCGTTTTTACCCGACTGCTCAGGAAGGAGGGTAATGTTTTTCTAGTGTATGTACGTGTAGCCTTATAGCCTAATCGGCTTGACTGATTTCAAAGTGCAAGGTGTCGTTAGATTCGTCATGATGCCCACAGTTGATTTTCATATTTTTCGGACCTTCGCCAATCATGTAGTCCCAAATTAAGAAAAGCTGAAATGAAAATGAAATGAACATCATTTATTCATGTAGGCAATACAATATGCACTTATGAACGTCACTTGTTTTTTAAACTACCACTAGCTCGGAAAGCGACCATTACTGAGAAGAGCTAGCTAGAAACTCAGAGGGTTTGTCTCTTTTCAATCAGAAGCTTGTAGGTACTATAGATACTAGATAACATATAAACATTTTTATATAAATACATTCCCAAGTAATGCTTGGGAATAAATGTCCGTATATATCCCACAAACATTTACCCCGAGCGGGATTCGAACCTACAACCGTTGTTTTTGCTGTCACTATCCACTACACCAACCGATCGTCTATTAAAAAAACCCAACAACAACGCCCGGAAAATACGAAATATGCTGTCGGATTTTTTGGTTTTTAAATATTCAAATTCAGCCGTGTGAATGTCAGCAGATGGAATAGGAGAGCAACTCATTCCTCGTCAAATGTTTGCACAGATAACATTCTGAGCTTGAAATAGTTCATAACCGTAATTTTATAACACAGAGTCGATATTAATCGAGACGCCATAGCGTCATCTCTCAGCTGAGAGAAGCTTATGTCCAATGGTGACCGTCTGTAAGCTGTTGATCATCCAAATGAAAATAAATTTAATCAAGGTTTTCATTAGTACAGTTGACCGCACATCAGGCGTAATACTTCAACCCTTGGACCGTCTCCGCTCAGCTTTTACTGGCAATGTTACGCTTCGTTCGACTGTACAACTAGATGTACCGTTGACGTGCACACGTGCACACGTGACCTAACACGTGGTACCAATTAATATGTGCGTGCATACACTGAAGGCAATTGGCGGTCAGCATTGTTTTATGTATGATTGAAACAATAGCTCAAGTCGCGTTTACAAGCACCAGACCGATAACAAATACAATTTATTTTTTACGTAAATATGCAATGAAAATGAAGCACTCGTAGCGTAGTACATTCGCTATTCGTTAAACTGTAGTTATACCAATGTCTCTTGTATCGACTCTTGTATTGACTCCTTGCATGGATGACTAGCAATTTTACAAACAAAATATTCTTTATTGTACAACAATAAGAAGCATAACAACGATAAATAAGAAAAAGGGGATAGTACAATTTGGCGGCCTTATCACTAAAAACGATCTCTTTCAGGCCACATTTAGGTTGGGAAGCATTACGCACATGATATGTAGGTAGCGTGCGCGGTAAACTAATGTTAATAAAATAAATAAATCACCCATATAAATACATACGGTAATTGAATACATACAATAATAATAATAAATATCCTTAGACATACACACAGCGCCATCTAGTTCCACAGTAAGCAACTATATGCTTGTGTTGTGGGTACCAGATGGTTGATATAATACATAAATACATTTTTTTTTGTAAATAAATACTTATTATAAATGAAAACATCCATGACTCGGGTACACATGTCTGTATTCATCACACAAACATGTGCCCCTAGCGGGATTCGAACCCGCAACCTTTTGGTATAGTGGTCAGAGTTGCTAACTATTACACCAAACGGGTCGTCAAACAAACATACATACATAATATATATAAAAAATAATACATATAATATATACCCATATTTAAATGTATACTAATTAAATAGAATAGTACGTAACTAAGCACACAGTAATTAATGAATGGAACAAAACTCGGTAAATAAAACGAAAATCATGAGATGGCAAGTGAAAGAGGACAGATAGAGGAGCTTAAGGGGCTAGATACAACTCCTTCACTTGAGCCTTAAATACGTTCAGTGACTGAGCACGTCTAACTGAACCAGGTAGTGAGTTCCATAGCGGAATAGCTTGCAATCTAAAGGATTGACAGTAAAACTTTACGAGTGTTTTCGTAATCGCTCCCGGCTGTTTGCTAATTGAAGGCAGCCGTTAAGTCGGTAGCCTGCGGCGGCTTAAAGCCGCCCCTGTAGGCAGGTATAAAGTTGAAATTAATATCGAAAACTAAAGCGGGCTTTCTCATACTGCTGTAAAAAGTTCAAGTTTCAAATGTAAAGCAATAAAAAGATATATGACCTTTCAAACCTTTTTTATACTTAAAGTACCACTCGCTATAGCAAAAGTGAAGGAATAAATACAAAAACAATTAATTTAAAATCCCCTGTGAAAGCGTTTATATTCAGATATATATTTTTCGTTTTTTTTTTGTTTACTTTTAGTTAATGTTTAAATTTATTCATTGAGTAATAGTAAGTAAGTAGTAGTAACACACACACACACACACTGAAAATCAGCAACTCTCCTGAATCCCTGCATATTCATCACTTGACCTAATTTTAATTGATAAATAAACTTTGTGGTGAATAAATACCTTTTATTTATTAGATAGTATGACGTTTGTCGGCCCAAAAAAGGTTGACAATACAGATTTCTGACCCCCGACGTAAAAAGAAGACGTTAATGTCTATCTATGTGTCCGCCTGCATTGTACCTCAAAAACGACTGAAAACATTTTAAAAAGGGTTTTTATTACCCGACAGCTCCAAAAAGGAGGTTAAAGTTTTTGGAGTGTATGTAAGTACCTATGTAGATTTCTATGATGCCTCCTGTAGCCTAAACAGCTTGACCGATTTTTCAGTTGGTTCAGTTGTTTCGAAGTTCTTTTATCACAGTTGCTTTGTTCACCTGGATGATATTACGGTCGAGGACTTTCAAAATTTTGAATTTTTTTTTATGCACAACGGGTTAGCATTTGACCTCAATCACACCCGATGTCAAGTGAAAATGAGGCCGAAGGTGACAGCGTACTGACCCGGAAACCCAAATATTTGGGGAACTGGCTATCTTATCTCTGACAACCGGAACACAACAATGCTATTAACATTGCTGTTTGGCGGCAGATTTAGATAAGATGGTGGTAGCTAACCAGGCGGACATTTAAATGCCCTACCACCAACCAAACCGAGTACTAAACATGTACGACGCTGGGGATCGAACCCGCGATCTCCGATTCGTAAACCATATGTTGTTTACATTGAGACACTTAGGCGGTTAAACATTTATGTTGTTCTTAAATAATTCTAGATTATTTATTTGCAGCTTTCCTGATGTGCGGTCGGCCGTTAATCTTAGTGAACGTCCACTGTAAGGCTTGGTTGAGCGAAGAGGACAGCGCCAATCTGAAGGCGATAGCTGAACTGGCGGCAGCATGCAATCTTCAGCTGGCCTTCGTGGGCGAGTTCCATGGATGGGAGAATGTGCAATGTGAGTACAAATCGCCTTTTTTACCCGACTGAAGAATGCGTTATGTTTTCCGTGCATATCAATGTACTCGTATGGATTGTTAGAGTCCAGAAATGAGCAAATTGTAAATTATATTTGTGGTATTTAATTTATCAACTATTGACACGCGCGCTCTTAATGATAGTGCAAACAGGAGTGGCCACCTTTCCTTCATCTTCCCCTTGTGTAGCACTGGGATGACTACGGCGTAGCGCTGATGTCACGGCGTAGCTAATGACGTCATAGTGCAGTGCTACACCAGGTTTTCCCTATATCTCCTGTAACTTTTTTAGTATATAGAGTTCTTTATTCCCTTAAGAGTTAAAGTTTTCACAACGAAAAAAAAAAAATTAGGATTGCAATTAGGAAAGGGCTCATCATAAGGATTCTGAAATTGTTTAATTACGATTAAGACATGCAGCAGGGGTTCTAAATGACATAGGCTGTTCCATTTTTAAACGACTTCAAAAAAGGGAGGAGGTTCTGTATTCCGGGCGTATTTTTTTTTAATGTATGTACACCGATATCTCCGAGATTTGGCGGTTGATTCACATGGTTCTTTTTGTAAATGAAAGGGGATACCGTCGAGTTGATCCCATTGTAATTTCAGCGCAATCGGTCCAGTAGTTTTTGTGTAATCATGGTAAACATCAGAATGGCATTACATATTTAGACGATTTTGTAGTTTTTACACAGGGAAACTAAGTAGATACAGTTTGGGTTTGTATGGAAAAAGTGTAGAGAAGGTCGGTGTGATTATCAGCAATAAATATGACAAATCGAAGATCATCAGGTTGAGCTAGAACACCCGAACTGCCCATCTAACCTGTAGTAGCGAGAAGGTTCGCCATCGCACAATAATTATCTAATCTTTCTACTAGTACTAATCTACTAGACGTACTCGGCGAGCTTCGGGCGTCTCCTGGGAACGCGAAATTGCGTTCCGTGTGGCATTTTTTTCAAGCCGTAGTACCCTCTCAGTTTCGGTTTCTTTTGACCGACAGTTCTTTAAACGAGCAGCACCTTTCGTAGGCCTGCCCATATTGGTCAATTAATATATTTTATTATTTTGTAATGTCTGACCAGACACTAAAAAGAATTAAATAAAAAAGGATTTTAAAAAGGTTTTTTTTTAATCCTTTTTTTTTGTATTTTCTTACGGATAAATAACAGCTTGCAAAAAATTTAATACAAAACAGGGTGTTCCAAAACTGAAAAGCTATCTACGGAGCTATCAACGGATTACAATTGAGGACTAATCACAGAATTGTTGCTTAGTTTTAGTCGGCCTTTTTACATATCATCCACCGCCTTACACGTCTCCATTGTTGGGGCACAGCCTCCTCTTACTGGGAGAGGGTATGGGCCATTATCCACCACGCCGACGCAAATCGGATTGGTAGATTTGTGTCAGACTAGTGGCCACCTGACAGTCAGTGTTTTAAGGCTGTAGGCCACCGACTTGGCTCAAATGAACCCATCTCACTCAGTGATCACCCATCCAAGGATTGATCCCGCCAGACATAAAGAAGCGACTGCGTCAGTGATTATTATTTGCGTGAATGTTATTGTATTCCTTTACTAAAATATCATTTGTTATACTACTATTAAGCAATGTCGCATGTTAAACATTTACATACCTATATTATAGTTTTCCTTATATATAGTATAATTATAAACAGTTAAAAATATAAGTGCGGCTATTGTGTCGTATACATTGTACTATATATACCTATGTCTCTCAAACCAATTGAGGAAAATAGTCAACTCGAGAAGTGTTTGTTTGAGTGTGCGACACAAAGGAACAAAGTTCTTTGTTGAAAAACATCATTTACGTTGTCAATCGTGGTTAGCCGGCGCATGTACGGATGCTGATTTTGTAGTGAATATTACGGGGGAATCCATATCTTTAATTTATAAATAAATATAAAATATACAGGGTAGGCAGAATGATAGCTGTACAACTATAAATTAATACCTTTTTTAGGAATCTTTACTGTTTAGAATATTTTCTGTGTGCGAAGTGTGAGTTTTGTCTCGTTTTTAACTTTACCATCGCGTTTGCGTTTACGAAAAAAATCCCTATGAAAAAAATAGTTTTGCAAATTATCCGCTAGAGGCGCTGCACATTTCTCCATACAAATCGTCACGTAAACGTGAACGCGGTAGTAAAGTTGAGTCGAAACAAAACTCACATTTCGCCCTCTCTATATCTGTATCTGTTCATATCATTATGAATCAACTGTCTAGACAATGGATTTCGAGGAAAGCTTACAATTTGCTAGGGTAGGCACTGCCTTTCTGGCTGAATGGAGGGCACCCCACATAATATATAGGGTTTGGTTTTAGTTCGTATGTAATTGATGTTTTGGATAATGAAACACAACAGTTAAAAAACTCGACATGGAATCTTTTACAACATGCAAAATGAAATTCGCGAAAAGGTTTTAACAGAAAATTCCGCTAAAAAGCTCAATCTCAATAGGATATCATTACTGACCTTTACAACGAGATTGCTGGATATATTGTGAATACCAAATGAAAGATATTCAAATAAAATTAAAACTTGCTGTTTTTTTTTTTATTGATGCTTATTGTGCCCTGAGGATTTTGTAAATCGGTAATAAGACCTGTCGTAATGTATGGACCGGAATATTGGACCATGAAGAAGACGGATGAAAGAAAATTGCATGCAGCAGATATGAGAATGTTAAGATGGATGAGTGGAGTCACGAGGACGGATGAAATAAGGAATGAGTATGTAAGAGGGAATTTAAAAGTGGCACCCGTGACAGAAAAGATGAAAGGAAATCGTTAGGCTGCCGATTGCAAAAAAGGAAATCGTTAGGATGTCGATGGTTGGAAAGGATATTGTGCGAGGGGTGATCGAAAAGGGTGTGAATGATGTGGTAACGGCTAATAGAGGAGATTAGAAGAAAAGGACATACTGCACCGACCACAAATAAATTGGGACCAGTTTTCTGTTATTTGTCACACTTAGTTGCAGAAACATAAAACTTTTTCAAGATTTTGGACAAAATTATAAGTTAAACTGTTGCGGGCAAGGAAATAATTTAGGTGTTTTCATTAAGTTCTTTTTGAGGGAACTTACCCAACTTTTCAATTGGCCCTCAGGCTTTTCTATATAAGTTGAGCGATATTCATTGATTACTTAGCCAGATGGATACCCTCAGTGCATGCGATGTACTGAACCTTTGATACGTGTCGCGATACTTGTGTTTTTGATGAAGATTAAATAAAGTATCTCCTATTTTAACTGACTGACATAGGAAGGAGGAGGTTGTAAAATCGTCGTGGCGTTATTCCCAGAATATTGTTTATGACGTCAATACACCATCCATCCTTGTCATATCGTAACACAATGACAAGGACGGACGGTGCATTGCTGTCGCTATAGCCATAGCTTTGAGTTCGGCGGTAGAGCCCCGATTCTCCTTTATAGCAAAAGGGCGTAGGGTTGCATATCTGCGCCGTAGCGGACGGGATAAACGTTACGTTGCGCCAGATACCGCTCAATGTAAACAACATTGGGTTTACGATTCGGAGGTCGCGGGTTCGATCCCCAGCGGGGTACATGTTTAAGTACTCGGTATGGTTGGTGGTAGGGCATTTTAAATGGCCGCCTGGCTAACTACCACCATCTTATCTAAATCTGTTATGTTATGTTAATAGTATTGTTGTGTTCCGGTCGTCAGAGATAGAATAGCCAGTCCCCCAAATGTGTTGGGGTTTCCGGGGCAGTACGCTTCCACCTTCGACCTCATCTTCACTTAACATCAGGTGTGATAGAGGTCAAGAACGAACCCGTCGGGCATAAAAAAAAAAGATAATAACTGTCCTGCTCATTCGCTTGGACGAATACAACTATCCCACTCTCACTCCGTCGTCACGTGCGACAAACCATGTCATGCTACGCAGGCAGGTAACTTTGTATGCTGTGACAAAACTGATGATCCAGAGGGATGGTATTTGATGATGCACTAGGGCAGGTAGATAAAAGAACGCAACCTCTTTGAAGTCGATTTATTAGCCACTTTTTTGACTGTTAAATATTTTATTTATTAATATTTGAAAACGACATTTATGACGTCATTACCACGACCTTTATCCCGAATGGGGTGCCCAGAGAAACGTGCAAGTGTATATATGTTGTCCCTTAGTCGCCTCTTAGAAGAGACGGGGGTTCAAAAAAAGATAGATCTTTTAAGCTTTCCGCTGATCACATAATACGCGACGTAGAGATAAGTCGTATATTAGCATACCCTTTGTTCAAATATCTCCCATCTTACGCAACGATCGAACAGCTGCGGCTTGCGATAATGACAGAATAATCAGCTTATTATGTGTATGTTTACTATAAATAATTAACATGAGTATCACTGTTTGCCCACTGTTTACTCTGCGTATGTTCCTTGCGTGGTCTCTTGCTCCCATATTATTATACGTTATCTAGTTGTCATAGTATAGAACTGTACAGGGTATCAGGAAAGGTACTATGGACTGTTAAACCGCATATAGTGTGAGCTGAGTCATCATCAGTCTTATACATGTCCACCACATGGACCCAGTGTCTATTGTTGGATTTAGGTCGACTAGTAGCATATAGAATATACCAGACGAGTATTGGGCATATTCATCGTTAGTTTTAATTTGATAACACCAAACACATTTCAAAATTCCATTTGTCCCAGACCAACCCTCAGGTTTCAGCAGAAATCCAGTGTTTTGCCCGCCTCGGGCACACTGCCTTTTTGTATACTGCGGTACACACATAATATTTGTTGTAAATGTACTTGTGTTTTATTGTCTTAGTTGTATTTTCATATGTAAATTTTGTTGTGTGTATATATGAGGTATATATATGAGAGGGCGGCAAACGAGCATGCGGGTCACCTGATGGAAAGCAATCACCGCCGCCCATGGGCACACCAAAAGGGTCACAGATGCGTTGCCGGCCTTTGAGGAAGGTGTAGGCTCGTTTCTTGAAGGTTCCAATGTCGTACTCGTTCGGGAATACCGCTGCAGGAAGTCCGTTCCACAGGGTGGTCGTATGTGGTAAGAAGTTTCTTGAGAAACGTACAGTGGTAGACTTCCACTCATCCAGATGATGTGGATGGAAATTTAATTTTCGGCAAGAAGTGTATCGGTTAAATTGAGCAGCGGGTATTAGCTCGAACAGTTCTTCAGAACACTCCCCATGAAATATGCGATAATAATACTATATAACAATATAATAATAATAATAAATAAATGCATATATACTTTATATGCATTTTGGCATAGGAAAGAAAGAAAGAAAGAAAGAAAATTATTTATTTGTTAGATTTTGGGTATACAGATAAAGGTCTTATTTTGTAGATAGGTAGTCCAGCAAAATCTGCCTGTTATGGCGTACAAATATTTAAAATATAAAAATAGAATTAAAAAATCATGCAATATAAGCAGACACGCTAAACGACAACATTGTGTTAACCTGAATAACTTTAAATATTACAATGTGACATTTAAACTGAATTAATATCATCGTACCTCATATTATCATAGGTACTTTAGTTTTTTTTTTCAAAACCTTCGTTGATGCCCTAGCCGGCGAGTGCGACGATGATGCGACTGGCCGGATTCGTAAGGTTCCTACCATGCGAAATTTATTTTTCTCCAAGTTTTTTTTTCATTTATTTAATTTAATGACGTAATTATGCGGAATAGGCTACAACCGTCAAATGACACAACGCTTTATTCGATGACGGTTTTGAAAAAAAAGGAAAATTATACTACCTATGACAATACCTTCTGTTTCACTTACCTAATAAGCCCAATGTTTTTCCTTACGGTAAAAAATTTCATCCGATTTAATCTAGGGGTCGCCTGGTAGTCAAATATATTTAAGCCCACGTTTAGGCTTGGCTTGGCTTAACGACTGCCTTCGCGATCACATCAGGTGTGATTGAGGTCAAGTACGAAACCGTCGTGCATTCAAAAAAAAAACGATCACCTGCTATCGTCCCACTCTCTCCCTTTAGCCGCAGTCTGTGGTGTACATGAAATCGGAGAGCCGAGCTTCACTCGTCCTATCCATGGGGTCGACCTAAACCCTGTTTTTATTTTGTCTGGGGTCCAAAATCAAAAAATATTTATTTCGTAGGATAAAAATTATCACTTGAAAATGTCACATTTTTTATCTTATTATTAATAATATTAATAATTTTTGACATTATTGCTCATTCACAAAGCTGAATCCCCAGAGAAGAACGAGCAAGAAACTCAAGGGTTGCTCTTTTAAATAAGTTTAGTTTACAATTATATTATATTGTATAATTAGACTGAATATCGCCGAGCGGTCTATGTCCATGCTTGCTTATCATCCAGATAGTCAGAAATTTTATATTAGCCTTTGGTAAATAATGTCTGTTTTATGATGGTTTTGAATTTATTTAAAGGTAAATTTTGAATGTCCACTGGAACCTTATTATAAAAGATGGCAATTAAGTCACGTAGGCCACCGTCTACCTTCAGTATCCGAATGTGTGTATCCGAGTTATGGATGTTTTCATTTATAATAAGTATTTCTTTACAAAAAATGTCAACCATCTGGTATCCACAACACAAGCCTATAGTTGCTTATTGTGGAACTAGATGGCGCTGTGTGTATGTCTAAGGATATTTATTTATTATCTGTCAGTTACTAACATGTTGTGGATTTACTTTATTTTTAATATTTTTTTTATTCGTAAACATAAACACACACTAGCAAACCATTACATGGTACAGTCAACTGCAGCTAAAAGTATATCCTTGTCTTCCCTAGGGCTCTCGACCTATTATGCAAGGTAAAACAAGCAATGGGTAGTGTTGTAGAAACTGGAATTTTTGATTCCTATGTCTTGAAAAAAATAATGCAATAGAGCGATCGCGTTTAAATTTAGCTGCAGGCGACAGTACATATATTAAAAGCCGTAATAGTTTGCTTGCCAAAATATATTTCAGATAAGCGAATGGTGTTCCTATCGATATTTCTATGCGCGTTAGAGAAAACAATTCATGCACAAATGATAACCTTTACCTTATCCGCGCAACCACGTAACCTTATCGGTCACTTCGTAATTACAGTAGATACAGTCGCTAACAGGTGTCCAGAATACACATTAAAATCTGAAAGGATTAATTTACATTATCGATATTGCAGCTAAGTAATTTATCGTACATTAATGACGAAATATAACGAGAATCTAATCACTAGGTCGCGTTTTATCGCTGATCTCCTTGAAGACGTGATGCAAGGTAATACGTTTGAAGGGAAATAGATTAACATATCAACTGTTTAAGGCTTACGCGGTTACTAGAAATATATGCGGTTCGGTCGCATTTACTTATATTCCTTCTAAGGGGTTCCATCTATGACCTCTAAATATTGTGAGTCAAGTATTTATAAACCAAAAAAACCCGATAGCTTCTTTTGTATTTTGCGGAGCCATGTTGGAGTTTTTACCATTAAAATGTATCGTGTCTCTGGGGATCAAGACGAATCGAACGCTTTCACTTCAAAATCGGTCATACCTTGTAGGCTCAAGATCTATCTATAATATTGACCAAAGGGAAGCCAATAGGTATCGTGTTATGTCGACTCTTCGCCACTGCTCGATAGTGATGTTTATTTGACATTCCATCGAAACCATAATAGCCCAGGGAAAACACGGTTTGACCTCGGAAAAACGAATAACCGCGATTTTCTTGAACATTTAATAAAGTGTTGTAAATGTAGTAACAATTGCTAACAATTAAGCATTTGTAAGAAACGCAACTACTAACTAAATCAGCTAAAGTTGAAAAATGTGTTTCATTAAATAAAAATGCTCAATTGATGGGTATTCCTTTAAATTCGAAACATTTAGGGAATATTTAGGGAAGTTATCGTTACAAAATATTCGATTTCATTTTTATTTCTTAAGCAATGCAGCTCGACGTCATTTTCAGCTAAAACACCTGTATGCCTAACAATAACATGCTTAGTTTTTTATTCACCAATAAGTTAACTGTTCTTAACAAAAGTCTACACAATTAAATATCAGTTAGTATTTATTGTTAATTAATAAGATACAAATTAAAAATAGGGTTTTCTAAAAAAATCTAGACTAAGCGCTCGTTGTTTTTAGGCTTAATTATTCAAAATTACATCTCTAATATACCTCTATAAAATAGCAATTATATAAGTCGGTTCTGAATTATGTCTAGCTAAGCTAATTTTTTACCGTATTTTCCCTGGACTATAACGAGAATAGACTAAAGTTTTTGCTGATTAACTAATTTGTCACAATAATAATAGAGTCTCAATAGTGTATACCTTTGCAATGGGATTTGTATGTCTATTTCATTTTATCTTTGTGGAATAAATTTAAGGAAATTAATATATCAATATATTTACGAAAACTAATGTAGGTACCTACGTAAGATAGAATCTGCAATTGTTTAGGAAAATTTGTTAAATACATAATGTAAATACAAGTTATAAAAATAAACTTTCTGTTCATAGCAGTCGCTTATATAAACTCACTAAGTCATTCAAGGGACAATAGATAAATAAGCTTTTACATATATAATAAGGTTCCGTTAGACATTCCAAATTTGGGAAATTATGTGCCAAAGGCAATAAAATTTCTGACTATCTAGATGATAAGAATGCATGGACATGAGCCACTCGGCGATATCCAATCTATTATTTATTTTTATTTTTTCGTCGAGTCATAAATTGTAAAAATACGTAGTTATTTAAAAAGAGCAACTCCTGAGTTTCTAGCCAGTTCTTCTCTGGGGAATATGCCTTGTAAATGAGAGATAATTTATGTATGTCATGACGATTTTAAATGTTATTTTATTAACATATTTTTCTGGCGGTGTTTCTACATAGGTACTTACCGCCTAAAATCGCTCCATCAGCTTATTTGCGGTTATCTTAAATGCTCAATGTACATAAAATTACTCACAGACTTCTTACCACTAAGTATACATAATCACTCTTCGTCATCGTTAGATAATTGTTCTAAACTTGAACTTCCTTGCGACAAAATGTTGGCATCAAACATTAGTTAACAAAATGGTTAAAGACTAATTAATGCATGTGAGGAAATTGAAGAGCTCCTATGATTCCTAAGGCGGTGTAGTGTTACTTGTGAATGTGGCTGACCTACGTTCCATATGAGGCATCCACGTCGAAGGGCATTCATAGGTACAAGCCCTTTTATTTCTCTCACACACACAAACTCATACACACGTATTTCACCAAAAGATAAGCATATATTTTTTAAACTCATGCATCACCCTCTTAGCTAGCTAGGCTAGGCTAGTACAGCCAGACGACCAGCCTCTGCAATACGAGATAGAAGTTTTGCATATATTTTACTCGCTTCTCTGATTTGCAAGATTCTATTTCGTACCGTTGTGTGTGGGACGGGGGATCATGCTAGCTCCGCTTGTTATTCAACGCAGAAATTATAATCACACTTCACACTATAATTATATATCCTACAGATAATATTATAAATGCGAAAGTTTGAGTGTGTGTATGTATGTATGTTACCTCTTCACGCCCAAACGACTTCACGGATTCGGATTAAATTTGATTGGTCGACAGATTAGAACCTGGACTTACATATAGGCTACATTTTTTGATGAACCGATTTTGAAAATATTTTCCACGCGAACGAACAACAGCTAGTCTAACTAATATTATAATATATAGGTAGAATATACCTTGGATTAAGACATAGGATACTTTTTATCCCAATAATGTGAGTAGTTCCCGCGGGATAAACAAATTTCCGCGATATATTTATTCCACGCAGGCGAAGCCGCTGCCCGAAAGCTAGTTATTTATAAAGTTATCTATCATTGATGTTATCGTCTTTAGTCAGTTTAGTATTTCTATGAAATCCTAAGATTCTTTCCTTCCGTTATATAATTTATTTACACTGTTTTTGTTTAGGTATTGTACTCGTTTATCATCACGAGATTATGATTACATTGAACGAAGTGGAATATTAATATAATATTGGATTTATCATAGAGAAAACAATATTCATATAGCGGTGATGTAATCAATGTTCTTTCCGATTAACTTTTTTGTAATGTTTCCAAACAAACAGATTATTAAAACAAAATACAGCGTAATTTTGCATAAAGCTTGTTGATTATAAAAATATTTTGCACACCTTACTTTCATGACCTTCCAAGTTTATTAGAAAGAACTTATCCTTATGCAGTGTTATCTTTATATCACCGAAGACCTCCACGATATTCGTATCAATAAATGAGTTATATGTTTAAGTATTTAAGATTCTGCAAAGTCTTTTTTGTTCTTTCATATGTTTTTTCTCCGGGGCGTTGGTAGCTTTTGTATGGAACAGCATTTTTATGCTAAACGAATGAGTTCTTCAACCTCCCAACCACGCTTATCTGGAATGCCCAACTTATTTGGTGGACTGGCTACCTTATCTCCAAACAGCTGGAATACAACAATGCTATCAACATTGCTGCTGTTGGCGAGATGGACATTTAGGCCCGTATTTAATAAACCGTTCTCAAGATTGAGATGACTTTAAGTTGACGCTTGAGAATCAGTTGCTTATTAAAACAGTAACAAAAAAAATTGTAAAAAGACGCAATCTCAATTTATTAATGCGGCCCTTAAAAATGCACAACCACCAACTAAACCTAGTACTGGGAATCGAACCCGCGGCCTCGGTTTTGTAAACTAAATATAAAGGAGGTTCAAGCTGAAAAAAGTGCTTAAATTCTGCACATTTTTTCAGTTTGAACCAGGAGGACCGTGGCTTCAAAATCACAGAACACAGGTTGTCCGTTTTTTTTTAATAATACGAACTCCTCTTAATAGGTATTCGATGATTTAAAAATAACCCGGTTGCTAACGATAGAGGTATCTTACTTTAAGGAATAATACGAATTCAAATTATTTTCCTTTCAAGTGAAATTATTGAAATGAGACACCTGATACCGATTGCTGTGACGTACTTTACTTATTTATTTAGTTATAATGTTTTTTATCTTGTATGCCAGATAATAAGATTTCAATATTGCCTGTATGTATGATCCGATTGGAAACAGATTCATATACTAAAATGATTGACGATAAACTAGACTAATTATACTGTGATTAATGAAAACCCTTTTTTACCCTTTTTTTATGCACAACGAGTTAGTACTTGACCTCAATCACACCTGATGTTAAGTGAAGATGAGGTCGAAACGTACTGACCCGGAAACCCCAATATATTTACCCTTTACCCCTTACTTAACTTTTCTTATCTCCTTCCAGCACTAGACACATACCAACCGCTGCTGAGCGAAGAAATTGCAACGACAGTGGATGTTAACGCGACGGGGAAAAGCACAATACTTTGCCCTGGGGACTTGGACAAGTCGAATTTCAACGGTTACTCGGGCGCCATCAGGTCTGGCCTGAGTCACTTAGCCATCCCCCGCGGCTGGTCATGGGGCGGGCCCGCCTCTCCCTTCTGCCCCGTGTGGGCCGAAATCAAAGTGCCTGATTGACAAACAAGTAAACTTAACTATAAGACCTCTTATTGCGTCCCTTCAGCGATTTTCCTCGTCATACATTGCCTCTTGCTTCTGTTATTGCATACATTTTATTTGAACTGAGGACAATAGTTAAATTTTATATATAAATAAGTGTCAAAGTTATGTAATTGTCTTTTCGACTAATAATGACCGAAGGCATAGTTTTAAATGGTGGTATACCCATACTATGACATACGCTACGTGTAGGAACAAAATGCTATAGTAACGGTAACCATATATGTTTGAGGTTACAGGGTTGCCAGATTAGGAATGTTTTTGCTATACTGAGAGAAAACAAATATCTTATTGTATAATTATCGGAAAATTTCGAATCTTTGGGGAAACCAACTTTGATGGGGTATGATCTGTTTTACTGTAAAAGTTAAACTTTTTCATGTATATTATTGATTAGTTACGATACATAGTTGAATTTTATGCTGAATATATTTAACGTTATCTTGTCAATTCCGTTATATATTGGCAAACAATTCGGTGAAAGCAATAGAAAAACATATCATTTTGCAGAAAAAAATTTAATATGACGAAATTTCATCTGGCAACTCTAATAGTATATTTATTACAACTGTCATAAAATTGTATAGAGGGTAAAAAAAATAAAACAATTAAAATCCAAATATAAGTGTCACAAATACTTGCGTCCTTTTAGCTATGAATTATTGTATTATTAAAATATGAAGTTCTAAAATCTTTGCAACGCATAGGCCGTAGATAGCTTATTGCAATTGCGGTAATATTTTTTTCGTGTTTAATTTTTTAGTAATATAATAAAGGTGCGGTGGAAGGAAATCATAGCGGGAGACAAAATGATAGCTCTAAGGGAAATAGCGAATTTAGCTATATTACAAGTCGAATATTAATTTTCAGTACAGTCCTCTGTTACATAATGGGTATTACGGTTTGATCAATGAATTAACTTGCATGAATTTTTAAGCGAAGTTCAGTCAGTCGCACAATGCGTTATGTAACAAAGCGTTCAGGAGTTGGAACGTACAATAGTCAAAATGTGCAATTGTCGTTTTTCGCGTATTTATTTTATTTAAAAATTTGACTTGTTCAACGCATCTACACCCTGTATTTTGTATGCCTCTCTGCGCTGAACGTGTTGCAAAACACAAAAACAAGTGCAAATCAATTAATGCTTGTAATACATTAATAATTTAATTTACACGTTTCAACTTTTTATTCATAATGTTTCTGCTTTTTAAATTTTTATTTGATTAATTCATGGAAAGTGACTCATTGGTTGGACAAATTTGCGGCTCCAATAAATGTTGAAGCAAAATATTTGAGGCGAAAATGAATGCTAAGTTGTGCCTTGTTTAGATTAAAAAAAATGCTAAATAGAACAATTCTTGAAAATCTGAAGAAATTAAAGCGTCGTAGCTGCAACAAACTTTTTTAAATATCATAATGTCATAATTTTTATATGTAACGTCGTCGCCTGCTATATTTTGATTGAGCTTAATGCTAAGTTTCACTTAAAACCCTACAAAACCGTGGTGTATGAAAATAATTAATAAATAATACTTCATTGCTGTTACGTGTACCAAGCTTATATTTGCTAATTTCATCACATTTTCTGATTCCTACAAATTGTCGCCACTTTACACTTGTTTTCGCCTTAAAAATATCATTTATAATAACAAAATGCAGTGACACAAATTAAATACTGCCGATCGCAAACTTAATACGTTGAGTCTGTCTTCAAGTATTTAATAATAATTACACTTTGGGAAAAAAAAAATTTTTCGTCTGTGGTACACCGAAAGTTTGGACTTCTGATAATTGAATTTTGATTGTTATATATTTTAACAACATAAGTGTGAAGTGTGAAGACGAGGCCGAAGGTGGATCTTATTTGGGGAACTGGTTATCTTATCTTTCAGGACGATGATTATTGATTTTAAAATTCCCTTACTTTCTCATATTTATATGCGAAAATAATTAAATACGTTTTTGTGGCAAAATGGTGTCACTTTAATAAATGAATAAACTAAAACTAAGGCATCCATTTTGTGGCGTACTTTGAAAACATAAAGACTTGTATCATTTTGTTTGTCGATCGGCGTTATTTAACTTTACTTCAGGTAACTTGAATGCTGTTCTTAGATCTAGCTAGGCTTTAATATAGTTATGCTGGCGGTCTCATTTGGCGTTTTCTTTTTATGTGACCAAGGAATAGATGTAAGTTATACATACATGTTAAACTATTATTATTTCTTCCATTTATCAACATGTAATATTTATTCCAAGACGTTATTTGTAGCTTTTATAATCTTCCACATAATGCATTCTTATATATTGAAATGAATACCGAAACAGTGTACCTGAAACGGTTTTCCTTGTTTTTAAATAGAGTTTTTTTTTAATTATTTAATATTGACTATGAAATGTGTTTTAACAAAGACTCCAGCACGTTTGTGATCCAAATGTTTATAATAACTAAAGAGTAGATTAGATAAGAGAGATTCACTTAATATTTTTCTATTAATGTAAGTAGTATCGATGAATTTTGATCTCGTGTTAATAAAAAGTGCTCTTCAACTTAATAGAAATCTGTGGTTTCAGCACAGACATACAAAGTGTAGCCGACTGGATATATTATGGGTTAAATTAAATGGCGTACGTAGCCATTACGCACACATACAGGGTAAATTTGAATTCGTGTAATTCCCATTAACTGATGACGCCACTCTTAAATTACGAACAACTTTCCCCAAAGAACCATAGTCGAATTAAATCAAAAAAAATTCGATTACCTATACAAACCGCCTGGCTAGTTACCACCTAAATCTGCCGTCAAGCAGCAATGTTAATAGCATTGTTGTGTTCCGGTTGTCAGAGATAAGAAAGCCAGTCCAGCAAATGTGTTGGGGTTTCCGGGTCAGTACGCTTCGACTTTCGACTTCATCTTCACTTCAGGTGTGATTAAAGTCAAGTAAGAACCCGTCATGCATAAAAAAAAAAACAAAGTTAAATAATTCTGTGACCAGCTTTAGTATGGAAGTCCAACAGTTTTCGACTTAATTCGACTATGGTTCCTAATGAAAAGTTGGTCGTATTCGGGGGGTGGAGTCAGCAGCACCAGGAATTATATTAATTAAATTTCGCCCAATGCTTACCAAAAATTAATATTGACGTACAGAGATGGTATAGTTAACGGAAAGTGCTACTATTATTTAAAAAAAATAATTAGTCGCGGGTACCGACTACCCGGCACCCGCTACTTACGTGTACTTATCACTATTTATCTATTTTAGACTGCTTAAAAACTACATCAAAAGAAGACAATTAAAAAAAAATTAAATCGCACTTCGACCACCTTGTAATTGATAAAATTGTAAGAGTACATAGGAAACCTCAAGAGGTGAGACGAGTCTCATTAAAATTTCTGAATTTTTTTTTGTTGTAACTTTTGTGTGGAACACCAGAAAAAAGAAATGTTGAATTTAAAAGTCTATAGAACATCTGTTTGATTGTTACGAGGTTTCCAGGACTTTACATATAACCCTCTATATTTATTGAACTAACAACAGTCCGACTTCAAAGGCGCGCATGCACATCGGTGCGTGTATTATTTAATTATCGATGTTCATGGTATGGTACAGTCGATCACACATCAGACAACACTTCAACCTTTGGACCGTTAGCTCGTATGAGCACATTATCGTACGTGAGCTCAGCTTTTACTGGCCTTGTTACGCTTGACTTTCAATCGACTGTAAAAGCACAACGTGCAATTCTAGACTCGCAAGCATACACATAATAAAATAGTGGCAGACCGACCATAACGATTCTCCGTTTCGATACAAAAGTATTAGCCTAGCAAATATCCAGGAATAGGTTCTAATTGTTTGGCTTATTGATTGATTCCCTTATCTAAAACTTCGTAAGTAAAGTATTTTGTTTGGCAATAATCAATATGAATATTTATGAATAACTTTCGTGTAAGTATTTTATTTATTATTATTAATATTCGATCTGCTACTATTAAATTTTGAAGTCCGACCACAGCGCGTTATTTAACATAATTATTATATTACACATGTCGCCTCAATTTTAATTGTGCTTGTGACGTACATATGTATCTACACCATAACTGTGATCGACGTATCCTTAATGACATTCTAAACGCAATTTATAAACTACACTATTGAAGGACTAAAAACATAGAATCCATATTTATAGAGAGTTTATTAACGCCCAAGTATGTACTGCGTACTCATATCTCTCAAGGGTCGGCCAGAAACAGTAAAATGGTTGATGGGGCCACCGGTGTTGACTGGGCGCAATTTTAACATACATAACGTCACGACCTTCATCCCAAATGGGGTGGTCAGAGATATCCCAGACATTAACAGCCGAATTCATAGATATACCATATATACCAATGGATTGCAATGTTTTGTAACTAAAACCTTTATTTATTGAGTTGCAAGTTATCGTGATTTATAAAGAAATTGTATCTTGTGTTATCCCGTTGTTACATAGTGCACTGTTACAACGTGAATAAAATGGATTATAGCGTGAATTACGTCTTTTGTAATACTTTGTAAGTTCCTTGTAAGGGAATTTTAATTTCTATGAATTAGACTGTAAGAGTTTCATGCTTGAAATAATATCGAAATATACAGAATTGCACACTTGACAGTGGGTGAGCCCATCGTCGTTTAAACGTGCAAAAGTAATGTTTTTTTTTTTTGGTGGAATTACCCTTAGTTTTACAACACCCACGGGTTGGTTCTACGCTTTAATCACACAGCACTAAACTATTCTGAATTGGGTGCGTAGGGTGTGTCTACCTCAGTATATATTATAACAATAGAAGTCTGTGATCGATACATGATCCTTCAGTGTGAAGGAACAATAATAAGAAAAATGTCCAAAGGTGTAATATACATAATATTAGTTATTTATTATAAAAAAAACAGTAACAAATAAATAGATTGAATTTAAATATAAACTAGAAATGTACTTTTACAAATGTAAAAAAATATTCTTTATTGTACACAACTAAAAAATATACACGGAGAAATAGTTTAAACGGGTATACAAAGGCGATCTTATCGCTTGTAGTCAAAACGCTGGCTACGTTTCCTCGCTGGATGCAGATACTAAAGCCCGTATTTCAGAATCAACATTCTGAAATATTTAATAGCGGCATCTCTAACTACGCTCAAGCGCAGATCTCCTCAAGCGTAGTTCTGCGCTTGAGCGTAGTTAGAGATGCCGCTATTCAAGTTACATAAAGCTGTCCCTTTTTAACTGTCCTCAAACGGAGATCTTTGCTTGAGTAACATTCTGAAATACGGGCCTAAACCGAGGAAACCAGCGACTAAGCGCTTTGAAATGTTAAAGAAAAATTGAAGAGCGTCCGGCCCACAAGGACCTATAAATTAAAACATATTTAATTTCAAACATAAATTATTTACTCGCGTAAGGTCGGAAGCGTTTTTTGTTTGTTTCAGATTATTACTTTATTGATGTTATATAATGTACCTATTTTATAGAAACATTTACAAATTGTATAAAGTTTATTTACTTCTTTGGACATTATACACAGGGGGACGTGATCAGAAAAAGAAGACGTATTACTGTCATTATTTTGTTATGATGAAACAAAAAAAAATGTGTACTTCCCTACCACTGACGCACACGCACAGTAGTATTCCGTAGTCAGAATATACATTTTAAGTTATTTAAAAAAAAAATACTACCTATTTTACTCTTTTTGTGTGGTGATTCTATGGATTTTTTACAAATGCACACATGTCGGCCGACTGTAAACTAATAGAGCCTTCTATGCTGTGCGATAATTTTATATTCCTTTTACTTTCGTTATACCTGCTACTATTGTACATACTGATGTTTATAAAAAAACGACACCGTGAAGAACATTACGGTTAAAAAACCTTTTCATGTAGGTGACGTATTTTTTTAAAAGTAGGCGTTATAAATATGCGCACAAACAGACACAGGCGGACACGGCGAAGCTATAGTACTCCTAACTATTAAAGACATAATAATCTGATCATGTCTCCCAACCAAGTGTATGTTATAGGCGAATCGTTATGTATGGTGGATATTTCCTGCATTATAGGAAACTGCACTACGTGTGGTTCCTCGGTGGTATCGAAAGGAACCAAGCCTCTGAGTAACACAGTTTTCTGTAAAAACGGATAAAATTAGGCGTAGGCGGAATGTAAAACAATGAACGGTTAATTTAACAATCTGGAAAGAGAGTAATAAGCCGAAAAGTTCTTAGGTAACCTGAATAAAACACATTATTAGCATGTTTAGTTGCATACAGTCCGGAATATTTTTTGTGTAAAGAAAAGTGACAAATAATATTTCTTTGTCATTCCTTTGTTTTTACGTCATTCATTTGCTTTTACGTCGTTCTTTGGTTTTTACGTCATTCATTTGTTTTTTGTGTATTGGTTTTACTTCGACTTCTATGAAATTGTGTAGGTATACCTACTAAATCCTAAATTTATTATTGAAAATGTGAGTGTACCACGGGTAAAAAGAACTTCCCGTGGTACTAGTGGATCGCTTGATAGTACTACGGGATTTTTTTTACCCGTGGTACTACTGGTAGTAACAGTGGTAGTACCACAGGCAATAAACGGCATAGTTAAAAACTTTTCGACTTACCATACAAAAGTGACTGACCAGCTGTACTGACAGTTTGGAAATGTTAAAAATATTTTGTCCATGGATTCGGCTTAGTACTCCACTCCCGACTAACGTGATATATCCACTCACAGATGTGGTAGTGTGTGTGGACATGAGTATAATAACTAGGAGATAATGACCGTTTTGATGCAATGTAATGGAACGACGGCCGTGGGCTGTAATCATGAAGTTACAGATAAATGTGCAATGTGCGAAGTGCGAGTTTTGCCCCGTTTTTAACTTCACCATCGCGTTCGCGTTTACGCAAAAAGTATCTATGAAAAAAATCGTTTTGCAAACTATCCGCTAGAGGCGCTGCACATTTCTCCATACAAATCGTCACGTAAACATGAACGCGGTAGTAAAGTTAAGTCGGAACAAAACTCACACTCCGCCCTCAGACCTTTATATTTAAGTGAAGCCGGAGAATTTGACTTTGTGTAATCCTATCTCGCTCTCAAGGTTTCTCCTCCGTAAAATACCGTGAATCTGAGCAGCTGAGGGCATTTTTTGACTGAAAAACATACTAGGTAATCTACAAGATATGTTTTCCACAATTCTATTTTAATTTACACAACTGAAAAAAAATCTGATGTGTATATACCGTACAGTACAGTTTTTTTACTGTAACGAAAAGAAGGTATTGGCATAGGTAGTTTATTTTCTTTTTCTTCTAAACCATAAAGTAAAACGTTGTGGCATTTGACGGTCGCGTTTGTTGCCTATCGCACATAATTACATCATTAGCATTACATTAAATAAATAAAAAAAAACTTGGAGAAAAATATGAGTTCCAATTAAAGTTTGCATGATAGGAACTCTAGGAATCCCGCTAGTCGCATATCAATCTCCGACCGGCGCGTGGGTCGATTATGGTTTGGAAAAAAAAAATTAAACTACCTATGCCAAGAACTTCTATTTGACTTACCGAATATGCCCTATTTTTTCCTTACGGTAGAAAAACTCATCCGGTATATTGCAAATATATGGGTTGCAATTTCTACCTTTTCGTTATTATTATATAGAGTATGAAAATCTGTAAAATTCCTTTTAAAAGCCTATGTAAACCTCATGTATTCTCTTTTTTTACAATAAAGCGTTTACAAATAGATAAAATTAAATGATTTTATTTGATTACGTTAAGAAAATTCACTTTATTTAACTTTATTCAATCTCGCATTTCTTTCGGGGATAATGTCTCCCGTATTCCCTGCTCCGTCCTACACTCATTGGTGTGGGGAGGAACTTAAAGTCTGCTCTTTTTTTGGAGTTGTAAGTTACCCTTGTTACAGAGGAAGGGTTCTAAGTGAGCGAGATAGAACTAGTCAAATTTTCTGTCTAGCAGGTATTGAGGATTGTGTTTATTCCCAAGGAGTCCACGCTATATCCTGTCGCACTATTGGGAAAAATATTCTCCTAGTATAATATTGTGACGTGCAGTGATGGCGTGTCTATAACTTCATGGCTGTGATTGTATTTATTGTAGTAGTAGCACTTCCCTTGTCTTTACCTAAAATTCCACTTATTTACAAATT
The DNA here is from genome assembly GCA_949316235.1 of Oegoconia quadripuncta. Taxonomy (NCBI): domain Eukaryota; kingdom Metazoa; phylum Arthropoda; class Insecta; order Lepidoptera; family Autostichidae; genus Oegoconia; species Oegoconia quadripuncta. The sequence goes on from OX438751.1 coordinate 4,306,440, forward strand.
CTACCTGTTTTGTGATAAAAATAATTTATTTTTTGCGTAACCATGTTTACTTTATTGTATATATTTTCTTCAAAGTTACAAAGTTGATGTAAATTATTGATGAATTTTAAATAAATTTTTGAAATTGTACTTTTTGTATGTTTTATTGTGAAGTTTTGTGCGACAGTAATGTGATTATGTTATATACAGGGCGTCCCAAAGTTATGGGACATGAAGGGGAAGTACCTTAAATATTGTAGATAGTGAATTTTGCTCAAAGAAGACTTTATGTTATTTTTAAAAGTTAGTAATTCTGCATTCATAGATTTTCTAAAAATTACTTGCTTCGGCTGGGAATCGAACCGACTTAAATGTGAAAAAAAAACACCCTACTTTTATGATGCCAATCGAAAGAATAGCTAAAAAATAATAACTCTGCCTAAGTAACATAGTATTTTAAAAGAAAGGAACAACATAAAATGATTGAGTCAAATTTCAAGAAAGTTATTTATTGCCGACGACGTTCGAAAAGTAGCGATATTATCATTCCAAAGATAGCATTGATTATTCGTAAATAAGTACCCACTTCATAAAATCAACAGGCAGCGGGCTCATTAAAAGATTGGCGATTTGCGTAAAACAAGAGGGATCACATTTTGAGCATTTAATTAATTAATTTACAAAAAAATACCTACTTAATTGACTACGGCAGTTTCATGTATGTTTTTTATTTGATTAAAATGATTAATTTCACGTTGTTCCTTTCTTTTAAAATACTATGTTACTTAGGCAGAGTTATTATTTTTTAGCTATTCTTTCGATTGGCATCATAAAAGTAGGGTGTTTTTTTTTTCACATTTGAGTCGGTTCGATTCCCAGCCGAAGCAAATAATTTTTAGAAAATCTATGAATGCAGAATTACTAACTTTTAAAAATAACATAAAGTCTTCTTTGAGCAAAATTCACTATCTACGATATTTAAGGTACTTCCCCTTCATGTCCCATAACTTTGGGACGCCCTGTATATATTATTATGGCATTTTGATAAATATAGAGTAATGATGCGCAGACTATGGGAAGGTTTGCCCTGTTTTCGAATTGGGTCTATGGGCAATTTGGGCAATTGTTTGGATTGTTAGCCATACTACACTACAATATTATTAAGAGTTTTCCGCATTAAGAGTGTTATCAGAAAGACCGGGGACCAGGGCAGGGGCTCTACCGCCTAACTCAAAGCTATAGCTAGAGCGATAGCAAAGTACTGTCCTTCATTGTCATTGTGTTACGATATGACAAGGACGGACAGTGCATTCACGTCATAAACGATAGCAATTTCCAAAGCAATTGAGTTAGGCGGTCGGGGGGGCGGGTCATGACTCAAATGACTCCCACTGGATCCGCACTTAGTGAAGGTACACTAACGAGCAATACCCCAGGGCTTTGTTTCATACTAAAACTTGTTAGTCCTAGAAGTTTATCGATAGTCAAACTTCTAATAACGGGTTTATGAAACAGGTCCCAAGGGCAACTTTGCCCTGGATCTTATTCTCTTTATGCACATCAACCAAACCAAGATATCAGTTGGGAACATTCTAGAAGTTATAGGTAAGCCAGTACGTCTATTTAGGACGAGATCCGACTAGATAGGCCCAACTTCGAGAGAGAGGCCAATCGACCAATCCACCTCGGATGGGCAGCGTTCGGGAAACTGCGCAACGTCTTCTCGTCCAAAATACTTCAGTAATCAATATGTAGGTATTACCAGTGACGACTTATAGCACTGAAACGTGGTCTCACTATCCTCGTAAGAAAGTTCAAAGTCACGCAACGAGCTACCGAAAGGGCGACGCTCGGAGTTTCATTACGTGATCGAATCAGGAATGAAGAAATCCGTAGGTCAACGAAAATCATTGACATAAACCAGCGGATTAGCAAGTTGAAGTGAAAGTTCGACCGTATCTTCACTTAACATCAGGTGTGATTGAGGTCAAGTACCAACCCGTTGTGCATAAAAAATAAAAATAAAAGTGGGTAGGACCCATAGCTCGAAGAACGGGGGGACATTAAAGTTCTCGAGTGGAGATCACGCACCGGCAATCGTAGCGTACGGCATCCACCCATACGTTGGATAGGCGACCTGATTAGGTCGTGGGAAATCGCTAGATGCAGGCGGCTTTCGACCGATCGCTCTGGAATATTATGGGGCAGGCGTATATTCAGCCGTGGATATCCTATGGCTGATACTTATGATTATGATCAACCACACAATCCGTAAACTCCTAATAACAGGGTAGGGGTATCTGTCAACACATCAAGGTAATCGAACAGATGACCAAAACTTCCTATATTCCTGTCAGCTCATTGTACTCTGATTGCCTCTGTTAAGGACACTTACCTAAATCGTATTAATTCTGTGCCTAAATGACAATCTTGGTAGGGTCATTCGAAATCGGTACTGACAGAGTTTATTCGATACGTACAGTAAATCAAACATTAGGTGACTATGGGCTGTGGGCGACGGACATGCGTTTACAGACTTCATTGCAACCTTAGAAAAGAGAAACTGTCAGTTGTTTGACAGCATTTCATCAATTGTTAATATTGTGCCTAAAATCAATATACAAAAAATCTAGTTCTTTACCTCATTTCGTCAAGATTTTATAAATCATCGACGGCCTGAATAGTCGTAAGAAAAATCATTAGAGGTTCTATTGAATAAGGAAAGTACCTATCTACTGAAAGCTCAATGCAGCAACCGCGCGACCAGAGATTTCGTAATCTGTTTTCTGACCACCAAACCACATATAAAACCAACTTTAGATGGCCGAAAGTGGAGAAACATACCGTTAAAATCGAGCCAAAGCCGAATCAGAAAACGGTGACGATTCAGAAGAATTATCTAACAAAAGACGTGCAGACTATGACTACGCCACTAGAGAAGATTTCGTTTGATTTGCTTTTGGCTCCAAAACCGGTTACTAGGACGAATCCGCATGATATACAAAAGCCTGTATATAGGGTACGCCATACCTACATTATCTCCACATAGGCTACTCCGAACTCTCGAGCCTACATCACACATTACGAAATTACAACCCCAAAAGCAGCTTATCATCATAGTCCTGTTAGGGTACAGCCTTGAGCCAAGTGCGGGTTGGTGGATTTCTGTCAGTCTAATGGCCACCTAACAGTCAGTGTTTTTAAACCGCACCTGTTGTGTAGACCACCGAGTTGGCTTAATGACTGACTCGTTTTGAAATCCATCCAGGCATGGACTGACCGCGCATTGCTTAACTTCGATAATTGAATGCGACAGCGCCACGAGTGTTTCTATTGCAAAAGCAGATCTTTAGACATTATTCAGGTCAGCTACACAATAAACACGTAGGTAGGTAATTGTCATCTGGTTGCTGATCAAGGTTTGCCAATGTTCCATTCACTAAAGAAGCTTGGGGGGCGATTTTTTGACACTGGTGATTTATCTCGGATAAACCGTAATTTCCGATCTGTACCTAGAGCATTCTTTGTCAACGGTTCGAAATAGCAAAAATTACTACCATACACCTCCACTTTCAGGAAATCTCCTGCGTCTGGTAGATACCCTCTACCTACTTCATAATGCGCTAGCAAACTCTAAAATGACCATCCAACGATCGTTTGAATGGTTTGACCGTATTGCTCAATCCTGTAGAGCCGGTAAATCCATAGGCCGGGGTAGACTACGAGCAAGTAGACACCGACCAATTCATGTTCCCAGTAGACTCCGACAACTTCCTACTACAAGTAGAAACCGACCAATTCCTTCTACAAATAGACTTCGACTAATTCCAACTACAAGTAGGCTTTACTGCAACTGTACTGCGACTAATTCTTACCCCATAGACTCCAATTAATTCCTGCTATAATGTAAACTCCGACTAATTCCTGCTATAATGTAAACTCCGACTAATTCCTACCCCAAGTAGATTTCGACTAATTTCCTCCCAACCCAATAGACTTCGACTAATTTCCACATTTACTGGTTGAACAGAAACTGGAACACATTGAGGTATCTATTTGTTTTTCTGTGACCCGTCAGACAACAGAAGCATATTTATCAGGCGCCTATATAGACATAGGCGAATTTATATGCAATCAAATGTGTGCGTTAACCATAAAACAAAAGTCTTTCTGGGATTTGCTCATTTCGTTCGGTAATTTTCTGAAGACAATCCCAAACACAACTCTGGACCTGAAACAATATAACCTGGTATGTTTTTCTGCCGCGCTTGACCGTAATACAATGCGAACTATCGGAGAGCCTTAACCGCTCACGTCGTGGGGGTTGCCACGTGAGCCAACATCTTACACTCAGCCGAACAGTAACTTATTCCAGAAAAAAATTGACGAAGGTCTTCTAGAAGCCCGTCGCACGCGGCCGCGGCTGTTGATGACGCCCCAAGTGTGCATCGACGACATGACCGATGCGAGTGCGCAGCAATTCTTGATCGACGCGACCTACATTAGTACTGCGACGCGCACTGCCCAGGAAGCAGTTGCAGTGGCGCAGAAGGCGCGGAAACCTGCGGCACGAGCGCCACTGCGAGAGCGGCCGGCTCCTTCTAAGCCGGTAAGTGTACCTACTAGAACTGTTTCATCTTCGGAAAAACTGCCATCGTTTTTCTGCTAAATATTGGCTTCTACTATCAAAATTCCTAGTTGATACGTATTGTTTGCTGCTTACCCCATCCCTCATTTTCTTTGAGTTTCTCAACTGAAACTATGTACACTAAAAGGTGCACAGTTTACTTTATCTGTGGCAATACTTCAATTCAGTCATGTTGGTAACTCGATTTTTATATTGGGTGTGTGGCACTACCTTGTCGACGACTCTCACGCCACACTTCACTCAGTTTGTTCAGCCCTTCTTACTTTGGCTCTCAGACGAGGCGGTCGAGCCCTTTACCTTTGCGTTCCTACACGCGCACCGACAAGAAGCCGGATATGTTTTTATTAGTCAGGATCATTTGTATTAGCCAGATGGCATATCAGTGTACGGTTTACTTTAAAACTACGAGTACCAGGTCCACCAGCGACCTGCAAGACCACCTGCCCACCCAAGGTCAACGCTTCATCATCAGTCTGTAGGCGGAGTTCCAGAGGGGAGAAGCCTGCGTTCGCATTTACATAATCAGCCCACGAACCCGCACTAGCCTTCTGCTCAAAAAATGTTGGAATCCCCAACAAACTATTTCAAAGGATTATAAGCTCTCGGAGCGGTATTTAGCACTCGCGACAAACGGCCAAAAACCCACTTGGTTCGTGGTTTCAAGGTTCTCAAAAAGATGGTATCAATTCCAATCCTAGCGACACAACTGTGAATTTGCGCTGGCCCTAAGTACAGAATGTACTAAAGTAGATGTGAGTTGAGTATTTGTGTGTGTGTAAGTATATACGAGAATAGTATTCTACTTTTCATATCTCACCAGATATTCCTGCCGCCGCTGCGTCAGTCACTAGTGCCACCAGAGTGGCGGATGGAAACTGTTGAATGGGATGGCAAACAGCTGAGGACGTTCGCCGACCCTGACGTAATATTTTGGAAGAACAACGATATTTACAAATCGTAAGTGTTCTTTTTTCTGGAACTACTATAATCATCATGGACCTTAGACTGCATTTATTGGCAACAAGGACATCTCCATTTATATACGACAATAAATTGCAGTGCAGACGGCCTATGTAACAACAAAACAATAGACTATTATTGGTACTATCTTTGTAATGTTTACAGTATAGTGACATCTAAAACATCCATATTATTTCCAATAATATTCTCGCTCAAATCTAGGCTGCGCACATTGATGACAGCAATCAGTCATGAATCAGAGACCATTATCCAAATAATCCGTATATTGTGATGACGGAAGTTAAAGTATTGTAGAATGTTAAAGACGAAAGTGAAGTTTCTTAGTTCAATTTATGCGCCCTAAGTAGTGAAGGTATAGGCAACGTACTTTGAGCGCGCGGTTTAGCGACTGAGCGCATATCGTATAGTGCCTCGCCTTGCAACGTGCGTCCTATTGGTATTGAAAATCTGAGGTATTGAATGACTGACCCATGGAGAACGGAAATGATGTGTACCCTTAACCCCCGACGAAAAACGACGTGTGTTATTTAACTTTTAACACAGTTGCTTTGCATACCTAGATGATATTGTTACGGTTAGTTCCTCGGCGTTTTCTAAACTTTCAATTTATATTTTCCTTATCAGATGTGTGGCGTGCAAGGAGACTGCACAAGCGATGCAGCTGAGAAAGATGTCAGAAAAAGTTTAATTAACTCTCATAAATTGTTACTTAATCTAGTCCTAACTTTATAGGTATGTGATACTATGTGACATATGATATTTTAACTAGGTGTTTTATTATATGTTACGTACTTATATAGTTGCAGATACTTAATAAGTAATATCAGATATTATTTAGTGTAATTTTTATAAAGATAATGAGCTAATTTACGCTCATAAAATAATAAATTATCATTATTTAATATACTGTTTGTTATTATACAGTGCGGTGCCACAAATTCAACTTCTGTTACACCTAAATTTATGTGATCGTTTATTGCCCGTGGTCCGATCGCCGAGTTCTACTGGTCGATCCATGGGTAATTGTTTTTGCCTGTGGTTAAAAATAAGGCATAGGTTAGTAACCGTACTGCCTAGATTATTTTAAGCCCATCACTGTCTTCAGTTAGTCTGTGAATGAATATCCCATGGAATTTCCACAAACAGACCTATCCCACAGAACAATTCCCACCCACGCTACGTACACAACACAGTAGGTGGATGAACTATGGTTATGTATTTTACGTTCTGTCAAGCAACAACCAACCCGGACAACCAAAGATTTTCCTAATAAAACTACAATACCAATACCAATCTACATAATTAATGTCTATAATGTATGTCAATCCAACAAATTCAGAGATATGGAGGTGTACCTACGTATGTATGGAAGCAATGGTTTCTATTACCTACTGTAGCGAGCGATATTTATGTTCAAACGGGTTTCTTTGGTCATTGGTTCAAACCCGTTCGGATGGGATCGATAATCGATATCATAGTCCGTGTAGGCTAGGAAACGAGAAAAGAGGTTTAAGATTCCATAAACATAAAATTGGCAATCATTTGAAATTGACATTGAACTGACACTCCGACCGAGCATGTGTCAAGGTCGTTCAATAGGTATTTCTAAAGGTTTAGCTAAACCTAGGCGACTGCGTGGCGTGGCATGATTCATGTTCGTTCGCATCGACTCTGCAAACGATTTTATGAGATCGTACACATCTACACATCTATTGGTATGTTTGTTGAATGCAACGTACAATACCCACCTTATAAGTGTACCATGTGTACCTACAAAATAAAGCATTTTTGATTTTGATTTTATGTAAATGCAGCGAACCTTTTTTTTTTTATTTACTTTTTATTATTTAAGTGAAGATGAGGTCGAAGGTGGAAGCGTACTGACCCGTATTGTGGCAAGACGTTTGGATGTCTCTCCAACAAATCTATACAGATAATTATGTAGATACTAGCCGTCTCATTATGTCAGTTAATAAGGCCAGGCTAGATACCTAGCTATGGTTTTTTTTTTGAAAAATGTAATGTCTTATTATATTTTGCATACAATAATGTAAGTATACACATATGACATGCAATTTTATGTAACTAACTTAAATCCTGCGCTGCCCGCATCCGCATCGTTGTGGAGATCTTTGGAGGAGGCCTTTGTTCAGCAGTGGACGTCTTTCGGCTGATATGACAATGACGATGATGAACTTAAATCCATCTATGAAGATATTACGTTTACTTGTAATTAAAACAGAAATAGGAAATAATAACAACTATAAATAAGTATAAATTAAATTATAAATATCTTTGCACATACACACAGCGCCATCTAGTTCCACACTAAGCAACTAGGCTTGTATTATAGATACCAGATGGTTGATAAACTACACAAATACATTTTTTTTGTAAATAAATACATAGTATATAAATGAAAAACATCCATAACTCGGGAACACGACTGTATTCATCATACAAACATATACCCCTAGAGGGATTCGAACCCGCGACCTTTTGGTATAACAGCGGAGTTTCTAACCACTACACCAAACAGATCGTCAAACTATGAAAACAATATTGTTAATTTTAATTCTTGCCATAAATTAAAATTAAATTGTGTTCCAAAATATTTACAAAATCGTTCGCGTAACTGACATGCGATCGTAATCGCTTGCCACGTCCCGTTACATAGTACCTAATCACGCAGGTTTGGCCAGTCCATAACTATTATTAACCTATTATTCAAGAACTCAACTGCATTTTTTCATCGATTTTGCTTAAAAGTAATCGAAAATGTCAAACAAAAAAGCAATTTGCGAAGATATGCTCTTCAACTACGAAACAACTTATCGGACCGACTACCGAGACGGTCAGATCAAGCCTATAGTCAAGACTGAATTCAAAGAGAGGCCGATGTGCATGAGGATTAGGCCGCCGCCTCTAAAGGACATCCACACTCTCACAGGATGGAAGTTCCCGGCGCCCTTTAATTTAATGTACACACCTAAAGATATAGTAGGATGTGATCCGAGGATAGTTCAGAAGGCTTATGTGAGTACTAAGGACTTTTTACGTAGTATGTGATCTGTAGTCCCGGCGTTCCGCCAAACTGGGCAATAGAAATAATCGACTGCTCGGTACTTAGGTACGCTGGAAGTATAACCCGATGTACCTACCTTTTTTTTATGCACAGCGGGTTGGTACTTGAGCTCAATCACACCTAAAGTTAAGTGAAGATGAGATCGAAGGTGGAAGCGTACTGACCCTGAAACCCCAACATATTTGGGGGACTGGCTATCTTATCTCTGGGAACCGGAACACAACAATGCTATTAACATTGCTGCTTGGCGACAGATTTAGATAAGATGGTGGTAGTTAGCCAGGCGGACATTTAAAATGCCCTACCACCAAAGAAACCGAGTACTTAAACATGTACCCCGCTGGGGATCGAACCCGCGACCTCTGATTCGTAACCCCAATGTTGTTTACATTGAGCCACGGAGGCGGTTAAAGTATACCTACGTATGTTAGTTGTCCACGTAAGTAGGTGTGGTCTCTGTTCCTACTCATCATTGTCAACATAATACACACTAGTCTAATGCTCATGCTTCCTTTACCTACATCCTTTAGAGTTTCTGAAATTAATGGGACATGAAGATGTCTGTGATCCCAGCAGGGCCACCATAAGACCTAACTAACTAATTCCAATAATTATTGGACGAAAGACGGCGGGTGTTGTATGACGGCGGTGTGTGTGTGTGTCCATGTCCAGTATTTGTCCATGTATCTCACTAATGCGTTGATCCGATTTGAGTGCGTTTTTTTTATCTGAGGGACTAAACGAGGAAGTTTGATGAAAATAAGTTAACCCGTTTCGTAGATATTTACCGTCTTATTCATAAAAAATTACAAACGCTTTATAAGCCTGTTTTGTTAAAGTATGTTTTGTCTCTGTCGTTCATAAGGAAATGTTGTAAGGAAAGAAAGTGACAAAACATACTTTAACTAAAACAGGCTTATAAAGCGTTTGTAAATTTTTATGAATAAGAGGGTTAGCTTTTAACACTATCATGTTCTAGATCTATAAGGACGATATACCTAATCATTTGATCAAATCAAATTTGTTCTTCAGTATGGCTTCTTCTAGAGGGGGTTGAAAATTTTACATTATGCATTGAAAAAATTTGAATATAACACTGATACATACATAACGTCATGAACTTGAGGTGGTCAGAGATATCCCAAACAATAGTGTTTGGGTGTTCCGAATATGAAAAGGGATATATTTAAAAAGAAAAACAGAAGATTAATTATCTAATGCGTTAGTATTAGCAGTACCTACAGAATGAAATCAATCTTCTGGGATTTTTTCACATTTTTTAAAAAATTTTTCACAACTAAAACCTGGCTACGCTCATGCTGCTGGGTAACGGTCACTATCAACCTACCGTTCCCGATCCCTTAGTCGCCTCTTACGACACCAACGGAAAGAGAAGAGGGTGGTTATATTCTATTTATTACATAATTCATTTTCATGATTTTGACAGGTAATGGTGTCGATTCGGATGTACACCAACTAAACTAAACTAAAACCAGTTTTAAAGTAGTACTGTCTCTTTCTCCCTGGAACAGTACGATATGCGACGGCAACACTCCAAAACAGGGTTTTAGTTTAGTTGGTGTACATCCGAATCGACACCAATAGATATATAGGTAGATGCCTATTTCATTCCTGACTCAGACAAGCTATTTTTCAAAATTTCATAAGTCAACAATGTGGTAGAACAAACTAGGCTCTTATTGTTTAAAATTTCTCCATCCTGACCCACCTCAATACCTGATAGTTACACCTATTGTCTATAAGAATCTTCTCTAAACAAAATTGAAACTTATTCTTACTCGCTTGACAAACCCGCAGCACCCACCTTCAGATCCAGGTCGACAGCACGCGCAGGATACGCGCCCCCGCCTTGTGATGACCCCAGCGGTGAGCATGGACGACATCGCGGACCACGACATTCGTCACATTCTTTGCGAAGCAATGTACACGAGCGACATGACGCGCGCCACTAGAGAGGCCGTCTCTGATTACTTTAGTGTGCGCTCACCCTTACCCGGGCCTCTTGCGCCGGCGAACCCTGTTAGTAGTAACCTAAATAAATTTAAACTAATTTAAAGCTTGTTCTTACCTAAAGAGCTAAAAAAATAGTGCACAAGGAAAAAAAATTGTGCCACTGTGGTTTAATATTTAATTTTTAAGTGAGCATTCTGACGTTACGTGTTGCTGGAAATTCCGAAACCTACTCATTTCCCCTCGAAAAAAAAAAAAAAGTACCTACTCAGGTAACGCTATACGTAGTTTTAGGCTTCAAAGTATTTACCGACTTTACAGCCTGTTATAAAGCGCTGTGACATTGTCCATGAGGAGTTATGTTATTATAGTGTCCATATAGTTTGCGCACATTCGATTTCGATGATTTCAACCATGCCAACCAATAATGCCTAATAGAGATAGATAGATAGAAACACAAACAGACATTTAGGTCTTTCATTAAGCCTTACACATCCCCACTGTTGCAAAACATGAGTAACACAGTGAAATTGAAATTGAAATCGATTGAAAGAAAATAGATCGTTGCCATGTTGGACATTTTGTTGGAAGAAATAAAATGGAAAGATTTGTTTGAAATTCGCCAACATAGAGCACAGTTGTTGAGGAAAGAATATTTAAGTATTCGAATTCAAATACTAAGTAGACATATACGATTTCTTCTCAGATTGTCCTCACGAAGCTACGTGAGCCAGTTGTACCGCCAGAGTTGCGAATGGATTCGATGAAGTGGGATGTGGACCAGCTGAGAAGTCATTGCAGGCCCACGGAGGAATTCTGGTTACGCCGACCGCTGTTAAAGTACGTCATACTCACTTGCTCCTAGGATCGCACCACCTCGCAGTCATCAGCATAAGAATTACATTTGTTTGTCATCATACTATGTAGATGCATTTTTTGTAAATATACAGGGTGAAATTTAATTCGTGTAATCCCTATTTACTGGTGACTGCATTCCTGATTACGAACAGCTTTCCACTAGGAACGAGCCGAATTCGATAAAAAAAGTTTCGATTACCCATAGATACATAAAAAGTTTATTACATAAACTGGCACACATTCAAGAAAGATACAAACATACAACACAATATTAACAAACAAGGAAGAAATATAAGTACATGAAAACCCATTTGTGCTACTGCTACACCCAATCTCTCTGTAAGATATTTAATAGGAATCAAAGCCATGTGTTCCAATCAACCATCTTTATTTTTAATGCCACAGATCCTATATCTGTTGAAGCGGTCACAGACCGTTCTTAAAGGTTTGCACATACACTACATCCCCTTTTAACGATCAACAATGAAGAATCGTTAGTCGCTACTAAAAACTAAAACTACATATAATAATTTTTTAAATAACCTGGCACCATGTAAGATATTTAATAGTAATCAAAGCCATGTGTTCGAATCAACCATCTTTATTTTTAATGCCACATATCCTGTATCTGTTGAAGCGGTCACAGACCGTTCTTAAAGGTGTGCACATACACTACACTCCCTTTTTCTTTATTTGTATTTAGTATTTAATTGTAATTTAAAAATTGCGTATAAATGCTTTATCTATCTATAAAAACATAACAATTAAATTACTTATTCATTATATGTGGGATGTGTGTTACGCAAGTCATGCAACGAAGTCATAGCTCAGTGCATTAATTTTATTATGTAAGTCCAACAAGTTTCGGCTGAATTCGGCTTCAGTTCCTAGTGGAAAATTGGTCGTAATCAGGAGTGCATTCACCATCTGAAAATTATTGGACTTCTATACTAAAGGTGATTTCAGAATGGTTTACTTTGTATGGGTAATAGTAAATTTTTTGATTGAATTGGACTATAGTTTCTTGGGGAAAGTTGTTCGTGCAAATGTGGCGTCACCAGTTAATGGGAATTACACGAATTCAAATTGTTAATGTATATGTATATAAATTGTTTTTCTAAAGGAACATTTAATCTACCTACCTATCTTATATTAGAAATGGAACTAAAGTATTTTTTTAGTTAAATTAAACACATAACTTTTAAAAAATCCTAGAGGTTGATATTTTGAAATTTCCGGATAAAAAGTTACCCTATACTTTAGTCCATCTTCATTCAAATCCGTTTAGGCGTTATAGAATGAATGAGTGAGTAACAAACCTTCAAACATTCGAAGGTATAATACAAAAAAAAATACATCCCTAAAGTAACAAATCTTTTTTTATCTACATATCTCGATGTTGGGGCTGTGATTAGTTTTCGCGCCACGCGTAGGGTTGTGCCATCCCTCGATATTGTTATCTGTGGAAGATACGTGTAACACGCACGTATTAATTATTAGAAAAATGGCTATGGCTGACTACTTACTTGATGTACCTATATTGGTAATTGTGCTTTGAAATTGCTATTCCAAATAAATAAATGTAATCTTGAATGACTGGGGTAATATTGGAGCCTATATTTGGTGGCATTGTACTATAATTAGTTTGTTTAAACTTATTCACAGATGCAAGAAATGTGACGAGACAGCTGTAGTTACTGAGAACCGGAAAATGCTTAGGGAACTGCGCCCCAAACATTAACCTCTCCTAGTTTTTGTTATTTTTTAGTTTTATTGTTTGTGCGTATATTTCGTAGCGTCTACATAAGTTTTATAGAGAGTTCGTCTGTTGTGAAATCTTCTTTTATGCCTTTATGTATTTGGTTGAAACGGTAACCAGATGTTTATTTCGTTTTATTTTAATTACTTGTTGTTATTTAACTCTTTTCTTAGCCAATTAGGTTAATTTACGGAAGGCATCGGGTTTTAGATATATTTTGTTATTTGCGCTATATTCGGGGTACTAAGGAACGTCTAGGTGTAAGTAGGTGGGTACCTAGCTTTTATTTTGTTTTATAATTATAATATATAAATATTTAATTAAAATTCGTTTGACAATATTAGTACCTCTTTTCCCCAACCTTCTGGTTTTTATTTCAGATAATATTCGGTTCTGTGGCGCTGTCATTGGTGTCGATTCGGATGTAGGTACACCAACTAAACTAAAATCAGTTTTAAAGCTGTCTCTTTCTCCCTGGAACAGTACGATGCGACGGCACCACTCCAAAACTGGTTTAGTTTAGTTGGTGTACATCCGAATAGACACTATTGTTGTCCTACGGGGCCTAGAATGACGTCTACAAAACGAAATATATTTCTACATCATACTTATAGTCACGACCTTTATTCCAAGTGGGGTGGTCTAGATCCAACTAGACCGTTTGGGTATTCTAAACGTTAAAAGCTTAATGCTTGAAACAACATTCACGGTTCTCCTGTACAGAAATGCACACGTGACATCCGTTAAAATGCTATCGGCGAACGTTCAAGAGTGTGTACTGGTGGAAAACATGTATAGATTTGCACAGGAAAAGATGGGTTTCTTCTATTTTTACACTGAAATAATAATAATTACGATAGTGAACATAGAAAATAAATAGATGAGATACAAGCGTTCCAAGTAAAATTCAAGAGATTTTTTAAATTGTGGTTTTCTTTATGTTAAAAAGTGTTTATGAAGTACAAGTCTGTGTTTTTAGACTTGACTATACCTACCTACTTAACTGGAGGCGCCCTTGCGCAAAACAAGTTTTATTGCAATCCTAGCTCAAGAAGATTTTCTCACAACCTTTTTCAACGATTTTTTTATAACAATAGCGATGCAAGAGTTTTAACTACTTTCGATTTTGACAATAGTCAGAATTATTTTCTGGATTTTTTTATCCTCGTTTTATTTTCGGATTACTTATTTTTGGGCAGTATTTATTTTAGAAGTCGCTTAGTTTTCGTTTTCTAGTAATTTTTCTTCGATAAAATGGCCAGCCGTGACGCCAAAGAGAGGCGTTATGAATCCATGCTGTACGACTATAGAACTACCATGTATACGGACTACAGGGATGGCGAGATCAAATACCAAGTCAAAACTACTTATAAAGCAGTCCCTAAGCGTAGGAAAAGACATAGCTCTCCCATGAGAGATACGCACACTTTGAACCCTTACAAGAATCCAAATTTCCCATTTGATCTTATGACTAAACCGAAGGAAATTATTCGTACTGATCCAAGAGTTCTTCAAAAGCATTATGTAAGTACCTATTTACAATGTTTTTTACGCAGGTCAGTATGACCTTATATTGGTTTTGCTTGTAAACATTTGTCTTGATTATTAAATTATTATTGACTAGCTTTCCGCCCGCGGCTTCGCCTGCGTGTAATAACTTTATCGCGGAATTTGTTTATCCCGCAGGAACTACTTACTTTACATGTCTTTATTCAGGATATATTCTATTTATGTACCAAATTTAATCCAAATCCGTTTATCCGTTTCGCCGTGATTGAGCAATACACAAACAAACATCCAAACTCTCACATTTATAGGTAATATTAGTTAGATTAAATTAAAAAACGACATTAATTTATAGTGTGATGTAATTCGTCGTCGCAGATATACCTAGGTACTATAGATCCATAAAGTTGGCCCAAAGATAGTTTAAAAATTGGAGATTATCGTGGATAAAATGAAACGGAATGAAACGTCATAGAACGAAAGTTTTTGACTAATCAGGGAGTTGGTAAGCTGAAGTGGCACTGGGCAGACCATATCTGTTGCAGGTTTCCTTGGGGCAATCGAATTCTGGATTGAAGACTAGGTAGGTACATCTCGGCAAACGCAATATAGAACGCTCA
The DNA here is from genome assembly GCA_949316235.1 of Oegoconia quadripuncta. Taxonomy (NCBI): domain Eukaryota; kingdom Metazoa; phylum Arthropoda; class Insecta; order Lepidoptera; family Autostichidae; genus Oegoconia; species Oegoconia quadripuncta. The sequence continues at coordinate 4,321,847 of OX438751.1, forward strand.
CCCTCCCTAGATAGTATAACGATATGCGGAAGGATATGATCGGGTTCAGTGGCATTAGGATAGGCTGATGATGATAGTGATGAAAGATTAATGAAAATATCTAATAAAATTTCGTTTCAATCGTATAAAATTAAATTTACTTTGTATTATCTATCGCGGATATGTTTAACTTGTTTATCCCGCGGGAACTACACATTTATCGGAGTAAAAAATATCCTATGTCTTAATCCAGGATATTCTGCCTGTTATAAATTAATTTTAAAACCGTCTGTTTAGGCCCTTCCTAATGCGAGAGTCGGTAATTTTAAATGATTTTTTTTTTTTTTTAATTAGAATGGGATCGCTCTTGACCTTAATCTGGACTAATGTCGAGATAAGGTCTACGATGGAATGATCTTTTATTGTAGGAAAGACCTAAGGATCTGGAACTGGAGGAAGTTATAAAGACTCGACCACGATTGGTCATGACACCAGCTATCAGTCTGGACGACGTTGAAGATCCTGTGTAAGTAATTTCCTTCGTACCTACGAACATATTAAAACAGTATCAAAAAAAAATTGTATTGAGACCGTTGAGAAAATTTATAATTATGTATGGTCCTTTTTGGTAAATAAACATGTTATCTATCGTAAAAATAAGAATGATTTGAACTGGGGCTAATGCACTTTGAACCCTTTATACCATCAGCAAACGCAGCCTCCTGGTCGATGACATGTATACCTCGACGTTGCTGATAGCTTCCCGGGAGAGCGCCGCTGTCTTCACCAACAACGTCGCCTGCACAGCCCCCCTGGTGGACAGACCCGCGCCGCCTAACCCGGTATTGTTATTTGTTATGTACGTTGCATACTGTAGTTAACTACATACAGTGTGGGATCTCATATACTGCACATCCGAAAATGGGGGATAGTATACTTCAATATACCGTAAAAAAAGTACAAAAAAAAATCATTTTTTTTTTTAATTTTTAGAGATTATTTTTCAATTTTTTTCTGCTCCGAGTTGCTTTCGTCAGCAAATGGCTATAACTCTTGAACTACGAGTATTATTGAGTTGAAATAAATCTTTAATCTTCTAAGTAACTTTACTAGCTAATAGCATTAATGTGTGGGGCCTCTGTTCCAACTCGTTAGCTACATTTTTGGGTATCAATTATATTATACTTGGGTACGCCATCATCCATTTCACAATTAAGTTTTGTGGCACTGTAGGAAACGCATGGCCTAGGTTTTCGAAATATCTGCGAGTTTTACTGATAAGGGAAACCCATAAGAAGTGATGTAACATGATCTATTAAATATTTTTTATTTCAGATAAAACTACCCAAAGTCTGTTTTCCGTACATTACGCCGGAGTGGCGCATGGAGTCTGTTCCGTGGGATGGTAAACAGGTCAGGTCCTATTGCGCGCCTACCGCAGAATTCTGGAAACGACGTGATAATTTCAAGTATTGACCTTTAAATAATTTTAATTTAGTGAACTATCTCGGTACCTTTTCTTTTAAACGGATTCATATTATCCGAGCAAAGTACAGGGTCGAAATAACTTCATTGCTTGACTTGAATATGTAGAGGCCACCAACAACTACTGGACCACACCGCGATCCCCGGGTTTATACTAGCAGCCCAGGGGAAAATCTTCTCTTTTCCTCCACATAAACATTATCGAGTTCTAAATTCTAAGAGTTACCTACCCTTGTAAAGAACAAGGGTAGGTAACTCTTAGAATTTTGTCAGTAGGCGAACAAAACGTCACATGTAGGAGTCTGTTGCGATTTTTTTGCGAAATCGGATTAATTACACAGAGCTCTATCCACTTTCTTGGGAACGTTGTTTCAAAAAGGTATGTCCGTTTAAAAAAACAAATACCTATCCATGTTTTCTGAAAAAAAAAAATGGTAATTGGTTGTGTTGATTTAGCCCAATTCCAAGTATTCACAATAATCAATTTTCAGGTGCAAAGTTTGCGATCAAACGGCAGCTCTACAAGCGCAAGCCAAGATGGCGAACGCAATGAAGCGGCAACGCAGAGCGTGACGACTCGTTTTAAAACATGTTTTTACCTTACCATAATAATATACAATATAATAATATATAATATACATATTCTGAAAGATAAAGACAGCTATTCCATTTTGGGTTAAACGAGAATCGCGGATGAGGCGTTCATTTATATGTTCATTTATTGTGCAATAAACAGTATTTGACCAGTTTAATTGCTTAAGAATCTAAGGCCCGTATTAATAAGCCAATCTCAATACAAGTCTTGAGGCTGTATCACCCGAGATGCGTCTTAAGAAGCTCCTTGCTAATTAATAAACCAATCTTGAGGTCTACTCAGCTGAGATCACTTTCACAAGTATTCGCCTTTGCGGCAAATGAATGATCGTCTTGAGTTGCGTTTATTAATACGTGAATTTCAGATCTCCAGTTGAGTTTATTAATTAACACGTTTACTTGAGACCGATCACAAGACTGTTCTCTGTCTTGAGAATAGTTTATTAATACGGGCCTAACACTCACAAAACACAGTTTTCATACATACACGCACCACAGGGAATCGGATTCCCGTAGGGGCAGGCAGAGACCACAGACTTAAACTGGCTACGATCCACACCTTTTGCTTCATTCACTCTCATAATGTTGTTCGCAGGCATTATGTACCTGTACTTTGGGGTATACTCTTAACGAAAATAGCTTCGGACTTCTTTCTTTTGTGTTCGTTCCAGTTTGCTGTGTCAATTACAAATCAATCGTCATTATTTTACTTTTGTTATTGGAAATGTTAATACGGGAGGCAAGGAACGTCTGATGCAAATAAAGGATTCTTAGCAAAATAATAAGTCCGAAGTTACGGACGTCCGAAGCTACGGACGTCCGAAGCTATTTTCGTTACAGAGTAGACCCCCTGATACGGTTACCAATATGTCATATGCAGCGCTAATTGAACTGGCACGTTCATTTTACTATGTGAGTGTGTGTGTTTTCTCATAGGGTAAGTTTAAAAGTAACTTTACGTTACGCTCTTGAAACGACTTATTACTGGGTTGTTTAAAGTGAAAATTCAAAATCAAACAATACTAGTCATATCATAAGTTTATATCAAACATACATAAGGCATAATATTTATATCTACGGAGCCAATAATATCCAAAAACAAAAAGTGAACTGAAAATTCATATCATTTAGTTTATTCAACAAGTGTTAGACACAACATGAACAAGCAGTGACAGTTAATTTGCATTCAACATTTCATTATCATAACATTAAATAAAAAACATACAAACGGCCGAATTGAGAACTAGAGGTTCTTTCTGAAGTCGCCAAAAAGACAAATTGATAATGACAATGTCCATGCATTACCTACTGAATCGACACTAGAGAAACAGAGTGTAGCGGAGCCTTTAGTGACAGCGCGACCATATCGCGAAGGTTAATTTGCTTTTTTCAAAAACTATATTTTTGGCAATTCGGAGGTAGTAAACCACAATATTTCATTGACATGTTTTAAAACTGTAGCACCATAAAATGAACTATATAGTAATGACAATAAGGTTATTTTTTCTTAAATACTAACACATTTGACCTTCCTGGTTGCTAATATCATTCTATTTAGACTATACAATAACAATAAATGCGACTGCGTCATATAAAACAATTTGAAATGCGGCTAAACAATATATATATATATATATCTAATTCATTCGATATATCGGTCGGACCCACAGACTTGAAATACGAGAACCTGACCGAACATAAGGATTAATAGCGTGACCAATTTTACATCAGAACCAGCTGTATTTAGATATACCAAAAACGTCTTTATATTGGTTTATTAGATGAAATATCTAATAAGTATTTTGTGTGAATATATAAGCAATATTTAATTTAAAAAAGCATAAACATTAAGCTGTATAGGCTGCCTAAGCGTCAGCATTGCCTATGTATATCATGTTCGGTCTGCTACTATTTTAAGTCTGTGGTCAGTCCTAAAACAAAAATGATTAATTGTTTACAAATAAAGATCGAAATGGGCATTATTTTCACATTGGCAAAATTAATCTATTCATAAAGATCGCACTAATACCTAGATCGTTAACCAGTTTACGATTCGGAGCGCGGGTTCGATCCCCAGCGGGGTACATGTTTAGTGAAGTGATAGTCTGTAGTAGGTGAGGATCGGGAGAATGAGGATGCGCTGGAGTCTGAGCTGTAAAAATCCTTATTAATAGCCCAGGGAAAATACGGTAAAAAATTTGCTTAGCTGGACATAATTCAGAACCGATTTCTATAATTGCTATCTTATAGAGGTATATTACAGATGTAATATAGATTAATAAAGCCTAAAAAAACGAGCGCTTTGTCTTGATTTTTTTAGAAAACCCTAATAACAATAAATGTTAGCTAACTGATATTCAATTAGGTAGACTTTTGTTAAACATAGTTATATTGATGGATAAAAAACTAAGCATGTTATAGTTAGGCATGCATGTTTTAGTTGAAATTGTCGTCGAGCTGCATTAATATTTTGTAACGATAATTTCCCTAAATGTTTTGAATTTAAAGAAATACCTGATGGGTATTGAGCATTTTTTTTAAAGAAACACGTTTTTCAACTTTAGTTTATTTAGTTACTTAGTACTTGCGTTTCTTATAAATGCTTAATTTTTAGTAATTGTTACTACATTAAAAACACTTTATTAAATTCTTCAAGAAACTCGCGGTTATACGTTTTTCCGAGGTCAAACCGTATTTTCCCTGGGTTATAATACTTTTACGGGACAGTGAACCAGACACAATAGAAGTTTTATTGTTATAACGTTTATAGGCCGCGAGTAGTCAGTGTCCGCGAAAGTGTTAGGGTATGGTCGATTTTTAATGAAGTGAATGATCCTTGACTGAGACATTCTAATAAGATTTATACAAATCCAAGCGACGGAAACCCCGCGTTTTCGACTTGCACCGCATTCTCTTGAGACTTGAGAATTTTCCAATGTAAATTCCTAAATTGCATGGAGTACTCGTATGCTGCGCGCGTGCCGTCAAAAATACTATATTACTAAAAATTGGAATTTACTATTTTGTTTGCTCTGACTTAGTCCTTATATGAATATCGCAATCCTTACACAGTTACATCTTAAAATACAATATCACAATAATAACTATAAAATAATTATTTCATAACAAAACAATGACTCAACGTAAAACTCTTCATACAAGTGACCGTCACCAGAACAACGCCTATACGGATGTTTAGGAGTGAAATCCTTCGACCTCTTCAATTTCATTCATTCATTCAACTGAACCCGAAAGCAGAATTCTTTTAACATATTCATTGCTAATGAGGGTTTCAACGTTCTGGTATACAAAATCACTTTTTATATATCCATTATCCTTAATATTTAAAAGTAACACTTACAAACTAATCTCTTTGCCTTTCCTTTCTTCATTAAACTCTATTTTTAAGTTTTTTTTTTAATATTATTATTTCAGTCTCTTAGCCAATAACTTTGCAAATAACTAAAACACAATTTATTTATTTTTATGCGCGACGGGTTCGTACTTGACCTCAATCACACCTGATGTTAAGTGAAGATGAGGTCGAAGGTGGAAGCGTACTGACCCTTAAATCCAATTTAAGAATCTCAAGATTTAAAAAGAGTCCAAGGAAATGTATTCACTTCAATATATATTTTTTTGGATTAGTAATATTTAATTGCGAGAGACCGGTTTACTGTAGATGTAAGTTATGTATTGTGCTGGGGAATGCACATCTTCACTCCGGATTCCAGAGTCCGTATTCTCAATCATTCCACAATCGATATTTGATTGGGTAGCGGAACTTCGAATGAGGTCTCTGTTAAGTTCTAGTCATAGATTTAATCAATCAATCAATCAAATACGCTTTATTGTTTAAATAAGGAAGGTACATTTAAATATCTTATAGACTATAAATTAGGCGGCCTTATCGCTAACAGCGATCTCTTCCAGGCAAACCTATCATCACGGAATTTAAATAGTACTAAAGTCATTGGATTTCCGAGATCTGTCTAGGTCACGGACCGTCGTCAAGAAAGAATAGAAAATAACGTAGGTGTGCGTACAGTACAAGTTTCGTCACTTTTCATTAGGATTGTGGTATGTTATTTATGTATGACGCACCTCTTCCCTACATTGTGTACCTAGTATATAAGTAATTGCACGACTCATTTTGATGTCATTATACGCATCACGCAGTTGCGCATTTCATTTACTGCTCCTCCTGGTCCCCACATTGCATGGCGACCCTGCCAGTGCTGCCTTCTATATAGGCAGCCTTGTGCATTATATTTTTTTTAAAAGGAAGTACTTTTTTGTTTGTCACAAAATTCAAAATGGAGTAAATTTTTTTTAAACTGAAATAAGGGCTAAAAGCTAATTGGAATTGAGCAATGAGTAGAGTAACCATGGTTCGTGGAAGTGGAAGAAGTCTACTTCAATACTATTGCAGAGTGACGAATAGCGATACAGTTAATCTCCTATATATTATTATCTCGTTCCAACTTTTGCCGCGGTCTCGCAGGAATTTAGCGATCCAGTTAGTTACAACGATGGTGGTATATAATTCTATGATTGTAACGTTAACATACCTAGGCAGCTTTTACAGTAGATTGTTTTATAAGATGTCCGCTTCCAATATGTACGCTCAGTCAAACTAACCGTCGACGCGATGAATAATTTCATTGCATTAGTATTATTAATTAAAACAAACAATTACATTAAAATCGGACATCTTATTAAACAAAAATATGGCGAGACTTATAATGCATTTAACAACACATAGTATGCTCCCATAAAACGCAAATAACATTCAATCAAATTACTGTACCTGCACCTTTATATTTACACAATTTGGCTTGGCCGAGTTTGGAAAAGCGTATAAATGCTGCGTTCACTTCAAGTCTTCGTATTTACATTCTATCAGCCCTACACAGGTTTGTTGGTTGTATACCACAAATGAACCCGTAGACGTTGGGTCATTCATCCCTGGCGACGACGAGGCATATGTTAGCGAGCGCCATGGCGGAGTTCTGCCTGACCTGCGGATTGGGGTCCTTGAGCAGGTATAGAAGCCGTGTACGAGCGCTGCGGGTGACGGCTGGATCAGCTGCGGTCTCCTCGGGATACTTATCACGGATTCGATGCAACTCTGCGTATAGCAGCCCTGGGGGTGGAGGTTAAGTGAAGATGAGATCGAAGGTGGAAGCGTACTGACCCGGAAAACCAACACATTTGGGGGACTGGCTATCTTATCTCTGACAACCGGAACACAACAATGCTATTAACATAGCTGATTGGCGGCAGATTTAGATAAGATGGTGATAGCTAGCCAGGCGGACATTTAAAATGCCCTACCACCAACCAAACCGAGTACTACATGTATCCCGCTGGGGATCGAGCCCGCGACGTCCGAATCGTAAACCCAATGTTGTTTACATTGAGCCACGGAGCCGGTTAAAAATTCGAAAACCAATGGGTAATGTCGTCGGGAAGGCGAATGAAGTGAATTTTCAAAAACACGCGAACATACGCAATGCCGACCATGTCTATGTCTATATTCCTCTCAAGCTCATTCAAACTGAACTAAAAACTTACCCAGCAATAGCGGTGGATGAGGCCTCATCTCAGGCCTGACGCAGTGCAGATAATTGACAGCCGTGTGAAGACACTTGACTACACTGCTCGGCATCTCGTCTGCTAGCTGCCTCAGCAACGCAGAGAGGAACTCGTCCAGGTAAAGTCTACCCTCGTCGAGGAGGTGGGTCTGAATGAGGTCATTGGACTTCTTCACGTTGAACGTCTTGAATACTTGCTTCAATGTGAATTTGCTTGCCTGTAGAGAAGGTATTGTTACAAGAATTAAATTTTTTTATTTAGTATTTTTACTTAATAAATACATTTTTTTATGCACAACGGGTTAGCACTTGACCTCAATCACACCTGATGTTAAGTGAAGATGAGGCCGAAGGTGGAAGCGTACTCACCCGGAAAGGCCACCTTATTTGGGGAACTGGCTATCTTATCTCTGCAACCGGAACACAACAATGCTATTAACATTGCTGTTTGACGGCAGATTTAGATAAAATGTTAGCTAGCCAAGTAGACATTTAAAAGGCCCTACCACCAACCAAACCGAGGAACTTAACATGTACCCCGCTGGGGATCGAACCCGTGACCTCTGAATCGTAAACCCTATGTTGTTTACATTGAGCCAAGGAGGCGGTTAAATCCGACAAAAGCAAAACATTGAGTCATAGTGTCCAACAGGCAAGCAAAGAACGCCGTGCCAGGAAGTCTCGATGTGACGTACAAGTCTTGGACAAGGCTTTTTACCTCGGGGGTCCCATCCTTATATAGGGTAGGTAACATAGGCTAGGCTAGATATGGAACACCTTGTCGCGGTGCTGCGTACGCTCAGTGTGCGAAGTGTGAGTTTTGTCTCGTTTTTAACTTTACCATCGCGTTCGCGTTTACGAAAAACGTCCCTATGAAAAAAAAACGTTTTGCAAACTATCCGCTAGAGGCGCTGCACATTTCTCCATACAAATCGTCATGTAAACGTGAACGCGGTAGTAAAGTTGAGTCGAAACAAAACTCACACTCCGCCCTCTGGTGCTGTAGGTAGATGTAGGTATTGGGCGCCGTAGAGAGGATGAGGTTCAGGGTCGTAGGTTTCCGGCCCCTACCAGGACTGCAGCCACTGACGAACGATGAAGAAGGTGATGGGCAGGAAGAAGGGATAGGCACTTGAAAACTCAATAATGTAATAATAATTTAAAGATAGAAATAAAAGGAAAAAGAAAAGAATAGTTTTGTTCGCAAGCTGCGTCAAGACTCGACTAGTTTTTGAAAATAATTTAGAATTCAGAATTTTGAATAATGTTCCAAAAAAGAAAACGCCAAAGAGATTACCGAAAAGAAGACGGAATTTAGAAGAGGTTGTACACCTCGTTACAACCTGATGTGGAACCTAAATAGACCAGCCTATACTAATTCTCTTTCTCATTTTTTCTAGAGTAGAGGATTGTGTAGTGAGTACTCACCCTTACAACCGACGGATTGTTGTCGCACAGATGCAGCAGGAAGCAAGGCAGCGAGCTGACTGCCTGTTCCACTAACGCGTCCGCCTTCACCTGCCCCGCTATGATCCCCACCAAGCGGATAGAGCTCTCTCTCAACTGGGCGCACTCTGTGTTCATGAACGGGCGTATCTTCTGCGAAATGGCGACGAGCTCCCTATCGAACTCTTTGTCGAGCTTGTCTATGTCTGTTAGGAGGCGACTGAGGCCCTGGATGGCCGCGAGGGGAACGTTGTCGATTGCTATTCTGGAAATCGATAAATTAGCAAATTTTATGAATGTTTACATTCAGATGTAAAATAGAGGGTTACGTTTAGATTTTGACAAGTCGCGGTTATTTTTAATTTAAGGTAGTCGTTGAAACAACCCGAAGTTGCGGGTGTCCATGGGCGGCGGTGATTGCTTTCTATCAAGTGACCCACATGCTCGTTTGCCGCCCTCTCATATAAAAAAAAAAGTGGTGTATTAAGGCTTATGTCATACTGTAAAGAAAAGTCATTGATGTCGCACTCTGCCGAGACGTATCATCTTGACATAGCGGTAATTTGGTGGAAAAGCTAATGGTTGCCATATTTATAAATTATTTTCTCCTGGTTAACTTATATTTACATAAAATTTAGTTTAAGTGATAATTTGTAAAACAGCTGTTGGTTTTCCTAAGCAAATAAAATAATAATAAAAGCTGAAAAATATTCTCAGCTCTCAGATACAAAATCAAACAATATCAGCGTGAATATATAATTAAACGTATGTGCTCCAACGAATCACTTTTAATAATGCTGCCGGCTATTAACACGGCTCGGAACAACGCTGTGGTATCCAGGTTCGCGGCGGGGATTACTCACGGAGGCGCGGGGGTCGCGTCCACGCCCTGGCTGAGCGCGTGCAGGGCGGGGGGAGGGTACTCACGGCGCGGGGGGCGCGTCCACGCCCTGGCTGAGCGCGTGCAGGGCGGGGGGAGGGTACTCACGGCGCGGGGGGCGTGTCCACGCCCTGGCTGAGCGCGTGCAGGGCGGGGGGAGGGTACTCACGGCGCGGGGGGCGCGTCCACGCCCTGGCTGAGCGCGTGCAGGGCGGGGGGAGGGTACTCACGGCGCGGGGGGCGTGTCCACGCCCTGGCTGAGCGCGTGCAGGGCGGGGGGAGGGTACTCACGGCGCGGGGGGCGCGTCCACGCCCTGGCTGAGCGCGTGCAGGGCGGGGGGAGGGTACTCACGGCGCGGGGGGCGCGTCCACGCCCTGGCTGAGCGCGTGCAGGGCGGGGGGAGGGTACTCACGGCGCGGGGGGCGCGTCCACGCCCTGGCTGAGCGCGTGCAGGGCGGGGGGAGGGTACTCACGGCGCGGGGGGCGCGTCCACGCCCTGGCTGAGCGCGTGCAGGGCGGGGGGAGGGTACTCACGGCGCGGGGGGCGCGTCCACGCCCTGGCTGAGCGCGTGCAGGGCGGGGGGAGGGTACTCACGGCGCGGGGGGCGCGTCCACGCCCTGGCTGAGCGCGTGCAGGGCGGGGGGAGGGTACTCACGGCGCGGGGGGCGCGTCCACGCCCTGGCTGAGCGCGTGCAGGGCGGGGGGAGGGTACTCACGGCGCGGGGGGCGCGTCCACGCCCTGGCTGAGCGCGTGCAGGGCGGGGGGAGGGTACTCACGGCGCGGGGGGCGCGTCCACGCCCTGGCTGAGCGCGTGCAGGGCGGGGGGAGGGTACTCACGGCGCGGGGGGCGCGTCCACGCCCTGGCTGAGCGCGTGCAGGGCGGGGGGAGGGTACTCACGGCGCGGGGGGCGCGTCCACGCCCTGGCTGAGCGCGTGCAGGGCGGGGGGAGGGTACTCACGGCGCGGGGGGCGCGTCCACGCCCTGGCTGAGCGCGTGCAGGGCGGGGGGAGGGTACTCACGGCGCGGGGGGCGCGTCCACGCCCTGGCTGAGCGCGTGCAGGGCGGGGGGAGGGTACTCACGGCGCGGGGGGCGCGTCCACGCCCTGGCTGAGCGCGTGCAGGGCGGGGGGAGGGTACTCACGGCGCGGGGGGCGCGTCCACGCCCTGGCTGAGCGCGTGCAGGGCGGCGGGGAGGGTACTCACGGCGCGGGGGGCGCGTCCACGCCCTGGCTGAGCGCGTGCAGGGCGGGGGGAGGGTACTCACGGCGCGGGGGGCGCGTCCACGCCCTGGCTGAGCGCGTGCAGGGCGGCGGGGATTACTCACGGCGCGGGGGGCGCGTCCACGCCCTGGCTGAGCGCGTGCAGGGCGGGGGGAGGGTACTCACGGCGCGGGGGGCGCGTCCACGCCCTGGCTGAGCGCGTGCAGGGCGGCGGGGAGGGCGGCGGCGCGGGGGGAGGGCCGCAGCTGCGCCAGGTTGGCGGCGCCGCGCAGGCAGGCGGCGCGCACGCGGTCGTGCTCGTCCTTCCACCCCGTGCTCAGGGTGCTCAGAACCGTCTCCACGACCACCGGATTGTCGTTGCATCTGCGAAACCGGTCACATATTTTAGACAATTCAACAGGATATATCATCATTATCATTTGCAGGATATCCACTGCTGATCATAGTCCACATAGATTTCCACAGCGGCCTGCATCCAGCGATATCGCGATTGTGGGTGGACATTCTACGCTGCGCTTGCCAGTGCGTGGTGTGCACTCCCAGAACCTCAATACCCCACAGGCCATCAGTTCGTCGAGTTATGTACCCTGCCCACTATCACTTCAACTTACTAATACGCTGTGATACTCCTATGTATGTAATTGTCTTTCTTTCTCCCTCACTGCCAATTCGATTTCGAATAAAACGCCTAGCATCGCCCTTTTCATAGCACGTTGTGTACCTGTAGTGCAACAAGTCCTGCAGCAGCGCCACGGCAGCGTAACTAGGGTACCTGTACCTGTAGTGCAGCAAGTCCTGCAGCAGCGCCACGGCAGCGTAACTAGGGTACCTGTACCTGTAGTGCAGCAAGTCCTGCAGCAGCGCCACGGCAGCGTAACTAGGGTACCTGTAGATGTAGTGCAGCAAGTCCTGCAGCAGCGCCACGGCAGCGTAACTAGGGTACCTGTACCTGTAGTGCAGCAAGTCCTGCAGCAGCGCCACGGCGGCGCACCTAGGGCACCTGTACCTGTAGTGCAGCAAGTCCTGCAGCAGCGCCACGGCGGCGCACCTAGGGCACCTGTACCTGTAGTGCAGCAAGTCCTGCAGCAGCGCCACGGCGGCGCACCTAGGGTACCTGTACCTGTAGTGCAGCAAGTCCTGCAGCAGCGCCACGGCGGCGCACCTAGGGTACCTGTACCTGTAGTGCAGCAAGTCCTGCAGCAGCGCCACGGCGGCGCACCTAGGGTACCTGTACCTGTAGTGCAGCAAGTCCTGCAGCAGCGCCACGGCGGCGCAGCGCTGCGGCGGCAGCGTGGAGCGCGCGTAGTGTGCCACCCGCGACACGAGGCGCGACAGCTGCGGGGCGCACCAGCGACTCAGCGCGCCGCCCAAAATGGGGGCCAGCTCCAGGAGCGTGGCCGGGGAGTCGCCATGTTCGATGCTCAGGCAGAGGGAGCACGCTTCTTTTACCTTTAAGGAATGGGTCGATTTAGGTAGTTTTGACCAGGCGATAAAGACATTCGTACCCAGTTCCATTTTCAAACTAATGACACTTTATTTTTTCGAAATAAAGTAATTTTTTTGAAGCCTAGGAACTTCTGGGAGAAAAAATAATTAATGACTTGGGTTGGTTAAGGAATTCGAAATTCGATAAAACCAGGTAAAACGTGTATTGTATAATCAGATTGAATATGGGCGAGGGTCAGAAATTTTATAGGTTAAATAGGTTCTGTTTTATGAAGGTCCTGAAATGATTTAATGGCAAATCAATGGAATCTCTCAAGAAACCCATAGGATCTGTAATTTTGACAATGTGTGGCAGGGCAGCTACGTTGAGTATTTGAGTACATATCACTCACCTTATGACAATCAGCTTGCTCGAGGAATGCGTTGAAAGTGTTCACGGTAATTTTAGCTGGAGATAACTTGATGGCTTCTCTGTTTGGTATGTATCCGAACCTCTCTTGACCCTTGACCTGGGGGACCATGTATGCCGGAGGTTCGGCCTCCAAATAGCACGCCAGCGTTGTGTACAAAACTGCGAAGAGATCGGGGAATTTGGCTATGCATATTGGTTTTATTGATTCTTCCTGCAGCATTTCTCCTAAGGCACTTATCAGCTGAAAAATAACATTTATTATATATTTTACGGTGTATTGGTCCAGTTAATGACCCTAGTCAGGTGAAGTCTCCGTAAAGTACATACGTTATAAGTATGCAAGCTGTATAGATATGCGCAAGCTGGATGCATCTTCATAAGATACAATACAATACAATACAAATACTCTTTATTGCGCAAAATACTTACAGTTAAGGGCTGAAGCGCAGCAATATGATTCTCCGTAATGTGGTATGGATCCTCATATAGTTCTACCGAGGTCATCAGCCGGAGGAAATTGTCAATGATGGCCGACGACAGACTCTCGTCTCGGGCCAAGTAGCGCCAGCAGGCTATCACACACCTGGGAATTAGGAAGAAATTTTATTATAGCTATCCATTTTCGCCTTATAAAAATAAGTTTTTAAAACGCCGGTAGCATATCAATCACTCCGTAATATTCCGATTAAAAGAGTAGAATCATCACATTTCTTCATGTGTGTCATAAAAGAGATCCACATAGATCATTAAGGGGCAGTAGTATCAGATAGACACCAAACGGGACCGCAAACCCTGCCCAGAGCGTGGTAAGCGAGGAGGCGGGAGAGTTCTATAGGATGCTAATAAGGATAATAAATCACTTCACCACTTACATTATCCACCTAACGCGCATACCTTACACGTTCTGTATTCTTAGTCCACAACGCATGCCAACGCATCGGCTTTATCTCTGGCATGTTACATTTGTCATGGGCAATAGTATTCACTTTCCACCAGGTGAGCTGCTTGCTCGTTTATTACACCACGCAGACAGAAACATCAATTGGACGAAAAACTTACGGTTTCAGTGGCATCCTTTGTCCCAACAGCACGGCGGTCACTGCGTTGGAGTGGTGACGAGTCAGTGATGTCAGAGGTCTCATCAGTTTCTCCCTTGCCTCCTCCCCTACGTTGTTCATCGTCGACAGCATCACCTCCACAATCCGCTCGATGCTTTGGAACAAATCCTGACCTTTCTTTACAAAATACGCGTCTAAAATTGCACTTGTTCCAACACTTCTCACTTCCTGATCGTCGTAACCTTCTAGAAGACTTTCAATAAACTGCATTGTATGAAGATGAGGTATTTTCCCTGATATAGTGTCACACAAACTCGTGCAGTATTCAGAGATCATATTGAGATCGTTCGATAGTATATTGTTTTGTAGATTTGCGAGATTCGACATGCATTCGTCGTTAGGTTCGATCGTGTGGCCTTCGTACAGATCCTGAATTTGGACTATAACTTTAATACAGTCTATGGTTGTTAATCTGACTGAGAAATTAGTATCTGCCACTCCAGGAACGACAAGCCCTAACAAATAGCCCATCTGACCGAACTTGCTGGGTGTTTCATAGTTCAGTTTCACATTTTTGATGTAACTTTCGAAGACTACTTGAATAATCATTACGGACGCTGTTCTTATTTCGTCATTATCGTGTCGTATCCATTCGATTAAAAGGCCGATTAGATCATCTATTGTACTTAGGCATGTTGATTGTATGATCAGCTCCCTAATTAGGTGATGTAGCAGAGTCAAGCTGTCGTTCAGTGTCTTTGCCAGTAGATCATTCTGGTCGCCGTTACCTTCGACTTCATATTTGCGTTTAAACGATGATAACTCTCCAAAAATGCTATTGAATAACACCCGCAATATAGTATTCCTTTCTTCGGGTAAAATACCTTTCTGTAATTTAGTGAGCGCTTTAGAGGCTTTCACAATTATTGGATATAATTCAACGTTACGCTTATCCAAATTTGGGTTGTATATCTGTTCCAAAACAGCATTCAATAGTTGCCAACGGTTTCTAAGTGCCACGTTATGATGAGCAGCTGGATATAGCGCTTTACTGATCTCATATAGAGTCGTAACGCTCGCTTTGCATAGGTCAAAAGGAGGGTTAGTTTTCAAAATCTCAAATATAATCGATGTAACGTTATCGCCCAGTCTCGCTAGAACATGAACGTCCAAGCATTCACTTGCTACTTTTCCGTAACAAGTTATTATTGCATATTTGACGACACTCAACTCCTGCTCGCTTTTAGAGTGCCTCGATGATAAGAAATTTAATATTTTACTACCCCGTTTAGCTTCATTCTCTTTATACATAGCATCAAGTTCGTTCTGAATAAATTCCCCGTGCTGTCTCGAAGCTATTCCTATTGCTTTGCTGACGTAATTACAACTTTCCATCGGGATCATATTCAAAGCTAAAAGAATTATTTTGAGGACTTTTTCTACAACTGCAGCATTAGACATATGGCAAGCCAATATTGCCAAGTATTGTAAAGAAACTCCCTTAATCACAGGTGGTTGCTTTTTGGAAAGAATCTGTTGTGATAGCACCGTTGCTATATTCTCTACCCATTTATTGCTATTGACCTGCTCTACCGAAGAAACTAAGAGATCTAACAACATACTATGCCATTGTTCCATGGATTCATTCTTTTCTACAAACTTTAATAGTCGCTGTATCTCAACAGTCCAAGAATTTTTCAAGTTTTTATGCACGTCTTCTGAAAATTCCTCAAGAAATATAAGCAAATTCTTATTCCTTTCAATCTGATCTGGATCAGCAATGTAAGTTATACATCGAATGAAAACTAAATCTGGTGAACACTTGACTTCTACATCTTTATCTGTAGTTTGTTCGTCTACGCTTATATCAGAATTGTTTTGAAGTAATGAAGTGAGACAATGGCTGACTGTTGACATTGATGGAGTAAACTCTTCAACTGTCAATGCTGTTAGTAGCAAATTGCGTAATTGAGTCCGTACGCTTGTAACCGTGTTACACATTAGTATTAGAGAACTTTTACAAGTGTCTTGCAAGTCTGTAATATCGAATTTCGACATGTTCGCTGAGACCTCGTAACCACAATGCTTTATTATAAACTCTACCATCGTGAAGTCCTCTGGTGTTGTTATGCAGTTTCTATAAACGAGCCCTACTATGGCTTTGACTAGTAACTTTTTCATTTTTAATCCTTGCTCCATAGTAGTCATTACTTTTAAAATAGCTATGAATTTTGTGGCAAACTTATCCACGAATAATTGAGACGACGTTGTCAAATGAGTCAAAACTATGACCGCTTTCATTCTATCTTTTTCTTGATTATTTTTACATTGATGAAGTAAACTTTCAATAGTTTGATCAGGGAACTGACCTGCCATGTGATCGAAGCAACGTAGAACTTCAAAATGATTTTTAATTGTGTGAGGTTGGTCATAGTCTGGCTCGACGAGCACCAAATTGAACAGAACATGATTTATTGAATTTATTACACTATCGTTTAGTGTCAGTTTCGGATTTAAAGGGGATGGTGACAGTAAATACGCTATACATTGGCTGATGTAATAGAAATTAACCATCGGTTTGCGATACATAGACAGCAACGACAGAACGAACTTGTTAACAGTCTCATTAAACTGCCTCTCAGATATGAGACGGGTAATAGGTCCAAGAGCTTCTAATACCGATTCTGCAACTTTAGGCTCATGAGATGAGAGCCATTGGTTGTACAGCACATCAAATATAATCGAGAATTCCGTGACAAAATTGTCTTTAATGGATGTTATGTTGTCGTTTTCAACATTATCGCCTATTTGTTCCGAAACGGCGACGGCGAAATGGCCGAAGGCTGTAAAAGAAAAGTTTTTATTTCAGCATCTTTATCTCCTCTGTCAGCGAAAACTTTCAATACATTAGGAGTTATAGCTTCACAAGTGATACTTTTTAAAAAACGTTAAACTGATATCGAACCTGCGTTGCCTGAGTAATTAATGTTTAATGACTTAATGTTTTGTGTAGTGAAGAAAATTAAACAGTCGGATAGCAAAAAAACTAGCAAAGGCAAAATAAATTAAAAATTATCAGTCAACTCTTTTTCTACACATAATTTTTTGATTTGAACTTCCTTGCAATAGAAAATCTAGTAGAGGCCAGTTATTGGTTGTCGATTATCTTTTGTAGTTTAGAAGTAATCGCCTGGAATTATTTGTCGTTTCCAAACTGTACAGATAACTTAAGCCTTTTAACAGTGACTCACCATAAGCAAACGCCTGCTTCACGCCATCCTGCTTGACAAGTGAGAGCAGCGGCAGCATTTTGCCAAGGATCTCCTTGATGTGCGGCACTACGCCGTGCGTGTTGACGGCCGCGAGTGTGCCGAGCGTATGCGCGATCGTATAGTGCGGCACTGACGCCGGGGACAGCTGATTGATCAGGGAACGGAGTACCTGGCAACAACAACTCTTGATAAAAGTTGTGCAATAAATATTTTTAAATCCCGACGAACAACGACGGCGGTTATGTGTTTAACGGCGGTGTGTCTCTGTCCGGGCGTATGTCAGTAATGCGTGGTTCGATTTGAGTGTGATGGGACAGGTTCTTAATAATGTTTGATGAAAATCAGTAAAGCTGTTTCAAAGACTTTATCTTCGATTTCTTCTAATAAGATCTTTTAACGCAGTTGGTTTGTCCTGTCTGAATGAAATTTTATCGCCTATTTTCTGAAGTTTTTTAAATGTTCAATTTAAGTTTTGATTTGTTGCTTTCCGGTGTGAAGGATAATTGTAATTTCACAAGTTCAAGACGTATTCCTTCTGATCCCTCAGGGTTACAACACATCTGTGATCCTTGTACTTGAGGTCGAACGACCTTATCTTTAGAAGGTTATAGATGCCATGGACAATATCGCGTTGCTTGCTCGTTTATTATATTTTGTGACATAAAAAAGTGAAGGAAATGAATGGATCTCATGGACGGTTTCATAATTTGCCGTATTAATTTAATTTACCATCCACGGTAAAGTCATGCCGTGTGGGCGTTAACGGTCTATCTAAAATGTTGTCAGCGTAGTACTATAAAGCCTGATTTACACGTGGACACTTAATAGCGAGTGCTTAGTTTACACGTGTCCACTTGGAAGGCAATTCGCACTTGCCGATCGGTTTACACCACTGTCACTGTCGTATGCATCTAATCAATATTATGCATACAAGAAAATTGTTTTTGTGTGCATGCGCAAACGGCTCCAGCTAGAGCTTCTTAGCTAGCCTAGGTCTAGGAGGTAGAGATACAATATGCGTAGGATGTAGTCAAACGATTTTATTGACATACGAAACATAATTAGCGAACTTCGTGGAGTCTTCCTTGAGCTTACCAAATAATGTGTAGTATGTGTGATACTTCTAAATATTTTACTTTTAATAGCGCGTGTTTAAGAATCATAAAAAGCGTTAACGACAAAGCATCCACGACAACATTAAAAAAAAATACTTATATAGAATCAACTAACGACTTGTCGACCTGTTTGGTGTGGTGGTTAGAAACTCCGCTGCTATACCATAAGGTCGCAGGTTCGAATCCCGCTAGGGGCACATGTGTGTATGATGAATACAGACAATTGTGTTCCCGAGTTATGGATGTTTTCAATTATCTATGTATTTATTTACAAGAAAAGAAGTATTTGTGTATGTTATCAACCCACTGGCATCTACAATACACGCCTAGTTGCTTAGTGTGGAACTAGATGGCGCTGTGTGTATGCGCAAAGATATATATTCAAAAAGAAAAAGTGCAATATTTTTATATTTTGTTACTGAATTATACTGAAAAATAAAAACGGTTAAATACATATAAAAAATAATGTAAAACAAATTAACTCTGTATATTTAAGACGGAGTGGATAACTAATGGCTGGTGGGCATCAAAGTTGGGGGGGGGGGGGCTATGTCCAGCAGTGGGCGTCCTTATATTACGATGATAAGTTTATAATGATATTCAATTCATGCATGCATATATATACAGAGTTTTATTTACTTTTATAGTTGGTTTGTATGAACATATCAGCTGTAATATTCTATTGTGACAAACAACTGAACTGACATTGAAAACCATTTAGTATATTTTTTTATTGCATCAAAAAAATTACATATAACAGAGTACAAACAATATGTCATGTACAAAGGTGGACTTCTTTTCTCTTTAAGAGTTCTCTTCCATTCAATCTGAGCATTGAACTGAGTAAATTTGGTGTTTAGCAGCAAATTGTGTGCAAATAAAAAAATACTACAAGAATTAATAAAACAAATAAAATGATAACCAAATAATAAACTTATATCAAATATAATACAAATACCTACTGCGAAATAAATACATAGGTATTTATTATAAACCTACTTACCTACCTACAGATAATAATATCACATGGGAGAGGTAATGTTCTTTTATCCATCTAGTTCTATTTACAAAATTATTAGCACACCAGATGCATCAATCCAATATTACGTGTATAAATATGAATCTGGTCTGATAATCTGGCATCGCATGCATATAGTTTACACTGACTCACATAATATTTATATTTCAGTTACAGAAATGTTGTGGCCTCATAGGTATGGCTCATTTTGTTTGTTCAAAACTCAAGGACATTTTACTGAAAATTTAATAGTAATATGAAGCATACTGTGTCAATCGCGGTTATACATTTTCATACTGATATTATAAAAACGTGAGTTTGTCCATCTGGAACCAATTTGCATGTAAAAATTCCAGATTCGAACTCGTAATTATATTTTATTGCTCAACATAATACAAACACGGCCTCCGTGGCTCAATGTAAACAACATTGAGTTTACGATTCGGAGGTCGCGGGTTCGAACCCCAGCGGGGTACATGTTTAAGTACTCGGTTTGGTTGGTGGTAGGGCATTTTAAATGTCCGCCTGGCTAGCTACCACCATCTTATCTAAATCTGCCGCCTGGCTAGCTACCACCATCTTATCTAAATCTGCCGCCAAGCAGCAATGTTAATGGCATTGTTGTGTTCCGGTTGTCAGAGATAAGATAGCCAGTCCACCAAATGTGATGGGGTTGCCGGGTCAGTACGCTTCCACCTTCGACCTCATCTTCACTTAACATCAGGTGTGATTGAGGTCAAGTATGAACCCATAGTGCAAAAAAGAAAACAATGTTACAACGAAAACAAGATAGTTGTATGTAACTTGTTTACTTCGAACCAACTTATGGATTGAGTGAGGTGCACTTAAAACCAATAAATAACATAGGTACGACAACAATCGGAGAAAATGTACCTGAAACAATTCAGATTCCAACAAACTCACACAACAGTTAGGCTGTTAAGGTAGAAGATATTTTATGTACTACTAGAGTACCTAAATCGGGTTTTATAAAAAAGTGAGATAATAGATAAGATTTATTATCAACGCCATGCATGACTGACATGAACAAAAGAGTGGCTATATTGTTGTAAAAGTGGAAGTAAAAAATCTAAATTAATAAACGGTAAAGTACTGACTGACTCATAGATGATGATCTGTACATACCAAATGCATGCAGATGTGCATTGAAATTTGGAAAGCATATTCCATAGGTGGCTTAGAGTAGAAGGCATTTCTTGAGCATGACTTAAGCTTGACATTGTTATTTTTAATTGTGAATGGTATAAGATTTTAAGTATATAAGCAGATTTTAATATTTGCACGTCTGCAAACAGACTGGATACACCGAACTCTAATTTTATTAAGAACTTTATATAACTGTATTCATGCAAATTATTGATTGATTGATTGATTTTGCACTCCATTTCAAACAAAAGTGAATTCCTCCGGAATCAAGGCCTCTAGAAAAATTGAAATTGATATTCAAGGGAAATTTTTCAAGTGGCACCCCCAAATCCGAAACTATGAGGAATAACGAAAAGTACTCAAGGAGCCTCAGGTCTGATTTTGATGTAAACTAAAACTGCATCATTGGATTTTTGAAAAATCAATATTCCTAGCCAGGAATCGAACAATTTTATCCGTGAGGAATGGAACTTTATGCAATATTACACAGAGATGACAAACAAGTCTGACGGAAAAAAATGTCAAGTCGTTTACATTGCTGGGCTACTTTTTGCCACTATTTTTGTTGACAATATCAAAACAACAATTCCACTGTGTGTATTCTAGCATCACGGACATTTAAATCCTGCTATTCTCATGCTAGATGGTGCTGGAAGTGTTTTAAAATGCGCTATAATAGTTTTCCTTTCCCAATTTTTGCACATCAACTGATTAAAAAAGTTCACCACTGGACATAAGTCTCTCCCATGGCGCAATTTCCATCACTATACATGAGAGGATGTGCCCTAATCATTACACTGGGCAAGCGGGTTGGCCATTGTATACACAATAATTGTTTGGGAAGCTGTGCGAGAAAATAATACTTTCAATATTATCATCAGCCTGAAAACATCCCACTGCAGGGATATCCCTCGTATATGCGGGAGTATGGGCCATAGTTCACCACGCTGACCCATCGTGGGTTCACATGCCTTTGAATTTTTATTTCTCAGGTATGCTGGATCCTTGCGATGTTTTCCTTCACCATTTAAGAGCAGTCAGATAAATACACATAAGGATTTAAATTAAACTTAAAAACTCATTGGCACATGGCCTGCCTGGGCATCGAACCTGGACCTCCTAAATTGGTAGACCGCGACTTAACCCCTTGAGCCACCGACGCTCACCTTTTTATTTATTTCACTAACAAAGTTGCTATCAATGCGGAGTCAACTATAAATATATTAATATCCTCAAAAACGTATGTAAAAATAGTATCAGCTCAGTTAAACTCCTTTGTCACCCAAACATTTTATAGATGTACTGGAAAATGTATTCCAGAAGTTAAACTGGAGCCAAAAAGGATTAAGAATAAACAGAAGCTACTTAAGGCATTTAAGGTTCGCAGATGATATTGTGATCTTCACCGAGACTCCTAAAGAACTAGAACATATGATAGGTTTACGAGACGAGCAAAGTGATGAGCAATATAGAGGCTGTATTATGGAACCATGCTCGGACCCAGCTAATAAACTGAAATTTTTTTTTTAATCTTGTTTTTATTTGAGGCTTCTGTACACCCTGGGCGACCATGCCAGCCTCATTGATACATTCGCCTTTTTAAACCTCACTCTCTTTTTGCAATTGACAATCCAACGAATTTATACAGACTGACAGCACTCCTACTGTGATTGTTGACTATAAAATTACGTTACATTAGTTCATTCCACATTACATTGTATAATAAAATAAATTTAGTTTGTGTAATGTAACCAAACAAAAATATAAACTACAGTTAGAAAGAAACTTACATAGATAGGTGCAAAGTGCAAAATTTGATGGTTAAAGTCGCATTAGTTGGTCTGTAGTAATAGTTGTGACATTTTGAGGAATGCGCTTTCATTACACCAAGCTCTATCCATATTTGGTTAATGTGGTAAAGGAAGTCCAAATTTCGGTCTGCATTTTGAAGGTGCTTGTACAATAAGCGTGTAAATTCATAGTGGGGTAACCACAATATCTAGTGACCTGTACATTTTAAACCAATCTTACAGACAATCTGATAAAATTTTGAAAAGGCTCCATGTGATTTCTTTTCACCCATTAACATTTTAATCACAAATAAATTTAAACACATAGAAATACCACTTACCAAATCTAAATTTTCATGTCCAACGGCAACCAGTACAGCTGAGGCTCCCATTTGCACCACTGGCTCATATCCCACATTGTCCATCATGGCTCGGAGCATAGAGTTGACTAACTCTGTCGCTGCATGTGACTCTAACCTCTTCACTTGGTTTACACATGTTTGCTCCAAGACTCTATGATTGAAAAAAATTATTTGTTTATTGGTCAAGTCAATGAAATCACGTCAATGCTTACTATTTTCAATATTAATTAAGCGGGTTCAATATATTATACTGATAGTCATGTAGGATAGAATACAATACCCCACAGTAGACTATCGTAAATAGAATACCGTGACCCAATAAACACTTCCCGATATACATTTATACATGAACAACACACAGATAGATTTTTGTTTTATTTCAGCACTTATTACACTTTTCAAATTGTATGAAATCGAATTAGGAAATCGAAAGATATTATTGAAGTTAGAACTGTTATGATTCCAATTTAGTGCAATTGGAAGGACCGCACTACTTCCTAAATTGTTTACGATTGAGGTGAGTTTAATTGCATTAGAGTGACTAGTAGGCAAAATTATTTTTTCATATAGTAGAAATAATAATAATTACGACAATGAACGTAGAAAATAACTGTTGTTACTTTGTAGTGGCTGATTCATGTTATTTGTGGTTTATATGTTTTGATTTATGTTTGTGTTTTACAGATACGGCGCTATTGACACATGCAACCTAATGTTATTTTACTTGACAAATGCGAGTAGATGTCCCATTTAGAAATGCAATTTAGTCTAGAGTATCACTTCCAACTTCGATTTCCTACAATTGGATAGTGTAAGCGGTTAAGTAGTTGTATTTTAAATGACTGAGCGAGAAGGTCGGTGCTTTACGTGACTGATGACTGCACACTCAAAAAATACTCACTTCACAATATTACCCAACAGCGTAGCGTTGACTTTGGCAGAATTCTTGTAAAATTCGCAAAATATTTCCACCACTTCATTCGGGTAGGAATTAGCTATTTTGGACAAAGATTTGATCACGACATTATTGACAGAGTTCTCGTTATCTCCTAGTGCACTAATTAGCACTGTTACTGTATCTGAAAGTAATGTGTAAATAAATAAAATTTGATACTAGACCCGAAATCTTCAGATGCGCGGTATTTCAACAATTCTATTCCTTTACCTTTCAAATATTCAGTTTTTGTCGAAGTCATTTTGGCGGCAACATGTGTGGAATAATTATTTGAAAACTAATCACACAAAGGAATTTATTCAGTTAGCACGTTTTAATATCATAAATAAGAAATAGTCAATCGGCTCGGTTTTCGCCACTTGTCTATCTATGAAAACGAATGACATAAAATATATGCATGACAAACAAAACAACAGAAAATGAAAGCAATATTGTATTTTTTTTATTCCCACTCAGCTCAGTCATTGAGATGGGAGGCAAAGGGTGCAAGTCCATACAGCCTCGTCTTTTTTTGTTTATAGTTTTATTCACTCCTCTAGTAGAAGGCAAACGATATAAACCTATACAGCCTGGTCTTAATTCTCTTATTTCTTCAGTTTATATTTCAGTCTCAGTCAAAACAAGTAATTCGTCTTATACTTGGCGTATACAGAGTCTAGTCACAGTCAAGTCATTCTCTTTAGAGGCCGAATGCTTTACAAATTTTAGCGGCTTCTTGTGGGAACCCGAAAGCTTCGTTAGGCACTTTAATTAACACTTCCATTTACTTCTACACCGTCACTGACTGGTGCCATACAATATTCTGCCGTTAACTCAGAATGCACACGAACAAGAAATAAAAACAAACATGCAACTTCACTCGCTGCGCTGCTCGCTGCGCTAAGTTCCCGCCAAGAAGTCCTATTCTCTATGGATAATGAAATTGTGTTGCCTGCGTAATATTCTCAAGCTCACGAATTGGAAATCCCCATAATATTTTTTAATCTTATTTTGATAAACTATGAACGCAGTATTATTTAAAAAATGCCTCGTTAGTTATAAAGCTAATTTATCATTATCAGTTTCTAAAAGCAATATTGTTGTTTTCTCTCGTAAAAGGGTAATTCCGGTAATAAATATTTCTTTTGATCAGTTAGTAATTCCAGTAGCTGAAGAAGTTTTCTTCTTGGGGAAAAAATTTAATGGAAAATTCAATGGAGTGGCACATGTAAACTATATAAGCAAAAAATGCGAGAAGAGTATTAATGTACTGAGGGCATTGTCCGGTGTGTGGTGGGGTGCTCATCCTTGTTCAATGAGATTGTTTTATAATGCATTAATTAGAAGCCTATTGGATTATGGCACATTCTCCATGTCTCCTGCTAATAAGCAAGCCCTTAAAAAATTGGACCTGATTCAGTCTAAGAGCCTTCGATTAGTCGTAGGTGCTATGAAGAGCACCCCTATTAATGCTCTGCAAGTTGAGTGCTCTGATCCTCCTCTTCATCTTAGAAGGCAATTTTTATCAGATCGATATTTATTTAAAGTTTCTCAATTCAGTGGTCATCCTATTTTACCAAAATTAAGGTCTTTATCACGACTAATGGAAAATAATAACTTCTGGCGCTGCAGGTCCCCTCCCCACCTCATTGTTAGTTATAAGAAATTGATTAATCTTGATCCTGTCGTAAATTTTCCTTGTCATCCACTTTTCTTTTATGACTACAAAATATTGGTTTTCACTCCGAATATACGTTTATCAATAGGCATTGTCAAAAATTCCGTTGAGCCAAATCAATTGCTAAAGACTTTCATCCAGCAACATTTCTTGGACGCTGAGGTATTTTTCACAGATGCATCGAAATCTACTGTATCGTCAGTACTAACTGACGAAGATGGTCCCTTGCAACGAGTCGTCTCATCGAATGTTGACGAATGTGTAGGTGCAGCTTTCTTACATCATAATGCAGGTTATTTCAAACTTTTTAAATATTCTCCTAGTACTTCCAGTTACTCAGGTGAATGCATGGGTATCCTCGAATGTTTAAAATACATTTTATCAAAAAGTTTTAAAAGATCAATCATTTTTACAGATTCACTTAGTTGCCTGCAGTCTTTGCTCTCAAACCCTTTTAATAAGAATTCCTTTTATCCGTTATCCTTGGAGATTAAAAGCATTTTGTTGCAATGTTCGTACAACAATCTAGACATTACTCTGGCATGGATCCCTAGTCATGTGGGAATCCAAGGTAACGAAGCTGTTGATAAATTGGCTAAACTAGCTGCTCTTCAAGGTGTTTACAATAAATCGGTTTACAGCCAAGATTTGTCTAGTGTTCCTCGCTCATTACTCGAGGAACATTGGAATAAAGACTGGTCCAATTCAACAAAAGCCAAATTTTATCGCCAATCTCAACCTTGTGTGTCTTTGCGTCCATGGTTCTCTAAATTAAAAATCGACAAAAAGTTCTCTTCCACTATTTCCCGTTTGAGATTTGGTCATTGTTGTTCTCCATCTCACTTGGCTAAACTTAGGGTTCGTGACTCATCAATTTGCGAGTGTGGTTTGGAAGATGGGAACATTATCCATATTTTATTTGACTGTCCTTTATATCAGTCATTGCCGTTTTATAATTTATTGGTGTTTTATAAAGCGCCTCTCCCTGTTAACTTGTCCTCTATTTTGTCACTGACCAATAAAATATATGTAAAATGTATGCTAAAATATTTATCTCATCATAAAATTCTTCTATAGCTTTTTATTTATATATATTTTTTAACTTTTGGTATTTGTGTTAGCGGAGCTTTTCCAGCCGATTCAGGTGGGCTTTGGCTCTAGAGGGGGCTGCGAAGCTGCGGTGCATGCTACAAGGACGTTCTTGCAAAACTGCCCCGACAAAGTGCTGCTAAAGGTAGATGTTCGCAATGCCTTTAATGCCATCGATCGGGGTTCGTTTCTGACGCAGGTCAAGCAGCATGTGCCATCATTACTTCCCTACCTGCGGCAGTGCTACGGCACCCCTTCGGATCTTGTGTATCAAACGCACCTACTTAAGTCTAGCGTGGGATGTCAGCAGGGTGATCCACTGGGTCCGGCAATTTTTAGTCTAGGTATCCATCCTTTTATCACCTCTCTCCGCTCCAGGTTTAACGTCTGGTACCTAGATGACGGTACTCTGGGTGGAGACGCCGATACCGTCCTGGCCGATCTGGATGATCTCAGAGACAAATTCGCATCTGTAGGGCTCGAACTGAATTTTGCTAAATGCGAGCTCCATATCCCACCGTCTATAGGTGCTGTGGAACGGCAGCACATCTTGACTAAGTTCAACGCTGTGGCGCCTGGTATAGGAATGGTGACTAGTGAGTCGCTACAACTTCTGGGAGCGCCTTTGCTCGACGAGTCAGTTCCGAGCTTCATGCGGCAGCGTATGGAGGAGTTCCGGGAGACCTCCGATCGCCTGTGCCACATCAACGCCCATATGGCACTAACTTTAATTAAATTTTGTCTTTTTGTTCCAAAATTTACGTACCTGTTACGGTGTGCACAGTTATGGAAGTTTGAGTCCTTACTTCACGATGTAGACGCAGGCATCTCTGCTATACTCTCTAAAGTATTGAACATCCATCTTTCCGAGAGGGCGTGGACTCAGGCTTCTCTTCCGGTGCGGTTTGGAGGCTTGGGCATTAGGAAGGCTTCGGAGGTCTCCTTGCCTGGATTTCTGGCTTCGGCGGGCGGCTGCCGGGACCTCTTCACAAAAATCACGACCGCTGCTCTGGGGTCGGTAGAGGTCGCATACCTATGCGAGGCACGGGAGAAGTGGTGTCGGTTGTGTCCGGACCAGTCTATTCCCGCCAACTTATCCTCTCAAAGACAGTGGGATGAACCATTATGCCTGAAAGTTCAGCAGAGACTGTTGAACTCTAGCTCGAACTCTGTGGACCGTGCCCGGCTTTTGGCCGTTTTTGAGAGGGAGTCTGGGTGCTGGCTCAATGCCCTGCCATCGTCAGCAGTTGGTACCTTACTGGACAACACTAGTCTCTCACTCATAGTTGGGTTGAGGCTGGGGGTAAAAGTTGTACAGCCACATCTGTGCAGGTGTGGGCAGGCGAGCGTATGTGGGTTGGGGCATCACGGGCTGGCGTGCAAGAAGAGTGCGGGCCGCATCCCGCGCCACGCCAACCTGAACGACGTGCTCCGGCGGGCCCTTGCCTCGGCGAACGTTCCGGCTACGTTAGAACCAAACGGAGTCGTTCGATCGGATGGTAAGAGGCCCGATGGAGTTTCACATGTAGCGTGGAGAGAGGGCAAGTTCCTCGCATGGGACGTAACCTGCGTGGACACGCTAGCGCCGACCCACCTGCGTGCGACTGCGGAGGTGGCGGGCGCGGCCGCTGCGGGTGCCGAAATAAAAAAGTCACGTAAATACCAGGATTTACAGGAAGGTTACGTGTTCGTACCGGTTGGGGTCGAGACGATGGGACCTTGGGGCCCTCAGACAAAACGCCTGGTCCAAGACCTGTCGGCGCGTCTCATCGAGGCTTCTGGTGACCACAGAGCGGGCGGCTTCCTGGCTCAGAGAATAAGTCTCGCTATTCAGCGCGGGAACGCCGCTTGCCTGTTGGGCACAATGCCGCCTCGAGGAGATGCGCTAGATGGAATTTTTTACCTATGATTGAATTGTTATTGTTGTTTATTTGAGAAATTTATTGACATGTAATTAAAATTCTTATTACACTTTTGGTATTATATTTATATCATCTACATATTATGTATATTATTAATTTGTATCGGGGCAATTTTTCACTCGAAACTGGCAGTAATGTCCCTCGACAGTGAGGTTGACTGGTTGCCATCCTCAAAAATAAGAAGAAGAAGTTATAAAGCTGCTATCTCGAAGCCACAAGTATTTTTGTTGAAGTCCCTTTACTGATTTTATATGAAATATCTATCATGATCTTTCCTTAATTTGTTTGCGATACTATGTTATTTATAAGAAATCGAAGACCGTCGATATACCTTTTCGATCGGTATGATAAAAGTATATAGATGTTTTTTTTTTACTTTCGGTACACCAATTCCTATTTGACCTCTATTTATTTTTGAAAATAGACTAATATTTCCATTCAGAAATTATTTATTAACTTTTCTTCCAAACTTGGCTTTTTTAGTCCACTTGTATAAGTGTGTCCCCTATTTTTAGAGTTCTATAATGGATAGTGTATAATTGTATGAACTGTGGCCGCAGCTATCACTGCGAAGTCCATCATCGCTAAAGTTAGAACGCCTCCAACGTGTGGAGAGGGACCTGTAATTTACGTTTTGCCCAACATGTGGATGTGACTTAGATTGGAGGTGAATGAAGGAATGTTTTTCTCTGTTGTTCAATTAGTCTAAAAATTAATTAGACATCTGAATCTAATTATTCCAAGTTATAGCTTCTATAAGATAATTTCTAACGTTAGGTAACCTCTTACATCGAGAAATCTAGGTACCCAATATAATTTTACATAACATTTTGAGTCTATGGGACCATAATTGCTTTTCCTCTACTTTCCGGAGAAAAAATATTTGAATTAGGGTCGGTTTACACGAATGTAATAATATCTTTACTATTATAATCTAAATGAAATTCGCAATGAATAGAATTTAATTTTAAATTTTATTTTACACATGAGTAAAGTATTTACAAAGGACTAGTTTGGAACTAGAAGTTCTTGTATAAGATACCTACATTTTTATCGAATGTTCTACCCATTTAATAATATTCATTGGACTAATTCTTCTTTTTTTGCAATTTCGAAGTTCTATCAGTTTTAAGATATTAAAACATTATTTAAAAATGTATTGAGACTCAGTCATGCGATCTCAATCTCAAGATCTATTTATTAATATGGTCCTAAGAGTCGATTGATCACGCACGCAAAATAATAGGTATTTTCTTTTTATTCCGAAATTAATATTATGTTTTGAAAATGTGAAACGCCTAAGCTCTAGATCATATTATTTGTTTTAATTATTACCCAAAGTTTCGTTAATTTTCAAATGGTAATTACGTAATTTCCACGTAGTTACGAATGTACTTTCAGGTTTAATTTAAAATCTTTGCCTACAGAGACTAAGTATCGTGTTTTCGAAACACATGATCACTACAACTAAGAATAAGTCTTGTATTTGATTGCATAATTAATAAAAAGTGACAAGCGCATTGTTGACTAAAAGGGGCTGGTTTTAAGCTAAGTCATCAAGGTCGATTAGATCTCACTTGGCTACCTACTTACTATTGTAGATAAAATAAAAATGGTAGTTGGCCATAAAAATGCTTCTTTGTTTTTTTACATTAAGTAGGTATATACTGTCCATATGGTACCAATTTATTTAAAATAGATTTATCACTGGGTTGTAAATGCGAGAAAATATTATCAATGCAAGTAGCTGATGTAGAAGCTATTCTAGTGGGCTCTGAAAAAAGATTAGAAAGATTATAGCAACTGAACAAAGATTTAAATCTTCTAGTTTGAGTGCTATCTTCAAATATGTATATATTAAAATCTCCGCAATCTACCCTATATTAATGATAAGGGTCGTCGGAAATCGCTGGTAGCAGGCCGCTTCCAATCGGTCGCTCTTGAAATCAATAGGAGAGGCCTATGTTCAGTAGTGAACGTTCTGTGGCTGATATATATGATGATGAAACTATGTTAGTAGATACTGCAAATTAAAAATACAAAGAAAATTCTTATCGATTGGGGCTTTACAGTCTCTCGGAACAAACTTTATAGAGTACCTACCTAATATAATTATACGGCAAACTCGCTATTTTTGCGTCGATGTGGCATGATGCATGTATGTATCTATACAATGAAATAATTCCTTCAAAACCTTTAGTATGTAACCGGTCTGTGAAAAATTAAAACACCCTTCCGTACTTTGACGATTTTCGTTCCTCTGTAATCTGTTTAGTCTATGGTTTCCCTCCTGCGGATGACGACGGGTGAACGAACACTCCACTCGCGTTTCTTGTAAATCGCGATTTTCTCGGACGTATCTACGGTTTTGTTTGAAGAACGGATTTATTTTACACAAAACTAAATACCTAAACATTTGCGTAACTATTCACCACTTAGCACGAATTATTTCTTATCTACCAAACAACTTTCACCGGATTAAATTCATTGGTAATTCGATTGAAAAAAGGGGTTGAAAATCGGTGGTCTAATAATATTAAATTGATAACAATGTACCCGTGTGCTAGGTCGTCTACCGATATATCTGTGTGATGTACTGTGTGATTCGTTTAAGTGACAAAGCAAGCGCGGCTCCCGACGGAGACTATTATCCTATTCGTGATTATTACATCGGGCCGGGAACTGGCCACTTGGTTTAGTCGTCGCCGGGACTCCAAAGCGGTAAATACGGAGTTGCAAATCCTGCTTCGCATCATACACCGTCAGGATTACGGTGAGTGAACTTCCTGTCTCTCGCGGCTTCGTTGGGCGTTAGTTTCTCGCCTCCCGTACGCGGTGGCTGACATTGAATAGTGTCCGATCAGCTGCCCAACTCGCTAAAAATAGCAATAAAATGTCAAGTCTGTCCTGGCACCGGGAAGCAATCAGCTGATCCAAACACAGGTTTAATTATATCCAATTAGGTAACATTCTGAC
This sequence comes from Oegoconia quadripuncta, assembly GCA_949316235.1. Taxonomy (NCBI): domain Eukaryota; kingdom Metazoa; phylum Arthropoda; class Insecta; order Lepidoptera; family Autostichidae; genus Oegoconia; species Oegoconia quadripuncta. The sequence goes on from OX438751.1 coordinate 4,353,291, forward strand.
TTTTGAAGATCAATCTTATCTGGTGTTACGTTTAAATAGCTTGATTATTTCATGGTGATAAGATATCTGTATGATAGGGTATATAATTGGCAGTCTTGACACCGTTTCAGTGATTGAACTTATTCCTTTTCAGATCTAAAAATGGTGCAGCAAGATTTGACTTAGGAGTGTTGGACGCTGTCGTTAGATAGTGCTAGTCAGAGATGGCTCGAGGTGGCTCACGGGTGTGAGCTCCGTGCGAGCTGCGGACGCTGGTGGTGTGTGCTTGTGGTGTCTAGTCATAGTGTGAGTGAGTGCGTGCCGGAATGCCCTCAGCGATGTTGTCGTCAGTGCTTGAAGAGGAGCCCGACCTGTATGAGGCGTTCCCGCCACATGTGGACCCTACCGGCATCACAATCCTTACAGACAGTCCTCCAGGTGAGTTATTCTATTTAAAATTGTAATATTTCGTTTTTACTACATTATTCAAAAAATTTTTTATTAGTGTGCTATCCTTTAAATGTATCTTATAACTTTGACTGCTATGCTGTGGCATGCATTAAACTATCATGTGTTGCAAAATTTTGCAGGATATATTTAAAATAAGTATTTAAATTATGGTTCTTTTAGTGCATTTTAGATTGGTGTTTTAGTTTTCAGTTTTACATGATGGTCACTCAATGTGATTGTTCTAAAAAACTTGCTAATCATCAACTCCAATTTTGAAAAACCAAAACTTAATGCCCAGTAACTAAAATGATATGTAAGTGTAAGAAATTATAATCTAAATCACTGCCTAATTAATCAATTACAAAATCTAGAATACTTGTCAGATTATTTATAAATTTGTAAAGAATAACTTAAAACCATTAGAGATTGATTAGCAATTTTTATTAATTTATTAACAAAATTACAAAAACAGCAAAAAGACAAAAGGCAAACAATTCTTATTAACTATTACCAAAGCCGCCGATGTGAAATAAGTCTATTATCCTGTGGGATTTATTTGTAGTATCGGATTACAGTACCCTATAATTTATTCCAGGATGTAGTAAATTGTAGTCTATCTTTGTATCAAATTTCATCCAAATCTGTTCAGGCGTTGAGGTACAAACATCGAAACTTTCGCATTTTATAATATTAATAATGACTGGTGATCACATTGACAGGATATGATCAATAATTCCTGCATCACTCTCTCTTCAATTTAAGAGCTATGCTCTTGTCGGTGGAGTCCTTATACCCTTAATAATTTAATTGAAACAAGGTGACATTGGGCACTTTGTAAAGATAATTCTGTCTGAATAAATATGTGGAATCACAACTGAGTAGTACAAGCAGGTTAAATATAATCATTAAATAGAGTGTCAACTACCATAGCTTTTACCTATGAGGACTGGTTAATTGTTGGTTTGGTCTATCTAGAAAATAATAATAAATACTTAGGACCCTTTTATTTTTTTTCCTTATTTAGGTTAGGAGACTTTTTCAAAGAGTATACACTAATCTCATCATAACTCTTGCTAACTAGTTGTCAGCCTATGTAATTCTTGTGGCAAACTTAAGGCAAAGAAGCTCCCGGTAGCCCTTGGATATGGATAGCAAGCATGGATATAGCTGTCTTATTATTCATATAATTATCAAATCACAAATTGAAACCCATAATCTGTTTAAAAGATCAACCCTAGAGTTTCTTGCTCGTTCTTCTCTGAGGAGTCAGCTTTGTGAATGAGCAGTAAATTTAAATGTAATGTTAATATTAATAGTGACGTTTTTAAGTGAGTTCTGCTTGCGTCTGTATCTTGCATTGTTGCTTCCACCAGACACATTTCATAAGTATTTGGTAGGTAGGTACATATTCTTCCGCAAGTCCTTACTTTAATTAATTTTTTAAATTAATTAAAATTCTTAATTAATTTTTACAACATAAATAAATAGTCTTTATTACACAAGATAATTTACAATAAGTTTTATGCTGACAATAAAACACAACTTTATATTCTTCTTTTTTCAATTTGTGTATTTTAATATCTATTGTGTTTTCACAAGAAGTATAAAATAAATATTATAGGTGACATAGTAGCAAAGTGGTAATTTGTTATTTGCATGTCTATTCTAATTAAGCATGCATGAGTATACACTTAGTTATTCTTTCAGGGTTCTGTTATGTTTGTTAAATAATAAGGAACGAATCTAGAGAATAAACTGACAAACTTATTTTTGTTAATATATTCATGTTTCTTGCTAAATGTATTCAATAATCATTGTTTCATTACTTTTTGGCGACAGATGTGCCAAAACACATGTTATTTTTATTTATCTTTTAGCTAGACTCTATCTATAAGGAAATTAAAAGAAAGATTATCACAGAGTACTGAGTAAAACTTGAATATGTGCACAAATCCGTCAAAATATTTGACTCTATTGAAGAGTGCAGAATGTTCCTACCTAAGCCTGTACTATGGGTACTATACTATACAACTATTAGTATAAACTAAGACTCGGAAATAAACATTCATTATACAAACATTTATCTCTCAGGATTCGAACCTGAAAACTTTGCAAACTAACACAATGCAACACAATTTACACCCTCCATTTTTAGTCTGTGGTTAAAGTGAATAATGGATTTATAAGGGGTCACTCAGACGTATAATAAAATTACCGACGTAATTTAGTGAAACAACAGACTTCAACAGATTTCTGTCGTTTTTCTATCAAATCAAATATTCTTTATTGCACAACATTAATAAATATTAACATAAGAAAAAACACCTAGTTTGTTCTAGGTTGGCCTCCTCGCCACTAAAAGCTTCGTCATTCCTTCATCAAATTCACAACTTGCGGAAATATCGCGAAATATATATTAAAAAATATATATTTCGCGATTTGCGATCAGTTGCCAAACTATAAAAAAAAATAAAAAATAAAAATGCAGTTGAGATCCTCTACCTTTTTCGAAGTCGATTACAAAATAACAGGTAGGTAGTATTTTGTACGGGCTCTCTTTGAAGACTGATAACTGCGGGTTTTGAGATAACGAAAAAAAACTTCGATGTTGCAATATTAATTATATAAAGATTTAAGTTTATAAGAACATTAGTTTTCTTAGTCGAGGACTCGACCTCCATTTTGGAAGCCGTTTTAAAAATATTCTATGGCCTCCAGTTACCAAGTTTGATACATCTCTGACAAAATTAAATCCGATCGGTTCAGCAGTTTGTACGTAAAAGCCGGACATACAGACTTCTCATTTATAATAGTAGTATGAATGAATCATTTCCATAAAAACCCTATCTCAATGACTTCATAATTTCAGCTCGAATCGTAGCAATAGGACGAACAAACAGACAATGTATTTGATTCAACCCTGAAATAGCAAGAAAATAACTCCAGAACCTTCTATGCTATACGAGTATTCCGTATTGCCATGGATTATTTCCCTGAAACGGCATAATGTCTCAGCGTTGTTTGTGAAACTTGGATACGTGTTGTCGTCTGTGTCCAAACAAGCCCAACTGCAACAATGGCCTTAACATTTACAATGAGATTCCATATTGGACGATTATGAGTTTATTCTGTTACTACGACCGGCCGTGCGGATGGCGGTCTCGAAGATAACAATGACCGCTAACCGACCCTTCAAAAAGTCGGAACTTCTATTTCTCGTGTTAGAATTGTAACTTAATAATATACTCGTCCCAAATACCGTAATGTCTCAAAATGAAAGTCTTTGATCAGTGTATGTTGCCAGTGACTACATATGGAACTGAAACATGGTTGCTCACTATGGGCGTCATACAAAGGCTCAAGGTCACTCAAACGGCAATGGAAAAAGCTATGCGCGGAGTATCCCTGCCGGATCGAATCAGAAAGAGGAGATCCGCAGGAAAACCAAGGTGACCGATATAGCCTGAAGAATTGTCAAACTTAAGTGGCAGTGGGCGGGGCACATTGCTCGTAGGACCGACGGCCGTTGGGTCGGAAAGGTTCTCCAGTGGCGACCACGCACCGGAAGACGCAGCGTGAGCAGGCCCCCCACGAGGTGAACCGACCGAGGTGGTAAAAATCGCGGGAAGCCGCTGGATGCGAGCAGCGCAGGACCGATCGTTGTGGAGATTCTTGGGGTAAAGCTTTTGTCCAGCAGTGGACGTCTTTCGGCTGATATGATGATTAAAATTACTGCTACTATTCAACATAATAAAAAATTGAATTAGACTAATATCACTTAGCGGTCATGTTCATACTCCGAGCTCGCTTATCATCTGAATAATCAGTAGCCTTTTGCAAATAGTTCGTTTTATGGTAAACTTGAATTTTGAATCTTGTTACAACGTATCCTTTGTGTAATTGATCCTTTGTGTAAACAGGAAGTTTATATTTGAGCTCTTGTTAGTGAATTTATTAAAGAAATGTTTGCAATCTCATTTCGGCAATACGAATGGGCCCTAAATTGCGGGTCAGTAGACCTTAATCCTACCAGACAGTAACGATTTGTTTAAAAACATACGCTTCGAATAGGATGTACACACATTTTCTTCCTTTGCGTTTTGTTTACGTTGGTTATGAGATGTGTGGGTAACCACCTCCGTGGGTCATTGTAATTTGGTCGGTAGTAGGGCATTTTTTAATGTCCGCCAGACTTGCTAAATCTTATCTAAGTAAATGTTGGATTTTTTACCATAAAATGTATCCAATGAGACGCTGGGGATCAAGTTCAATCTAATAACACCATCCACCACGTAATCGGTCTAGTCGTTTAGGCTACAGGATGCGCCAAAGGAACGGTCATACGAACTTACATACATTCACTCGAACATTACCCTCCTTTCTTGGGCAGTCGGGTAATATTTTTTTTTTGCACAACGGGTTGTTACTTCACCTCAATCACACCTGATGTTAAGTGAAGATGAGGTCGAAGGTGGAAGCGTACTGACCCGGAAACCCCAAAACATTTGGGGGACAGGCTATCTTATATCTGACAACCGGAACACAACAATGCTATTAACATTGCTCCTTGGCGGCATATTTAGATAAGATGGGTGTGCTAGCCAGGCGGACATTAAAAATGCCATTCCACCAACCAAACCGAGTACTACATGTATCCCGCTGAGGATCGAACCCGCGACCTCTGAATCGTAAACCCAATGTTGTTTACATTGAGCAACGGCGGCGGTAATGATTAAAACTCGGGTGGCGTCTGCTGTTGTGGAGCTGAAGGAAAGGTTTTATTAAGTACCTACTTAAAGGTACAAGCTTTTGTTTTAAAAGTATGTTCGCATTTACGATGAAAGTTTAAAGACGTAATTTTTCCCCGAAAACGTTATAAACCTTCGAAGTTTTAGAAAGACTTTGGTGTTATTCTATGGTTATACATAAATAAGTACAAGAAACTAACCTATACAGGGCCGGTGATTTTTCCTTCATTACTCAAGCATTTTATGTAATCGTGTTGTATTAGTCATACATGACTAGAACTGATATGTTTGTGTAAGGTCGGGAATTTCCCAAATAAAACCTGTTGCGCTATTTTGCTTCCGGTATGGCATTCCCTTAGTGCAACTGTCGCGCGAATTAGCTCCTGACCGTGGTCAGCAACGGCTCACAAAATACGTAGTTCCTAATGGGTCAAACTTCAAGCAATTATTTCAACGATACATGATATCATTTGTTGACTGTCAATTCAAATCTACTGGAAATAATAAAAGGGCTTATTATTGCATTTATCTGTCAGCCAGTATGTTCAAGCTACTACCATTTCGGAAAAGGAAATTATTTGTACGTAAACGAAGCGGCGCAAGAAACCCACAGCTCAATACACATTACTGCCTAAATCAGTATAAAATTAAAGAATTAATTTGGTCTTGTTGTACGTTTTTTTTATTTTTCAACAATAACACGAGAGTTCTTGTAACGCGTAATGCTGGAAGTTGGGCTAGAGCAATTAGGCTGAAACTGCAGTACTTACTTCAACCGCCTATAAAACCCCAATTTTAGAGGGCTGCTCTGTAAAGGCACAGATTACTAATAAGTTATGGTAAAGGCAGCAATACATGTTGTTCGGATTGGTTCGTATGACAGAAATTATCGCCGATTAAAGGCAAGTCACTCTATAGTATGGGGCCAAATACCGACATATTCATAGCTCTTGATTTATAAAAGAAAACCATTACAACATATCTTCCATACATCTAACTAATATTATAAATCCGAAAGTTTGGATGTTTGTTTGTTAAACAGATGAAAGTATTTGGATGAAATTTGATATATATATAGATCGAATATACCCTGGATTAAGACAGGATATTGTTTGTTCCGATAAAGTGACTAGTTCCCGCGGGATAAACAAATTTAACTTATCCGAGATAAAGTTATTCCATGCAAGCGAATCCGCGGGCGGAAAGCTAGTCTTCCATACATTCTAATTGGAAAAAATAAACAACATTGGGTTTACGATTCGGAGGTCGCGGGTTCGATCCCCAGCGGGGTACATGTTTAAGTACTCGGTTTGGTTGGTGGTAGGGCATTTTAAATGTCTGCCTATCTAGCTACCACCATCTTATCTAAATCTGCCGTCAAGCAGCAATGTTAATAGCATTGTCGTGTTCCGGTTGTCAGAGATAAGATAGCCAGTCCCCCAAATGTGTTGGGGTTTCCGGGTCAGTACGCTTCCATCTTCGACCTCATCTTCACTTAACATCAGGTGTGATTGAGGTCAAGTACCAACCCGTTATGCATAAAAAAAAAAGATATATAATTTTTTATGGTGGATTGAAGGGTGCTTTCGCATTGTAAGCCATTGCATCCGCCATTGAAGAAGCCCCATTTATCTCATTAAATGTGTATATCTAGGTGTACCACGCCAGCATTATTCCTAGGCGTGGCCGGATAGACTTTAGGCTTGAAAGATGCGTCGCTTAGTGCGAAGCCTAAAATTTTTTTTTTAATAATTCTCTGTGCTGGATAAATAATTAACCCATAATTTTCTCATCAGGTCATAATTCGTAGCAAATGTGTGATTTATGTTTTCCTTGAAGTTGAGGAAATATAGATTGTAACTTTGATTAGATAAATTCCTACCTACCTACCACAAAAAGAAACCTAGTAAGAACAGAGAATACATATAATAGTACAAATTTAGGAAAATCTGCGTTGTATCACTGTCAATATGATAGGTTCTATTTAAATACACTACAGTATCTCAAGTATCAACTTAAGTTCATCTCAATCCTGAGATCGTTTTATTAATAGGAGCTTTACGTTGTAGTGTAGGTGGAATTGCGTATGTCGATCGTACTCGAGAGTTTTCCTGGAGAGTTGAAATATACTCCAGGATTGGTAATTTTTATCTTTTGATTGCGGATGTACCTATTGGCATATAATCGGATTTTTGAGATTAAGGGTTTCATCATCGTCATATCAGGCACAGGACGTCCACTGCTCAACACCCACCCTCACCATAAAATTGATTGGAAGCGGCCTGTAACCAGCGACTTACCTCGACCTTTATTAGATCATTCGTCCCCCTTGTGGGTGGATCCCACGTTGCACTTGCCGGTGTGTAGTCTCCACTCAAGAAATTTATGCCCTAACGGCTATCAGCTCCAAGTGCTATGTGGCCGGCCCAGTGCCACTTCAATTTACTAATCCACTTGGCTGTCGGTGACTTTCGTTTTTCTAGAAACCTCGATTATTCTTTTCACGATTTCCGAGTTTCTTCCATAGTAATGTTCAGTTTAATGGTTTATTTATACCATCTCGGAACGGTAATCCTCATCGTCAGCCTTATACGTCTCCACTGTTGGACTACAGGGTATGAGCCACAATGTAGTGTTGATTTCAAGCCGCCCTTGCAGACCACCGTCTTGGCAAAGTATTCTCCTTACATACACTGTATATGCTGTGTATACATTTACCTTACTTAAAATAAAAATTTAAATATTGTCACAGCAAACTAGGTCATTGAGCTTATCAGGGTATAAGACAAACATTCATCTCGGCTCCAAGAGGGCGTTATCGCAGCAAATCTCGGGTAGTGATTCCGATAATGTAGTTTATCTCGAGTAGTGATAATGACACAATTGGTTCTTTATTGGTGTTTGTTGACTACTTGTAAAGCACTTTATAAGTGAAAGGTTTGTTTGGGTTTCGTGCATTTTTATTCACACATTTTTAGAGTCTGGATTGGAATTACATTAAAGTCAGTCAAAAATTTATTCTTCAATGTAGTTGCAAATTTCCTCGTGAAAACAAGTACTGTATTAAAATCTAAGTACCTGTGAAACGGATTTATGGATTCCCATCAAACATCGCTAAGAATCTAGCCCCGAGTTTAAACTTAACTATAAAAATAAAATACCCCAGTAGGTTATTAATATACTAATATAAAACAATACAATACAAATACTCTTTATTGCGCAAAATAATTTACAATAATTTGTGATGATAACAATAGAACACAATTAGGCGGTCTTATCACTAGAACCTGCAGAACACAAACTTCCAGACAACCCACAGCTATATGGGACATTTGTAGGTAGAAAAACAGGTAGGGTGCACGATACTGTGTAAACCCTGTGTTAAAAGCTAAATATTTTCAAAACATGGCTAAGAACCTGTTTCCTCGTTCAATCTCTAATATATATAAAAAAACGCACTCAAATCTGACCGCACACAGCACGCTCTGAGCAGCACAATTTTCTGTAAAAGCGGAAATGTTAATCCAATTTAACCATGTGTCTATGATATACAGGTACTGGCACTGCTAGACTACCCGAGGTAGGATTCGCTCATGCCCAAATGCCCTTCATGCCCCAATCACAGATTGTTGCGAGCGTCAATGACGCTGGAGCTCATCGACGGTCTATGTTTACTGTTGTCAAAATTACCAAGTATTGAACATTAAAAAAAACATAAAAGTGAGAAAGTAAGACATTTTGATGATATTGTCGTTCCGAAAAAAAAATAGACGTGATATTTCTTCAGACTAATCTCATTTTCGTGATCTAAAGTGATACTATATATATGAAATGATACTGAAATATAGTACCCGTGTAGATATGGAATATGGATGTCGATGGTCGGAAAGGAACCGTGGTCTTCCTTAAAGATAATAAAGGTAAAGATGGGTGGATTGTGTGAAGGGATTGTCTAATTTCTAGACTGCAACTTATGCTGAGGAGACCTTCTTTGATACCACTTTGCGACACCAAAAATTAATTTTTAAGGACTTTAGTCTATAAGTGAAACATTGCTTAGGTATTTTTATTGTATTTTGTAAACTGCTTTATGAGATAGGAGTACCTATCCTATTACATGAAAATGTTTTGTGTACTACTTTTATCTCACTCGGTCCCAATTTCACTGTGTATATTTTCACATTTCATGTAATAATAATGTGTGTGTCGCTAAATGGGTCAAATAAACGATTCTTATTCTTATTCTAAGGGTGGAATATGAACGAAAATGACGTGAATGATGAGGTAACGGCTGGTAGAGGAGATTGGAAGAAAGACGTACTGCGCCGACCACAAATAAATTGGGACCAGGGCAAGAAGATGATGAGTAGGTATCCGTGTAGATATATGGAATTACAGACATGCCTTCACGCATAGTTGAATACAAAGCCGGGCCAAATAAGTAGTATACGGGACTGGGCATTGCACCTAAATACGGTGATAAATTTTGTAGTCTTTATTAAATAACATACTTTTTCTTTTTTGTATATCGCAATACATATATAATAATGGCAATACCCACGTATAAAATTTAACCCATATCAACCTAATGCGGGTAGAGACCTTTATCACCGCAATAGGCAATCCTTTCCCGTCCCTTAATAACTGCAATGTATATACATATATATGAACCCGCTGCTAGGAACTGGGACATGTATGTTTTTATGGTCATGATGACACACGAAAAAGTAAGGAAAGGACTGTAATGTAACTTCCCATAAATAGCCAAACAATACGGTTTTTCTTTGTATTGCTAACTTAACAATAATTCCTCCGACTCGGTAAGTTTGCTGTGTCCTAAATTATAGGTTACGATGCAATCTATGTATAATAAGGTCCTGGAAGAAATGTTTCCTTTAAATAAATTTAAAACTACCATAAAACGGAAACTATGTTCAAGAGGCTGTTATAAAATTCCTGACTATTTAGATGATCCTGCCTCTCTGGAAGCACAGAGGCGTGGTCATTACTCCACCGACAAGAGCACAGCTCTTAAATTGAAAAAGATGATCTGAAATCATGGATATGAATCGCTTGGCGATATTCATATCATATCATTGTGTTCATATGGTTATAAAAGATGTTAAGAATGTAATGTTATTAGTTTAATTATTATTTCTTTGTTTTTTGCTCTTGTGAATGAGCGGTAATTATTTATCAATCATAATCTGTAAACTCTATCATACTATAACGTTTCTCTGACGCAGGAATTAATGTAATAATAATTCCATAAATAAGAAAAAAATGTACCTCCACCTCGGTTTGGTCGGGTTCAAGGGCGACGACAGTGCGTTGTCATATCTAAGGACTCATATGGAATGGTTTTATCTCTGAAGCCTCTATATTCACTAGGTATCTATCCTTCTTGGAATTGATAATAGGGTGATACCCAACCGGTCTGTCCCAGCAAAGGGAAAGACGCCTACCACCTGGTAGCAGCAATTCTAAAACTAAATTTCAAAGACAGCATACAGTTTCAGACTTTCTCGGTTACTATCTAAATATTAGTTCGCCTACCGAACCCGTTACAACTTACAATGTTTCATAAATATTTTGATTTCGGTATAAGTACTTGATGGAACTCCATTGCATACTTATTGTTATAAATGAAGTCGGTTAATGAATAAATTACCGAAGACCGCTCAGTCAAGAAGTCAGTTCTTGAACGGATTTTTCAGAGTTTCCGTGCTTTCGACATGTTAATCAGTTGGTTCTGGTTGTTATTAATTAAAAGCGAATAGCTAAGTCTACAGTGGCGGTTTGGCGGATTGAAATCTGGGCCCGAATGGAGATTATGGACCGTACTCTCTTCTAGCGACAGGAGGCTGTGCCCCAATAGTGGGCTATTGATCTGAGAATGTGCATCAACGAACTATTGTTATAATGGAACTATCTCCAAAATCGCGAAAAAGAAGTGTACTATATTACTCCATAATTAGGGATTATTGTTACGGTGGTTTCCCAACTGGCCGTCCGTAACGCAATATGCCGGCCGAATTTCGCCCGTCAATGTTAGGTCAAAATCCCTTCCAGAACCCACTTCTTCGACCTTCTGCCAGTACTAACTCCGCTGCTGCCCGGAGTTGATTATTTTTGCTTACGCAACATAATGTGTGAAAAACTGTTGATTGATCCTTAGTCTTACGCCCCCACTGGTGGGGCATAGCTTCCCCTCATCAGGAGAGGGTATGGACCATCATCCACCATGCGGGCTCAATATGGATTAGTGATAGTGTTCTTAAGCTCTATAGGCTATCACTGTTTAACGTGCCTTCCGAAGCATAGAAATGAAAATACTAGACATAGTCGCTCATCCAAGGACTGCCCGCGCGCCACTTACCTTTGCTAATCCAAAACGATTTGCGAATGCAGTTGCGCCACGAGTGCTCTGATACACGATGTAATAAAATGGTAAAAGAAATCGCCACATATTTACGATACTTGCGAGAGAAGTATATGATACCTAATGTTGATTCGGACCGTGTAGTCTGGATAACGAGCTCGAATGTTTATTCTAAAAAATAGACCGATGCGAATCCCGGACGCATCTTGAGATTTGAGCAGTGTGCGGAGGTTTTGATTAGCGACCAGATAAACATATAAATAAAACACGAAATCCATCAGTACGGAGCATTAGCATAACAACAGTTCGCACAACCAGACAAACAGACGCCTCGCTATATTTAACTGTAGAGATAATAAAAACCATTCTTTCAACAAAACACAACGCGTGTTGGAAGTGAAATCGGAATGAAGATACTTGCATTTTTCTTTTAGACAATAACATACCTACACTCTCTTGTTCATTTAGTTTAGGACGGCCGATTGCCCTAGTTGGTTTGAAACCAACTTTTGCGGGTTCAAATCCCGCTAGGGGTAAATGTTTGTGTGATGAATACGAACATTTACCCGAGTCATGTGTCTTATTCGTAGCCAAATTATTATGAATTATAAGTAATGTTTGACATTTTGTATAGCTCTATCCTTTTCACAGATTTCCGGTAGTTTGTATTATTATGTATTCCGTGCAATTTTTTTTTTTTTTTTTTTTTTTTTTTAATATTTCGGACACTTACACCAATCATCTAGTCCCAAACTAAGCAAAGCTTGTGCTATGGATACTAGATAACGGATAAACATACATAAATATTTATATAAACATCCATGACTCAGGAATAAATGTTCATATTCATCATACAAACATTTACCCGTCGCGAGATTCGAACCCGCAACCGTTGGTTTCGCTGACAGGGTCACTATCCACTACACCAATCGGTCGTCGTTCACTATCCACTACACCAATTAGTAGTAACTAATGACAAGAAAACCAAAAACTGTAGTCTCAAGAAATAAAAAGTAAAAAAGCAGACCACAAGCTATGGAGAGATTGTTATTCTATTCCTTGTTTATGCATATACAGTCTTACTCTAACATAAGGTTATTTATATTAGGTACCAACCTATGGTTTTAGAAACTGTAACGATGTGTGAATGAACACCAGCAAAAAAAAAAACACGCAATAGCAAATTACGTAGACATTAAGTAGGTTCGTTGAACTAACAAAATAATTTATCAAATCAATCGCTCTTACGCAAAAACAGGCAACATATTATCAGCATAAATTAGAAAGAAGCTGTTGAGTGTGCAAGCGCATGATACAATGGTAAGGTAATGGTACGATCCAACCTATCGCACTTACTTGCTGGGCGCCACCTAGCGGACGGTGAGCTAACTCCATTAACTAGGAGGATTCTGAAAGTAACTCCTGTCGTGTTAGCATGACTACGCTCTTTCAGTCTCATAAAGCGTGAACGAGATTGCAGGTTATTTTGGGCTGCTGTAGAGAGGTCCTGCTACCCCAGCTGTTTGATTTCGTGATTATACTTATTAGAATGTGACTAGCTATCATCTCTTTGTCTTTGTTGGTTGTACCTAACCGCCTCCGTGGCTCAATGTAAACAACTTTGTGTTTACGATTCGGAGGTAAGATAGCCAGTTCCCCAAATAAGATGGGGTTTCTGTGACAATACTCTTCCACCTTCAGCCTCATTTTCAGGTGTGATTGAGGTCAAGTGCTAACCCGTTGTGCATAAAAAAATAACAAGTTTATTGTTTTTCAGTGTTCCATACAAAAACACTTATGAAATCACCAAGACTACACCATGTCCAATATATGTCTTCATATTGTTTTTTTTTTTAAATATTGTGTTATTGCGGTGGTTTCTTAATACATAATATCTACTCTACCATAAATAGAAACAAGTAGGTAGTTTTTTCTTACTTAAAGCAACAAATGATTGCAATTGATCCAAGTGTTTATCTACAACTCTGATTAGATCGACTGCTGTGGGAACTATTCTCATTAACAAATAACATAAGATTAAAGCTAGTATTACGCTTGTGGATTCACATATATCTCATACATTTACCAACATTATGTCACTGTTATCTAGATGTGTCATATATGTAATAAATACTTATGGAGGTAACGCCTGCATGACTCAGCGAAATCAAGAAGTGGAGTGACGTCGGCTCATCATAGGGTATTTGCACACTGAGTTTAAATGTGTGAAAAGAGTGAGAAATTGTAAAACTCTTGCCTTTGCCAGGAGGCCAGTGGAATGTCACCACTCTCATTAGACCGAATTACCCACGAGGTGGACAGGTATTCAAGGATTGCAGTGGTCTTCACGTCTTGTATGTGTTAATGATGAATTGAGACATTTTAGGAATTGAACATTTTAGGAATTGGACATTCTGAACGCAAGCGCTCTGACTAAATAAATTGGTAACACTAATGGGCTGCCGTACATCTGGCTCGTCCCGGATTTGTACTAGTTTTGAAATTCCAAGGATAACAGCGTGTTTTTAAAAATAGTTCAGGTTTTTTACCAAAATTAGGCTTTAATTTTAAGAGTAGGTACATATCTACCTATATTCCTTATGCTTTATACAACAAATATTTAAAATAACTAGTTGTGTTAAAATTGTAATTGAAAATGAAACTCTTTAAAAAGAGTTCTAAAGCACCCGATCTGATGATGGAGCCAGGAGATGGATGGTGGAAATGTAGCGTGTTTTTTTAGTTTTGTAAACTACATACTATTTATATATTAAAGACTATACGAGTGAGTGTTGTTTGATAACGCAGTTGTTTGGAGTATTTTGATATTTTTTGCGGTAATACTGATTGTACCTACAGCTAACAACTTAAACTTACCCTAACCTAGACATGAGTAACTTAGAGTGAGTATATACCTACGTTACTTTCACATCTTGAAATGTCGGATGGACGCACCGTTCTCGTGTCGTATCCGTCCAGTGATGTAAGCAGGGACGACGATAATAAAATTATATGAAGATTAATGGACAATGACTTTATGTGAATTGCAGCCAATAAAGCTCTTTGTGCCTGTGGCCAATTGGAGAGTTATACCCGCGTAATTCGCGTTGCACTACGACCGTGGATTTTGTGATGTTATTTAGAACGTACTTCAAGATGATTTGAATTCACTTTATTGCTTAACAGTAAGGTTGAATTTTTGTTACTCTAGCGGTACTAGGTAAATTGTTGTACGTATCTACCTAATTTTATAAATACGAAAGTTTGGATGTTTGTTTGTTGTTCAATCACGGCGAAACGGATGAACGGATTTGCATCAAAATTTGGTATGAAGGTAGAACATACCATGGATTGAAACATAGGATATGTTTTATCCCGATAAAGTGAGTAGTTCTTCTGGATAAACAAAACGTATCTGCGGTAAAGTTATTTACTTGATAAGCATTTCCCATTTGAAATTCTGTTGAAATATAAAATTTATTTTTGAATGTCACATAAAAAGAATAATACTCCTATTATAACCTACGTGGCTCCAGGTAGCCAGAGGCCCAGCGTGGGCTTTGTATAGTAAGTGTATTAATCATGCAGTCAAAGTAATCGAAGCGCAATCTTCTAAAGACACACACGCACACGCACACACACACACGCACGCACGCACGCACGCACGCACGCACACGCACACGCACACGCACACACACACACACCCCACACACACCACACACAGACACACACAGACACACACAGACACACACACACACACACACACACACACACACACACACACACACACACACACACACACTTGTTTTGTATTATGTAGTATTTATTATGAGTATCAATGTAATCCCTAGTGGAACGAATGTCACCTACATAGCCCAGCGTATGTTTTTTTTTATGCACAACGGGTCAGTAGGTACTTGACCTCAATCACACCTGATGTTAAGTGAAGATGAGGGCCAAGGTGGAAGCGTACTGCCCCGAAACCCCAATTTTCTCATTCCCATAAGATATGATGTGCCGAGTGCTCTCCATCTCCACATTCACAATCAGGAGATTCGGCCAGAGCCATCGAGAACAGGCTACCTTTAAAGTTTCCATGACCCGTTAGGAACTGAGACGTGCATTGGCCAATATCTAACCACCCCTTTACCATGCGGGCCCTTGTGTTAGGGAAGAACCTGTACAACTGTCTCCCCTTCTCTGAGCAGTCCCACCTGGCCTGCCAATCGGCAGTGAATGCGGAAATTGGAGTAAGGAGCGCGAACTCATGCTTGACGGCCTAAATTCAGAAATCCGTCCGGTATTCTACGGCGATCTGGTTTTAAACAGACACAACTTCCGAGCTTTCAAGCGTTTTTGCCATTCGTATTACTGGCACTATTACTCGCGGTAGCCTTCTGCTACCGCCACGCTCACTGCATCTAGGCGCAGTCCGTGGTGTATACGAAAGCAGGAGGCCGAGCTTCACTCGCGCTCCTTCACCATAGTGATGGCCTTAGTGCCATGTTGCATTTCATTGGCTACACTCCCATTTATCAAGGGGGAAGTGGGAAACATTTGTCTTACTTACACACCTTATTTCTTTCTTTAATTAGCCTTGGGTCTAAGGTAGCAATAGAGTCATGTAGGGCACCGTCTACCTTCAGTAGACGCCGTGTCGAGTACTACTGTCGATCCTAGCTTATAGGAGTTACAGTGGGAGAGTGTGGAGGTAGGATTGCCCCGAAACCCCAACATATGTAAGTTGAAGTGGAAATGGGCAGGGCACATAGCTCCGAAGACCCGATGGCCGTTGCTGGGGCATTAAAGTTCCAGAGTGGAGACTACGCATCTGAGAGCACACGTCGGAAGTTCACCCACTGATGAAGGTCGCTGAATGCAGGCCGTTTCTAACCGCTCACTCTGAACTTATGTTCAGCAGTGGACATCCTGTGGCTAATATGATTTGTTACCATCTACACACAAACCGTTCGCCCAAGGAATTAAGTCAAAATAATACTTATACTACGATCAACATTTATATCATTTCACTTAGTCATTCAGTGAGTCAGGTTTTGAGAACTATTGGACTATCCTATGATAATGTATCGTCTATTACGTCAGAGCCCATCCAGACTAACTTCTTATCGTATTTCCGCGTCATTAGACTTTCGCTCCATTAATTCACATCAGAACGGACCATGGCACTAATGTTCAAGTATGTATATAGGTAGATACTGTAGATGTCCTCCGACCGACCTCGGGGACTTAGCGTTATACAAAAATACATACAAAGTCACACGCTTTTATCCCAAATGGGGTGGTTTGAGATATCCCAAACTTGAGCATTTGGGTGTTAATTTGAAAGATTAATGCTTGAAACAACATCTCCGATTTTCTCCTTTTGAAATATACAGAAATGCAGGCATGACAGTAAGCCCATCGCCGTTAAAACGTGCAAGTTTATAGATGTTTTTTGGTGACAAGTCCCTTAGTCGCCTTTATGACACCCACGGGAAGATACGGGTTGGTTCTGTTCTTTTTACGTGCAGATACTACAGGAAGCATTATGACTCTAGTGTTTTCAAATAAGACAACGTTTCACATTTACTTTCTTCATAAGTAAATTAACTATATCTGCTTCTATCTCTTTCTCTTCTTTTTCAATATATGAGCTATGCTCTTGTCGGCGGAGTAATGACTACGTCTCTGCTTTCCACCCTCGATTTAACCTGTTTTAATTCACCTTGTCTTTCACTTGGTCAAAGTAATTGCGACTAGGTCTTCCCTTTCCTCTCTTTGCTTCAATTTGTCCCTCAAATTATGTTCATCAAAAAAATGCCGCGTCGTGTTCTTTCTCTCTACTGAACCTATATTTTATAAAAGCTCATTGTCAAATCCATTTGAAATTAAAAAGATAACTAATTCACGCGGCTAATATTAATAAACTTTGGGAAGATAAAACTAATGGGATAACCGCAACTAGGGCAATAATATTGTGCTATGAAGTGAACAAACAACTGAATAAAAATAATACACAATATAAAAATTGCTTTATGATGGGAGATCATGGTCACTCTACGCAAATACTAACAAGTATACTTGGTGATAAATTCACTATCTAAATTTTGTATGGTCCATCAAACTGAACAATGGGACCACCTCTGAAATCAGCTTTTTACAAAATTCCAAATACCCAACCTTTTTTCTTTACTTACTTTACATCAGGCGTATTGAGTTCAAGTGTTAACCAGTTGTGTATAAAAAAAAACTTTGAAACTGCCATAAAGCTATGAAGAAAGGGCTACCTATATTTCTAGCTATTTAAAATAATTTAAATGCTATAGATAAGCAAGCGTGAATATTAACCAAGCGGCGATCGTCATTATCCACTACACCTATCGGTTGTCTTGAGATAGACTTACACGTAAATACGTGGAAATCTTCCTTTCAATTAATTTAAAGATACTATAAAACAGAAACTTATTAAGAAAGCATATTATAAAACATCAGAGTATTTAGATGATAAACTTTCATGGACATAAACAGCCTGTTAAATAATAATTAATAATTTCGTAATATAAAAACCTTTTTTTTTTAAAGAACAAGCTCTCGAGTTTCTTGCTTGTTCTTCTCAGGGGAAAATTGCCTTTTGAACAAGCAGTAGCTTAAAAAAATGTAAAATCTGACTATTTTAAGTGTACCCTGTGTACCTACAAAATAAAGCATATGTTGATTTTGACTAATGCCACAAAATATTTTTCACATTTTAAGGTTGCAATAGTACTACATGGAACTACTATTATAATCACATGGAACTAAATAGATGCAGTAATTCCATATTAGAGAAATATCGGCTCTAATATTAGGTCCTTACCTAATTGGCGTTTTGATGAAGAACTTCATTAAGACTGTTTTCTCCATACAAACATTTTTGATTTTTTTTGGGAACGGCAAATCCAAGTTTAGCTAAACTTTGTGTGTATTATCGCATATCATTAAGTTAAGTATAAGCAGCGTTAATTTTTAAAAGTAACCGCTTTATAAAAGTTTCAGCGAATCTAAGAAATGATTATGGGAAGCACATGAAAAGAGCTCTGTTCAATTTTTTTTTATTATGTGATTTAACCCAGAAATTAAAAAATATTTCACGTAAAACCTTGAAATAATATTCCATTTTCCAAATAAAAACAAATTTGGGGATATAGCTTTGAAAATCGCAGGAATTGGTACATATGATTAATGAAGAAAAAAAACTCAAATTTCATAGGTAAAGAGTCAATACATGGAACTAATGGTATAACATACAAAGTTTTTAAGGTTGTGGAACTAACTACACGGAACGGTTATGGGCTCGCCCTGTATCACTTGTGCATTCCGAAAAATGAACCGTAGATGTTGTTTGAGGCAAAACTTGTACACTCTTATTCTAAAAACGCTTTAAAAGCCTGTTTTAGTTCAATTATGTTTTGTCTCTGTCGTTCATAAGGAAATGTTGCAATGAAAGAAAGTGACAAAACATACTTTAACTAAAACAGGCTTATAAAGCGTTTGTAAATTTTTATGAATAAGAGGGTTAATGTTTGGAACACCCAAACACTTAAATTTTATGATATATCTGACCACCCCACTTGTGATAAAGGTCCTGAGTGACGTTGTGATTTGAGAAGGTGTTTGTTCCGAGTACAGATGACACAATATCTCAATAGATGTCTGACAGATTTACAGAGAAATTTTAATGACATCTCTTTGTCTAAAACTGTTTTATTGTTATGACAGTCATTTCAAGTGCCAAGAGTGTATCGTTAATATTTTTTAGCGCTTTTATCTTCACGATTTATAACGGAATATCAACGAGGTTTCTATGTAATTTCGTCAAATTCATCCTATTTGTGTCAAAAGCTTATTAAGTATTTGAGTTTTAAAAATAATTTTTACTTTATGCCCAACGGGTTAGCTATTGGCCTCAATCACACCTGATGTTAATGAGGCCGAATTTGTTACTGTGTTAAAAAGCTAATATCTTCGAAACAGCTTAATATGTTTCAATCGAGCTAAGAACTTTTCCCCTCACTCTTAAATAATATTAAAAACCGCATTCAAATCGGACCACGCATTTTTGAGATACGTCCGGACAAAGACCACAAATCAAACACTCGTCATTCTTCGTCGGGGGTTAAAAATATAGCTAACAATGTATTGCAGAACCAGAAATTATATTAACAGGCAGCGTGGTCAAAACTAATACCATAGCAAATATATTGTTTGTAAGAGTAAGAATCGTTTATTTGACCCATTTAGCGACACACATATACATGTATAAATGTGAAAACACGAAATGGACACAGTGAAATTGCGGGCGAGATAAAAGTAGGTACACAAAACAGTTTCATATAATAATAATAATAAGTACTTATATCTCATACTACAAGTTACAAAAATAAAAGTTTTTCTTTTTTCGGTATCGCAAAGTGGTGTCAAAGTAGGTCTCCATCTCAGCATAAGTTGCAGTCTAGAGGTTAGACTACAACGCTGGTTTTCAGTGGAGCCTAGTGTATTGCTAGCTGGCATTTGAAAAATCAATGTTCATACATAATCAATTGGATATTAATGACAACTTACATAAAATATGTAATAACACCTATTGTTGTGTTATTTATTAGATATTTTACGACTTATTGTCGTATAAGCAAACAAAATCTAAATCACAATTAATGTATCACAATGCGCCCGCGCATTACTGCATGCAATCAGTTGTAAGCGAGACAGTAGTGACATCTATCAGTGTATGTGGCAACTTCGTAAAGTTACAATGTGTAACGATTAATAGGTTTAATTTAATTGTATCTTACGTTTCACGTTAGATGTCAGTCTGTTCACTTCAACAGCCCAAGCCGCGTGGCGCAAATGATCTTTCCGTAGGAGAATTTGCCCTAATCGCCACGCTGGGCAGGCCGATTGCTGATTGCACTTATTTTGTGCGCTCCGCATCAATGACACTGCTGCCCATCACTGGTCTATGCTATTATGCTCACGATCTCTTAATCGCCCTTTACGCCACGGGAATAGACGGGTTTCTTACTCTATTCTACCGGGAACCACAAAGCCAGTTATCAGTTGGTTATGTCGGTGGAGTGAAAGTACCTGTAATTGGTGACATTTCACTTGCATGAAACTTTTCTTTATTTTTAACGATAGGGAAAACTCGTCTCGTCGAAATCGACAGTTACTCCTTAAAATTTATTAAATACATTATTTTCGAAAACATTTTTTTTGTGACAATACCTTCTATTTCACTTACCTAAATGTCAGATTTTAAGACGGTTTAAAATTACAGTCGGTATTTTTTGCGCCTCGAAAAGAAGTTTGTAATAAAGAAATATAAATACAATCATTATAATGTGTCTCAAGTCTGTAAATCATTGGTTGCCACAAAGATTTTAAACTTTAATGTAACACAACTTGTTCAATATATTAGTACGAAAGAAACTTCACATTGCTATACAATAAGTAACGTTTGCATCCAACCACAGCACTAGTAGGTATAAACATTATAATAGATAATAAATAGTGTTATTTATTGACATTTAACATCGTAATCGCCATTATAAGTTTGTATATAGAGTTGCGGTAATCGCGGCACCTCGGCGGAGACTGCGGCCGGTGATAACCCCACGTTATCGGGCTGTTGTTTAACTTAATCAGCCAGTGCAGTTAGGCTGGTCTTCGAGACCTTAACGAACTCTCACATTAAAATAGTTAGTTCCATGAACACTCCATTTTTTATTTTTCCCTGCGAATACGTATCTATAATCTCTTTTTGTATATATATATTTTTGTGCCAAAAAAAAAATAATAGGCATTTTTAGTCGCTAAAATTTAGGATAGGTTTCAAGTTTACATGAAAACTTAATACATTTCAGGTAATTTTTATATAGATAGGTTTGTAAAATTTTCTGATTAATAATTATTTTTCTAAAATAGCATTGGATTTTTATAATAAATCCAGTGATAAGAAGGGTTGAGAAGGGTACACAATAGAAAAAATATATGAAATTAGTTTTAAATAAGTTAAAGATATTATCGAAGTTAAGCTCGCCTTTGTACATTTTATTTACAATGCATATTTCTGTAACAATTTTGTGTACAATAAAGATATTAAGATATATTAAGATTAAGATATTATCAAGCTTTAATGCAGGATTTTGTAACCAAAACTAATATCAATTTGTTTGGTAAATATGAATGGAGCTGGGTAAAACAAATAGCTCCGTTGTTATCGTTTCGATAGGGCAATGCTTAGCCAATAGATTTGCATATTTAATAGTATGTCAACGCCCTTTGGACTGCCATTGTTGACGGTCAATTATAGAGTAAGCATGCTGATACCCGTCGCGCGGCAAATTTACGGCTGCAGAAGTTATATATCATTCTTACTCAAAATTTGCCTTTAAATAAATTCAAAACTATAATAAAACAGAAATTATATACAAAAGTCTATTATGAAACTTTTGAAAATCTGGATGATAAGCAGGCGTTATTCAGTCTAATTATCCAATATAATATATATTTTTCCTTGTTTTGACGAATCACAAATTGTAACAAAAAACCTATTTAAAAGAGCAACCTTTGAGTTACTTGCTCGTGCTTCATTGGAGAATCAATTTTGTCAATGAGCAATAATTTTGATATTAAGTTAAAAAATCTTATACATAAATTATCGGAAGTAATATTCGTTCGTTTGTTGAACTAAATATGGCACTAGAAAGTACGGGGCGTAAGAATCTTCTATCACTTCATTGCATTTATGTACCATTTATTTTTGAACTAATGAAGAATTTGAAGAATGTCTTAGACAAAGATTTACTTATTGCTCTACTTATGGGCCTCTCCCTTATTATCCCAAAATAAAAGATTCAAGATGGCACTTATATCTTATTGCACAATATGACCAAATTCAAAATTTCGTTAAATTGTGCAACTGTGCAAGGGACAGCCGTTATGCCACGTAAAACTATTTGCATTAGATTGGCAATAATTTGCTCATTAGCTCGCTGCGTTCGCTCACTAATTTGGTAACACGTAAGCGCCCTAGAAGTAAGGATAAGGGGTAACGCCTAATGGATAGACGTATCGAGTAAGCACCATTTATTTCTAGGACGCTTAAGTAGTACCAAATTTAGCGATCGCACGCAGCGAGCTAACCGGCAATTTTTTAGCTATTGAACGAAAACATTTTTACTTGTACGGTTCATGTGCAATAGATAATTGATTAAAGATATAATGAATCAGTACCATATCCTTCTTTGTAACAAGTACAGTGACTTTTAATGGTTACCCTGTACATTATTGATGTACTACACTTTATTGATGTACTACTTGTTGACCGACTACAAATTACCATTGTCGTGGAAATCGATCCATTTTAAATTGCCCTGAGTTTATGTTCTTCGGAATTTTCCATGTTTTGTCATTACCCTCATTATATGAATATTCTACTGATTATTAACTATGCCTTGAGCAAAGTCATTTTCATATGCAGCATAGAAGACCATATTTTAACACTACATATATTTTCGATAAATGCTAGAAGAGATTCTTTAAGTTCTTAGTAATACTTCATTTTAAAGGTCTACAACTTTTTGAACATTTACATCTTTCGATAACTCTGTACTACCGCCTTGGTAGCTATATATATGCAGGGGTAACACCTAATGTAAACCAAGAGCTGGCCGTGTAGAAATGACCTCATTAGTTCCCGCATGCTGTTGTATGGATCGATCAATGCAACATTTGTACTGTTGGTGACACTTCCTTCAAACAAAATATGACATAAGAAGCTATTTGTAACACCTGACGAAAACCGACGGGTGTTGTGTTTATGGATTTTTTGCATTAAAGACTTTTCGCCCGCGGCTTCGCCTGAGTAGAAGAACTTTATCGCGGATATGTTTAATTTGTTTATACCGCGGGAACTACTCACTTTATCGGGATAAAAAACATCCCATGTCTTAATTTAGGGTATGGTTTACCTATATACCAAATTTCATCCAAATCCGTTTATTGGTTTCGTCGTGATTGACCAACAAACGAATAAACAAACATACAACTTTGCCATTTACAATATATAATAAGATTACATTTCTAGTTAGACTAAACGAGGTGCCAGGTTCTTAACCACATACACAAACGCAGTTGGTTTAGTTTATCTGGATGATATATTATCATTTTGTTATCATTAATCATTTTGTTTTGTCGAGGTTTTTCTAAATTTTCAATATATTAACTGGAGACTTTGCGGGTGGCAAATATCGTTGCTAACAGACATACAAAAATTTAAAGCATCGCAGTCGTTTTGAATCTTGTCATGTACACTGGCTTTTACGGCATTTGGAATTCGAAGCGAGATGTTTGTGTTTCGAGAATCATACATTGTGTGATAACCATTCGCTATCAATATGTTGTCAGTCAGTTTGGTCCATTTTATTATAAACCAGAAGGTTTTTCCGTTTTGTCTTTTTTTGGCAAGCGCGATGTAGTCTAAGAATGATTGATTAGTTTGTTGTCTAACCAGTTGTGTACCTCTATCTATCCGACCGCGCACTGAATCGATCTGGGAGATCAAGTCTATGATCCCTGATTATTAGGTATGCATCTACAAGAGTGATCTCCTGGCCTATTGCCAAACATTGCCATTTGCTATGATAACCTATTTTTACATTTGTTTATACTACCGATATTACTGACATAATCTTCTGTGCGGTTTACATTATTAAATTAATAATTAAAAAATGTATAGTATATCTAAGTAGTATACTTAACTACTTAATAATTCTATGAGCTGTTCTACCACATACATATCATTGTAAACAACCTACGTAGCAGTACGTCATAGTTTAATTACGTATTAAATACGTATAACATCATAATAAAATAAGACTTCAATTTTTATCAATAAGTATAAAAAAATATATCAATCAATCTTTGTAAAAATCCTCACGGTCGAAAGGGCCCGGTGAGCGTCGCACGGTCAGATAAACAATCGAAGTGTGACAGTGTTGGGGCGTGCTATCGCATTTTCCGGAGGCTGGCCGGCAGTGCCGCCGGCGCGCGCGCACCGAAAGCATGTGCCACGCGCCACCAGTGCGATGTACATAGAACCGGCCGCTTTCCGCGCACCCAGCGCCGAGTCCCTCGCCCGTGAACCACCAATCTGGACGCAGTGCTTACCCACACCGTTATTCGCAGGGAAAAAAGCACCCCTCAAAACCTACGACGAGGTCCAGCCTCTCCTGCAGCAGAGCCGCAAGCGGGAACTGAAGCTCCTCATCAGGGAGAACTCGTGGCCGATCAACAGTCCGGTGCGGGCGTCGCTGTGGCCAGCGCTCTGCCGCCAGCATCAGCATGGCAAGTCTATGCTCGACGGTTTCTACTGGGACATGGTCACGCAGGTCAGTGATCTTAGTATAGTTACGCAACCGCATTTGGCTACTTTTACGTGTATTTTGCCCTCAAGGTGTACGGCTGTCGCAAATGTAAGGAATAGTTGATAAAAGAGACGTTATCTCGCGAAACCGGCGTGCATGTACCTATATAATCCTTCAAGGTCACGTGTATTTACTTTGCGCAACGCCGAAATGTTTGTCGGATATCGCCGCCCCCCGATAAAAGGTGACGTCCTCGCCAAGGTCGTTGGTTGTTGTTCTGCTTCAGTTGGCGACGCCGGCTTTGTTGGCCGCTGCGGTGTTTGTTGATTCGTATTCGGGTCACGTGACCGGCGGCCGAGAGCGGGCCGCGCCTGAAACACGTGCTAATGGACTGTATCGCAACGCTATACCCAAGGTTTTTTCCGTTATTCTACCGTTTTGGAAAAAAAATGAGATATTTTTAATATTAATATATATTTTTAACATTATTAGTATAAACAATTATTTTGGGTAGGTTGAATTTTGGGCTGGGTGAAATTAAAGCGTGAGTATTTGTACCGTCCGGTTCAGTTATTCAGTAGGTCCTTGTAAATGACATCAACGCGCAACACGCGCTTGCGCATCCTCCGCGTAGGGTTGCCGTATTTCGCTTTTACATTTCATTACAATTTATGAAGCTTTTCGAGCAACATTGTTATAATATTAATTAAATAATTAATTGACAAATTTAGTTTGACTTCAAACGCAGATGTTGTTAGGGAAAATGAGACTAATTAAGGAACTCTATAAAGTTTTAGGGTGTCAGGAAAAATAATTTGGACCCAGAAACCAAGTATTATAGTGGGAGTTGAGTATGTACACTTCATAAAACCCATACGTTGCCTACTTAATTATAAAATAACAATTTAATTATTCAAAACCAAAAAACCCGACAGCGTATTTTGTACTTTGCCTAGCGTCATCTTGGATTTTTTATCACAAAAAATATGTATCCTATGACACTCTAGGCACCAAGACGAGCCTAACGATACGTTCACCAAAATCGGTCAAGCCGTTTTGGCTACTGGAGGTTACATAGAAATCTACATATATTCTCGATTAACATTACCCGCTTTCCCTGGACAGTCGGGGTTAAAAGCTAGGATACAGTGGGTCGCAAGACGAGCGTAACACTTTCAGTATTTGCTGACTGTATGACGCTATAAATAATAAATAAATAAATAAATATCTGTGCACATACACACAGCCTCAATATAGTTCCACACTAAGCAACTAGGCTTGTATTATAGATACCAGATGGTTGATAAACTACACAAATTCCTTTTTTTTTGTAAATAAATACACATATAAATGAAAAACATCCATAACTCTGGAACACATGTCTGTATTCATCATACAAACATATGCCCCTAGCGGGATTCGAACCCGCGACCTTTTGGTATAGCAGCAGAATTTCTAATCACTACACCAAACAGGTCGTCAAATGCTATAAAATTACATAAATGGGGCAGTCGCGTTAATTTTGAACAATTATATCATAACTGAACCATAACCAAAAACGTTACGTTAGGCAAATTTCGTATCTCGCTAATCATTTCAACGGAAATTAGCCTGTTATTTTTTTAATACTCGTGGTAAGCTCTAAACGTTTTGCGCTTGGTTTTTGGTAACGTCAACGATTTAATCGTTCAGAAATAATACAATACAATCCAAATACACTTTATTGCACAACAGAAAAGAAAATACAGTTTCAGAAAAGTGATAAGAATAGAGTGTACAATGTAATAGCGCGATACCAATTTTTACATAATCATCATCATATCGGCCGAACGTCCACTGCTGGACAAAGGCCTCTCCCAAAGATCTCCACAACGATCGGTCCTGCGCTGCCCGCATCCAGCGGCTTCCCGCGATCTTTACCAAATACCTCGGTCTACCTCGTGGGGGGCCTGCCCACGCTGCGTCTTTTGATGCGTGGTCGCCATTCGAGAACCTTTCCGTCCCAACGGTCGTCTGTCCTACGAGCAATGCGCCCCGCTCACTGCCACTTCAGTTTGCCAGTTCTACGGGCTATATCGGTCACCTTTGTTCTCTTGCGGATCTCCTCATTTCTGATTCAATCCCGTAGGGAAACTCCGAAAATAGCTCTCTCCATTGCCCTTTGGGTGACCTTGAGCCTTCTTATGAGGCCCATATTTTTACATCAGCTATACTAATTCTCGTAAAACCATTATAAAATAGCGCTATTGACCAGCTTACACTTGTTGAATATGCATTGTTTTGGACCGTCTCGTCGAACAGTGATACATATGTTTATAGAGGAGTTATTTTCGAAGTTAAGTAGGCTTGATATAAATATCGTTTCTCAAATGGTCTGGACAAACCCTCCACCTTCCCATGGCCCTATCAACCAGCTTGGTTATACGGGCCGAATCATTGAGAGATGTGTCCGGTACTTGCTCGGGGCATATTTCTTGACTCTCGACAAATTATTTAACTCTTTCTCCTTTCTCCCCATTCTGGGGCTTGACAATGTAATAACAGGCTTGTTCCCCCTGCCGCTCTAAAATGGTCTGTAAAATATTTTCTTTTCTGGAAATTTTCCAATTTCCTTTCTGTTAGATTAGTAACTAAATCATTTATACGCGCAGTCGCGCACCGTTGTAACTAATCGGGTTTTGATTTTATCTCTCGCTTTATCATTTTGCGGTTCGACTTATTCGATCGGCCTTGCATTACTGTCTGTGATTTTAAGCTATACATCTACTGTCATAATTTTTAATACCGTATCTACTGCCATTCCGCCTGCGCGTTCGTCGGCGTAGATCTCGAAATAAAAACAAATTTTTATCACGATAAAACATAACAATAATAAAATGAGTGAGTATGTAAGAGGGAGTTCAGAAGTGAAGAAGTTCAAAGGAAACCGGTTAGCTTGGTATGGACATGTTATGAGGAGTGATGAAATGCATTTTACTAAGAGAGTGATGAATATGGATGTCGATGGTTGGAAAAGAAGACCACGGAAAAGGGCGTGATTGATGAGGTTGAGGCTGATAGAGGAGATAGGAAGAAAAATACGTACTGCGCCGAATCCAAATAAATTTGAACCAGTGCAACAAGATGATGATGGTAAAACATTACAAGAAGAAACGGAAAAAAATCTAGCTAGCGCTTTTTAAAATATAGATGGCGCCAGCTACCAATCTGTTATAGAACTACGAATAGCCATAATTTAAAGATTTTGTTGTTTCTATAAAGCATTATGAAAAATGCTATGACACGCGTTTATTTATATTCATAGTAGAGTCCACGTAACAATTTTCTAGACTTTTCAGAGATGTGTTTAGTTAGTTCCGGATTAACATTTAGGCTAAATTTTGAAAACAAAAAATACTTGTACAGTGTGAATTTCAATTCGTTCTATTTAGATGATAACAATCCCTGGACATAACCAGGTTGTTCGCATGCCAGGCTATTTCACAATATTATTGTGACTTTTCGTAATATAAAACTTTTTTTTAAAAGAGCAACCCCTTGAGTTTTTTGCTTGTTCATTCACAGGAAATGTGCCTTTTGAACAAGCAGTAACTTAAAAGAAATAAAAATCGGACTATTTTGAGTGTACCCTGTGTGCCTACAACTTTTTTTTGAGTGTGTGAGAGTGGGATAGTTGTACATTTCGTCCAAGCGAATGATTGGGACAAATATCATCTCGCGAGACATAATCGCGCCTGTCATGCTACTAGTGCTGAAATGACTAGGTATTCGTGCAATCCTTTGCTTGTTCTCAGCAGATTAAAAAGTCACCTGCCAGCCCTAATCACCACAATAGATAGAGCGTCTCTTGCATCTTAATCAGGCCGCGGTCATAACAATGGCGAACCAATTACAGCACAGGTGTCCCACTGTAGCGGCCAACGTGTTCGGTACGATTGTTTATGAGGTTATTGTTTCACAAACGCTTAAATAACTAACTTTATTGGATTGTGGAGAAAGAAATAAAATGTAAAGTACCTGTTATCTCATTATTGTCGTGGAGGACGATCATGTACGTCAAGGATAGAGGTGGCGGGCTTGTTTTGGAGGACGATCATGTACGTCAAGGATAGAGTTGGCGGGCTTGTTTTGAAGGGCGATCATGTACGTCAAGGATAGAGTTGGCGGCCTTTGTAAAATTCTAGTGAGTTCTGATAGGAAATGCTATTTATCCTTTAGTAACTACAAACGATAAGTTGACTATTTACCAAGAAACTACACAATTTCATACATAAGTTTATTAAAGACAAATTCGATGAATGGTCGGCACTCGATTTTCTGGACCCTGGTTTCAAAACTTTGGCATGTAGTTTCTAATGCTCTGTAATATAAATGTTCAGATTATGTAATATAGGAGTCTGTAGGTTAATATTTTTTTGTAATATTCTATGAGTACTTGAGCTACTAAGCAATTTATGTAAGCAACTGTTTGTCTCTGAAATAAATAAACAAAAAAGTTTAGTATATTAAAGCCCGCTTCGTTGTGTCTGAATGTATACGGAAAGCTTATTAGCTTGCACAATGAGTTGCGCGCGACAGAAACTCTATGGCACTTGCCTCCCCTCGCTCCGAACAGCTCCTTATTAAGTTGTAAGCATAGATTGATGCGTTCAAGGGAACCGGAACGCAGTCCTTCGCCCTCGCTTGACATTTCGGCCTGCAGCCGGACCAAGAAAAATGGATAGACTTATCGAGTTACCTACTATATGTCAAATTAAAACGGCAAATTATTGGCGATCGAACGCAAACATTTTTACGTACTAAGACGGCTTCACTATGACAGGACCTAAGAATAGATGGTGGAGTTTGTGCCTCGAATTTATCAGTAATTTATAACAGTCCAAGAAAAATTTAAATAAACTGAGAAAGTAACTTTTAATAGTTGAAAAAAAATCATGAAAGAAATTCGAGCAAGTGACTGAACGTATAGCACCTGCTAGCGAAGTCATGATTGACCTGTCCAAGTCACTATATGTCAATAGTAAATCAACGGAAAGTCACGTGAAGGTTGTCGAAGTTTATAAAATTCCTCGCTCAAATAAAGATTGTAAAACTTTTTCGTTTTGGCGAGAGTGCATTATGTTTTCGTATTATTATTTCGGCGTGCGCGATTGGCTCAGCGTCAACTATAGCTCGCTCACCTTCGGCGCTCGCGCATCCATAGTATTGCTGAAAACAGTAACACAATACTTTTATGGGCTTTAATTAAAAGTTTTATGCTAAAAATTTATGTTTATATGAAAACCATATTAACATCAATCAATCAAGTACCTATACTTTTATTGCCCAACAAATACGGATTACATTTACATCTTCACTACTATGGAAATGAAAATTTCCCGTTATTGTACCTCATTTCTTTATCCTCAAAAATCAACTTTATTATCTTTATAAAGTAAGGTATATTTTGAGTATGGCTTGTCATAACAGCCGGAAAGATCAGTAGCAAAGAAAGCAATGTAAAAGTTTTTTTATTATTATTTAAGTAAAAAATAAAACATGTGTAATCGACATAACATAGTACCGCTTATTCACAAGGCTGACTCTCCAGAGAAACTTGTGCAAGAAACTCAAGGGGTGTTTTTTTAAAATAAAACATGTCATCAAAGCAAGCATCCTGTCATAATTGCCATTGGTGTTAAAAATTATAATATTATAATAATATATTGATAATAAAAATAGATAAATAGGTATCTATTTATTTTAATAAAATTATTTATTTATTTATTCGTCGTCCATGACCCAATAATAATTAGCATGCAACAATGAAGCCTCGGTCTCTCTCTATTGCTACACCCTAAGGGGTACACATGTGATATTAATATTACGTAAACCTAAGACCTTAAACCCATGTGAAAGCAATAAATTGATTGATTGATTGATTGATTGATAATATTAAACATTTGTATTAATGTAAAATGTGTTCTACTATATTATCAATACTGATAGTGCGCATAAATTGTAATATGGAATCAACCGAACCTTATAAAAAAAAACATTACACAGATCAATCACTACGTCGAAATAATGTAATGATAAAAGGTTTTTTTGATGAAACGTATACATTTATCGAAGCTTCGCACTTACATATAACTTGTCAATCGATATATGTAAAGAGTTTCAGTCTTTTCTTCCATTTTTCACTTTCTCATCCATCTCAATGAAAGCTCAGACGAGAATATAGTTCCTGCGCTAAAGTATAGTGGCAGCTTGACCAAAGTTTAGCAAAGTTCGCTAACGTGCCGACTGTCTCGAACTTTGAGGTTTTATAGCACTGCACTAAGTTCACACTGGTTTGTTACAGGCTTCCTAAGTTATATTGATGATACAAAGGTGACTGAAGTCTTCCTTTTTGGTGTCCTTGAATATTTTGTTTTGAATTTTATAAAGGGGCCCTGGAATCACGTATTGGCATGGCAGAATTGCGACTTTCAATTGCTCAAGTATATGTATAAGGCTTTATGCAGTTATGACGTCACGGAAGACCATCTTCGTAACAAGCAACGCAAAATGTAATCATATGTCCCGTTTCTATATAATTGGTGCCGTTGTCCCCAACTGAATAGTCGTGACGCAGAAATATCACGTTAAATTTCAGGAACAATAAAAATATTTTCACTGAAGCATACAGAAAGGCCAATATCAAATTATCAATAGCTTCATTCTTTTCCAAGCAAAGGGTGCGAAAAGTATAATCCTAAAGTGCATTTTTATGGACGACCTTGCAAGTATAGTCACCATTATATGTAGGTAAACAGAGGCATTCGTTTCTACATCGTTACCTAAAAATCTCTGCATGTCCAGGAAAAAAATCACGTTAGGTATTATGCAACATAATATAATTCTCGTGTCTATCGTTTCTTATATAGGATGAGAAGAAGCTAATCTTTGTATTTGTTGACTCTCTGCTTGCTGGTTGTCTACCCGCTGCGCTTGCACACGCGTATTTAAGCCACCTTTTGATCAGGCTCGAGGAATTCTACGATATCCGTCAAATCTAGGTTAGGCTACTGAACGCGGTTTTTGTAATCGCCACCAGGCAGTTAATTAGTTAATTTCTATCAACCTTTGAAATAACCATGCGCAGTAATGGCGTCGTTAAATCATATCTTTAACGGGTTTAGGATCGAGTTATAACTGTGGCTTTCTAAATGTAATTGCTACCGATTAAAATGGTCATTGGAAAGCTTTAATTTTCATGAAATTATTTTGTTATTAAATATAGGTACCTATACCTGATACTAAACGCTTCTATGCCATCGTTTCCGTGTCTTTAGTTATCGTAATGAACGATTAAACTACGAGATTTATTGCAAGATATTATGATACATCTATCACAGATCATTCATTACATTAATGATGCGGAGCTTCTAAAATAAATATGCAAAAGACAAAACCTCGCGTTTTGAAAGGGACCTACAATAAATATCTAGTGTAGGTATAGATAGATAATAAATAGTAGCTTGCAGAACATAGCCTATCCAATTTCTATACAAATGTAACGCCTTTAACGTATGGGAAAATATCTAGAAATGTTTTTTTTTCTCCTGTCGCTCCAGTTGCGACGTGCACAAATAGGTTAGCACTCGCTTCATGTTGCGACGAATCACAGCGTTGGTTTTCAGTGCTCCCAAAAACCCAGTTAGGCATGAGCGCTACGGCAGTAAAATACCTATTGAATAATTAAAATATCTCCCTCACTTCTTCGTTTATTTCAGATGGTATGTAGGTACTGTAACACGGATGTTGTCTATCAACGACATATCTGTATCCTCTCCAATCGGCTTGAAGCATTTACTTACGATGAGTCAAGGCAACAGCGCCACGTGGCAGCCCCAATGAAAATTCCGGTTGCAAGCCAAGATTCCGGTTTTCTGAGAATCTTGGCCCGTTCTAAAAATAAAATAACATTGACAAAACAGGAATGTATGACTTCACCTGTTATTACTCTCAACTAAGTGTTGTTCGTTACATTCGGGGTATTCGGATTCGTAACGAAGAAAGTATGGTTGGCAGCTGTCCTAAAGGTCAAGTCTCAAGTGTGTGTGTATGCACAGGCGTCAGGCATTGCAGCGTCTCACACGTTCTCATAATTTGTAGAGTTTATAGATTGTTCTCACAAACTATAAATGGAGGGGAGATTTAATTTTATTGACCGGCATAAGGTAAAAATAATTCACTATGTTATACAAATCGCGACATGTGCTCTATAGTTGCGACAAGGTTCTATCCATCATAAATATGCTTTGAAAGAACTCACAAAAACGATCAGCACTATATAGTATAGCATGATAGGCGCGATAAACGTTTATGTCGCGTGAGAAAATATTTGTCCTGCTCGTTCGCTTGGACGAAATATACAACTATCCCACTCTCACTCCTACGTCGCGCGCGACAAACGATGTCATGCTACGGGGGCTGAGGGCGACAGTAGTCCGTAAACAAATGCTACTACGAATTGAAACTACAAATATCATGATGTCTATGTGCATGTATACATATCGAAATATATACTTATTTTATTTATTTTATTGAATTATTCATCACGATAGTATTGTCTTATGTTTGACAATCACTTTTATTTTAGACTTCATTAATTTACGTAATTGTATACCTATATGATAGGACATAGTAAAAGTGAGCTAAATGTAATCATCTCGAGAGTTCGAAAATCGCCCCTCTGTAGTGAGAATTATTGGTGGACTAACACATGAACTTGACTTCATAAGGGAGTTATAACGTAGTTACTCATATTTACGAAACGTGTGTATTATAGGTATTTCAAATGTACCATAAAATTCAAGTCGATACAAACCATCGTAATAATATACGATGCGCAAGACATCATCGCCAAATTGTTCTGATTGTGATATAATCACATTTAAGAGACTAAGCTCGTTAAAAAAGTCCCACAAGCCAAGTATCTATCACACATTTTCATGAATGGAAGCCGACTCCAATCCACTCCTGTCTACCTATTGTGACTTTTAATTATGATTACTTCACCGCAAAAGTGACGTTTTTGTAATTCTAAGTTTTCAATAAGTCAATTGTGTGGATTTTTCACTTGCCTCACCGACTAATCGTTTAGAAACAATAAATCATACAGCCAGCTATACTAAGGTCATTAGGTACCTAATACACAAATACTTCGTAAGTTTTAATGATCGATTGAAAATTTTCCGCATCTGCCAAAATTATCCATCAGCCCGGCAAGGAAATTTATCATGATTAACATAATAAGTTTTCATAGAGTTGTACCTTCAAAGACATCTATAATTCATAAACTAACAGAATCTGGAGCATTAATTTCAACTCGGTGTCGTCAAGGGGCTAATATTCGAATGAATTGCTTGTTACTTTAGCACAGAATACATACCATCTACACTCTCTGTTAGCGGAACAAAAAGAAGTTCCATATATCAAATTAAAGTTTTTTAGTAAACCAATGCTTATTGTTTATTATTATTATTTCTATTTTCAATTTCTTTTTCTCAGCATGAGCTGGTATTATCATACCATTTACCGGCATTAACCAAGTAAATGGTATATTCCTATTTATTTTAAAATCCGAAGTCAGTTTGTCCGTTTTCATCAATTAAATTTTTATTTTATTATTATTAAATTCTTTATTGCACACAAAAATAAAATACAAAGAATATTTAACATAGATGATGAAGTGTACAAAGGCGGTCTTATCGCTGATAGCGATTTCTTCCAGACAACCTCAGTTAAAGAAGTTTTTGGTGTAGTTTTTAATAAATATTTAAAAGACACACTTTCAAAACCGATTTTTTTTAGTTAATCCATTTTATTTCTACATTTTTTTATACGGACAGATTGTTGATGAATTTATTTATACGAGTATGTTTATCCACATCTAGTAGACCGTAGCTTGGCTATCAGCTAAATATTATAGACTCTCTTTCTCGTGATTTTCTATAATGAAAGAATTGGGATAGAGTCTAGAACGGGATAGTATTAAATTAATAATCCTGGTCAGTACTCAAACATCATTGACTTTTCGCTGAAGGAAATCTACTACCTGGGAAAAATTTCCGAGATATTTATGACTGTAAATTTCTTCAGGCACTGACCCGCGTGTGGCGTTTACTCCCGTATTGTGATTGCGGAGAAAAGAGACTTATCTTGAAATGAACGATAGTTTAGCGACGAAATAGAGGAAATTTTATTACTTTAATGTAGATTGGTATAGTTAAAAAGATTTCTAGCCAGCGCCGTCGTGGGTAGGGGAATGTCGCGCCTTGTCATCTGAAGCTGGTGCGGTGCCAACGACTTACACGCCTTGACCTCGCACTGGCTCAGCCTCGGCGATAACAGCTTCTTGATATCGTTCTCACACCTACCATCACGTGTGTGAATCAGACAAAGACGGATATAAGGAAAATGACACGGATGTCATCGCAGCGCTTGTTGTGCAATCGAAGCCTGAATTATCCTAGTACCGAGATACGAGCATTGCAGATGCCGTGAGATCACGGGCGTGGGCTGTTTATAGTCGTATTTGTTTCAGGGATTTGAGGCGACTTATGTGTTTTAAAATGACTTTAATGCCTATTTTCATTGTAATTGGCATTCGACACACGTATTGATGATTTTTTTTTCGACCTTAGTATACTTCTCCAAGCGTAAGTAGCGCTGCGTAGATATAGTAAATGCACTATTTCATTACGCTTCTGTTACATCGGCCGCCTTCAAAAAATATCAAACTCAATGTTACGTCGCTTAATTAATCTTTTACAGCTGCTTTAAAAAGACTAGCTACAACGAAGATAGGAAACGTTAGTTGGACGTCCTGCGTCATTCTGTAATCTTATTATAGGAAATCCGATTAAAGCAGACAGTCGACCGACGGGTGTAAACTTTGATAACAAAATAAGATTCTTAATTGGATCTCTTGGGACTTCGTTAGGGCTTATTGTTATAAACAGGGTATGATGAAATTCACGTTTTTCTGAGGACATGGTCTATTACTAATATCGATAGACCGATGGATTCAAAGCAGTCGTAGTGCAGTCGCTGTTCGTTTTCGATTAATGAAGTTAAGCAACTTCTGGCGCGGTCACTCCTTGAATGCGTAAACCACTACGAATGTTTCTGTGCTCCGTAATCAGAGTATTACATACATTAGATACGTCCCGAATTTAGAACGTTCTCATTTTTGTAAGTCGGTTAAAAACATCAGTCATGCATCGTTTCATCATCCACCCTTTGTTATCGTAAGTGGCTTAGTATGATGGGTCATTACCACGTGGTTATAAACCAAACTGAATAATGGTGCAATCGCTAGATAGGCGATTAGCTTATAATTCTTTGTCAATATCAAAACTAACTTAGGTGGACAAGATCAGTCATGCCTGATGATTCATCATAATCACTGTGTGCTATCAATACTTAGTGTGATACGTGGAAACCACGTGTTCACACCTAATTAAAAAAAAATGCTGTCGTTCGATTGACGATTAGCTTACATTCGTTGTCAATATCAAAAGCCACGAAATTATAATCTCTTTTTAATCTATACCTGGCCATGTCCAATGAAGTTGGCCAAAGAGTGCAATTGCTTTTACAATTCCATAACAGTCGTGTGACTCATAGAGATGGGGGGCAAGTTATTGATAATGAAGAGGTGTCTTTAATGTCATAAAATTTGATAGACTTAATATTTACTCGTCGGCCCAGGGAAGGAGGGTAATGTTTTTCATCATCATCTCAGCCCATGAACATCCATGCCACTGCAGGGATATAGGCCATAGTACACCACGCTGGCCCAATGCGGGTTGGGGACTTCACGTGCCTTAGAATTTTTATTTCTCAGGCATGCAGGTTTCCTCACGATGTTTTCTTTCACGACTTAATATTTCATACCTTTATCTATTTAGGATGAAGGTCGTAATATTATGTATGTATGTTTATCTAACAGAGCAACTCTTCGGACTCCATCTATTGTAGTTTTTCTGACCACATCTTAAGCGATGTGTATTCGTACATTACCCACTTCTTCTTGACGAGTCGATGGCAAAAGCATCAAATTCTTGAGGACCAGAACGTGGTCACGCGTACAGCATTATCTGTGGCATCGTAAAGGTCTTGTAGCGTACGAGTGAGCTGGGCAGCATAGAGGATGCCCTATAGTTCATGGTGTATCACCTCACAAGCACCGGTTGTAGTCCGTGTAGCACCACTTGGACATGTTCTCACCCACTCGCTCGGTACTGCATAGGTATATTCCTTGTTTCTCTAATGTTTTACTTTATGTCCGTAGTCCCTGATGCAATTCTTCGCTGTTCACCTTGATTTTTTATTTCACCATATTTGTCATATATTACGAGTATTACGTCATTGTTAGGAACAGGCGCAAGAAATGTAAGCCGCGACTTGACCGCGTAGTTAGTAGTTGACTTTTTTAGCAGCTAGCTGGGCGTAGGCGCGAAATTACCTCCACTACCGGGCCCAGCGCTCACTATTCGTGCTTGCACTACAATAGAAACCTACAAGAGCTCGTTGCTCACAACTTAATTACGCTACGCTTAGCGTAATTAAGTTGTGAGCAACGAGCTCTACGCTACGTACTGAACATGAGAGATGGTGGTTGGTCACCTTACACTCTACCTTAGATACTGGAGTTACACGAGGGCCGTCTGAACAGTTTCTTGCCTCACTATGAATATGCTATTCTTCTGTAATTAGGAAGGTCAAGTATCTATCAAACCGCATTGTAATCTCCATGGCGCCTAGTGATGACGCAGAAGTAACAGACAAATTTATTTGAACCGCGACAATATTGCAAATAAATTTTACTTTTAACTTGGGACTGTCACATGACTAAGTGACATGAACAGAAACAAAAAATAATTTTATTACAATTTGTATGCCTTATTCAACAGTAGCTTCTATAAATACTGATAGCGATTGTATAGCGACGAACAGAGGCATCAGTAGGTATTCAACAGTGGACGGACATGATGACAAGGATATCTACCCCACTTTGAATACTTTCGAACTTGAGTCCGAAGACATTCACAACTGGCCGTTGGTCTACATACAATTCCATACACGAGTAAACTTCCCACTTCATACCCGATAGTCTCGATTCAAACAGACCCAAAAGCGTCCATCATTTGTTCCGGTACGGTGAGACTAAACATCACAATTCCTCACGTGACCACAATACGCGCGCCTGAAGGTGGGAAAACCGCCGTTGCCCGACTATTTTAGGAGTTGGCAAGTAGCCACGGACCGGTTTACCTGTGTTGCTCAATCAATTATAGAGCGGTTATGGTTTGATGGTGCGGGGTCTTAAAATTAAGCATTTCATGTAGATTTGATGACAATTCGTTAATTATTTGATGGCATCACGATTTATCCAATTTTGTTAGACTGATAGATAAGGCGTTTATTTGTTACTCCAGTCACACACATAGCTAAAGTTTTAACAGAATTTCTGTAAAACTAAGTAGGTAGGTAAGTACTAAATATATTTCGAAAGATGAATTGTGGATGTTGTTTTAAGCATTAAAATACCCAAACGCTTAGGTTTAAGATATCTCTGACCACCCCATTTAAGATAAAGGTCGTAAGTTTATAGGATATATTTACTGTTAATTTCAAGTAATTGCCGCGGTATGATAAACTAATTACAGCCATTATTGATCCAGTGCTCAATAAACCGAAACAAATCGAACGGTTAAAAATAAAGTCGAGCTTTACAATAATAGTCGAAATTCACACTTAGAATCAAAACCAACGCTTGAGCGCCCTCGTCCATCTGACAGAACCTTGATCCGGGCAATAATGCCTCGGGGTTATAAGTTAGGACTAAGCATCGCAGGAATTCGACAACTGATCGCGGAAATTATCCGATCGTGGTATTTTAAAGGAATTTTATACACAACAGCACTAGGAGTATGACAGGCGCGACAAACTTTTATGTCGCGCGAGATAATATTTGTCCTGCTCATTCGTTTGGACGAAATATACAACTATCCCACACTCACCCTATGTCCCACGCGACAAACGATGTCACGTTACGGGGGCAGGTCAACACTATATCTCAATCACACCTATTACAACAATAACAATTGTCTCTGGTGACGTATCCCGAAATGTGTTAATAGGGAACGTGGTAACATCACGCTTTTCGACGTTATAGCAGTAACACTTCTATAGTGTCTAGTGATGTGTCCCGAAATGTGTTAACAAGGAACGTGGTAACATCACGCCTTTCGACGTTATATCAGTAACACTTCTATTGTGTCTGGTGATGTGTCCCGAAACGTGTTAACAAGGAACGTGGTAACATCACGCCTTTCGACGTTATAACTGTTACACTTCTAGAGTGTCTGGTGATGTGTCCGATACGTGAACAGGAATGGTGGTAGCATCAAATCTTTCGACGTTATAACAGTAACACTGCTATAGTGTCTAGTGAGTGTCCCGAACGTGGTTACATCACGCCTTTTGACGTTATAATAATAACATTTTTAATATGCCTGGGTGT
Source organism: Oegoconia quadripuncta (assembly GCA_949316235.1). Classification (NCBI taxonomy): domain Eukaryota; kingdom Metazoa; phylum Arthropoda; class Insecta; order Lepidoptera; family Autostichidae; genus Oegoconia; species Oegoconia quadripuncta. Next base: position 4,392,816 of record OX438751.1, read on the forward strand.
TGTGTCCCGCAGCTTGTTAACAGGATTAGATAAATTTGTGCATATGACGTTGAAATAATAACAAATAACAGAAATAAATGAATATCAAAATAAACCAACTCAGATGCAAATAATTGTAAAATCACAGAAGGAAAAAGAAGCCTAGGAGCACCGCGTGCAGAACAAAAATTAAAAGCCCATTTACAAGTATGTGCAAATGTGCGTAATCTGTGGAAGGCGTGCGCAGATCGTGCGGTCACTAATCGAGTTTGCGCAATTGCGACCAATTAAACGCTGCACCTCGATGTTAACCATTTTTTTTTGCTGCCATGTTCTGCTTGGTTTGTTCGCGAGGCGTTTTTAGTTCCATTACTTAAACCGTAAGTCAATGGTAGGTTTTTACCATGGTAGCAGCTGTAGGGTCCACCCACAAGGCTCTGTTGGTTATTTATTACAATAATGTCGTTCGAGATGTGCGCCGTCGTTCCAACGAATTTCGCCTAAGTAGGTACTTGCTATAAAACTAGACAAATAACCCGAGTGTGCAGTACCTGTGTCCATTTTTATTAGAGCTCAAAAGACATGTCAAAGTAAAAGAATAAAGATTTCAAATAATAAGTGATGACTTATTCTTCGGCGGTTTTCTCTATCTTCTTGCCCTGGTCCCAATTTATTTGTGGTCGGCGCAGTACGTCTTTCAATTTCCAATCTTCTATATCAGACGTTACTTCATCATTCACGTCCTTTTCGTTCATATAACACCTCACACAATCCATCCATTTTTTCCGTGGTCTTCCACTTTCTTTCCAACCATCGACATCCACATTCATCACTGTCTTAGTCACATGCGTTTCATTGTCCATATCAAGCCAAACGGTTTCCTCTGAACTTTTCTGTAACGGGTGCCACTTTTAAACTCCGTCTTACTTCCACTCATCCATCTCAATATTCTCATCTCTGCTGCTTGCAATATTCTTTCATCCGTCCTCTTCATGGCCCAACACTCCGATTCATATATTACGACAGGTCTTATTACGGATTTATAAATTTTGTCCTGTAACCTGAGGGGCATCCGTGAGTCACATATTGTTCCGATGGCCTGTCGTCATTTCATCTTAACCCATTTCCATCAAACATGATTAAGAATCTATCCTAGGGTTAAATCTTAAATATTAAAAAAAAATTTGAAAACTTCGAAGTGCTATGATATCATCGAAATCAACAAAGAAAATGTGTAAAAGCTAAATGTATTCAAGACTGAGATATGTTGGGACAAAGACTGAGATAAGTTGGGATACACGCACATACAACGCCGTGAAACACATAACACCCGTCGTTTTTAGTTGGTGGTTAAAAGGACCAAATGTTTTGTCAATTGGTGTTATCAAGCTAAGGTTTGGCATACAACGCCTACTAAAAACTGTAGCCCTAAAAGACAATTTGTTATTTTCGCATGCCTTACCGTTCTGAAATAATATTAGCTAAAAAAAGTATATGTCAGTAACAGTGTACGAAGTATCAACTTTAACAAAAATACGACATTATCAACTGGTATATCTTTAAGTAAATATTTGCACAAAATGAAGACATTCTCGAATGTCTCAGATAAAAATATTTTTTATCTATAACATTTACGGTTCATCAGGTTTTAACTTTTTTCAACCACGAAGATAAGAACGCCATCGCGTTTAACGACCGTCCGGTAATGTAGAATAGACCGTAAATAATACAGTAGGAGTAATAAATCTTTAGTGAAATCATTCTAAACGATCACGTTTCGCGTTGCGAGCCACCCGTTGTTTATCTATCAATTAGTGATGCAAATTAGCTGATAAAAATAAGACCTGTCTTCATTCGTCAGTGGCGAGCTACCGCATGTCGTCACGGAAGTGAACCCGCCGCAAAATTTTTCATAAACGTTTATTTTGTAATTTAATGCTATCTTCATTGCTGTCGACTTTATGTCGAAGCTATCCTTCAAAACTCTTTACACCAAATGTAATTTGGCATGTGATGGGAATCGACATCTACATATTGTTGTTGCTATAGCGTGGTGTCAAATAAATATATGTCTATGTCTACATATAAGCCACAACGAAACGAATAAATCTATTCACCTTCCTAGTCGTTGTGTGCGTACACATTTTTCAAGTTGGCATCAAATGACAAATTAGTGTTTTATTTATAGTTTCCAGTTTTGAATTTTAAATTATTATTTTTATTGCCCACATTGTAAGTGGCCAGGTTTAATAAAAACTCATCTTCACTTAACATCAGGTGTGATTGAGGTCAAGTACCAACCCGTTGTGATTAAAAAAAAAAAAAATTTTTGCTGTCCTGCAAACAAAGCGCAAATATTCAATTTATACAATATTTCTCTTTCCTAATAGATTAATAAATTTTGCTGTACAACCAGATACAGGAGCTTGCAGTAGGAATTGCTCACTGAGCGTTTCACGTTTTTTGTAACCATACTCGAAATACACTCACTCAAATTTTTTAAATTTACTATTTTTTTTTTTTTGCATTAGATATCAATACTTCAAGATCAAATGGGTATTTTTTGGATGCTGCATACCAAAAATTAAAAAATTTACATGCAGGCTAAATATTTTTTTTTTATGATTAATTGGATACGCGTTTCACCACTATCTCATCTGATAGAAACCATCAAAGATTTTCGAAATACATTTTATTTTCGATAAATGATTTTTATGGTCTACTATTGTAATAATAATACTGTTAGACAGACTAAGGTGATTTCATAAGTGTTGTTTGTATTGTTGGTACCTACTTAACTTTTCTCATTAATCAAGGTTCACGTTATCAATTGATATATATTTTTTAAGTTGACCTTGTTATTATACCATTCATGAATATTTTAACACAATAATGCTCCAAACGCGCCCTAGTCACATTTTAGGGAAAGGCGCTCCCACTCTATGGTTAATAGAGTTTCCATTACATAATTAAATTAAAAGACAGTGATGCATGAATGGAGTACAAGTTGGTGCTTAGTTAAATTATGTTAATTATAATTTATGGCTCGCTGGATAGGTACAGTCGGCAACACAATGAAGGTAGCGTGCTTAATTTTTCTGATATTGTTTGGAAGGTCTTGGTTGGATTTTGTTATATTTTCTTTTGCATCTTAATCGGTGGACATCATGTGATAAATAAATTTCAGTTAAACTTAAATAATATACATACATAATGATCAGATTGTTAAATCAAATATATTAAACAAATTACTAAACATACATACATAACGTCTCGACCGTTATCCCAAAAGTGGTGGTCGGAGAACTTCCAAACAATAGTGATTGGGTATTCCAATTATTCCAAATGTAGTTTAATTATTGAAATACTAGCTTTCCGGCAGCGACTTCGTCCGCGTGGAAGATTTTATCAAAATCAGTTCAGCAAAAAAATTAGCCTATATGTTAATCCAGGTCCTAATCTGTCCACGAACCAAATTTCATCCAAATCCGTCCAGCGGTATAGGCGTGAAGAGGTAACAAACATACATATAGACATACACACACACAAACTTTCGCATTTATAATATTAGTTGCGATACGGAAATGCACACGTGACAGGGGTGCAGGGAAACGTCCAAAACTATAGATGTTTTTTGGTGGCAAGTCCCTCAGTCGCCTTTTACGACACGGCAAAAGTCGGGTTGGTTCTATTCTAACTTAACTTCCTTTTAGACTTTCTCCTACATATATTTATAAATAAAGGCCTGCTACCTTAATTGTGTTAAAAAAGTTATTTGTTTTTGATGCCATCGCTTTCTTGCTGTAATAATGAACAGGAAAAAATTATATGACTTTTTACGGTCCTGTGCGATTGTTTGGATGCTTATTGTGTTATATAAAGTAAAAATAAATTATAGAGCAACTTTTAAGGTTTCCTTACAAAGGTTGGGTAAAGCCGCACCGTTTTTGGCAGAATGAAGAATGAATGTTTTGTTGCCTTCAGTTAGATCAGGTGAATACCGTTACTTGAAAAATCACTATTGAGAAAACGTATCTTCACCGTTAAGTGACCTTTTGGTAAGACGCTACATAAAACTACAGGATTCAATTTCAAAATAAAGTATTGCTGAACCCTTTAATTATGCGATGGCTAAACCGAGTGAAAATCCGCCGCCTCCGTGGCTCAATGTAAACAACATTGGGTTTACGATTCGGAGGTCGCGGGTTCGATCCCCAGCGGGGTACATATTTAAGTACTCGGTTTGGTTGGTGGTAGGGCATTTTAAATGTCCGCCTGGCTAGTTACCACCATTTTATCTAAATCTGCCGCCAAGCAGCAATGTTAATAGCATTGTTGTGTTGTTGTCAGAGATAAGATAGCCAGTCCCCCAAATGTGTTGGGGTTTCCGGGTCAGTACGTTTCCACCTTCGACCTCATCTTCACTTAACATTAGGTGTGATTGAAGTCAAGTACCAACCCGTTGCGCATAAAAAAAAAGAAAAAAAAAATGATTGGAGAGCCTGACGTTCTTCAGCAGTAGTTGTCTTGGCTGTTGATTTCGCAGGTCCATAAGTAGATATCCACACGGCATTCAGTAGGTTGTTCTCGACTTTTATCAATAACCTAACAATTCACAGTGGCATTAACATGTTTGCAATAACTATAGTAGCGTTATCGACACTCCACTCCAAATGTTATCGATTTGCGACTTGTTGTTCTACCGCATAACTTCACCATTTAATTGCTTATTTTATTTTATAATATTCATTACCGGCTCCGTAGCTCAGTGTACAACAGAGGGTTTACAAAAGAAGTATTATTCCCAAGAGCGTATTTAGTAATCTGTTGGCGGTAAGGATTTCTTTTATATCTATCTGCCTAGCTAGCTAACATGATCTAGAATATTTCTAGCATTCTGGCTATGATCTCTCATTAAATTCGGCTGAGCGCATGTCCACCTTCAGCTTCATGTTCACTTAACATCAGATGTGATAGAGGTCAAGGGCTAACCAGCGGTTTACAAAGTAAATGTTTTAGCTTCTTTATAGGAAACAGGCCACCCGTATATAGTTAATATACCGAACATTCGCACTAAGAATTTCGATTCTTCATTCATCATCCGAACAGCCAAGGCATGGAATTCCCTTCTGGCGTCAGTCTATCCTGAATCCTACAACCTTGGGATCTTCAAGAGCAGAGTGAATAGGCATTTACTGGGATCGCGTGCTTCATCTTCGATCACATCGTCACTTTCCATCAGGTGAGATTGTGGTCAAACGCGAATCCAGTAAATCATAAAAAAAAAACAGGCGTGACTTTATGTATGTATTGAGCACCTGGGTGGGTACTATGTGTCTCTACTACCATCTCCTTTGTACAGTGTTATTGTAATTTCGCTCCTGTAGAAGTCAAAAGGATTTGGCCACTAGCGAGGTTATATAGTTTATACTAAACACTAGGTATGTCATTGATTTTGAAGCACATAATTATGTAGTAATAATACCCTGATTTACATGGCTTTGCAATAACGCGACTGTTCAAAATCCTATTATCAATTGGTATGCAGGAAGCACTATCAAAGATCGATGCAAGATTGGACATGTTACAAAATATAGATAGAATTAAATATAGATATAACCAATTTAATACGGTATTGCCTGCAACGAACGCATTTTCCAAAAACTTTAGATGCATTTTTCCCAAAGTATTGGCACTAAACGTTCTTTGATCCTATTTTCGCTATACATATACCTATATCCATTAAAGCGTATTGTATTCGTATTATGCGTCCAATTTAGTCTATTGGTGTTTACGTACGAGTGTTTCCACTGAAAGCAGGTGTATTACTAAATTATTGCTTTTTAACTATAGCCGGTTAATAAATAAGTAATCGGCTGGCGAGGTCTCTGAACCCGGCGAGGTCACGATTTGAATGCTATCGGAGTTACGACGAGTGTCGATCGTTATTGGCGTTGTTTATTGGCTGATCTTTGTCTCCCTTGCGATCCTAAGGTTTGTTTACCCAATGAGCTTTAGCTGTTTTACGCCTGTCTTTTTAACACGTTGGCTACTAACCGTATAATAATAGCATTCATAGCCCCGCTACGTTACATATCAGTAAGACCATGATCGTGTATTTCGAAACTTTGGTTCCCAGTCACACTGTAAATAAATATGACCCTCTACTGCACTGTTGATACTGATGGCATGTGTTAAACTCCGATGCAAAACAAGAACGAATGAACTGTATGCAACATAATTACATACACGTGTAAGTCCTCCTGTTAGTTATTTTAAACAACAAGTAAATACTGCTAGGCATACACCAGTTTCCCGGTAGGCAAAGACTGATTTCGAGTTGCAACGATCCTGACATACTATTTTTGCTTCTTCCACTCTTATCAAATGCTTCATACACGCTCATCAGTTTAGTGGTTGACCCCACGTGACCCTTTGTGAGTACGTCAGTCACTTGAATGAAATACGACTGTCTTTTAATTATAAATGTTGGGCGTGTGTTTTCCAGCACGTGAAAAGAACCAACAACGTGTCTCTTCCCGTGGGTGTCTTCGACAAAAGAACTTAACACTAAAAACTTCTACAGGCTTGTACGTTTCAGTAGCGATAGGCTGAAATTATGTACAGAAAATGGGTGTTTGTGTATATTTCAAATTCAAGCAAATAATCTTTTAATGTTTTGGTATATCGCTGAAAGTTGAAGCACTCATCGTTTTCGATTAGCGAAGTTAAACAATGTCTGGCGAGGTTAGTCCTTGGATAATAAAATTTTAAACTTGCCTCGACTCGAAAAGAAGAAGTCCTTGGATTATTGATCACTAGTGGCATTTTCATACCAATGTTTCCATACTTCGGAGGGCACTTCAAATAGGCGCACCCAGTTGTTGTCAATCGAAGGCAGTCGTTAGCCTACATAGGGGCGTTTGAAAACACTGATTGACAGGTGGTCACTAGTCTGACACAATTCCACCTATACGCACTGGGACTGCGCGGTGAATTATGGCGCATACGGCTTTGCCCCAACAGTAGGAACGTAAGGCTGTTAACGTTACTAACCACCTCATCTGAGATAAAGGTCATGAGAATTAAACTATAAGAATAAGAACATTTTACTATGAATGCTACAGCACGATACAAAAAGAAAAAGTAGTAAATTATGGTTAAAAAAGAAATAGAATTATATATGTCACGTGTTGCGGCGTGCACAAATGGGTTAGCACTCAGGTCCTGCTGCGAAGGATCGCAATATCTAAATATACGGCTGTGTAGTCACTTTCGTCACCGAGACGAAACTAATGTAAGTAACTCATTTGTAGCAAGCTATTGCGGTTCTACGAAGGAATGTTTACATAACTAAATGCTTCCTATCATTCATCCACATCGCCTTCAATTTCGTTCATTCGATTATCTTGTCCTTCTGCACTATTGATTGATAATTTAACTATAGTGTTATCATATAGATAAAATATAACGTCCATTGTTTTCGTTTTCCATATGGAAAATTAATAGGCTTCTGTATCATAATGTATATCCTTAGGAACAATCGTAATCTAATCTTAATCAGAACCGCTATCAACTTTATGTGCATCTACCGCGTAACATGAAACAACATTAAGTTGATCTAACTTGTAGTCTACAAATCAGTGTGCGATAAGCAGATAACTATTGTTAACTTAAAATAAGCCTATCGCGTCATAGAAAGTTGATCATGTGCCTTTTTATTTATTATCAATGTATGATAATAGCTATATATCATTAATGTACTGCAGGAGTGATATGTAGGTAATTGAACCGCCCAAACTTGGCAAAACATCCGACTTCAATAAGGCTCCGTTCTCTATCTCCGGAATGGAAATAAAAAATAATTATTTAAATCATTTCTACAAAATTTTAATGTCGGAGATATCGCAGAGCATAGGTATATGAAAATACTTTTTGGTTGGTTGGTGGAAGTTAGTTAAAAAAGTGCCATTTTCCAACCCGTCATTGCGCGTCGAGTTCCATTTTAAAGGAATTTTTGACAAATACCAAAAATTTGGAATTTAAAGTGAGAATTCTTTGTACCCACCTATAAAAATAGACTTAATGTAAGGTGAATTTGAATTCGTGTAATTTCAATTAACTGGAGACGCGACGCACTTTTGATTACGAACAACTGTGCCCATGGAACGATAGTCGAATTCGATGAAAAAAATTTGATTACCCATACGAAGTACGAGTAAACCATTCTGAAACCACTTTTAGTATGGAAGTCCAACAATTTTCGGTTGGTGACTCCTAATTACGAACAACTTTTTATACATACTATGCCTTCAAATTAATTCAAAATGAAAATGCAACAATTTAGAATAGCTATTTAAAAATATGTTACTATTTAATTTAGATGATTAACAAGCGTGCTCGAATGTCTGTTTAATTTTTATTATTTGTTAATTATATTTATTCTTTGGTTTAGGCAATCACAAATTGTAACACGATTTCAAGTGACTATTAATCCAATGAAATAAATACTTTATTTAGACTTTGACAGCCAGCTATGAAAAATGGTTACAAAACGCAACTGCACTCAATGAAATGTTGTTTTACAAGTATGTAACAACACTTTTAATGTATTCCTATTGTGAAATCGTGTATTAACAACCACGGCGTCCACGTCCGCGTCGGCTATCTGCATCAACACGTTGCGTAATAGAGCTTCCTCTTTATTGGGTCGATCTATTTTCATATTCGCAGTTATCGCTAGCATTGCCAATACACTACTTGACTGGTTGTCCATTGCAGGTTGCCATAACCTCTAATCATAGTAGCGCTGAAAGCAATTAATTTCTGCAGCCAATCAGATCGCTAATATCTGGAGAGGTCCAAGTTAGCAAATAGTAATGTTCTGTCTGGAGAAGTGCAATTTAGCAAATAGATTTAGTTTCTAGTAGCTCTAAGTTGTGTTTTTGTTTGTTCCTTCCAAGATCAAGTAATGTTTAATGACTTATATAACTTTCAAATTTTATTATTTTATATAACACATAGGAGGTACGGTGAGCTTCTATATTGTCATGCATGCAAAGATTATAATGAAGGTAGCATGGCCTTTTTTTAACGTTTTCCAAAAATGACCCTGATATTAATTTTTCGGGGGCCTTGTGTTATATTTATCGTAATTTGTATGTAACATCTTTTCTTCCTCTTGACATCTATTCATGTATTAAGGTACCAAGATTGGTGCTTTCGGGAGTGGACCGTCCTTGCGAGTATTATACATATTGTCTGCCTTTGTACGTATTTAATGTGTCGTAATAAAAAGAAAAGAACAATGATCCTGTGGGTTTCGCCGCTTCTTTTCACACAGATGATTTCCCTTTCCGAAGCGGTAGTAGTTTGGACATACTGACTGACCGAGACATGAAAAGCTCTATATCTATTTCCAATATTAAATGGACATTCAACAAATGATATCATGTGTCTTTCGTTGAAGTTTGAAGTTGTTCAGTGTGTCAAATAAACGCTTTCTATTCAAATATCTGAGCACATTTCAGAAGATAACCTGTCACTGAGACGTCATCATTGACTTACGTTGAGGCATGACTGTATATGTGGACACGTGAATATTCCCTGCAGTGAGTGTGGCCATTCACAACACGTCGCTGATTGTGCCTTCCGTCGTCTATATTAGCGATAGCGGGAATATATTATTTATCTGTAAAATCGCTAATCATTTAAAACTAAACAGAGGAGTTGTTTGTAATTATTCGATTTACGTTACCGTCACTTAAGTTACTAGACGAATTTAGATCGATTTTGGATACGCCTTGCACCAAAGAAGTAAAATATTTCCAACTGCTTTTCTTTCAAGGAACATGGACACTAGATTAACCATAGTGATCTAACTTTGCATGACAAACGACGCTGTGTTATATATAAATTTTAATATTTAGCTCAAGCGTTATTGTGTCGTGCGTTTCGTTTAGACTATTGTCAGTAAACAAATGCGACCTAGAAGCGAACTTACATAATACATTCAAATAATTTGCATATGTTGTTACACGCATACATGCTAGAATAGATTACCGCTCTTTGATTACATGCTGAGGTAAATAAAAACGACAGATTTTTCTTTTTATCGTGTTTGACGCTACATAAATACCAAAAAAGAGGGTATCACTCCAATCATCTACAGCAACACTTATAATATCGTCGCTTGACAATTCTTTTTCGTTATCGTCAGGAGGTCTACTACTGAACATAGGCGTCCCCCATAGAATTCCAGAATGACTGGTTGGAAGCGGCTTGCATCCAGCGATATTCCGTGATCTTTATCAAGTCGTCTGCCCACCGTGTGAGTGTTGTCTACTCTGCTTTTTGTTAAGGCGGATTGTCAATGCGTTTGCTAAAGTTTGGTTAAGCTTTCAGTTTTTCATTATGTGTATAAAAGTTTAGTCTTCCAAAAATCCATTACTCCGTATTGAGCTGTGTTAGCCTATAGTTTTCATAACGTGATCTCAGTAAATTCCTATTCACCTTGCTCTTGAAGGTGCCAAGGATTGTAGGATTTCAGAAAACCAGACGCTGGCAGTGAATTCCATGCCAGTTCGCATTATGAATGAAGAGTCAAACCGGTTAGTGCGAACGTTCGGTATGTCAATTGTCCAAGATTCTTACCTTGACTATTCCATGTCATATATAATTCTGATAATAACAAATAGAATTAAGTATATTATTTGATGCTTTTGATTAAATCGTCTGACTTAAAAATTATCTCATTGATTGCTGCCCTATTTATACTCTGTACATTGAAAAGTAAACAACTATTACCGGGTTATCAAACCCAACTGTTTCTAGCTCACACTGACTGTAGCGATACGGAAATTGTCTCCTATAACTACTTTATTATAATGAATTTACAATTGCCATGCGATATATCTAATTGGGACAGTGGAATTTGCCTATTATTTTCAATCAAGTAGTAATCAGTTAGTTTTCTTTGCTTATGGTATAAGAAATAAGCACATGGACGGAGAAAGCTTATTATTTAGTTGTATATATTCTAATCCTTCCTATCTTAAATAATTTATTTCCGAATGTTGCATTATTTAAAGTACGATTCTCTTGGTAACGTTGATTATTTATACGTGCTTGCAGAGTTTCCTAGTAAATGAATCAAATTATTTAGGAATACACTCTCATTATATGGGGGAAGGTTGCAGTGGGATGTTAGCGGGCTGAGATGACAATGTGATTTAGGGATTGAAGGAAGGAAATCATAATCGTTTTGGTTTGTTTTCTATTTCTGTAAAAAAACAAAGTTGTTTTTTTTTTATTTATAGGAAGTGCATCATAATTCTCATTTATGTAGGAGTTCAACTTGGGTTGTTGGAACAATTTCTTTATCTTCCTCGCTATATTCAGGTAAGTCATGGTCTGGTGTGTCCCCCCGTCCCCCCCATCAAGCATTCACTTGTTAATAATGAGGTTTCAAAAAAATGCGTTCAATTCTGTTTTGAATGATACCTATGTGCGAAGTGCGAGTTATGTCTCGTTTTTAACTTTACCATCGCGTTCACGCAAAAAGTATCTATGAAAAAAATTTTGCAAACTATCCGCTAGAGGCGCTGCACATTTCTTCATACAAATCGTCAGGTAAACGTGAACGCGGTAGTAAAGTTAATGCGAAACAAAACTCACACTCCGCCCTCAGTAGGCTACCTTCGAATCTGTCGCATGAGGTTCCATAAGACTCAAGCGACAATTGCTGATTGAAGCGATATTACAGTCTCGCACAGTTTCACCGCTTAAATATTCTACAATATATATTTTGACTAGTGTGCATAAGATTTGCGTAGTTTAATTTAGTCCTCGAACCACTAAGCGCGGTTATTCTCCGTGTATAGTCGAAATACGGCATATTCGCACCAAGCGTTACCTTTTCTACATCGTCTGTAATCCGAGATTTCTTGAACTAATAGAGTTCTGCCATCAATTTCCTTGAACAATCTTGGCGTCTACGGAATCAGAAGAAATAGACATTTTCTGGGATAGCGTGTTCCGTTGTTTGTCATAAATTATATCCTATTTGTTGAGATCGGTGCTAGACGAGTATACTCTTTGACCTAAAAAATATTGACGATTCACGTGCAAACAAAAGATTGGTAATGCTATTTCAGTAGAAAATTATGAATGACTCCGATTTATCACTCATGGTCAAGCGTCTTCCTCTCTAGTTCTGTTTTTAATTATTTTTGTAGGCACTAAAAGATTCCGCTCCGGATTAAATATAAAAAAGAAACTACTCTTACTTTTCTTCTTGACTGAAGTGATTCTAATCTGTACCTACTGATTAATTTTTTGACACTTGCGCAACAATATCTAGTCCCAGACTAGGCAACGCATATAGGTACTATGGATACTAGATGACGCGTGAACATACATAAACAAACATTCATGACTCGGGAAGAAATGTTCATGTTCAATGTTAAATAATTGGGATAAGATGATGATGATCATGATGATTCATTACGCAAATTTTACTCCTAGCTGAATTCGAGCAAGCAACCTTTCGAAGGGGTAGTACCTACTACACCATTTGTTCTACAATGTTACATAATAAAATTGTTGTGATTAGCTATTTCGAATTCCCAAATCACTCCACCTTCAGTATATCTGACCGCGAATTCGGAGATAACGCGTTTGTTTTCCACAATCGACTTGCGCCTGCGAAAGATTTACAGTCGGCGAGGTCCGATGGTAAAACACTGGAGTTATTTCCGACGGAATCCGCCTGTGGATTTGCTCAGACAAAAATAGTATCATCGATCTTATTCGCGAGCTGAATAACAGAGGCAATGTTATTTATTTCGCCAACTTCACTATGTATAGAAAAACTTTTGCCGTGTTGTTTGTATATATTTACATATTCATGTTTTTTTTTATATTGTTACTATACACAGACGTATGCGGAGTAAATTTTTCGGGGGTGTGACGGCATACAAATGAGATACAAATGAGTGTCTATGTTTATTCATGTTATTCTTGTTCGGTCGGCTTTTTAACAATTATTTTTCTTAATTTGAGTTGTCTAAAATGAGAATGTCGCTTTCATTTTTGTACAGGTGTTTAATCTAGAATGTCGAACTATAATATTATTATGCCTTTTTGTTTGTTTCAATAGTGTTCCATCTGTGTATTTGTATACTCTGTATGTAATATATACATCAAGGAACATATTGCGTTGGTCGAGTTTGACTCGAAGTTATCACAGTCATATGGCAAGCCGTCGATTGTTAGTTCGATTCGCTGTGCGGTATACATGACCGTGCTCTTAGTTAATTGTAAAACCCTTTCCGTAGGTGTATACAGATTTTTAAACATGTTACCGTTTTCCATATCGTTATTTATGCCCTTGTGATTAGCTCCTTTCAGCTGCCTAATATAATTTTGTAAGTTGTCAATAGACTGAACATGAAACTGGAGCTTTTATCTTGTTTCTATATTCATATAGGAATAGAAAAAAATGCATCAAATTCGCAATTTGGCCGCAGTCGGTACACTTTATTCAATTAAGCGTTGATTGCTGGTGGCAAGAGGTCGCGTTGGGGTTACCACCGCTAATTAGGGCTTTAGTGCTTCGCCCACGTGCCTATTGTCAGTCCTAGCTATATAATCTAATTCACGTGGCGGAATGCTGTTGGGTGTTATGGTGACAGGTCGATTATTAACAGTTCTTTTATCTAGTACTCTATTACTTATTAATTAGGTTTGACTTTGGCACAATAAAGATGTTGAGTACCGGTTGACGACCGATTGGTGTAGTGGATAGTGACCCTGTCAGCGAAACCAACGGTTGCGGGTTCGAATCTCGCGACGGGTAAATGTTTGTGTGATGAATATGAACATTTATTCCTGAGTCATGGATGTTTATATAAATATTTATGTATGTTTATCCGTTATCTAGTATCCATAGCACAAGCTTTGCTTAGTTTGGGACTAGATGATTGGTGTAAGTGTCCGAAATATTTATTATTTTTTTTTTTTTATTACCTACTTAGTTTCTTTCCTTTATGTAGTCTTTACGTAATACTTTTGCAGCAAGACAATATAAATGCTCCTAAAATTGTTATTATTCAACGTTATCTACTACAATGTTATTCTAAATTCTTTATCAATAAAGTAATTAAAGATGACAAGTGTTGGCAAACATAGCGAAATATTGTGAAGTTACATAATTCATGTCTTAAGTGTGAAACCTAGCTCAGATCTATTTATAATATAGAAATGTATGTCGAAAGCACTCAATAACACCACACTACATTATTCATGCCTGGCATCAAGGTTAAATGCAAACTCATACGCAGACATTCATAATGTCGGCGCTTTAGAATTGTTTCAACATTATAACGGCGGATAACAATATTTTATGCGATTATTTTATGTTTGTTAGTATTTCTGAGTTTGGAACGGTCCGTATTTGGATAGCTTATAGTTTAGCCAGTAGTGTTGGCATCCACAATATTGAATAATCTAGTCTGAAACGGGCGTTAAATTCGTTATTTTTCGTCATCATTAGCCTTCATGCATCGAGTGCTAGATGTACCCAGTCTGTAGGCAATCCCCTATCCTTTGATTTCCGGGTTCAATTGCTTCCAGCGCTCTTTTCCGATTATCACTCGTTCATGTCTTTAAATTAAAATGCATCTGATTTATCAAAATTATAATAGATCAACATGAAACTTCTCTCTTCGAACAAAAGAATGTCGTTGACCGTTGGTATTTCACAAAGAGTCTGGTATTGTTGATTCATATTTTTTATATTGTTAATTTATTTATTTACGAGCGTACAACCGCTATTGCCATCCGATAAAACCACTACATTCACCAACCATGTATTCACTAGGAAAAAGTGTATGTTCTCTAACAAATTACTATCTCTGTCCCCGGTTACGTTTGTAACGTTTCGAGGTTTTAGTTAAAAATAAACTTCATTGCATATCATTACAAAATCAATCGCTAAAAAAGAACTACACAAAATAGTACTTTTCCATGAATTTGTCTGTCATATGACTTATATCTAGTTCTAGTCGATAATCTGGCGCGTCCGTTGTTATGGCCGAATCTAATACTGTTGATGTTTTAATACATTATCGTTTATATCAGTGACTGTACGCGTTTTACACGAACACTTGCCATCTCCGCTCATCGACTACTGTAAAATTAAAATATGACAACAATATCTGATAATTTGGCGTTTGACACAAAAGTATTCTGTTGTCTCCGTTCTTAATTTCTGAGTGTGTTATCTGTAGAAACGTTTACATTGTTATCTAATATCACAGTTGACATTATGTCATATTTATATAAGGTCCTAATGTATTACTTCTAATTCATTGGACACGTGATTGTGCAGGTCCAAAACATACCAAATAACAATTTTTTTTATGATACAATATCACCTGATGGAAACTGACGATGTGGCTGAAGATGAAGTACGCTATCTCAGTAGATGCCTAGTTCACCCACGAGATCCTAAGATTCTAGGATTCAGGAAAGACTGACGGCGGAATGAAGTTCCATGCTTTGATTGTTCGCATTACGAAGAAGCGTTGAACCGCTTAACGGGTGGAATCCCTCGCCTCGAAGATGAAATGGCGATGGTGGGATAAAATTATGTAATTCCTACGCATACTTTCTGAAATGTATCCTGTAAAAGACTGAGAGATAGGCGACCTTGCTATGGTGTTCGAGGCTCTGCAGTTTAGTAGTCATCCAATGGTCGTTTCACAGAATCTGATGCAGCTAGTTGGTACTTGACTGAACCGTCCCAGAGGTGACAGCAGTATTCCATGCACAAGGGGTCCTGAACCAGATAAAGTTCCAAAAATAAGTACCGCTGCAGCACTTAAATTGTAGATGGTTTGGTTTTTAATATTATTTTATAGACAAAATTATTATTTGGAATACTTTGGACGGACACAATCACGTGTTCAGTGGATCGGGACTAATAAAGTACATAATGTAATTAACTATGTATTACATTGTGGTACATTCACAATATATTGTTGGTGTGTGTCATAATTCCCATTGTTTATTTCTCCATTGTTATTAAGAATATCTACTTTATTAATTACTAATTTATGTACTTTTGAACATAATAGTTTAACAGTTTTCACCTTTGTACCTTACACATGTGTGTCAATATATAACAGTGAAAGTTTATATATTGACAATGCTTGTTTTAAGTTTGTGTTTCTATCATTTTGAATTTGACAATACGTGCAGTTGACAAGACGACGTTATAATTTTCAATAACGATATAACGAATCAATATTTGTCCTGTTTCAATATTGGAAATAAGAAAAACTTTCTTTTCCAATATTCCTGCTTCCAACTTCCGACCCAATGTCAAGATCATTTTGTTTAGCACCGGCCGGCTGACACATAAATAAACTGTTACGTTTAAAAACGTGCCAAGAGCGTGTCGTGCACCCGTCATCTTCGGGTTCTGCAGTATGTAGGTAGATGTACTAAGTCGAAAGTATACCTGTTCAACCGAATAGCTATGATGAAGGCTTATTTCACCAACCACAAAACTAAGCATTGTATTCGTGCTATCCTGAAGTAATTTAAATTTTAGATATACTTAGTTCAAAAAATTCAGGGGGGAACGACGACGACATGCTTTTTTACATTTCGAAGACTCATATCCGGCGAAAGAGACACTATTTAAACTTTATACCTATTTGTGACGTTGTTTACTTTAAATTCTACATAATTCTATAATAGCATATTTTCGTACGGTTCGAAAGTGACATGCGCGAACAGACATACATAATGAAATTATGAGAGTTCCGTTTTTTGTCGTTTGACTACGGATTACTAAATAGTGACGCAGTGGACCCACCTCTATCTACCTCAGTTTACAAACAACAACTGACTTGGTGAATCAGGTTCGGGTGCGTTCTTGTTCTAAGCGTGTGGGCGGCCTTGACTGCGCGAAGGACGCCCGGCGCGCGCGGGCGCAGGGGCGTGGCACTCACGCGAGATCACGTACGGATGACTGCCGCGTTGTCTTTTTATAAACCATTTTTTGCATGATAAATGGAAACTGGTATAAATTAATAATACAATACCCTCGTAGGCTAATGATGTATGATTGTGCTGATTCTATAATGAATGAGCAACGTTGTGTTTAAACGTCTAGCTAAATTATTCTTCCTTGTGGTGAATTTTATTGAAATCATTAGATATATTTTTTTAAGCTTTTCATATCGATTCAAGTGGAGGAGAAGTAAACATGACAATAATTATACCGGATTTAACGTAATTTAAGCATAAGCCTCCTCAAGTGGATTTTTTTGAATTTATCTCTTCTAGCAACCTTTCTTTCGATAACTTTACAACTTAGATCACAACGATTATGATTTATATACCTTATATATTATATCATCCATATCAGAGAAGAGGGGTTCCTCTTCTCTCATCTCTTTTAACAACTTTGTAAGTTTCTTATTCTTTTAGATTCATCTCTACCTTTACCAACCTTTCTTCTGATAACTACAACTGCTTACTCTTTTACATCTGCAACATTATTTTCACCTCTATTTCATCTAGCAGTCTTTCTTGAGATAACTCTACAACCTCATCGTTCTTGTAGATCTGGAGTATTATGTTTTACCTCTTGTGTCTTGAATAAATAAATTTAATCTCATCGAGCAGCCTTTCTTCTGTTACGTCTTCCTGATTTTGTCATTATAATATTTCTTTAATAAACTGAATTTCTTTTAGATCTCTTAGATTATAAATATCTTCATTCTTATTGTAATATAGATACAACCTTTCTCCTGTTTTCAACCTCCGTGCAGCTTAAATTTTTCTATATAATTTCACAAAAAAATAATGTTTAACCACGATTTATTAATCTCATCAATTCGCCCACATCACTCGAAGTTGAACTTTATGCGCGGGCCGGCAAAAAGTGGCCGACGTAAGCTGTTCATTATTCAAGGGGCCCGAGGGAGACGCAACGAAAATAATGAAGAGAGCTTGTACGCGCGCTGACTGGCTAATGTAGTGGGCTGAACAAGTTTTCCATGTGATGTAGGTGTATCAGAGTGAGAGAATTTCAGCACTACTAAAGAAATTTTCGCAAAAGCGTCCGAAAATGGTGAACTAAGCCTTCAGAATCAGAGATTCCCGTCGTAATCTGTTGTTTGGGCCATTGGACGTCATTTGTATGATCATTAGCCTCAGTTTATTAGATTTTTTAACTATTTAAACAACTACTACGCAATTTTCATGTTACATTTTTATTTTTAGAACAACATTTAATTTGCTTCACTTATGCTAAAGATAACTTAGGCAAGGTCATTATTCGAAAAACATATTGGAAAGGATTGTGGTCAAATGCGTATCCAGTTAACCATAAAAAAAAAAGGATAAAAATATTTGAAAAACATTACTTTAAAATATATTATCGCTTTTGATATTTTAGCTATGGTATTGTAATGTAATTTCTAAAATGAAAGACAGGCAAGGCTTTGGTTCATACAATGACGGTGATATAGAAAGAAAAAATCATATTAGAATAACTTGGCCTACGATATAAAGTTCCGAATGTAGAAAAGAATGTCTCACAGTATTGACTGAAGTGCTGCTAACACAGCAGAATAACTCAGCCGACCGTAGTCAACAAATTAAGTAATTTTAAATTACCTGTTGGACATCTTGCTTAGCACATTGTTAAGTCAAATGTAATGTTTAGAACTAATAAAATAAACCAGACTGACTTGCTATTTACTCCAACCTCGTATAATTGGGATCTATGACGTTTTCATTATCAAGCGAAATAAAAACTGGCTTGGGAACAGTGTAATTCTTGATCCCAATATTATCTTTCTTTGCGAATTCGCGAGCTGTGTTGACATCTAAATATAGCCGGCTGGCGTCACCCTAACGGTCGGGACCAGCTGGTCTGCTCGCTCTTGTCTCGGTGACATACGGCTATTGGTTGTATTTGTATTATCATTACAACGAAACACAAACTTTGATTGGCTGCGGTCGTTGCTCTGTATTTACGCAATCCTCGAAATTCTTTTGCTTCACTTATATGATTATCATCGTGAGATAATCGCTCTATCGCTTTTTGGACATGCACGTGTATGATTACAAACAGACTAAGTTATGGAATGGAATGTGTAGAAATCTATACCATATATTTGTCTGTTAGGTGCACAACCATCCATATAGTAGGTTTGCAAACAGTAGATAGATTGATGACAGTGTAACTTGTTACAAACTTTGTTACAAATTTCAGTTTATTGAAAATCTAGGTTGGTTAGGTTCTAATGAAAGAAATTGGTTAGTTTTATGCAAATTACAATATCTTACGATAAAACCTGGGCATACAACACAAACAAAAAGCGAATTTATACGGCAAGGAAAATTCTATTCTCTGCGTGAATTGATTCCATAAGTGTTCAATTTTTGGTACGGAGCACTAAAAGTATTTTGTAGTTATAAATCATCATCTTCTTGCCCTAGTCCCAATTTTTTGGGGTCGGCGCAGTACATCTTTTTCTTCCAATCTCCTCTATTAACCTTTACTTCATCATTCACGCTCTTTTCGGTCATATCACCCCTCACACAATCCATCGGTGGTTTCCTTGTAGTTATAAGTAAACGCATATAATGAGATGCTCTTCCTCCGAAGAAGCGCATAAGTTACTAGAAGTACATCTTTTTCTTCCAATCTCCTCTATCAGCCTTTATCTCATCATTCACGCTCTTTTCGTTCATATCACCCCTCACACAATCCATCGGTGGCTTTCCTTGTAGTTATAAATAAACCCATAATGCTCTTCCTCCGAAGAAGCGCATAAGTTACTAGAAGACGCCCCGCGGTGTTCCCGGCGCAAAAACCGAATCAGTACCGTTTCTTTCCCATTCTCATGGAAAACTCATAAAATCATTTCTTAGTGTGCTTCTAAGTATCCCAAGAAACACTCCTGCCACATTTCTCCAATAAAGACTAGTAATAGGAAATCTTTGGTTAGAGTCAGTCATTCAGATTCTCCTTTTATATACTCACATAGCTTAATTCTATTTGTAGGCTGATAATATAGGTAATATGACGTAACAACGTTGAAAGTACACAAGTAGACCCCTAAATTAGAATTGCCTTTGAAGCGAAGCATCAAATTACTTTTCCTCGAGGCGTCTTAATGAAAAGGGAGTTCTTATCAGTGGCAACGAAAATATTGATCCACGCATATTTGCTTGCACAGGCTGGCAGCTTGATATCGTCTCCACAGGTTGCTTCTAAGTATTTAACGTTTCAATTATCTCGCCGAGGATGTGTGAATTTGAGTATTAATATCGTCAAAATCAAAATCAAAATCAAAAATATTTTATTCAATGTAGGATACAAAAATATCACTTATTGAAAGTCAACATGCTATTTTTCTTTTTTTAACTACATCGCTTCACAAGTCGTCGAAGTCTAGTTTATTCACGTGTATTATATTACGTCTGAAGCCTATGATGCAATGTTGTAGGTACTACTAATTACTGCTATTGATACTGTGGCATACATAACACCAATAACTATACAAACATTCCTGTTTGGACGTATACCGTTTTCGGCATATTCTTGTTTCGGCACATTCCGTTTTCGACATAAATCATTATATACCACAAATGAAATCAATCCTAGGTATCGTTATTTTTAATTTTCAAGACATACATAAACATACGTGTATTACACGGATTGATGGAGTTTTCAACTTCTCACGGAAGTCAATCGATCTAATTTAGTATGACAGAGTGCTGCTCTTAAGTACAATGTTTGTCAAAAGGGTGAATTTGAATTCCTATAATTACTGTATACCGGTGACTCCACTCCTGACAACAAGCAACCCAAGGAACCATAGACAACAATTTTCGACAGAATTCGGCTATGGTCCTTAGTGGAAAGTCATTCGTAATCAGCAGTGGAGTCGCTAACCGAAAATTGTTGGATTTCCATACTTAAGGGGGGTTCAGAATTGTTTACTTTGTATGTGTAATCGAAAATTTTTTGATCGAGTTCGACTATGGTTTTTTGGGGAAAGTTGTTTGTAATCAACAGTGACGTCACCAGTGAATGGGAATTACACTAATTCAAATTCACCCTATGTATAGTCACTTCGCGCCATACTGAACTAGAGTAATAAGAAGCATTTCCATACAGCACCAACTGCTTACCATTATTTATACACAGTCATTGAACAGTAATGTGTAGTTCGAAGAAACGGCTTGCGTTTATTCGAGTTACAGTTTTACACATGTCATGTTTGCATCCAAGGCAATTTGTATGCGTGTTTATAACTTTGTGTTTGATTGAAAGAAGCAAACGTAAATTTCAACCATACCATTTGTTATAAGAAATGCTACAATTACATATTCGGATTGATTTCACGGTTTCTAACTATTCATGAATGAATAAAAAAAGAAACGTTTTGATACACCACACAAGCAATTAGATAGCTATTATGATGGATGTTGAATGAGGCAAGAAAATTTGTATTGTATAAACAGTAGTACTTAGGAACAAATGATCTTCAAGTGGAAATAATCTAGCAAATTAAATAAAAGGTGGTAGTGTGTTTGCAAGCCCAACTATAAGTGAAATATATAATTTGTGTGTCTCGGCTCGAGACGGCCTTGCCCGCAAAGTGGATAATCACGGATCGTCGTCGGTGCGCCGCTGAACGCTGGATTGAATAGTAAATTTTGAGTGTTTACTATATCAATTTGCATGATAGTCATGCTACCTTAAAAACATCGCCAGTCTGCAAATTTCTAGTTCGCAAGTGTATTTATTTTTACTTTATGATGGCATATACCTCCTGAATGTAAATTTCAATGTATTAGAAATAATAATATCGGGCTTATGCATTTATCTGTCTCGCCAGTATATCCAAACTATTACCGCTTTGAAAAGGGAAGTCATCTGTGGGATAAGAAGCCGTGCACGAAACGACTGTCTAACCGACATTAATTAAAAAAAGAACAAAACAGTAAAATTGAATACAGCTTGCAAAGAGTGTAAAACATGTCTCAGAGTTCAGGGACTAGACTGGCAGGGTTGTTGAGTGAACCCGCTTTACTGAATCGAATATTCACAGCACACACAAATATTTTGCGGGCGCCATGTTAGTTTTTTTTACCATATTTATCCGATGACACTAAGAATCAAGACGAATTGAACAACACTTTGCACTTCAAAAAATCAAGCCTGCTTGAGACATACATACAAGAAAAACCTCATTACCTCATTTCAGTTTTTCATGTAAAATTGAGTGTCGTCTTTTGAAAAGTTAATGTTTCTATTCTATAAATTCATTATTCAGCCCTATTTCGAAGTTATTAAAGGCTTTAATACATTTAAATATTCATGTCATGCTTGTATGTAGGTAAGTATAATAATAAGAGTAGGTACGTAAGATTATTTCATGGTAAATAGAGTATGCTTCTGAATTTGCTACTCGACTTCTCTCTTCATCTTTGCCGTCTCATTATTGATGGTATGAATCATTAACAAGATTATCTGTGTGTACGGCACGTATACGAAGCCGTATAAACAATCCTCTTGCCGCTGTTCGAATACCACTACATTTTCTACTAAATCCTGATATTTTCTTGTTTATATCAACAGCCTTATCTTACTGCTGGGACACAGTCTCCACTCACTAGAAGAGTAGGGACTTTAATCGTTGTCCAGTGCGGATTGGTGCACTTGCGTCAAACTGTAGTGCCTACCTGACACCATTATTTTCAATTCGTTCCCAGTTTAAAATTCCCTCCGAAGCACGAAAACGTTCATATGAAAATGCTACTAGTGATCGCATTCGATGACTAATCGCGCCCCTCGAAAATGAATGCGACTGCACCTTGAGTGAGTGTTTATTGTTTTATCCGACTGCCCCAGGAAGGAGGGAAATGGTTTTCAGGTTTATGTATATGGATTTCTGTCATCTCCTGTAGTCTATACGGTTTGACCTATTTTGAAGTACAAGATGTCATTTAATTTGTCTTGATCGAGTGTTATAGGATATATTTTAGGGTAAAAATTCCAACATGGCGCCTGCAAAATACAACATATGCTGTCGGATTGTTTGGTTTTTAAATACTATATTAACGTACATCATATATCCATTCAATTCATTACTATAGTGTTTTTGATGGGTTGATACCTAATAATATAGATCGGCTGACCGTCCTGTAACAATGCTACAGGTAGCAGGTACATACATACTCCAAGCGGACATCTTGAAACTACCCCCATTAACCCAATTGGTTATCAAACCTGATGTTAACATTGACAAAGAGACTTTTCTCGTACGTATTTCACCACTAAAAATGATCACGATTTCATTATTAATTTCTCTTCCAGGTGTTTGGCACGGTGGAGCTACCGGACAAGCCGATCATGCTGCCACCATTCGTGGAGGCGACACACTGTCTCGGTTACCACCTGACACGCAAGGGTCGCGCGGTCGCTGACAGGGTTGTCTCCGTGCTGGGGTACGCCTGTCCGGACATCACATACAGCCCCAGCCTGTACCCGATCACGGCTGCTCTGCTGCACTTCATGCCTGGTGAGTTTCACAACAGTTGACATTGGCTGAAATACGAACACTTTTAGGAAATTGTAACTTATTTTTGTAGGGCATTTTGACAGACAGTTTGACAGGGCAGGTGTTATTTTTAGATACTGGACCAGTGGGACGCTAAACATTTATAAAAGAAGGATAAGTAAATCTACTAGTACAAAAATACTATACTAAATAAGACCGAATAGGCAGGGCGAGTCTGGAAAGTAGGATTTATCGAAATATTGCGGGGAAAACATGCAACACACCGCATAATTTTTGCATCAAGCCATGTCCGTTGGTGACATAGTAAAATAAAATTTTATTTCTCGCTGTTTGTAATAGGCAAATAAATGAAAGGCAGCATAATTCAAATATTACTTAACTCAAATATTCTTTTGTAACCTTACAAGTTCCAACTTCTTCTTCTTCATGTCCAATGTGTCCAATCAGATTTGATCCGCCCAGAATAAAGTCCCAACTAAAGTGCAAATATATTTCTTATGACCACAAAGTATAATACCGTGGCCCGATATCCATAAATTATGAAATTTGCTTCAGAACTGTTGTAACTTTAGTTTGTTTAATGTTTGTTGTGGAATATTTGATTATACTGTCAACTGTAGTACAAAGAGAAATGTTACTTAGTAAATTTGCATTATGACTTTCCATACAGGCACCGTTATAATTTCATTTGTTTACGTCTTTCTGCCAGTAAGGTCTCTAATATATGTTTAATAGTATATACGGTTTTAATTAGAATGTCACGCTAACTCGATAAAGTATTGGATGTTATTATTTTTCTGAAGAGGTTTGTTCCCACCTGTGGGATATAAACAGTATAATCATCTAATCAATCTCAATTTGTCTTAGTTTACGAAGATCGTACTATTTTGTTATCAGAATGATACGAAACTTATTTTAGCCTGGGTATCATAAATTGCTCATCGTCACTTCAAACTGATAACATCATCAAACACTGAGATGATAGGAGAGAAATTTGTGAGTCATCTATTGGTTCACCAGCGTAACTCAAATCTCTTTACCTCAATCTCTTCTTTAAATTATCCCATTCCAATTGGAATTTGTCTCAGTTCTGTTCAGTTTTGTATGACAAAGCATTGCTGAATTACTCAATTTTTATCGCGTATTTTCGATGAAACTCCGATTTGGACGGTAGGCTGAATGTTATCTGCTTACTCGAACTTGGCAATGAATTTGTCTTACATTATCCAGAACTACCATGTGATTATCGTAAAATGCTTATGATTTCGATTGGCAACCAAATGCTCCATAACATTGACCATGTGCCCCCAATTGTATTATTACTTCATTACATTTAAAACGTTTCAAGATTCATGAACTTTATTTCCTTGTGATGTGATGCTTACTTCGTAATCATAATATCATATAAATACATACAACACTTTCTGTTAGCTCGCATCTGTCTAACCATTTGTAGGTATTAGTGGCTTTATTAAAGTGTGGTTTCTGCGCGAGTACACTTCACCTTTGACTCCAGCTTCACTTTACGTTAAGTGTGATTGAGGCTAAATAGAATCCTTTGATGAATTGGAAAACAACTATTGGAAAGTTAAAATAAATTAAATGACACATGTTTCTTCTATATGCCTTTTCCGTACATTTTCTGATGATAATTTATTTATTTTAGGATTACCAACAATAATAATGATTTATAAAGACTGATAGATTTCAGAATTTTGACGGAAATTCGTCTTCAAAGACATCTGTGAGCAGTTTGAATGAGCTGCTGTTAATTTTATGGCTATGGCCCGTTTTATTATAATACTCCCACGCTTTATTGGTTGTCATTACCGCCACGTTACAGAGAATGTACCATATGATCAATACAGCACTAATATTTTTATAGTTCGCTTGTTTTCTTTATTATATTCTAATTAGATCTACGAACATTTTTTATTACAGCCACCGTTATGATTATTAATGCGAAGAATGGTTAGGTGTCCTTCCATTTGGATCATGCATTGTATTATTGTGGTATATGAAGTTTGATACTAGTAATTTGACTTTATCGGACTCATTTTATTTTCTGTTCACGTGTGAATATATAGTAACGTATCAGTATTTGCAACAATCAGATGCAACTTGTACAACATACAGTTGAGGCAGTATAGTGAGGTAACAAGCAACAACCGGTTACATAAAACATCCTTTCAATTCCCGACTAGAGGCGTCACAGAATTTACAGACGCTCTCGCCTTAATTCAGTAATGAGTGCGGGGGGCGATAATTGAACTCGGCAATAGGCAAATTGCCGGAGACTACCGTCTATATGTGCTCCACCTTCTAACCTCACAACCGACATTGACCTCTATTGCACAACCCTAAGGAGCAATATTCTCTGTATCTGAACTGTATCCATCATAGTCCTTATCAACATCTGAATTAAACTCTAAATCGTCGTAACACAGTCTGGAATCCTCGATCAGATCGAGGGTGATTTGTTGTCGGCAGGCCACAGATTTGCATCGCGTCCGTCGCGCTGTCAATTCCATACGTCTCACTTCCTCAGTCGCACGTTTCGCTATAATTGCTCGGAATGCGACCAGACATATCTGCGATCAATATTGCTCTCGCTTGTTTTACTTTGAATATCTGTGTCATCAATATTAACGAATATTTAGTATTGTCGTGTAGATGTGGATGTATCTGCGACTTTATGGACCTTACAAATAGTCACTACTAACGTTGACGTGTTAGTAGCGGAGGCACCGTCGTCGGTGTCAATTTGACTGCCGGATGACTAAAAGTGACAATTTCCTTCGTCCTGTACAATCAATGCTATGAATCAACCACAGTTTATCCCTGTAAAGCTAGCAAAACGTTAATCCCTCGCTGTTATCGTAACAGATCTCTGTATATCATTTTGTCCAACGGATATATGCCAGTGCAGTTTTGTAGTTATATCGCTGTAAACAATGGATTAATTAATGTCACAACAGAGTAAGGTCCGCTAATGTAGGCAGCATTCACAATGTGCAGATTTTGCACGTAGGTAAACCTTTAGGGCATTCTCAATGAAGACTTACCTTTTGGGATTATTAAATTTTACAACGCAATAAGCGATGGAATATTTTGAAAGATTACGGCCTTTGAGCAAATTATATAATAATACATCTTGAATCGAGCATGCCGTTTCTACAAGTGTGTCTCTGAACTCAATTATACTGACCCAATCTGTGCCTTGTACTTAGTGCTGGGCTAAAATAGCTCATGACGTCCTTTCGGCTCACATGCGTTCGAAACACTAGGATTGTGCCCGTCATGTCCAATATTGTTTTTATTGTTCGTCAGTTCAATGTCGTCCATATTATTATTTTTGAACGCACCAACAACCGTGTCCGTGACACAGCCTCCCCGTTATCACCGTCCGCACTGGTTACGACTGGATGATAGCCGAGAGGTCGACGCCATTATCTATTGATACTGACATAATTAAAAATAATGCTATCATTACGTTCTTTATTATGTTCGATTTTAGGCGAAGTTACTATTTAGTTTGGTAATAATGAATCTTTAGAATAATAAGCATGCTGTCAAAGATCGCCGATTAGTATGTTTAGTTCAACGTCATTTGCAGACTGTTGAGTTGACAACATCATATCTCGAAATTTAATTTGCATGTAATTACCACCTCGCTGGAAGTGTAGCTAGTTGAGCAATCGTCTCGCTCTCTGCGTCTATATATCAAGTTGCCTGATGTTTTTGTGCTAAAAAATTACACGTTTGCCGCGTGTTTGTAATGCGCTTTAAAGCGGATATAAACTGATGGTGCCGGCCGTGTGCCGTGTTTTAGTGGTTGGCATGCCGCCAGTGCCTCTTGTATTGATCTAGAATCTGGCAACGCGCAACCATTGCCTCGGAATAGTCGAAATAGAGCTTGCATACCGATGTATGGGAAAATTGCGCCGATTCGTTATCGACAGCTTTTGCCTGCGATGTTATAAATATTACAAGTAACATTGGTATTCAGGTCGTTGAAGCGAAATAGAGCGATGCGATGGCATGAGTTGAGGTTGATTTATCAGAATAAATGGATAAATATCAGAATATTTATCCATGTTGTACAACAGGATACAATTAATTAAAGTAGATTCAAATCCTAAGTTTCTTACATGTAAGAAGATACAGCAATATTATTTGGTATACTTGATCTTTGGACCGAGCGACGTTTTATTGCCCAAATCGGACGTGACTATTACGTAACTCAACTTTAAACGTTAACATTCGTGTAGTGTTATAGACAAGTATTATTTAAAATAGATCTATTTTATTGGTAATTGACGTATTGATAGTCTGAACATTTACCAGTGACGACAAGTGTAACATTTCGGATAGCTTCTTTTGGCGTATAGTTAATTTTAAAGGCTTTGTTAATTACTAATTTAACGTTTAAGACGTCGCCGGCAGAATATGTTAGTAAAATTTCTTCACTTACTGGTAAATAAATAGTGATCGCCGCAGGTATTTTATTATTGAAATTATGTTAATTTGTAAAATAGTTTCTTAATCTACTGATGCGTACACTACAGTCTTCCTAACCAATTAAAAGTCAACCTATAGATGTAGATTCTTTTCTCCTCCAATAATAGAGGTTCGCCATTTGCGAGGTATAAAATGTGTTAGTAAGCTTTTACATTTCGATAATGCCTATTCACATTAATTGAAAGTGGATACCATTCAGATTCTAACACAATGGTTTAAAGGGCTGTAAAAACTTGAATTAAATTCGAATTTTATTGTTTGTTTGTTCGGCTTAGCTGTGCGTTCGAGCGCAGCGAAGTTCCTGTTCCTTTCAAGCTCAGATAATGCTTCTCTTTTTTTATGTACTTACAATTGATTTTCACTCAATCTCAATATACTTAATCACCCCTAAAATTCTGTGTTTACTGGAAGTTAGGATAGTGACGAAAAATTAGCAATCTTATATCTATTTCATATATTTTTAGTCCCTTGGCGTATTTCGTTACTGATAATTATATCAACATTTTATTCTGCTTCAATTTGTTTATTTATAATTAACAACAAGATGTATGAATCTGAATGTTGAGCAATGAAAGTGACGGATGAAAGTAGAATGCATGTGGCAGAGATGAAAATGGTAAGATGGATGTGTGGTGTGACTAGAATTTTATCCATTCCATCAGGAATGACTATATCAGAGGAAGTCTGAAAGTGGCACCACTAACAGAAAAGTTGAGTAATAGTTTAGCATGGTTTGGGCACATTATTAGAAGGGATGAAAGGTACGTAACGAGACGAGTGCTAAGTATGAATGTGGAGGGATACAGAGGAAGACCGAAGAAGGTGTGGGTAGACCGCGTGAGGAATAATATGCGTGTGAAAGGGGTGAGTACGGAGATGACGGCTGATAGAGGATAGTGGAAGAAAAAGACATGTTGTTCTGACCCCACCTAGAGTGGTATAAGGGCAGGAAAATGGTGATAATTAACAACAAGAGTAATTAACAAGTTTTTTTTATCCACTTCTGTTCATTAGCTCCGAGCATCCGATGTATCATTTTCTTTTCATTCACAATTTTCTGTAGCAGTCAAACGGAACCCCCTTTATTTCTCAACTGTAAAGTGAGTCGATAAGCATCTATGATTGAATATGGCAAGCGTGTTCTGCGATTACTCTGCGACTCTCTGCGCGGTACTGTTTGCATCTACAAACAAATTGTTACAGTTTTTCATTCTGAATTGTTAAACTTTTAGTGTTTACTAGTTTCCTTGGTTGTTTCAACCTCATCGAATGTGAAAATCTAAACTATATCGTGAATTTACAGTACAATTCTGATTCTTACTACTTTCATGGACTTGGGCGTTGACGTGGAATTGCGTGCTACTGTAAGTAGGTAGCTAGATATCGCGTGACATTTTAATGCCCCATAGATGATATATCTCCATGTGATCAAATGTGTTGATTCTAAACATACTACGAGATATTATTATTGTTTCTCATTGTTGCAGTTCTTAAAATTACTTGATGTCTTATAGATTCTTTTTACTTATTTCCATTATAACCTCACAATTATAAATCACCCAGGGTTCACTTTTTGCATGTTTGAACACCTCCTATACTTGTTTTGTATCCCATACCTATATTGATGTTATGGTTCTGAGGTTGCTTCGCACTTGTGCAATATCTTTTCTCACACAATTCATATATTTTTCTTTAGGTCTTAACAATGTTATTTTATTATATACAAAAACTCTTTCATGGTACGTTTCTGTTCACCGTATACAAATGCACATGCACCATTAAGTTTTACAGTGGACCGATATACTTTATTTATAGTCTAATCTTTATTTTTTACAATACTACAAGTATGAGATCTATCTCATACTTGTAGTAGTAAAACTTAATGGTGCATGTGCATTTGTATATTATTAAACTATATTTTATTTTGCTTAACATTCTAATAATTAATTAATTAATTATCTTCAATCATATGCCCTCGGTGTTAGCTTCAATGTTTAATAGTCATTATTAGCTTTTTGGTTTTATGTTACTCTTGTATTAATACAAATTTAATTTTTCGATAAAGCAATGTAGTAATCGAATCTAGGAATTTTATCTGCACATCCTTAATTATATGTAGAAAGTATTGCACGCAACGGTCGAGCTATCAACTCCAAAATAGTAGCGTAGCATATTGTTTACAAGATCTTATGTTATACCAGCTTTTCGGCCGCGGCTTCGCCTGCTTGGAATAACTTTATCGCGGAAATTTGTTTATCCCGTGCGAACTACTAACTTTATCAGGATAAGAAATATCCTATGTGTTAATTCAGGGTATTTTCTACGTATACACCTAATTTCATCGAAATCCGTTCATCCGTTTCGCCGTGATTAAGCAATAAATAAACAAACGTTCAAACTATCGCATTTATAATATCAGTTAGATTGTTTTTTTTTCATTATTATATTCTTTATTGCGCACTAGAGTACAATACCAAAATTCTATTCTAAATCTATTATTAGTTTAATAAAAATATGAGTGCGCCAATACATGTACGAATGTGAAGGAGATAATTTCACATCTAAATAATTTTCATCATACAATATTTGCTTTCGATTACGCGTAGTGTTTACTTTGTTTAGATACCGATCAGAATACATTATCGATCTCCGTCTTCGAATTTTCAGCTGTCAAACATCAACTGGGTTACCTTGCTCCAATATTGAAGTGAAATCTTTGTTCAAACGTCTATATTATCAACGAAATTGTAGCTGATTTTGATTATGTTAGTTAATTATTTCAGGAAAATTTTGAACTGGATTTCCGCCGCTAACATTTAATCCGATTATTTCTTATTCTTTCTGTAGGAAATGTTTGTAGAATATTAACAAATTTAATAATAAACAATTTGATGGATTATTTTAAAATAATAGCAATCAGTAAGTACTTAAAGCCGATCTACACTCAGTTTTCATTCGTTAGTAGAAGATGATTATTTTCTCATTTACTCACAGCATTAATATGAATTCCTACAAATTTCATTACTGTTATTATTTTCCGGTATTCATACAACATTTTTTATTTAGTTTAATATAAACTTGGATAAATATTTTCACTATTACCACAACATTGATTATGACGCTCCAATGACAATATCGCTTTGCAACAGTAATAATAATACGCTGAAAACGGATTAATATGTTAAAATTTTATTGTGCAAAATTCACGGGAAATTTTCTATTTGCAAGGAATTGCAGATGCTCCACAGAAGCCTAATTTATTTTGTCATTGTTCCATCAACTCTTAATCCTTTTGTTTTTGCTGATTCACTGAAATCGAAATTACCAGTAAAGAAACTTTGTAATTTTTTTTTTCTAAAATTCTCTTATACATTATCTTTTTACAAACCACGATATCTCGAAGGTATTAGAACTAAAATTCCGTGACTTCGACTCCGGACGGGCTGTTTCTGATTAGTCAATTAGGTTTCCATGTCAGGTTTCAACCCCTTTGGGATGCCATCTCTGGAAAGTTTTCAGAGCCATCCGAGTTTTCCGACTGAGTTCCATTCACCTGTACATTCGGTGTTTTCTTCAGCTAAACTTGGTTATTATTGATTTTCTTATTGTAAGCCTTTTTCCTTTATGACACCGTACTTCCATCTTCCGAATTTACATAAATACCCCCCTTTAGACCCATTACCGACACAGCTCTTCTCGTTTCTTCCAATTCAATTCCTTTTGTTACGAGAATTGTTTGAGTGAATCGATATCATCCAATTTTCTCGATACGTGCCCAGACTTGATCAGACGTTGTTACGTCTATATATGCAACGTTGACGTCAAATCTTATTGTTTCTGCAACACACCGCACGTTGAATGGTGAACTACTTCTTTATCTTATTAAATGTTTTTAAGACGAGTTTCGTAGGTTCGGTATTCTGGAACCTTCCAAAGTTCATTCACTTATGGTTCGTACGTGTCTGCACTAAACTAGGTCAAGTTACAGTGGAGACGTGAATCGAGCTCTTGATATATTCTCTTAATCAGCGTTTTTCAAAGGCGGTATCCCTTCCCATCTTAGTAGGTATTTTTTGCTTGAAAATGTTTGTGTTACATACTAATGTGTGGATTGTTTTAAACGCTTTATATTTTCGTATTTGAGTTTGTCTAACCCAATTTCATTCTTATCTTGCACTTCTAAAGAGTGCTATTTTGCTACTTTGTTTGCGGGAAGATTGATGATTTCACTATAATACTTCTAACATTATCTGGGTCAATGAACTCCCGCCAATATCTCTAGCTAAGCTCCTTGGTCGTAAAGTGTTGCATTTCAGCGTTCTCGCGAGTTTCGACCCGGATCCCGGAGCGCACATTACAGGAATGTGGGTCACGACCCCTCCATATTTAGGAGAGAGCGAAAGAATAAAAGTGCTCTTGTCGCTATGCTCTGAATTTTCCTGCGTGAGGTCGGTCTTGCTTTTTTGTCCCCGTATTTCTGCTTTCGAAATGAAAACTTATCTTTATTTATATCTAATGACTTGACTGGTATCAATACTAATGAAGATCTTGCAATTTGTGCAACTAAACCATGTATTTGTTGAAAACTGTGGCTACTCTGACGAATCTTATCAATGCAGAAGTTATATTATATTGTTAAACAGTTACAAAATAAGAAATGAGCCTCGCACTCGACCTTGTGTGAAATCGAAACGAAAGCAAGAATCCGCATCGCGCGCCCGTGTAAACATTCAGCGATGTCGGGCCGTACATCAAAGCCGTTTACGACCAAACCGCGTACTGCAGTATGTTTACAGCCATGACCCGCACGCCACGATCGGTATACACACAAAGTCATTCATACAAAACTAGACGATAATTAAGACACCTTTAATTAATAGAGAAAACTTGAAATCGACGATCAGTTGTTTCACAGATATTTTTATTTTATCTTCTTTGGATACCAACGCTGTTTTACGAAATATCACTTTAACTGAAAAATTTAAAGGCAATTCGAGGTCTCCACTGATAGATTCGACTTAAAATGAATCGGTTGGAAAAATTAACGAAATTTAAAGAAATTTAAAAACGTCTTCTTAATGTGTTAAATAAAAGTGTGTTAATGTGTTAAATTATTTAATAAAAATAAATTCGTGCTGTGTCCTCGAAATTGGGAACCTGCTAAACATGTACTCATACATATGTAACACTACATAAGTGTATTTGAGTCATGTCATTTACATTTCAGTGCTTTACCACTACGCATTTGTCTGTTTAAAGATATAGTGTTAGCACATAGAAAAATGGGCATAAAACCATAAAAAATAAATAGTGCTGTACAGAAGATATTTACAGAAACTACTTCTTCTCGAACTTCTCGTATATTGAACGATGATTATCGTTGTCATCGCAGAATTTCTAGGAATCTATCATAATGACATCCCATTTTTAACCGACTTCAAAAAAGAAGGAGGTTCTGTATTCGAGGCGTATTTTTTTTTTAAGTTTGTAACTTCAATGACATAATCTAATGATTGTATATAAATGCTTGGAATTGCTCAGCGCAGAATTCTTTTAAAAAGTAAAACGAAGTCAAAATGTCTACAGGTAGCTAGCAGGTAGTACAATAAATACCCATATTATCATCATAATTTTTACAATGAACACGTTTTGATTGTTATGTGAATGTTGATTTTTAAATAATGCAAATTGTTATGATGGTTTTGTCAGAATTTTGATTTTGACACAATACACATAATTATTTAAAGCTATATATTTTTTCTATATAAATATAATAATATATTTTTTATATAAAAATAAAAATATATTTTTATTTTCAATACTATACCATTTTTTAAACAATAGTTCAACTTGTAGGTTGAAAATGTTAAAAAGAAATTTTATCCTGAGTGTGACCATTTTGCGAATGGGACAAAATGCGAATGGCACTAAATGTGAATGGGACGGTATGCATCAAACCTATCGGTCGGAAGCATCATCCTTTAATAATAATGATTAGACAAACGCACCAGCTTAATTTCCCATTAAATATAATCTGAATAAGAAATAAGAGATTCTATAACCAACTCAACACGCATCACGTTAGTATTTCTGGTTGTTTCGTGTGTGAACTGCTCTCTGCTGATCGATAGAGGCCAAATTTCGCTTTAGCACTACGCTAAGTTTTAAGCTCAGTGTTTATTTTCGGAGTTAGACAGGACTCTTGGACTCTTCTTGTAGAGTTGTTCCTCTACATGATAGAAGTCGCTATGGCGCTCCTCTTTACATTTTTGTTTAGATTATTTTATTATTTCATCAATCTTATCACTTTTCTGCTATTTTTCTAGATGGTGATGTAGATTATAGAATACCAATGCGATAGATTTTACATACCGATATGGTAGAATATAGAAACTATACTGAGACTATAACCACCTGTACCTACATTTGTTTGACATTTATTATTATTTTGTTAATATGTTGTCAGAAATAAACATCATTCATTATTTTTCATTTAACATACTACTGTGTATTTTATTAGTAGTGCGTCAAATGCTAGACATACAACATATACGTTTTCATATCAAAAAGGAAGTTCCATTAATTAAGAAGCTCTGAACCACCTTCAGGATATCTTCCAACCTAGTTATTAGATCCTGAAGAATTTCACTTGGTGTAACTCCGAGTTATAATTCTTTATGGACGTAAACGAATCATCAGAAGTCAAAACCGACTTGTTTCTTTTAAACGATTGAATACAATACTTGAGCTTGGGTCAAACACAGATGCAGTACAACACTGCGCGTACATCTGATTTGACTTTTGCTTTATTCTACTGTTGTGGATAAAGTTTGAAGCATGTTTACCTTTAATTTCAGGACGTAATTATTAATATTTAAAGCTTGTCTCTTGGTGACTATTATTATAACAATTGTTGGACGTACGTATGTTGAAAAATGTCCTCATTTGTTTCTTTTGTTGGTTTTCCAATGTTAATGTAAAAATTATGTTCTTTCATCACAAACTTATCTTTAACTATTGTCTGTGTATTGTTTATCTCGTTATATCCAAGACTAGTCATGAGTCATTTGAATATATAGGTAATGCATGTTTTGTTACACGTTGCAATTATGAGTGTGTAGGCAGTCGGCCTCAGTAGAGACTGGCAATAGTGCAAGGACTTGGAATGATCTCGTTTCTTTTATAATAATTATTGGTCACATGTGTGTTTCAATGTGAATTATAAATGGAAATGATAAATCTTTTATTGCATTACCTTTACATACCTACATACCTAGTACTCGCTTGTGCCTTGGTTTATTTTCCTTGCACTATAAGATACTCGTACAACCATTGACTTTACTTAGTGGTCTTTCTTACATACATACATAAAGTCACGCCTGTTTCCCGTAGGGGTAGGCAGAGACCACAGACTTCCGCTTGCTACGATCCTGCCACACCTCCTTTGCTTCATGCGCTCTCATAAAATTGTGCACACATGCCCGTTTCAGTTTATTTGTCTTTATCTAAATATTAAATTATTGGTTGTCGAGATTTTGGAGTTGTTGATGCAAATACTCTATGGAGAATTTTTTTGTGTAGGGCTATTTCTCATTTTCTCTGTCACGTCACTATGCTAACAATATATTTTTTAATTAATTTAATGGATATAATGGACTATACAATTTCTTCAATCATCCATCACTCATCATATATATTCCATTTAGCTATCCAGAGCAAATTATTCTATATTATTGTTGTAAAATTTAGAATTTTGTATTTGTTTAACAGATCTCTGTGCTGAGGTGGTAGGTAACTGAGAGGACACACAGTGTTGTTTTTTATGACTCCCGTAACAGTAGAGGTCGTTGGCGTCTATGCTAACAATGCCGCATGTGTCGAAGACCTTTATATAATCAATAACACCTGGAATTTTACTAGATTTCTCTTTATTTAATATATGGTGTCGCAACGACTGAGCCTAAAGTAAAACTTTATTTATTTTATTACTTTTTTTAAGTTCCTCAACAACTGGTTAGATGAAGCCAGAAACAGAGAAAAGTGAAGAGAGAGGAGGGAGGTCTTCGCCCAGCAGTGGAACATAATCCTAATATAATAATATTGCTTTAATTTTCATTGCGTTTCTTTGTCCTGAAATTTTCTGTCTTATATAAGTGTTTTAACATCTTGCGCTATACCTACATTTTTGCTTATCGTCTTTTTATGTAATTTCTTCCATTCTTTCTTTTATGATGTTCTATGCCTCGTCGATTAATTGAAGGAATTCCTATTCATAGACAGAATTCTTGAAGTTCTTTGTTCATGTAATCTTGTCCCCCAATTTAGTTTTACTCTTTGAATTTCACTCATATTCAGTTTTCTTCATTTTCTTTTACCCAAGTCAACATTTTTATTGTTTTACTTAACATTACGTTTTCCAAGTAATTATGTCAATAAATACTAATAGTAACTTCACCAAATTGCCTAGAAAAGATACGCTGCAAAGTTGTTATGTAGCGGAATACATAACATTTACGATGTCGTTAATACCAGGAACTTCAGAAATACAGCTTTGTTGGTCTGTAGCATGTCTGTAATTATCTTTTTTATAGTTGTAGAAAGTTGTGTAAGTAGTAACATTTAGTACCGATGGTTTTAATAAGTTATTTTTCTTTTCCTCATCTATGTTGGATCTTGGAAAACAAAATATTTTGGATATTTCTATTAGTAAATTTTTTTGTGATTTATGCCTTTCATGCTATCGTCTCTGTCTTGGACAATTTCATTAGTCTGTTCAGAAACGCAACATAAATCCTGGGTAGGTTATTACTTTAAGACATAATACTAGTTATTTTGTAAATAGAAAGATCCTTGTTTGCTTCTTTATCAAGGCTTCACCTTAAAATTTTTGACTTGACCTCAATCCGTATTAACAACAATATTTATTGTTGATACTACTGATATCAACAAATCCACCTTACGATAACATTTAACTTAACCTCAATGTCACTGATTATTTAAAGAATTCGATTACTTTACTCAATACAGCTACAATAATCGCATTGAGACGTCCACCGACCAACGAAGTAAATACCGTGGATGATTCACGTTCAAATACAAACCCAAGTTGTGTACGCATTTTAAACGTTATTTCAAAAGCTATGTATAAAACTCATTTCTAGTATTCCTCGCGAGTGATCTAACATGGCACTATTACTAATTCGAATCGTGCGCAGCCCACGTGATCGTTATCACCGCCGGACTACAATACTAATGACCCATTCATAACATCAATCTCCGCGTCATAATCAGGTAATCAGCTGATGCTGGCGGTCAAGGTTTTGGCTTTGTTCTTTCTTCTTGCGCCAAACTCAATCGTTTTTTTGGAATTTGTGAAGGTAGTTTTTAACTAGTTATTTTATGTCTTCGCGATAAATCTATTGTTATGCTGACGACTCGGAACGTAGTTTGTTACTAATCGAGAAAAGTGTGTAAAAAAAAGTTGGGCAAACAGCAGTGACAAACGATAAAATATTTTCCTGCATACCTACCTACCATACCATTAGTCACCATAGTTAAAAATATTTCAAAGATTTAGAGCTGGCATTACGTATAAATATTTAATAGGTACACCTACATTTCAGAGGATCTATACCTCGGAGCTATTATACAGGTCCATCAGTCGCCAGGATTTCGCTTGTCATGTTCAGCCTACGTATATGTATTGTAAATACGAGTTTATGGCAGGCTCATGTTAGACTTGGATGAATTTTGATTTATATGCTTAAATTTATTTTCCATTTGTATAAATACACATAGAAAAGTGTAGAAAAATGGAAGCTCTAGTCCAAACGCCCTTTATAGCTAGTAAGGTCATCATCATCATTTACATTCCCATTATACTCTGATGCTGAACAGGCTTGCAGTCCTAATCGGTGCTTCTTTGGACGTGCACATTCATTTGTTTACCGCAATCAATTTTCATCAGTTAGAGAGTCGTTTAATACGGACGCTTACCATTACGACGACGCGAAAACACTATCTTCTCCAACGTTTATCGGTCATACGAGTTTCTATAACCTGTCCACTGCTTCTACAGATTACTATCCAACAAGCTGTATCGGTAATTTTGGTATTTCTGTAGATTCCTTCGTCAAGCTTTCTGATGTCGCCGTGAGGTCTACCAGAAAATTCTAAAGTATCTTCATTTCAGTAGGTAATAAAGTTAGATCCACCGGCATTGTTACCGTTCACTGGCTCTCGACTTGAATAACTTCTAATAAATAAGTTTTGTTGTTTCCAAATCCTATTACCCGTCCTCAGGGCTTTGTGAAAGTCGGACACCTGAACTGAACTAATCCTAAAGACGGTCGTGCATGATTAATATGCTATACCAAAGGTTCATAAGCCCTCGTTGTCAAAATGTTTTCGTGATCAAAATGGATGATCTGTTATAGGTCAATAGATAAAACAATATGAATTCAAATAACAATATGTGTAGGTATTTGAAAACTAAAAAAGGGAGATAACTACTTCTAAACCGCCTCTGTGGTTAACAGTACAAAGTTTACAAAACGGAAGTTGCAGGTTCGATTCCCAGTGGGGTACATGTTTTGTACCCGGTTTCGTTGGTGTTACGACATTTTTAAAATATTTGTGTGGCTAAATACCACCGTTTTATCTAAGTCTGCCGTGTGTGTGGTGTGTGTGTGTGAGGTGTGATTGAGGTCAATCGGTAACCCGTTGTGCTTTAAGGACTCCAAAATTCCCCAGACCATTTGTTAAAATGCTTGGTAGCAGATGCCATTTTGTATTTTGAAGGCACCGCCATGTTGGATTTCTTCTGATATTTTCGGGAACAAGGCGAATCGAACGACACCTTGCACTTCAAAAAGGGACAACCATAACCTATAGACATAGGTAATGTAGATTTCTGTATCACCTCCTGTAGCCTACTACAGGCTCCTACACATTACACTCCTTCCTGGAGCAGTTGTGTAAAAAGACATGGAGAAATACCGTTAACAATATTCTTGGATAGGTACTAATTAAAACAGCTCTATCCTTATATTGCCGCTTTTAATACATCCATTGTGTTGCATCGTACATAATCCTCGAATGAATAAACTCAAACTCAAATCATTTATTGCATTCCTTATGTTTTGTTGTGATGACATTATAGTGTACTGTATCAATAAGGACCTTGTGAATTGTTTATTGATGTTAAACTTCACAAATTATGTAGAACAATGCCAATAAATTCACTGTTATATGCGAACGATTATTCCTTAACAGATAAACTTAATAAATTATTCACAACTTACAATTATACGACAGCTACAACAATAAACGCTAACCATCCAATTAACTCCAGAAGGAGGACAAAAGGAGCCATCCCTCCCTGAGCCACATTGGAGGGTTAACAATAGAGGACCTGTCGCCACAATCCCCAGCAAATTAAAACGGTTCAAAAGGTGGAGAAAATTTAATAACCGGAAAATCGTTGGGTTTCAATTGAAGCTCTTGAAATATTTCCTCTGTCAAAACTCGTAAAGGTCAAGTCAATTGTGTTAAGGCACTTTTTTTTTTTGTAACAGAAATTTTAAATGAAATTACAAAAGAGTCTGCAGATGAAACTTATGTGTATATCACAGGAAGTCAGATCTCCCCTGGCATAGCAATGAGTTTTAACTGACATCAATTTAGCAATTTAGTCCTACGCGGATTGTTGGACATGTTCTCTCTCAATTTTATTACTCTTCTAAATCATTTGAGACTCCGATATGATTCGTGAGTTCTGAGGTTTATAATATTATGAAGTTTACTAACTTTAGTAACTTCTTTACCGATAGCAAGTTACGCGTGAACACCGAGATTCAATTAATCATCATAACTGACGTGGCAATTCAGTTAGAACCACCTTCTCGCTGCTTACGTACTTGTTTCTAACTTATTAAATAGAATTAAGCAACTTTGAAGGAGTTTCTAAAAGTGGCCATAGGGAATTGAAGCAAGAATAAAAGTTACTGATTCAGGTCGACTGGATAAGTTCTGTGATGGCAAACTATTTCTAGGTTATGATGTAGATTCAAACTTGTTTTAGGATTGTTTACATCTGTTTCTTTGAAATTACTATGCGAATATGAAAGGGATATTAAATAAGATTTCCATAGTCTTCACATTTGTGTAAGTCCGAATAAATATATAGTTGAGACGTACAATCCGCCGTACTTCGTTTCAGTTTTCGTTCCTCCATGTATTGTTTCATCACTTTATAACGAAACGGAGAAATGATTGAAAATAGGAAATCTTTCTTCTGACTGCCGATTTTGAAAAACTGTAGCTTGTAGTATACTCTTCTTTGTCTTTCAGATGTTGTGTTCTTTGATTGATAAGTATTTCCCTACTATTGTTTTTCACCTACGAGTACGTCACAATGTGGCATTAACAGGGATCAGAAAGTAAACCACTTGATATAGTATCTGCCATTCCATTCACTCGGTTACGGTAATAGACGTCACAGTTTATCAATGGCGATAAATTTGACGTAGAACAAACATATTGCGTAGACTGATACGAATTGTATTGCACACAGAACTGTTCGTTTTGTTGTAGACAAACTAACCTCCGAAGCACCAAAATTGTAGTCGGGCTGACTCCTCC
The DNA here is from genome assembly GCA_949316235.1 of Oegoconia quadripuncta. Lineage (NCBI taxonomy): Eukaryota > Metazoa > Arthropoda > Insecta > Lepidoptera > Autostichidae > Oegoconia > Oegoconia quadripuncta. Next base: position 4,433,579 of record OX438751.1, read on the forward strand.
AAATGTTATTTAACATTGATAATCGTTTTCAGTTAGACATATCAATCTTGTGTCTTCGCCGGACATTTTTTCAACAAAAGTAAGAGGATAACTAACTTAATATACATTAAGTAGGGAGATTTATTTAGTTCTATGATTGAAATTCAGCTTAGCTTATAAATATAGTTAGCACGAAATCATGAGGAATATACTCTCATTACTAATAAACAACTAAACGTACAATTATATCGTCTTAGTGGATGGAATTACCGTCGTGCCCAATATCACGTAGACTTATCTCACGTGACGTTTCAATAGCCAATTGCACTAGTACTGACGCACCTACAAACAAACTTGTATTTGCTTTCAATGTCGCTCTCATCGCCACAACACTTGCAGATCTATAATTTCATTGAACAGCAAATTTTAGTTTGTCCATTAATTTGTAGCGTCTTGGAGCAATTAAGATTTAGAAATGACAGATGGAGCGGTTTAATGAAGTAATCCTATCTAAGATGTATTAATTTGGGTTTATAATTGTTTTGATGCTTAACTCGATTTGTAGTTTTGTAGGTATTCTGTAACAAATCAGTAACTATTTGCAACCTTAGCTTACCGGAATTAAGAATAAGAAAATAATTTTAAAGAGACAGTCGTTCAGCGTAATCTTTACACTATCAAATTTCAAAGTTTCGTGTAATTTTTTGTACATATCGTGTAATAGAATCGCAGATACGTCATTCTTATCTCCTTGCGTTATTGTGTCACATGATTTTTCAATTACCTCCGATATCTATCAACATATATTGCAAGATCACCGACCGTTGCTTTAAATTATATAAAATGAATCACAAACCTAAGATGTTTCGTTACTAGTTACGTCTGCATTAGTTTATGCTATTGTGAAGCCATTGCTTGAAGCATTTACTGAGTGCAGGTCAGTTACGGCTATTTACTTTGCACTACTGAATCAGTTTGACATTTATGTGTTATCGAGAATGCTCTTTCAGTCTTCCGCGTTATCTCTCATATTATAGTTAGTCTCATGTTATAGTTTCATAGATATCGTTATTGGTATTACATTTAGTTGTCCAACTCTTGTTAGTGATTTCGTCATTTAACTAACTTGACGCATCGCTGTGGATATAGTTCGGCTGAGTAATTATTATTAACTGTTATAATGTCGCACGTCGTATCGGCCTATACAAAAAGCACGGTCAAAATTGTTAGAGCAAGTAACACAATAAAATTCGCGAAGGTTCTTTCATACTCGTATTTAGTAGGTATAGACATTGCACAATCTTCAGTAATGCTTAATATAATCGATAGAAGATACGTTATCTGTTAAGGTTGGTACTAATAGATACACCAACAATAAAATGTTACATAACCCTTGCTTACATTCCATTTAATAAATAATATTATAAATGATAAAAGGAAAGAAGCCAAAGTGCACTGTATGACTTGACAGCAACACGGGCTTGTATAAAATGTCTCCATGACGGGAAATCTTTTATTGGCAGTATATACTAACTAGCTTCCACCCATGGTACCGCTAGCGTGGTTATGTGAAATAAAGTATGTGTTGGGGTTTCCGGGTCAGTACGCTTTCACCTTCGACCTCATCTTCACTTAACATCAGGTGTGATTGAGGTCAAGTACAAAAAAAAAGTAGCCTATCACATTCACCGGGCCGCCAAGTATCTTTGTGAAAAAAAATATCGTCCATCAGTCGCTATGATTTGATGTAAAAGTAGGACATACAAACTTTCATAATATACATATTGCATATGATTATGTTTAGCTTGCTATGTTCGTTGCCACAAATGGATCCTGTGAGTGTATAAGCACAGAAGATTTCTGTGGTGTATCAGGTACTGAACTTCGGTTATAAATACAGAACATTTTTCTTTAGCCAGGCTAAAATCGCACGGACGCGTAACTGACATGTGTAAATCTTTTTATTTATTTATTTTATTTATCATTTATTGCACACAAGAAAAAAACATACAGATACTTTATTCGTCAGGATTGTTGTCATGTTGACAAAAAGGACTTTTTTGTGCCAGCTTACTCAGTTTTCGTCCTTTATCGATCCGCATATTTATTTAAAATTTTAAGAACCTACCAAAAATGGCGGTCGTGTCGAGTTCCCATCGAATCTAGTCAAAATTAAATGAACGTAATATCTTGTCTGTCGTCGTTTTAACGAAATAAAATTTTACCCACTAAGTTCAAGGATCAGATTGTACATGGCTGGCTTTATCTAATAATACCAACAAGTCATTTCCAACCACTAAGAGGGTTTTTCTAATCACATTTTACTGACATAATCTGGATATTTCCCAGAGAAATAGAAATGTTTAATCATTTCAACCATAATGTGAATTTTATCGTTTTGTGTCTTGTTTATTTGGAAAAGTGTTCGTTGTCACCTTTACGAGTAGGTATTGTAACTAGATTGCTTATTTTGTTAGATAATTTTGATACATACATAAAGTCACATCTGTGTTCCATCGGGGTAGGCATAAAATACACTCTATTTTGCTACGATCCTGACACACGTTATTTTGCTTCATTCATTTTCATAAACTTGGGTCATACGCGCTCGTCGGTTTAGGATAGGTAGGTTGACCTGGCTTTTCATTAAGATGTCCTCCATTGGATCCTGATACTTCCGCCCGTGTTCCCCTACCAACAATTGGCTTCGTATATGTCTTTTGTTAGTCTTCTTTCATGTCCTTCTTCTCCACATGTCCAAACCATCTAAGCATACTGTTTTCAATCTTTGTCACTGCGCCTTCTTTCACTCCACGTAACTGTCGATATTTTCACTGATTGAAAAATCAAAACAGCAAACGAAAAAGAGGTTGAACAGGTCAGGTAAAACAGATAGTTGTTGAAATAATCGGTCGGTGGTCTCTCGTGTGTAGCTTATGCAACCCTATGAGCAGACATGATGTATATTCTCTTATGCTCTCCGAACTTAAACACTCACTGCGATCTAACGCTGTCAGTGGATTATCAAAGTCTGTCAAGCTTCTCTTCATCTCCAATTCTTAATTTTGCATTGAGTTGGCTAAACTCACATCTGATCCAAGTTTTAAATCTTAAGTTCTATCTTATACGGACGGAGCGACACGGAGTACCGCTCTATTGCTTGATTGACTTACAGAGGAAGAGTGTTTCTACTGGAAGAGACTACCTTAGGAGAAGTCCATGCCTAGCAGTGGGCGTGTGCGTGATGATAATTAAGTTGTTATTTAGTATTCGTTGCGTGGCCGTATTCGCTTATAGATTTCAATTTGCTAGTCCAACACGAACTGGACTGGCCCGCGAAGTGTTCTATGGCTCATATCCTCTCTTACTGAGCAGAGGCTGTCCCTCAGCATTATGAACGTAAGGCTGTTGATGTTGATACCAATATTTATGGTGTTAATATTGGTTACACACGTGCATATTGGAGAGACAGACGTTTTACGGCGCCGTATGCCGTTAACGTTTTACGATAGTCATCAAATCGGCCGCGTGCGTGCCCGCAGTTCTCTCGGCTCACGCATTATTGGACCGCGACCTTGGACAATTGCTGGCTTTTTAGTGCTGTGTGTACCTACTAATATATTAGATGGTTTTTGATCGGTAGCTTTACACGCGGCTTTGGGTGTGATTCTGGAATTTCAAAAATTAGATAAGTAGATACCTATACGTTTGTCAGGTTTATAGTCTTGTAAGGTCCTTACCGCTTCTACAGTACAATACAAAAAAAAGTTGCACATTTTCTTTTATATCTGTTTCTTTTTTATTTTTTTCAGTGACGAGTTGTGTATGATTTAGTTCGGTGTTGGGTAATGATCTAGACGTATGGCAAATTAGACATTCCATGGAATGCCTAGGCGGATCGTTATGTATAGCGGAAATTTCCAGAGGGTGTCGTAAAAGACGTCTAAGGGACTTTATAACAAAAAACCATATGCAGACTTACATGTTTTAATGGCGACGACAATTTTCACGTGTGCATTTCCGTATATTTCGAAATGTGAACCGCAGATGTCATTGTATACATGTTTGAAACACCCAAACGCTTATGGGATGTCTCCGATCATCTCATCTGGGATAGGGGTCGTGACGTTGTGTATGTTAGTATGCAAGTAATACTGACAATCCTACCTCTACACTCCTCTCACTGTAAACTTTATAAGCTAGGATCCACAGTGGTACTCGACTAGGGATGTAAAGCGGTAAAATTACCCCGGGAAAATACGGTATTTACGGTAAAATATGGTAATATTCGGTAAAAAACGTATAACGTATATTTTTTTTTATGCAAAACGGGTTAGCCCTTTACTTTTAATCACACCTGATGTTAACTGACCCGGTGAACCGTACTGACCCGGAAACCCAAATATTTAGGGAACTGGCTATCTGACAACCGGAACACAACAATACTATTAACATTGCTGTTTGGCGACAGATTCAGATAGATGGTGGTAGCTAGCCAGACGGACATTTAAAATGCCTTACCACCAACCAAACCGAGTACTAAACATGTACCCCGCTGGCGATCGAACCCGCGACCTCCGATTCGTAATCCCTATGTTGTCTACATTGAGCCACGGAGGCGGTTAAACTGTTGTTAAATACTGTTGGAGGAGCTGAAATTTTGTACAATCGTTCAGTTCTGATGACAATACCTTTATGTGATAGACATGAACTGATGCTGCACCCAGGATTGTCTCGTCACGGGGAGAACTTATGCACGGATACGTAATTTTGTATACACGGTTGGACAAGAATAATATGTGATAATCATGATGGAGTATAAAAAGTATGTTGTTTTAAAGTATTTCTAATCTGTCACGTGAATTGCAATTATCTTCGAATTATGTATCTGATGTTCATTTGGTGTTAAGAACATAAGTTCAGTGGTTTTTTTTACCATAAGAAAAAAATAGTCCCTATTAGCAAAGTGAAACAAGTTATTGGCATAGGTAGTTTTTTTTTTCATGCCGGCCGGAGTTTGATATGCGTATTGGCGGGATTCATGCGAAATTTATTTGAAACACATATATTCTCAAAGAATGTTTTACTTATTTAATTTAGTGATGTAATTATATGGAACAGGCTAGAAACACGACCGCACTTTATTCGATGATGGTTTTGAAAACAAAAAAAAAACCTATGTCAATACCTACTATTTCATTTACCTAATATACCCTATTTTTTTTTCCTTACTATAAAAGAATCATCCGGTATAAAGATACAAATCTTCCCCGTGTGGACGAGTCATTGTGTGCCCTGCAATGGAACGTTTATAGACCGATGATGATTTCAATTATCTAGTCCAAGTATTAATAAAAGTAGAGGACAATGTGGTTTATGAATAGTTGGCACGGTGACTAACAAGAATCAATCATCAGGCGAGAAGGCCATAAACCTCCAGCTGGTTTATATGTGGCGCTATGAGAGCAATAAGAAGTCGCATCGTCTGAGCGTTTATTGAGGACGAGAACGTGACCTAGGGTTTGGGTCGTATCGCAAGGGATATAGTCTGTAGGCCATAAATAGATAACGGTACCTACCATGAGAGTTTAATTTCATTAGTATTTTAGCGAGAACGGTTTAAATTTTGAATATAGTATAGGATTAGTTTCAGAAATGAGACTCAACACTGATCTTCAACAGTTTATTAGGCAAAAACAAACACACGTTTCACTGCACTTATAATTTATAAAAAATGCTTCAATTACTTTACAGCAGTACTGGTTATAAATTTCACAAAAATATTGTATACATATATTTGCACGTCTGCACTAGCGGATCGCTCGGGATTTTATACCTCGAGTTCTCGACCCTTTTGCCGTCTTGCCGACGGCCACCCCTCTACCACCGGAAATAGGGTGGTACTACTGCGTGATCCAATCAATGACATTATATTCTTGAATAAATATATTTCGTCAGAAGAGTGACTGTATATTATTTCTATAAAAATATATATATTTAAATTACTATAAAATAATTAGTCTAACAATAGTATACATTTATTTGCATCTATGTACAGTGTACACATACATAACAATTTTACATATATGAAAGATGCAACTAAAACAATTAGGTTTTAGTGATATTTTTATACCATCCTGTGGTATGGGGCCGTCCATAAATTACGTCATCGATTTTTTCAGATTTTAGACCCCCCCCCCCCTATAATCATCCTATCGTCATTTCTTAATGACCCCCCCCCCTTCTCCCAAAATTGACGTCATTACTAGTTTGACAAAATAAAAAATTGCAGATTTGAGAAAAATAGGGTATTATATGATTAAAACACTTGGTTATAGAATCACCTTTTATTATTTTTACTTTGGCAATAATCATAGATATAATATAACTACTTATATTATATGATATAAATACAGCTAGTATGTTACTAGGTGTGCTGGAAGAAATTTCTTTTTAGAAATAATCTTTTTGTATGTGAAAAATAAACTATAAATAAATAAATAAGAATGACGTCAAAACACCCCCCCCCCCCCAATCTATCATTTACCGTCATCCGCAGACCAACCCCCCCCCCTAATTTAGGGTGACGTAATATATGGACGGCCCCTATGTGACTGATATTAATATACCTTTTTTGATTAATACATATTAGGTCCTATGAAATACTTACCTATGAAATTGGCGTTTTGTATGAAGAATTTCATTAAGATTGTTTTCTCCATACAAACATATATTTTTTTTTTGGGAAAATTTTTGCTAAACTTTGTGTGTATTATCGGATAACATTAAGTTAAGTATAGGCAGCGTTAATTTTTAAAAGTAACCGCTTTATAAAAGTTTCAGCGTATCTAAGAAATGATTATGGGAAGCACATGAAAAGAGCTCTGTTCAATTTTTTTTTTATTATGTGATTTAGCCCAGAAATTAAAAAATCTTTCTTGTGAAACCTTGAAATAATATTCCATTTTCCAAATAAAAAACCAATATGATATTGCTTTGAAAATCGCAGGAATTGGTACATATGATTAACGAGGAAAAATAACTCCAATTTCATAGGTAAATACCCAATACATACATACATACCATCCTGTGGTATGGGATTGATATTAATATACCCTTTTTGATTAATATACATACATATATACATACATAATCACGCCTGTTTCCCGTGGGTGTAGGCAGAGACCACAGGCTTCCACTTGCTACGATCCTGACACACCTATTCTGCTTCCTTCACTCTCATAAGGTTGTTCATACATGCTCGTCGGTTTAGGGTACTCGATTTGATCATGGTACGTTCGTCTTTGATAAATATGGACCTTAAATAATAAAATCTGTGAAGGCAACGACTGTCCCGTAGTGCCCGTACTTTAATATACCTTTTCTTGATTTAAAACCTTGTTCTTATTCATATTCAGGATTTTTTATGGGAAGGAGGAGAAATCCTCTATCGTCATTGGCACATGAGTTTTGAGTTGCATTTGAGCTTTAATTTCTTTTATTTGACACTCGAGAGTGTCTTCTAAGCCATTTTTTTTTTCATTTCTGCAATTACAAGTAGAGCTTTCTACGTGAAAAAACGGCTGTGACAGACAAATGACCAAGGACAGTAATAATTTGTCTATGAAATACATAATGATTTAGGATCATCCATCCATCATGTAATGGATAACTGCCTGTTAAAGTTGACTGAAAATTCACAGGGCTGCCACCTCTATCTTTGAGAAGCAATTTGTCGAAAGGGCTTCGATGACCGTCTCGCCGTTCTATGAATAAATGACAGTTTTAAAGTGGGGCAATCGGACTGCCTGCGAGTCGACCGTTCACCCGTGTGACCCCGATCGAAGATCACGCCACTGCGATTGAAACATTCAATTATTGTCCCCACTTTTACACATAAAATGCCTGCGCTTGCACCGCCTAGCTACTGGGAAGTGGAAGCGTCGCGTCGTTCTTTAATACGTTCAGGGACACAGCACTTTGCTTATTTACATACATATTTATTTATTATATATTATACGTATATTATGTAGTTATACCGGATGAGTTTTTTTACCGGAAGGAAAAAAAAAGAGCATTTTATGTAAGTGAAATATTTTTTTTTCACAAAACCATCAGTGACCCACTGGCAGGATTCGTAAGGTTTCTATTGGAACTCATATTTTCTCCAACTTTTTTTAAATTTATTTAATTTAATGATGTAATTATGTGCTATAGGCCGACCCGTAATAACCCGACCGTCAAATGACACAACGCTTTATTTTGGTTTATGGTTTTGAATAAAAAAATAAATTGAATTTTTCCTCGTGGATGTCGCAAAAGCATAAAGAAAACAGTAACATAATAGAAACAATTAGGTACACCAAATCGACTTTTTCCGTGTGGGTGTCGCAAAAGCATAAATAATATATGTAACATAATACAAACAATTAGGTAGATCAAATCGCTTTTTCCTCGTGGATGTCGCAAAAGCATAAAGAAAATAGTAACATGATAGAAAGAATTAGGTACACCAAATCGCCTTTTTCCGTGTGGGTGTCGCAAAAGCATAAAGAAGATGGGTAACTTAATAGAAAGAATTAGGTACGCTACATTACCTTTCTCCATGTGGGTGTCGCAAAACATAAAGAAGATAGATGATAGAATTATGATTATCTGTTTATTAAAATTTGCTTTCCAAGGCTAGATTTGCTCAGCTTATCATGGGAGATTTGCTGAGGCGATCGGAGATCATTTAGAGCTCCGCTCCAATTACGCTGCAGCTGCCCTTCGATTGTTATGATCAAACCGCCTTCTGCATTTGTATCGCATTATATTATTTTTTATAAGTATAACCCAAATCATTAGATAATGGGGATTTACTTTTGGGGTGAGAGTGTTATCTACATGAATACATAAAGCATCTAAAAATAGTCCAATCCTTCTTGCTAATCTCTTTGCCACAAAGCACTAAAGGGTCCTTTGAACATCCGGGGCCTCCGAGTTGATGAGACGGGCGCTGGGTCGTACGCTTGAATGAACTTTTACGAGTACCCAGTTGACACGGGACCTTGAGCGTTCTTCAAAGGGAATTCATTTTAAAGACCTTGTTTTCGTACTTGCAATGATCATTCCACGTTTATAAACGTGATTATACAATTATTATTTCGCATGATTGTAGTTGCCATTGTATGTGGTGCCTGATAACAAGGGAGGTGTGAGCAAGTATGACAGTTTTTAGTTTATTGCATCCGCCAACCAGCATACCTATCGGCAGCCATACCGCGTCAAATTTACCACAACGCTTGCTTATGTGCTACCAAATTTAGTGGTCGAGCGTAAGCGAGCTAAAGGGCAAATTATTAGCAATTGAACGCAAAAATTTTGACGGGGTACGGGGTCTAATTAATTATATAGAGGAATATCTAACTACTTAATATTATAATTGCGAAAGTTTGGATGTTTATGTGTTTATTTATTTATTTGTTTGTTTGTTTGATGCTTAATCACGGCGAAAGGGATGAACGGATTTGGATGAAATTTGGTATAGCGCATTTTTTATCCCAATAAAGTGTGTAGTTCCGGCGGGATAAACAAATTTCTGCGACAAAGTTATTCCACGCACTTATAACTTAAAACTATTTAAAAAGTATAAACTTTGAGTTACTCATTTTTCTGGGGAGTCAGCTTTGTGAATGAGAATTAATCGTTTTCAAGTGGTACATTTATCTTATGATTTTTTTTACTATGGAAAAATTTAAAAATCTCAAGACTATACTCGGCTCTAGAAAGTGGAATGACTAACATTGTCACGAGTAAATAACTGAAATATCCTTTTATTCTTTCATGTTCTTCAATAATAGCGTCGGCGGCAGTTAATAGACTCCCCCTTCACTTAGTCTCCCTCGCCTGGGCCACTTAGCCAGGCCACTCGGGCTCCCGCGGGATCCCGTAATCACGTTTCACTGCTGGATATTAAACGTGAAAGCTTTCTGCTTTATGATTATATTATTTTATATACTTAATCTCTTTTCTCTTGGGTTAAATGACTGTCCAGTGTTCAAGATTGCTTCCTTTTATATTTTTCCAGCTGTGGCCGCTCTCATAAACGGTAGAAATAATGCGCCTTATGATATAGATAACCTGCGTATAGATCACTGAAACATATGCATACCTATTTGTTAGGATGATTACACAACCATTACGAGCTTGCCAAAATTTTGTTTTTGTATAATTTTTTGTAGATATTTGGATTTTAGCGAACTTTGGGTTAGGACTCCTAACTTAGGAGTCACTTTGTTCATTGTTAATTGAACTTTGCATTATTTACTAGCTATTCACCCGCGACTTCGTACGAGCGGATCTCGATATAAAATTATAGCATACTACATAAAAAAATCCGGATCAAATTCTTTAATTTAAGTGAGAGTGAAAACCATATCATCATTCGTTGCATAGTTTAGTACAACTAAGCGCACAAACAGACATACACGGATAGTGCTTTTATGTGTACTATTTAGAGATTAGAAGAAGATAAACCGGAACTTACAATTAAAACGAAACATACCACAAATTTCATTTCTACGGACCTCTAATATTTCGCATGTCACTTTTCTGTGTTGGGTAACAAAATTTTTGTTACAATCTTAATATTAGGTCCTTACCTATGAAATTGGCGTTTTGTATGAAGAATTTCATTAAGACTGTTTTCTCCATACAAACATTTTTGATTTTTTTTTTTGGGAACGGCAAATCCAAATTTTGCTAAACTTTGTGTGTATTATCGAATAACATTAAGTACCTAAGTAAAGTATAGGCAGCGTTAATTTTTAAAAGTAAGCGCTTTATAAAAGTTTCAGCGAATGTAAGAAATGATTATGGGAAGCACATAAAAAGAGCTCTGTTCAATTTTTTTTTATTACGTGATTTAGCCCAGAAATTAAAAAATATTTCATGTGAAACCTTGAAATAATATTCCATTTTCCAAATAAAAAACAAATTTGGAGATAGCTTTGAAAATAGCAGGAATTGGTATATATGATTAACAAAGAAAAAAAACTCCAATTTCATAGGTAAAGACCCAATATTTATCGATATTGGGCTGTCATCAGCATATCAGAACCATAGTTCACCGCTGAACGATAGTCGTCATAATTTAGCGACCGGTCGGAAACGGTCTGCATCCAGCAACTCCTTGCGACATTTATTAGGTCATGCTTATAATGGCTATTAAGAGCATATTACAATAATTTCCATTTTAATTAAGATATGTCATTAATAGATAAAATATAGATTATGACGACGCCCTTAAGGGCGCTGTTATCTGTTTACTAATTAAAATTTCATTAGCCCACCACTAGGCAGAGGGCGTGTCTTTAGTTGGTAGATATTCTTGAGCGTCGCATTGCTGATTTGCTTACAGTTTAGGAGGGCGCTAGTGTACCCGATGCATCTTCTTAATCTCCTTTGCAGCTGAAGTAGCAATATTGTTTTTTTTTTAATAAGAGAACTAAAAAAAAAATCTAATACCTCGACTGGAAATGGGTCGTGGGGTCACCCGTTTGTTGTCGAGTCGGGTTATCCATTATTCACGGGACGTTAAAGCCGGATACCGGACCACACTATTTCTCTTAAAATACCTACTTCAATGATGTGTACCTACATGATTTCATCATTTCAGATACTTTTTATTGTTCTTGTATTGCGGTGGACCGTTGTTTATACAAGTGCGAAGACATGTGGTGACCTATTTAATTTCTATAATTAATTCTCTTTTATGCTTTGCCTTGTTTTTAGCAGAACGGCAAAAATTGCTTTGGTTTGTATCATCGTCATTAGTAAGCATAAAATGCCTTTTCTAAGCGCTTCTAGTACATAGTATAGTTTATAGTATAGACATTTGAAATCACCCACTGTTTACTTAATATATTGTATAGGCTATATACTGTATATTTTAACCGCCTCCGTGGCTCAATGTAAACAATATTGAGTTTACGATTCGGAGGTCGCGGGATCGATCCCCAGCGGGGTACATGTTTAAGTACTCATGTTTAAGTACTCGGTTTGGTTGGTGGTAGGGCATTTTAAATGTCCGCTAGGCTAGCTATACCACCATCTTATCTAAATCTGCCGCCAAGAAGCAATGTTAATAGCATTGTTGTGTTCCGGTTGTCAGAGATAAGATAGCCAGTCCCCCAAATGTGTTGGGGTTTCCGGGTCAGTACGCTTCCACCTTCGACCTCATCTTCACTCACTCAACATCAGGTGTGATTGAGGTCAAGAACCAATCCGTTGTGCATAAAGAAAACATTCAAAATGAAGATCTGCAAATATATCATTGAAAAGTAAATAGAGATAATGCATCTTTTCGATCAAAGATATGTATTTATCATTTGTATTTATAGTTCAGTGTAATTCTATAATGCATACATAAGTTGCTCATCGATCACGATGTGAACGATATAGAGAGATGAGAGAGAGAGGGAGGGCAGGGGGAGGGGGGACCTTGAGACGCTTATGCGTTCCCAGGTCCTTCTTACTGCCGAGGAAGGTCGCCGCGGGGTTTACTTCTACCGGGAGGGAAGTCCCACATAACCGTCCCCCAGGCGAGGGGTATGCAAAACGCATTTCCCCGCGTAAAAAAAGGGCTTTGTTTATGCGATATATTATAATTATTTACTTGATTGGCAGCACTGTCGTTTGGGTATCATCCCCTGATTGACCGATTCCTTTGTTTATCATATGACGTAAGTACCTAATGAACTATAAATAATTTGCACATCTGTGTAGGTTTTCATTTCTATTCACATTTACCTGAAATAAATGATTTGACATTTACGTTAAGATTTCTCCAACCAGAGACTTTTTATTTTTGAAATCATAATACTAGTTTTATAAAATTTTCCATAGCTTTTCTTTGGCACCAGTCTCTCCTCCTCGATTTAAGACCCTGAAAAGCTTTCAAGGGCAGTTCGAACTCTCAACCTCCCAGAGATTACAAAATTGTCTTGAATATTCCAATTACCTATATACGCATTCTTCCACTTTCTTTTTTAATTGATTATTCAACCTGGATATCTACTTTCTAGCAATTTCTAGTAATTTACTTGTAACTGCTCTGGGCGGGGTAGTATCACCTTAAATGCCTTTTAAAATGGCAATTAACGGCATTCGCCTGTAGGAGTGAATGTTGATAGATAATTTAGAACTGTGCACATGTAGAATCGTTAGCGGATACAGTTTCTCCCACTTTCATGGCTGTAGGGTGTTTGAAATTACCTTGTTCGCTGCTTGTATCGAGTGGTGTTTCATATGACTATAGAATTAAATTTCTTGCGTCGGATTATTCCTTATGACATGACACATATATGCGTGGTTCAATTTCAAGAACTAAGTAGAAATATTTTGTGCACATAAGTACTCTTATAATAATAATCATTGAATACAGTGTTAATGAACTTCACCGCCTACTGTCAAATGCGAGCAATATCAATGATTGTTGATGATTGGATGCTTAACTATCATGTTCCATCAATGGCGAAGGAGATGGCAGTGAAGTATATTTGCAGTTAAAGTTAAATAACCATTTTTGAGATTTGAGTGCTTCAGATATTTGTAATTCAAGTTCGCATAAACGGCGTATTTAACTTGTTTAAAAGTGATCGAAAATTGTTTAATCTTCAATATTTGAGCTTAGTTTTTATTGTCCAGGAACTTGGGACGTATATTACCTTTAACCTACCCACAAGAAATTGACATAACCTCCGATTTCTGGCGTCACGAGGGTCCGTTGTCTACCTCAGCATTGCATCATCAGACCTTAACCTTTACATGGGACCCAATTAGTTCACAAATATAAGAAATAAAACATACAATCGACTTATTTACCGGCCGACATTTTATACGTTTCGGTAGCAGATATAAAGACAAAAGCAATTTGTAATATGAACACGAAATCGTTAATGGGAACGTCGCGTTATTACCATCGGATGTGGCTTGATTGATCGTAGGGTTGCCATGAATAAATTATTCGGATCCAGGAGCTACGACTATACCCTTTTAGTTTTATCCAAATATTATTAAATTGTGTGGGCTGAGACGAGAAACGTTACGCTTTATTTCTGGCAGCTCATTGGCTGTCAACTGTTCGCGATTTATTGACATCCAATATATTTGTCGTTATAGAAATATTTGCAACTTGTCAAGATGGGCTGCGCCACTCAGTCAAATACTAACTGAAATGGAATAAATAATTTGTGACTTACCTACTTAACCTTTGACTGAGAAATGCGCTGCAGTATGATAAAGCGGGAGATACCATGCTTGCTTGTTCTTAAGCTGCTATTACTTCTTAGAGAAGCGACTCTCATCTCCCCCCGCCAGTTTACGCCACCCATGTTTAAGAGGTACGGCCTAGGGTACGCATTCCTCGGTTTTAATTTATATTTTCCTTCGTGCAATAAGCAAACAAACACTCTTTAGGTTAGTTAACGATGAATTCTAAGTAGATAAGTGTTCATTGAAAGTACTTTCGAGCCGCATCCACAGTAAGTTCATTTATTTGTCAGCGACTGTTCCTGCGGGAATGTAAAATTTTCCAGGACAACCACTGGGGTCACATGACAGTCCTATTTGTCTCGTTCGGTTTGCGGGCGCAACGATTTTGTTTTCCGGGCATTGAGTCTGAAATTGATTGATTGAGGGTCCTTTGGTTAAATTAATAGACAGGATAACGAGGTTTAAATCACGATTGGCGGTCGTTTGAAATACAATTCATTGTAGCATACCTCTGATTAGAAAAATACTTCTGGAGGATATATTTGGGATGGTTTTGCCAAGTACAAACTAGCTGCCCTTGACTCTGTGGTACGACGAACGATGCTCATAGGTGACAATTCCATAGTTGCTAAATTGCTGAGCCTTAAACGCCGTCGCCAGGTCGTTTTCCCGTCACTCTTTTACAGGATGCATTTTATTGTACGATCTAATTCCACCATAGACTTTTCGAGTAACCCGTAAATTGCTGACATTCCAAACATACGCACTAAACTGGCTTTTCATTCATAATACGAACTGCCACCACATCGGCACTTTCCACCATCAGGAATGAATACCTTGTGTGATTGTGATCAAACGCGTAGCCAGTTAATCATAAAAAAAGGTATAAGTTTGCCTGAGAATTTTTCTTGCCATTAGCGAAAGTTGAAGCAAGCAAGCCGAATTATGACCGATTATCCGTCCGCTCGTCCAGTTATATCTACTATAGTCATCTAGCAACGACATAATGCAGTTTAATAGAGAGGATACTCATTTGCATATCCCAACCAACCCTCAATGAATTTGTATTAGTAATATAACCGTAGATCGCCGTCTTTGCAGAAGAGGAGTGCTACCACTGCATGGCGAGCCTCGTCGCCTCCAAGGAGAAGATGTTCATCACGCAGACCAAGCTCCTCTACGAGGTCACCTGGAAGACTGTCATGCAGATTGCCAAGAAACATGCCGTAAGTCCACATTTATCAGCCTTACGTTTCCACTGCTGGACTTCTTCCTTTTATTAGAAGCTTGAGCGTAGTTCCAGACTAATGTTATTTCAAATTGCCCTCAACAAATTTATCCCCGAAATCCATTGAAAAAAAAATAGTTATGTAAATTTTCTGGATCGTTTTCGAAATAATCGCTGATTCCTAAACATACGCGGAAACATTTAACTCGATACAGAATAATTACTTGTCATTTATGTACACTTGCTTCCTTTGACTGTTTGGCTATATGCTTCTGATTTGAGTATGAGGATATTTACCATTATTATTTATTTTATTACTTACTCGAATTTTAGGCAAATCCTTTTGACCGTTGCCTTATCAAATATTAAAAAGGGTTCCAAGTTAAAGTTAGCCATTGCTTGCGAGAGGGATTCAAAGTTTGACGTCAAACAAATATCAGAGGCGGAGTGAACCCGAAAATAAAATAAAATGGGATCGCTAGATGGGATCGTAACCGTCGTCACTTCCGCCGGGTCTTATTGCACTAGGCTTTCTTTATTATTTTTTTTCATGGAAAAGGTTAGATTTAGTAAACAGATTGAATGTGAAACAATTTCGCTTTGCCAACTCTAAATGTATATTGTCTCTGACTGTGCAATTTCAATTTACAATCAGGGCCGGCCGTTATTCCGTTTGATGTTTATTATGAAACGCAATCGAGGCTATGTTAGCATTAGGGAAATCTTTTAGCCGAATACATCGTGAAATCGGAGCAATCTCATTGGTACTCAAACAATCAGCGATCCAATAAAAGAAGTCTATTCTCTCTCACAGGCTTTATGTTGTTTCTAGCTGAAAAACAACGCAACGATGACTTCTTAAATAGATCGCAATTAGGCCTGCGCACGCGTCGGAGATAAATTACTAGGCGCAATGCAAATGTTAGTAAGAAAAAGCGCCAAGAAACGCAGTAGTAAATCATTTTCCAATGTCCCGGTTTACGATTTAGGTAGATACAGTATAAATGTAATTCGGCTATTTTTGTTGGTTAGGTCCGGTTACCAAGCCCAGATACTTCCTGTGGATTAGATATAAATAGCGCAGGCAATCATACGTTCGTCTGTCTTTAGGCAGGTCTGGGAGTAGGGTTACCAGATTTGAAAACCAAATGTCAGGACAAAATCTGGAAATAGCTGGACAACAAACGCTTTGTAGTTCAACTACTATGAAATGATTACTAATGAAAAAATATCTAAATTTCCGTCTAATAAAAAAATTAAATCTTATGTCTATACGTACACAAAGAAAAATAATGTAATCATTGCCACTTCGTTGGTGAATAATTTGTTTGGAGATAGTTAATATGGTAGATAATGACACTTGCTTTTGCCGCAAAGAATGTACCGGACCTTTCTGTTTAAAAAAATTATCAATCAATGAAGCTTACTGAAATGTTAAGTGCTTCGCCGATCTGGCTTTCTAGGTCTTATGAAGGGAATAGCAATGATAAACGTCTTCCCAGTATAACGTTTAATCACCGACAACTGTATATAAAAAATAGACAATAATAAGTATCACAATACCCACATACATCACACTTACAAGGAAATTAGCATCAGGTGTGATTGAGGTCAAGTATATACCAATCCCTTATTCATAAAAAAAAAACATTTGAAATTAGACCAATTATTTTTTCCGAAGTTCAACAAATAACAAAGGCCCGCTCTTCCTTGCACTCAAATTCTATTTGCTGGAATTTTCCTTAAAACCGAAACTCTGGACCTCTTTTGAAATATCTGGACAATTCGGCCAAGTTCCGCCCAACTGGCAAACGTAGCTGGGAATGCCAGTAGTGCCTGTGATTCTGTCACATTCCCTTGTACACTTAAAAACGCCATTTATCCACCATCCCATCTGTTATAAATGCGCGCAAAAATTTGGATGTTTATTATTCAATCACGCTGTAATCCGATATTTGGTACAGATATGGACTATACTCTGGAATAACACAGAATACTTTTATCCCGTTACAAATAAATCTGGCTAAACTACGGCGGACGCGACTTTTCGTTATTTGCTGTAATATTGGCCGCCATCTTCATTTCTGGGCTTCGGAGACGGAGGCATCCTAAGGCTGACCTAGTTGCAAGTACTCTTGAGCAAATTTATTTCTACAAAGTTAGTCGCAAAGGGGTACAGTAGCTTATAGTATATATACCCCATGCGCGCTTGAGCTATTGCGTTAAATACATCGTGCAAGTCAAATGTAGGTACGGTGCACCCTACGCACCGGCTCGATTTTCTTTGCAAGACCTAATGAATGCCATAGATCTAGCGCGCTAGGAAACATGACGGAATCCTGTTAGCTGTAGGTGACTGTACTAAGCCGCAACGACTTTCTTAGGTGTTGTGAATAAATACATTAGAATGATTTAAAATTTTTATTACAAAGTTCAGCTGTCTACTACAAAAAAGTTACATTTTTTAAAAATAAATATTTATGTAAACGTCTTCTGTTTGCCCCCTTTCGGACTAACGTTGTACTCGTATATATCAATCAATGAAATACTGTTTATTGCACAATTAACAAAAGCTACATGAAGAATACAGCGTACATCATTAATCGCAGAAAAAGGCGGCCTTTAAATATATAACTTTTTGAAAAAAGATTCCTGTCTTAAAATAACTAAGTTACTAATCTAGCTAGGCTAGCTAGGAATAGGCATAGTTTAGTTTAATAGTCTACCCCAAATTGTTTCCACCCATGAGGCTGGCATAAGTGCAATGCACTTCTAAGCCTCGTTAAAATAAAAGAATAAAAAAAAAACAATCTAGCTGACTGTGTAACACTGTAAGTATTCCGTTTTCCAACTTTGGTAATAGAAAGCTATAAGCGGGTCGTAAATGGTAATCGCCGTATTTGTTAATAATAGAACTAAAGCACGAATTGCGTGCTACTTATCAGTGGCATAAGTATGTGGCGGCTTTTTGGCGGGAACTCGGCGAGTGAAGTAGCATTTTTCTTTATAAGTTTTAAAATTTGTGCATTCTAACTTTTGAAGCTTAATAATGGCAGAATATTGTGCAGCAAACGTTAGTGTTGGTGTACAGTTGAAGGGAAGTGTAAATTAAAGTGCGTAACGGAGCTTTCGGGTTCCCACAAGAAGCCGCCAAAATCTTTTGTAAAGCATTCTGCCACTTTACTGAAGAATGACTTGACCGTGACTAGACTCTGTATACGACGAATTACTTGTTTTGATTGAGACTGACCTATAAACTGAAGAAATAAGATAAATAAAAATTTTCACTCGAAACTGGCAGTAATGTCCCTCGACAATGAGGTTGACTGGTTGCCATCCTCAAAAATAAGAAGAAGAAGAAGTATGTGGCATGCAATCAATATTTTTCTTATAGACTAAATCATATAATGTGTAGGGTGCTTATGTGTAATGTGCCAGGCACAAAACGTGATCTTTGGGGCTCACCGAGCGCTGCTGGTGGATGCTTCACGCACACACCCCTACTACTAAAAATCGACCACTGCACAGTCAAGGCCATTCACCTTTCTTGCCGGTGCCGATAATGTATAGTAGTATCAAAGTACTTCTTTGGTAGTATCATCGTCATATCAGTCACAGGACGACCACTGCTGAACATTGGCCTCACCCCATAGATTTCTACAGCGACCCGTTGGAAGCGGCCGCGACTTCCACGATATTCATCAAGTCGTCAGCCCACCTTGTGAGTGGACGATCTGTCCTTAAAGTAGTATAAGCAATTGCAAAGTAAAGAGATCATTACAATCCTACTTGTTATTATTATTGTTTCTTTTGTTGCGTTTTTTGTGTTGTGTCATATAAATATATGTCTTACATTTTTGTGAGTCGGCTCGAAGGACCGAAAATTAATACGTTTTGGTTGTGGGGGTTTATAAAAAAAAAAACAAAATATATTTTCACGAGTGTTGTTGCACTTGGAACAACGTTACTTTTTAATTATTTGTGGCAGTTTAGCTTTACGACCCAACATTATCTTAACAACCTCTATTAATTTTAGGACTTGAGATTAAAATACACTTACGTAAGTCACTTGATGAGATGTTTTTATTAAGTTTTACGACAACAAAGATAAGTTTTGAAGTTTCGATACACTTTGTATTTATACCTACAAAATGTTGTTTACTGTTTTGTTAAACAGGTCCTTTAACTTGCAGAGATTCACATATACATGTCAAATTAATTGCCTCGGTTGATAAAATTGACATCCGAAGGCACGATGTGTGCCACGTGCCAGCGGACAATAAATTTGCAGATAACAATATCTGGTAATGTCTAGGGGTTATAGAACTTGCAGTGCAGGGCCGTAGTGGTTTTCAAACTGGTAGATACAAGAATCAGGGGGTCTACTCTCTAACGAAAATAGCTTCGGACAGTCGTATCTTCGGACTTTTTCTTCTGCTAAGAATCCTTTATTTGCATAACTTCAGACGTTCCTTTCGTCCCGTACTAACTTGTGATGTCCAACTATATAGAACAAAAGTAAAATAATGACGATTGGTTTATACTTGACACAGCAAACTGCAAACGAAAAAGTCCGAAGTTACGGCCGTCCGAAGCTATTTTCATTAGAGAGAAGACCCCCCAGAAGTCTGGGGGATATAGATGTTGGGTCCAAGTGAGTTTCACATTAGTATATAATAAAAGACACGAAGGTCTAGGGGTAATGGAAGTTGGGGTTCAGGGCCGGAGTGGGATGGAAATTGGTATGCGATAAAAATATCAAAAGTTTAAAAACTATGGGTACGGGAATTTCAAACCGTTACACGATGCGATGTGTTTTGCGGTTTATTTTGAAACATTGTTGTTGGACAAGCACTGCAATAGACCAATCAACGCGCAAGAATCGATGTACAAGTAAATAACACAATGAGAGAAGCTATTCTCTTGTATCTTCAATGATCGAATCCTGAATTTTAGGAGTGAAATATTGAAACAACTCAAAACTTCTATATCTAATGCTAAATTTTCAAATTATCTACATAGTTTACTGTAGTTTTGATAATAATATTAATACTTTATTTATAACTAAACACTTTCTAATAATACAGGGTGAATATGAATTCGTGTAATTCCTATTACCTGGTGACGTCACTGTCGATTACGAACAACTTTCCCCAAGGAGCTATAGTCGAATTCGATCAAAAACTTTTCGATTACCCATACAAAGTAAATCATTCTGAATCCACCTTTAGTATGGAAGTCCAACAATTACGCCTGAATTCGGCTATGGGTCCTGGTGGAAAATTTTTCGTAATTAGGAGCGGAGTCACGAGTAAACAGGAATTACACTATTTAAGTTTCACCCTGTATATTGTTCGCGTATAATAAGTATTCACATAAAACAAAACTTCTGTGCAAGCTATTGTATTGTAAGAGCGTGATATGTTATACTTTTTCATTCAAATCCAAAAAAGTTTTATTTCATATACTGTTAGTTAACTTAATAAAATAGGTACCTGCAGGATGTTTATGTCTTATTATTTTATTAATTCTACTGGTGCTCAAATATTCTGGCTACGGCTCTGTCGATATCTATTATCAAATCGATTGTTACGACTGCAGCTTGGGTGAACGACACCGGCTAGGAAAATCGATGAAGTAAGCCAGCCTACTCGTGAACCTTACCGAGTCATGCAACCTTAGTTAATATATGCAAATGTCCCGGCATTAAGGTGCAAGTGCAAACCGGTGATTGCATCATTGACTTTGAATAATATAAAAGGTTAATAGCTGACAGGTGAATAGACACATAAACCTACTTACAATGTTAACATTTTAAATCGAAATGGTACTGTTTCCCATTCCAATGCAGCGTGTTTGAATTGTTTTTTCATTGTAGAAAATTTAAGACGTTAGATCATCATACGGCAGAAGTTTTGCTTCTCATCTCGTTATTGGCCGCTTATAGTTTTACAAAACGGTGGTCGCGGATTCCGTTCCCGGCGGGTATATGTTTACTAGTCGGTTTGACACATGGTAGGGCATTTTTAAAGGCGAACAAGAAGGCGAACTCCTGGATATCTTTTTTTTTATGCACAACGGGTTGGTACTTGACCTCAATCACACCTGATGTTAAGTGAAGATGAAGTCGAAGGTGGAAGCGTACTGACCCGGAAACGGAAATTTGGGGGACTGGCTATCTTATCTCTGACAACCGGAACACAACAATGCCATTAACATTGCTGCTTGGCGGCAGATTTAGATATGATGGTGGTAGCTAGTCAGGCGGACATTTAAAATGCCCTACCACCAACCAAACCGAGTACTTAAACATGTACCCCGCTGGGGATCGAACCCACGACCTCCGAAACGCAAACCCAATGTTGTTTACATTGAGCCACAGAGGCGGTTAAATATCTACCGCCTTCTTAAACTCTGCCGGCAAGGAGCAATATGATAGCCAGTTCCCCAAACAAGTTGGGGCTCCGGGTGAACGCGCTTCCACCTTCGGTCTAATCTTCACTTGTGATTGAGATCATTGTGTATAAAAAATAATTATAAACCTATAGCCTGTAGATAATGATGATAAATAGAAAAAAAAATGTACTTTTCAATAAATAGAACACTTTTTCTATATCAATTAGAAAACCGTGGTGTACTTTTATAAACCTTTATCATTACCGTTCAATATTTGCGTGGGTTTCATCAATCATGTTGCAAGTAGCATTTTCCGTACACTGCCATAAATTGGTTGCAGAAGTCGGCGTCGCAGCATCTGTCGCGACTGTCCGGCGCGATCGGCCCGGAGCGGATTTACGCGGACTGGCAGTGGTGGATCCTGGCAGCGCTGCCGTTCCCTCACCTAGTGCGCGTGCTCGACTGCTTCTTCCACGAGGGCATCAAGGTGAGAGATGCCAACCGAGCTGGGGTTGAAACCTTGACCTTTGTATAAATCAGGAAAGCAAAACCCTTCTTATAAGCTGCGAAAATGGTTGGTCGTTACTTCCATGATCCTTTATAAAATATTTTATGTATCCCTTATTAAAATTAATTATCGCGCTTTGTTGGTTAACATTGTACAATAATGGTCTAGCTGGGAAACCTAAAAATTCTTGTGACCTGTGCATAATGTCTCCAGAACCAGGCAGTGTCTGATTTTTTTGTGTGATTAACTGGATACGCCTTTTACCACAATCTCACCTGATGGATTCCGTAGACAAATTATTAATGTCCTTGGTCATTTGTCTCTCGCGTAGGAAGTAGAGGTTAATTATTTTTTTTATGATTAACTGGATACGCGTTTGACCACAATCTCAACTGATGGAAAGTGACGATGTGGTCGAAGATGAAGCACTCAATCTCAGTACATGCTTATTCACCTAGCTTGTGAAGATCCCTATGCTGTAGGATTCAGGAAAGACAGACGCTGGAAGGGAGTTTCATGCCTTAGCTGTTCGCATTATGAATGAATCGAACCTGTTAGTGAGAATGTTCGGTATGTTAACAACATACGGGTGGAATCCCTCCCCACACCTAGTAGTCGGAAGATGAAATGGCGATGTGGGAATAATAACATCGTATCAAACAGACTCCTAATAATGCGATCTAATAATAATAAATAATCTGTTAACAAGTAAGGATAATAGAACAGATGCCTAATTACGTCGGATCACTGGTAGTCCTGTCAGCGTACTGCATTCTGATTGGCTCTGTCGAGGACACCTAGATAACATCTTTGGTAGGGTACCCCATCCCTCACAGCTACACTAGTGTTAATTCGATACAGTAAATCAAAGCGTATGTATGTTAGCTGCTGCGAGTGGTTTTTGATTCCATATGGGGTCCTGTATCACCTTAAATATGTCATTTCCAGGTTTTCTACAGGGTAGCGTTGGCCATTCTAATTCTGTTCCACAAGCACTCATCCAATCAGAACTCCGAGTGGTATGTCGAGGCCACAAAGAATGGGGTTGATCACGCCATTGACAAGTTCTGCCGGAACATGCCCGCTTCTCCAACCAAACTTCTGCGCACCGCGTTCACTATACGGGCTTTAAGGTGAGTAATTCTCACATCCACACTAAAATTGTAAATGTGAAAGGTCTGCCTGTGGGCCAGTTTGATTGAGGCTAATTTGGGTCACGTTGGCTCTCCCAATTTGCCGAGGAACCGTAATATTTCTGTCCGCTGGTCACTGGTTCTCTTATACTTCTTATAGAAACCCAATGATATGCAGCAGTCTAGGGCTTGGTATTCGAATATTCGTATTTTTCGAATATTCGCCCCATTTACCTATTCGAATATTACTTAGAGTAGTATTCGAATTTTTCGAATATTAACTAACATTTAATCATCATTTTCCTGCCCTTATCCCACTCTAGGTGGGGTCGGCACAACAGGTCATCCTCCTCCACTCTCCTCTATCAGCCGTCATCTCCGTACTCACCCCTTTCATAAACATATCATTCCTCACGCAGTCTACCCACACCTTCTTTGGTCTCCTCTACCTCTGTATCCCTCCACATTCATACTTAACACTCGTCTTGTTACGTGCCTTTCATCTCTCCTCATAATGTGCCCAAACCATGCTAACCTATTACTCCTCAGCTTTTCTGTTATTGGCGCCACTTTTAGACTTCCTCTGATATACTCATTCCTGATCTTATCCATTCTAGTCACACCACACATCCATCTTAGCATTCTCATCTCTGCCACATGCATTCTACTTTCATTAGTTTCTTTCATTGCCCAACATTCAGATCCATACATTATAACTAACATTTAATAATAAAATAAATATAACCGTGAATTGAACAAAATAACGCCAAATTAAATTCTCGCTACTGGCAACTTACATTATATTATTTGTTACTAAAATATTATGTGTTTTCCTGGTCAAAAATAGTCTGATTATTTATTAAAGCTAATAATCATATTAGAAAAACCTAGTTTTTTCTTTACAGATCAGTCGATGTTACTTTGATGTCTGTGAACTTTATAAAATCTACGAATTATGTGCTATATTTACTTATTTTGTTTTTTCGATATTTCGTCATATTCGAATAGTAGCGATTGAACTATTCCTAATATTCGAATAGTAAAATTGGGCGAATATTACAAGCCCTAAGCAGTACGTGTCACGGTGATAAGTAATCACAGAGACGTTCTTGCAAGTCATGTAACTAATAATTTCCATCCACAGTTCACAGTACATATCGAGGGTGTTCATAAAGACGGAGATGACACTGAAATCGAAGCAGGTCATCACAGGCTCGCGTCTAGTACGATCCAGGTCTTCCGATAACCTGCCCACAAGCCAGTCCCAGGTCAACATTCAGATGATGTCGCATACCCTTACAATCAGAGAGGTAAGTCTTCGCATTGCTCGCATGGTTCGTGTGATGATGATTTGATTTGACAGGTTTATTATGTTAAGGGTTAAGGGAAAAGGTTTGTCGGTGGAATGATGTAGGGGGATAAGAATCAGTTTACACCTAGAATGTGCCAGAATGTGGACAAGTTTTGACTTAGGGCTCTTTAGAGTCGTCAAATCCGAAGAACGCTAAAGCCCGTATTTTAGGATCTGCGCTTGAGAATAGTTAGAAAGAGATGCCGCTATACAAGTTACATAAAGCTGTCCCTTTTTAACTGTCCTCAAGCGGAGATTCTGCTTGAGCAACATTCTGTAATACGAAGAGTTCCAAAACACATTAGAATCGAAACTGTCTGTTTCGTGATTTGAATAAATAATAAGAATCTGCTGATAAGCGGCACTTATCGGGTGTTGGCAAATGCTTTAGAATTTGGCGAAAGTTCTTCTATAATTTAACACTTAGATGTACCTACACAAGTAAAATTAATGGATTGGCGGGGTATCCCTAGCAAATTGTGCCCCCCGGACTTGCCCTCACCGCGATTCCACAGGCAGTAAGCCAATAAGTGCCTAGTGCTCCATGCCAAATACGAATAATTAAATTCTATGTGTTATTTCTGGGTACAGTCGGCACCAAAATGATATTAGCAGCCAACTATCTCAGTATTAGAAAACATGACCTTTATATAATTTCATTAAGGTTCTTACTGTTAGTGTCAACAATTGGATGATTTGTTTTTATGTTACCTACTTGGCTTTCTCTCACATATACTTGATTCTAGTTGTTGTTGTTGTTTGTTCCAAAAAGGAAATAAGTAATTTTTTTCTCGCTACTCCAGCTGAATATAAAACAAAGAAAATGGATGAATTGCGATGTGGTTAGTTTTTCTTAACTTTACACCCCAGCATGTCAAGCGAACATCAAATTCCAACGTTTGGATCAACGTAATATGAAGTGTCACTAGACTTCAAACTTCGAGTATATACGCCAAGGTAAATATTTAATAAATAACACCTGATGAATGTCAACTTAAAACAAATAACGATATTCTCAGGTAAAAGTTTACAAAAGTGTAACCGTTATCCCATTATGTGTTAACATGTTTTGCCTGAACATAGGGGTAGCTAGTTTGTATTTATGTCTCTTCAACTTGGCTTGACTTTATTTCTCGGAAATTCAATATTTTACGTACGTAATATAAATATACAGAGGTCTATCTGGTAATAATTCTGGTTATGATTTGGCACGGTGAACAGGTTACACCTAAATTGTTTGGAATTTTTAAAGCAATTACTTAATAAGAATAATATTAAAAATAGGTTCATTAAAGACTGAGATAGGTGCATAATATAAAACTAAAGTTTTGATGTATAAGTATGTATATGTATATTGTAAGAAAGCTACTATATTTATTTATATTATAATTAATCAGCGGGTAGCTATTATGCTCTAACCGACACAAAGAGTCCTAACTCCACACATTGCACTACCACGCAATTGTCTCCTTAAAAACAATAATATAATTTGTTTATATATGTTATGTATATCGGAATATGTTTTGTATTAATTTGCAGAGAATGTCTGAGGAAACGTGCAAACAAATGGTATCGTACCGACATTAGGCGTGGCTTTCGCTTTTCTTTCTCATACAATCATCCGATTGCGATTAACACGACTAACTAAACATCTAAATCGAATACAAATCGATACCAATCGATTTCTACGAGATATCCGTACATTACCGCTCCCCTCATTCGTTCCCGTTTTGTTATTTTCGATCTGTGTAGCGAGACTTGATCTATATTATAATTTTTTGTCCTATGTGTTCATTCTATTATAATATTTACTATCTACTGTCATTTCCCCGTTCTTTATAAATCAAACCCTCTTAGAATCCTCAGATCAACAATTCAATCCATTTCATTGGCTTTGAATGTCTGATTTATTACTATAAATGTTTTTTTTCTCAATGTTTACATGTGTTGTTATTATGTAAGTTAAACATTTTACCTGTACTATTAAAACAATAAAAATTATAGCATGTGTGTGAGATCGAGACGGCGAATATACAAATTGTAAATTGCAATAACAACCGATGAACATAGCTTGGATATTAACATTTGTGAATCGACAATAGTGATGTGCCGGCATGTTGTCGATTGTTTTGTGTGAGTGCTAACCGTGTGTCGATTTTCATTAGGGCTCACATTCGCCGGGCCCGCGCGCCCTATCGATGGGCGTTTACCCTATTCAGGCGATCAAGTCGCAGATTCTAGACCAGAGCGAAGTAAGATAACATTATGTGTCGCCCGTTACGAGCTTGCGACGATTATATCGATGTTTAGATGCACCGCTTTACACTAGGTGTTTTTTTATCGATATATATAGAGGATCGTCGATGTAGACGTTTTGCTTCGATTTACTTTTATTTTGAATTAATTTGCATTTGAGGTGAGTATTTGTAAGCTAGAGTATGCATGACGGCTATTATGTGTAATTCTTGTCGTGATTGTTAATACGACTGTTTTGTTTATGTTTTTGTATAATGTCTATGGTAATTTTATACATTACAAAACCACCTAGTTTTTTTATAAACAAGTATTATAATATGAAGGCGACCTTTATTTACTGTACTAAGTCTTAAACGAGACTAATATTAGAGTTTGTGCCAAACTTTGGACCAATCACGGGTTTCAGACTGAATTACCAATTTACTCTTTTCTCACGATTCAGTCTACCACTCGTAACGGGCAATCCCGTAATACTTGTCAAGTCTGTGACATACATAACCAGCCATTTAATGCATTTCTCTGAACGACAGGCTGAATGGTGAAACGCGGAAGATATTATTCTCGCGGTTATTTTGTGGTCAACAAGGTATACAAATCGTGCTACTATTGTACTATGGACCTAATTCTGAAATCGTGAAAAAATTTGAAAAGCTCAACTACTCCACCTCGAATCGAAATAGTTAGTTGATTTTTATTCACGATCCCAAAGATGGTTGGTAGTAAAACACTCCACCACGAGTAGTAAACCTCTAAAATAATATTATCAGTGAGACAAACGTGAGAAGGCATGTTGATGGCATCCATTCCGTTACAGATGGATAAATAATCCGAATCATAATAAAATCAATATTCATAAAAACTCTTGTTTTTCAATCTGTTATAAAAAAGTTACATAAATTGTTTTTGAGAATTCTAATTTGATAAACAATCGACTTCATAGTACCGTTCGTTATTTCCTGACTGCATCAATATATGGGACCACATTGGCAGTATCATATTTCAAATAAAATAGTATGATCGTACCGATGAATTAATAAAGTCGTCCATTATGAGTCTGTTAAAAACCCGGATTACAGATTTTCTACGGGACAGCTTATATCAGTATGTTAAAAATCTGGACAATCAGGAATTTGTACTATAAATTATTTCATTAACAAAATGGTATATGACGTTTTGGAGAAATTGATTTTAAATGAAAACGCATTAGAATCTAAAGAGTCGGTACCCAGGTCTATGCCGGTAGTGTGCACCGTGACGTTGCTCCACGTATATTGAGATGACCGCGAAGACGCCTGTTCGCAGAGCCCGCGTTCCTCGCACCTGGCCCTCTGGTTCCCATTCCCTAACGCTGTGTTCAAGGATCAACATCAGCACTCATCGGACCTGAGGCAGAAGGTGACGATGGGTTGGCGATTACTACCGGGTTGTAGTTCACGTGGTTGGGGTTAGAGATATCTCTCTTTGGGGATTTTGTTTTGATAGGTCTTTCTAAGTCTCTACATTCAAGCCGTAATTATAGTGCAAACAAAAAACAATAAAATAAGAAATGTGCGACGAAATTCTAACAATCTCTAGCGTTGTAAACGCTGCAAATCGCATCGGGGTATATTTTCTGTACAAACAGGTTTTACGTAAAGGGACGTTACGCGCAGACGAAGGGCAAATCTTTAGAGGCTTATGTCCAGTAAACTTATATTTGCTGCTTATATATGTGATTCGAAGAGAGATTGAGATACTATCCTTGATAAAAAAAAAACAAAAATTAAAAAAAAAATGAATTTTTGTCTGGGAGATAGCTATTAAATTAAGAGATACAGCAACCAAAGAGAGATATCTATTTTGCAAAGTCACTACCGGGTTCGGTTATGCTATGGGGATATTTATGAATGTCAGCAGATTCACATTGGAACACAAGTATCTAGGTAAAGGACTTTGGTATCTAGCTGACCAGCAATGTATAGATGTTATGCACAGCTTGCGGGGGAACAGCGGCGAAAAATCCGCGCTCTCAAATATCTGTACTTAGGATTTATATGCATCGGTTCACAAGCGGATTATTCGACATTGTTTTCGGAAACCCCCACCACCTCGTCCCCATCCCAGTTTTTGTAAAAGGGACAAGGAATGTTCCGTACCTTTACATGACCATCGCAACACTGACCAACTTATATGTTGACTGACCAAGTTTGTCACGCGATAATTCACATACAATTAGTAATGTGATATTCGGATTTTTTTCTTTACTTGTACTAACAGGTTTCTTCGTGCAAATTTTTAAGATTCTAGGTCAACGGAAACCTTTTGTTTTTATTTTTTAGTTTTGAGGGTCGATGAGTTAGGAAGGGGAATATCTTTATTCTATTGGAAACATATTTCGGACTTTAGCATTTGATATTCGGCATTATAGCCGCCTCAAAAAAAAAAAGGATCCTACTGAGGACGGAGTGTGAGTTTTGTTTCGACTTAACTTTACTACCGCGTTCACGTTTACGTGACGATTTGTATGAACAAATGTGCAGCGCCTCTAGCGGATAGTTTGTAAAACGATTTTTTTCATAAATACTTTTTACGTAAACGCGAACGCGATGGTAAAGTTAAAAACGAGACAAAACTCGCACACAGGACAGAGAAACGGGCAACAAAATAATCCCATAAATCTTGTGCGACACCGATTTCGCCTGTTTTAGTTAGTCTTAATTATGGTCCATTACCGACGAGATGGTGGGGACTCCGAGTTATTTGTTGTGAACCCCAATGCATGTAACATCTCTGGAATTGAAACAGTGCGGAAGTTTCCCGAGGTTCGTCCGCTAAAATGGACATAGACCCTAAATGTAGATTTGTGCTGGTCTTATGATTAACTTAATTTCACCTAAACTGCAGGATGAAAGTAAATGAGATTACTTAAATAAAAAATTCTTTTCGATTAAATGAGGATTATTAACTCCTAGCCAAGTAAACTCATCAAAGTGTTGTATGAATGAATTAAATTGCCATGTGAATGCAACTTCTTTTCACTGATTTGCTTGAAAAGTTGTATAACAAAGTCATTAACGTATTTATGTTTTGTAAGTTCTCAGAATTTTACATTTTATTTTTA
Organism: Oegoconia quadripuncta; assembly: GCA_949316235.1. Taxonomy (NCBI): domain Eukaryota; kingdom Metazoa; phylum Arthropoda; class Insecta; order Lepidoptera; family Autostichidae; genus Oegoconia; species Oegoconia quadripuncta. Next base: position 4,463,786 of record OX438751.1, read on the forward strand.
TAGGTACTATTAGTAAAATATAATACAGTATAGTGAAACGATGATAATGAAATAAGTATAAATACAGAAATAATAATATATACATTTCATTATTAATTTTAATTTATGACATTTTATGATGACTATGTATATAATTCTAATCATTCATCATGTTAATATGACCTTTCTTGAAATGTTTTTATTGTGTTTGAGCGCGTTGGCGGTCACCGGTGACCGCAGCAATTGATATTCAATTTTTTCAACTGTGAAAGTGTAACGTTTGTTTTGATTAACGAACACTGTTGCAAATGATACAAATAAATGTGTACATTGTGCCTAATATTAGGGAAGCAGATTTGTATAACTTTTAACATATTGTGTAGGTACTAGGTATGCTAGGTAGTCCGTTCTTATAAACAAGGCTAAAAAAATATTTATTTATTTGTTCTTAAATCATCAGCAATATTTTATAAACATTTACAATAAGGTTAGAGGATTAAACTTTGATGCAGTTTATTTGCCTGGGGGTTATCTGTACTTAAGTTTCAGTTACTATAAAATGTGCATAGTAACCAAAAAGCTCAAACCAAAGCTTTCACCCTGTTATCATCAGTAATGTAGATTGTAAATAGTTTCTAGGTGGTGACATTTTCTTCAGGAAAAGGTATTTTTGCCCTTGCACCTATGTGTTGTCGTTTAGTGTTGCATGTGGCGAAGCTGTACTCGTTTGAGTAGTAGATTTACTGTCATTGTAGCACTGTGGTTTTGATTCATATAAACGTAACTAGACTAGGCGCACTCACAGACGCAACCTACATTAAAGTATTTCGTCCCAACCTTGATTGTCTGTTGGTATTCTTTCTTCAATGAAGTAGTGTAATAGAAAAATATGCTATTGGAGTCATTATTAATGCCCCCTATCTGATTGGCGCGAAGCAGACCATATGGCCTGCGGTTTTATTGATATTTATACGATTTCTCAAAGAACGAATCTATAGGAGGATAGACGTGATCGCGATTGGTTTTCCAACAATATGAGTTATACGAGACTTTACACCTTTTTTTGTCCATTATTTTACCGAAGATAAATTATTGAATATTTGTTACAAAAATATAAATTAGTATGCGCAACTATTCAAAATGTCAGTTGCTTGCACATAATAGTTTATCGACTTTATTTTTAAGATGAGCTTAAGTCAAGCCGATACATTATAAATATGCCCCGTAGGTCACAAATGCCTCCACGTTAAACCTTAACGCTACCTGTATAAAAATTTATAAATAATAAAAAACTGTGTAATTTAAATTATTTTGTAACTTAATACAAAGTTGACACAACTTAAGCGCATTAGGCAACCTATCGTATGTATTTTGCGTCTGTGTGATGGATTGCACACAGTTATTAAAGTGCACCAGTTTATATGTGCACACAAGCGCACTTGGCACCAAGTAGACGTCCACTAATCACACCACTAATCTTGTGCCGTTCCGTGTTTATTCAAATGGACTATTCTTAATACAGATATTTACTGTTAGATATGTTAAACAAAGTCTAACTTTGATGCCTGGAAATATTAGAAAATTTTCAATAAATGGTCAAATTGCAAATTTTTTTCAGGAATAAAAGTTTGACTCTATATGTATATTTTAGTGTTGCTAATAATTGTGATTCATTAATGTTATTTAGTTTAGTAGTTCATTTTAATATTTATTCTACATTTAATATATTACTTATCAGTTTCAAGTATTAATGGGTATATCAGTTTAAAAAATACTAAGTATTTTTGAGAAGATATAAGTTCAGTAAAAAAAGTATTACATAATATCAAGTTATTTATTATAATAAAGTCATAGTAATTAAACATTTGAACGCTGTGGTGGTCACCGGTGACCGCAAACAATTAATTTTGTTATTTATGATATCAAATCAATTCACTTATTTTGCAAGAAAGTAAATTAACTATTTTGCAATTTCATAGTGCCGTAGGTTCAGCCTGAAATCTAAAAAATCCTCAATAACACAGAGCCCCGCGTTTCCAGCTGTTCACGCTGTGGTCTTGGCTGCCGGTGCGCATCACTATGTACCAACCAGTGCTTCTATACACCACTGAGGAGCACGGCTGCTCGCTGACCACCTTCTACGTGAGGGTCGAGCATCACGAGCCGACGCTGTTGATGATAAAGACGTGCAATAACGAGGTGAGATTATAAATGAATAAATATCCTTTGGCATATACACAGCGCCATCTAGTTACACTAAGCTCATATAATGGATACCAGTTGATTGATAAACTATACGAATACATGTATATTATGAATGTAAACATCCTTAACTCTGTTACACCTGTCCGTATTCATCATACAAACACATGCCCCTAGCGGAATTTGAACCCGCGATATTTATACACAGCAGTCATGGTCTCTAATCACTACACCAAACAGTAGTATAATAAATAACGTTTGGTTCCCGGCAAAGCCATGTGGTTCCCTGGAATTGATACATCTCTTCCCGTGGGTGTCATAAAAGGCGACTAAGGGTTCGTGAGCATAGCAGTATATTACACCAGTTATGGGCAGCAACGGTCTCCCAAAGATTATGCAATCGCCTTACCCACCTGCACTGGTGATCAGGGCAAATGCTCCCATAGAAAGCGATGAAAATGTATGTATGTTGACCTGTATGATGACATTTAAATGCAGGTGTTCGGCGCGTACTGCTCGACGAGGTGGTTCGAACGGAACCAGAAGGACGAGCGTGGGAACAGGCAGGCCTACTTCGGCACCGGCGAAACTTTCCTCTTCAGGTGAGCATCTCTTTGATCTGGTGATGATGCAACTCAGTTCAGCTTATTCACTCTAATGCGAACGTCTGATGATTCCGAAGAAAATAATAATAATAACAATCTTCCTTAGCCAAGAAAATAGAAAAAACTAAAGTATAAAATGTTCTTGTAATTATGACAAAAAGGTCTGTAGCTCAGCATATGGTCGCTGAATTTCATCCGCAGCCTGCAGTTATCTATACTCTACAACACGTTGATCAACAACCATTGTTATTGAAAGCTTAGAATTATATTTATTGGATATGGTATTTCAGTACCAAATCTGGACGTTCGATTAGACGGGCGACCTCGGGTGCGATTCTTGAGTGCTTCATTTTTGAATACACATACGGAAATTGCAGTTTCACGTTTTCATTTCAAAAGTCACATAATTCGCATTCGCGACGATTAAGTCTACCCACCGGTTATCGAACCCGAATAATCGTAATTTTTAATATTGAGTTATTTTCCGTTTTATCTTTAGAACTTAGTTTTTGATGTTAATCAAGTTCTTGTACACAACATTTGCGTGTATTCATTGGGATAATAATACATACAGTTGAATATATAGTACCCCCTGTACTATATGTTCAACTATATGTATTTTTTTTAATGTATGTTCCCATATGAAAATAGATGACACTTGATAATACTAATTTGCTTCAGTGTTTTACTTCTTTTTTTATTTAGCTTTTGTTTTATATTTAAGTTAATGTTTGGCTATATTATCTATTTATGTGTGATTGATTTAATCTGTTAGTCGTGCAGTACCGGTGCTATTATAGTGAAATATGAAAATGTAATTTATTAATTTGCGCTTCGGGTAAAAGGTAACATATGTATACGAATATATAACATTCCAGTTGCATTTTAACTCGTTTTTCTGTAAGTTTGTTCACTTTGCATGTTCAACTGTAGATTATCTAGCAAACATGATATATCTACATATGCTAACTGTACCTTGTATAAACTGTATAGATTTATCAAAACTCCCTATACATGTACATATACCCGCTGTTAGCACTTTGATGAACACAGTACGCTATCAGTCATCATAAATCAATGTAAATTCTTTTGTATCTTGTTCAGTCCATCAATGTGATAAAACTAACCTCCGTATTTATTAGTAACAAACCTATCAATAGGTATGGTTGTTTATTTATTTTACTTTATTCGGGAAAACAACATCACATAACATAAATTGTGCTTAAGATTTCGATAAGCCGGAGAGATTTTTAGGTATAAAAATATTAATTTATGTTTTAGCTCAAAATAATAGAACCACATCTCTTCCCGGGTGTCGTGGCGACTAAGGCCCGTATTAATAAATCAATCTCAATAGAAGTCTTGAGGCTGTATCAACCGAGATGCGTCTTAAGCAGTTGACGCTATCTCAAGCTCCGTACTAATTTATAAACCAATCTTGAGGTCTACTCAGCTGAGATCACTTCTCAAGTATTCTCATATAGTCTCAGCGGCGAATGAATGATAGTCTTGAGTTTCGTTTATTAATACGGCACCTCTCTAGTGTGTAGTGCTTGAGTATGCACTTGCTTTTCAGGTCTCAAGTTAGGTTTATTAATCAACACGTTTACTTGAGACCGGTCACAAGACTGCTCTCAATCTTGTGAATGGTTTATTAATACGGGTCCAAGAGGCTTTCCACCAAAAAAACATCTATATCATATAGACTTGCACATTTTAACGGCGACGAGTCACCCTCTGTCACGTGTGTATTTCTGTATATTTCTAAAGGTGAACTGTGGATGTGATGTCGTTTTAAGCATGTTTGAAACACCCAAACGCTTTAGTTTCGCGGGGATCCATATGTTGTCAACATACCGAACACCCGCACTAAGCGCTTTGCTCACTGCCCGCGTCGGTTTTTCCCGACACTTACAAACCTTGGGATCTTCAAGTCTAGAGTGAATAGGCATTTACTGGGTGCGCGTGATACATCTTCGGCTACATCGTCACTTTCCATCAGGTGAGATTGTAGTCAAACGCGAAACCAGTTTTTAATTAAAAAAAAATAGTTTATGATAACTCTGACCACACCATTTGGGATAAAGTAAATTTATCATCTAATTGGAGTGTATGGGCTTTTTGATATACAAAATATGACCTTAGTATAAAACCAAAAAATCCCATTGAATATAAAAAAGGAACTGAATATACTAGTACTGCAAAACCCAAAGCATTCGCTTGAATGTTTAGAAGCAGGCACTATGTTATATTTTCCCGGTGCCATGTTGGATTTCTTTACCATAAAATGTTTCAAATGATACTCTGGCAATAAGACATCTTACTTTGCACTTCAAAATTTCGATTTGGATACATACACCCGAAAAAAATTCACTGTTTATTCCATCTCCATCTGTTCCTTACTATTTTGTTTACTCATAATACGTTTAGTCGGTGGTAGACTATAAATATAATTCCATAATCACTACGCAGGTTTCTCCCTGCGCACTGAATGTATCCCTGTGTACGTCTCATAACAATCCCAGTCCATTGCATTGCTCATTCCATTCCAGCCTTTACCCGGAGCGCGCTAAGTATCCCTGGGTCGGCTGTACGGCCGGTGCGGGGGGAGACAAGGGGGAAGACCAGCGGGTCGCACACGGCTCCGAACTCTTCATGGCTGCAGACTCCAAGATGATCACCATCGGAGGAGGGTCAGTTAATACCAAACCTTATAAACCTAGCTCTCTTTCCAGCCTCCATCCAACCAGAGCCAAGTACCCCTGGGTGGGATGTGTCGAGGATGAAGCCAAGCCGAATGTGGCGGTTGTCCCAAAAGCGGGTCCTAGTGAAGAGGAATCCGGGAGTCCCCCTAGCGATGGGGAACCGAGGACCCCCCACGCGAAATCTCTGTTCATGGCAGCGGATAGCACGATGGTGACAGTCGGCGGAGGGTATGTCGGTGTTTGCGTGGCATGACAAAACACTGACATTGGAATACTGTTCTTACTACCGTCAACTCTTGCATTCTGCTGGATTATGGATGGCACTGGCATACTGCCGTAAACACTTGGATGCTACCATGGCACGATCTTGCATACTACATTCAGGACTGTATACTTCCGTACAACGTCGTACCACTGTTGACACTTATATACTGCCCTGTGATTTCACTAGCATACTGCCGCCAACACTTCCATACTGCCATGTCACTATTGTGCATATCACCGTCCACACTTACAGCTCTGTATACTATCACCATTTCTCCTATATATATCGCTGTGTCGCGAAGCTACAGTTGACTTCAACCCGAGTTACATTTTATTGATTAATGAGTTCAAATCCTGATTAATGTTACTTCGTTATGGCATTTATAACGCATGCTGGTTTATTTCTTATCATAAGGTTGTATATCCAGAACCAATCATAGGAATACCATGGTTATACGGCATGCGTCTGAACGTAATTTGTAATGATGGTAATTATATGGCCTTACAGGGACGGTCAAGCGATTTGGATGGACGAGAACATTAGATTCGGCAAGACTGACCGCTGCTCGACGTTCAATAATCCCCCGCTTTGCCCAAGCGGCGACTTCGAAATCCGCGTTCTCGAGGTCTACGGCTTCTCTGGCGCGTAAGCGATCACGGCTCGTATCTGTCGATTTATTCGGAGTGAAATAATCTCGATGTAATAATGATATTCTACGGTACATAACCCACCCCAGAGATGTAGATGTCAACTTCATTTAGGATCCAAGGTCTTATGTGGACGAAGCGCAGCGTTTCAATTACTTGTCACGTCGAAACCGCTTGCGCTGATTTTGGCTTCCGTAAGAACTAAAACATAATAATCTTATGGTATTTGAAACATAGCGGAACCAATGATGGGTTACATTAACAGTCAGGCGAATGTCTACTTGCCGCTGTCTCTGCCTAGAGGATGTTTATCTTTTGTCTCATAGAGCTGCCTGCTGTTGAATTTGAGGGGAAGGTTATGTTATCGTAGAATATCAGTACGAAGGTGTCATATCCCTAGTGTGATACGATTGTATGTGCCGCTCGAGGTCATCAATAGATTCCATACGACGACGTTTTCTCCGGTAACTGATGAAATGTGGGAAATTATGAAGCACAAGTGATATAAGTACGCGGGTCTTTAGGCGAACAAACGTTTTATATTTATGGGCGCGACGGGTGCTTCCCACCCTTGATGGATAAGTGGGAGCATATTTCCCAGTTTTGTTACTATGAGCGGTCTTGCCGTTCAATTGACAATTCCCGGGTATTGGGAACGTATGTATTACTGCTGTATAAGCTGTGGTCGTGCTACAAATACTCAACATACATCAATCATGCGATTAATACTCGTATATTTTTTCCCGATTCGTTCTAAGGGAAGTTTCAAGTGAATTGCCCCATGGGAAGAATGCAAAGTGCCCGGCGCGACGTTTGCGACTAGAGCGCGAAATTATAATTTAGTGTAGTGATAGTATTACAACGGACTATGGTAAAGAGAATCACATTATGCAATGTATTGATCACCCCTTGCCGTTATGAACAGACTGTGTAGATGTATTCCTATATTTATTCGACTCGTTATATAATCTCTATGTGTGCCCCGTAGCTATCCTCTATGTAACACAGCTGTCCGCTAAGACAACGAAGACGGGGAAAGTAGGTTGTTTCGATATATTTACTCGTGTTTAAATGTCTGAGTGAAAGTACAAAATGGATGTTTCTTACCTACTCTTGTTGGATTAAATACGCTTAGTGAAAGCAATATGTATTTGTGGGGCCTAGCCGTGCGATGGGAACGTACATTTCCCAGTTTTGTTGGTGTCGATGTGAACATTCCAGTGACTGGGGGCCCCTGGGGCCCCCACGCAGTCGGCTACAATGAAACAATGTTCTAAACAATGTCGAGTCGAGTTGTTCAACAATATTTTAGGGGTTATTGACATTACAAGGAAAAGAAGGTTTATTTTTTAGTTTATTGGCACGAAAATTCGGTCCAAACATCAGTATTTGGTATCGTATAGTATGGAGTATCTTCATTACCGCTTAAGTCGTCATTGTTGTTATACTCAATCCGTAATCACTTCGTCGTTGCTCACAAAATGTACCAAAGAAATTATTTTGTAGAAACATTGCTCGCTCGCTACTTGTTTGATAGGCGATCTGTACAAGAATGGAGATGTTACGACTTACCGCCTATTGTTGGTCCATCATGGGCCCACATAAATACGCAGATATCTTTATTTTCTGTCACAATAGAAACGAATGGAGAATACAGTGTATTTTTACCCGGGCGTTGTAAATTACGTCACCAATAAAGCGTAATACTAAAATCAATAATTGTAATTGAAAGATATTTTTACCGTGGTGTGTCATTGCTCGTATAGTGAGTGATATCTATATTCTACATATCTATATTGCATAAAAATGGATCGATATTTATAGAGAATTTTGATTTGATTTTTTTAAATAGCATATTTTTGATTTTAGTAATGAGTTCATTTCGGGGTTTAAAAAAAATTGATTTGTTGTTTTTTTTTTAATAAAAAAATATGCTGTATTTGTCGTCGTTCTAAAGAGATGTTTTGTCAAACAAACAGCGAGAGGAATGAATGAAATGTCGGTGATCAAGGGGACACTGCCACTTCACACTTCATAGTATTATTTTACGTATTTTGGAGGTCATGTGCCAAAATTGGTCCATCCGTGGAAACTTAGGACCACATTCTATATTCCAACGGTTTATTCTAAAGAAATACGTGATAAAAATTCACAACATAACTCTCGTGGATTCATTGACGAAATGTAATATGGATTTGTTTTAGGTGAGAATTATTATTTTTTTGTCTCAGAGTATCTAATGTTTTAGTTACGGTTGTAATGTATTTTTTTTTACAATTCAGTGTATCACGCTGTTTACTACGTCACAATGATACATATCCCTGCCAGTACAAAGGGGTGTTAGTGTTCATATCGTCCGCGGCTTTTTCTGGCTACGATTTTTGTAAATATTATTTTATTTTTTAAAAGTATCTACTCTCTAACTGACACGAAAAGGTTTTATTACCGATAAAGCTCATTAGCTCCATGTTTTTTGTATGCATGGGGTGTAATATGGCATTATACATTACGCAAAAAAAAAATATAAAGTTTTATCTTTGAATGAAATTAATTTTCTTTAATGACGCCTTTTCCAGTCAGCGTTAGTGGGTATGTACGTTTAAAACGTAGCGAAACTGGGATTTGTCATGGTACTACATACAATATGTTTATGAAAAGCCTAAGACTTGTTTTAAATTCAGATTATTTATGTAATTTATTGAGTAGGTAACAAGTAACGTTTTATATGTATGTTAAGGCGCGACTGCGGACAGTGGCATGTGGTCACATGTTAAGTTTATGATGCTATATTTTGTTCCATCAATTATGACGTATGTACAGGTGGCCGAGCAGCGTATTACACCACCCTCATACCTACCCCCTAAGCATCCAGAAATTGCTCACTTTCGCGTTGCATTGTGGCATCGGACACTTGTGAACATTATTAAGTTATTTACATTATTCGAATTCAAAGGTTGTTCTTTTAATGTTTCCGTACGTGATATTGCCAAATTACAGCATCGCCATATATAATCGCTGTGTAGTCTGCAGGTGTTTATAACTTGACGGTTATTGTAGGCAACTGCTCCGCTGAACACCCAAAGTGTGCCCCTGGTGGTAGAACGGGTAAATTTTGTATGATCTGTAGTGCTCCTTTGGTGGTTTGGTGGAGCACATCTTATGTCATTATATTTATGGTTCCACTTTACCCCTACAAAGGATGGAACACATGATGACCATTTTATTTGCAATCCATTTTTTTATTTAAAAAATATTTTCAAAAAGGCGATGACAGATATGAGCCATTAATTAGTCACCGAAATTAACAAAAAATACAAATAGATTTTTCGTAAGAATAACAAATTAAAGACACATTAATTTATAAGTAGAAAAATAATTTAACTTTGAAGGAAGAAAGTTTTGTTTGTTTCAATAAAATACTTAACATTATAGATTTAAAACAAATATTTCAAGTATATCATTTTAGTTGTCCCTCCAATGTGTTCATAACTTAAAAGGAGCACGACAGGTAACTCAAAAATTTCCCTTCTGAACCACTAAAGGGGCACAACGGAGCATTCAAATTTATCCGTCGTAACCCTGGGGGCACAGTCTGGGTGTTTAGCGGAGCAGTCGTCTTATTGTAGATGAAAGGAAAAGTTTATCGATAAAATATTAACACTTTAATTCCTATATTTTTAATGGTCACCCATTCACGGTCATCATAGTTCTTAATTTGATAGAATTACTTTCAAAGAAAATGTGTCGCATAGCATGTCTATGGGGGTAGGTGGTCCGTGACTCCATCACAGTTGGATTTGCCCTTGATTGTGACCATTTAGGGTGGTGTACTCGCCCCGCCAACTGTATACGTTTAGCCGTTGAAGGCATTTTATTTTTAAGTTCCTCCCACTGCTCGCAGTAGCTGCAATCGCGATATGTTGCTGTTAGCCAATTGTCGTTGATCAGTGTAAAGTCTAGTCTTTATCCTGTTTTTATTATTATCTCTAACGATATAATTATTATCTAAATATTTACGAATTGATATTTAAATTTTTTTGTGCGATTTTGTCCCGCTCAAGGGGCATGTAGGCTCGTGGTTAGTTAGTATATAAGTACATTTAAATGTAAAGTATACAGTTATTAATCTCCATTGTCCTTTTCAGTATTTGTGGTGTACGTTTTTTTATGTGAGGAGCATATCATGTAAAATGACAATTGTGGCGACTGTATGGCGCAGTCGCGGAGTGGATGCCGAGAGCTTTGTTTTGTTACGATGTACTGTTACATTCGAATAGTTTTAGTCCGCCGCCCCCGCGACGGTGTAAAACTCGTTTATGGTAATGTAAATGTTGCTTTATAATGTCTACAAAATATATAATCCCATATACATGAGTGTGTTTCTTTTTGAATCTTCCAATACTGAATCATTTAAAAAACTATATTTACATGTTGGAAAACCAAAAAAACTTACCAACTGAAGTACTTTCACATGAACTTGGGTGATAACAATTTGTAGAACCCAAAAAGACTGATTGATATCATCTGCCTGCTGTCTCATTTAAACTTTAATATAAAAATACTACACTGAATTGGTCCACATATTAGTGAGATGCATGCATCTAGACAAATACTGCATCGATGAATGAATTTGACGAACTGTGTAGTGGTTGGAAACTCTGACCACTGTACCAAAAGGTCGCGGGTTCTAACCTCGCTAGGGGCAAATGTTTGTATAATGAATATGGACATGTGTAACCGAGTTATGGATGTTTTCATTTATAAGTATTTATTTATAAAAAAAAATGTATTTATGTAGTATATCAACCACCTGGTATTCATAACACAAGCCTATAGTTGCTTAAAGTGGAACTAGATGGCATTGTGTGCATGCCCAAGGATATATATTAATTTTATTTATTGGATGCACACATCAACGCCGTTAAACACGTAATATCCGCCGTTTCTCGTCAGGATAGAAGTGGGTTGTGTAATGCATTGTCATGTAATTAACTCTTTTCCATATAAGTGGTCTTGTATATAGACGAAAAAATGAAGTTCGATTAGCAAAGTTATGTGATGTTATGTGAAGTCAGTCCTTGGAGGGGTGACCATTAGTGGCATTTTAATACGAGTATTTCCGTGGTGCGGGTTGTTTTCAATTGAAAGCAAAGTCGGTGGCATATATGTAGGAGCATCTTGAAAACACTGACTGAGATAGGTCACTAATCTGGCATAAATACACCAATCCGCACTGGCCCGTGTGTGGTGGATTATGGCCTTTCATGTGAGAGGAGACTGTGCCCCAACAGTGGGGATATATAAGGTCTAACAAAATTAACCCGACAAACGTTGCAGTGTATGTATAGGATGTACCAATTACGAAAAAAATAATTGGACATTAATGGCCGCGCGCTCTAAGTACTTTGCCACAACACACAAACACGAGCCGCGGTATCCTTGAAGACGCCGAAAGGCGACCACCCGCCGCTCGCCGCCGGCCGCCGCGACTTGCTGTGATTGGTTGCGCCCTGTGCCCCGCCACCCGCTTTGGCGTCTTCCATATCAATGGAACGTTGCCTGTTTTTTCATTGATAAAACAAGGTACAATCGAAATGAAGTAAGTCTCTTAATTTGTAATTTCATTTGCAATTACATTTAATTTTTTCACTCGGAAACAATATTTTTAAGGCTAGTTTTTAAATGAATATATTATTTTATTGTCATGTACGTGCAATTGCCAAAGTTTGTCAGGTCAATTTTGTTAAACCTTATAGTATAAGACTAATAATGGTGAGACGAAAAAGTTAACACCACTCAAAGACAGAAATGTTTGTTATTTAGAGAAACTGGACATCCCAACCACAAAGAGGGCAGTCAAAGAGAACTTCCTCTCCATGGCTGTATGTAGTTTGTTTTTCTATAGTAATTGTCTCCCTGTTTCCTAAAAGTTCAATAATATTAGGAAAATAGAAACTTTATTTTTTTTTATGCACGACGGGTTCGTTCTTGACCTCAAACACACCTGATGTTAAGTGAAGATGAGGTTGAAGGTGGAAGCGTACTGACCCGGAAACCCCAACACATTTGGGGGACTGACTATCTTATCTCTGACAGAACACAACAATGCTAGTGGTAGCTAGCCAGGCAGACATTTTAAAATGCCCATAAAATAAATTATAGTAATACTCTTTAATGGCAAGTTAAGAAAAACAATAGTTTCGTAAACTATGAAGAAACAGTAGATGCAGTGAAAACTTATATTCAACAGATGTCAATGTTGATGAGTCAATAAAGTTTATATAATCCATTGTTCAAATAATTGGTGACTTGTGATTATTAATACTGTCTGACACAAATTCACAACAGGCCTGCATGTTGGTTTATGAATGAATCATGTCCATTTCTAATGAAAGGAGGTGGTGCATTGACGACACATTAGGGTAAATACCACAACTTGAGCAAACCAATTGTGGCTCATTCTGTACTGGTAGCTACAACACTCAAATAAGATTCCTATTGGTCATGGATGATTCAATGAAGGTAAAAATTAGAGCTATATATTGTCTTATATTTTATGATTATGAATCAACATTATCTTTTAATCTGGTTCTGTAGTTGGTTGCCCTCTTTGTCACTGTAGTTTTCATTTCCTCATCTTTAACGTAACTCAGTATATCTTCGTAATCTCCACCAATATCGTCCAGTACTTTCAGTAGATTATTATTAGAACATTTCTCCATATATTTACAAATTAACAGACATAAAGGGGCTTTCATTTTAATCGAAAACTCTTGAATTTCCTCTTTCCTGTCTACTTCAAAGCTTGAATCATTTCCATTTGGTTTATTCATTATTTGCAAAGCTTTCCACATGCTGTAGGCTAGTCTAAAATATCTGTCGGGTTCATAAGTTACACCGAGTTGAAGGAATTCCAAAATTGTATTTGTAGAGTCAATAATATCTATTAGATCCGAGTCAATCTCTTTTTGTTTTACTAACTTATCGTGATAATGACTCAGTATATGACTTACAATTCTTATTACATCATCTTTCCTACTACTATATATTTCTGGTGATTTATCAAAACCAACTAGGTTTAATGTTATTTGTAAACTTATAACTAATATTCTTTCCAGCTCATGTCTCTCCAGCGAATCATTCTTGTTGACAGCAACCTCGGCAAATGCTGTAGATAAAGACTCCATTGCTTCTAACGTAACAAAATGATTGAAAAACTCCTTCCTGAACTTCTCTGTGTTGCAATATGAACATACTGTGTTAAAGTTTTCTAATGCTGTAATTAATAGGTCTTTATTTGATGAATTCTTAAGTATGAAGTATAAAACAGTGGAATAACCAATGTTCTTGAACAAGTCCATCCAATGTGCAATATCATTCTCATCAGCTGGGAACAAACTAGAGCTGATTAGTCTGAGAATTTGTATGAGAATCAAGCTGTCATCTGTTTTTATATATACCAATAGCATATTTACAAATGTGTCCATCTTCAACAGAATATCAACCACCTCCTTGTGACAACACATATTGCCCATAATTCCAATTATTATTTCGATTAAACGCGGCGACTCGATCACTGGTAGAGCAAAATGGAACAGTTTTAAGACGTCGTGTTTCTGAAGAAATAGCACTACGTCTCTTTCAGCAGTCATGTCCCAAAGGGTACAAAGGTCATCTTCGAATAGTTTCTCCTGGATTTCGTCTTTGAGTGTGTCTAAATTGGCGAATTTCAGTAAAATTTTAAGCACAAACCTCTCGCTGTACGCGGTATCTCCAATCACGTCGCCTGCGACGGGAGTGTGATTTTCAGCTTCAACAATTTCATCCTTTACTGTCAGTTCTTCCGGCTTCATTTCGTATATTGTTACGTTGCTGAATGTTCACAGTTTTATTTAAAACTAACCTTTATTATTAATGAAATAAATCGTATGCCGCAACAAAACAAACAGCTTCTTTATCGTTTTAATTCCACTCCTCTCGGAGAAGGCAAAGGGATCTACAGCCATACAGCCATGACCTACTATTTCTTCAGTTTATTGAAGTCAGTCTCAGTCAATCGTCGCATACTTGGCGTATACTACGCATGGATACTACGCCAGTATATACTATGGCGTATAAGTCTATGGCGTATACAGAGTCAAGTAATGGTCTAGTCATTCTTCAGTAGGAAAATAAGTTCTTCTCTGGGGAGTTTGCCTTGTGAATGAATAACCGTAATAACTGTATGTCGTGACGTTGGAAATGTTATTTTATAGCTTACGAAATAAAACTGTTTTGAGTTTGAATCTATGTACTGCATTTTTGACGTTTTTTTGTCGGTTTTTATGCATGCAGTAATGTTATCCGGAAAAAATACGTGAACGAACTGCGAGTAAAGATAGATATATAAAATATATTTATTGTGTTGCGAAAAATATACTGTGATTTTTAGACTATTGGGTTATTCGACACGAAAGTGGCGACTTGGTTCGGCCTGGACCTGACAACCCTGAACCTCGCTCGCGCGCCGCCCGGTGCGTGTTAGAATTGGAAAATTTGTAACACGTGTTTCCAGAAAACGTTTACTTACCAAAATGACTGAGGATAAGGAAGTTAAGGCTGAAGCCAATGGCCAAGAAAAAATCGAGGATAACACAGAGGATGAAACTGAACTGGAAGCCTCGATTATTCGTCAAGTGGAATACTATTTCGGTAATGTATCCGACAGATTCTAAATTTTCATGCGTAGTAGGGTGTTAGTAGGTAAAAAAAAAAAAAATTTTGTATGTAGGTATACATGAGGTATACCGACCGAACATTGCCAGGCCACTTCGTTTTGCATTCTATCTAACGTTTTAGCATTTGTTTGTCATGAAAACAATTGTATTTAGTGTTGCTTTACCCGGTGTAATGATTAATTCGGTCACAGTAGCCTTCTGGGCGAATTCACTTTCTGTTCCTATTAATTCACAGATTCCATCAAACACGGTACAACCTTTATTTTCAATCGCTCACCATTAATTCAGAATCAACTAAATATACCCGCTAATTATTCTCTGATTGCCTACGCTGCTTAAACTGATGTTAGCCTTTTGTGAAATATCTTTTAAATAAAATAACATTATTACCACACTATTTTCAAATATAATATAATAATTATTGCGGTTGGGTTTAGTATCATACTACCCGAATCTAAGGATGCTGAGTGTATGTATCTGTATCTATCCTATCCAACATATTTTTATTGCTGGAGATATATATTTTTGTGTTATACATAAAAAATATGCAAATGCAATCTATTATGAAAATGAAACTAAACGCACAAAATATTGTCAAAACGCTTGAGGACAAATGCCATCAAAAAATATCTTTAATATATCAACCGAAACGTTTGTTAGGTTATGTTTGCTGTATATCCAAATCAGAGCACCCCAATTCCATGTGGTCTTGTAGCATGGAGGGAGGTCAAGCCGTAACGGGCCTTAGGTAACCGGGTGAACCAGAGTGGCCGAGGCTGGTTGCTCACCTGTGGAGGCGAACTCGGGTGCCTGTGGTCAGTTACGCAACGGCGGAGGGCTACACTTCCCGAAGCACCGGAGCTGTGGACATAATCTGGGGGGTACTTCCCTTCGCCATCTGTATGAAGATTTACTTTGACCTTCATTTTCTCGGAAACCAGAGGAACCACTTCCTCACCCCCCTCCCCTTGCTGGTTTTAAGCACTTGCATGGTATCATTGATAGTGAACTGGATCGATAATATTTTAATCAATGATTTCAATGATAAGTGTATTATTGTTGAAAAGAAAAGTTTAGTCCCCCAAACAAATTGGGGGTTCCGGGTGAGCGTGCTTCCACCTTGGGCCTCTTCTTCACTTAACATCGGGTTAGATGAACACATTAACTGCTTGACCAATTTTCAAGTGCAAGATGTCATTCGATTTGGTTTTTCTCACCAGTAATAGGATACATTTTATTGTGGAAAGTCCAAATGGTGCCCGCAAAATTTGTAATATGCAGTTAGGTAGGGTTAATTAGACAAATTACTCTTCGGAAATCTAAAATATAAATTCTATAATTGTACTACCCTCACAAATTGGTATTGGCTGCATTCTATCCAAGTAACATAGTGAACCCTCAAGGCTCTCTGAAGTGGCCCATATTACAGAATGTTACTCAAGCAGAGATCTCTGCTTGAGGACGGTAAAAAAGAGACAGCTTTATGTAACTTATATATCGGTATCTCTTTCTAACTATGCTCAAGCGCAGATCTATGGTTGAGCAATATAGAAACTATATTGTTAGTTTTGCATTGTAGAAGTACACCATGAATATTGCTATTATTAACACATTCAGGGACATAACCGGCCCATTGACTTAACAATAAAACTTCTATTGTTAATGTTGTGTCTTGGATGTGATAAACATAGATAAAATAATTTCTCTTTAATTAAATCTTAATTAATTATCATGTTGATTTTTGTTATCATACCAATTTAATTTTCAAATAATGCAATCACAGGTGACATGAACTTGCTCCGTGACAAGTTCCTCCGTGAGCAGGTGAAGCTAGATGAGGGTTGGGTACCACTAGACATCCTCATGAAGTTCAACCGCCTCGCAAAACTCTCCACAGACACTGAACTCATCGCCAAAGCTCTTCACAAGTCAACAATTGGATTGCTTGAGGTTAATATTTTTGTTATATTAAAGCAATGTGATTCCCAAGCATGTATCCTCATGGCTGGATTATCAATAAAAGTCGAAGCTTAATCTGGTATAAAAGCGAAAAGTCACTCATTCGTTGACTAAACATGAAATCTCAAGAAACACTTGACATATGAAGCTGAAATTTGGCAAGTAGGTAGTTATAAGGAGATATTAGTTAAGAACGGATTTAACGAAAATCCATGGGATGGGATAAATACGGGAAATTACCACGGGATAAGGGTAAATTCCCACAAACATTTTTAAGAAATTCGTACTGGAGATTTTCACGGGCACGGCAAAAACGTGATTTATATTGAGATCCATACAGACGAAGTCGCGGGCGGATAGCTAGTAATTAAAATAAAATTTTATTTTCAAAACCAGTTATTTCTGAAATCTTCACCAAAATGCATGGACCTAACTGTTTCAGTGTCTTGTTGTTTTGATTTGTATTAGTAAAATTAAGTAGCTAATTAATATTGGTGTTTTCACAGTAGCCTAAACTGTCAACACCTTCAAAAGGTGACTATTTCCAACTGTAAATTCCTATAAAACTAACTAAATAAAACTAAATAAAGTAAAACTGTAAATAAGAAAACAAAGAAATGTTGATTTATCCAATGTTTGTATCAATGTTCATTCCTCCATGTAGTATTGAAATTGGTTAAGCATTGCAGATATTTATGAACAATGATGCCCACTTTCTATCACTACACCTACCCCTTGAAGGTTATGTTTTCGCGGGCTGGATTTCCGCAACTCGACGCAAATTTGCTATTTTACGTGATGGTACACTACCCCTTTTCAATTTACGACCTATTTATTACTACAAAAATTGACTAATGTATCTCCAGGTGTCCGATGACAATAAGAAAGTTCGAAGGAATCCCGAGTTACCAGTACCAGAGATGAACGAGGAACGCCGTAAAGAGCTTCTGGCCCGGACCGTATATGCCAAGGGTTTCCCCAAGGATTCCGAATTGGATGACTTGCTGAAATTCTTCAAGGAGCAAGGAGAAATCGAGAGTGTCGTCATGAGACGTTACCTAGACAAGCCGAACAAGAAGCGGATGTTTAAAGGTTCCGTGTTTGCAACATTCAAAAATAAAGATCAGGTGAATAATTTTCTTATTTAATTTTTTTTTTATTTCTTTTCAATAGCCAAGGACAGGAAGAAGTGGAAGGAGAAGGAGGAGGCTTTTACCCGAATGGGATCCATAGAACACTAAATTAGACTATAATGTAAAACTCTCTATAATAACACTATCTATTTAGTATATAACCCAGATAATGTAAATATAAACATATATATGGAAAAATAAAGCTTAATAATAATAAAATAATAAATTTTCAGGCAGACAAATTCCTGGCGTCAAAAGGCTTGAAGTATGGTGAAACGGAGTTGCAAATCCTCTGTCAAGAAGATTATCTGCAACAGAAGCAGGTGGAGTATGCGGAGAGAAAAGAGAAGAGGGAAAAGAAAATTCAGATCAAAGAAGCTAATGTATGTCTTCACGGATTATAAATGATTTTTTTACTAGGTGGAGCTAAAATTGAATTTTTCATATACATGTTGTGTGCGTTCACTAACGCGCGTTATTTTCATACCCGCGGTTCGCTTGTGTGAGGGTCAGTCAGACCGTTTGATTTAATGAACCCTTTTTTAACAGTAGCGGAGTAACAAGTAATCCACCACACGCCATAGGTTTCCAAGCCAGCCATAAGCCTTAGACTTGGCTTAATACTGCCTTCAATTAAAATAACGAGAACCGACTGTTAAGGTATCCTTTGAAGCATGGTACCATTCGTACGTCACTACAACCGAGCTGGTGTCGCATTCATGCTTTACGCGAGTAACAGAAACGCGAATATACACCACTCTAGTAACACCGGTCTCTTCAAAAGATCTCCAAACATTGCTGAGTCCCTAGATATTTCTGACCAAAGATTCTGTTCAACTTTCAGGTGAAAGAAGAGAATGAGTTCAAACTCCCTACAGGCACTGTATTCCACTTCACAGAGGGCCATGACAAAATGAAGCGGGAAGACATCCGGGATGCTCTTGCTGCTTTGGGTACCTAATTTGTCTACATATTTAGTTCACTATACTCGCTCAAAGAGCCACTGTGAAGTTTTCTCCGTTTCTCTTTATCATGCTTTAATATCAACTGTCTTATGTTGGTGTACAGTACAGCCTCCTCTCACTAGGAGAAGGCACGGACCATAACACGCGGGTCCAGTACGAATTGGTAGATTTGTGTCAAGATTAGTAGCCACCCAACTGTATGGGTTTCATGCAGAATGAGCAACTTGACGAATGTATACTTCGCATAACGCGCAATTCGCAGAGCACCAGCTTGGTTTTTTAAAAACAACTGCAACCGACTATTTTGTGGTCACTGACCCAAGGATTGGTTGCTGCAAAACAATTTCCCAATATAAACACTATAACATGTTATTTACTTTAGGTGCTGAAATAGCCTATATCGACTTCAAACTCGGGGATACAGAAGGCTGGGTGCGTCTCACAAAAGAGAATGCCGCTAAAGAAGTAGCCCCGAAAATAACCGACGGCAAAATCAAATTCGGTGATAACGAGGTCGTATTCAGACTATTGGAGGGCGAGGAAGAAAAGGCATACTTAGAAAAGACCGTTGTGGAAATGACGAAGCGTCGCAAGTACCAGAAGAATTTCAGCAAAAATAACAGGGGACGAAGCTACAAGGGCAAACAGGGCAGGAAACGCAAACATGACTACAATGACGCCGATGCGCCAAAGAAAGTCAAAGCTGAGGATAGCTAGTCTAGTTGTAATTTCTAAATCATATGTTTAAATACTTTTGATAAGTTGCGTAGAAATTCGCGGGAACTGATGTCACCTATATTTCTTTTATTGTTTAGGTAAGAAACAAATTCTCTTTGTTCTATCGTTGTTGACTAAAGTGAGTTATTTCTGGTTTAAATCAGGAAAGTGCAGTGTAAGGCTTTGACTTGTGCATTCCTATTTAAATCGGGCACAATCATAACTTGTATGTCTGGCAGGTCGAGTTAAATTTAGTCTCTTTTGGTTTTTGTATTAATTCAGAAAACAAAAGGAGCCGGGTAAAAGTCCTGGCATCTGCACATTTTGATCTTTATGTACCAGACAGATGATGAGCATCTGTCTGGTACATAAAGTTGAGAGTTGAACAAATGATTGTTCAAGATTTATTTAATCTTATCCATGCATTTGTACGGACACAGAAACTTCCTTAGCCATGTGTGGGCATGGTACGTGGTAGGCGGTACGATTTAAATATGGCGGGAAATTGTTACTTCATATATTTTTTTAACTTTTTGATGTATCCACATATAAGATAAAATGAAATTTAAGTATATCTTATTCGGGATTTGTCCCTCTGCTGTCCTGTACTATATGTTCGTGTTTGTCTTCCTTTCTGTTTTAGATCGCTCAAACAGGTTCTAGACCCATAGTTTGGCACAGACTTCATACTGGTCAACCTCATTCAGCGTTTTAACCATACAACCGGACTCTGGTAGTAATTTAACTTTTTATTTTATGGCATAAAATAAAAAGTTATAAGTTAAGCAGTCAAGTTGGGAAACTATCGAAATATAAAATATCTATACCCAAATAAAAGTGTTGGTATCACTATCGACTGATATCATATAATTTAGGAAACTATTGGGACAAGGATTTGGCAGAGAAGTTATATAAGAAGCCGATAAACATTTACCAATCGGAGGAGGTCGCACAGGAGCTTATAGATAACTCTGACCGCAAAACGTCCTGTGCGTACCTTACGTAAACCCGTAGAATCATTTTCGTATTAATTGCGCACACCAAAATTAAAAAATTGCTTTACATTTTAATTCCTCGCTATATTTCAAACGTACTGCCTTGAAAGTATTGTAGTCTTATGATTTTGACTACGTGACATCAGTCAATTCTATTTTTGTAAGGAAAATTGTATTTCCTAGCAAACCCTATAAAACTTTGTTATTATATAAGCATAGAGAACAGTTATCTGTTGGACTGTAGGTACCCATGTTGATTAAAAGTTGACTGTTTCTATTTATTGTTTTACTGGCCTTCCATTTGCCTGGAATCGGTCTACTGTCTCGTACGGGATTGTATTAATGTAAGACATAGCCTTATCTATATTTGCCGAATTTCATCCAAATGGTGGAGTAACAAACTTGCAATGTTCATAAATTCGCCGTTTTTTATGCATTACTTTAAATATTTAGTTACGGCTTGTTTATGCAAAGAAGGATTCTGTTTTATTAGTTGCTAGCTTTCCGCCCGCGACTTCGGCCGCGTGGAAGATTTCATCCAAATCGGTTCAGCAAAAAAATTAGTCTATCAAAATATCATAAAACCTATTAAAAAGGTCATAATCTTTTCATCCAAATCCGTCAAGTCGTATAGGCGTGAAGAGGTAACAAACATACAGACATACACACAAATTTTTGCATTTATAATATTAGTTGGGATTTTTGGTTACCAGGTCCTCTTAACTCCATGCAGTTTACTGTTATGTACAGCATTATTATATCTCATTAAAATTTAATTGAAATAACAGAAAATAGTGCCCCACCCCCCGCCCCCCAAAGTACTTTTTTTTTTCGTTAAGGTTATAGTTTCTAAAACCTATTGAAGGAATAGGTGGTGCAGTCGCATTTGTTATTTGTTTACGATTAGCGAAATTAAGCAATGTCTGGCGCAGTCAGTCCTTGGATCGGTTACCACTCTAGTGGCATTTTAATATGAGAGTTTACGATTGTTGTATAGGAAACGGGAGCTTACTGTGCAGACGCTACCGCTATCTGTTGAGACAAATAGGTCATTAGGGTGGATATTAATATTTAAATACAAGTATAATAATGACACAGGTGAGATGGGAGCACCCGGTCCGCCGCCCTCCCCCGCCCCGCAGGATTTCGCCCGCCCGGTGTGGTAGGCTGGTGATCTCATCCCATGACGTGGCTGGGCGGCTCAGGACTCCGAATCGGTGGCGTCTACCACTAGGTCTCTGGGTAGCTGTCTGAAGCTGGGCGGGCGTGCATGGTGTGGCGCCAAGCTGTGGATGAGGGGGAGTGAGGGCTCATCCGCTCGTAGGAACTGCCACTTGGCTAAGCGTCTATCGAAGCGATCCAAGCTTCCACCTTTCTCTCTGGATCACTGCGTTTCTGACGAAACTGGGAGCCATGAGAGTTTCCGTGGTTCGGAGGGCACTTTAATAGTCCGCACCAATACACCCACAACCGACACGCATGCGCTACACTACTATACGCTGTTTGCCCTCGCTATGGGAAATTTGCCTTTATTCTCACTAGTTTGATTCATTAGTTCGATCGTCGAACTAAGGAGAATCATTATTCTCATTTGTTCGACCATCGAACTAGTGAGAATTAAATAATTCGACTGCGAATAAATTAATAGTAGGTAAATAAACTATCCCTACAAACAGATTACATAATACAAATCATTATCATATCACCCGGACGTCATTGAAATTACATTTGTACATTTCCTTAAATGCATCTATGCCTATAACACCTAGGTATGTACGTACATCATATGTATTATAAACATTTAACTGAACACCCCGCCAGAAGGAATGTGGTCATAGTCTGTTGTCTTATTTTGAGGGTAGGTACATGATTGTTGTTATATTTTGAGGGTAGATGTTTCGTAAAATGGATGTCTTACGCTGTCCATGCCCGGCAGTAGCAATGTTCGTGGTGCCTGCTTAGTTTACTGTTTATATTTATTTCCCTTTTCGGAATGACGTCTAAAGAAGTGACATTAATTAAAAGTGGTCGTGGAAGGATTCTGCAATTATAAGGACATCAATATTATTCAATGCGTAAATACAAAAATGGTCACAGCATTTGGCGGTGACAAATGATCTTTATTAGTTATTACACATATTATTATCACACATACCTTAGATTAATGATTGGTCTCCGCGCCGCTACGACTAGATACCGTCGGCGTACTCGAAAAATGCGGCAACAAATACTACGCCGTATTCGGCGTACCCGCGCAGTCACGCCACAAGTTCAAATTTCAAATTTTGGTTTAAGACTGAAGCAAAATGCCGGTTTGCGTAGTCAAACTATGTAATAACAATACTACAAAAAACAAGAAAGATACTGGCATCACATACCATCAGTAAGTACTGTATAAATCTACACACTACAATATTGAGTTGCCGCATTCAGGAACCTGTTTTTTCTTCATAGTGCGGTATCTAGTCGTAGCGGCGCGGAGACCAATCATTAATCTAAGACACATACCTACCTACTTAATGTTTTTGTTTCTCGATTAATAATAAGTTAACGGATCGAACTAAGGAATCGAACCAGTGAGAACAAACATTTTCACTAGTTCGACGATCAAACTAATGAATCGAACTAGTGAGAATAAAGGCAATATATAAATATTTCTATTTAAATACATAGTTTTTAATTGAATTATATGCAATACATTTTATTTGGCTGTTAGTATACTTCTATACAGTCTTACAATAAAAAAGACACTATTTAGAACATTCTAGAATAAACAGTGTCACATTAAAAATATTTTTAAAAACAAGCTGTCAATACTGCATCATGATTATCACATAAGTATTCTAGTATACAAAGACAAGAAGGTAATATAAATTCCATTAAGGAGTTCCAGTGGCAATCTTCTGGCTTTATCTTTAGACCCTCGTCATCATTTGTAAAGTAATCATGGCAACAAAACAAACTAGCTCAAATTGACTATCGTGCTATTTGCTATCAAGGAGTTCCCCTCCGTACATGGCGGCTCCAATATGAACCGATTTCAATAACTATTTTATAATACCACCATTTGGTTAAAATCTGATGATGCAGTTTTTACAATTTTTTTTGCGATTTACTTGCTTTTCAGTTTAAAAATCGCATATAAATTTTGATTATCGTTCACCTTAACCACATATTAAATACGACTGAATTTTACTTGTAAGAAAAATTAAACTTTCCGATTTAGATCGTATTAACAAAGCGATCTCTAGATTGATGTCAAACTTGAATGAAATCTCAATATCTCAAGGTCGATCTCGAGCTGACATCCTTGAATGTAAATCAAATGCAAAATCTAAAACTTAAGAAACTTAGTCAACGTGTGAGCGGTCTGTGGCACTAGCTTCATTTTGTAATGCATGTCAGATTGGTGTGCAACCCGCCGGTTCAGTTTAGTGATCATACTGTTGATGTCCAAATGCTTGTAGTCTTCCCGGAACAAATTGCACAGCTCCTGGATCATCCACGAGCCCCGATAGTCGCGGTGGCTGCTGTTATCTAGAAAATATTGACATACCTATATTTGAATATGCGACAAAACGGACCTGCCTCGTCCAAAATATATCACATTGCTTTTAGACGAAAATCGACGTGCATTAGATACCAGTGATGACTTATGGCACTGAAGTCATAAACATAAAAGAAATATTAATGTCATAAAAACATATGTAAAATTTTAGTGCTGCATGAATATATATTTACAATACATGCACTTTTAACAAGTAATTGTCAAGTCTGGAATCTGGAAGTTTGCTACTTGAAGTTATACTAGCATTTCGCCCGCGAGTTCGTTCGCGTGGAAGATTTCATCAAAATCGGTTCAGCAGAAAAATTTGCCTACATGTTAATCCAGGTCCAAATCTTTCTACAAACCAAATTTCATTCAATTCCGTCCAGCCTTTAGGCAATATTATCTATTTAGCACGTACCATTATTTACTTAAATTAAGTTTACTGCGCGCTAAGGATTCAGGAAAGACCATCCTTGGCTCCATGCCTTGCCTTGGCTGTTCGGATGATGAATGAAGAATCGAACTTCGAACATTTTGCGATAGACAAGCATACACGTGGTACGGCTGCCGAGCTCATTCAAAAACTCTCCGAGATGATCATGATTCCCTTATCGAACAATTGTAAATGACCCTGAAACCCTGCCCATTACCACTTACAGAACTATATCGACGACTTTGGTTCTCTGGCGGATTATCTCTATCTCTTTTATACTAATAAATAATACCAAGAGGGTAGTTCTTACTTTCTACTGTGGACCGCACGAGTAGGAAATCAGCATGAGATGGGAAGACGTCAGTGCCCATGTCGAACTTGCACACAAAGCCAGGGTCTACTTCTGAACGGCGACATGCCTAGAACAAAAGCACCCTACAGATTATATAAATCGTCCTGAAGAAGGCGAGGACCATCACAGAGCATGTGGATTTGTAAAATCACTATTACGAACGATATCACGTTACGTTAAGCACATTTCGTATCGTGCTAATCATTTGGACGGATATTATCCTAGTATTTTGTAATGCTCGTGGTAAACTCTAAATTATTTGCGGAGTTTCTTGTCGCTTCTTCTCCCTAACCATAACACCTTGCGAAGCGATGTAGTTTAAAAAAAAATAACATGTTGACTTTCAATAAGTGATATTTTTGTCCTACATTGAATAAAATATTTTTGATTTTGATTTTTTTGATTTTGCGTTTGGTTTTATTTTGGTAACGTCAACGATTTAATTGATCCGAATAAATAGCGCGACACCATTCGTGCCGCCAGAGGCTTTTCCTAAGGAAAATTTATAGAGAAACATGACGACACTGCGAGGTGCACTGGTCGATATGAAACGCTGCTATTAACTAATGCGTACAAATGGTTGTTACCTGCCAAATTTGCCGGATACGCGCTTCTTCTTTAGCGTCCCGTTGTACTCCAGAGGTTCCCCGCCCTGGCCAGGGATACTCGACAGCACTAGGAGCTCCCACGGGATATTTCACGTAAAATAAGGAAGATGACGGTTTCGAAGATAGCAGTCGCGATTATACGGTGTTTATCCAAGGACGATCGAATGACAACTACTGGTGCGTTTGCTCTGTGGGGTTCACACATCAATACAATCGGGAGCCGTTGGATGCTCTCGACCCGCGAAATTCAAACAGTTCAAAACCATCTCCTTTACTGACGTTAACAACAGCGTTACACAAAATATTAAAGAATAAATTAGTACTGGCGAAACCACAATTTTTTACATCAGCAAAACCGAAAACGTTCCGTTGGAACGTTAACACCGTTGTAAAATAGCGTGATTGACCCCCTGGTGTGATGTCACATCCAGGAACTGTTTTTATTTTGCGAACTTTTACACCTTCAACTACTTACTAGTTTTTGAAGGTGTCTATAATATTAAATACAGAAATGCCGTGTGGTCTTGGTACGTAAGAAGAAAAGAACCAACCCATATCTTCCTGTGAGTGTCGTAAAATGTGACTAGGAACTTTCCTCCAAAAAAACATCTATACGTAGTGAATTTGAATTCGTGTAATTCCCGTTTACTGGTGACGCACGCTTGATTACGAATAACTTTCCCAAGGTACCAGTGTGGGAAGTGTAAGTTTTGTCTCCTTTTTAACTTTACCATCGCGTTCGCGTTTACGAAAAAAGTCCCTATGAAAAAAATCGTTTTGCAAACTATCCACTAGAGGCGCTGCACATTTCTCCATACAAATCGTCACGTAAACGTGAACGCGGTAGTAAAGTTAAGTCGAAACAAAACTCACACTCCGCCCTCTGAGTCGAATTCGATCATAAAATTTTCGACTAATAAAAAGTAACCATTCTGAAATTACCTTTAGTATGGAACTTCAACAATTTTCGGTTGAATTCAGCTATGGTTCCTAGTGGAAAGCTGTTCGTAATATGAGTGTAGTAACCATAGCCAAAAATATTGTTGGACTTCCATACTAAAGTTGGTTTCAAATGGTTTACCTACTTTGTCTAAATCGATAATTTTTTGATCGAATTCGACTATGGTTCGTTGGGGAAAGTTGTTAGTAATCAAGAGTAGTGTCTCCAGTTAATAGGAACACGAATTCAAGCGTCGGCGTCGGAACACTAGCGTCGGTGGCTCAGCGGTTAAGACGCGGTCTCCCAATTTGGAAGGTCCGGGTTCAATTCCCAGACAGGTTATGTACCAATGAGTTTTTAAATTTAATTTAATTACTTATGTGCATTTATCCGGCTGCTCTTAAACCGTGAAGGAAAACATCGTGAGGAAACCTATGCCTGCGAAATAAAAATTCAAAGGCATGTGAAGTCCCAACCCGCATTGGGCCAGTGTGGCGGACTATTGAACATACTCCCTCATTCAATGAAATAGGTCTATATCCCTGCAGTGGGATGTTTACGGGCTGATGATGATGACGCGATTCCAAATTCACCCTTTATAGTCTTGCACGTTTTAACGACGATGAGGTCACCCCCTGTCATGAGCATTGTATTTTTCGAAAGGTGAACTGTAGATGTTATTTCAAGCTTTAATCTTTTAACGTTTGAAATACCCAAACGCTTTAGTTTGCGATATCTCTGACCACCCCGTTTGGAATAAAGGTCGTGACTTTATGTGTCTACCTATTATTATAAGATACAGAAAAGACTTTAATCATCGAATTGTATCCTGTATGTGACACCAAATGAATATTGTAGGCAATTGGATTGGTTCTAAATATCTACTCACTTGAACGAAAAAGAGTTTCGGTTTGTTTACAAGAGTGGGAATGCCCTCAAATAATTGGAGCACTGAACCGAGGTTGTAGGTCCTATCAGCTGCGTATAGCTTGTCGTTCGACGATCCGTGCGTCAGTATCACAACACAGACGCAGGAGGTGTCCGTGAAGTCGGAGCCACTTACTGAAATTAGAAATAAATCACGTTCCACTATGTCCGAGCCGCTTTTCCCATGTCATAGGGCCGGTTAAGTAGATTACAACTCTCGGTTAATTTGTTGTATTCAAATACGACAAGTGCAATTTTAGCGCCTTATAAGGTTTCGTTTTTTGAATATAATCACCGATCTTTAAATCACCGATAACTTGGAGATCACTATTTTTTTAAAGCCGCATTTTTAAAACCGCATGTTTACAATAGTTTAAAGTAGGTTAGAATGAAAAGTCATAATTATAATGCAGTGATTATAAATCGAGTGAAATTCCCCAGATATATTTATCTATATTTGTTTAAAAATTAATTAAGTATTAAGTATATACTTATGCCACTGGTTGCGGGCAGCGCAGGATCGATCGTTGTGGAGATCTTTGGGGGAGGCCTTTGTCCAGCAGTGGACGTTCTTCGGCTGATATGATGATGATGATGATACCTTTATATAATTAGCGAAGTTAAGCAAAACATAGTGCTTAACTTGGAGCAACATTCAGTTTTTATTTTTTTGTAATCGACTCGTTCAATCAGGAGATTTTAAGCAAGTGCTCGGTTCACTAACTAGTTTAGACTAACCTATCCATGAAATAAGTTGGGTTAATTATTATCGGCACCTTAGTAGGTAACCGGCGCTTAATGAATATGGTATGTACCTACCTTCAAGAAGTAAGTTCCACAGATCATTGTACTCCTTATTATGGAAGACCTCAACTGTAAACCCAAGTTCCTCTTCAAACAAACTCTTGAGGGCCGCCACGTCGTGGTCGGTGCCAATCCTCGAGGTAGGTACACGGTTACTGAAACGCATTATACCTACATGTACAAGTATATACAGTGTTTTATTTACCGAATATTATGTTCGTTGACATGCCGAACATTCGAAATAAGCTTGGCCTTTCATTCACATTACAAACTGCCAAAGTATGGAATTCCCTTTCGCGTCCTTTTCTAACAGGGTGAGTATACAGGGCGTCCCAAAGTTATGGGACATGAAGGGGAAGTACCTTAAATATTGTAGATAGTGAATTTTGCTCAAAGAAGACTTTATGTTATTTTTAAAAGTTAGTAATTCTGCATTCATAGATTTTCTAAAAATTACTTGCTTCGGCTGGGAATCGAACCGACTTAAATGTGAAAAAAAAAACACCCTACTTTTATGATGCCAATCGAAAGAATAGCTAAAAAATAATAACTCTGCCTAAGTAACATAGTATTTTAAAAGAAAGGAACAACATAAAATGATTGAGTCAAATTTCAAGAAAGTTATTTATTGCCGACGACGTTCGAAAAGTAGCGATATTATCATTCCAAAGATAGCATTGATTATTCGTAAATAAGTACCCACTTCATAAAATAGGTACTAACATAGTTTTCCTTATTATAAGTGCACGTGTAGATGAAATGATAAAACTTGTATTTCAATACGTCCTCTGTAAGCTAGACAGAAGGCAAATTAAAAACGTAGGCGAGTTGCAAACAGAATTGTGCCATATCACATCGAGTGTTCACCATAAAATGATTAGAAAATCAACAGGCAGCGGGCTCATTAAAAGATTGGCGATTTGCGTAAGACAAGAGGGATCACATTTTGAGCATTTAATTAATTAATTTACAAAAAAATACCTACTTAATTGACTACGGCAGTTTCATGTATGTTTTTTATTTGATTAAAATGATTAATTTCACGTTGTTCCTTTCTTTTAAAATACTATGTTACTTAGGCAGAGTTATTATTTTTTAGCTATTCTTTCGATTGGCATCATAAAAGTAGGGTGTTTTTTTTTTCACATTTGAGTCGGTTCGATTCCCAGCCGAAGCAAACAATTTTTAGAAAATCTATGAATGCAGAATTACTAACTTTTAAAAATAACATAAAGTCTTCTTTGAGCAAAATTCACTATCTACAATATTTAAGGTACTTCCCCTTCATGTCCCATAACTTTGGGACGCCCTGTATAGTATATAGGTATTCACTGAGATCGCGTACTTCATCCTCGACCACATCGTCACTTTCCATCAGGTGAGATTGTGGTCAAACACAGAGATTCGTGTGACTAGATAGTCTATAATAAAAAAAACTTGTAGGCTTTCCTCTTATCAGGAGGCCGTCTGCGTAGTTATTGATGACTTATTGATATGAAAATTATAAAAAATATATCGCAAAGTATTTAAAACAAGTGTTATACCTAGAATAAATGATAAAAATGGTTAGCCTTAGCATCGATGCATTGTTATATTCTGATGAGAAGATTGATGTGTTGCGGCTGTCAGAGATAAGATATAGCCAGCCTGTATGCTCAAATACAGGTTTTTCAACCAAGTTCGGCAACAGAGCATATATTATTTTGACGACCGGTTGGTGTAGTGGATAGTGACCCTGTCAGCGAAACCAACGGTTGCGGGTTCGAATCCCGCGAGGGTGTGTGATGAATATGAACATTTATTCCCGAATCATGGGTGTTTATATAAATATTTATGTATGTTTATCCGTTATCTAGTGTCCATAGCACAAGCTTTGCTTAGTTTGGGACTAGATGATTGGTGTAAGTGTACTCAATATTTATTTATTTATTTATTATTATTGAAATAAAAATTAACTAGCTTATCGCAGATTATAAGATAAATCTGTAAACTTTTTGAAAATAGAGTTTTTATCATAGTTGCCCAAATAAGATGAGGTCTCCGGGTCAGTACGCTTCCACCTTCGGCCTACATCACTTAACATCAGGTGAGATTGAGGTCAAGTGCTAACCCGTTGTGCATAAAAAAAGCAATAAAGCGATGTGAATTTCCAGACTTAAGAGGCGTTCTTACTCAGCATTACAAAACCAAGCTCAACTCATGATTAAAACTAGTTAAGATGTAGGTAAATTCATATTTTTACGGCGAGACAGAAATGTCTATAATGCTCAGTAATTTCTGAAATGTATCAATTTATAGGATTATTGTTCAACAATGTAGGTCTCATTGAAATCATTTATTTTAAAACTCTTGTGAAAAGACATTACCGAAATAAATAAATATTTCGGACACTTCCATCAATCATCTAGTATCAAACGAATCACAGCTTGTACTGTGGATACTAGATAACTGAACAACAGAACATACATAAATGTTTACATAAATTTCATGTTCATATTCATGATACCATTGACCCCTCGCGGGTATCGAACCCGCAACCATTGGTTTCGCAGACAGGGTCACTATTCACTACACCACCACGACCACTAGAAGTTGACCTCTTTTTACAAGCTTGTATTTTTTATATTATATAAGGCGTTTACACACTGGGTGTCATAGAGTACAATACGTGAGGTTGTACCAGATGCCACCTACGAGTCTACATTAAGTCCAAGAGTACATCGCGTGAGACTGTATCGTGACTTAATCGCCGACGTGTCAAAATCAAAATCAAAAAATGCTTTATTTTATAGGTAGACAGGGTACACTTAAAATAGTCACATTTTACAATTTTTAAGCTACTGCTTGTTCAAAAGGCAATTTTCCCCTGAGAAGAACAAGCAAGAAACTCGAGAGGTGGCTATTTTTTTTTTTAAATAAAAGGTTTTTATATTACAAAATTATTAATTATTATTTTATATTGTAATATTTCATTATTAATTGTGAAATAGCCTGGTTATGCAAACGGGCTGTTTATGTCCATGAATGTTTATCATCTAAATAATCTGATATTTATAATATGCTTTCTTAATAAGTTTCTGTTTTATTTATTTATTTATTTTTAGTTTATTTATTTATTAACAAAATTTTTTACACGCATAATATGAAGTCTCTGCTTCCCGAACTAGGTAGACACCTGTATTTCAGGAGTATCTTCTCCTATTTTTGTCCTTAAATATGTCAATAAACGGTACACACTGAACATTTTATGATGCCAAAAAAATAATTTGGTCTGATCACCTAAACATTATTTTTAGAAAAAAATAAGAAATAAAACTAATTTAATGAATTTCACAAGTTACTATAAAGGCTAAACATTGGTTTAGTAAGCATATTTAGAACGCCATAAATAACAAAAACTTTACACGTAATACATGAAAATAAGTAAGTAAATATAAAAAAATAAATAAATAAATAATTTATATTTTTGGACATAAGTAATACGACCATGTATGAAACGTTCTTATTCAAAATCTAAAATTATTTTGAATAACATACTCGTACCATCATGTCTGTGTCTGGAATAAATCTTCAGTGTCAATCAATTTATTAATTTTATTTTATATTCGCGGAGGGAAAGTGCATAAATATTCAAAGTTTTATTTATTTTATTGTACATATATAAGGCAAGATAGCCTGCTGCCTTCTTGCAAATGATGTACGACAACGAATAGGTACACAAACATTCGGAATTGTTCGTTTATTTGCATAAAGTTGTGAATCGAAATTCATATATTTATGCTGTCTTATAATGAGATTGGAAATATATAACTGTCTAACAGTCAAAACCTGGCACTTCTTATATAACAAGAAATTGTTTTCAGTAATGATCTCTGTTCCGCCCGAAACCCCTATACAATAAGCAATAATTGACGGAGCCAATGTATAATATACCCTACGTAGTAGCTCCAAATCAGCTACATGTCGAAGATTTCTAAAAATCCATACCAGTTTTCGAATTCACGATGAAACTAAATCTAAGTGCAGTACCAATTCAATTGCTTATCTAATAAAACTCCAAGGTATTTGATTGACTTGGATTGACTAATCATCAAACATGAACACTGTTGATTTGGAAGGAACGAACATGAGTGTACCCTAACTTTTATATTAGAAGACTTAGCTCTGGGCAAACTGAACTCGAGAAATGAGGTTTTAGAGAGGTTCAAGGTTAACAATTCAGCTTCAGCCAACAATTCACCTTATGCAACCCACTTTCCGAATTATTGCAGGCCTCGTCCCAAGTATCTCCACTGAAAATTAGCGCTGTATATCATCCGCATAATATGTAAAAAAAATCCATTTGTCAGCACCATTTGACATAGTCATTTATATAGATCAGGAAGAGACTCGGGCCGAGGATACTGCCTTGAGTAACCCCGTACGTAACAGCAGCATCTGAACTGATGTACCCATCTATTTTAACCTGTTGTACTCGATTATAGAGGAAATCTTTAAAGATAGATAAGGCGACACCGCATATGCCAACCCTTTCGCATTTGTCAACAAGGGAGGGAATGGAGACAGTGTCAAAGGCCTTAACGAGGTCGAGGAAATTTTCGATTAGTTGTAACATAATCTGATAAACTACTTACAGCGTCATCCGTACTTTTTCCCGACCTAAACCCAAACTGTGTATCTGCCAAAACATTATTGCGTTCAAGAAATGAAATAAGCCGCTTATTTAGAAGTTTCTCTAATATTTTGGATAATGCAGGTAACACAGAAATAGGTCTATAATTGTGACACTGTCTCGTGCCCCTCCCTTGTGAACAGGAGTGGTAAGCGAACGTTTAAAACCCTTTGGAAAAACTCCTTGCTCAAAGCAGATTGAACTGAATCTTGAATATGCTCGCCTGGGCGTCTGTAAACACGGAGACGACCATCGCAAGGTGTTAAATGGAATCGTGATTCGTCAGTAAAAAGCACTGGACTCCAATGTCGAAGCTGCCAATTAGCGTGATTTTGAGCGAACCGTCGGCGAGCTTGTCTATGTTGAATAGTCAGATGTACAGCCCGAACTGGTCGGCGTGATGTTAAATTGGCTTCTCTCAACTATTTCTTACCGTCTGGTCGGAAATTTCTACACCAGTAGCCGTCCTTAGTGTATTTTGTAGATCTCTTGCAGTTGTGGTGCGTTTACGCAAAGCACAGTTGACGATGTAGCGATCTTGCAAACGTCTAGATTTTCGCTTTCGACCTTGACTACGTCTTCGTGAGTATTCTCCCGTCTCATGGTATTGCTTCCAAAGTCTATAGATAACAGAAGGGGCTACTCCTAGATCATTTACAGCATAGCGCATAGTTCGACCCTCTTCAAGCACAGCGATAGCTCGGGGACTTGCAATTTAGGCAGATCTGGCATTATGACGTAAACTCACTCGCTTCAATGAATAACAATACTCAAAAGACTCACTTCAATTTCTGTTAAGATTCAAGAAACTTGAAAAACCACTTCAAATTGTTTTTTGTGATTAGCAAGTAAAGAAAATTCAATGGAGTCGCTTTGTTTTTAGGTGTTCATAGACTCTTGGTCACTTTATTGAGAACTACTAACAAAAACGCCGATACTCTTTTGTTTTTTTAATTTCTTCGACAATGCCTCTACATTGGAGTCGGTTAAAAAGAACTGCCTTACACGTTCCCACTGTTGAGGCACAGCCTCCTCTCACTAGGACAAGGTATGGGCCATAATCCACCACGCGGGCCCAGTGTGGATTGGTGGATATGTGTCAGACTAGTTGTCACGAGACAGTGTTTTTAAGCTGCCTCTGAGGCCATCGATTTAGCCTTCAATTAAAACAACCAGGACCGAATATTTAAAGTGCCCTCCGATACAAGGAAATGCAATTACCTACATTTAAATACGAGTGTTTCCGTGTATCGGATGCTAGTTAGCGGTCAGTTTTTCACGCGGTTTCGCTAATCGAAACAATACCTAAGTGTTTAAAAAGATTTTAGCTACAACATACCCACTTTTCATAAAGAACGTACTTAAAATATCGAGTTGCTTGAAAAGTGCGATGATTGATGATGATCATAAGTCGTTTTCCTGACATATCGTAGTAGTCTTCGTCGGGATTCAACTTCAGTTCCGCTTGAATGGTCTTTGTTTTGTTTTTGCTGTAAAATATAATATAATATCTGGTTCATATCCATAAATTGAAAATTCATATAACCCTTAGAGTAACTTGGTATAAAAGTAAGTATGTATATTATAAAAGTATATATTTATTTCGTATGTATTTGTAGTAAACTTACAACAGATACATTGATTGAAATTGATTAGAGTTTTCTCTAAATTGTGAATATTGACTTACTTTGTACGCTCAGTAACCTTTAGTACTTAGTAGTAGTAGTAGTAGTTTAATATACCGGTGATTTTTTTTATCGTAAGGAAAATAACATGGTCGTTACTCCACCGACAAGAGCATAGCTCTTAAATTGAAGAAGAAGAAGGAAAATAATAATAATATTAGGTAAGTGAAATAGAAGTTATTGGCATAGGCAGTTTAATTTTTTTTTTTTAAACCATATCGAGTGCCGCGCGTCGCCGACCAGAGATTGATATGCAACTGGCGGGATTCGTAGGGTTCCAATCATGAGAAATTTATTTAGAACTCATATTTTCTCAATTTTTTAAAATTTATTGTTCAAATTACTTATAACAAAAAGTACAAATCTTTTGTATATCCATCTTACGGAAACCTCAACGATTTATGTGTAGATGGTGAGTTCACAATTCCATCTCGTTATGTATAGGTACAATGCATTATTATGACATGGTTACAAAATATGGCTTATATCGTTATTTTTCATAAAATAGTCGTTGAACCATAGTTTTGACTTTATCTTTATTTACATATGCCTTTTTAACACTATTTGGCAATTTATAATTATAATTTATGTCAAATGAATGACACAACGCTTCAATCGAAGATGGTTTTGAAAAATATAATTAAACTAGATACCTACGCAAATACCCTCTATCTCACTTACCTAATATGCCCTTTTTCCTTACGGTGAAAAAACTCATCCAGTATTAGGGGAACATATATAAGTTTGTGTGACATCTTTGCAACTTCTTAGATAAATAAATAAATACAAATATAAACAAACCGCACTGAAATCGGACCACACATTACTGAGTTGACATACAAACGCACACACACAACGCCGTCATATACATAACTAGCTTTCCTCCCGCGACTTCGTCCGCGTGGAAGATTTTATCAAAATACAAACAACAAACTTTCATCCCCTATTTTATCCCCTTGGGGGTAGAATTTATCAAAATCCTTTCTTAGCGGATGCCTACGTCATAACATCTACCTGCATGCCAAATTTCAGCCCGATCCGTCCAGTGGTTTGGGCTGGGCGTTGATAGATCACTATGTCAGTCACCTTTGAGTTATATATATTTAGATATCCGTCGTATTTCGTTACGGGTAAAAATAACACCAATTGTTTTTGTCGTATGACGGGTTTGCTGGAAGACATCTCTGTTAGAGATAAGCTCGCTTTTTGTATATCTTAGTAAAAATTGATTTTTTTTGCAGTTTGTCCTTTTAGACAGGCAAATCTTATGTACTGAGACCTTATTATCATTATTTATTTTATAGAATCAGGCTACAGTTGGCCCATCTAGCGTGGTTAGTTATAAGCAATAGAATATTACAAGCTATGTTAGTACACTTACTTAATCTAATTGACAAACCCACACACATTATAAAATAAGCATATGGGCGAAATGGCACATGATAGGCGAGTTATACGTCCCTGCTATGGTTTTCAGGATGGAATAGGAATAGCCCTCAGTCTACAGAGCAACGGGCAGTCCTCCTGCACATGATTGCATAATAATCATCTGTCCGCCCACTGCAGAAGCGAGGCAGTCCCATTAGCATCCTGAAACCATTATTATACTGGACGCGTAGGGCACTGATGACCTTTAGCGTACAGCTAGAGCACAGGATGCAGTTGTAGAAGATGTGGCTTTGAAAAGTGTGATCTTAACTTGTTTACTACACCGCTGCAAACCTCCGCACCAACATGCGCTTTAGCGTACATCTCGCAATTGCGCAGAAATACTCTTTTAGCTCCCGGACCGTTGGGCTCAGCAGTACTGTCATCAGCATAGCTGATATTGTTTACACTGACATCATCTATGCGACACCCAACCCGCCTTCCACTGAGCTCAACGATCAAATCATTAACGTATAAGTTGAAAAGCTTGGGCGAGGTCAACCCTCCTTGCCTCACCCCGCATTCCAACCCGTACGCGTTAGCCAGCCTTCCGGCCCATCTCACGCTGTTAATCCGATTAAGATACCAGTACTGGAAGATGCGCAGAAGCTCCGCTGGTATATTTCTCTCACGTAGTTTATTCCAGAGTACGTCATAGAAACATTCAAGATGGCGCCGTGTGTATGTGTAAAGATATTTATTATTATTTATTCAAGCAGGAATCACAGAAAGCAAATAGGTATCTAATAATAATGCAACTAACCTGGAATTCCCCTTAAAAGGGTTGGCATCTGAAGACGTTTCACTCATTTTGAATCAAAACAACTAGCATGGGTTTTTTATTAGTCTATAACAATGGTATCAAAATAAAATGATAAATACAATTCAAAACCAAATAAATGAAAGTAGTGACGTGTAACCTTCTAAGCTGATAGGTAAAAACTGCTATCGAAGGCAACACAATAGGTAAGTATGTATTTATTTGTGATATAATTATTGGTTTGATAAAAAAATACCAATACGTATCTACTGGTAGGTATAGAACACGTTTAAACAAGTATAATTTATTATGTTAAACAAAGAGCAATAAAACAAATGTAAGTATTGAAAAAAACATTTGGTTGAATTGAGAACCTTGTCCGTATCATGTTAGGTTTTTACCCTAAATTGCATCCTGTGATACTATATACTATGGAGATCCAGCCTAAAGACACCTAGCACTTCAACATCGGTGAAACCGTTTAAGCTATAGGACGTAACAAAGCCACATTCCTTCTGCAACATATGCAACCGCAACACATTACCCTCCTCCTTGAGGGCAGTCGGGTAAAAGTGAGGGAGTCTAAACCTGTTCAATAATAACAA
This sequence comes from Oegoconia quadripuncta, assembly GCA_949316235.1. Lineage (NCBI taxonomy): Eukaryota > Metazoa > Arthropoda > Insecta > Lepidoptera > Autostichidae > Oegoconia > Oegoconia quadripuncta. Next base: position 4,501,439 of record OX438751.1, read on the forward strand.
AGTGTATCGTACCGATAAGCTATACAGGTAACCACCTACTTAGCATAGCAAAGGAAATAGTTTGGCTTGGTATGGACCACGGAGAAAATGGACATGTTATGACGAGGGATGAATGAAACGCATTTTGTACCAAGAGAGTCATGAATATGAATGTTCATGGATTAAAAGGAACTGGGAGACTGCAATCACGATCAGACACGATATGAACTGGGTGAACTGGTGACGCCACTCTTGATTATGAACACTTTCCCCGTGGAACCATAGTCCAATTCGATCAAAAAATTTTCATCATTCATCAATCATATAAGGTGATACATACATACATAATATCACGACCTCTATCCCAATTAGGGTAGTCAGAGATATCCCAAAGATATAAGATGATATAGGTATAAAATCAAACGAATGTCCACGTGAACCAGTTGCCTTCTTTCCCACGCAGCAGATCACGACGCACGAATCACCTGTTGATCTTGCCTTCCTGAAACTGCGAACAAACTGCGAATCAGCAAGGTCTCCCTTCTGCCTAATGTCTTCGGAAAGTCTCTCCGATATAAGGGGGTCGAAAATTTTTCATAACTAGTTTAGTTGAAACGCACTTGGGCCCGACATGTGCTCGGTGCCCGGCTTTTTCAATTGCACCAGATCAGCTGTCTTCAAATCCTTAGAAAAACACCCTGCTCTGAGGAAGGCATTCATAATTTGGAACACTGTCTGCGGGTACGCTTCTCCAAAGCTTTGACGGCCACCGTCGACAAGGCTGGGAGCCTTTACCGCTTACAACTTAACTTGGTCTTTTTCAGCTCAGATACAGTGAAGGTAGCTGCTTCCATTGGGACGCGCTCGCTAGCGTCGTCTGTTTCTAAAGGGGTATCCTTCTGAAATAAACGATGCACGATGATTAATATTACGGAGAAAAGAACGAGGCGATTCTTCATCACGATCTTGTAACCTCGGCCCAACGTATCTTGTTCGAGATCCCGGATCGTATCTTCCCAGGCGCGATCTTCGCCCTCTTGATTTCGCTAACCAGCTCTTTCCTCCCATTCGTAAGAGAAGAAACTAACTCTGTTGGTAACTCAGAGCCTTCCAGTGCCTTGGCTCTTTTTGTCGCCCTTCGGATTTGAAAACATTCATGTTTCATAGCAGACAACGCCTCAGACCACTAGCACATCTGCTTACGCCTTTCTGGGCGTCGCAGTGTCGCAGGCCTTAGTCAATTTGGACGCAGGTTTCGGCATCTCATGAAAGCTTCGCGGTCAAAATTGTAACCGACCCAACGACGCCACTTATGCGAAGTTTTAAGCGGCTTGCCGATTTCCAAGTCAAATACCATGTAGCGGTGGTCACTTAAGTTCTCGGCTTCAAGAACTTCCCAGTTACGGACCCTTTCTAGGGCCACGTCGTTTGCCACCGAGAGCGTGAAGACCTCACGTGAAGTATAGACTGGAAATCTATTCTTACAAACATGGGCCGCTTATCGGTGTTACATATTATGGTCAATCCGTAACTTGCCGTGAAATCCGAAACTAGCAAGCCCCTCCAGTTGGACCTCTTGTCTCCCCATTCTAGAGACATTGCGTTAAAGTTACTTAGCGAGTATATAGAGAGCTCCCGCTCGAACTGCTCAAGTAAGAACCGTGTCCTGATTGGTCAAAAATCCACGTGGACTATGCGTTTATTGGCGTGATGCATTTTTTTTATGCACAACGGTTTAGTACTTGACCTCGATCATAGGGAAGATGAGGCCGAATATGGAAGCGTACTGACCCGGAAACCCAAATATTTGGGGAACTGGCTATCTTATTTCTAACAAGCGGAACACCACAATCCTATTAACATTGTTGTTTAGCAGCAGATTTAGATAAGACGGTGGTAGCTAGCCAGACGGACATTTAAAATGCCCTTCCACTGATACTGTAGAGCAACTAATATTTTGTTATGTGCCTGTCTTGTTTGGGAACAATTTTTATAATGTGTAAAAATAGTATTTGCTATGTACATTTATATAGTTGCGGGAAATAAGCCATTAAATTAGCACGATGTATATGTAAATATAGTTATATTTTAAGTAAAGAAAATCATGGTCACGCACGACAGTTTAGCAACATTTTCAATATTACTTTGTATAATATAGATCTCAAATATTTATATTTCTATGTCTCTGCTGTCAGATCTTCAATTTCTACATGCCAACGGAAAATACCCATCACAATAAACAACTTTTGCTAATGCGGCATTTCAATATCTCTAATACTTCAGCTGGCCTCTTAAGGTTCCACATCAGGTGCTCCAGACTTTCAATCACTACCGTTTACGTCAAACGCATATACCTTCTTCTTTCTATCGCGGGTAAAATAACCATGGCCGTAATACATATCTAAGAACTTGTTCAGAAATGACACCTATGTAGGTAATGCAAAATACCGAGTGTAAATTGGTCCAGATGTTTTGAAGAAAAATGGTAACAAGACCTACAAACACACCCACTAGCGAGCCGATTCTGATTACCTACTATTATCGACGCTTGGAAGAATCCGATGAGTCGTTAGTTAATAAGAAGAATGCAAATGTTTTCTGTTCATCAGTAAGCATCGCAGGTTTCATGATCATAATCCAATGTGAATACGTTGTCTACTCACCTATGGTAGCTTGCAATAATATCGCCATTGCCCGAGCTACCCTTTACCACGCAACTGGCACTGTCCCGGTCGCTCGCAACGCTCACCCCCCATCTCCGACATATATTTTGTATTTTTTTTGTTTTCGGCCTTATTATAAGTGCTAAAAAATCTCGGCAGAACCCTATAGGAGTCAAGAAGATATTATTCTTCCACGATAATAACGAGTTTTGCAAAGAAAACTGATCTTGAATGAAAGCAAGGTTTTTCCACATAAAGTTACTATACTTTGTTTTTGCATACGAGATTTAAAAAAAATGTTTACTTTAAAAAAGCGGACCACACTGCGGCGCGCCGAGCCGCCGCCGCCCGGCGACCATTTTAGGCCAGCGAGCGGTGGCGGCGGTAAATTCAGGCTCGACGAACACGCGCTTCTCCGTTCCGTTGTGGTTACAAAGTTACAATAATGGTACAATCATTCTTTATTTAGGTGAACCGTGGATGTTGTTTCAATCATTAAACTCTTAATGTTTGGAACACCCAAGCACTATTGTTTGGGATATCTCTGACCACCCCATTTGGGATAAAGATCAAGATAGATAGATTGAAAGATTGTTATGTACCTAAGAAGACACGGACAGACGGACGGAAGAATAGGACCTGAAAAAGTGTTTCAATTTATATTATGTACCTACGAACACAGTCTTTTTTTATCTCAACGTGTGTTCCCTTTAAAGATTAGGTAATCTGTAATTAAGGCCTTATTTAATGAATAGGTACTATATACTTAATAGGAGCATTAATAGTTTCGTTTTCGAGTGTCGTGTGATTAGAATAAGATTATAGCATTCCATTTCCACGCGAAGGTATAATTATTGGTGACATAGAGGTGACTTGCTTTTTCAGAAGTACCTAATTAAACGATAACTATAAATTGAAAATTTAGGAAGCCCCCGAGAAACATACCTACATACATAATGTTAGGACCTTTATCCCAAATGGGGTGCTTAGGTTATCCCAAACAATAGCGTTTGGGTACTTAAAACATTAAAAGTTTAATAATTGAAAAAACATCCACTGTTCACCTTGTGAAATATATACACACAACACCGTCAGACACATAAAACCCGACGTTTTTCGTCGGGGGTCAAAAATTCGAAATAGTTTATTTACACCAATAAAGTATTACTAAATATTACAATTTATGATGTGTATTTGATTATATTTCTGGCAACACTGAACTTAGGCAGGAAAGTAATATATATTGTTGGACAGCTGACTTTCTGGTAATAGCGATAATATTGAAACAAATTGAGACAAAAGTGTCTTACTTATCCATATTTTTAATAATTTTGAAATGGAACTTATTAGTTCCATTTCAAAATTCAAAATTCCTTATTAGGAAAAGGTTTTCGATATGGGTCGAAATGCTGCTACTGCTCATTTGTAATCTTTATGGAGAAGATGCTTTGTCCAAAACCACTGCAAAAAAATGGTCCAGCAGATTCAGATTTAGTAATTTTGATGACAAAGATGTTCCTCGCTGTGATCGTCCTATCAAAGTAAATGTTAATGCTATTATTGAAAAATTGAAGAAGATCGACACATAAGCAGTCACCGAATTTACAGAAGAGCTTGGCATTCACCACTCAACAGATTTGGATCACTTGCATAAACATGCGGTTATGTGAAAAAACTAGATATTTGGGTACCATACGATTTGAGTGACAGAAACTTGGTGAACAGGATTTCAAACGAAATGAAATCGATCCTTTTTTTATGCACAACGGGATGGTACGTGACCCCAATCACATTCGTTCCGTTCCGTCCGATCCGCTTTTGAAAAGATTAGTAACAGGCGATGAGAAGTGGATCACCTACGATAATAATGTTCAAAAACAATCTTGGTCTAAGCGAGGTGAGCCATCCCAAATAGTCCCAAGGCCTGGCCTCACTCCGAACAAAGTCATGTTGTGTGTGTGGGTCTGGAAAGGCATTGTGTATTATGAGCTTTTGCCACATGGCCAAACGATTAATTCTAATATACATATACAATACACACATACATACATACACTCGAAAAACATAAAATATAAGAAAATAAATATTACATAATAATTACGTAAATAAGCCTCTAACTATAAAAATGATTATAAGTATAACTAAATATACCGGATGTTTCAACAAAAAAATAAACTACTACCTATGTATGTCAATACCTTCTATTTCACTTACCTATGCACAGTTGCTTCCTTACGCTAAAAAAACTCATTCGGTATAAATAAATATTTATATAAATAAATATATAAAGAAGCCCTATATAATAAATATAGATAGATACCTGTTTGAAAAATAAGTTTCACAAAATTTCGCCTGTTACGTTTATAAAATAACTGTAATAATGCCTTATGCCGGAAATGACCATGAGTCCTGAAATAACCTATGCTCAAAACGACTATTTGCGAAAATTACCTGATCCAAAAAGGACTTATTCCCATATGACTTATTCTTAAAAGAACTCATTCGGGGAATTGATTTAAGCTGGGAAACTAGTACTAAAACATAAAAAGATTTTTGGCCAATTTTTAACAATCTTTCCAAAATGAGGGTGTCCTCAATTCGGCTGTTTCTATTTTTTTCTATGCATATACAATCGGCTCCATAATTAATCATGCAGGACTATTTTACACGATTAGTCGTAGCATGCTGGCCTATTTAAGTTGTAGGTACCATCGGCAGTTCTCTAAAATTATAGTCTAAGTAGGAGGGTCATTTTTAACCGACTTCATAGAGTATTGCGTTTTCTATAGCTGGAATATAGGTGAATACCATTAGTTATGTATAACAACCCTGTATGAAGAACTACGACGCCGACTGTACATCGATATCTTTGACATTCAAGAACCAACTTCAACTTCGCGGATATGTTCAACTTGTTTATCCCGCGGTAACTACTTACTCATTTTGTTGGGATGAAAACTATCCTATATTTTAATTTTAATCCAGGGTATGTTCTACCTATACATATACCAAATTACATTCAAATCCGTTCGTTCGATCCATTGCTTTCGCCGTGATTGAGCTACAAACAAACAAATAAATACACATCCAAACTTTCGCTTTTGTAACATTAAGTTAGATTACATTAGATTACAATTTACAAAAAAAAAAGTATTTTACCTTACCATCAACCAAACCGAGTACTAAACATGTACCCCGCTACAGATCGAACCCGCAACCTCTGTTTCGTAAACCGTATATTGTTTACATTGAGCCATGGAGGCGGTGAAAGTCAGTATTGCCTGCTCATTATATTCTATTTACTGTTTTTACACAATAATATAACCTTCCATTATTGGCTTCGTTATTGGACTTCGCCGCAGTCCGTTAAAATATCAGCAAATAATTATTTAAAAAAAACATGTAATCTGCAGGAGTTTATAGCTTGATGCGTGGTCATTGTAGATGGCAGTAAAAGTTTATCCGTAAAATATCAACGACATTCACCCTTTAATCATCAATGATAAAACTACCGTTAGACCCTACATGACCATCATACTTTTTAATTTTGAATATTTTTTTCTCAAAGAAAAAATTAGAAATTTATGTACGTGTTTTGTCTATGAATACAGTGCTCTTGGCCTCGGGTCTGTAATCTCACTACCTCTAATTAACTTTACACCGTAACTCAACAATGAGTGCTGTTTGATTTTAACCGCCTCCGTGGCGCAATGTAAACAACATTGGGTTTACGATTCGGAGGTCGCGGGTTCGATCCGCAGCGGGGTACATGTTTTAGTACTCGGTTTGGGTGGTGAATCCTATCTAAATCTGCCGCCAAGCAGCAATGTTAATAGCATTGTTGTGTTCCGGTTGTCAGAGATAAGATAGCCAGTCCCCTAAATGTGTTGGGGTTTCCGGGTCAGTACGCTTCCACCTTCAACCTATCTTCACTTAACATCAGGTGTGATTGAGGTCAAGTACCAACCCGTTGTGCATAAAAAAAAGTGCTTGGTGGCGCAATTAAAGTGAATGGTAATGGGGAAAAGGTCTACTACGGTACTCGAAATCCGAGAAGTTAGTAATAATGTAAGCAAGTACTCACGGGTATATTTAGGGACACTCAAAATCCCACACGCTAGGTATGTAAGCAACCACTTACAGGTATTTAGGGATATTTAAGATCCTCGTAGTTAGGAATGTAGGGGACTTATGAGTATTTAGGGATACTCGAAATCCCACACGCTCGGTATGTAAGCAACCACTTACCTACAGGTATTTAGGGATATTTAAGATCCTCGTAGTTAGGAATGTAAGGGACTTATGAGTATTTATGGTTACTCGAAATTCCGCCAGTTAGGCATGTAAGTAAGCTTTACGTATATTTAGGTATACTCGGAATCCCAGAAGTTAGTAGGTAGGTAGGCGAGATTTTATAAAAAATAAGTATTTAATATTTATTACTTCATAAATATTCAAATTTACTTAACACTAATTCAAATCCCGGACATGTCAGGAAAATTTGTCTTATCTGGTAACCCTACGTACTACCAGTATCTTATCAAAGAATGTAAAAAAAAGATTTAAATTTCAGGCAGGGTCTAGGATATCTATCAGTTCTCAAAAAGTGTTGTTTGGAGGTTTACGTGTTGGTAGTATATTAAGGATTTTAATTCGAATTATTTTGTTAATAACGAAATCAATCCAACAACCATAGGTGCAGAGTTCTATTAACCTTCTAAAATGGCATATAGTGACATACATCCCCATAATTCGGGCTCGGGGCCTAGCAGGTTTGTGGCTATTATTTATTACAATACAATACAAATTCATCGAAAACTTTTAAGGCGGTATGGCAAACGATTGGGTGTATGTCTGTACGTGACAGCCTAACCCGGTCGGACGTAATACCGTAACAGTTCTATCTACGGCACCGGTTCGCGAATAAGTGAAGCAACCTTCCCACGGTCCCGATGCAAGATCAAGCCAGCATATGAACGGTCCTCCAAATATAAATAAAGCCGATAAAATTACGTTCATGACTGTCTCTACCCCCTATCGTTCGGTTATCGGACGGATGGAACAGTCTTCCCGCGGACGCCGATAAAAGATCAAATCGCGTCGGAAGAGGGTTCCAGGTGTAATACGGCCTGATACGAGAGCGCGTCCGCGCCTATCCTACCTACACAATCGGTTAATCACGGATAACCCGATGCAAGATCAAGCCAGCGTCGGAAGTAGTGCCCAGGTATATTCCACCTGATAAAAGGTCGCGCTCGCGCCCCTAAATACTCAGACTTATTACTAGAAATTCTACTTCTCGGTGTACGGATAAATGGAGAAACCTTCCCGCGGTCCCGATGGGTCGGAAAACTAAATCGCGGTCGCGGCACAAACGCCTTTGGTCTACGCCTTTGGAGCGGGCCACGCGGCGCCGATACGAGCTACCGTGGGGTCCACGGTCCACTCTAAGACTCGTCAACGACTCCTCCCGTGCTCGTTTTGTTTTGCTGGTAGTCGCGGGACTTTTCCAGCTTCACCGGGCGGGTGGTCGAGCGCGGGAGCCAAAACGACTAGTGTCGACCGTGTAGCGCGTATAGTGTGGCAGTGTAACGCGCCCTCGCCCTCGCCGTCGCCGGCGAGTGTTTTATATCGGCGGTGCTTGCTTGCGGGTTGCGGTATGGACAGTGGGGTCGGGGCGCCCCCCTGCCCCCTCTGTGGTCCGGCTTGTGGCTTTACCTACCTCATAGTGAAGCTAGCGGTGGGCATAACGATGACATCGTTACAGAGCTAATGCATTTATTCGTCTATCAGTACGTCTAAACTTAATAGCATACATCAGGCTCGTCACTAAAACTCAGATAGAAATATTTAAAGCATCCTTATGAAATAGTGCATGATTTAAAATTGAATTTTCACGCCACTATCCAAATTATAATTTTGCAGATTTTGTATATGTAACAAAAGATTATAAAACCATCTATAAAACCAAAAAAGTAAATTCTGTAGTTACATACAACGATTGGGCTACGAAGGATATTACGAACAAATAGAGACAAGCTTTATGATTTGTATAAGCAGAAGAAGAGGAAGAATAGAATAATCTTTATTTGCTAAAAATGTGGTACAAAAAATCTAATTATAAAATACAGTATCTATCACACATTTCATCAGGAAATCGTATACAAATTAGATTTAAATATTTAAAGAATTACAATCATATTCAAATTATAATGGGACATCAATCCATCAACAATAATGCTAGCTTACTTTATTTGTAAGAATTTATACTAATTTATAATAATAATAAAATGTCAGTTAATTCAGCATATTATGTAACAATAATTCAAATTAAACAACCAGAACTTATATTAGAAACCCGATGTCAATAAAATAATACAAAAATTAACAATAAAGTCAAGAATAGTCGTGATAATAGGTAGTTTCTATTTAGAGATTCAAGCGAATGTAGTCGCGGGTAGAAATCTAGTGTCTACCAACTGCAGCTGTGTCAGGTTACATTCGTAAAAAATAAATTAAATTCAAAATTAATCAAATTGTTATGACATAGCTTTTATATTTCTCAAATATCACTTTAACGTTCAGCGAACCTATATTTAAAACTACTTGATACAAATAATATAATATTCAATAACAAAGTCAACATTTGTTGCAGTAATTAAAATACTCATCAATTTGTGTAGAACAGTTACTAAGTAGCAAATTTTTTGTTGAAAGATTAACTGCAGATTCTTCATTTTACTACTTATAAAGTAGAATTTGTAAATAGCGCGGTCTTATTAGGACTCTCCACTCCAAGTTTCAGTGGGAACCACATCTAGACTCTTTAGCGAGTAGACTCTTTAGAGTTCCGCAGCATATGACGTCTGGAAGATGAGACAGCTAACGGATGAGGCTACTGCAAGATTGATTTACTTAAGTTATTTCCACAGTAATATGTCCTTCGGTATTTTGTTTTGGGGTCGAGCAGCTGATACAGAACTTATTTTTATTTTTGGCAAAAGAGAGCAAATACATGCACTTGTAATAATGTGCGAATAAATAATGTGCGACGATATGACCCGCTCCGGGATAGGTTCAAAGAAATTAATGATGTACGTTCGAAAAATTATTCCTACATTCCCGATAACGACATGAGAGGACTAATTGGGTTCCCATTTTTGATTTCTTTTTTAATATGTTTATGTTAATATTAGGTCCTAACATATGAAATTGGCGTTTTGTAAAGGAGTAACCTAATCGATTTTTTCAAAATATTATATATTTATTTAATCCACGTATGTACCATTGCTATTTATGCACTTTTGCCATCTCATAGGTAGTTCATTGATCCCTTTACTAAAAAAACCATTCGGACGGAAATCAATAAAATCTTTGAAGGCGCTTTGGACTGCCCCATCGGAGTTGAATTTTTTCCCTTGCAAGAAGTTATCCAAATTTCGAAAAAAATGGTAATCTGTTGGAGCAAGGTCCGGGGAGTACGGTGGATGTCTTAGACATTCAAATTGAAGCTCTTCTAATTTGGTAACTGTCTGTTGTGGTGTGTGGTCTAGCGTTGTCCTGAATCAGCAGTGGCCTACGGCGATTGACCAGCCTCGGTTGTTTAGCAGCTAGCTTTTCCATCATGGTTTGCAATTGTTGACAAGACAATACACATCTGCCGTAAGAAAGCTGAAGTGAACAACACCGGCACTAGTCCACCAAACCATCACAAGTAACTTTTTTGAGTCAATTTTCGTTTGGGGCAGGATTTGGCTGGTTTGCCAGGGCTCAGCCATTGCGATGAGCATTTCCAATTATCGTACAATATCCACTTTTCATCGCAGGTAATGATTCGATTTAAAATCCCTTCATTATTATGCCGGTTGACTAATGTAACGCAGCAGTGTCAATGGCAATGTCCGCCTGGCTAGCTACCACCATCTTATCTAAATCTGCCGCCAAGCATCAATGTTACTAGCATTGTTGTGTTCCGGTTGTCAGAGATAAGATAGCCAGTCCCCCAAATGTGTTGGGGTTTCCGGGTCAGATACGCTTCGATCTCATCTTCACTGTCAACGCGCGTTTGTCGATTTGCTCCACTCAATTCATGATGGACCCACCTTTCATGCTTTTTCACCTTCCCAATTTGCTTCAAGTGGATTAAAACAGTTTTGTCACTAACACCGCAGCCTGCAGCTAACTCGGACGTAGTTTGCGATGGATCCGCTTCCACAATAGCCTTTCTTCATTATCAATCTTCGACTCCGGCCGCCCACGGGGCTTGTTTTGCAGGTCGAAATTTCCAGAACGAAAACGTTGGAACGTTGGAACTGTGTTTTCTTTTGCGACACCACCGCCATACACATCATTAATCCTTCGAGCCGTTTCTGCAGCACTGGTGCCACGGCGGAACATACTCGTAAATAACGCGATATTCTAAGTTTTCCATTTTGTAAACTGAGTGACGCAAAGAAAAAACCAAAGATGGAAAAAACATATGGATTACGGTTTTCGCAAAATAAATGCAGGCTGTATAAATTTGAAATTGTAATTCCTAACCAAAGAGGAGATATTTGAGGTTAAAGTGGCCAGTACGACAAAACGCCAATTTCATATGTAAGGACCTAATATCTTCCATTATGTCCTTTATTGTAAATAATATAGGTACTTCCCTTATGTTCAGACTAAGCAAACTTAACACATCATTTATACGTTATTATAACTTTATATCTATAAAATACACCCTACCTAATTCCTTCTACCTACCGCCATCCATACGTCATCATTAGCACCGCCCGCGACGAAAAATATAAATAATATTTCTACATATTATTGATTTAACTTAATTAATTGAATATTTAAATTGTATGAAGATTCCTTTGTTAACCGACTTCAAAAAAGGAGGAGGTTCTGTATTCGGGGCGTATTTTTACTGTTTGCTTTCATTAGATTGGGTGTTTTATAGGCTAGGCAGGCACCGACTTCAAAAAGTACCTGTTGTATATGAGGTACTTGCGGGCATCGAAGCCAGCACGCCTGTAAGGCCCAGTGGCTTAAAATACACTTTAAATTTGAATTTTATGTGCATAGACCGTAGTAAACGAACGAACAAACCAATAGGAACACAGGAAACTCACACGCCCCGCGCTTCCGCCGCCATCTTGTCATAATGCGAAATCTAGTGTGAAGGTAGGATGCGGTTACTCCCAGTAACAATATTTACCGACAGAAAACGGTAAGTTTATACATATATTTTGATTGTATTGTTTGAATTTTTGTACTCGTCTAATAGTATGGTTTCTGGCTTTCATTTAATGCACTATTTATTTCAATTCTATTTGTTTAATTGTAATAAAATCAAAAATTCTAGGAGTCACCTAAAAACCTTTAAAGCCCGGGCCTTAATAAACGACTTAAGGGCTTTATTGGATCTAAGATGTTATAAGTGAATTAAACGTGAATTTAATTGTATCACGAAGAATGTGTTGGGTTAACCAAAGAAGATTTTTGATACATTTTGTTGTCCGGACTGCTCTTTAGACTAAAGTATACATTAATATGTAGAAGCGCTAAAATGATCCTTGATTCCGACTAATTATATTTTTTTTAAATTAAACCACGTTTAAAAATGCCACTATGGCTTGACTGATTATTTTATTACCTAAGTATAAGTATTGAGCTCAATAATATTTATTGCTAAATTATGGCCTTGTGGGCCTTATTGAAGGACCAAAAATTATAACTTAGCATTTTCCTTTATTTGATGGGCTTTATTACACGGCCGAAGTGCGTTGTAAGGCCCAGTCAGAAGACATTTTTTTTTGTCTTTATTGCGCTGTTGGCAATATTTGAATAGTTCGTTGGTTTATTTTGTTGATTTTGTTCATTTTATTATAATAATAAGAAGTCTATTTCATAAAATGTGCCATTGAAAGAGGATTAAAATTATGGGCTTTATTATCCTACCATAGGGTAATAAGGCCCACATAAATAATAAAAAAAAGAAAATTGTCTTGAAACATACCGTATGTTGTTAGTTTTAAGAAGTTTTTTGTGGCAGTACAATTACAAAATATTTTATTATGGTAAAAAGCTTCTTGGAACCAGTTTCAATTGGACGTCAATCTTAATCCATAAAAACGTGTTTGGTTGACCTAAACTGTATTTTATTGGTGATTATAAAACAAAATTGACAATATTTCCGAATTTATTATTAAAACTGTTATTAAAGTTTATATGGACCTTGTAAAAACATATTGTCCTTTAGGAGGCCTTGTTTCCCACCCGTATTATACCTAATAAGGTCCAAACGAACACTTTTTTGAATCTTTTAGAAAACGCATCATTTATATGTATAATCAAATAATTATTCCATAAGATGATTAATGGATAACTAAATATTTCTTTGAATATAATGGTCTTTGCTTTTCGAACTGATTAATATGCAAAATTTGAGTTTACAAAAAGGTGGGCTTTATTATCCGCAGGTACTTGTTTTTAATTTCATTATTATACCTAACTATTATTGTAATAGCATATAAATTGTATTGTATTCTCATTATATATAATAGTGTATATCTCTAAAGACAATTCTGCTCTGATTTATTATTTTATACTTTTCAGTTATTATTATTGCAGTAGTTTAATTAAATTATTTTTTCCGGGTTTTTTGAAGTCGGTTTTTTTTTAATCCTTTTTTTAATGATTATACTGTAATTACAGTGATGACACTTTACAAGCATCGGATGATAAACCGTTGAACCAGTTGAACTCAAACGAACCGCACTATGATATGTCAAAAAAGAAACTTATGTACATATTCAATCACTACGAGTTTGAATTAACTGAACATATCAGGTAAGTACCTACAATATTATTAATAATTGGCAGTGAATACTCCATTATTCACAGATATATTTAATTAAGTCCGAATTAACATTTATGAAAAAAACATACTTTATTATTATTTTAACTTTTAGAACTACATTTACCCAGGTAATTTTTTGTAATTTAAAGCGATACATTGAATATTTACTCATCTGGGAAACAGATATTTCTCAGCAATGGTAACACTTTACATGAAGATCGTAATTTGACCTCCCTTTTGAGATATTTCTTTTAAAAGTATTATGTTTACATAGTTTTAATTTATGTAATTGGTTTATTTACTATTATTTTATTGTGATGTGATGTTTTTTGCCTGAAAATATATATTTTTTATTATTTTATTAGATAGATAATATTAGGGCATTGTAATTTTCAGCAAAAAACCTTCCAAAAGGGCAGGCACAGACCGCGATGTGAAGGCCCTCAAGGAATTGTTTGAAGACGAGTTGGGATTTAAAGTTAATGTAGAAAGTGATCGAACTTACGACCAAATCTGGAATATACTTGTTAACTGTAAGTATATCGCATCAAGTGTACTACGGGCGTTTCACCACTATAGCAGAGTAGAAAGCTTTTGGCGCCAAATTTTGCAAAAACCACATTGTTACGTTTGCGGCCAGTAGAACTGGGGCTTTACAGGCACCTTTCATTAAACGACCTCACCCGTCAGTTCCTTCCGTCGTCATCGGGTCCCTAAACACTTCAATCGTTTGAGCAACGGCTATATTCGGTATCCGTTCGGTAACGGTAGGTAGAGATGGTCTCTATCCAGTTTGTCCTACAACAATCGTCCGTACCGCAATCAGCGTCAATACTAATCTCAAAACAAGCAGACTATTTCGAGCCTCGGATATATTCAAAAATCTGGAGAATCTATAGTCTTCATTCCGACACCGGGAAAAGAGCCTATCAGTTTGTCATCATTGTACCTCAAAACACTTAAGAAATTAATAGACAAGGACCTTAGAGAGAGACCTTTAAAAAGAAGACCTCTATACATGTACTACTTACCAACCCGGTAAATATACCGAAACAGCGTTGCATTTTGTGGTTAATCGGGCGGAAGCAACACTCGAAAACCGAGAAGTGTGCATTGCGGCGTTTGTCGATATAGAGGGATAAGAAAGCTTTCGATCGCACAACCTTTGAGAACATTGATGCGGCGGCTGCCAGACATGGCATTCGATCTATTATATGCAGATCGATATTAGGTATTGTCCGCGCCTACGGCTCGCGACCGGTTCAGAGGAGATGCGGGGCGTGGACCCCATTCGCAGAGCGCTCATCTACCGACCTTCCCCTATTGACTTCAGACACCACGGCGTGCGTAAGCATTATTATAACGTGTCCGAAATTCTATGTACTTACTATCCTTTGAACAATATGAAAATTAATATTTTCTATTATTTATTTAATGCCCCCGTAGACAGGTATGATAAAAGGTAGAGTAATCTACATACAGCGTACTAAAGGATGCCCGCAAGGAGGAGTATTCTCTTCCTTGTTGTCATGTCTGGTTGTTGACTCGCTATTAGTCGAACTCAAAGATGAGCCATACCGTGCTGTGGGCTATGCTGACGACATAGTGATACAAATCAACGGCAGATTCCCAGGTACGGTATCAGCCTTAATGCAAAGTGCTAATTATCTTTGCTACTTGTTTGCACAAAGACAAGAACTAGGTTATGAGTAAAAAAAAATAGTATGATGTCGGGTATCGAATATGGAAACTCCATACAAAATAACTTAAATCAATTTTATAACACATTTGCTCGAAAAGTGGTATTTTTTCTATGAAAAACAGGTTCAAAAAGTGGCGCATTTTGGCCTCGGGCTAAAAAGTAGTACGGTTTTTTTTTTAAAAAATGTCAAGAAGTTTCGTCTATGGTAATTTTTTTAATCCTAGCAAAGAGTTTTTATTCCGAAAATTGATAAAAATTTTAAAAAATTAAATACTTTGAGAGGTATTTGTACACTAAAATAAATTATTAATCTTTATTTCAATCAGTTTCGACAAGAAATAACAACCATTTATTTATAATAAGAACCCAAAACTTTAATTTCCTAATTTGTTAGTGGCTGTCTGTACTGGCTGTCTGCAGTATCCTTTGCCTAATTAAAAAAAAACGCTTGTGCGCGCGCAGCGCTAATTTGTGAGCAAAAAAAGTAAAAGTTATTTCGCGCGCTCTGTGAAAATTTGCAAAAATGTCTTCAAGCGACGAGGATTTCATGGAATCTACGCCCCCGGATCTTAAAAACGCGGCGAAACAAGCTACTTTAAGCCTTCTACCTGAAAAATCAGTTGAGGTGTACTTGCAAGCGTACGAAAATTTCATACTCTGGAAAAAAAACAAAAATGCTCATTCATTTTCAGAAAGCATTTTTTTAGCCTACTTCATGGAACTCTCACAAAAATATAAGCCGAGCACGTTGTGGAGTCAATATTCAATGCTTAAAAGTGTTGTGAGAACGAAACAAGGTGTTGATATCAAGCCGTATTCAAATTTGCTGGCTTACCTGAAAAGAAAAGGTGAAGGCTTTACCAGCAAGAAATCTAAAGTATTTGCGGCTGATGATATTGAGAAATACTTGAAAGAAGCTCCGGATAGCCGATATTTGGCAACAAAGGTCAGTTAAAACTAAATTATTAAACATAATTCCTTTAATTTTCGTATTTATTTACGATATAACTAGATAAGTACCTACTTCGGTTTTATTTTATACCTACTTACACAGTTTTTGTTTCTTTTCAGGTTGCATTAATATTCGGCATAAATGGTGCATGCAGACGTCAAGAGCTGACAAATATAACCACTGATGATGTCGAGGACCATGGGCGAATTCTCCTTGTCCAGATCAAGAACACAAAGAATAAAATACCACGCTCATTTACAATACAACAACCTTTTTATGAAATCGTAACGAAATACGCAGCACTCCGTTCCACAAAAGCGAAGACTAATCGATTTTTTCTAAATTACCAGAATGGTAAATGCACCAGCCAACCCATCGGCCGTAATAAATTTGGAATGATGCCTAAACAAATCGCCACTTTTCTCAACTTACAGAACGCACATGAATACACAGGGCACAGTTTTAGAAGGTCCTCGGCTACATTGCTCGCCGATTCAGGAGCGGATATATTGACACTGAAACGCCACGGAGGGTGGCGTTCCTCCAACGTCGCCGAGGGCTACATTCACGATTCAGTCAGGAATAAAGAAAAAATCAGTTCCTGTATTACAAAAAATATTAATTTGGAGCCGGGCCGTGCTGACTCTCGACCATCAACGAGCACATACATCCCGCCATCATCTCCGCCGCCGCAGCCACCTCCGCCGCCGCAGCCCTTAACTACAGAGCCAGAGCCCTATTCTGGTCTCATTTCTCCTACTTTCACTCAGGAGAGTGAGAGGAAGACAGTTAACAGTACGACTATGTTACAAATGCCGACTGGCAACGTAGTACTACATTTTTCAAATTGTTCTGGTTTTTATAACTGTTTTAACAAATAATTAAAGATTTATTCATTTCAGTAGCCCCATGTTTTATTTATTTCCTCACAAATGTGTTATAAAACGTCGTGTGACACACGTGCCCATTGATAATTGCAGCCTCAGCTTTTTTTGTAGCCCTCACCTACGGTTCGGGCTAGCAATCAAGCCTCGGCTGCAATGATCAACTTTGGGCCCTTATATCACAATGTACTATTTTAATGGCGACCGTTGTGTTAGTCATAATCTACGTTCTTGTGATAAAGCAAGGTTAATTTTTATAATTACAGTGTCCAAGGCTGACTACACGTCGTACGGCTGTCTCTGCATAGTGTTCCTAACGCATGGATGGACCAACGACGAGATACTCGCTGCCGATACACCATATAGCCTCACATCTGTGATCGAAATGTTTACGAGTAATCGCAGTCTCCTCACGAAACCTAAACTCTTCTTTGTTCAAGTGAGTGTTTTTTAAAGGTTTCGTAGACAACAAGGAACCCTTATAGTGTCGCCTATCTCTGACCACACCATTTGGGATAAGGATCGTGACGTTATGTATGTATACGTATGTCCGTCTGTCTGTTAGGTTAGTCCGCGGCTTAACTCAGAGGCTCTTAGTACTACCAAGCTGTAATTTAGCATATTAGGTATATTAACCGCCTCTGTGGCTCAATATAAACAACATAGGGTTTACGAATCGGAGGTCGCGGGTTCGATCCCCAGCGGGGTACATGTTTAGTAAATACTCGGTTTGGTTGGTGCTACCACCATCTTATCTAAATCTGCCGCCAAACAGCAGTGTTAATAGCATTGTTGTGTTCCGGTTGTCAGAGATAAGATAGCCAGTTCCCCAAATATTTGGGATTCCGGGTCAGTACGCTTCCACCTTCGGCCTCATCTTCACTTAACATCAGATGTGATTGAGGTTGAGCATAAAAAATTAACCACGCCGACAAAGTGGTGAAATAATAGGTAGTCAGAAAAGTTCGCGGCCTTTTTGTAGTAAAAATAATTAAGATTAAAGAAAGCTTATCTAATTTTTTCCTTATTAAGTTCCATTTCAAAATTATTAGAAATACATATATCAATTTGTATCAATTTTACCGCTATTATCAGAAAGTCAGCTGTCGAACAATACATTACTTTCCCGCCTAAGTTCAGTATTGCCATATAATACTCAAAATTCATGCGTTCAAAAAGGCCGCGTACTTTCCAGACTACCTAAAATTTTGAAAATCAATGTTTTATGGGGTAGATTTTCGTTTCAGGGATACCGTCTAAGAAATAATATACTTTAAAATGCAAACTAAACGGTGGTTTTGCCTACGTGAAAAAATTCACAGCAGAAGTATATATTATCCCATCAAAAACAATACTTGTCAAAAAAACCAAGTCTCGCAACTCAGTTGTTCTGCGGTAAAAAGTTGTGAGATCCATGTAATACCAAGTCGGTTGTTAATTTATTCAGTCTCTACTTAAGCGACTTTCTGTCTTAATACGTCCAGTCTCTAAGACCACGATCGTGGTCCATAACAATTGAAAATCATTTGTGTCTGGAATCTCCGTACTCGAAGCATTAAGTTATTACGTAATAATTAACAGCATCTTATAGTGACGCAGATCAATATTAAAATTCTTTAATGTTTTATATAAATATATCGAGACTTGGCCATCGCACTAAACAATTGAATTTACATGTGTTTTCAGGCGATTGAATTTACACGTCTTTTCAGGCGATGGCCAAGTCTCAATATATTTATATAAAACATTAAAGAATTTTAATATTGATCTGCGTCACTATAAGATGCTGTTAATTATTACGTAATAACTTAATGCTTCGAGTACGGAGATTCCAGACACAAATGATTTTCAATTGTTATGGACCACGATCGTGGTCTTAGAGACTGGACGTATTAAGACAGAAAGTCGCTTAAGTAGAGACTGAATAAATTAACAACCGACTTGGTATTACATGGATCTCACAACTTTTTACCGCAGAACAACTGAGTTGCGAGACTTGGTTTTTTTGACAAGTATTGTTTTTGATGGGATCTCATTTCTTTTTGTATTTTGTAGACAGTTCTACTTTTTTCCTTTTCGGTACCTTCTACTTATTGTATATATGTATATCTACCAGCAACGAATTTTTAAACCTCGAAAGCATACGGATACAAAGCGGCGGCCGCCATGAGTTCAGACGCGGAACCATAAGTACTGGTTTTTACCATTGCCGTTGTATACAAATTAGCGTTAATGTAGGTGTCTCCATGCTCGTCACAAGTATACACTTGTAACTCATCCCAATGCGCTACCACATACTCGATTATAGCAAGTCTAATATCATACGACGACTCAATATTCCCATACATAGAGAATGACAAAGAATGAAATAAACACGAACCATCACCAGGTATAGGAACAACCCAGTGTGGACAAGGCTGATCATTCACATACAGTATTACTGAATCCATTGCGACTACCTACAAGTTAGATTGCAAAGTTATTTTTATGTAGAAATACGATTAGATAATAAGAAATTTATAAATACTTAGGTACTTAAAGTATCAATATTTAATTTATTTAAATTATTTATCCGAACAACGTCCAAATTGTAAGCAAATAATATCAGTAAACCAATGAGAGTAGCCTTTAGTCGTCAAACTAATATAGCAATCGAAATTATCAATGAAAATCGCAAACTTATAGGTAAGAATTCTGGGCACATCCGAACAGCATTGGGTCGCTCGCGCGTATGAGAGCGGCTGCTGCTCGCTCGGCGACATTCACCTTTCCGCGCGCCCCGCCACTGTCCCCGCCCCGCGCCCTCGCGCTAGCACCGCGCAGCGCGTAGTAACGGCCCGCGCTCACTCGCTAGCATCGCAGCGCGTGGTATATAATTATACAACCTTACGCACTCGTAATAAGTACGAATACGCACGTAGGTACGTTTTTTGCATTAATAAATAATTTAATACACGTGTTTTCATCACCGGAATACCCATTTTTTGCTCGATTTGGCAGGGGCACTACCATGCGCCTATATTTATATGGGACTAGCTTAAACCCGCGGCTTCGCACGCAATAATAATAATTGCCGTAAAATAAAATATTGAAAAATTTAATTAACTGAAGACTTGGCTGTATGGGCTTAATTTTCTTTGCTGTCTTTTCTAGATTTTTTAGTTTTTCCTTGATTCATACACCAAACACTACTTATATTCCAAATTTGAAGCTTCTAGGTCTGCTAGAAGTGCCTTAGAATTTTGATGATCGGTGAGTCAGTGACTGACAAAATTAAGAAATTTGACCCCTTATAATTCTTAAAAATACTGGTTCAAATTGAATGAAATTTTAAATATACGTGTCTTTACAATGCCTGCATAGTTACTGAAAATTTCAGTCTTCTATTTTTATCCACAACGAAGTTACAGGGGGTCGAAAATGGTCTGAATTGCTTCGAGAAAAGGATGGTACGGCCGTGACGCTTTTTTGCTCGACTTGGTGGGGGCACGGCCGTGCCCCCAGATGTTACGGGCAACTAGATTAACCAGGCAGTATTAATATGGACGATCATTATGAGTAACTAGCTCTCCGCCCGTGGCTTCACCTGCGTTGACTAGCTTTATCACGGAAATTTCTTTATCCCGCGGGAACTATTCACTTTATCGGGATAAAAAGTATCCTATGTTTTAATCAGGGTATGATCTACCTATATACCAAAGAACAATGGCGAACTTCCATACATAGTTTTATTTAAAGCCAAATTCCCGCGTCTTCGGGTCAAAAATATTCTAGGTGGTTTAGCGTTAGTTTACTAACTTGCTTGTGAAAGTTTTTTTAACCAGAGAAGCCAAACATAAAAGATATTTCGTTTTTAGTATTTGTAGGTTATGTCACTTTTTAAGTAGGTAACTCGTAATTGTCCACATTCACAAGTACCTAGGTTTATGTACTAAACAATACTGTAGTAGATATAATTACTACGTTGCATTTCAGCAGGCATGCAACTACTTTAAAGACGTGCCGCCTTGCAATTTATTACTCAGGTATGCTTAGTGGGTGGCGGATGTAAGAGGACGTTCACCAAACCACAGAATATTTCACCAAACCATAGAATATATAGATATTAGCGACCAAACATAGCCACAACACAGTGCAGGCAGTTATTCCTTGCTCTGGGCATAACCTCAGCTCGAACTGCTCACCACACTGAACGGAAGCTTTTTTAAGGTGCAGGCTGGTAACATCCATCTTTAAGAGAAAAATAGGAGCACCTACCTACATAGTAGGATAAATACTATTTAAATAAGAGATAGGTGCTGACAGACCTGATCAGCAACGAACTATACTTAAAGCAGGCCACAAATTCAATTAGTGTAAGTAATGTGATTTATCAATAACACCTTCTCAGAGGGGAAATTATTCAGAGTCCATAAACAGTCTGGGTGAAATATAAAACGGAAAAATATGAAAGCAAGCAACACGATACAACGCCAGAGCAATTGTAAAAAACGGTAGATCCATCATGACAGTCTGTACCTCAGTGTTGCCATAACATTTATTTCATTTATTGCAAAAATGTTGCTACCAGGCTCTTTATTGCGCTAGAGACATGAGATTATACATTATAAAAATACCTAGATATACTTAATTGCTGTTTTTTTAATTTGTTTATTTATTTACTAACACTATGCTGGCGATATTGTTACCTACGGTACTTACGGCACAATCGGCTCATAGAGCGAGCGCACATTAGCAAAAGGTGAGTATTAATTTAGTGATATGGTAACACCATATTGACCAAAAATAAAATAGAAATTTAGAAAAAGAGTCAAAACTTGTTGTAATTAGCATTATTTTTTATCAGGCTTTAAGAAGTTAAAGTAATAATTCCAAAAAACACCGAAAATTATTGGAATTAGTTCAGTTTTAATGAGATTTCAAGACGCTTTAAAATTAGATAAATAAAAATTCGCCATTGTTCTTTGGTAAAGATCGTGGGAAACCCGCTGGATGCGGGCAGCGCAGGACTGATCGTTGTGGAGACCGAGGCCTTTGTCCAACAGCGGACGTCTTTCAGCTGATATGATGATGATGAAACAAAAACACTACAGTTCATCTGTTTTATTACTGTGTCCAAGATAGTGTAGTCATTATTCATAATGACCGGGAAAAGTGATTATTCATGCAGTTTTAATTACATTGCCCACTTGATACGGGCTTTATGTATTCATAGTGAAGTTGCCCGTAACATAGATACTTATCTAACAAAAAAGAAAAACTATCACCGCTAAGTAGGCTTTACAAGTTTGTTTGTTTGTTTGTTATTGTACATAGATATACAGAGTTTCAGTACAACAGTACATGTTAATTATGTATAGTCGAAAAACTTGTACAATGTAGGTACTTTCCTTTGAAAATTATTTATCAAACAACAAAAATTTTCCTTCTAAGTTATTTTTATGCACAACGGGTTAGCACTAGCACACCTTGTGTTAAGTTGAGTTCGAAGGTGGAAGCGTACTGACCCGGAAACCCTATCCTAATTGGGGAACTGGCTATCTTTCTGACAACCGGAATACAACAATGCTATTGACATTTCGGTTTGGCGGCGAAATTTAGATAAGATGGTGGTAGCTAGCCAGGTGGTAGTCCGCATATTGTGACGGCCTAATACGGAACCCTACTCTATGCGTGGCCCGATACACACTTAACCGCTTTTTTAACCCTTTGCCTGACTTAGCGAACGCACTATGCCCTGTTCTCCGATAATAATATTAAAAGGTTTGGAAATGGTCAAGCCGCTTGAAGGTAAGCACTTCGGAAAATTTGTGCATACAAGCGGCTTAATAGTCACTTGATTAAGCCGCATACATTTGTGCATACACGGCTCGATGCGCGCGTCAAGTCACTTGATCAAGTCTCTTAAGTTTGTGGATATACGGCTCGATGCGCGCGTCAAATCGCTTAATCAAGCCTCATATATGTATATTTGGGGATACACGGCTCGATGCGCGCGTCAAGTCGTTTGATTAAGCCTCATATATTTGTGGATACACGGCTCGATGCGCGCGTCAAGGCGCTTGATCAAGTCTCATACATTTCGTGTTTGTTCGTCGTGGTGTGATAAAACAGTAATGAACTCAAACACAGATCAATACTTTTAGCAAGCTTTTGTTGAACATACTTCGTATTTTAATACTTCAAATTATAACCATTTCCTGTTCACTCAAGGAGCTCAAATTTGGCATATTCGTTCAGTTCTGATAACAATACAGGATCGTCCCCTCACGAGGGCAACGCCTTAACGGTTAATAGCACGGATAGGAAATATATACGGTTGGTTAAAACCAACATTGTAGTTAAATATGATTATCGCGATGACCTGATGCTGTTCCCAGGATTATCTCCCCAAAACCATTCTGAAACCACCTTTAGTATGGCAGTCCGGCAAAATATTTTGACTTTGACTTTACTTTGTATGGGTAGGTAATTGATAATTTCTAGATCGAATTCGAATTCGAGTTCCTTGGGGAAAGTTGTTCGTAAACAACAGTGGCGTCACCAGTTAATGGGAATTACACGAATTAAAATTCATCCTGTATAGCAACAAACAATCAATTGATTGTTTGTTGCTATACAGGATGAATTTGCCAATAATTATTGGCAGATTAGCTAACAAAGCCTTGGAATGCAGATAGCTTTAGGCCCGTATTAATAAACCAATCTCCAAACAATTCTTCTTGAGGCTGTATCACCCTCGGGTGATACAGACTCAAGAATTGTATGCTTCTTACTCGCAGCACATCTCGATGCTTCTTAGGAAGTTGACGCTATCTCAAGCTCCCTGCTAATTTATAAACCAATCTTGAGGTGTACTCAGCTGAGATCTCTTCTCAAGTATTCGCCTCAGCGGCGAAAGAATGATAGTCTTGAGTTTCGTTTATTAACACGTGCACCTCTCAAGTAAGTACTGCTTGAGTATGCACGTGCTTTTCAGGTCTCAAGTTAGGTTTATTAATCAACACGTTTACTTGAGACCGGTCCCAAGACTGTTCTGAATCTTGAGAATGGTTTATTGTTATGGTGCTAAGGAAGGGTATGGGCGCAACGCACTTTAAAAACATTACGACTCTGGAGTCTTTGGGGCACTGTTGAGTACTGGTACATAGGGTGGCGAGCATCACTCTCAAGTTTAGGTCTCAATGGAGCTAGCTATTTCTCGCCGAATATCTGGGGTTGCAAATAGATACAGGTTCTGTACCAGAGTCGGTTTTACATAACCAGTTATCATTGGCACGTTCCGTTCAGAGCTATATCCACCTGTTTTGAATGAGCCAAACGACTCCACACAGGGCTTGCGTACTCGACACCGGAGAAAGAGAGAGCGAGACAAGTTGTACGCAGGACTTGTGGTGATGCGCCCCATCCGGAAGTGGTAAGCCGCAATAAAAGATTGTTGCGTGTATTAACCCTTTTCCGGATATTTTCGCAGTTACGTTTAAAGGTCAGTTATCGGTCTAGGATGACACCGCGGTATATGTTGGATGATAATTATGGATAATGACATGAATAGTGATATAATAAAAATGCTTTCTAACAAATCGGTAGCTTGCTTTAGATATTGTACGGTCAAAGCACAGTAAACATTATATTTAACATTTTAACAAACTATTAATTATCCACATTTTTTCCAACCAAAAAGGCCACTCGTGCGTGACACGGTATTCGCGTCGCCGTCACGAGTTAGTGATCTGTAGGACAAAGGCGAAACCCTTTACCCTTACAGAAAACATAGACTGTTTGATTAAAATTACCACTGTGTAACTTCTTTATATTTAAAAAAAATTTCACCTAAGGAAAATATCACGACTCTAAAGTAGCCATTGATTAATTTTGTAGAAGTTTATTTTAGGAGATCTTAGCATCTTCTACAACGCAATAATGTTCACAGTCGTAACTTTAATTTAATCTTGTAGGTTTTATAACCAAATACCTATACTGTACCTAAAGCAAGTAACAGAGTTGTTAGAAAATATTTTATTCTATTACTGATGGGAACTCTATCCTATCACAAAAAATCAAGAACTTTAAGATTATATGAAGTTACACCACGAAAATTACGTATTTTTACTGGACTACTGAACGATACGTATGTGTTATTAAAATATGCCCTGTTTGTGAAGTTTCCTTGTTTCTTTGTTCTAGGCATCTCGGGGCCTAGGAGGCGACAACGACAATACGATTTATTCGGACCAAATTAAATTAATCCCCTCTCACGCTGACTTCCTGGTGATGCGGTCTTCCCCAGAATGTAAGATATCCTTCCTTTCGTGTTAGGTTCGTATTACAAAGCTCACATTTTAAATTAATTTCATTCTCGGCGCAAAAATGTGTGAATTTATCTCATTCACCTGTCTACCTATACTTATACATTTCCACAATTGTTTATAGAATTGATACCAATTGCTGGTATTAAAAACCCTAATAGAGAATTAATTTATCTTCAATCATAAAAATTACTTCATTGACTTTACATTTCGATAATCAAATTCAAACCGTCCAAAATATCTTTTCCACGTCCTCAGATGTTACTGCTATGTTAAGAAGGATCATATGAATATGCTGAAGCCTTGAAAATATTTTTTAATTAGCTAAAATGTATGTAAAGCCCTGTAACCTTGGAATCGGATACCGGTCCGGTTTCTGATGCCGTTTAACGCTCTGTAATCTTCGCAAGGTCTTATCTGACCATCTTTCTTCGGAGCTACATGTAATGGGCTGACCCATTCACCCTACGCTGGCCTACATATACCTAATACCTAGCTTCTGCATAAGCCTAAATTGGATAAATCCTGACCTCAATCATACTATTAAATGCAGATGAGGCCGAATTATTAATTTCAAGTTGTTTTAAACAGCTAGCCGTTTCTGATAAAAAAAGGCCTTCAAAAGTTTATCAATGGTAATATTATGTGCGGAACCCCCAGAGTGCGAGTCCTACTCCAACTTCACCGTATTTTTTCATTCCATGGACTCCATTTCTATTCCCACATACATAATATAGATCTTATTTTAATAACCCTTATTTGTGCCATGTTCAAAAAATAAAGGGAGTTTCCCACCGTCCGTTCTTAGGGTAACTACTTGCTTAGTTCAAATTGGCTAAATATACCTGCTAATAACATATTCAATTAAATTTTATATATTAAATAGGTATATAATTACTATTGAACTGATGTCATGGACAGTAGTAATCATCAAATGAGCTGTTTGACCGTTTGTCATACCTTGACACAAATATTTAATAGTAAGCATGGAGTAGCGAACAATAATACTTAGTTTCAATTTATGTGATTGACTTTATTAAAAATTGAATTTACTTCCAGATTACAAAAGCTACCCCTTACAACGTGGATCACTGATGATTCAGGCGCTCTGTGACATTTTTCGTGTGAATTACAAGACGCTGGATATTCTTAGCATGATCACCAAAATGAACATGAAAATTGCAACATTGCTGAACCAGCCGGACATATACAGACAAATTCCGGAAACTACCTTTTCCTTGACCAAGTTTCTCAAATTTTCAAATGCTTCTCCGACTCCTGCAGCTGAAGTTGAGGTAGGTACCTACAAACCTGAACAAAATAACCAAAAGTCATAGAATGTTGGTCCGTAAATGATGAATCCACTTTTCACGAGATCTTCATGGGATCACCTTAAATTAGAACAAATAAATTGATCAAAAATAACGTCAACATTAAAAACTTGAAAATTCAGAAATAATAAAATCCCCAGTTACTTTGAAATACAGTAAAATCTCTTTATTCGCGGGGTATATGTTCCATAAATATGCCGCGAATACAGAAACCGTGAATACAGAATGGTAATTTATATGGGTTTATAGGGGATACGTTCCTAGGTGCCAAAATAAAAAACACAAATATATAAGAAAATCAATTTTATTGATGTTATTGAACATTTTGATTAATCATTATCCTCAGGCTTAGGCAATGGTTTGAAGAATTTTGTTATTTTCTCTTGCTTGGCAGTTTTTAATAGCTCCGACAATTCAGACTGATACTCAGCAGTCGCATTAGCAATTTGCCTCTTAAAATTAAGACTTCGTTCCATAGATGGATCAATGTTCACAAAGAAATCGCAAAGCTCATTTGCCATTCTTAAACCTTCACTAAGATTTTTCAGAGTAAATGTCACATTTTCTGTTTGTTTACATTTTCAAAAACGCCGACAGCGGTGTTTGCGGCAAATGCGACAAAGGCGCCTTAGGTCAAAGTGATCGGCGGTACCATTTGACGGCACTTGCAAAAGATATTGCGTTAAACACCTATTGGAATTTTGTATGAAATTTTAGATCCGCGAATAAAGAAATTTTTTGCCGCGAATGAAGAAATTGGGTTGCATTTTTTTAATCCGCGAATAGTGAAAACGCGAATGACGGAAGCGCGAATAGGGAGCTTTTACTGTATTACATTTTATAGATTACAAAATAAAGTCTACATTGCAGAGTTAAAAAACTAAAAAACACGCAAGAATCAATGACGAACTGAAGAATTCAAGAGAGATACGATAGTATCTGGAGCTGGTCCCATGCAAATCTGAGCATTGCCTAGTCTGTTTTTGAAATATGTAATTTCGCATACAAGGATCTTTCTCATAAAAAAAATTGAGTTTTATAATTTTAACATGATTTTAAATAAACTAGCCCATAGATTGTGTAAAAAGTCAAAACGCTTTATATAACGTTAATTTGACACCAATGGTACAACGAGGAATTTATGAGCCAGCATGTTACCTCGCACCGACAATGCCCTGCGTTCACGTTCAATGTCAAGGTCGTCATTTAGGTCTTCTGTTACAATGTGTCCTAAATATTTAAATTGTGTAACGTTTCAACGGTGCCTCGTTTAGAAGAAGAGGTGGTAGTTACCTGATACAGTTGTTTATGGGTACTTTTAACAATGGTACCTTGTTTAGAAGAAGAGGTGGTACCTGATACAGATGTTTATGGGTACTTTTTTCAATGGTACCTTGTTTAGAAGAAGAGGTGGTACCTGATACAGTCAAAATCAAAATCAAAAATATTTTATTCAATGTAGGATACAAAAATATCAGTTATTGAAAGTCAACATGTTATTTTTTTTAAAACTACATCGCTTCACAAGGTGTTATGGTTAGGCAGAAGAAGCGACAAGAAACTCCGCAACAACACATCTTTTCAATTAGTTCCCATCTTTACAATAATATTACATTTTATATTACATATTACAAAACAATAGCAATTAAGTAAAAAAAATACACAGAGTTTCTTTAATGTGGCGTTTAAATTTCTGCTCTGTTAAACTCAATACATGTTCTAGTATTTTATTGTAAAAGCGTATGCTGTGTCCCACAAAGGATGTGCTAAGCTAACCTTGCTAACTAAATTGTAGAATTTCAATTTTATTTTTCTTTCTAGTATTCAAATTATGATTATCAGAATGTTTGCGAAATAGGCATATATTTTTGAGTAGGTAGGTACATATATTACCACTGTCATATATATATTGGGATGCAACAGTTAAAATACTTATTTCTTTAAACAGATCTCTTAGAGAATCACGGCAGCGTAAATTATATATTGCTCTGATTGCTCTTTTTTGTAGAACAAATATTGTTTGAATATCTGCACCTCTACCCCACAGTAGTATACCATAAGGCATAATGCTATGAAAGTTAGCTAAAATAAACGAACCTCGCTGTTTTAATGTCAGTAAGTTGTCTAATCTTACGAACAGCATAAGCAGCTGAACTGAGCCTGCTCGCAAGTGTCTCAATATGCGACCCCCACTGTAGTGTGGAGTCCAAAGTGATGCCAAGAAAAACAGTGTTCTCAACAAATTCCAATGGTTCACTATTCAACTTTAGGTTGTTTTCCCCCTGCCTTACATTAGGTGAGGAAAACTTAATACATTTGGTTTTCTTAGCATTTAGGACTAAATTATTCACAGTAAACCAGTTTGAAACCTGTGAAAGAGTATCGTTTACATCGTCAATATCATTCGACCCTCTCTTTATTTTGAATATAAATGAAGTGTCATCAGCAAACAACACAATATCAACCAGGTTCCGAACTAAATAAGGCAAGTCATTAATATAAACTAAAAACATAAAAGGACCTAGAATTGATCCTTGAGGCACTCCAATTTTCACAAAAGATCCTGAAGATTTTTCCAGATTTACTTGAACTTTTTGAATTCTATTTTCTAAATAAGAAGTTAATAAGTCGAGGGCTTTGCCGTGTACCCCATAATGTTCTAATTTAAATAAAAGCGTTTTGTGATCCACACAATCGAATGCTTTTGAAAGATCGCAAAACACACCGATTGCATCGCTTCGATCTTCCCAGGCATTATAAATATTTTTAATTAGAGCTACACCAGCATCCGTTGTCGAGCGACCGTTAGTAAAGCCAAACTGTTTATCATGTAGTAGTCCATTTGTATTGAAATGACACAGTATTTGACCCAGAATAAGTTTCTCAAAAATTTTACTAAGTACAGGTAGAATGGAGATGGGCCTCTAATTATTGAGATCGTTTTCACATCCTGATTTAAAGAGAGGTACAACCTTACTATGTTTCATCAGTTCAGGAAAGACACCTTGATCATTACTCGCATTGAAAATGAAGGCTAAGTAAGGAGCGACCGTAGTGACAATATGACTCAACAGCTTTACCGACATGCCCCACACATCTTTAGCTTTTTTTAACTTTAGCGTTTTGAAAGCCGAGACTTGACCGTTTTGACTTCGAGAGGTTCAACATACCTAAATTTAAAAATAGTGTGGCATTTTTTTACATTAGCTACCATCAATGATTTAGCACGAATTGGTGATGAATCTAGTATTTCAGTAGTTTTGACTGGAATATTTACAAAAAAAATTTCAAAATGCTGAGCTACTTCTGTTATATCGCGATTGATAATTCTATTATTAATTTTAATTGAATATCCATTGTCACGGTCTTTAACACATGACGTTTCCCTATTTATAACCTTCCAGACTGCTTTAATCTTATTATCAGCAATATTTACAATATTACTAATGTATCTGGACTTAGCAGTAATACAAACTTTTTTTAAATATTTTTGAATAATTTTTAACATATTCGCAGAACTCTAGGTCATCCTGCCTAATTGTCCTATCTTCATAGAGCTGAAACAACTTATCTCTACTTATTCGAATACCTTTCGTGGCCCAGTTACTGAATTTAAATTTATTGGTATTTTTAACTTTTTTAATTTGAAAGATCTGTTCAAACTCTTTATTCAAAACATTGAAGAAATCTGTATAAAATTTATCACAGTCAATTGTTTCAGACGAAGGTAAAGGTAATTTATTTAGCAAAACTTCTTTATACATTTCTACTTTTTCTGCAGGTATAGGTCTTGTAATGAATTCTACTGTGGGATTGGATAACTTAATTAACGGAAAAGCAACAAGTTGCCCACAGTGATCAGACCTTATATAGTATGGACTGATCAATGAAATTACAGTTACAGAAAAAGTTATCTATGCAAGTGGCTGTAGATTCAGTGATTCTAGTAATTGTAATTGTGTAGTAGTTGTTTATGAGTACTTTTTTCAATGGTACCTTGTTTAGAAGAAGAGGTGGTACCTGATACAGTGGTTTATGGGTACTTTTAAAAACGATACTTTACGTACGTACGTACTTTAGCCCATGTTGGACAGCGTTTAGGCTGTACTCATCGGCACAGGTGTTAGCCCATTTACACACAGAAGAGTAATACACAGAACATTTATTTTTGGGCATGTGAAGAATATATGATCTAGCTAGAGTACAGTCATCTAGTTAGTACACATCCATAGATGGAAGTTTACAATACCCACTAAATCCCCGCGGCGACCTTCTTCGGCAGTATGGAAGACCTGGGAACGCATAAGCGGCTCTAGGCACCTCCTCAATCGGGCCAATAGCCCGGACTGGAACCGAGCGAATTCGCGATTCCTGTCCGGATCCTGTGTACTAGCCGCCGCTACTGATGCTGTGGTGGCCGATATCCCCGGCCCCTTTCCACCAGCCTTGCGTGGGGCTGATTTCGATTTCGGCGCAGATACCGACACCGCCTGCGCCGAAATCGAAATCAGCTGGTGGTGTTAGTGGCCGATTTTCCAGCGTTGGAACCGGCGTAGGTGACCTTACGGGCGCCGGTGACTCTACTGGCGCTGGTATCGTGTCGGGCGCCAACATCCTAGGAACTCGGGAGGCCTCCGCCAGATTCGAGTTGCCGCGGAGCACAGCCACCTCCGCAGTCAGCTCCATAATGCGGGCTGAGAGAGCCGCGACCTGAGAACGGAACTCAAAGTTCTCACGATCGTGGGTCTCCGCCCGTCGGCACAGCTACTTCGTGCCGGCCTGCAGCGTATCGAAGACCAGCTTGTAGGAGCTGGCCATTTCCGCCTTTGACTCCTGGGTTTGCTGAACGTTACATCGACGTTCTGCAGGTCGAGGAGCATTTTGGCTCCCACCTCGGCAAAGAGCAAGTGTCGCATCTCCATGCTGGGAGTCCTTTTTGCGCTGATCTCCTCCTCGTCCGGACGCAGCGGTCCGTCCGCCTCGGTGTTGTGGGGAGCGAAGCCGCCGACATCACCGAGCTATCGCTATCATCGCCTCGCTCCCTAACTACTTTATATGATATGGACGGCCTTGCAAATGCAAATTCAAGGCCTCCACCTGCCCTCGTTTCCCGTGAGGATCGCGACCGCGATCCCTCCTCTCCCCCTCCGGGCTCGGAGACCGGGGCCAAACTTATTGGTGTCGGCGCGCGCCATCAGAAGTCCGTGTGGAAAAGCCGTTGTTGTGTTCACGAGAGTCGGCGTCCTGCCGACCCACGAGACAATTTCTGCCTTTCTTATAACTTTGAGATATATTTTTTTGATTAAAAAGTCACATAACTAAAGTTTATATAATAGTTTTTAATGTAATAAACGACAAAATTCACGACTTTTTATTACTGTGATTGTACAGAAACGAGCCTACACCTTCCTCAAAGGCCGGCAACGCATCTGTGACCCTTTTGGTGTTGCGGGTGTCCATGGGCGGCGGTGATTACTTTCCATCAGGTGACCCGCATGCTCGTTTGCCGCTCTCTCATATAAAAAACAAAAAAAATTAAAAAAAAAAATGTTTTTAATCATAGAATGAAAAATATTTTCATTAACAGATTTCTCGGATGAGTACCCCAGCACCATCAGATGAAGCCGAGAGGGGAGATGTAATAATTAGGCGTCCATTATCATCTCAGGAAATCGAAATACCTACAGAACCACCTATTATATCAGAAATTTCAATAGCTGCCGGATCAACAACAACACCTCAGCCTTAGCACGTACCTACACAATCCCAATCTCAACCACTACAGTGTAAGTCGTCAAATGTTTTTAATTATAAACTTTTCAATGTATACCCAGGATATAATTAGAGAAAAATTATGTACGTCGGTTAAAGATGTTGTGATGTCATATTTCTGAATGGCACTCAAATTTTTTTGTGAGAAACACTCGAGTCTAATCCAAGCATGCGATTCAAGTGGATTCCTGAGACTGTACTTGAACATTTTAACCTTTCTTTAGTTTTTATGATTGAAATTTATTTATAACTAGCTTTCCGCCCGCGACTTCGTCCGCGTGGAAGATTTTATCAAAATTGGTTCAGCAAAAAAATTTGCCTAGGTATATGTTAATTCCGGTCCTAATCTGTCTACCCACAAAATTTCATCTAAATCCGTCCGGCCGTATAGGGCGTGAAGAGGTAACAAACATACCTACATACGCACAAACTTTCGCATTTATAATATTAGTGTGATTATTTTATTACTAGCACCTAGACGCGGCCTACTTTGCAGTCCGCATCGCCCACGCCGGGTGCGGCCATCATCTACTGATGATTCATTAGATACTTCTAATGAAATGGATCGGATGGCCCAGCTTGAGGAAAGACGAGTTGCGGCCGAAACAGTGACTGCTCAGGCATTTGCCGATGCAACAGTGAAGCTTGATCGGTGTGCTGCTGCATTGGAGCAATTGTCCGAAGCAGTGAGAGAGGGGTCCACCACAATAGCAAGTGCGCTTTTACAAATAGCTCGAAGCAGAACACCTCATACAAATTAAAATTTATCGAAACTTTGGAATGGTATAATAATTACAAATTTAAATAACAATAACATTCACTTTTATTAATATTAGTTGATAATAATATTATGTAATAAAAAACATCTTTTATTTCCAAATATACCAATAGTGTACCTTACAATTCAAATGTTATAAGAAATATTAGTAGTTTCTTAAAAGAAAAGCTAAAATATTAGGAGGGTTTAAAAAAAGAATTAAAAAATAATTGCTTATTTGTTATTTCTTATCCAAGCCCCTTAAACTGCATTAACTATGTTTATGCTTGTAAATAAAATATATGTTATTAACTATCTTCGAGCTGCCCAGAGCTGCTGAACAAAATTAGCTCGCACTGCGATACCTCTTCTTAGATCAGCAGTTGAAGATCCACCCGTAGGAGGATTATGGCACGGTCATATCGTGACTATCACCCATTCGGTCCATTACTATATCAAGATCAAGAGGGGCCATATTACAGATTTTGTGCAACACACAACATGTATTTAATATTTTGGCGGCTACATTTGGGTGATAGTGTAGCTTGCGGTCCCCTATTCGTATTCGTATTCGTTGGCGGGCCGGTTTCCGCAACACGACGTCTGGATGCGCCTATTTTGCGTGCGGGGGAATACCTAATACTGCCACCGAAGTTCTTGGAGGAAACCGAGCAACTTTGGGATGTTGCCACAGGCTTCGGGGAGAGACTCCGGTCTTCCAAGGTGGGTGGCTCGATGTAAGGCCACCTCCTCGCACTCCAGGAGCACGTGGGCGGCTGATTCTTCGGCCTCCATGCACGCTCTGCACAGGGGGCTGTCTGTAACACCTATATTAAACAGATGTTTGTTGTAATGACCGTGACCTGTTAGTGTACCCGTGACCAAACACAGCTGCGCCTTGGAGAGGCGCATGAGTTGTCGAGTAAGGCGCACACTCCGAGCTGGGATTGCCGCTCTGGTTTGCCTGCAGTCTACCCCTATGGTCCAGTCATTGTTGTGTGGCGATGTAGTTCGCTGATGAAGCCATGATTTGATTTGGCAAAACGGCAGTGGGACGATTGGCTCAGGGCCCTGCACCATCATTGCAGATCCCCTTCTCGCCAGCTCATCCGCAGCGTCGTTGCCCCTTGATCCACTGTGTCCCTTAATCCACTGAAGAGTTATGTCGTTGTGCGAGCACACCTCCATCAGAGATTGGTGACACTCTAAGATGAGCCCAGAAGTTATGCTATTGCAGTTCAGGGCTTGTAAGACCGCCATGCTGTCAGATAGGATTCGAATGGAGTAGTTCTGCACCTGTCTGTTGGCGATCGCTTTCGCTGCTAGTGTGATGCCCATACACTCGGCCTGGAAAACTGTATTATGGGCACCAAGAGGCGATGAGATGTTGATTTGTAGGTCCTCTGAGAAAGTCCCAGAGCCAGTGCCGTCCCTCGTTTTAGAGCCATCCGTGAAGATCATGAGCTCCTTGGAACTCCAGTCTCCACCTGGAGGCTCTTTAAGATGTATTCTGTATTTCTTGTCGAATATAAATTGCTTTGGGATCCTATCATTGCTAGCCTCTATGAGCGGTTGCTCCTTGACCACATCGTTAAGAATGCTAGCGTGATAGCACCCGCTGTCTTTCCAGAGTTTCAGGGTTTTTAAGCGCACCGCTGAAATGGCCGCTTCTTGTTGGATAAACAGGTGGAGCGGAGGCAAGTCTAGCATAATCTCCAGGGCCGCGGTGGGTGTAGTCCGCATGCACCCGGTGACAGCTACACAAGCCAATCTCTGGAAGCTTTGAAGTTTGCTTGCGGCTGTGGATTGGGTTGTTTTTGTCCACCAAACCACCGATCCGTAGCAGATGATCGGGCGTATGACAGTTTTATATAGCCACAGGATGACCTTGGGGCTGAGGCCCCAAGTCCTACCTATCATCCTGCGGCATTGGTAAAACGTGATACAGGCCTTGGTGATTTTACTTTCCAGATGTTTGTTCCAGTTCAACTTACTGTCAAGCACCATGCCGAGGTATTTGACTTCCGTTGATAGCTGGAGCGACGTGCCAAAGAGTTTGGGTAGCAGGTAGTTGCCCAGTACTCGCTTGTTGGTAAACATTACCATTATCGTTTTAGAGGGGTTTACAGAGAGGCCATGGTCCGTGCACCACTTTTCCACGATACGCAGGGCTGCTTGTGTGATATCGCAGAGTACCCCGGCGTTGTTACCAATCACCAGGATCGCTAGGTCGTCCGCATAGCCCACTGTAAAGAATCCCTCGTCATTTAGTCGAGTGATCAGTTCATTGACCACGGCGTTCCAGAGTAGGGGGGAGAGGACGCCTCCTTGGGGGCATCCTCTAGCCACTAATGCTTTCTGTG
Source organism: Oegoconia quadripuncta (assembly GCA_949316235.1). NCBI lineage: Eukaryota > Metazoa > Arthropoda > Insecta > Lepidoptera > Autostichidae > Oegoconia > Oegoconia quadripuncta. The sequence goes on from OX438751.1 coordinate 4,537,000, forward strand.
ACTCTCCCCCGGCGATTTTGACTACACGCATGCGCAGCATGTTTTCGATCCAGTCTATTAATGGGGCGTCCACCTGGTGCTTTCCTAGGGCGGCGCTTATGCTGGTGAAGTTTGTCTTGTCAAAGGCACCCTCTATGTCAATGAAGGTACCTAGGCAAATCGATTTGTTTTGAATCGCTCCCTCAATCCTACCCACCACTGCATGGAGAGCTGATTCCGTTGATTTGCCTGAGCTGTAGGCGTGTTGGTTGCGATGTAAAGGTATGTTGCGTATTGCGTTGTCCCTCAGATATCTGTCACATAGCCTTTCCAGCGTCTTAAGTAGGAACGATGTTAGGCTGATGGGTCTGAAGGATTTCGCATTTGTGTAGTCGCTTTTACCTGGTTTAGGGATGAAGATCACTTCCACTTCTCTCCACAGCTTAGGCACATACCGGTAGGCTAGGCAGGCTTGCAGTAGTGCCGACAGTACCATGGCGAGCTTCACTCCACCCCACTGTAATAGGGCAGGGAAGATACCGTCTGGGCCTGCTGCTTTGTATGGGTGGAAGTTGCTGATGGCCCATTTGACTGTGTCTAGTGTTACAATCCTTTGGGCGACATGCCAACAGGTTTCTGTTGGTGTTAGATTACACTCTGCCCAGTTAGAGTCTTGTATTAGTTGACAGCCTGGGAAGTGTGTTTGAAGTAGGACCGAACGTGCCTCATGACAGGAGCTAGTGAAGGTGTTGTCCGGTTTGCGGAGTGACCCTACCCCTTGAGATGAACCTCCAGCTAGTGTTTTACCAACTCGGTTCGCCTCGGAGCAGGATTCGATGTTGGTGCAGAACTTGCGCCAAGCCGCAGTGCTCCGAAATCTTAAGCGTCTTTTGTAGTGGGACTTGGCTTCCTTATACCTGACCCAGTCTTGGTCGCTGCTGGTGTTCATTGCTCTGTTTAGAAGTCTCCTAACCTTCCTTCGGATGCGCTCCAGCTCCGGGCCCCACCACGACTGCCCTGTTTTGGGCGTCGCAGGTGGACAGGTTACGGGACATGCTGTATGGTAACATTGTGTTATTAAGGAAGTTAGTGTTGTTACCTGTTGTTCAATCTGTTGAGTATCACCAAACCGTTCAGTACAGCTCAGCCTTTCCAGGCGGCTCCCCAGAAGCTTCCTGAAGACATCTCTATCAGTCTTGCGGGGATTCCTACGCGGTGTTGGTGTCGTTGTATAGACTTGAAGGTCAAAGCGGATCCATCTGTGATCTGAGCACGACGCTTCGTCGGATACGTGCCAGTTCGCGACGAGATCTGACGCTTTCTCTGTGGCCAGAGTCAGGTCTATGATGGTTTTACTTCTTCTATTGATGTATGTCGGTGATGTGCCTGTATTTAATACATTTAGATTTGACGAAAAGAGATAAGTTACCAGTTCCTCACCTCTATTGTTGCTGTGTGGCATCCCCCAGAGGGGATGGTGTGCGTTCGAGTCTGTGGCGACGATCAGCTCGAGGTGGTGTCGCTCACAGTGATTTGTAAGCCTCGCCAGGTCTTGTGGAGGTGCTGTCTCGCCGTCCGGCATGTAGGCAGACGCGATGATCACCTCAGGGAGGCTTGATGCTGGAGCTTGCCGGACACTGATGGTGGTCAGATCTCTGGAACAGAACTCTGATATAGTGTATGTCGATATGTTGTTGGGGATGTAAATGCACGTCCTTGGATTAGGCTCAGTGCCAACTATGATCTTACCTCTGATGATGTTGAGGCCGCAAATTCGGTTGCCATTAATCCACGGCTCTTGGATCAAGGCGATGGCCCCGCTGTTAACCTCCAGCCAACGTCGCAATTGAGCCGTTGCCGTGCGACTGTGATGGAGGTTGATTTGAACAGCCTTAATCGGTTGAGAAGGGGACGCCATCGCTGGTGAGCAATGGATCCTCTTCGTCAAGCTTCAGCCCCCCCAACTCCGAAGACCAAGCCTCTTCAGGACCGGCGTCAGAGGATAAATCCTCCGCATCTGCCAGCCCTTCCGAGGAGCCTCCAGCGAGTGTCGCCGTAGCCGTCTCAGCAGCAAGCTGTGAGCCGGAACTGGCGGTGGGGGTGGTGTCCATTGTCTCCGCCGTCCCCTCGTGGGAGGGGCCAGGAACAGAGGTGGACTCCGGTTCTGGGAGGGTGGTGTAAAACTGCCCTCTTTCACCGCGAAACTTGACGTAGACTGACCCTAAGTGAAAGGCCAGCCTTCTCTCCCGGGCTGCGATCTCCTTCGCTATGTCCTCCGGGATGCTGACAACCACGAACGTGTCCTTGTCCGTGGCGTCCATCCGGTGGAGTAGCCATCGGTTGACCTGTGCCCAGCTGTTCTGGCGCAGCAACAGACGTGCTATGACGTTCTGTGGCATGGTTCCGGGCACTAGGATACCACAGATCACCTTTCGGGGCAAGTCTGTCTGCCGTAAGACAGCCAGTTTCCCGTCCGGGTGATCTATCCTACCGATAGCTGTTTTGAGCCAATCCAGGGTGGCTTGATCTTCGCACCACAGTCTCAGGTGACCTTCCCATATACAGGGCTTTCCCCGAAACGTTGGTACGAAGTCACTGTTGAGATCCATCGCCAGTTCGACGATCATTCTCTGCAGTTCCTCCAGTACCATGTGGGCCTGATTACCTAAGCTGCCTGTCGTTGCTGATGTTATGGCAACAACAAGGTCAGCTCTAGCTGCGTCACTGAAGGTGGCGGGTTGGAGCCGTTCCAGGCACGGCCTTTTGTATTCGCCACGAGGAGACATGGTCTCATCGAGTCGAGTACGTTTGGCCGACCTCGAGGCCGCCGGACCCACATTCGATAGGGAGGGGCACTCCTTTCTCGCCTCGCTCCTGAACAGGGGCGCTGGCGGAGCAGAGACCCCGTCCTGATTTGTGGCCGCGCTGGTGCTCGCGGCCTCAGCCCGCTTCTTGCGTTTGATGCGTTTCCGCAGGCTTGGCTTCTGCCGCTTTTTTGCACCAGTGCCCGCGTCACCGCTTTGGCGAGGCTGTGCTGTGTTCGCCCTACCTTTGCGTGGGGGTTTAGGCCCATGTTGCCGAGGTTGGACGGTCTGCCAGGTAGAGTCAAAGCCCTGAAGGGTTTCCGCCATATAGCTCCGCGAAGTGGAGGGCGCGTTGCTGGATCTCTCCTGCACCGCGACCTGTTGCGAATTCGCTTTGACGGGTTCCTTCCAGGCTCTCCTCTGCGATTTGCTACTTGCCGCGATTGGGGACCCATGCTTAAGTGGGCCCCTCGTCGCAGCAGGTCGCTGATTTCCTACCTCGATTGAGGACCCACTTTTGGGTGGGCCCCTCGTCTCAGCAGGTTTCTTCTTTCCTTTGGCGGTGGGGAACCCCTCCTTGGATGGGTCCCCCGTCGCTGTGGGACGATTTTTCCTCGCCTTGGTTTGGGTCCCATCCTGAGATGGGCCCCTCGCCGAGGTGGGTTGGTGTTGGTGTTGTTGATGTAGACGAGGAGCCACAGATTTCTCCGCGTCTCTTCTCGTCGAGGCGTCGCCCTTGGATTTCTCCTTAGGCGCATCCACCTTAGAGTAATTGGATCTGGATTCCATCTTACTTTGATTTTGTTTCATCCCGGTAGCTTCCCACCCTCCACGGAGCCCGCACCTTGGGAGTGCCTCTATAGGTCACTAGGATTACTACCGGGATATAGGTGGGCCAAGTTTAGGTCCAATGCGCGACATCAGGAGCTCGGAGAGAGCGGCTGACAGGCCGATCCGAACCTGTCAGTTGTTCCACAAACCCCTTACTCCCTCAGCATGGCCGGACCATGCCCACAGTGCCTAGACGCTGCGGACCTTGACCCACCTCGCCTGTGGCCCTCTGACGGGACACGTGACCGTTTCCCCCCTAGTGGCTAGTTAGTGGGGCTACCGTTTCGCCTGAAATCGGGACCAAAGAGGGCGTGTTGCCTCCCCTGCGTACTCATCGCACAGGTTTGGCTCAACCCTCCAGGACTCCGTCATCCCTGCTCACGGCGCTCAACTACGTAGGTCCTAACGTAGGTAGATGCTGTTGAGGTAACTCTTGGTGGCCGGGCCGCATCCACATGTCCCGGCCAGAGTTGAGGGGTATTTAGCCAAAGGCTAGGGAGAATTTCTAGGAAGAAAAAGTCCCTAGCGGTCCCCTAATAAGCACCTTCATCTATTTTTCAAGACCCCAATGGCCCGTTCTACAGTATTACGTGCTGAAGCATGAGCTTTGATGTAGTAATCCTCAGGAGACTCTTCAGCAGCATCAAGGATAGGCGTCATCATATACTCTCTCAGAGTTATACTCAGAATCACCTGTGAAGTAGCCATTTTTTCAAATGATCATATATACTTTTTTAGTATTTATGTATTGATTATAAAAAAAATACAGGACTTAACTAGGCTAAATAAAATGGAACAACAAAAACTTTATAGTTTATTTGTGCACTGTTCATCCATCAACTCACATGAGCCTGAGGTAAGGAGACAAAAGTCAGCACAATATGCCAATGTAGACCATGCCATTGTACTCACACACCTCATTTAATAGCATAAATTAATCTATTTCTACATTTACCCTTAATAATTTACATATTTATTCTGTTTATTTATGCATAAACAGTATGCTTCTACCTTACAGTGGTTAATATAGGTACTTGTTGGAAAATTTTGACGAAAGTGATTATGAATTGGCTTACCTAGTTAATAGAAAAATATTTTCCCCTGAAGCTATTAATTCAATCATTCGATTTTAATGGGATGCTGATTCCACACAAAACTGTCATGTGATGCTCCTCCGAAGCTAGCATCTACTGACAGAATGTTTAAATCCGCATCACATATCTGAAACAAAAGTTCAACAATCAAACTTGGACATAACATACTCAACTTTTAATGTGATTGATTTCTAATATAAAATAAATTATGACTTACAATCATTACATTTCACTCACTAGGGCACACAATGGCTACATGGGCTCCATCTATACACCCCAAAACTGCAGGAATGCCAAACTTTTCATAAAAACTGAAATTGTAAATGATATAGACATGTAGGAGTAGGTACATAAAGTAAAATTCAGATCACAGATTACTCAGATAATTCAGATTAAAAATTCCATATAATTAGTATGAGTCCGTATAATGCACGACCAAGGAACGCACAACCAGTAATGCACAGCCTGATATTGTACAGCCAATAATCGGCGACCATGTACTTGAATTATCGGGTCGGACATTCCTCACTGGCTTCGGTTTATCACCCCGTACCGGGAATGCCCGGCCCGGGAATGTACAGCCAATAATTGGAAGCCAAATAATGTACGACCCAATAATTCGCGACCAGTCACTGACTCGAATTATTGGGTCGTACATTATTGGGCTGTGCATTCCTGGCTGAGCATTTTTTGTTCGGGGCGATAATGTACAGCCAATAATGCGCAACCAATACTTGAAGTACATGGTCGTGGATTATTGCCCGTGTCGATATTGTACAGCCCGATAATGTACGACCCGATAATCCAAGACCACTATCACGTGACCTCTTCCTATTGGCTGTTAGGGTTCCGCCATATTGGCAGAAATGTTTCACCTCTTATTCCCATTGGCGGAATTTTATTCCTCCTATTCACCTTAGTCTATGACTTTTTTGGCTTGGAATATAGGGGTCGATTCTAATATATACCCCAAACAACCAACCCACAACTCATAAAAAGCGGTGTATATAAATGTCTCAGAGAAGTAAATGTATAATAATAAACTTGCTAATGGTTTAATTAGTTAAATTTTCGTTATCCAATGAGGCGTTTTCCAGAAGAAAAAATAAATGATTGAAAAAATCTCACTAGACAACGTGAAAAGACGCAAGAATATTTATGTAGATGATAGCATCCAATTTTTCGCTGTAAAGCAATGCATTACTTTAAACAAAATATAAGTTAGAGTAAGAAGGGTAGAGGTGCGTCATACATATACTACACAAGTCTCTGTCCTCCGGTGTATACAAAATACGAGGAGTTGAGACGTCTGTTGAGTCGATGCTTCATTGTTGTTTTAAGGTTTTGATAATGGAAATCAATTATTACCAATAAATGCGGCAGTATCATAACTGTCAAAAGACAACCGCACAGATCCATACATCTGTGTACCAGTTTGTTGTCACTGAAATTAATAAATGTAGTCTTGAACTCTTATTTCAACAGACGTGTAACACACATATTTAGGACTTTAGAAAAGAACAAAACCTGGTTTGAAATATGGTTTGGGGGCCTATGAAATTATATGCTGGCAACACTGACTACCATATTTTCGTCCAAAGAGTAGATTAATACATCCGGAAAAGAAGGCCTGTCTCTACTGTGAAAATCTAGTCATTGGAAAATCTCTCCTCAGAGGCACTATTACCTATTCTGTGTCAGAGGTCAAAATGGACTCGATCGGCCCTCTGGTATGAGGCGGGTGGTACTAATTGTGCTATACGTACTTAGGATGCATTAGAGTATTTTATAGTGAAAAATAAAACCTTACTTCTCACAGATGACTCAGTTTGCAAACATATCCAATCTTTTCTTATAAATGTAAGTAAATGGATATTTAGAAATGTTTGCAAACTAAGCCAATTGTGAGTAAAACTAAGAATAGGTAGCAGCTAATAAAGATCTAAGGATTTAGGATTAAAACAAGTTTTATAATTTTCGAATTTTTATTTAGACCAATACACAATAGTTTCGTAAGAAAAGCTTAAAAATAAAATATACTTAGGCCACTTGTTCTACTAAGAACGAACGTTGGTTGGTAATATATACTTCTTCCCAAAAGTATTATGTTAACATTAATAAACCATGAAATACGTTATAGTAAAAAAAAAATCCTTAACTAGCAACACTCACATATTCAATACCATGGACTTATTATTTAAACAGGACTGAGTACTCGCCGCTGAAAAACGAGCCGAGCAGGATGTGTAATGTAGAGGCCGTTTGTCTCTGTCTAACAGGGTGACCACAATATATTTGTTACTTGGGACAAATGTTGTAATAAAATATTTGTCAAAAAACTTTGGCGTTTTGACATTTGCCGGCGTGAGCCATTTATTTCGCATTTCTTCATTTTTTGGAAAACTGCAATAATAGTACAGTCAGGACCCTAATCAATCACACATATTTGACATATTTCGACTCATTTCAAGAATTCATGGGCATCCTACTTCTTTGATTTACAAAAATATTATTTTTAGCTTACCTGTGGAAAGATATGTTGCAACCACCATAGGATTCACTTGGGCAAGTATAAACGCAACACTTTTTCACCATTTTACTCCTTTTACTTGTTATAATATAACAAATACTTTAAAAAACTTTTAATGCAAAGAAAATTCAAAATCACACCGAACCGCCATGACATGACATGCTTTTCAGGGTTACCATAAAAATAACAAAATCGAAATAAAAATGTATGTTTTCTGTTTGATTAAGAATATATGAAAAGAAATTAATGCGAATGTTATTTGTTTATTTATAATTGTTAAAATAACATAAAAATATAAGTGTTTCAATGGAATTTTTGAGTAGCCAAAACTGTTGATCATAATCATTTTTTTTGCTGGCAAGATGTAAGAACGAGACACACGGCCTCCGTTATTTCTATCTCTCTCGGCTCGGATTTGCCTTTGTGTATGGTGCATCCAATTTAATACCTTATTGCGTTGACATAGTGATCATTTTCCTAAATGATTCTTTTGATAGTTATCAGTCCTGTTTAAATAATAAGTCCATGTTCAATACTCACAATTGTTCCTTTTTACGCAATAGTGTGGAGATTCTTAAGTTATATTTTATTTATCAATTGAATTAAAAAAGCTAATTGTTAGATTTCGACATTTCCTAAGTTGAAATTGAAAATGTCGCAGTGAAGTAGCATTTTTCTTTATAATTCTTATAATTTGTGCATTCTGACTTTTGAAGCTTAAAATGGCAGAATATTGTGCAGCAAACGTTAGTGATGGTGTACAAGTGAAGGGAAGTGTAAATTAAAGTGCGTAACGGAGCTTTCGGGTTCCCACAAGAAGCCGCCAAAATCTTTTGTAAAGCATTCTGACACTTTACTGAAGAATGACTTGACCGTGACTAGACTTGGACTAGACTCTGTATACGCCAAGTATACGACGTATTACTTGTTTTGACTGAGACTGACTTACAAACTGAAGAAATAAGAGAAATAAGACATGGCTGTTATGGGCTAGATCCCTTTGCCTTCTCCTAGAGGAGAGAATGAAACGAAAAAAAAAACGGGTAATATTATTAGACATTATCTGAGTAATCTGTGATATTATTATTATTGTTTGTTGCAGTTTTTGGAGCGTTTGATAATTTAGTACATTTTTGCTTACTTTGGACTTTGTTTATACATATATATACATATAAACTTACATTTGGCGTTTGCAATGGGTAAGTAAGAGTGTTTAAAGAATCATCGACATAAACCAAACAACAAAATACTAAATAGTTAGGCTGCCTACGCACTGGCGACCATGGTCGCCGCGACCTGGCCGCGGCGGCCAGTGAATTCTGGACTTTATATGGCAATCGCTATAGCCCCTACGCACTTAGCGGCCAGCGACCAGCGGCCACCGTTGGCCGCGGCGTCCAATTTGATGCCACGCGACCAGCGACCAATCGTGGCCGTCGAGAACATCACTTCTGTATTAAAATTCATCAGTGCTACCGCATCGGCCGCGGCGACCAGACGTGTAGCTAGCTACAGAGTGATTATTTTACAATGGCCAATTTCGACACGGAAAGGTTCATAATTGAAGTTGAAAATAGAAGAGGCTTATGGGATTTAGCATCAAATGATTACTCCAATAAAGATGTTAAGCGGCAGTTGTGGCTTGAAGTGGTCGATATATTTGGCGGTGAATCGATGGAAGATAAAGAAAAGGCAGAACTTGGTTAGTATTTTATTTTATTATGCCTAAGTAAGTAATAATGCGATGAACTACAATAAACGCAGCAGGTGCTGTAGTAGCATTCGACACGTATATGTGACATGAGTGATTTTTTTTTAAAGTTGTTCCGTTCATTCAAAATCTAAGAAATTTTAGCAAATAGGTAATTGTCAAAAGTATAACTATTTTATTTCTACTATTTTTCGCTTTGCACATGAGTTTTGACAATTATTTGCTAAAATTTCCCAGGTTTTCGTAATGATTGGAATAACTTTTTAAAAAGATTACTCATACCGCATGTGCGTTCGACGCCATTTTGTTTACGGCGCGCAATGGCGGCTCGCGGCGAGCAAGTGCCTCAACGCACAAACTGAGCAGCCGTCGTAGGTACGCACCCATATATTTACAAATTGTGCCAGGGCAAGCGACCATCGGTACTGAAGTAGTTTGCGAATATATCTCGATATTCGGTTGATGTTCTATTTGCTCTATTAGGTAAAGATGCAGGTATTTCTAATAAAGCCTCTGGTACAGTTAACGTGTCCTTGAAATCATATCCGTCTCTTTCTCGCACAAAATTATGAAGCACACATAGAGCTTTTATAATCACAACTGCAAATTCTTTCTTGACGTTTAGGGGTCGGTGAAGAATCTGCCATTTATTGGCTAATATTCCAAATGTACATTCAATATAGCGGCGGGCACGGGATAGTCGATAATTAAAATTAGTCTTTACATTATTCAAGTTTCTCCCAGCATACGGTCGCATCATATGTTCCGATAGTGAAAACGCCTCATCACCCACTAAAACGAACGGCATTGATTGGCCATTTTCTTTGATGGGGTTATTGCTCGGAATATCGAGATCATTATTTAAAAGCCTATGATAAAATACAGAGTCTTTGTAAATTGACGAATCACTGCATTTGCCGTATGCTCCAATATCTACGTAAAGAAATTTATAATTTACATCACATATTGCAAGTAACACGATTGAAAAATAATTCTTGTAATTGTAATAAAGAGATCCCGAATGTTGTGGTTTGATAACTCTAATGTGCTTGCCGTCGATGGCTCCGATGCAATTAGGAAATTGGGCGTATTTTTGAAAACCTTCAGCCGTTTGAATCCACTTATCTCTGGTCAATTGTGGCATCACAATTGGTTTTAATATCTCCCATATTGCTTCACAAACATCAAATACTATTTCCGATACTGTAGGAAGCCCTATACGGTATTCATGACTTATATGAGATAAAGAACACCCAGTAGCCAAATACCTGAAAATAAAATTCACATTAATAAACATAATATTAGTTTTGTAATATGTACCACATTTATTTATTGATTTACAGGCATTACTCTCCAAAAAAGATGGAAAAACCTTAGAGACTGTTTCACAAGAGAGCTGCGCCGTCTTAAAGATGTCAAAAGTGGTTCTGCTGCAAAACGTAAATCACAATACACCTATTTCAACCAATTACTGTTTTTGAAATCAGTGCTGGACACAAACGCAACAGAAAATAGTCTCGAAGAGGCAAGTCAAGAAAATGAAAGTGCAAGATCAGAAGATCTTGAGACTCAACAGTCTGCATCAAAGTCGCTTAGAACAAAAAGGAAGAAAAAAATACCAAACGAAGAATCCGATACAGACCCTCTAATTTCAGTTCTGCATAAGACCATAGCGACTACACAGAATGATTCAAATTGTGACAGACTGTTTCTTTTATCCCTCCTCGAAAGATTTCAAACAATCCCTGCTGCAATGAAGACCAAAGCGAAAATGGAAATCATGGAAATTATAGAAAAATACCAACCGAACTGTACACCTACAACAGCGCGCATAAACTATTCAAGTAATTTCAATACTCTTAACGACCAAGAATATGACCCGCATCGACCGAGTTATTCAGGTTATTCTACTACCAACAGGATATCAGATGATTCAAATTACAGCGATACTCATACTCATTATTCTGATATTTCTCAAAATTCAGAAATGATAGACCTATTTCCCAATTTGAATGATTAATTGTTCACAATTGCAATTTTTTAAGTTATGAAAATACAAATAATTTGATTATCTACTTCAGTTTTTTAATATTTAAAAACATGTTATAAGCAAGCCCTTTTCCTCTCCTTTTCAAAGTCGTAAAGTAGAATACTACTGAACAATAGTTCATAAATTTTTTAAAGTGGCAAAACCTTGGTCACTGAATTATACAGGTTGTTGTGAAAAACACAACAGTGGTGGTTTAGGGTGATTCAGAATCGAGTCTTGTATAATTCAAATTTACAAAAAAATCCATTTAGCAGTTTAAGTAAAAAAAGGCCCTATCACATTATTTTTATTTTTCCTGTACACAATACTCCATTCCGAAACACCCTTTAAAATATATCACGTATTTTTTAAACATTCTGTATTTAAAAAAGAAAAAGCTTACCTTATTGTTATTACTAATTTTTCTTCTGCTGGAATGCATTTCCGATAGTTGTTACCAGTTCCAGTAATTTTTGGTTTTATTGTATCCAGTAACAGGTTAAAAGTATTCGTTGACATTCTCATGTAATTAAAGAATCTCTTCTCATACATTTTTAAATCCAAAAAATAAGTATAATATAATCCTTTAGTCTTTCTCTCGCAAAGTAATGGATGCACCCAAAACTGTCTTTTACGTGAAATCTTCCGTTTTCGTTTTCGTAGTAAATACACAAGCACAGTTAGCGTGATTATCTTCTGCACGTCCATCTTGACACACCCTTGGAAGTCGACTGCAAATTTTTCGGCCGTCCACATGTCGCGCTTGCCTACGCACCGGCGACCATGGCCGCGGCGGCCTGGCCGCGTCTATGGTCGCCAGTGCGTAGGCAGCCTTAAACATTTATTTTTCAGGTAAGCTCCATGTACCCCGTTTTCCTAGAGGCCCTAGGACACGAGTGTACGCTGCTCAGACGGGACGGGGAGACGTTACTCCCGTCTTACATTAACACCCCGACTTGGTCGCCGGCGCACCCCATAACTCTGGGAAGACTTAGGAAGCGTGATGAATGCCCATAATGGGACAGTGATATTTTTGCCATCGACTCTCTAAGAAGATGAATGAAAACGGGAAGAGAGTAAGTAGAACGTAAAGGGTTAGTGCATGTGGTTACCGACGCGTTATAAGAATTGAACCAACCTCTAAAGGAGAACACTTTATACCAAAAACTTTTATAGATTATAAACAAACTCAGAATATTAGAGCAGACCGAACATAATGCTTAAATAGTATGACCACTTTTCATACAAAGTAATAAGCTGCATTTAGACTTGACCTACATCTAGAAATTGGTTATTTTGTCTGGTTTATTAGATTACTATTTTGTCTATATCTAATACCACATGAGTTTATTATTTGGATACAAGCAATATGTTTATAACACACTAACCCTTATGTATAGGGATTATCACATTTGAGATAAATGTAGCAAACCTATGTATGTATGAGAAAGAGGTTGACTTCTCTTTAATGATAGCATTCCTCCCATCCCCCTCAATTAACTTCTGAATCCCCAATTGTAAATAGTTTTAAAGTTTATTATATCTTTTCTGTATTACAATGAACAAATTTGAAGATGTAATATTCAGCTATAAAGCGGCACCAGCGTGAGACTGGGGTAGATCATCTCTAAAAAGCCGTTGATGCTATCAAGGAGAGATTACATCGTTGTGGATGGTTTTGGTGATTACTAATAATCCACTTTTGATTTGCAGGGGCAGTGCTGACGAGGCCATCTACTTTTTTAATTAGTTTTAAGATATTTGTATTATTTAATTTTAATAAGTGCTATGATTGATTTAATATAAGTATTTCTTAATTTGTAAATATCATATCATTTGTATTTTCTTAAATAAATGTACATATATTTTTTAGGCTGTGTATTTGATTTTATGTTCTTGAAAAAGGTCAGGTTTTCTTATGGTGCTTTTTTTCCTGACCTTGTGATCCTTGAAGCATCATTATTTCACATGAGACAAGTACTCAATGTCTATACTTAAGTTCGACACTCACATAGTGTAAAATATATACAGGGCGTCCCAAAGTTATGGGACATGAAGGGGAAGTACCTTAAATATTGTAGATAGTGAATTTTGCTCAAAGAAGACTTTATGTTATTTTTAAAAGTTAGTAATTCTGCATTCATAGATTTTCTAAAAATTACTTGCTTCGGCTGGGAATCGAACCGACTTAAATGTGAAAAAAAAAACACCCTACTTTTATGATGCCAATCGAAAGAATAGCTAAAAAATAATAACTCTGCCTAAGTAACATAGTATTTTAAAAGAAAGGAACAACATAAAATGATTGAGTCAAATTTCAAGAAAGTTATTTATTGCCGACGACGTTCGAAAAGTAGCGATATTATCATTCCAAAGATAGCATTGATTATTCGTAAATAAGTACCCACTTCATAAAATAGGTACTAACATAGTTTTCCTTATTATAAGTGCACGTGTAGATGAAATGATAAAACTTGTATTTCAATACGTCCTCTGTAAGCTAGACAGAAGGCAAATTAAAAACAAAAATAAATAATTTATAATTTGAAAATGGAACAGTTTATGACAGCGTTTGTTTGAATGCATACTTTTTAAGATATTTTAAAAAGAAGTGATATTTTTAAATGTTGTTCTTAAATTTGAAAATGGAACAGTATGTGCGAGCGTTTGTTTTTCGGATATTGATCTGTTTAGTCTCAATTCACTTACACAAGTGTTATTGTGTTAATTTATTGCGAACATGGCATATCAAGTAAGTTTTGATCTAATGGAAGCATATTTTTTGAACGATAAAGATATCTCTAGAAGTTTGCGGTGGTATGGCGTAAAATATCCTGATAGACAAATACCGTCTCGTAAAGTTTTGAAAAGGCTTGTGAACAATTTGAAAACTCTGGGACGTTTCGATAAACGCCCAAGAGAACCACAGCAAGAAAACCATACGATCAACGACGAAGAACTTGGTATTTTAATTTACTTTTCGGCTTTTCCGAAAGCATCGGTGAGAGAAGGAGAACATGAAATTGGAGTTTCAAAAAGTAAAATACACCGTGTATTAAAAAAACACGGTTTTAAGAGTTATGTTGAAGGACGATTGGTTCAAAAATTACTTCCGGGCGATACAGAAAGGAGAAAAAATTTCTGTCTTGATATCCAGGCACGATTGCTCGAAGATCCAAATTTTTTGGATAATATTATTTGGACAGACGAATCTAACTTTAGCAATAACGGTATGTATAACCGCAACAATAATCGTATTTGGTCTAAAGAAAATCCCCTACGAGTGACTGAAACTAATAACCAAGTGCGTTTTTCACTCAACTGTTGGTGCGGACTTTTAAAAAACCGGGTTTTCTTAATCCATTTTTACCAAGGAACCTTGAACACAGAAAAGTATTTAGGAATACTTCAAATTTTAAGGGATAAGATAAGAAACCATTCCGCGGCGGAGCAAGAAAACTTAATTTTCCAACAAGATGGAGCTCCGGCTCATAATAGTCGGAGAGCAGCAGATTTTCTAAATGAATGTTTTCCTACATGGATTGGTACAAATGGACCGATTAGATGGCCGGCCAGATCCCCGGACCTCACACCATTAGATTTCTTCTTTTGGGGATACGTGAAAGATATGCTATACAAAAAGCGATACGAGAACGTAGGCGAGTTGCAAACAGAATTGTGCCATATCACATCGAGTGTTCACCATAAAATGATTAGAAAATCAACAGGCAGCGGGCTCATTAAAAGATTGGCGATTTGCGTAAGACAAGAGGGATCACATTTTGAGCATTTAATTAATTAATTTACAAAAAAATACCTACTTAATTGACTACGGCAGTTTCATGTATGTTTTTTATTTGATTAAAATGATTAATTTCACGTTGTTCCTTTCTTTTAAAATACTATGTTACTTAGGCAGAGTTATTATTTTTTAGCTATTCTTTCGATTGGCATCATAAAAGTAGGGTGTTTTTTTTTTCACATTTGAGTCGGTTCGATTCCCAGCCGAAGCAAATAATTTTTAGAAAATCTATGAATGCAGAATTACTAACTTTTAAAAATAACATAAAGTCTTCTTTGAGCAAAATTCACTATCTACGATATTTAAGGTACTTCCCCTTCATGTCCCATAACTTTGGGACGCCCTGTATAGTATGTCTTCACCTGAAATAAGCTACGATGGATCCTTATATGTACTTATAATTAAAACTTTGCCTACTTATACTTGTATTCAATTATCTAAATACCACAACATACATGTACAGGGTGGGTTTAACAATCCACAAGGTGAATAAATATCAGTATATATCCATCATTCTAAAAATATAGTGTAAAACTTTTTAATTAATAGACGATAGAATAGAAGATGGGAATATTTCGGGGATTAGGGTGAGAAGATTCTCTAGCAAAGTGACAGCTGTCTAAATTCACATACCCCTACAAACTCAACTTTACAGTTATGTGCCTGACAGCTGTTACATATGTTTCTTAGGGCCGACTTAACCTTCACCATACAAGGATTATTTAAAAAAATAATGTTTTTATACCAAGGTAACCGGACCAAATCTAAAATGTTATAAAAAAGCGGCCGCGCAATACATTATACTAACCTTCTAAAAATTACAGAATAATACGTGTTTTGTACAGACGGGTGCACAAGTGGTTAAGTATAAGATATTTATATCTAAATTATAAGATTTATAATAGAATATTTATTTATTAATGCGTAGGTAATAAAAAGTATGGAGTATCTATGTAGATGATGATCATATCCAGATGCGTATCAAGCAAGTCCTAGTACAGCGACGAATGCACTGCAAGCTAATTTTAAAAGTCACAAGGACAAGCGACTGCAGAGAAGTACGAACAAATCATGTCGAATAAAATGCTTCATCTGGATGGCCCTCATAAAGCGAACGATTGTCCAAAGAACCCGAAACTAAAGAAGAATG
Source organism: Oegoconia quadripuncta (assembly GCA_949316235.1). NCBI lineage: Eukaryota > Metazoa > Arthropoda > Insecta > Lepidoptera > Autostichidae > Oegoconia > Oegoconia quadripuncta. The sequence continues at coordinate 4,552,930 of OX438751.1, forward strand.
CTTTGACGTCTTTGGCGATGGCAACTGCAGGCAATCAAGGATCTGGAGAATGGATTCTTGACTCAGGAGCATCTAACCATATGACTAATAGAAGAGAGTGGTTAACGGACTTTAAGAACTTTAGATAAACAAGTTGAGGTAGCTTGTGCAAATGGTGGAATGGTATTTGGTGAGGCTGTTGGGAATGTGGTTAATGAGGAAATGGATATTTCAATAAGACATGTATTACCTATATGTACCCAGATTAGCATCTAATCTACTGAGTGTGAGTACAATCGTACGTAGAAATCTAGTTGTTGTGTTTGACAAATCCGGCTTTAAGATAATGAGAGCAGATGGATATAAGGTTACTGGTGAAGTTTCGCATGCAGGTACTGTAGATAATGTTGTTTATAAGCTACAATACTGTTCACAGGAAGTGGCGTTAGCTGCAACAGCAGTAGCTGATCAGTAGATCAGATGATACTGTGGCACACGAATGGGGCACCTAGGGGTACGGAACCTTACATTACTTAAAAACAAAATGGCACGAGGGGTAAATTTTTCTCATACAGCTTCTAAACTAGAGTGTGTAGCATGTGTCATGGGGAAACAGAGCAAAAAACAGCCATTCAAGAAAACGGGTGCCAATAGGGCAAGTGAGGTCCTAGGGTTGGTTCACACTGATGTGTGTGGTCCTATTAGTGAGAAGTCGTATGGAGGCTACCGATATTTTCTCACATTTATTGATGATCTCACAAGGAAAACATTTCTTTTCTTCTTGAAAAGCAAGGGAGAGGTGTTTGAGAAGTTTGTGGAGTTCGTGAATATGACGGAACGTCAAACTGGAAATAAGCTGAAAATTATCAGATCCGACAATGGCAAGGAGTTTGTTAACAGGCAGATGGATGAGTTCTGCAAGACAAGGGAAATTCGTCATCAACTGACAGTGGAATATACACCCGAACAAAATGGGGTGACAGAACGAGCTAACAGAACTATCACTGAAAAAGCTAGAACTAGAACAATGCTGGAAGAGGCAGGTTTATGCAGACGGGTATGGGCTGAGGCAGTCAATACTGCTGTCTATTTGAAAAATAGATCCCCTACCGTAGCTGTGAAAAACATGATGCCAGAAGAGGCGTGGACTAGAAGAAAGGTAGACCTGAGCTACCTCAAAGTTTTTGGGTGCAAGGGATGGGGGATCCAAAGAGCAAAGAGTTGATACATGTTGGATACTGCGAAGAAACGAAAGGCTACCGCTTAATTAACCCAGCGACAGGAGACCTGCACAAGGGCAGGGATGTTGCGTTCTTCGAGAACCAAAATTACGTGAGCAAGAAAGACGTAGAGCAAACTGTTCCGTTGACAGAAGCTGTCATGGAACTGGATGAAGTTCCAGAAACAATTCAAAAGGAAGTAGTTCCAGATATGAATGTCATACAGGAACAAAATGAGAGTCATGTTATGCAGAGAGAAACAGCTCCTGATGTTATTGAGGTTGATGAAGACGTGTGGGCATATCAATATACATATAGTGTGATGAAGATACACTGCGAGATTACGACAATGAGACGTCGGGCAGGAGGTACCCATTGCGTGAAAGGAAAGCAAAATCGTTTCCAAATTATGTGACTTAACAAGCTGCTACTGTGTCACAAGATCCTTTGACAATTAAAGATGCAAATGCTAAATGGAAAGTCGCAATTGATGAGGAACTTGAGGCTCTCGGAAAAAATAAAACTTGGACACTTGTGGAGCCACCGAGGTCTTATAACGTCGTTGATTCAAATCAAATCAAATCCAATCAAAATATTTTACTTCATAGGATAAAATTATCACTTGAAAACGTCACTATTAATATTACATTTAAATTTACGGCTCATTCACAAAGCTGACTCCCCAGAGAAGGACGAGCAAGCTCTCGGGTTGCTCTTTTAAACAGATTATGGGTTACAATTTGTGATTTCATAATTATATGAATAATAAGACAGCTATGTCCATGCTTGCTTATCATTCAAATAGTCAGTGATTTTGTAATAGCCTTTTGCTAATAATTTCTGTTTTATGATTGCTTTAAATTTATTTAAAGGCAAATTTTGGAACCTTATTATAAAAGCGTATACATTGCCCTTTGAACGATTTACTAACTTTATGAAGTCGGCTAGCATAAACTGATAACTGGTTCTTATTCCTTGTATTAACATTGTACCTATCACTATTTTTAGCGAATAAGGTTATATTTTTAACAAATTCTCATAAATGTATTGAGAAGTCATAAAGTAAACCAGTCTTGCGGTATGAATGTCTGTTAAATTTCTGATTTTTTGGACTGCATACGCTGCAGAAGCGAGCTTTTTCGCTAGTTTCTCAATATGAGGCCCCCACTGAAGCTTAGCATCCAATGTCAGTCCTAAAAAGACAGTAGTGTATACAAGGTCCAATTTATCACCTCGTACAAATATGTCAGTAGGCAGTTGTTTAACATTTGGTAAAGTAAATTTTATGCATTTAGTTTTTTTTTATTTATTTTTTTTAGGTTTTTTTATTTAGTTGCATGCGAAAGAAATCAATGTGTGCTTGAGTTTCATAATTTTTTTTATAATAGAAGTATGCATGTGTGGGTGCATCATGGTGCATTCAATTATGACGCGTAGCTTTTTTTTTATTTGGTTGCATGCGAAAGAAATAGATGTGTACATGATATTTTTTTATATATGTACGTTTTATTGCATGTGAAAAAAGGGAAGTAAGAGCGAGGATAATATTCCTTTAAACAATTTTACATGTTGCATGTGAATACAAGGTGATTGGTATAGTTGTGTAACTCCGCCACATTCTATGTAATACAACACATCATACTTTATGGCTCACGGTACAAAGCCTGAAATAGAGTAGCACCTCTGCCACCGAAACGAGTCAAAGAGAAATATTTGGGTCGCGGCACAAGCCCTTGTCTCATCATCATGTCATCATCCCATTTCAACCTGGATACCAAACCCAATACACGCACCCATTCACATGATGTGCTGTGTTATACTACAAGTTGGACAATGAAATGTGTCGGTCCTAAGCCCGTAGAAAGGAGGACGGCACAACAATACTTACCTATTTTTATTTCTGCCAGGATTATGAAATTTATTTTTATAAAAGAGGCATGCTACTTATTTAATTTAAAACAAATTCTGCTGTAGGCATATAAAGCGCATGGAGAAATAGTTATGAGAGCGAGGTTAGGTAATATTTTTCTACAAATTCCATGACAAATATGTATATCTCTATTCATATTCTGATTTTCTTTACAGCTCCAAAACGGAACGTGAAAATGTGACCACATATAAAATTTTTTGGACAAAATAGTGTCAGTCACTCAATTTTTTCTAGACTCCAACAAATTTACTACAACAGTAAAACAACGGGCCCTTGGGATGTGGCAAAGAGTATAGTAACTGTCCTAATGTGGCAGCTTTACTTGCCGCGACTATTTCAGCCTCTGTGGTTGTTATCGCCACGGATGCCTGTCTTATAGCCCGCAGATTACACCAGTTGTAAAACGTCCTGTTTGAGTACCATAATCTGCATCACTAATGCTTTGTAATTGTTTAAACTTTTAAACCTCTCGGTTTATATATCCTATACCTGAGTGGGAGGCGCCGAACCAAATCTGCTAGCGCTTGTGGCACCACCATGTTGAAGACTAGAGGTGCATCGATCTTGTGTTATCGCTATATCATTTACTAATCTTACTAATATTATAAATGTGAAAGTTTGGATGTTTGTTTATGTTGCTCAATCACGGCGCAACGGATGAACGGATTTGGATGAAATTTGGTATATACGCAAAACATACCCTGGATTGAAACATAGGATATTTTTTATCCCGACAAAGTGAGTAGTTCCCGCGGGAAAAACAAATTTCCGTGATAAAGTCATCGAATGCAGGCGAAGCTGCGGGCGGAAAGCTAGTTACCTATATGTGAATTATGGAACGATACGAAGGTGTAGGTATTTATTATGTTCTTTGAAAAGTAAATAGAGCTGTATTACCAATAAATTAGGTATATGATTTATCAGTAATACAGCTCTATTTACTATAATACTATTTAGTATGTATGATGATGTAAAGGTATTTGAAATAAATAATTTTGTAAATATTTAGTTTTTTATTTACAAAAATTGTCAAACCATTACAATAGTAGCAAAGAAAACCCAGTAAATAGCGACCCCAAACCATACCATTTTATATGCACCTTATACGTACATAGACACACACAGTCATGTACATAGATACATAATAGGCAACGAATTAGATATGTATAATAGGTCTTTAACTACACATACAATACAATTTTCTAGTTACAATTAAAGGACCATGGGGGATTTTGTATGGACCCCGTCCCCACCCTACAACAGTCATAGGACACGTGTCAATTTGTTCATTGCGACCCAAAAAAGGATAAAGTACCTGTTTTAGTAGCAAAAACTATTGGGTTTATTTATAATAAAAAAAAACTTTTCGGTAAAAATATATTTATTTTTAAACCAAAATAATTTTTTTCACAAACAAATATGCTTATTTCACATAAACAAGGACGATTCTATATAATAAAAAAAAATACTTGGTTCTCAAACTGAAAATCATTGAGTAGTAATAATAATGCTTAAATAATATAGGTAACTATTAACTCATTATTACAGCCAAATCTAAAGTGTCAAGCTTGATGTGCTCTTGACTGCACTAATAATTACATTAAGTCGTCTATTACAATATTATCAAGCATTTGTGCTGGTGCATTAAAGTCAATATGACGCCCTAACCCCATGTACCATACAATGGATATTATGTGCGCACAACTTCCCACAGTGCGATTGCCTGTAAGGCAAGTGCAGTACCAATGAGCAATAGCATGTCTGTCAGTCAAATCCCGGTCTATTAAAATATAACTATAATAAATACGGGAACGGACATGGCGCGACTGAATCCGTACTCTGACTAGCCAAACATTATTTAGCAGGATATTGCATCGCGGTAAATTGTTTAACTCGTTATCACGGTATAATTCTATATTATAAAGGCCATCGCGAAGGTGCTCGGCGCAGTAAGACTTGGCAAGCTTAATGTGATAGCTCCCTAGCGCGAAAAGAAACACTTCATCTTCAGATAAACGTGGGAAGTCTTCGAAGTTAGGAATATTTGCTTGCATGGCTTCAAAAGGCACTCTCTGTCTGTTAAGATTTTTCATATGCACATAATCATGCAAGTGATTGGACATGTTCATTCTAGAATGAATTATATTTACAATCTCGGCGGCGAATCTGTTGTCAACAGCGACTCGATAATAAGCGTTTATTATGGCCGCTGCAATTTTAAAGTCACAGAACATATGACTTAATGCACGATTAAAATACGTTTGACGCAACAACCTGAACCTATTCTTAAACTTGCCGTTGACCGCCTCAACAACCCATCTGCAAATCGTAACCAATCGGGACTTATTTGCCTGTTCTGTTGTCAGTTGACTAGCGGTCCGGTCTTTTGTAGGTGGCATGTGGACTTCATAGCCACAAGACTGGATTACACCAATGCTGTCTCTAAAGCCCCTATCAACTATAAAAACATCGCCACTGTTTAAAAACCAATGCAATGGATTTTCTTCATTCATTATTGACTGCATAATGGTAGCATCAGATGTTGTAGCCCGGAATGGACCAAGTACCTACGTCTATTATGTAGCCATCACTGCTCACAATTATAAAAGGTTTTAAAAGATTTCGAAACTTGTGATGGCTGTAAGATTGGCGCTGAAATAAAAAATTGGAGCTTTTTTCAATATATATGTACGTTCCATCTAATATCAAAATAGCTTTAGTATTTTGCTCATCACCAAAAAACTCTTTAGGAATCAGTAAGTTTCTTTCTAGAACATTTTCTCTAGACAGATGATCTAGACCAAGATGTCTATTAACGAAATCTTGTGTCAAACATTCTCTCGCTATTTTTAAATGGTCTTCAAATGTTCGACGTGACATCCCAAACAATGTTGCTAACCTTTCATTGCTTTCACCAGTCCTTAATTTCGTCATATAGGCCCCAAGAACTCTCCGCGGATGTCTGTGTCTCTCAGCTAAGCTGGGTGTTTCCAATAGCATACTATTAAATTGCTCAATAGTTAGTCCAGTCCAAAAATGAAGCTCATGGGCATCCAATCCAGTCACGGAATCAAAGCTTAATCTAGGAGCATTCATGCCGCGAATTAACATTGTTGTCATGTCCGAAACAAGCTCAGCGTTGAAATAATTCGTCACGTTTACATTATCCAGTAATTCGTCCCAAATAATATTGGACAAATGATCTTTACACAGTCGTGTACTAGGTGGAAAATATAAGCTGTAGTTACAAATGGCGAACAGTCTTATAGACGCGGGGATTCGCCTCAGATCCAGATTTCTGCAATGCCTATATAAACAGGTTCGCGAAGAATTAGGAGCTCTTACATACTCAGGGACGAAGATTTCATTTGGTTGGGCGCCTTCAGCTGGATTGTTGACATCGACAACAACATTTTCGTCAGGAAGGTCTTGTCGATTGACATCATTGTTGGCTCTTTGCCAGCATCTGTGACATACAGCCATGATGTTATTGAAAATAACCTGGAATAAAAAAAAATACATTTAATATCCTATCACAATAAATAAAGATATCGTAGGACTAGGTTGCAGTGCACACAGAATATCTACTTTCTTACGACGATGATATAATGCACACCCTACGTTATATTATTTTTACAATGATTATTGTAACTCATCGTAAGCACTGTTAGACAAAGAAAAAAATGACATTACTTACTTACCTCTATTAGTCCATTTTGATAAATATAGTCAGCCACCGCTGGTGAACTTTGTGGCAAAGTATCTTCCAAAATGTGTCTTCTCTGCCTTAGGACAGAACGCGGACACATAACACATCGGCGTCCTGTATCCATAATTGTGCCAAAATGTTCTCAAAATCAAAGTCCTTTAACGTGCCAAGGTCAATCACAAAGATATTCTCACAGTCCGGTAAACAAGCAAGGGTCGTTGTGCGTCGTAAACAAGCCGATAATGATAACCACGTGCGTAGCGAATAACAAACGAGTGACGACTGCGACTACCTGGCTGGTCGGTGCGTGTGCGGCGATACCTGAGGGTTGAGGGAGGCAGGGGAGGGGTAGGAGACGCAGGACCTCTGTGCATGTCTCGACAAGCCCAAATCGGTTTCCTGTACCTACGCTATTAGCGTAGGTATAATTATTTTATGCGCAATCTAATTAAAAAGGAAAAAAATATATAAAACAACAATGTATCATTAAACCTAAACCCCGCGTATTTGAAGTACGTCGCCATAATAAAAAAATGTCTATCCTACTAGATGCTTCAAATGACACTTATTTCAAATCTGTTGGATGGTGGGGACATTTCTTCCCATCGTCCTTTCAAATAAATCAAACAATTATACAATTTACGTCGTGTCTACATACGAAATAAGATTACAAATGTTTATTATCTATAATTTAAATTCAAAACAATAATAATAATTAATTGATTATGAATAGGTAAAAATAAATAATTTGAAGTTACGGGTTATTATTTAGTTTTACCATATCCTACATTACCTTACCCTTGCACACATGGCTTTCTTTGTGATTTGACATTGTAATTCGTATGAGTAGCTAGTGACACTAATTTATTACAGAAATTGCGGAGGATGAGGATGTGGTTTCCACATTCCACTGTTTCAACTGTAACATCTGAATATGGACGAGCCTGAAATATTTTCCAATATATACTAGTCTCCATCGGAGATAAGTCGACCGTATAAATAATGCCATACATTTTGATGGATTTTTTTAAACCCTCCACAATTATTTCGCTTTCCATATTATTAGACGCTCCTTCAAAATTTTTAAAGCAATGGTGTTTAACTTCAATTCCTTTGCTGCAAAACTGCAGGTACTATAAATACTTGTTTTTAACTCCCAAAAATAATATTTTGCCATTTTTTTCCCCTATGATCGCTGCTGCGCCAGATAATGCTAAATAATTCTTCTTATATGAGCGTTTGCACCAACAACGATCAGCAATAACATCTATAATTGGGAGTCCATTTTTTACACTGCCTTCTTTTACTGCCCAATGCTTCTTTTCCTCTGCAGCTTCTAGCATGGATTCTGTGAACAAAGGCAAACATTTGAATCAAAATTTATTAAATAATATATAGAAGAAGAAGAATAATATATAAAATTACATTAGTTATCGGGCTAATACGTCTGATAGATTTTGTATTTTGAAGTTGTAAGAGATGCTATTTGGATTAAACACCCCTAAGTATACTTATTGTAACAAACAGCCATTCTTACCACTCAATAATTTGTCCCAATGCTTACTGCAAGATTCGTGGCTCTTCATATAGGTATCGACAGATATCCACGGTAAATTCAGTGACGACAGAAACTCTTTTAAATTGTGAATGCTCACATTCTATAGAAACAGTTTCTGCAACAGCACATCTATTTACGTCTACGTAGTTTTCTCCTCATTCGTCATTCTCAATCACAAATTTTTGGTTACATAGACGACAACGAAATGTAAAGAGGCCAATTTGCATTTCACTATTTGCATTTCTTTGATACCACAACCTTCCTTTAGGACAGTTACTATACTCTTTGAGCTGCCAGTTGGTGTGGATTACGTGATGTGATGACGAAAGCTCTGCCTAGGCCAATCTTTGTTCCTTGTATAGAAGCCCATGGCCTTCATTTAAGGCTCTATGCATCAAGGCGATGTTGCTACACATAATACAGTAATACACAAAACACGATAGAACTCCCCAACAAGCTCCAACAAGTGAAGTAAAGTTTGAATTCACTCTGTTTATTTCATGTTTATTCTGTGAAAAACAAAAAACAAAGTTTATGGTTGGTCTCCTATTATGAAAACCTACAAAAGAAATTTGACAGTTTCGACAGTAAAAAAAAAAAAGTGGATCCCAATTAACGGGTCGTACGTTACATGGTTGCGCATTATCAGCCCGGTCAAATAATGTACACCCAATAATGCGCGACCCATAATGCACAGCCAATAGCCCGTGACAAGTGGCTTCCGATTATTGGCTGTACATTATTTGCACGGACCGATAACGCACAACCAGTAATGCACACCCTGATATTGTACAGCCAATAATCGGCGACCATGTACTTGAATTATTGGCTGTGCATTATTGGTTGTGCTTTATCGCTATGGACAATTTTAGAACAGAAGCGGAATGCGCACCCAGATAATGTACGCCCCGATAATCGGCGACCATGTACATGGATTATTGGCTGTACATTATTGGTCGTTCATTATCGGGTTGGGCTTTATCATGGCTGTGCATTATTGCCTCCCATTAGTATCACTTTGAGTTTGGGGAAATTTAATCCACTTTTTTAATATTTGGCTGGGACATCAGTGTTCCCTAACTACCACCCAAAAGCCTTTGGTAAATACCGGTGGCGAAGAATAACAGTGATATCTGCTTCAAAAGTTAGAATGCACAAATTATAAGAATTATAAAGAAAAATGCTACTTCACTCGCCGAGTTCCCGCCAAAACGCCCCGAATTTAAGTTTTGACAGTATTGTCCAAAGAGATTTTGTTTCGTTTCAGTCTCTCCTCTAGGAGAAGGCAAAGGGATCTAGCCCATAACAGCCATGTCTTATTTCTCTTATTTCTTCAGTTTGTAAGTCAGTCTCAGTCAAAACAAGTAATTCGTCGTATTCTTGGCGTATACAGAGTCTAGTCACGGTCAAGTCATTCTTCAGTAAAGTAGCAGAATGCTTTACAAAAGATTTTGGCGGCTTCTTGTGGGAACCCGAAAGCTCCGTTACGCACATTAATTTACACTTCCCTTCAACATGTACCCCGCTGAGGATCGAACCCCCGACATCCAATTCGTAAACCCAATGTTGTTTACATTGATCCACGGAGGCTTTTGAAATATATCTGCCGGCACATCAGTCTGCATCGGCTCACCGATAACTTGAGCCGAAGCCATGTTGCTATGTTGTATGTGCCCTATTGCGGACGAAGTCTCGTCATAATAGACACAGGTATACTTTTTTGAGCAGACCTCACCTCGCTAAGGAAAGACACGAGATCGTATTGTTTGCTGATGACACTTCTTTAATATTTAAAGTTGACAGATATCAATTAGCATATGACGAAGTGAATAATGCTGTCTCAAAAATAGTCGAATGGTTCACAGTCAATAACTTGCTCCTTAATGAGAACAAAACGAAATGTCTTAGATTTTCATTACCTAATGTTGAACAGGTTGCCACCAAAATAAGAATTAAACATGAACAGTTGGAACTTGTGGACACAACTGTATTCCTTGGTATGACTTTACATTCTCGGTTACAGTGGGGACCCCATATTAAAAAACTAATGAAAAGACTCAGTTCTGCCGCATATGCTGTTAAGAAAATTCGAAATATCTGTGATATTGAAACAGCGCGCTTAGTCTACTTCAGCTACTTTCACAGCTTGATGTCATATGGTATCTTGCTGTGGGGAAACGCTGCTGATACAGATAGCATATTTCTCTTACAGAAACGAGCTATTCGTGCAATTAATAAATTAAGGTCAAGAGATACATTAAGACAAATATTTAAAGAAATTAATATTTTAACATTTTCGTCACAATATATATATGAAAATCTTGTATATGTTAAGAGAAATATATATTCATTCCAGAAACATTGTGACCGACATAATGTCAATACAAGGAGCAAAAATCAATTAGCTGTACCTTTCAGTAGACTTAGTAAAGTTAATAAGTCATTCAGAGGTCAATGTGTGCGCTTCTACAACAAGGTTCCCATGGATATACGGAATCTTCCGCTTAATAAATTTAAACTTATTATAAAACAAAAATTATGTAAAAAGGGATATTACAAAATTTCAGACTATATTAATGAAAGTAATCCATGGGATTAAACGGCTCCTCTACACGATATATAAAGTTGTTGTAACCTTTCTTGATTGTACATGATTTATTGAAAAGAGACAAACCCTCTGAGTTTCTCGCTAGCTCTTCTCAGTAGTGGTCGCGTTCCGAGCTAGTGGTAGTTTAAAAAACAAATGACGTTCATAAGTGCATATTGTATTGCCTACATGAATAAATGATTTTCATTTCATTTCATTTCGTTGGTAGGTTTGAGACTGACTTGACTAAACCGAAGAATACGATATGGCTTATATGGATACTTTGTATACGCCAAGTACCTATACGATGAATGACTTGTTTTGACTGACACTAATGTGAAGAAAGAGAAATAAACATTGCTGTATGGGCTTTGCCTTCTAGGAGAGGAGAATTTTAAAAAATCGTTCCTAACCCACAGATTACTCAGATACCTAACGGCTTTTTGGCGGGAACTCGGCGAGTGAAGTAGCATTTTTCTTTATAATTCTTATAATTTGTGCATTCTAACTTTTGAAGCTTAATAATGGCAGAATATTCTGCGGCAAACGTTAGTGATGGTGTACAAGTGAAGGGAAGTGTAAATTAAAGTGCGTAACGGAGCTTTCGGGTTCCCACAAGAAGCCGCCAAAATCTTTTGTAAAGCATTCTGCCTCTTTACTGAAGAATGACTTGACCGTGACTAGACTCTGTATACGCCAAGTATACGACGAATTACTTGTTTTGACTGAGACTGACTTACAAACTGAAGAAATAAGATAAATAAGACATGGCTGTTATGGGCTAGATCCCTTTGCCTTCTCCTAGAGGAGAAAATAAAACTAAAAAAAAAAAAAAACTAAAAAAAAATCAGATACCTAACCTAAAAAACGGAAAGTGGAATGGACAAAATGATAAATAATATAGGTACCTGTCTAACGGATGTACCTACGTAGTGATTAAATAATAAATAAATTTTTCTCTTTAGTTACTTTCATAGCGTTGTAACTTGTGAAATTTGTTCGAGGGTTGTGCTCGAAGATCTTTCGCAATGGGAGTTCGAGGTTTGACCACCTATATAAATTATAATCAAGACTCCTTTCTTCAGAAGCATTTCCTTCACGATTCAGCTCTGGTTATCGATGGTCACAGTCTCTGTGCTCAACTTTACAAGTCGCTCAACACATTCTCGGCCTTCGGAGGAGACTATGACAAATTTGCAGCATACATTAGAAATTTCTTCAAAAATCTGCGCAAATGTAACGTAAAGCCTTATATACTATTTGACGGCAGCTATGAGACTAGAAAATTAAGGACTGCCTACCAACGTTTACGGTCAAAGATCAATGGTGCTTCGAAATTGGATCCGGTTACCCAAGGCACTTTGCAAATATTTCCATTCCTACTACGAGAAGTTTTTAAAGAAGTTCTAACAGAAATGAATATATCATTCACAATATGCGAATTTGAGGCTGATGATGAGATTGCTGCTATGGCCAGGCATCTCGAATGCCCTGTGCTAAGTTATGATTCAGATTTCTTTATATACAATGTCATGTATATACCATTTAATACATTAGAATCTAAACCAAAGCCATTGGAGGAAAATGAACATAGAGTGTATGCTTTAGAATGCAAACTGTACAAAACAGAACATTTGACTGAACATTTTGGTGGTCTTAAAGAGGAAATGCTGCCGTTACTAGCAACACTGCTAGGCAATGATTTTGTTCAGAAAAAGGTTTTTAATAAGTTCTTTTCACAATTAAAACTCCCTAAAAGCAAGAAGATGAAGAACGAACAGCAGAGATGTATTCACGGATTGTTTAAATGGTTACAAAATGAAACTTTTGATTCAGCCATTGCCAAGATCCTGGGGCGTTTAAAAAAATCCCAAAAAGATAAAGTCTTTTATATTATCAAGCGGAGTGTTGCAGGATACAATAGGAGACATTGTGAATCACTAAAATATTTCAATATAGTAGACAAATTATTACCACCAAAGGTAGATTTGCACTTGCCAGAAATTTTATCTGATATACCCACAGATAATTCTCAAACTGAGTTTTCAAATAGTGAGACAACAGATGACAGCAATGATGATGATTTATCAGAGGATAATGGCTCCATTGCTGATAAACAAGAATTAGGCGTCCCTGATTGGTTTGCTTACAAAATTCGTCATAAATATATACCACAATCATATTTAAATCTTTACACCCACCATTTGCATTTCTCTTCCCCCCAGGCTGAAGATTTTAAAGATCATGATTCATTTCTTTGTACATTGCCAATGTTAAGGTATGCTTTTGATATGCTTACTGATTTTGACCATGACCATTGTGTTTATGTTAGCAGGGAAAGCGACTGCAACTATAAAAGAATTCTTATTGGAAGAGAATATGCAGTGCCAAGACTTTTTGACATACCATTTTGTGAACTATCTATTGATGAATTGAAATTATGCTTTAACTATTTTATCAAAGACAAACTCCCAATTTTAGATTTGAATGATATAGATTTATTACCAAGTAATTTTCAGTTGTTAATGATAGCTCTGTTGTGGTGGGTAACTAATTGCAAAGTGACCCTAGGCCATGTCCACAGTTTGTTGATCTCCTACATAATGTTAGAGGTAATAGATGAAAAAACTGGTACTTTCCGGGGGCACAATCACTTCAACAACAAATTTTCTAAAAAGCTTGAGGAGATGAAGAAGGCAACTCCTGCTTTTAACAAAACTGATGAAAATTGTTTATATCTAAATAAAAATAAAGTTCAATATGAAGATTGTCTGCTAGCTGCCAGCATACTTTTGAAACATTTTGAAATGGATGAGAGTATTAGGAGAAAGCCAAAAAGCTATGACGTGAAGAAGATGCATGGATTTGCGCAATTCCAATGTTGTTTGCACCAATTGAATTGTCTAAACACATTATGTCAACACCCATTTGAGAGTACCAAGTATTCTAAATGTTTTAATGGTACATTTGCATATAATATTGCATTGAAATTAGAAAATCAGGTAAATCCTTCAGAATTCCTTAAACAGTATTTGAAGGGTTCCAGTTCTGTTTTGATGTATTACAAAAGTTTATGTGTAATATATGAGAGATGCGCTGAACGAATGTCATTGACGACCACTGAGGGATTCAAAAAGAAACGCAGGCGTCGAAGAAAAGTTGATATTGATGAGGAATTAGCTTTCATAATTAAAGGATTTGAATCTGAAGTAATAATATGAAGTTTATAACATAAAACAAGATTATTTTAATTAAAATATTTTCAATAGGTATTTAAGCTTTTTTTTAAATCAAAATATTATTCCACTTCACTTTTACTTACTTTATCATCAGGTTTATATCTCCTCTCCTCTCCTGTCACTAGGACTGTATTAAAATAAAATCAAAAATGCTTTATTTTGTAGGTACACAAGGGTACACTTAAAATAGTCAGATTTTACATTTTTAAAGATACTGCTTGTTCAAAAGGCAATTTTCCCCTGAGAAGAACAAGCAAGAAACTCGAGAGGTTGCTCTTAAAAAAAAAAAGATTTTTTTATTACAAAATTATTAATTAATATTTTATATTATAATATTTCACTATTATTTGTGAAATAGCCTGGATAGGTCCATGAATGTTTATCATCTAAATAATCTGATATTTTATAATATGCTTTCTCAGTAAGCTTCTGTTTTATTATTATCTTTAAATTTATTGAAAGGAAGATTTTGTATATCAACAGGAACCTTATTGAAAAAGCGTATACATAACCCATTGAATGAATTACTGACTTTGCGGTAGCACTTATGTGACCTGCAAGTTTATCTTTATTTCTTGTATTGACTATTGTATTTTTGTAAAACAAAGATTGTATTTATATCCGCGGCATTTCCCCACAGCCAGATAGCACAGCAGTATGGGTCTTAATCCACCATGTGATTCCAATGAGGATTGTTGGATTTTTTTGGAGACCTTTGGCTATCAGACAGCCAGCACTGTAACTTGACTGCCTTAATTATATGAAATGATTATGTATTGTTGTTAACAGGGTTTATTCGACACAGCATTTCATACCAACTGTCAAGACCAAATTTTTCTAAATGAATATACGATTCTAATGAACTTTATATGTATAAGCAGGACACATAGAGCCTACAATTTGTTTGATTTTAGTGCCCTGGGGGTATCGCATCATTATCAACAACCACCTGGCTTGTACGTTAGTACTGTATTAATTCTGTGACATAGATCTAAAAAGTTAGTAGAAAACATTTTCAAAATATTGAATTTGAATAGGTATATTGAATTTTTGTTATTTCTATGGAAAACTTAAAATCGCGGTATAGCGTATGTCCCATACTCGACGACGGTCGGGAGCACCAGGGGGGGCACACTTCAAATGTCATCAATTTTCATTGCAGACCGCGACCTCTGAACTGCGGTTGACGAACTAACCGTTATTAGTGTTCTGTGGCCGCAGCCGCCATCTTACCGGTGGATGATGTCATGTTGAGCTCTCAGTCAACGTCGATTTCCTTTTGAAAGTTTTTGTAAAAGTTCAGATTTTTGTTAATTTTGTTGTTTGTTTTTGTTATACTTGTTTTTCATAGCTAATTTAAAGAAATTAGTTATGAGAAATAAAAATTTCCTCATAAACAACAATACCTATTTCTAAACCCAGTTTCTACCTATATAATCAGTGTACGTAGGTATGTATAGATAGATTTAATTCCTCAACCAATCGCTGGCAGCAGCACTGTCTATACATGCAAATTTAACCACGGAGTTGCCACTCTTTCTCGGTAAATAGTTACTATACTCTTTGGGGAGCACTCGCCTTGCTCCGCGACAAAGCCGCGGGAAGGTCCCTTCAAGATACGAGTGAAAGGGACAAGCAATTAACAATTTTAATGTTTTGATAAAAACGGCCAACTTTTTTAATAATCATGAATTCTTTTAGGCTTCTCGAGTACTGAGTTTATAGCCTGATGCGTGTTCGGCTGTAGATGCTGGTAAAAGTTTATCGAATATAGTCTATATATCGAATATATATAGATAGTCATCCGCTCATCCATCAATGATAAAGCTGGCCCCTTCACGACCATCATAATTCTTAATTTCGAATTTTCTTTTTTCAAAGAAAATGTTTCGCATTTCACATACATGTCTTGTCTATGCGCTATGACCTCGCTTCTGTAATATCACTACCTCTTATTAACTTTACACCTAACTCTTAATAAGTGCTTGGCGGCGGAATTAGACGAATACCTAATCACCTCCTCCTAGCAAAGCCGAAAAGGTCTACTACCATACTCGAAATCTGAGAAGTTAGTATGTAAGCAAGTACCTACTTACTTACGGGTATTTAAGAATACTCGAAATCTCACAAGTTAGGTAGGTACCTATGTCGGTAAGCAGTTACGTTTATTTAGGGATAGGCACCTACTCGGAATCCTATAGTAGATATATAGGTAAGCAAGCACTTAGGTGCCTACGTGTATTTAGTTGTAAATCTGACTAATTGTGACAATTTTTATGCGGTACATTTACATAGATGCAGCGAGATTTTATTCAATTATTAAATAAATATCCTTGGACTATACACAGCGCCATTTAGTTCCACACTAAGCAACTAGATGGAGGATTTCGACGAACTGTTCGGTGTATAGTGGTTAGCAAATCTGACCACTATACCAAAAAAGGTTGCGGGTTCGAATCCCGCTAGGGGCATAATGTTTGTGTGATGAATACGGACATGTGTATACCTGAGTTATGGATGTTTGCATATATAAATGATTTTTTTATACAAAAAAACATAAATATGTAGTATATCAACCATCTGGTTTCCACAAGACTAGCCTATAGTTACTTACTGTGGAACTAGATGGCGCTGACTGAGTGTATGTCGAAGGATATTTATTATTATTAAGGAGACCAGATGGTTGATATATTACACAAATAGATATTTTTTTTTGTAAATAATTACATATATTCGTCGTCGTCGATCGTCGCGGCCATTACCTTTCTTGAAGCCGACGCACATTGTTATGTTTTAATTAAATGTTCTAAATAGTTACAATTAAACTGCATTTCATCAAAATTCGGTGTTTATTTGATAGGCACCTCAACATTGAGTGGGTTTAGGTCAGGTTCTTAGCCATGTATGATGAAAATCGGTTAAGCCTTCCCCCTACATTTCCCGACCGACCGGTTGGTTAGGTCATCCGTCCACTTTGTGAGTGCGGACCTACACTGCGCTGGCCGGTGCGTGGTCTTTTTTTTTTATCCACAACGGGTTAGCACTTGATCCCAATCACTCCTGATGTTAAGTGAAGATAAGGCCGAAGGTGGTAGCGTACTGACCCGGAAACCCCATCTTATTTGGGGTACTGGCTATCTTATCTCTGACAACCGGAACACAACAATGCTATTAACATTGCTGTTTGGCGTCAGATTTAGATAACATGGTGGTAGCCAGCCAGGCGGACATTTAATAAGCCCTACCACCAACCAAACCTAGTACTAAATATGTACCCCGCTGGGGATCGAACCCGCGGCCTCCGAAACGTAAACCCAATGCTGTTTACATTGAGCCACGGAGGCGGTTGAAAACTCCTCACCGACCATTAGTTGTTCGAGCTATGTGCCCTGCCTACTGCCAGTTATATACATACATAAAGTGACGCCTGGTTCCCGTGGAGGTAGGCAGAGACTACATACTGCCACTTCCACTTACTAATCCGTTGGGTTATGTCAATGACTTTCAGATTTCCTGATTCGATCACGTGTGAAACGCCGAGCATCGTCCTCTCCTAGCTTGTTTTTTTTCTTGCCAGTAATAAAGTAGGTACTCTACTTGCATAAATAAAGCTTTTTGATAAAACGTTATCTATATATTCATATATAAGTAGTGTTTTTTCACAAGAAATCAGATAATCACTTATTATTATGATATATACATATACATAACAGACAATTGAGCAAACAAATTCAATGGAAGCGATGACTTTGCATGGTTATTCGAGAACTACTTGTACTTAAAAATAAAAAAAAAACAATAACATCAATTGAGCAAAGAAATTCAATGAGAGTGTTGGGTTTGCATGGTTTTGAAAAGTTTGGATTTTGTGGCTCCTAACTTCGCTCAGCTCCGACGTTATTGATTTCTCGGTGCTCACACCTGGTCATTTTCTGACTCTAGAAACCTTGTCGATTCTTCCGGAGGAAAACTTTGTCGATCAGAACATTAGTGTTCTTCACCGCTGGAAGTTAATTCAGAAAATGCACCAGGATTTTTGGCGCAAATGGCACGTTGAGTATATCCATACGCTGCAACAGAGGGCGAAATAGAATAAGGATCACGCTGAGATAGCGATTGCTTATTGTTAATGAGCAGTGTAGTTCTCTAGTGGAGTATGGGACGTAGATGCTCTACATCCGGGGGCTGACGGGATCTGTAGAGTAGTCACGGTTATGAAGGCGTCTGGCATATACAAACGGCCTATCGTAAAATTATGTCCTCTACCTATTTATCATTAGTAAACAATGTAAGTTTTCGTTTTTTAGGTACTTACGTTAGTTAGTAAGCAACCTTAGAGTTTAAGTAGTCGCTTTTCGATAATTTTGATAATACTGTTGTTTTTGGTGGGCGGAATGCCCAATTTAGTATTGTTCCATGTAGTATAATGGTTTCGAAGTTGGCAACACTCAACTTACTTTGAAAATAGGGTAAAATATAACAAGGAGTTAACTTGGGTCGTGTGTGTGAATCGGCGGTTTTTCACCAAAGGGTTCTCGAAATTTTTCGGTTTTCGTATAATATCAACTTACAAATATAATTGTCATTACCACCTTTGCTTACGCCACGAATTGCTGAAGGCTGCTCAACCCTGGCTTCGAACCCATACAATCTCCCAGGAGAAAGGTAACATATAGGTGATCTCGAGGTAAGTTCAACTGGCCTTCAAAGAGAGACCTGAAGGTACCTTCCACCTCTTTGTGGAGATCTCCGGTGAATGGCTCAAGCACCCTTGGATAAAGGTGATTCGCCTTTATCCAAGCAATTCGTTTCGTTAAATTAAAACTGCTCCCTTTTCGCTTTTTTTCGCATATACAGTCCACTTAATCATCAACATAATTTTATAAAGTATTTCTATTTGTGAAGACCTGTGATTGGCTCTATGTTTCCTATAATAATTTTTATTACCTAGAGTTATTACAGCTATTGATTTTCCGATTAAATTAACATAAACTACCACAACAAAAGTCAACTTAGATGTCAGTCCACTTTGTCTTGTTGTAAATTCTCGTGCCGTGAAAGAAAAAGCATTATTCAAAATAAAAATACGTATAATAATAAATTAATAGGTACAATTATTTCTCATTCACAAGACTTACAACCAGTATAGGTAGTTACGTTGCATCAGCAATTATCACGATGTCAGAAACTACATGTTTTTAGTATTATAATATCAAATCAAATATTACTTAATAAGTACAATATTTTATAGTTTACAATAATACTGGCCCTGAATTCGTCGTCTAGGTACAGAATACTTACCTACAGTTCCTCCATCATAAGATTACATCGATGGTGTCATGTTATTATATAGTCATCAGAATTACATAGTACCTATACTTGCAAAGTTTCTAGTAGTTTAATATCTGAATTTTCGAAAATTTTATCTAGAAGGTTATTTGGAAATATGACTGATTCAAACTCAAACTCAAACTCAAAGCAATTTATTTCAACGTAAGATACATGATATCATTTGTTGAATGTCAATTTAAATCTATTGGAAATAAAAATAGGGCTAAGCATTTTTCGGTCAGTCAGTATGTCCAAGCTACCACCGCTTCGGAAAGGGAAATCATCTGTGGGAAAAGAAGCGGCGCAAGAAACCCACAGGATCATTTTCTATGACTATTGATAATATTCTATGACTCTTGGGTCATTTTATCCTTCCATTTGTACATCAACTTCAGCAGTAGTAGGAGACGAAAGTGAAAATTTGAGAACCTTGGTCAATGAAAAGGTAGTGTGCGGCATTTGTTTCAAGGTACTCGTCAAAGTGGCAACTTCCATGTTCACCTTAGTGATCATCGTGAGAATGTCCAGCTTCATGTAATTCATTAAGAAAACCTTACAAAGCGCCTGAATCATCCTTGATCCATTCATGGTGCGGTAGCTCTCGTAATCTAGAAGTAAATACGACTTTAAGTAAAGTCAATCACAAAAATTTAAGCTATTTAACTTTATTTTTGACTACTCCATCTGCTTACTATTAAATTTTTATGGCAAGGTATGACAAACGAGCCATGACATCTATATCGGACGAGATCTGTCCCCGCCAGCATTAGTCGCGGTTATGTTGGCGAGCGAGGAGGGATGGATTCTGCGAAACAGTCAGGCTCCAGAAGGAGGCCGCAGAGCGGGATTGGGAGAGGGCCGATCCCGCTCGCAGGAGGCGACGTCGGGGGAGCGGCAACACTCGCTAGCCCCCCTGCACGTCGCCTGAGGGCCGCGGGCGGCTACATCTCGGGGCGATGTAGTCGTCATACGCGGCCCGGGAGAGGTTGACACCCCCGGAGCGCTTCATACCGCTCGCTGATCGCGTTGTAAGGCACGACAGCGCCCCCTACGGAGGGTGCGCTAGACGCCCTCCGGGAATGTGCCGTCCCCCAGGCGAGCGGTAGGCGTCATGCGTTTCCCCGCGTCAAAAAAAAAAGGTTTGAGTGTTTTGAGGTCAAATACAACACGTGACAGCATCATATATTTATTCCCATGTTCTGGGGATATGATACGATTACACTTTTAGTTATACTTTATCAAAGCAATAAATTTAAAATATTAACTTATAGAAACGCAGAATAGTTTTTTAGCACAACGGGTTAACAGTTGACCTCAATCACACCTGATGTTAACTGAAGATGTGGCAAAAGGTGGAAACGTACTGATCCGGAAACTCCAACATATTTGGGGAACTAGCTATCTTATCTTTGACAACAGGAACACAACAATGATACTAACCGAGTACCTACTTAAACATGTACCCTGCTAGGGATCGAACCCTTGACCTCCGATTCGTAAACTCAATGTTGTTTAAATTTAACCACGGAGGCGATTAACGTACGTAGGTACTGAAAATACATGGTATCCTGCCATTCTTCTTTTGAACGTTATAAAACACGCACTGCAAAGGAGATAAATTCACATATCTTTGGGCCCACAAAAAAAATAATGTAATAATGTACATACATAACAATAAGAAGGATATCTTACCGTCTGCGGAAGACCGCATCACCAGGAAGTCTGCGTGAGAGGGGATCACTATTCTCGCCTCACCGTCCGCACTAGCATAGCCCATGTCGATTTTAGAGCCCCGACACGCCTGGTACAAAGAAATAAAGAATAAGAAACATCACAAACAGGACATAGGTTCCGCTCAGAGTTTCCATAGTTACTAGTTTTCATATAAAAATTGATGGACCTTGGTTGTGAAGTTTTACTGCATCCTCTATATAATCCTCTATAAGTTCGGATTATCATTATTCCGTTCTTTACAAAACCTATTAAATGGAGTAAAATTGCATTCCAGCGAAGACTGTATAAATCATTTAAATCACTTTTTCACCCCTGAAAATTTTATAGCTACGGGATAATGTTCTGCCAGAAAAATAGCGAAAAATTGTCCAATTAATGGAACATTACTTCATTCAATAAACATTTCATGTACGTAACTGAAAAAGAATCTTATTATTTTTACTACAAAAAAGTCCGCGAACTTTTCCGACTACCAATTATAAATATTTATGAATGTTTCCGTTAAATATCCCTTATCCATAGGATAGGCTTTGTTTAGCTTGGGTCTGAATATTGGAGGAAGTTCCCGAAATATTCCATCATCAACAGCCCTACACCTGTTGGAGCACAGCCTACTCTCACTGGAACAGGGTATGGACTATAATTCACCACACTGGCCCAGTGCAGACTGTTGTATTTGTGTCAGTCATGTAGGCCACCGACTTGGCATAACGACTGCCTGCAATTGAAAACAATCGTGACCGACAATTTAACGTGTGCTCCGGCATGGAAAACCTCGTATTAAAATGCCACTAGTGGTTACCCATCCAAGGACTGACCGCGCCAAACATTGCTTAACTTCGCTAATCGATAACGAATAGCGAATGCGACTGCGCCGCGAGGGCGTATTAAAGAATTATTCATTTACTAGTATTTACCTGCGGCTGCGTAAGTCTGGAGTTGGTATGATATAATAAATAAATATTTCGAACACTTACACCAATCATCTAGTCCCAAACTAAGCAAAGCTTGTACTATGGATACTAGATAACGGATAAACATACATAAATATTTATATAAACATCCATGACTCAGGAATAAATGTTCATATTCATCACACAAACATTTACCCGTCGCGGGATTCGAACCCGCAACCGTTGGTTTCGCTGATAGGGTCACTATCCACTACACCAATACGCCTAAATAGGTACTTATTAAATTCAGAATTTTAGAATGATCATCTCGCACTTTCATCACTTTCGCCAATGCTGATACTCGTATGTTAAGGGCATTGATTTACTTATTTTAGTTTCTACCCTATATCAATTTGCAATGGAAAATAGCATTTGTATCATATGGCATATTGTTCACGTATCCCGTTCCTCTCTGGCCGCAGGAATTTGAAACTATTTTTAGTTTAAATTTGTGTTAACAAAATTTAAGATAAGATATTAAATATTTGTACAAATAGGCGATTCTCTGATCACGTAGACTTCAGAGTTGCTCGATAGATGGCGCTGGCAGGCAGGGCCTGTTGCTTTAATTAAATCCTGAAAATATGGCTGGCCTGCAAAGGATAGCTAACAGGTACATTTTTAAAACTTTCGAGCTTGAAATTCGTGTTAAGTGTTATGTGCATGTATTAGGATAATTAAAAGCTTGTTTTAATTGTATTATTAATGTGGAACTTATTACTGCTTCATTCATAACGTTCATGGAGGACACATCAAACGAAAGTGTTTTTGACTTTAACTAGGAAAAATAAATATAATCACAAGACCTAGGAATGTTTTTTGGAAATATTTATAAATCACAAAATATAAAAGTACTGATCTGTATTTGAATTCATTTCAATACATTTTAATCACAACCCAACCAACACAAAGAAACACGAAATGTATGAGACTTGATGAAGCGCCTTGACGTGCTCATCGAGCCGACCATCAAGCCGCGTAACAAGCAAAAACTTTTCTCGGTAAGTCAAGCAGTTTTAATGTTGCTATCGGAGAGCAGGTTAGTGCGCTCGCTAAGTAGGCAAATGGTTAAAAAATGCACTCACTTGAACAAAGAAGAGTTTAGGTTTAGTGACGAGACTGGGAACCTTCGTAAACAATTCGATCGCAGATGTGAGCTTATGTGGTCTATCGGCAGCGAGTATCTCGTCGTTTTCCGATCCATGCGTTAGGAACACTATACAGAGACAACTGTACGACGTGTAGTCCTTGTGGGTCACTGTAATGGCAATAAATATTAATCTTAATACTCGTATTAATTAAGTGTTGCTATATGTTTTAAAAAGAGTACATAATGTTGGACATTTTGGAAAAAAGAAAATTACGGAATTAATCACTAAAGACATTAAATCGAGGGATTATCAAGGAAAATAGAATAATTTATAGTGACGTGCATACAATGTCTGCTGACAACGAAGAAAGAAGGTAAACAGGAAGGGTTTCTGAACACGATTGAAATGGAAAGTGTTGCTGGCAACATTGAATTTAATATATATATTTTTTTATATAGCAAGAAGGAGGCTCTCTGCTCTATAGCGCTCTCGCGAATGTACACGCCCTCAGTTACAGTGTCAACTAACTTTAAAGTGCAAAATAAAGGACTTATAGAAAATCTACTTAGACGTTTATTGTGACCAGCCCTACACAGTCCACTACAAGATTCCTACAGAAAGTGTTCCACTCAATACTTGGCATTGTGACCATATAGGATCTTTATCAGCAACCATTAAATGATATAACTACTGTACCGGCACAATACGAGTATCCGTGCCCATTCATTTAAAATCATCCAATCACTATAGCCATTGTAAAGGTTATTAAGTCGTAAATTTGTTTGAGCGTTCCTCTGGAATAATTTTAGGTCCTTACATATGAAATTGGCGTTTTGTCGTACTGGCCACTATGATTTCAAATATCTCCTCTTTGGTTAGGAATTCCAATTTCAAATTTATATACTCTACTCATGCATTTGTTTTTCGAAAACCGTAATCCATATGTTTTTTCCATCTTTGGTTTTTTCTTTGCGTCACTCAGTTAAAATTCAAAATGGAAAACTTAAAATATCGCGTTAATTACGAGTACGAGTTCCGCCGTGCACCAGAGCTGCAGAAACGGCTCGAAGGATTAATTATGTGTATGGCGGTGGTGTCGCAAAAGAAAACACAGTGCGTTTTTGGTTCCAACGTTTTCGTTCTGGAAATTTCGACCTGCAAAACAAGCCCCGTGGGCGGCCGGAGCCCAAGGTTGATAATGAAGAATTGGAGGCTATTGTGGTAGAGGATCCATCGCAAACCACGTCCGAGTTAGCTACAGGCTGCGGTGTTAGTGACAAAACTGTTTTAATCCACTTAACGCAAATAGGCAAGGTGAAAAAGCTTGAAAGGTGGGTCCCTCATGAATTGAGTGGAGCAAATCGATAAACGCGCGTAGACTACTGCGTTACATTAGTCAACCGGCATAATAATGAAGGGATTTTAAATCGATTTTAAACCTATGATAAAAAGTGGATCTTGTACGATAATTGGAAACGCTTATAGCAATGGCTGAACCCTGGCGAACCAGCCAAATCCTGCCTCAAGCGAAAATTGACTCAAAAAAGTTACTTGTGAACTTTTGGTGGACTAGTGCCGGTGTTGTTCACTTCAACTTTCTTAAATCTGGCCAGACGATTACGGCAGATGTGTATTGTCAACAATTGCAAACCATGATGGAAAAGGTAGCTGCTAAACAACCGAGGCTGGTCAATCGCTGTAGGCCACTGCTGATTCAGGACAACGTTAGACCACACACTGCACAACAGACAGTTACCAAATTAGAAGAGCTTCAATTGGAATATCTAAGACATCGACCGTACTCCCCGGACCTTGCTCCAACAGATTACCATTTTTTTCGAAATTTGGATAACTTCTTGCAAGGGAAAAAATTCTACTCCGATGGGGCAGTCCAAAGCGCCTTCAAAGATTTTATTGATTCCCGTCCGAATGGTTTTTTTAGTAAAGGGATCAATGATCTACCTATGAGATGGCAAAAGTGCATAAATAGCAATGGTACATACTGTGATTAAATAAATATATACCAATTCCAATTTATTATATTTGGAAAAAAATCGACTTTAGGTTACTCCCATACAAAACGCCAATTTCATATGTTAGGACATAATAAAACCTTACTACGCAAACTTAAGAGAAATAAAACTTCTTTCTAGATCGTTTCGTTAGCTGTCAGGTTTTGGTTTCCTTTAGGCGGACGCCGACACCGATCGGTGTCCAATCTTTTATACCGACAACACTCGCGAACACCGATCGGTGTCCACGGACACCCGACTTTCAACTCTCAATTATAATGATTATAGAGTTCCAATTCCTTTGGACTGTGTTTGAACTTGTTCTCTATTAAATTCCGCATCCAATAATGTGCGCCATGTCATGTTAGCTATGATATTTAGTCTGTATTTGCGAAAATATTTTTTTTCTCTTTGGGTGGGAGTGTAGGCATAGAATTCCAACTACTGTTTTTTATTAGAACAGGCTTAGGAACCTGCCATAGAGCTTCCAATTCTCATAACAATTTATTGAAAAAAACATGAAATAAATCTGTACTTTCCGTAAACATGCCAATTAGAACTCGTAACATTTTTCTGATTTTTTGTATTATAGCTGTAGTAGTGTTCATTCATTATATCCATAGATAATATATTCCCGTAGCTATTGCTTTTCACAGATTACAAATACACCAGGTAGAAGAGTATCTATAAACGTTTCTAACGCCGCAAGTATTTTCGAAAATTTGACAGGCGCGCCGAGATACTTGACCCGCGGAAAAGAAAAAAGGAAAGAGAGGACAGAGATCGGATTTAGGGGCTTTTTGGCGGGATCTCGGCGAGTGAAGTTGCAATTTTCTTTATAATTCGCATAATTTGTGCATTGACTTTTGAAGCTTAATAATGGCAGGATATTGTGCAGCAAAAATTAGTGATGGTGTACAAGTGAAGTGTAAATTAAAGTGCGTAACGGAGCTTTCGGGTTCCCTCAAGAAGCCGTCAAAATCTTTTGTAAAGCATTCTGCCACTTTACTGAAGAATGACTTGACCGTGACTATACTCTGTATATGCCAAGTATACGACGAATTACTTGTTTTGACTGAAACTGACTTATAAACTGAAGAAATAAGAGAATTAAGACGGCTGTATGGGCTCAGACCCCTTTGCCTTCTCCGAGAGGAGAGAATAAAACTAAAAAAAAACAAGGTCGTGTTCTGTGAATAGTTAAAAAACGCGGCAAAATAAGCCATTGTGTCCGTCATTGCCGAGATAGTCGGAGACACGGAGAGGTATTTTCTCAGTCTCGGATTTATAAGCTCCTTAGGTTATAAAATGGTTTCGTTTGATTCGGTATGGATTGTTGTTTTGGAATTCGTCAAAAGAAGTGGAATTCTTGGTATTATGGAAGATAAGGTTGGAAATCTTTTTAACATGACAGTTACGTAATATATGTTGGAAAATCGTTTGCCATTTTTTTTGTGTTTGATATTCTTTTCGGATGTCATTTCAGACGGGTTTTATTGTGCGAATGCTGGAAACTCTCTACTTTGGAGATGAATTGTGAAGGAATGTAAGGATATATTAGATAAAGGCGAAATAATTATTTGTCTGTTCGGGAAACTCGGTAAGTCCACCTTGATTACTTAAAGAATAGCGCCCGGGACAATTGATTTGTATGTAGCGAGTTTAGGGCGTGAGATTCCATATCAGGAAATCAACGTCCAGAGGCATACGACGAGAGTCTTGGAAACTAGCTATTTGGTTTATATGAGATAGTAATAAGTAAATAATTAGGTATACTTGGTGTATTTCATTCGTGTTTTCAGGGAACTAAGGTTACGTGTGTTTAAGAGATGTGTAAATATATATTTCTCCTCGTAGAAATTAAGGAATAAAATTAAAAATTTAAATAAACATAAAAACCTACCTAAAATTACCTGAGAATATAATACGGTTTACATAAAACAACAACATTTTCATTATTACATTTCTCATTGTCGCCTATCTCATATTCGAACTATAGAGGAAAGCCATTACTTAAAAGAATTGAATTGACGGGATTGATGCATGTTAAACTTTGATTCTGCTTTTAAGTTTAATAGACGTCGGGAATTCAACGTAACAAAGAGGTAAGTCGCAAATTTTGGTCTTCCCTTAATCCAAAACCATCGTAATCTAATCGCAATCATGTTTTACATGATACACAGCTGTACACTATTTTCTCACCATCGAAACAAACCTCGTGTATGATGAATTCTTTTTAAACTAGCCCTCTACAACTGATTGTTATGATTCCGATCGTTTTCTACAATAAAAATAATTTTGGTCATACAGGGTGGTAACAATTAACCCCATCGAATAATCAGGATCGTTTGTTTCCTTTTCTTAAAATCGATATTTTAAGGCATTTCTTTTATATTATGTACAAGAAACCTTCCACAATATACTGTTAAGCGGCTAATTGAAGAAAAACCGCGGATTACCTATGAGACAAATCGACGACTATTAGGAATTGGTATGAGCCAAATACAGAAAATTTTACACGAAGAATTTTACGCGGAGCAGAAACGGGCTCGCTTGGAATGGTCTCCACGCGAGCACCAGCTCACAGATTTTTTTTTCATGCACAACAGGTTGGTTTTTGACCTCAATCACACCTGATGTTAAGTGAAGATGATGGAAAAATGAAAAAAGACGGAAGAGTATTGACCCGGAAACCCCAACACATTTAGAGGACTGGCTATCTTATCTCTCACAACCGGAACACAACAATGCTATTAACATTGCTGCTTGGCGGTAGATTTAGATAAGATGGTGATAGCTAGCCAGGCGGACATTTAAAATGCCCTACCACCTACCAAACCGAGTACAAACCTAAACATGTACTGGGATCTGGGGATCGAACCCGCGACCTCCGAATCGTAAACCCAATGTTGTTTACATTGAGCCACGGAGGCGGCGGAAGTTTTACCACGGACATTCTAATGCTGTTTATGTCACAGGAGACGAAACGTGGATTTATTGTTTTGAACCTGAAAAAAAAACAGCAATCTTGTGAATGGGTGTTTGAAAATGAGAACAGGCCAACAAAAGTTAGGCAAGCGGGAGAAAGAGAAAAAAATGATAGCGTTTTTTTTCTCAGCTACGGGCCCCATCTGCTCAATTTCACATAAAGATCAAAAAAGTGTTAATGCCGAGTGGTATTCTACCATTTGTTTACCCAGGGTGTTCGAAAAATTTCGCAAAAGACGACCAAAAAGCCGCGTTCTTCTACATCATGACAACAATTTTTCACACACGGTTAACACAACAAAGTCATTTTTAGCTTCCGAAAAAGCACAACTCGTCACCCATCCTGCACATAGTCCCGACCTAGCACTCTGTGATTTCTGTATTTTCCCCAAAATCAAATATTTGATGAGAGGTTTCAATTTTACCAACTCCGAAGAGGCAGTGATAGAGTTCAATCAGCACATAGAAAACATGCTTTCAGATCTGTGGTCCTCCTGTTTTAAAACGTAGGTACGTTCGATCGCATGAAAAAATGTTTAAAATGTAGAGTATTTTGAAAAGCAATAAACATAATATTTTGGTTATAACATGTTGTTTTTTTAAGTTACGCAAAACTTTTAGTGTGACCTACGTATATAGGTATCAGGATGTACCTATACCTACTTACCGTGCAATATGCTAAACTATAATTTTGCTTTGGAAAACTTGGGTTCATTTTGTTTGTTCTTTTTTTTTTGTTGATATTCTAAACGCTAATAAATTTTACTATCTAACTAATATTACAAATGTGAAAGTTTGGATGTTTGTTTGTTACTTAATCACGGCGAAACGGATGATCGGATTTGGAAGAAATTTGGTATGTAGATAGAAAAATACGGGTGTGGCGAAGAGAAATATTCAATCTCAATAATCAAGTTTATTTGTAATACACAATAGTCAGTGTACATATATCTTAACTTGTAGCAGATATGTCGATGAACACTATATTTAGACAAATAATTAATGGGATACTTTACATACAACAATAGGAGTAGCCGAGCGAGCCAACAGACAGGATAATGGACGAGCTGTCAAACCGGAGTTGTCTATAGAAAAACGGTGTTACCAAACCGCAAGTAAACGTAAGATACACGTTCTGTCAGAAAATACCCTGGATTAAGACAAAGGATATTTTTTGTCCCGATGTTTCCGCGGGATAAACAAATTTCCGCGATAAAGTTATTCCACGCAGGTGAAACCGCGGGCCGAAAGCTACAACAGTGTTGCCATTCGATCACGTAGTGAAACGCCGAGCATCGCTCCATTTGTAATTCTTTACGTGACCTTTCCTTTCTTATGGGACCCATAATGAGAGATCACGTTTCAATGCTATGAGCCAGTACTGCTAAGACCATTGATTTGTCTTTTAGTACTGAGGTATTTGGGACGAGAAAAACCTACCAGAAAATACGTAGAATTAGGTACCTATAAGTAAATTAAATAACCTACATCTACCTACTTATGTGCTTAATATTTTTTAACTATATTTCCCAACTTCTAGGCATATGTTACGATTACACTTTTTGTTATACTTAATCAAAGCAATAAGATCCAAGTTTTGACTTAGGGAAACGCAGTTTTTATGCGGTACCTACTGAAAATACATGGTCGCCTGCCAATCTTCTTTGTATCGATTATACTCATCATCTTAAATTACTGCAATATCCATATACGTATATAAAAAAAAAAAATTTACAATAATAATGTTCACTGGAAAATCGAATTTGCTAACCGTACTACACGTATTTATTAGGGTGTGTGCGTTGGCGGCGCACACTAGCGAGCGCGATCTGTCTCGGAAAAACACACAGGCGATTGCGGGGCCCCGCGCGCCTGCTCTCGTCCTTCCCTTGCTTCACCCCCGTGAAAAAGTAGATTTCCTGGCCTGCCTCGCCTTAATGCATCTTGTTGGATTAAATTAACTTTTTAATGTCTAAAATGTACATATGTAGCTTATTACTATAGTTTGTAAGGTTGTGGATAACCTAACAGTAGGATGGCCGCATGTGGGAAGCCGAGTAAAACGGGGCCAAGGAATGGAATGCAAGGGAGAGGAATGTATTGAGAAAAAGAGTCGGTTGGATACCATGGAACAAAGATGGAGTGCTAATGAATAAAAAAAATCATTTTAAAGTTGAAATCGCTTTTTACTCCCACATAGATATAAAGTATGTTTATATGTGGTGAAATAGTACACTTGATTGAATACTTACATCTAACAAGTGTAGTCCAGAGTTCGTCGAAACGTTTATTGTTCTCTACAAAAACTTCAAATCCCAACTTGACTTTAAACAATGCCTTGAGAGCTGCCACGTCGCGATCTGTGCCCTCCCTTGTCGAAGGTACATGATTCCTGAAACATACAATTTCCTATTCATCATCATCATCATCTCAGCCCGTAAACATCCCACTGCAGGGATATAAGCCTTCCCTTGTGTAATGAGGGAATTATGGGTATGAGTATGGGCCATAGCCACGCTGGTCCAATGCGAGTTGGGGACTTGATTTGCCTTAGAATTTTTATTTCTCAGGCATGCAGGTTTCCTCACGATGTTTTCCTTCACCGTTTAAGAGCAGTCGGATAAATGCACATGTGTAATTAAATTAATAAAACTCATTGGCCTGCCTAGGAATTGAACCCGGACCTCCCTTATTTCCTATTTCCTATTATTCATCACCATCATCTTGTCATCCGAAAGACGTCCACTGCTAGCTTTGTTTAGACAAAGGCCTCCTCCAAGCATCTCCACAACGATCGGTCCTGCGCTGCTCGCATCCAGCGGCTTCCCGCGATCTTTACCAAATCGTCGGTCCACCTCGTGGGGGGCCTGCCCACGCTGCGTCTTCCGGTGCGTGGTCGCCACTCGAGAACCTTTCCGCTCCAACGACCGTCGGTCCTACCAGCAATGTGCCCCGCCTACTGCCACTTAAGTTTGCCAATTTTTCGGGCTATATCGGTCACCTTGGTTCTCCTGTGGATTTCCTCATTAATGATTCGACCTTGGGTAACCTTGAGCCTTCTTGTGAGGCACATAGCGAGCAGTTTCAGTTTCAGTTCCATATATCATCACTGGCAACACACACCGATCAAAGACTTTCGTCTTAATCTAAATCGGTATTTGGCCCATTAGCATGTGCACAATCTGGGTATAATAGTAGTCTCCATTTTATCAAAAGCCAAGTTTTGGATATCAAATCAAATCAAATCAAAAAAAATTGTTATTTTTCTAACAGAATTAATAATTAATTTACTGAACAACAAACTGACCTAAATTTCAGAACAATCAATCTTTTACGGGTCCATATTGGCTAAAGTTCTTTACCCGAAATTGTTCTTCTTAATGATTGGTAGGTAATCCGAATGATCACTCTGCCTAAAATTTTTCATCTTAAAGTTTTCATTCGTACTATTTGTAGTGCTACCGGCGATATTCATAACACTCATGTTTCCGAAAATTGTAATAAATAATATCATTATGTAAATATATTTAAACTCCTATCTACTGTTTTTTATCATAACGCTTTTATCCCTAAACATAATAAAAAACCAACTGTTTAGAATGATTAAATGAGTAAAGGTAGAAATCATTGATTTTTGTCTTAAATGAATGAAATTCATAAAACACGACACATTTACGGTTATGTTTATGTCATGGGAGTTTATACCGCAGTTTTGTCCTAATTTGTAAATGACGCGAATAGCTCACTTCTCTGGAACAGTGTCAGCAGCGTGTCCCCACAACAATATGCCATATGATACGACATGAAGCTGTGGAAATAACTAAAATAAACTAGTCTTGTGGTATTAATATCTGTAAAAGGGGAACGAACCTTTTTCTATGGAAACTGGCATATCCACCCGCCGCCATTTTTCCGCGCACGGTGAAAGTTAAATATATGGATAGAGGATATTTATATATGAACAAAAAATGTCAAGTAATATGGTTCCCTAAAGTGTCACGTTCCCGAGATATTTGGAGGTGAACGCCATATGAGAACTTGACAGCATTAAAAATAGAGTAATTCCAGTGCATTCAAATAATAGTTCCTAGGTTAATTTAACAATTATATTAGAAGGCAGCACAACCTAGCAGTTTCAAAAATAATTTAATTAATTACTTGCCTACTAAATGGCATTACGTCGCAAGGAAACCGATTTTGTCACAGCAGTCAACTCGAACAGCGATGGTTGGCTTGTTTTCCGTTACATTGCTGCCGCCGCCGTTTTTAAATGAGAAAAATGTGAAGTAGAAAGATATTTGTTCCCATGTGTAAAGTTAGGTATCGTGATATTAGGGACTAAAAATCGCTGATGCCTTTAAAAACATGAGAACAAAGGCAATCATTTACCGATGAATTACTAAATACAAACATCATACCCACAACATTTTTTATACCTTTTGTGTTTTTTTGTAATAATAATAAACGATTGTTATATAACATCTACATTATGTGTTTTATTTTATTTTTATATAGTTATGGAATGGACGATAAGCTTAACACCGCGGTTCGAGTTACCAATTTTGAAAATATTGCGTTTTATTGCGATGTGTAGCGATTGGTAGGCAAATAATTAAATAAAGTAGTTTTTTTCGTGCTACTAGGTTCTGCCTTATAATAAATAGTTAAATCAATGTGGGAACTATTATTATTGCAATGCGTATACATACGTAATTACTGCATTTTTAATGATTGGCATTGTTAGCATATTGCGATCTATAACCTCCAAATATCTCGGGAACGTGACACTTTAGGGTAGCATATTACTTGACATTTTTTGAATTATCATAGTGCGTGAAAATTTTGAAGAAATATCAAAATGGCGGCGAGTGGACATGGCAAAAAGGTTCGATTTCCGATTTGTTTGACTGCATACGCTGCAAAAACAAGCTTTTTCGTAACTTTTCGGGAAAGTATTGGTTGTGACCGATCGTTGTGGAGATCCTTGTCCAGCAGTGGACGTCTTTCGGCTGATATGATGATTGCTTGTTTTGTCGCCAAACAAAATAGTTACCGGGCATTAATTAATTCGTAATCTGATAAGCCAAAAAATTTGGACCCATTTCTAGACCTTTTCTTATACAGCAAAGTCTAAATCAAGTTAATAGTTTTGTACGGAAACGGGCTACGCTTTTTGATCTGTTAATATTTATACCTATGTCTGTGTAGTTCATAGAGCCTACATTATGTTTAGCCTGAATATAGTTCTAAAGGTTAATAAATAATTTTGATTATACGAGTATGAAACTGTGTTTTTCTTTTCAAACTTAGCCTTAATGATCAATGAATATACTCCATCTAAATCCGTTCAGTAGTTTACCGTGATGCGCGAAGAATCAAACAAATAAACAGTTTAATTTTTTTTAACATGTTCAGTTACATTGTAAGTGGTCCTGCCGTATAATTATGTACATGACTTCATCGACAACTTTAACGAATGATAAAATGATAAAAAGTCGAGCAATCAGCCAATCAATTACATGTCAAAACGTAAACGACGATGATATCATTGTTGCGGGTGCAGCCTTTGAGCACCAGCCTGAAGGAGCTCCAAAAATAACAATTTATAATAATTGTTATTCTCAATGAGGAGAAGGGTGAGTGGGGTGTGTCTTTGAAAGATAGAGTAAGGAATAGTGTAATTATAGGAAGTTATGCGGTGTGAAAGAAGACGTAGTGGCAAAGACTGAAAAAGATATGCTGAATGAAAGAAGGCTAACGAAAAATATATACAAAGCGAATGCGGATGGTAGTGTTGGTAGGGGAAGACCCGGCGAGCGCGAACGTAGGTATGATAAAATCGGGGACGTTTTAAAAGTCAAGAGTACCCTAAACCGACGGACATTTATGAGCAACTTTATGACAGGGAATGAAGCAAAGGAGGTGTGTCTGAATCATCGTAGCAATTGGAAGTCTGTGGTCTCTGCCTATCCTTACGAGAAGCAGGCGTGACTTGTATGAATGTATTGACTGTTATCAGAATATCCTAGGATCAAGGAGGGTTAATGACTAAATTACTTAATAGAACCCCTGGATGTTATTAGAATCTTACAATACAATACAAATACACTTTATTGCATAACAGAAAATGAAATACAGTAACAGAAAGTGGTAAGAGTAGAAGGTACAATCTTACTGCCATTTATTAATAATATTGTAGATACTTACTTGAAATGTTCACTTGCTTCAAACTCGTCGTGATTGAATATGACCATAAGTTTCTTTTTTGACATATCATAATCCGTTTGGTTTGGATTCAACTGGTTCAACGTAAACTTTATTTCTGGTATAGAGTTATTTCTGTAATTCCAGTACAATCGTTAAAATTGATAATCCCCTCCACTTTACCCACATTTAGCACGCTAAAATGTTGTTTTTAAGATTTTATTTCCTATTAAGATCCTATCCTAAGATTTTACCTATGTAAGTAGGTATCACCATACCAACAGCTTATAGCTGATAATAATCTAGTAGGTATAGTACCTGTCAGCGGTGACGAACATCTGAACAGACAGACAGACCCGAAACTGAAGGGCGCAGATTACTAATAAGTTACCAAGGGTCCTAGTTTCATTATATCATTATCAACAGTCTATAGAAGCCCACTACTACACATACTATTTGCCCTAATCTATACGCTGCGCAGGTCGGTTGATTTTTGGGAGCTCCGCAATATGACGCTGCTGCCCATCCACAACACTGGTGTAATATGCTGTTACGGTCACCAAAATACGATCTTTCAGTCGCTTTTTACATACACAAGAAAATACCCTTTGTTCCCAGTAGTTCTGTTGGACAGTTCTGTTAGCCGAACTAATGGGAATTTTTGTCTCTCTAGTTCTGTAAATAACTTGAACTTTTTTTGACCGAACTAATGGGATTTTTTTGTCCTACTAGTTCTAGTGAATAACATGTCAACCTAACACGAAGGGTATGGCGGGCGATCCGGGCTCGCTCTGAGCTCGCTTCCGCCATACCCTTCGAACCTAACCTATCCATGTCGGGGTGCCAAAAACTCCCGTGCTCGCTTCGCTCGCACTCGAATTAGAACTCGACAGAACTACTGGGAATCCCTAGGATTTCTGTTCTGTCGAGTTCTGTCGAGTTCTAATTCTGTTCTGTTTTCTGAACCATTTGTTCTGTTGATAGAACTAGTGAGACAAAAATTCCCATTAGTTCGGCCAACAGAACTGTCCAACAGAACTACTGGGAACATAAGGAAAATACGGGTTGGGAACTACACGACCGTTTGCTGAGAACTATTACTGTTTACCACGGTATCCTTAAAGGGGAGATCTGCCGTAATATTACATCTGGCAGACTACTCCACCATTTTGACAAAATCAGTCAATCGGTGGAGTTGAAATCAACCATCGCGACCACGGTTTAGGATGGGCCAAGAACGGGTGTAAACGGAAGGGTAATAGGGTTATGAGCTCCTTTACCCATAGATAATTTCCCTATTATATTCCATAATAGAGGCTTGGACGTTACTGAATGCGTAGGCACTATTATTGGCTTTTTTTTTATGCACAACGGGTTAGCACTTGAACTCAATCACACCTGATGTTAAGTGAAGATGAGGCCGAAGGTGGAAGCGTACTGACCCGGAAACTCCATCTTATTTGGGGAACTGGCTATCGTATCTCTGACAACCGGAACACAACAATGCTATTTACATTGCTGTTTGGCGGCAGGTTGGTGGTAGCTATTTAAAATGACCTACCACCAATC
Source organism: Oegoconia quadripuncta (assembly GCA_949316235.1). Lineage (NCBI taxonomy): Eukaryota > Metazoa > Arthropoda > Insecta > Lepidoptera > Autostichidae > Oegoconia > Oegoconia quadripuncta. Next base: position 4,589,034 of record OX438751.1, read on the forward strand.
AAATCGAGTACTACACATGTACCTCGCTGAGGATCGAACCCGCGCCCTCCGTATCGTAAACTCGATGTTGTTTACATTGTGCCACGGAGGCAGTTAATATTACAATATAGGTAGGTACTCGAAGTTTACACTAAGTTAAACAGTAATTTTTAACTCAATTTCCTGTGATTAATCTAGTCCCCGGCCCGCTAGAAACTTACTACATGCTTACTACACAATTTGTCCATCTATCCGTTCGATACATAATTCTCTTTTAATGACATTCTGTCTACTAATTATAAGTATCCACGTTCCGTCCCCAAATATCTATAAACCAAAGTTCTTAAAATATTAACTTTATTACTTATGTGTTCGTTGCATATGCCCAACAAACCACCTTAACATCATACACATTCGTTATGTATCGTTTTCATTATTCTCTTTTTACTCATTCGTTCCATATCTTTTTCTATCGTACTCACTACGTCATCTAGCACCTCGTCATCAACGTACAACAGTCATTTGACCAATAACTCACCCATTTGTGTTGTCTTGTAATAAATAATAGCCACAAACCTGCTAGAATTCTGAGGTATCAAATTAAATGGATTTGCATCAGTATTTGCCATTTTAGACAGCTAGAACACGGCACCTACGATTTATGGATTGATTTGTTATATATAAAATAATTCGAATTAAAATCAGCAATAGACCACCAACACGAGAACCTCCAAACAAACAACACTTTCTGAGAACTGATAGATACATCCTGCGTGAAATTACTTTTTTGATATCATTTGATAAGATACTGATAGTACCTACATAGGGTTACCAGATAACGGGAATTTTCCTGACATGTCCGGAATTTGAAATTGTTTTTTGTTTGATTATTTATTCGGTGGACGACCTGTTTGGTGTAGTGGTTAGAAACACTGACTGCTATACCAGAAGATTGGAGATTCGAATTCCGTTAGGGGCATATGTGTGTATAATGAATACGGACATGTGTTGGGTACTGTTATGGATGGTTTCGTGTTAGCCTGCGAATAATTTATATGTATTTCATTTATACGTATTATATATTACAAAACAGAATTTGTCCTGTATTTTTATCTATCCTGTATTTTTTTCGTTCATTTTGTTTATTATGAAACAAACAGTCGCTTATAAACAAATTCAAAACTTAAAAAGAACTAAATTTAGACCTTAATTTCCACAATTTTTATAAACTTACCGCCTTATTCATAAAAATTTACAAACGCTATATAAGTCTGTTTTAGTTCAAGTGTGTTTTGTCTCTGTCGTTCATAAGGAAATGTTGTAATGAAAGAAAGTGACAAAATATACTTTAACTAAAACAGGCTTATAAAGCGCTTGTTAATTTTTTATGAATAAGAGGGTTATAATTTAAGAAATATAAATGTTACAATTTATAAAGTGCAGTGGTAAGCCAAAAAACAGTAACAAACAACATTGGTTATTGTGAGGTACAGTCGACGATAGCCTATTGTTGTAAACCCATCACTATATCCTATCATAAAGCCGCCATCATATATCAAAATCAAAAAATGCTTTATTTTGTAGGTACACAAGGTACACTTAAAATAGTTTGATTTTACATTTTTAAAGCTACTGCTTGTTCAAAAGGCAATTTTCCCCTGAGAAGAACAAACAAGAAACTCGAGAGGTCGCTCTTTAAAAAAAAAAGGTTTTTATATTACAAAATTATTAATTATTATTTTATATTATAATATTTCATTATTAATTGTGAAATAGCCTGGTTATGCGAACGGGCTGGTTATATCCATGAATGTTTATCATCTAAATAATCTGATATTTTTCTTAATAAGTTTCTGTTTTATAGTATCTTTAAATTTATTGAAAGGAAGATTTTGTATATCAACAGGAACTTTATTGAAAAAGCGTATACATAACCCTTTGAATGAATTACTGACTTTGCGGAGGCGACTTATGTGACCTGCAAGTTCTTTCTTATCTTTATTTCTTGTATTGACATCATGTTTATCACTATTTGTCCTAAATGATGCTATATTTTTTTTGACATATATTAAATTTTTTAAAATTTACTGTGACGTAAAGGTTAGAGTACAGACACTGTAGGTCTCAATTAATAAATTGCGCGAACGGCTCGTTTTTGTAAAACAAAGATTGTATTTATATCCGCGGCATTTCCCCACAGCAAGATACCACAATACATCAGGCTATGGAAATAACTAAAATATACTAATCTAGCAGTATTTACGTCCGATATTTGTCTAATTTTTTGACTGCATACGCTGCAGAGCTGAGCTTCATCGCCAATTTACGGATATGAGGACCCCATTGTAATTTGGCGTCCAAAGTAATGCCCAAAAATACAGTGGACTCAACAAGGTCTAGAGTGACATTTTTTATCATTATATTTGTAGGCACCTCCCTGACATTAGGCACTACAAATTTAACACATTTAGTTTTTTTCTCATTAAGTAACAAATTATTTGCCGTAAACCATTTTACTATTTGAGAAATAGCGTTGTTCACGTCGTCATAATTTAATTTAGTCTATTCACTTTAAACAATACAGAGGTATCGTCAGCAAACAATAATATCATGTTTATCCTTTACAAGGTTTGACAGTCATTTATGTAAACCAAAAACAAAAATGGTCCAAGAATGGAGCCTTGTGGGACGCCCAGTTATATCTGCATGTTATTTATATTATATTATATCATAGTATATCATATTATATCATATTATATTATATTATATTATATTATATTATATTATATTATATTATATTATATTATATGATATGATATGGTATGGTATGGTATGGTATGGTATGGTATGGTATGGTATGGTATGGTATGGTATGGTATGGTATGGTATGGTATGGTATGGTATGGTATGGTATGGTATGGTATGGTATGGTATGGTATGGTATTGTATTGTATTGTATTGTATTGTATTGTATTGTATTGTATTGTATTGTATTGTATTGTATTGTATTGTATTGTATTGTATTATATTATATCATATCATATCATATTATATCATATCATATCATATCATATCATATCATATCATATCATATTATATATATGTATATATTACTTTCATTATTTATTTACTGTATGTGTGTGTGTGTGTGTGTGTAATATGTACCCACTAGCCCTACGATACTGTAGCAGTGTCTTGGTGTCAGAAGGGAACTCTGAGTGTCCCTGCCACCAGTGGGGTGATGGTATTTAGAATTGTTTTTTATACCTGATAGTTCAATTTTATATGTTAAGCGTGAAGAACACATAATTTGGATGTTTGTTTGTTTATTCATTTATTAGTTTGTTGATCAATCACGGATAAACGGACCCGGATAAAACTCGGCATACGGGCAGAACACACCCTGGACCAAGATGCTGGATACTTTCCTCCCGATAAAGTGAGTAACGGAATAAAGAAGTTTCCGCGAGCAAGTTATTCCACATAGTCGAAGCCGCGGGCGGAAAGCTAGTTTATAATAATCACCCAATACTGGTGAAATTACCCTACGATATGTGCTGTAATAATGCTTCGGTGTCTTTAAGTGAATTCATTAAAAGCCATTTCGTCACAGCCTCCTTACATTCCCGTGAGTTGAGTTCATATACACCACTACATTTTAATTACCAAAAATATTAAAATAGAATATGTAGTTTGATGATTGCTTTATAAATAAAATGTTTTCAAGTTGTAATATTTGTTTTATAATTTTTTGGGTTCAATGTTTTGAATCCTATTATTACGAAAAATTTATAGGGTGTCTATAAATTTTAGTTCACAAGTACGATAGAATTTTCTTGCATTCATTCATTCCAACTCTCACAGGCACGTTGTTTGTGACCACTGCGAGCGACAGAGACCGACCGCTTTCAATTGCCGAATACCTAACGAGTAGGTACCCGAACTTACACGAATACGCGCTAACGAGAGACGTCATAATTTCTCTACTCTACATGACAAGTAGGTAGGTACAAGGAATACACCCAATGGCTGGTTGATTACTCGCCGCGATAAGAACGAGTTCGATTCTTACGCTAAGCAATTTCGTAAGGAAATCGAAACAAAACAAAAAATTCAAACTACGATATGCAATTAATTGTTTATTAAAAAAAAAAATAGATTTTAACTTTCCCTTCATATTTTCCGGGCTTAGGACCGGCAAAATTACTTAATCTGGTGGGCAGGTAAAAGTGAAGCTACTTATTAAAGAAAACAATGATAATTATTTACATTATGCGAAAAAAGTAAAAACATTTCAGTGGAAGAAATTTACGTAATTTTGGCGTATTGAAAAAGTTAAAATCAGCTATTTACAATGAATGATTGGTTAACGAAAACTAAAATTCTAAACAAGTTTACTTACAAGTATTTTAATAAGTGTTCAAAATGTCCACCTTCTTGTTCGATACACACACGCGCACGTTTGGTCATATTGTTTTTTAACGACAATAAAACGTTCCTTTCTGCTTTTACTTGGTCAAAAGCCTCCCTTATCAGCTGTCTTAGTTCATTTATTTTACACTATTGGGCTCACTAGCGTACACTCTCCGTTTAATCTCACTCCACAAAAAAAAATCCATTGGTGTGAGGTCAGGCGAACGCGCGGGCCAGGCGATGCCGAAGTGTCGCGCTGCATCGTTGGTGCTTTTCCGCGGATCCTCTTCAAAATACTCCAGGACGTCGTCGTATAGGTTTTGCGGGTAAGCTGGTCTGCCTCGCCCTTGGGCATGTGAAGGTGTTCGAAACGAACCGTGATCGAGTAACCGCTGATAAACACTCTGCATTGTAGTAACTTATTGGTAATCTGTGGCATTGTGCTAAAGGTCGGCTGTCGAGCGTCTGGGTACAAGTCACGGTACATTTGCAACGCAGCACTTACATTTTCACCAGATAGGAAATACGCTCGTAACATAAGCGTGTACTCGCGGGAACTAATTTATAAGCCATTGCAGTGACTCAAGATAACAGACACGCGCTCGTATCGATGTCTGTTATTGTTTTGCGAACTGCACTGCGTCAACGCTATGCGCACGCTATGCGATCACTGAGTGCAATGCAAATTAGGGATGTGAACCGGTTATTAAAAAACCTTAAAAAAACCGGTTTATTTGTAAACCGAAAAATACCGGTTTAAGAAAGAAAACCGAAAAATTTTGTTAGCCCTATATAAACTCTGTATCCGAACTCAAAACAGAGAGCACTGCGTTGTGGTCGGGGAATTCCCGTTATGGGGTGACAATTTGTCAATAAGGCAGCCATTTCTTTCTTTGTGTGTGTTTGCGATTGAAAGTTTCAGGTAGAACGATATAACAGAAGTAACATAACGTAGTAAATATTTCTCTGCTGCTCGGTGTTGCGTATATTCTGTATTTATTAAATATATTCTGTTTTTTTCGTGCGAGATGCCTAAGGTAAAAGGGAAATCCGTTACAAGAAACCATTTTGAAAAAGTGGATAATTACTCGGCTAAATGTAAATTTTGTCAAAAAGTACTCAAAATTGGAGGAGGAACATCAAATATGTTGGCTCATCTAAAAAGAAGTCACCCACAGGCAACAGTTGAAACCAACGAATCCAATGATGAGCAGCAACTAATGGAGAACGACAATATTCGTAATCAATCATCAACAGCACATAATACTGGACAAGAACTACCTCGGAAAACTATTGTTCAAAGTAAATTAAAGTTGAATGTGACCACGGCTAGCGACAAGAAGAAAATTGACGAATACCTAACATTAATTATTGCCACCGATTTCCAGCCATTTTCCATAGTGGAAGACAAAGGCTTCAGAAAGTTTGTGGTTGCTTTAAACCCCTACTATGTGCTTCCCTCCAGAGGTCAAATCAGGTACGATTTATTGCCAGCGTTATATGATAAGGTGAAGACACGGCTTACTAATTTGTTGAAAAATGCGGAATATGTCGCACTAACCACAGATTTATGGTCGAATCAAAATATGGAATCATTTATTACGGTGACGGTTCATTTTTTCGTTGCAAACAAGCTTAAGAGTTATTCATTAACGACGTCCGATGTTCCCACTTCACACACATCTGAAAATTTAGCAGAAATAATGACTAACATCATAACTGAATGGGGACTAACTAACAAAGTTACTGCTATTGTGACTGATAATGCTTTTAACATGGTGAAAATGTGTGAGTTGCTTGGTATACGTCATATGCCTTGTTTTGCGCATACTCTAAATTTAACTGTTGCAGAATCTTTAGAGCTTCCAGAGGTGAATGAAGTAGTCACCAAATGCAAAGGTATAGTAAAATTTTTCAAGAAATTTTCTGTCGGATGGCGTGCCCTGAAATTAGAGCAGAAAGAAAGGAAACCCAATGGTAGCCCACTGAAGCTTATTCAAGATGTACCCACTCGTTGGAATAGTACTTTTCATATGCTCTCAAGAATATTACAGTTGTCAGACATACTGGCATTGGTTTGCAGAAAACTAATTCAGGCACCGGAATTCCTTACTGCTGAAGAAGAAAACGTTGCAAAAGAAGTAGTACATATTTTAGAAATATTTGATGACGCCACAAGATTGGTGAGTGCTGACCAATACCCAACCAGTTCATTAGTGATTCCCGTGATTTGTGGATTATACGAAAACATGAACACTATTGAATGTTCACTGAAAACAAACGTAAGCAAAATGTTTAGCTCAGCAATGAAGCGTAACATGAGCAGCAGATTGTTGGCCTACGAAACAAGGACTGTGACGCAAATATCTACTTATTTGAATCCAGGGCTAAGGAAAGGCTTTCGCCAATCGGACAATATGCTCACAGCTAAAGAGCTGGTTAGGCGGGAGTTGGCAAATTTAATAAAAGAATCCAACACCCCATCCTCAGAACCTACGAGCTCGGCAACTGCATGCGAGCATGTGGCCACAAAGAAGCCAGGAATTTTGGATTTTTTAAAACATAGAACAATGGGCAATCCAAACGCGATTGCTTCTGCGGTTAACATACTACGAATGTATCTCGAGACTGAGACCAAACGTGAAGAAGACGTACGCTCTGACGGCACAGAAACTGTTGGCACTTTTTGGACACATAACAAGCACTTGGCGCCGCTTAATAAGATTGCCTTAAAATATCTGTCAGTGCCAGCAACTTCCGTACCTGCAGAGCGCATGTTTTCTACATCGGGATACATATTAACGTCAAGAAGGAGTAGATTGAAAGACGATGCAGTGGACAAACTCTGTTTTATCCATCAAAATGATGATTTAATTGAATAATTTTGACTTTTATATTAAACTTTATATAATAGTGATAATTGATTTTTCTTTACACCTGTCATTTTCTAAAAAAACCTATAGAAACCTAAAAAAAATTGGTTTTTTTCAAAATGTAATCGGTTTAAACCGGTTTCGAAATTACTAATCGGTTTACATCTCTAATGCAAATGGCCGTCCGGCCGGCCGCGCTGGCGCTCGCGGGTTGCGGGACCGAGTGCGGCGGGGGGTAAGAGTTGTGAACAGCCAATGGGTGCATCGGCAATAGAATAGAATAGAATAGAATATGATTTATTCGCTCTTGAATAGGGTACATTACATTAGGTGTTATTACAATAAGATCCTCCTAGTTCAGTCATAATTGGTGTTGACGACCGATTGGTGTAGTGGATAGTGACCCTATCAGCGAAACCAACGGTTGCGGGTTCGAATTCCGCGACGGGTAAATGTTTGTGTGATGAATATGAACATTTACTCCCGAGTCTTGGATGTTTATATAAATATTTATGTATGTTTATCCGTTATCTAGTATCCATAGCACAAGCTTTGCTTAGTTTGGGACTAGATGATTGGTGTAAAAAAAAAAAAAATTATGACATGCAAATATTTGACAATATCCAATTTTGACATCAAGAAATCAAGAAATGCATGCAAGCATGCATTTAATTGTCCTTGGGATCCAAGAACTCTTTAATGGAATAAAACGAGTATTGTAGAAGCCACATTTGTAAGTTCCTTTTAAAGCTATTGAATGCTTGATCCTTGAGATGTGTCGGAATGCTGTTATACTATATTAGTTTACCCATGAAATAGCAGTTTTTTTGAAACCACGTGGATTTGGGAATCTCTTTAATTATTTCTTCTTCAGGGTACCGAGTATTTATTTGTACCACATCCTTAGCCTGTTTATAATATTTTTAATGATTTTGCTTCATAAATGCCATTTCAAATATATATAAGGGGCCGTCCATATATTACGTCATTCTAAATTAGGGGGGGGGGGGGGTTGGTCTGCGGATGACGTCATTCTTATTTATTTATTTATAGTTTATTTTTCACATACAAAAAGATTATTTCTAAAAAGAAATTTCTTCCAGCACATCTAGTAAAATACTAGCTGCCCGCCCCGGCTTCGCCCGTGGTACTTACATGTATTATACATATAAACCTTCTTTAAGAATCAGTCTATCTATTTAAAAAAACCGCATCAAAATCCGTTGCGTAGTTTTAAAGATCTTGAATTTAAAAGAATGGGTGAAAACTCCGTGGGAGTTATCCAAAGAAAAGTAAAAAATAAGTAGTTATATTATATCAATGATTATTGCCAAAGTAAAAATAATAAAAGGTGATTCTATAACCAAGTGTTTTAATCATATAATACCCTATTTTTCTCAAATCTGCAATGTTTTATTTTGTCAAACTAGTAATGACGTCAATTTTGGGAGAAGGGGGGGGGATCATTAAGAAATGACGATAGGATGATTATAGGGGGGGGGTCTAAAATCTGAAAAAATCGATGACGTAATTTATGGACGGCCCCTAAGCAGGGCAGTGGTAGGATATTTAATGTTTTAAAAAGTGGCCTACATGACACATCTTGTGCAACACCACTGATTGCACGTATGCACTTTTTGGGCAATGAATGCTCTGTTCATTTCCGTACTATTTTTTTTTTTTTTTTTATTGAAGAGGTGGGCAAACGAGCAAGAGGCGCACCTGATGGTAAGTGTCACCGCTGCCCATAACCATCTACGGAAACGGAAGATCCGCAGTGGCGTTGCCGGCCTTTAAGGAAGGAATATGCTCGCTTCTTGAAGGTTCCCAGATCGTATCGGTTCGGAAAGACATCCGCTGGGAGCTTATTCCAAAAAGTAACGGTACGTGGAAGGAAATGTCTACTGAACCGCACCGTGGTGGATTTCCAACTGTCTAGGTGGTGTTGGTGGAATTTAAGTTTAGGCCTAGTAGTGCGATGATGGAACTCAGCAGCAGGAATCAAACCGAACAATTCCTCGGAACACTCGCCATGGTAAATCCGATAGAAAACAGCAAGAGATGCTACGACCCTTCGTAAGGAAAGCGAATCAAGGCGATTGGTGAGAGCTAGATCATTGATAACGCGAACTGCTCTACGTTGGATGCGATCTAGTGGAAGAAGCTGGTATTTAGGCGCTCCGGCCCAGATATGAGAACAGTATTACCCCAACTAATTAGTCCGTATCGAAGAACAGTTTGAATATAAGCATGATATGCTATAATCGCAGTTTGTTTTGTAGCTATAGTTTTTAGCTTGTACAGAGGGAATGTGAATCTATTAATTTTGTTACAAACTTTGTTAACTTGTTCTTTCCAGTCTAAGTTTTCATCCAAGATTATGCCAAGGAAAGTTGCGTTATTAACACCGAGTAGAGCTTGCCCATTGTGTCTTATTACAAGTGAATTTTTTAAATTGTTAAAGTTTATGTATTTGGATTTATTGAGATTAATTTTTAAATTATTTTTGTTTAACCATAGAATTATCGAATTTATTACTTTATTAATGTCAGATTCATGAATACTTAATGTCAATTTTTTATCAGTTGTCACTACTACTGAGATGTCATCAGCGAATAAATAACTTTTGTGTATCGTTACATCAGGTAAGTCGTTGATATAAAGCAAGAACAATAGTGGTCCAAGTATACTACCCTGTGGGACACCCACGGAAATTTGTTTTAAATCTGAACGAAATGCAAACGTTACATGTTTTTTGTCTAAATTAATCACCTCCACACATTGCTGCCTATTTGCTAGGAAGGTTTTGATCCAATTGAGCGCTGGTCCTCTTATCCCCATGTGATCCAATTTAGATAATACCTAGTTGCTCATGTGATACAAAATCAAACGCTTTCGATAAGTCAAATAAGAGAACGGTTGTATATAATTTATCATTAGTGCTACACAGTACCTCCTTTACTAGATTGAAAATGGCTAAGTTAGTGGATTTTTGCTTTTGAAAGCCGTATTGATTTTGATCTATAATATCAAATTTTACCAAAAAAGCCATAAGTTTATAATGCATCACTTTCTCAAATATTTTAGAGAACACAGGTATTATTGTGATGGGCGATAATTGTCCATTATAGTGTTGTCTCCTTTTTTGTACAGAGGTTTTACGATAGAAAACTTAAGTAGTTCAGGAAAGGTACCATTTGCCATAGAGAGGTTAATCAAAAATGCCAAAACCTTACTGATCTGACCCCTGCATGCCTTAACAACCTTCGTACATATGCCGTCATGTCCCTCCGAATTTGTATTATTTAGAGACATTATTATCCGTATGACGTACTGTTCATCAATTTGGTGTCAAAAAAATAGAATTTTTTTGTCTTGTTTTTGAATGTGTATGAATAGTTTTGTTCTTATTTTTATGTGTCATGTCAATTAAATAATTATTAAAAATGTCGGCAATTTTTCTAGGGTCAGTTATAATGTTATTGTCCTTATCTCTAATTAAATTTATATTTTTATTTTGGTCAGATTTTCTAGATTCACTTTGTATCACATTCCACGTAGCTTTAACCGTGTTTTTACTGTTAAGTACATACTTGATATTATTATTTCTTTTGGCTTGATCAATGCATTTTTTTAAGAGTTTAGTGTAATTCAGATATGTCATTTTATTATGGGGTGTTTTCGCGGTATAGTATTTGTAGCGTAGGATTCGTCTAGTATTACAACTCTGTTTTAGTCCTTTAGAAATCCAGTTTAAAAATGGTTTACTACTAAATTTAACTTTCATCCTAGGGAAGCAAAGGTTGTAAAATAGACAGAATATCTCATGAAACTTACTAAAAGCCTCATTTAGGTCTGATTCTGCATACACTTCGGCGAAGGATAAGCTATCCAAACACTCTTGAAATTTTCGCATGTTTAAGTGAGAGTAACTTCGCTTAAAATAATAGACCGTTTTCGGTATTGCTTTCCTTGTACATACAGCTAATTTCAGTAATTGGGCGGTGTCATGATCAGATAACCATAGAGAAAGCACTAAAGCCGTGGCGTCCTTGACGTTGCTTATAATATGATCCAGACATGACGTGCCTCTGGTGGGTTTGGTTATATGTATATTTAAATTATATCGTTTTATAATATCCATGAATTGAATAGTCGTATTGTTATTTATCAATGTGTTTATGTTTAGGTCACCAGCTATCACTATTCGCTTATTCGAAAATTTGGGGTAACATTTGCCCACTAGTGGCGCGCTGTTTTATCAATGAATGTGTGACGTATTTTAAAGTGAAAGATGACAAGGCGCGAACCGCCCGGTTTATTGATAAATAGGTAAACCAATTATTACGATTTCACTAGGACAAAAATCTGGAAATTCAGATTTTCTCAAAAAAATTGTTAATCGAATGAGTAAATGATACTGAATACCCCAATTTTTTTTTTGGTAATTAAAATGTAGTGGTGTATATCTATCATTTTGTTTAATTTATTGTAAATGTAAGCAGATTGTGCGGAGTATTGGCGTTGTGCGAAACTGGTTTGGACATTTATTATTTCAGCAACCTTATCTATTCTCCTACAAGTTATTTTTTCAGGTACGAAGGGTAGGGTTTTATGTAATCTTGAGACGACTGATAAAATATACAGTTGTCTAACAGACAGAAGTACACATAATTTATATAGTTCCTCAGTAGGATATCTAAAAGGTTTGAAGTGCATTACTTTGAGTAAACATCGCTGACTTCTTTCAATTTCAAGAAATTTTGTTTTAGTTGCACCTCCCCATATCGAAATGCAATAACCCACCACAGGCTGCGCAATAGCAGTATACAGGGCGTCCCAAAGTTATGGGACATGAAGGGGAAGTACCTTAAATATTGTAGATAGTGAATTTTGCTCAAAGAAGACTTTATGTTATTTTTAAAAGTTAGTAATTCTGCATTCATAGATTTTCTAAAAATTACTTGCTTCGGCTGGGAATCGAACCGACTTAAATGTGAAAAAAAAAACACCCTACTTTTATGATGCCAATCGAAAGAATAGCTAAAAAATAATAACTCTGCCTAAGTAACATAGTATTTTAAAAGAAAGGAACAACATAAAATGATTGAGTCAAATTTCAAGAAAGTTATTTATTGCCGACGACGTTCGAAAAGTAGCGATATTATCATTCCAAAGATAGCATTGATTATTCGTAAATAAGTACCCACTTCATAAAATAGGTACTAACATAGTTTTCCTTATTATAAGTGCACGTGTAGATGAAATGATAAAACTTGTATTTCAATACGTCCTCTGTAAGCTAGACAGAAGGCAAATTAAAAACAAAAATAAATAATTTATAATTTGAAAATGGAACAGTTTATGACAGCGTTTGTTTGAATGCATACTTTTTAAGATATTTTAAAAAGAAGTGATATTTTTAAATGTTGTTCTTAAATTTGAAAATGGAACAGTATGTGCGAGCGTTTGTTTTTCGGATATTGATCTGTTTAGTCTCAATTCACTTACACAAGTGTTATTGTGTTAATTTATTGCGAACATGGCATATCAAGTAAGTTTTGATCTAATGGAAGCATATTTTTTGAACGATAAAGATATCTCTAGAAGTTTGCGGTGGTATGGCGTAAAATATCCTGATAGACAAATACCGTCTCGTAAAGTTTTGAAAAGGCTTGTGAACAATTTGAAAACTCTGGGACGTTTCGATAAACGCCCAAGAGAACCACAGCAAGAAAACCATACGATCAACGACGAAGAACTTGGTATTTTAATTTACTTTTCGGCTTTTCCGAAAGCATCGGTGAGAGAAGGAGAACATGAAATTGGAGTTTCAAAAAGTAAAATACACCGTGTATTAAAAAAACACGGTTTTAAGAGTTATGTTGAAGGACGATTGGTTCAAAAATTACTTCCGGGCGATACAGAAAGGAGAAAAAATTTCTGTCTTGATATCCAGGCACGATTGCTCGAAGATCCAAATTTTTTGGATAATATTATTTGGACAGACGAATCTAACTTTAGCAATAACGGTATGTATAACCGCAACAATAATCGTATTTGGTCTAAAGAAAATCCCCTACGAGTGACTGAAACTAATAACCAAGTGCGTTTTTCACTCAACTGTTGGTGCGGACTTTTAAAAAACCGGGTTTTCTTAATCCATTTTTACCAAGGAACCTTGAACACAGAAAAGTATTTAGGAATACTTCAAATTTTAAGGGATAAGATAAGAAACCATTCCGCGGCGGAGCAAAAAAACTTAATTTTCCAACAAGATGGAGCTCCGGCTCATAATAGTCGGAGAGCAGCAGATTTTCTAAATGAATGTTTTCCTACATGGATTGGTACAAATGGACCGATTAGATGGCCGGCCAGATCCCCGGACCTCACACCATTAGATTTCTTCTTTTGGGGATACGTGAAAGATATGCTATACAAAAAGCGATACGAGAACGTAGGCGAGTTGCAAACAGAATTGTGCCATATCACATCGAGTGTTCACCATAAAATGATTAGAAAATCAACAGGCAGCGGGCTCATTAAAAGATTGGCGATTTGCGTAAGACAAGAGGGATCACATTTTGAGCATTTAATTAATTAATTTACAAAAAAATACCTACTTAATTGACTACGGCAGTTTCATGTATGTTTTTTATTTGATTAAAATGATTAATTTCACGTTGTTCCTTTCTTTTAAAATACTATGTTACTTAGGCAGAGTTATTATTTTTTAGCTATTCTTTCGATTGGCATCATAAAAGTAGGGTGTTTTTTTTTTTCACATTTGAGTCGGTTCGATTCCCAGCCGAAGCAAATAATTTTTAGAAAATCTATGAATGCAGAATTACTAACTTTTAAAAATAACATAAAGTCTTCTTTGAGCAAAATTCACTATCTACGATATTTAAGGTACTTCCCCTTCATGTCCCATAACTTTGGGACGCCCTGTATATTTGATTTAAAAGTTTTTTAGAAGTAACATATCTAAGTTTTCTGAACATCCAAATGAGCCTCCTCACTCTGTCACTAGTTGATTCAATATGATTGTGCCAGCTAAGTCGTTGGTCAATAATAATTCCTAGATACTTTGTTGATGTAACCCTGTCAATGGTAGTATATGTGCAATCTCGGTTATTGATGACGTTACAATTGTGTATTTTTAGTTTATATTGGTTATTAGGTTGTGTTCATTTATTGATAGTAAAACAAATATAATTTGTTTTAGAGGTATTGAGAGTAAGCAAGCTCTGTCGCAGCCAATCTGATACTTGTTTTAGACCAGTTTCAGCAATTTTAAAGACATAGTTCCATGTTTTACCCTTAAAAACCAATGCTGTGTCATCCGCATACGAGAACACATGACCATCCTCCATATGTAAAATATTTATATAAATGAGGAACAAAGTAGGACACAAAACACTTCCCTGAGGGACGCCATAGGAGACATCAGATTCACTGCTAACATAGTTTGAGATTTTTACTTGTTGTTTTCGATTATGTAAATAGTCCGTAAGTAATTGCAGTGGGATCCCTCTTATTCCTATGGACTCCATTCTTCTCACAAGAGTAGGCAGTGAAACGGTATCAAAGGCCTTCTTTAGGTCCAGAAATACAGCCAAGCATTTATTCCCTTGGTCTAGCTGTTCACTAATTAATGATGTCAAAGCTAGAACTGCATCCTCTGTGGATTTCCCACGCCGAAATCCGAATTGGGATGATGAAAGAATATTATATTTTTCTAAGTAGCTAATGAGACGATTATTTATTAGTTTTTCCAAAATCTTAGATATGGTTGGTAATACCGATATCGGTCTGTAATTATTTCAGTCACCTCTCCTTCCGCTCTCATAAACAGGAGTCACTAGAGATTTTTTAAGAGAAGAAGGGAAGACACCCCCACGAAAACAAAGATTCGCCAAATGACTTAACACTGGTACTATCAAAGGTTTAGTCAATTTAAGAAATTTGGTAGAAATATTATCCCAACCGCTTTCTGACTTAAGAGTAGAAAGGATGCTACCATACATTATTTTGAATTTTTATTTATTTATTATTTTATTTATTAAACATTGAATATTTAAATTGTATGAAAATTCCTTTGTTAACCGACTTCAAAAAAGGAGGAGGTTCTGTATTCGGGGCGTATTTTTACTGTTTACTTTCATTAGATTGTGTATTTTATAGGCTAGGCAGGCACCGACTTCCAAAAGTATCTATTATATATATTTTTAATTTCATTATTATACCTAACTATTATTGTATAGCATATAAATTGTATTGTATTCTCATTATATATAATAGTGTATATCTATAAAGAACATTCTGCTCGGATTTATTATTTTATACTTTTCAGTTATTATTTTTGCAGTAGTTTAATTAATTTTTTTTTCCGGGTTTTTTGAAGTCGGTTTTTTTTTAATCCTTTTTTATTTAATTCTTTTTAGTGTCTGGTCAGACATTACAAAATTTCGCGTTCCCAGGAGACGCCCGAAGCTCGCCGAGTACGTCTAGTAGCTATGAATATTCGCCAGGAAACTCCCGAACAGAACGAGCATAGACTCGGTCTTATACACGATCGGCTTGACGAGGAGTCCGCTGAGCAGCGTGAGCGCAGGCACGGCCTTATTCAGGTCCGACTTTCCAACGAGTCCGCCGAGCGTGAGCGCAGGCTTCGGCTGATTCACAACCGGCTTTCGAACG
Source organism: Oegoconia quadripuncta (assembly GCA_949316235.1). Lineage (NCBI taxonomy): Eukaryota > Metazoa > Arthropoda > Insecta > Lepidoptera > Autostichidae > Oegoconia > Oegoconia quadripuncta. The sequence goes on from OX438751.1 coordinate 4,605,002, forward strand.
AGTCAGCTGAGCAACGTGAGCGCAAGCTCGGGCTAATTCACAACAGACTTTGCAATGAGTCCGCCGAGACAGGTTAGGTGGGCACTTGGGGTATACCAGCTCGACCTGATGATCTTCGATTTGTCATATTTATTGTTGAAAATCACACCGACGTAAATCGGCCTAAAAATCTCGTACTAATCGATGTACATACATAAAGAATACAGAACCTCCTCCTTTTTTGAAGTCGGTAAAAAAAGTTATTAGTAGATATTTATCCGTGGTTGCTAATCTCCCTGATAAATTCTGTGCGATCGCGAACGTTCTCGCTCCTACAGGTTAGATGGGCAGTTCGGGTGTACCAGCTCGACCTGACGATCTTCGATTTGTCATATTTATTGCTGATAATCACACCGACCTTCTTTACACTTTTTCCATACAAACCCAAACTGTATCTACTTAGTTTCCCTGTGTAAAAACTACACAATGGGTTAGATGGGCAGTTCGGGTGTACCAGCTCGACCTGACGATCTTCGATTTGTCATATTTATTGCTGATAATCACACCGACCTTCTCTACACTTTTTCCATACAAACCCAAACTGTATCTACTTAGTTTCCCTGTGTAAAAACTACACAATCGTCTAAATATGTAATGCCATTCTGATGTTTACCATGATTACACAAAAACTACTGAACCGATTGCGCTGAAATTACAATGGGACCATCATTCCTTATCCCCTTTCATTTACAAAAAGAACCATGTGAATCAACCACCAAATCTCTGAGATATCGGTGTACATACATAAAAAAAAAAAAAATACGCCCCGAATACATAACCTCCTCCTTTTTTAAAGTCGGTTAAAAATAGAAGCAAGCCTTGAAATCACCAAAAGTCATACGTCATAACAAAAGAAGTTAGCTGATGTTCCATCGTTCTTTCTATAATCAAATTTAAATTTTAAGTATAGAGGAACGCCTCGAGTGTCACCTAAAGTCATGCGACAAAAACAGAAGTTAATTTGTGTTCCATTGTTCTTTCCAAAATCAAAAATTCGGAATTTTCACGGCGTCCTTTTGCGTGGGTACAAAAGATGATGGGTGGGACTGACGCGGGTTATTCTAAGGCGGACGGCGACGAAGGCGACACGGACGGCGGACCATGGCAGATTCAACACAAGAGGCAGAGACTACGCTGCGAGCTCAAGAGGAAGCCACGCTGTGCCAGGCGCTGAAAACAGAAAAGTGAAGACCCTGAAGAAGTCAGGAAGCCGCTGCAAGTTGTGAAATTCAGTGTTGTGCATAAGTCCAGAATCACCTCTAGCGAACGCTCCTGCGGAGCGGGTCTGATATGAGACGTATCGGACAGCTGCTTCGGCAGTTAACAGTCTCGAGAGTTTACTCTGTCTTATCCGTCAGACATTTGATCTGCCTTGAGACAACTTCATAGAAAGCATTCTATGCGGTTCGTACTCCCATGTGACAAAACAGACCGGATCGTCACTACATTAGAGTCTCACATTTCACCTATTGAGTTCATTACACGCCACATTACGAGTTTAATTATATGAGTACGGAACTCATTTGCACATGGATAGTTAAATTACAAGGAATAGGAAGGTTATTTCGAATTGCGTTAGCGCTTCGAATTCCAGTTAATTTTTGAAAGATTATGGATCTATTTCTGAAGGCTTCCCTTTCATTCATTCATCTGGCATCGAACCTCATCTTAGTAGTGCTTGATTCAAAGCGCAGACGGGAATTGAACCAACCTGAGAAATAAGATATTGCTGTATGGGCCTAGATCCCTTTGCCTTCTCCGAGAGGAGAGAATAAAACTAAAAAAAAATGTTACTTCTTCTTCTTCTTTTTACTACTTCTTCTTCTTGTTACTATCTCACTAATAAATTATGGATTTGTATGATCTGAAATAAAAATTTATTTATTTATTTATTGCTTTCTGTCAAGTCATAGGTACATTTTAAAAATATATCGTGAATCACTGTTTGAAGATTGAAGATTCACAAATTTGAAGATTTTATTGCTTTTCAACCTCCATCGAGCAAACGTACATATTTTTTCTGGTTTGTAACAATGAGGATTAGTTTGTAAAATCAGTGGTTTATTTGGAATATTTTTAGATTTTGAATCTAGGCAACCATGTACATTGTTGTGCAACTTTGTACTTACATGACTTATTGTTTGTTCTCTGTTATAGGTATGTAATATTTTAGTCCTATAAAGAATATAATAATATAAAGAGTGGTTACAATATTACAATATATTACATTACACTGCTGCAAATTATTGTGTAGGTATGTGTTGTTTTTAATACCCAAGTACTAGTTATTTATTAATTCTCCCACATTCAAATCCAATTTGCCATCGAATTGTCTGTTCAGTAGATAAAATCGGAACTACGGCATTATTGTAGTAAAATGTCATGAAATCATTTTTAGTAGATACAAGCTGAATATATTATACCGAACCATCCCTTAAACACACAGATAAAAAATTGTAGCTATCTATTAATCTGCTGATTTTCAACTACGACAAACTAAAATTAAATTTTTCGAAGTTAAGAAATAAAATAATTAGACGATGAGAACATACATAGGAAAATTAAATAATTAAAGCTTTAACTTAAAGAATTTTTATATCCTGGAAATCTATCGTAGTTTTACCATATTTATAATTTATAGTTTACCGTAATTTTTTGCGATATACCGTAATTTTCACACAGAGAGTTGGAGACACTCGTCGTGATACTTCGGCAATAAATATAACTATGTATGGTATGACATCGCGATTGAAGTCATTTATTTTTAACAAGTAGTAGCATTTTCTGTCTACGATTTAAAAATACAAAAAATGGTTCTCTCGACATATTTTACGTGTGACATACATCCGAAAAGCGCCCCACTGATGGTTGTTGATTGTGACGCATGTAACTATAGCTAACGATATATCCACTTCGTATGTGTGAAGGATTGCACAGTTTAATAAGGCTATATGTAAACTCCGCTTTTTTTCGAAGTTGGTTAAAAAGTGCGCCCTGAACGATATATCCAAGTATTAACCTCTGTGGTGTTACATACATTTGTAATCTTACTTTTCTCCTCCCAAACTGACAAACAGAGACCAGAGACAGAGTGAATGAATGAGACTCAACCAATAAGAGTAGGACTACTAACCCCTCCGGCGTGTCGCCACCTTGTTGTGGTGGAGGGGCTTGCGTGTCTCAACGACCCTCAGGGCTATGCCGGATAGGGCTTCCCATACCGGACAGGCCTGAGGCGAGAGACCAGACGAAGAGCGGCACCCCCGGCGGGGCCCATATTGGGCCTGTCAGGCGGGGCGGGCGCGTCCTCGTTAGGGCGCGCTGACTGGGGAGCTCACCCCAGAAAAAAGAGACGACGATGTGGAGCATCGGGTACAAGATGATGGACCAGGGCAATTTTAAAATGTGTCCCCAGGCGGGTCCCCGAAAGGGGGAATCCCGCCCATCCGCCGCGGCGGGTGGCAGCCCCTCGTACTCTGGGGGGGGCAGAAATTGCCTCGTGGGTCGGCAGGGTGCCGACCCTCGTCAACACGACCTTTGCGACCAAAACCGGACCTATGATCTAGCTCAAGACAAGGATTTCGACGAACCGGCGGAAGAGGCCCGCGCCCTGCAAGCGTGCGCCGACACCAGCGACATTGGCCCCGGGCTCCGAGCTGTGGAGCCCGGAGGAGGGGAGGAGGCATCGCGGTCGCGATCCTCCTCTCGAGCATCGGGGGGGAGTGGAGTCCTTAGGCTGATGTTCTCGAGGCCGACCACTTCAAAGAAAATAGGGAGGGAGGAGCGAGGTGAGGAGAGCGATAGCTCGGCAATGTCGGTGGCCTCGCTCCCTACAACACCGACGCGGCGGGCGCGAAAGCGTAGACCGCTGCATCCAGAGGAGGAGGAGGGCGGAGTGAGCGCCAAAAGAACGCCCAGCATGGAGCTGCGCCACCTGCCCTCGGCGGAAGTTGGAGCTAAAATGCTCCTGGGTCTGCAGAACGTCGATACGACGTTCAGCAAGCCCAGGAGCACGAAGGCGGAAATGGCCAACTCTTACATGCTGGCCTGCCAAACACCTCAGGCCGGCACAAAGGAGTTGTGCCGAAGAGCTGAGAAACGCGACCGGGAGAATAAAGAGTTTTGTGCTCAGGTCGGGGCTCTCTCGGCTCGAATCGTGGAGCTGGCCGCGGAGGTCGCGGAGCTCCGCGGCGAGAAGACAGTGGCAGAGGCCCTCGCCCGCAAAATCAACGGCGCCGGCGCCAACGCGGATTAACCGGCCACCTGTACCTGTGCCGGCACCTACGCCATCGGCGACGAAGTCGAGGCCGGCGCCGCGTCAGACGAGCCGAAAGGAGCCGTAAGAGTTGGCTGCCGCGACAGAGACGGCGCCTGACCCGCAACTCCGGGACTGGGAGCGCATTACGATCACAATGGACCGCGAATTTGCGCGCTTCCAGTCCGAGCTACTGGCCCGTTTCTTCCCCGAGGTGGGCGCCAGACCACCTCTGGGAAGATCCCCGGCGTCCGCGACGCCGAACGCTGTCCTCCCCTCTCTTCTTCCTAAGAAGAAGAGAGCGAGGAGGAAGAATAAAAAGAGGGCAGCCGTGCAGCCACCTCCTGTGCCGGTTGCGGGGGCCAGACAGGCCCCAGCGGCTTCAACGGCCCGAGACGACACGTGGGCTACAGTGGTGAGCCGTAAGGCAAAGGCGGCCGCCAGGAAAGCGGCGGCGCCTGTCGCGGCGGCACGGGTCGCTCCTCCCGTCGGGAGGAAGCGACCGACGCTGCCCCGACCGCCTACCGATGCGGCCGTGCTGATCTCGGTGCCTCCGGGCTCCGAGACCTCGCTAGCCGCCGTGATGGCAACGGCCAAGGCGAGAATTAAGCTGGCGGACCTGGGCATTCGTAAGGCGCCAGCGTAAGGCGGCCAATGGGGGCCTCGTGTTGGAGGTCCCCGGCCCGGACAGCGCCACCAAGGCGGACGCCCTAGTCGACCGACTCCGGTCGGCCTTGGGGGACACGGACGCGCGATTTACGCATCCGTGTAAGTCCGCCGAGATGAGGGTGATGGACCTAGATGAGCCCATCACCCTACCTGAGGTGGCCGCGGCGGTGGCCGAGGTGGGCGGTTGTTCCCCGGCCGATATTAAGGTCGGGGAAATTCGCGGCAGCCGCAACCGACTGGGCACGGCGTGGGTCCGGGGCCCACTTGCGGCGGTCCGCAAGGTGGCGGCCGCCCAGCGGGTCCAGGTGGGGTGGGCCTTGGTCCGAGCAGAGGCACTGGCAGCACGACCATTACAGTGCTTCCAGTGCCTCGAAATGGGGCACGTCAGGGCGACGTGCCCCACGGGGGTGGACAGGAGCGCTCGCTGCTACAAATGCAGTCTTCCGGGCCATAAGGCCCGGGACTGCACAGCGAGCGCTCCTAGGTGCCCGGTTTGCGCCGACTTAGGTCGGCCGTCAAACCATCGGCTGGGTGCCAAAAAGTGCACCCCGCCGAAAAGGAGGAAGGGGGGAGCTATCAGCACTCCCCCCGCCACATCCCAGTCGTCCCAGCCGGGGCTAGTTAGCCCGGTGGAGGTGGCCATGGTGGCCCAGTAATGGACCCACGGCCCAATATAATACTTCAGGGCAACCTGAACCACTGCCGCGCAGCGCAAGACCTGCTGATGCAGACGCTCGATCATTCGGGGTTCCCATGGTCGGTCGGTCCACGGGGGTCCTCGATGGTTCGGGGCTGACGACGGCTCCGCTGCAGTGTATTGGGCTGGGGGTGATGGCCTCCATTGCTCCCTCCTAGGGAGCGGGATGGGGTTTGTGGCCGTGGAGTGGGGTTCCACGGCCGTAGTGGGCTGCTACATCTCTCCGAATTGCGGCCTCGCCGCGTACGAGGCATACCTGGACGGGCTGGCGAACCGCATCCGCGGTTGCGCCTCCCGTCCCGTATTCGTCCTGGGTGATTTTAACGCCCACTCGCGAGAGTGGGGCGACACCCGGGACGACGTAAGAGGAGAGACCCTCCTGGAGTGGGCGGCGGGATTGGACCTCCGGTTGATAAACCGGGGTTCAGTCAGCACCTGTGTGCGATGGCAGGGGGAGTCGATCGTGGATTTGTCATGGGCGACTCCCTCTGCGATACACATGGTGTCGGGATGGAGGGTGGCGGAGGAGGTGGGTCAACCTTTCTGACCACCGACACATCGTATTCGGTGTGTCGCTCCGCCATCCGACCCGCCCACGTCAGGACGGCAGCCCTCCGCGACGTTGGTCCCTCAAGCGGCTCGACCGAGATATGGTCGCGGCCGCAGCCCACGTCGCGGACTGGGGGGAGGAGGAGATCTCGTCTGATCCGGAAGCGCAGGCGGCCTGGTTCCGGGACACGATGGTGTCGATTTGCGACGCCTCGATGCCCCGAGTCCGATACCTCGTATATCACGAGGTACCTCCCTACCTGCGGGCCGTTATCGGGGCCTATCTGCGCGACAGGACCGTGAGGTTTATTGGTCGGAACGGGGTGGAAACACGGAGGGATGTCTGTTGCGGGGTTCCACAGGGGTCCGTTTTAGGGCCCCTGTTGTGGAACCTCGCATACGATGCGGTCCTTCGCACCAGTCTCCCCCCCGGCCTGTCTGTCACTGGTGTTGGCCGAGGGGACCGACTTCGAGGAGGTGCTTCGGCTCGCCGAACTTGGCGTGGCATGTGTCGTCGGGAAGGTACGCGAGCTGGGCCTGGAGGTAGCGCCTCACAAGACCGAGGCGCTATGGTTCCACGGCCTCCGACGAGGCCGGCAACCACCCAGCTCGCGACTCCGGGTAGGCGACGCTGAAGTCCAGGTGGGGCGGTGCATCAAGTACCTGGGCTTCACCCTTGACAGCCGATGGGGCTTCGAAGAGCATTTCGAGCGCCTGGTCCCCCGAGTGCGGAAGGTAGCGGGCGCGTTGCACCGCCTGCTACCTAATCTCGGGAAACCACGGGAGGAAGTTCGCCGCCTCTACGGTGGCGTCGTGCGATCCATGGCCCTCTACGGGGCCCCCGTCTGGTCCAGCGACCTGGCGGGGTCCTCCCGCTGCAGAGCTCTCCTCGGGAGCCTGCAGCGGCTGATGGCCATCCGGATCGTACGAGGCTACCGGACGATTTCGTTCGAGGCGGCGACGGTCCTGGCGCGGACTCCACCCTTCGACATCCTGGCCGACATGGACACTGCGGTCTACGACCGCATCCGTTCTGTCGGTCTGGACGCCGAGGGGGTCGCGCCGGACCGAGAGCTCGAAATGCTACGGCAGAACGCACACCGACGTGCGCTGACGCTCTGGCGGGAGCGCCTTGTGCTACAAGGCTGCGCCCGTCAACGCGCCGTGGGAGCCGTTCTGCCGAACTTCGAAGCATGGATGGGGAGGAAAGGCTGCGTCACCTACAGGTTGACTCAGATACTCACCGGGTACGGGTGCTTCGGTGAGTATCTGAGTCGAATCGGACGGGAGGAGACGGCACGATGCCACCACTACGCGTCCGACCAGGACTCCGCCCAGCACACGCTGGAGGACTGCCCGGCGTGGCAGTCCGAGCGTCGAGACTTGGTCGACCGGATCGGACGAGATCTGTCCCCGCCAGCATTAGTCGCGGCTATGTTGGCGAGCGAGGAGGGTTGGAGGGCAGCGGCCTCCTTCTGCGAAGCAGTCATACTCGAGAAGGAGGCCGCAGAGCGGGATCGGGAGAGGGCCGATCCAAATCCCACCAAAAACATTTTATGTAAAATGTTGCCAAGACGACCCTTTGTTCCCAGTAGTTCTGTTGGACAGTTCTGTTAGCCGAACTAATGGGAATTTTTGTCTCTCTAGTTCCGTAAATAACTTGAACTTTTTTTTGATCGAACTAATGGGATTTTTTTGTCCCACTAGTTCTAGTGAATAACATGTCAACCTAACATGCACGAATCTAACCTATCCATGTCGGGGTGCCAAAAACTCCCGTGCTCGCTTCGCTCGCACTCGAATTAGAACTCGACAGAACTACTGGGAATCCCTAGTACCATTTGTTCTGTTGATAGAACTAGTGAGACAAAAATTCCCATTAGTTCGGCCAACAGAACTGTCCAACAGAACTACTGGGAACATAAGACCATATAAGGTTTGCCCTGTGAAAAACATAAACCCCCTTCTTCATCATATGAATTATTTGAGAAATTCATGAATGACATTCTTCAAAATTAGTAAATCAAATAAATATTGCGATGTTGTTGTGCAATGAAGTGTATTTGTAATTGTAAATACATAGTGTTTTTCGGAAATTTTAATATAAACATATTAGAAGACAACAGTCAAACTAGAAGATTGAAATCTTTCCTCAGTTGCTATAATTTTGCTAATCTTTTTTCAGTGCCCACTAGAATAACCTAACGTCAGACACTAAGCATTGATATATTTTATCGAATTTACAACCCCGTGTTAATTCTTTTTAAGTCTTCTTTTTAATAAATTTAGTTTTTAAATAAATTAAAATTAAATTAATTCGATCAAGTGTTACTCTACGCTAGTTCGCGCTACGATAATTCACTCACCAATTATGTTAAATTAGTTTAAATCGATTGTGCTAAGTTTCATTACTTAACGCGATCGCGATTAGGTGCGACTACGGTCGTCCTGGCCCTCTCACTATCACTAATTACCTACACCACACTATTAGCTTTTTCCAAATTGTGTGTCAGAGAGTTTCTTGCGTCGTTTCTTCTCTCTGACTATACACATTACGAAGCGATGGTAGTCTGTTTTTAAACTTCCCACGCAACGTCCTAAGCCGAGGTTCGAGCCCCCATGGGCACCCTTAGGCATCGGTAGCAACTACACATACGTGCTGTTGCATACGGTCAGAGCGCGCCGCGCGCTCTAACTGCATGCAAGAGACGGGCAGAGCGCTCCCGCGCTCGCCCCCCCGCCCGGTGACGCTGTAAAAGTCTTTGTAAAACAGCAACAGTTCCAACTCAAAAAAAAAAAAAGTTATAAAAGTTAGTTGTTGTGACAAAGCATTCGAGTTTCCATGGTTCAAGTGTTCCCTGGTAATCCTGGTTCATAGTTTTTGTGGTTCCGATAAAGTGAGTGGCTCCGGTATAGTGAGTGGCTCCGGTAAAGTGTGTGTGGTTCCGGTAAACTGTTCATATAACGTATAATACAGTAAGCCGCGCAAACCTATAGCAATGAGGTGGCCCCACGCATCGCCACTCCAAATATAAATTAGAAAGTAAATTATAGATTTAAATAATATTACTTCTTCCTTTTGTTCCCATCGCGAACACCTACGACATAATAGACTGTGTACAGAAAAGGTGACCACGAGCTGATTATTCCGTAACTAATAGAGATACATTAAAAAAATATAAAACTGGTATCGCTACCGTATGGCCTGATGTAAAAAAGGAAGCAACAAAACAAATTCTCCAAAAAATACTACCTACAATAAAAGTGAATTTTTTGACGTCAGTCCAATTTGTTTGTTGAAAATTCTCGTGTCATGAAAGAAAAAGCATTATTCAAAATTAGAAAAATATATGTAGTAGGTAATAATAGGCATAATTACAATAGTTATATCTATTATTGCAGCATATAAGTGCGTTGCGTTAGTAATTAACACGATTTTTTTACTATTATAATATCAAATCAAAAATTACATAACATACACAATACTAATAGAATAATAACAGTTTAACAAAAACTAAAGAACTCATTTGGGTCAATAACGCATTGAAGAATTCCAGTATCCTTTTGCCGGCTCCGACATCAGCCAAGTGTAATGACCTCAAAACAGACCAAATGAGCCCAAACTGAAGGTTTACTAGTAGCCATTAAAGAGTTCCACTGCCCACCACCTGGTTCCATTCATCGATGGTACCATATTATTGTATTATCATCGGAATTACATACACCTGCAAGTCGATCCTGGATTCTGGAATAACAAACTTGATTGTAGAGTGAATTCAAAATGCGAAAGACACCAAGATTAACGCTATCTGCAAGAATTAAAACTTATAACTGGAAATGCTGTCTTCTTTCTTCTTAAGATTTTTAATTCTTGCCTATGCTTGACTTATTTCCATAAGACGTGGAAGAATGCAAACATTACATACATACATAAAGTCACGCATGTTTCCCGTAGGGGTAGGCAGAGACCGCAGATTTTCACAAACGTTACAGCGATCTAAAATCAGGTAAAGATAACTCTATAGGTTCAAACTATCGGCCGGTCGATAAGTTTATTGCAAGCATTAAGCAAGGTCTTTACATAACCATCTGTTAAGAGAGACTGGACTCTAATATTTGATGAACAATTTGGATATCGACATCATTCTTCATGTTGCTCATCACTTGAATCTGTCATCAGTCAACTGGAATATTTTTATTAAACACTGAAAAAGCATTTAACACAGTGGCCTCTTGCATAAGTTAGTCATGAGAAAGGTGTCTTTGCACACACATTTACCATACAACAATTAGTCATTAACCCATTAATCCAAGAATTCATTAATAAAATTACTTGTAAATTCTGTCACATTACTAACGTAAAATACAAAAATAAATTGATATCTACATTGGGCAAATCTCGTTCCCATATAACGTATTTTTATTATTAAGTGTTGCAGTCGATACATTTTATATTTAATGTATCGACTGCAACACTTGGTACTGCATGAATGATTCATTTACCACCGATTGCTTAGGTAGTAATGTATACGCTGAAAATTTTATTATATCCCAATGAAGAGTCTAATTAAGTAAATAATATAACCATTAAGAGGGACAGATATGTATTTACTATAACGAATGGTGCGTATTTCAGATAAGTTAGTTGTAAGGTATGATTCAAATAGACTAAATGTTCATGCTAAAAGTTTATAAAATGTGATCCCAACCTATAAAATTAAGCTTATCAATTTTGAGTAAAGATCCGACATGTTACGTATTCTTTATTTATTTATTTTATTTTAACACTTTATTGTACACACACACAAAGAAATGGTCATTAACAAATATTTTAGAAAAATGTACAAAGGGCGAACTTAACCTCTATAAGAGATCTCTTCCAGCAAACCCGTGAGAGCGAAATTTGATATCATAGGTAGACATAAAGTGTACACGAAACAGAAGAAACAAAAAATGTTATAAATATCATATAAAAGAATAAAACCAACATAATACATTAAACGAAAAATTACCCAACATAAATACACAAATACATACATACAACATTATATATAAATATATATAATATAATATTATACATATATAATATACAGGGCGTCCCAAAGTTATGGGACATGAAGGGGAAGTACCTTAAATATCGTAGATAGTGAATTTTGCTCAAAGAAGACTTTATGTTATTTTTAAAAGTTAGTAATTCTGCATTCATAGATTTTCTAAAAATTACTTGCTTCGGCTGGGAATCGAACCGACTTAAATGTGAAAAAAAAAACACCCTACTTTTATGATGCCAATCGAAAGAATTAACTGACTTGACGTGAGACCTCAAGATAGTGCTCTTTAACTCTAGCTTTAAAAACGTCAAGAGTTTGACTATCCCGTACGCTGGCAGGAAGCGAGTTCCATAGCCTGACCGCATGAAATGAAAACGAGTAATTATAAAAGTCAGTTTTGTTAGAAGTAGGAGGAAAGGACAGTAGGGTAGCGATGTGGGGTCTGGACGATTTATCGGAAGCACGCAAGAAGTTAAAACGCTCACTCAAATAAGTAGGGACAAGATAGAAAAGGACTTTAAAGAGAAAACAAAGAATGTGTAGATTCCTGCGAAGACGTATTGGCAGCCATTTAAGTTCAGACCTGTAGTGAGAGATGCGGTCAAACTTACGTAATCCAAAAATAAAACGAATGCATAAATTTTGCAGTCGTTCGAGTTTATTTAGGATCTCTTCGGTGGCATCCAACATGCAGATATCACCATAGTCAAGGATAGGTAGGAGTAAACTTTGAGCAAGTGTCACTTGGACAGTTCTGTTAGCCGAACTAATGGGAATTTTTGTCTCTCTAGTTCCGTAAATAACTTGAACTTTTTTTTGATCGAACTAATGGGATTTTTTTGTCCCACTAGTTCTAGTGAATAACATGTCAACCTAACATGCACGAATCTAACCTATCCATGTCGGGGTGCCAAAAACTCCCGTGCTCGCTTCGCTCGCACTCGAATTAGAACTCGACAGAACTACTGGGAATCCCTAGTACCATTTGTTCTGTTGATAGAACTAGTGAGACAAAAATTCCCATTAGTTCGGCCAACAGAACTGTCCAACAGAACTACTGGGAACATAAGACCATATAAGGTTTGCCCTGTGAAAAACATAAACCCCCTTCTTCATCATATGAATTATTTGAGAAATTCATGAATGACATTCTTCAAAATTAGTAAATCAAATAAATATTGCGATGTTGTTGTGCAATGAAGTGTATTTGTAATTGTAAATACATAGTGTTTTTCGGAAATTTTAATATAAACATATTAGAAGACAACAGTCAAACTAGAAGATTGAAATCTTTCCTCAGTTGCTATAATTTTGCTAATCTTTTTTCAGTGCCCACTAGAATAACCTAACGTCAGACACTAAGCATTGATATATTTTATCGAATTTACAACCCCGTGTTAATTCTTTTTAAGTCTTCTTTTTAATAAATTTAGTTTTTAAATAAATTAAAATTAAATTAATTCGATCAAGTGTTACTCTACGCTAGTTCGCGCTACGATAATTCACTCACCAATTATGTTAAATTAGTTTAAATCGATTGTGCTAAGTTTCATTACTTAACGCGATCGCGATTAGGTGCGACTACGGTCGTCCTGGCCCTCTCACTATCACTAATTACCTACACCACACTATTAGCTTTTTCCAAATTGTGTGTCAGAGAGTTTCTTGCGTCGTTTCTTCTCTCTGACTATACACATTACGAAGCGATGGTAGTCTGTTTTTAAACTTCCCACGCAACGTCCTAAGCCGAGGTTCGAGCCCCCATGGGCACCCTTAGGCATCGGTAGCAACTACACATACGTGCTGTTGCATACGGTCAGAGCGCGCCGCGCGCTCTAACTGCATGCAAGAGACGGGCAGAGCGCTCCCGCGCTCGCCCCCCCGCCCGGTGACGCTGTAAAAGTCTTTGTAAAACAGCAACAGTTCCAACTCAAAAAAAAAAAAAGTTATAAAAGTTAGTTGTTGTGACAAAGCATTCGAGTTTCCATGGTTCAAGTGTTCCCTGGTAATCCTGGTTCATAGTTTTTGTGGTTCCGATAAAGTGAGTGGCTCCGGTATAGTGAGTGGCTCCGGTAAAGTGTGTGTGGTTCCGGTAAACTGTTCATATAACGTATAATACAGTAAGCCGCGCAAACCTATAGCAATGAGGTGGCCCCACGCATCGCCACTCCAAATATAAATTAGAAAGTAAATTATAGATTTAAATAATATTACTTCTTCCTTTTGTTCCCATCGCGAACACCTACGACATAATAGACTGTGTACAGAAAAGGTGACCACGAGCTGATTATTCCGTAACTAATAGAGATACATTAAAAAAATATAAAACTGGTATCGCTACCGTATGGCCTGATGTAAAAAAGGAAGCAACAAAACAAATTCTCCAAAAAATACTACCTACAATAAAAGTGAATTTTTTGACGTCAGTCCAATTTGTTTGTTGAAAATTCTCGTGTCATGAAAGAAAAAGCATTATTCAAAATTAGAAAAATATATGTAGTAGGTAATAATAGGCATAATTACAATAGTTATATCTATTATTGCAGCATATAAGTGCGTTGCGTTAGTAATTAACACGATTTTTTTACTATTATAATATCAAATCAAAAATTACATAACATACACAATACTAATAGAATAATAACAGTTTAACAAAAACTAAAGAACTCATTTGGGTCAATAACGCATTGAAGAATTCCAGTATCCTTTTGCCGGCTCCGACATCAGCCAAGTGTAATGACCTCAAAACAGACCAAATGAGCCCAAACTGAAGGTTTACTAGTAGCCATTAAAGAGTTCCACTGCCCACCACCTGGTTCCATTCATCGATGGTACCATATTATTGTATTATCATCGGAATTACATACACCTGCAAGTCGATCCTGGATTCTGGAATAACAAACTTGATTGTAGAGTGAATTCAAAATGCGAAAGACACCAAGATTAACGCTATCTGCAAGAATTAAAACTTATAACTGGAAATGCTGTCTTCTTTCTTCTTAAGATTTTTAATTCTTGCCTATGCTTGACTTATTTCCATAAGACGTGGAAGAATGCAAACATTACATACATACATAAAGTCACGCATGTTTCCCGTAGGGGTAGGCAGAGACCGCAGATTTTCACAAACGTTACAGCGATCTAAAATCAGGTAAAGATAACTCTATAGGTTCAAACTATCGGCCGGTCGATAAGTTTATTGCAAGCATTAAGCAAGGTCTTTACATAACCATCTGTTAAGAGAGACTGGACTCTAATATTTGATGAACAATTTGGATATCGACATCATTCTTCATGTTGCTCATCACTTGAATCTGTCATCAGTCAACTGGAATATTTTTATTAAACACTGAAAAAGCATTTAACACAGTGGCCTCTTGCATAAGTTAGTCATGAGAAAGGTGTCTTTGCACACACATTTACCATACAACAATTAGTAATTAACCCATTAATCCAAGAATTCATTAATAAAATTACTTGTAAATTCTGTCACATTACTAACGTAAAATACAAAAATAAATTGATATCTACATTGGGCAAATCTCGTTCCCATATAACGTATTTTTATTATTAAGTGTTGCAGTCGATACATTTTATATTTAATGTATCGACTGCAACACTTGGTACTGCATGAATGATTCATTTACCACCGATTGCTTAGGTAGTAATGTATACGCTGAAAATTTTATTATATCCCAATGAAGAGTCTAATTAAGTAAATAATATAACCATTAAGAGGGACAGATATGTATTTACTATAACGAATGGTGCGTATTTCAGATAAGTTAGTTGTAAGGTATGATTCAAATAGACTAAATGTTCATGCTAAAAGTTTATAAAATGTGATCCCAACCTATAAAATTAAGCTTATCAATTTTGAGTAAAGATCCGACATGTTACGTATTCTTTATTTATTTATTTTATTTTAACACTTTATTGTACACACACACAAAGAAATGGTCATTAACAAATATTTTAGAAAAATGTACAAAGGGCGAACTTAACCTCTATAAGAGATCTCTTCCAGCAAACCCGTGAGAGCGAAATTTGATATCATAGGTAGACATAAAGTGTACACGAAACAGAAGAAACAAAAAATGTTATAAATATCATATAAAAGAATAAAACCAACATAATACATTAAACGAAAAATTACCCAACATAAATACACAAATACATACATACAACATTATATATAAATATATATAATATAATATTATACATATATAATATACAGGGCGTCCCAAAGTTATGGGACATGAAGGGGAAGTACCTTAAATATCGTAGATAGTGAATTTTGCTCAAAGAAGACTTTATGTTATTTTTAAAAGTTAGTAATTCTGCATTCATAGATTTTCTAAAAATTACTTGCTTCGGCTGGGAATCGAACCGACTTAAATGTGAAAAAAAAAACACCCTACTTTTATGATGCCAATCGAAAGAATTAACTGACTTGACGTGAGACCTCAAGATAGTGCTCTTTAACTCTAGCTTTAAAAACGTCAAGAGTTTGACTATCCCGTACGCTGGCAGGAAGCGAGTTCCATAGCCTGACCGCATGAAATGAAAACGAGTAATTATAAAAGTCAGTTTTGTTAGAAGTAGGAGGAAAGGACAGTAGGGTAGCGATGTGGGGTCTGGACGATTTATCGGAAGCACGCAAGAAGTTAAAACGCTCACTCAAATAAGTAGGGACAAGATAGAAAAGGACTTTAAAGAGAAAACAAAGAATGTGTAGATTCCTGCGAAGACGTATTGGCAGCCATTTAAGTTCAGACCTGTAGTGAGAGATGCGGTCAAACTTACGTAATCCAAAAATAAAACGAATGCATAAATTTTGCAGTCGTTCGAGTTTATTTAGGATCTCTTCGGTGGCATCCAACATGCAGATATCACCATAGTCAAGGATAGGTAGGAGTAAACTTTGAGCAAGTGTCACTTGGTCTTCAGTGGCAAGAAGTTTTGGAGGCATTTGAGTGAGTGAGCAGAGAAGTGGACTTTTCTACTTACCTCATGCAAGATAAATTATTATCAAATACCACTCCAAGGTTTTTGGCCGATTTCGCATACTCAATAGTTACCCCATCATAAACGACAGGCGGAACAGATGAATTGTGAAGTGCGTTGGACATGTACCTGCTCCCAATAATCAAAGCCTGCGACTTTTTGGGATTTACCGCAAGATCATAAGATTTTGCCCAGTCACAAATTTTCTTTAGAGTTGACTGCATCAATAGCGTTGGAAACGTCAGTAATTGCAAAATGCCGATAGAGCTGCACATCGTCTGCATAGAGATGGAAATAAGAGGATATCACATTTGTGATTGTGTTAATGAAAACGGAGAAGAGAAGAGGAGAGAGGACACCACCTTGGGGTACACCCGCAGCTAGATCACACCAGTCAGACGAAGTATCATCAGAGCGAACACACTGTTTGCGACCCCGAAGATATGAGTCAAACCAAGTGACTGCAGATTGAGAAACATTAAGAGAACGAAGTATGGCAAGATGAACATCGAAGTCAACAGAATTGAAGGCACTGCTGAAATCGAGAAGTATCAGAACAGAGAGTAACTTGTTTTCCATGGCATAACGGATGTCATCAGTAACTTACAGCAAAGCTGTCACTGTGCTGTGACCGGCACGAAAGCCTAATTGGAAGGAATTTAATTATCGGAAAGGTAATTAGATAGCTGTTTATGGACAATATGTTCAAGTACTTTAGAGAGAAAAGGTAAAATTGAAATTGGACGGTATTGTGAGAAGGATGTAGGATTGGAAGTTTTAGGCAGTGCAATAACATGCGCTTCTTTCCAGACACTGGGAAAACAACCGGCTGTCAGTGAAAAATTGAGAATGTGAGTGAGTACTGGTAGCAGTTCCGGCAGTATCAATGAGATCATGCGCGAGCACAAGTTATCACACCCCACTGCGGAGGAGGTAATTGACAAGATGCACTTCTTAACATCGCATTCTGCAACCTGTTTGAACGAGAAGGTACACTTAAGGTGAGGCATGTCAGACAGGTTGCGAAGAGTATCAGCCTTGATGTAATTATTCAGAGAAACAGGAGGAGTTGAGAAATGTTTGTTAAGCTCATTTAGATTTGTAAGATTGTGGTCGGAGGAAGGGGTTTTGCCAATACCAAGTGACTTTAGAAATTTCCAAACCTCTTGAGGAGAATAATTTTCAATGGAACTGTGAATGTGGCGCCTTTTAGCATCTCTACACAGACGATTACAATGGTTTCGTATAGATTTATACTGACTTAAGTTGTGATCCGTAGGTAAACTTTTATACTTCCTTTTAGCCTTATCACGTTTCGCCATGACCTCCTTAATGTCTTTACTTAGCCAAGGTGCAGGGATGTGCTTGACTCTAACGCGTTTGACAGAAGCATGGCGATCATATAAATTAGTAGTAGTAGTAAATTAGTGTAGTAAACCGCTAATAAAACTTTTGTGTGATGGAGGGTGGGTAACTTCGATTAAAAGGTGTTCAGCAGATTTCGAGTATGCACTCGGAGAGACTTCAACAATACTGTAAATAATATCTGCTCGTAAGTAAATGGCTACACCACCTCCACCCTTGTTTGTCCTATCGTTACGAATAAGTTTGAAACCTGGAAGTGATATTTGAGTGGAGGGGATAGAGGGTTTCAAAAAAGTTTCAGAAACAAGTATGGCATCAACATTCTTGCTATCGAAGGAAGCAAGAAAATCAGAATAGTGACCAGGGATACTTTGAGCATTAACGTGTACCGCATTAAAGTTTTTAGGAAAGTTAGAAAAACATCCTTGTAATATGATCTTACAAAGTCAGGGTAGCAGAATCACTATCACTGTCAGCGCTATAAAAATCATCCGAGGAGCACGACCAGAAGTCATCACTAAAATCGCATATACTTTCATCTTCCATAGTACAGTGTATAAAAATAAATAAAATATTAATATATATATGAATATAATATTAAAAATAAAAATAAATAAATAAGAACAATATACCGTACAATATTAATAAAAGAAAAAGAATAAATTAGCACTGACAATCAATTCTTGTGTGATTATACTAAATAAAGAAACTTGAAAATCAACCAAAAATCATTGTCTTCCTGGCTCCATCATAAGATCACCTCAATAGTACCATATTATTACATTGTCATCAGAATCACATACAAGAGCGTTTTCCATGACTTTTTTTTTTTTTTTCATTTTCTTATATAATATCCTTTCAGGTCTATCTATAGACACAGGCTATCGGCGTTCCAACCTCTTTTAAGCCACCAATAAAATATGTATTGTCAAACCCTGAAAAATAGGCCTTAATTTCAGCTACCACCTCTTCATTTTTGATGAAAATCTATTCCCGCCAAGCCATTTCTTCATGTTTGAGAAGAAGAAAAAGTCACAAGCGGTTAGATCTAGCTAATACGGAGGGTGTGGCAATAATTCATATCGTAATTCGACAAGTTTTCATGTCGCGACTGGACACGAGTGCTGGGTGCGATAGTTTTTTCCCCAACTCTTCATTGAATCGGTCTAACAATGCCGCATAGTAAGCTCCCGTTATTGTCTTGCCTTTCACCAAAAAATCAATGTAAATGACTCCTTGGTTGTCCTAAAATATGGCCACCATCACCTTACCAGCCGATCGAGAAATAAATAATGAAAAAAGTTTTTATTCAACCTCATGGAATTATCAAACCGCCTACAATTGCAAAGTTTCAAATCGATACGACGATTATTCAAAGTCAAAAACGCTTTATTTTGTAGGTACACATAAAAACGCATGCCTGTGACCACTTCGGAGACAGGTTTAACGGGATAAAAGAGAATTTATTATAACAGTAGACGAAACGTGGATACACCACTAAATACCAGAAATCAAGGAACAAGGATTTTTATTGTATCGAACACAGTGTCCGATAATTTCAAAGTACGATGTTTTATTGTATCGATACCTTATTGGTGGACGTAACGTTAGTGCGAAGAACTCTGTTGCGACAAACTGTACCGCGATAATTCATTAGTACTACCATTTTAGTATAGTACTATTTTATTTCTATTGGTTTATTAATTATTATCAAAAACGATATTAAATCAAATGTTAATGTTAAAAAATACTATGTTTTGTTTAAATATTTGATCATATCTTAAAAATATCATGCCTTTTTATATTGTTCATCTATAAAAAGTTGAACGAATCAAAAAACGTTATTTTATTTGAGAGTTGCTTACATAAATTGCATAAGTGACTCATGTACTTTTAAAATATTATGTTACGTTATTTCGTTGTTTCGTTTTGAATTGATTTATGTATTATATTAATTATCAATGAAAAATTTTGTTTGTTTTACATTCATGTACGAAAATCAACAACAAAATAATATGGTCTGTTCATTTGTTATTTTAGCAGTGTATAATTATAAACAATTAAACATTTCATTTAAACAAACCATTTCAATTAAACTATTTGTTAGTTCTGGTGTGTCTGTTTCACCATACAAACTTTGAATCCCCGTTTCACGTCCGTAAAGGACGAATTTCGGAAAATTCGTTCTTAGCTGACCTCTTCTAACTGCCTACATGCCAAATTTCAGCTTTATAGGTTTCGAGTTTTCATGTTTAATCAGTGAGTGAGTGACCAATAGGCGTGACTAACAGTGAGTGAATAATAATAAGACGTAGTGGACCATATCCAACAAACATACTTTTGAATTAATAAATTATCGAACTAATAATCTATCGGACAAATTATCGCCGTATGCTTTGTCATACATAACAGAGTTCTTCGCACTAACGTTACGTCGCACCAATAAGGCATCGATACAATAAAACATCGTACTATGGATTTATTGGCACACCCTATTCGATACAATGAAAATCGCACAAACGAATTTCGCACACGTAGGGGAACCCAATCGAAACAGTGTTTGGCTTCTGGCGAACCTGTATGGAAACAGGCCAAACCAGTTTTATTGCGAAATACAGTGACGGCCAGTGTTTTGGGATGCACTTGCTTAGATAGTCTACATTGACTACCTAGACGCATACAATGCCGTTCTCACGCGCATAGCTCGTACATATAACAATCAATTTAGTGAAGTTGACCTATTCCTGTATTCTAAGAATGCTTTCAGAACACATCTTATCAAAATGTTAACTGATTCATCAGCTGGTCGTACATGACAGTGTCGTGGTTGGTGGTGGGCATTCATTCATTCATTTTTTTTAAGTATTCTTTACTGCACCAAAATATTACATACCAGCTTTCCGCCCGCAGCTTCGCTCGTGTGGAATAACTTTATCGCGGTAATTTATTAACAAACAAACATCCAAACTTTCACATTTATAATATTAGTTAGATGACAGAGTAATAACGATAGGTCAAGTACAAAGGTAGTGCCAATCTGAGGTAGAAAATTCAGTTTAGCAACAATTTTTATTTTTTTATTTTACTGTCAATCTGTATATATGACGACCTGTTTGGTGTAGTGGTTAGAAGCTCTGACTGCTATATTAAAAGGTCGCGGGTTTGATCCCGCTAGGGGCATTTACTTGTATGATGAATACAGACATGTGTTTCTGAATTATGGAAGTTTTTCACTTAATGTATATATTTACAAAAAAAAATATACATATGTGTAGTATAACAACCAACTGGTATCTATGATACAAGCCTATAGTTGCTTGGTGTGGATCTAGATGGCGCTGTGTGTATATGCCAATATATTTATTTATATTATTTTGCAATTGTGCGTATCTGCAGCTGCACGTATCATACGAATACTCAGCATTATTTGTAGCGTTGTCTCGATGTCCGTAAAGCTACCCATTACGTGGTTCCTAACTACCTACTTAGCTTGTACTTCAAAAAATGAACCATTGTTTTTTTTTTTTAATGACCACCTGTACACACATTATGGCATGCAATAAAGAATTGAATTGAATTGAAAAAAAACAATAATGTTTATATGATGAAACCTGTAATTTATATAATAACCTTATTTTTTGTATTCGTACTTGGTAATATTTATACACAACTGTAACGCTGTTGGTTTCTTTAATAAAGAACTTGTACTTGACTACCTAGGGAAGGGTGAAACGATTATTGGCGAATAATATGCCAATTTATTAGACCATTTCAACAAAGTTTTGCAAGAAAACGACCTCATTCGACTAAGAAGAAAAGTCTTTTCCATTAAGACAATGCACGAGTGCATACCTGTGCGATTGCCATTGATAAATTCCGCGAGTTACGCCACGGGTTGCTTTCTCACCCACCATATTGACCAGACGTAGCCCCCTGTGACTATTTCTAGTCCCAAATTTAAAGAAAATGCTGGGTGGCAAAATATTTAGCTTCAATAAAGAGATCATCACGAAACCAATGCCCATTTTGAAGGGACTGAAAAGCTGGAGAAAGTCGGGATGAATGTTTTGAGCTAGGGAGAGACTGTTAAAAAATGAATAATAACTTTTAAATTTTAATTGGTTGTTTATTTGTTATCAGACTTATCACTCTCGCTCGAGTTAGAAGTGAAGCTAATATAAAAAGGTTAATAAAAGCACCTCGAGACAAGCAAACTTGGTTTTAGGATTACTATGAGGTAAAGTTTTCCAATTTTCAGGTGGTTTGTTGAAAATGGTTTCGTAATTTTGTAGCTCTTTCGACAAAAACGTGTTCGGTGTTACGGATTGAGGGCAACGATTTGGAAATCATGTTAAAATTATAAAACTACCTTTTTTATGAGAAAGATCCTGGTGTGCGAAATTACATATTTCAAAAACACAGCCTGGGCAATATTATAGAATGCTCAGATTTGCAAACTACGGCCTGTATAAATCATGAGACCAGCTCCAGATACTATCGTATCTCTCTTGAACTCTTCAGTTCGTCAATATCTCTTGCGTGTTTTTCAGTATATTAACCCTGCAGTGTAGACTTTATTTTGTAATCTACAATGTCCTTTGTTTAAAATGTAATATTTTAAAGTAACTAGGGATTTTATTATTTCCGAATTTTCAAGTTTTTAATGTAGACGTTATTTTTGATCAATTTATTTGGTCTAACTTAAGGTGATCCCATGAAGATCTCATGAAAAGAGGATTCATCATTCACAGACCAACATTCTATAACTTTTGGTTATTTTGTTCAGGTTGTAGGTACCTACCTCAACTTCAGCTGCAGGAGGCGGAGAAGCATTTGAAAATTTGAGAAACTTGGTCAAGGAAAAGGTAGTTTCCGGCATTTGTCTGTATATTCCCGGCTGGTTCGGCAATGTTGCAATTTTCATGTTCATTTTGGTGATCATGCTAAGAATATCCAGCGTCTTGTAATTCACACGAAAAATGTCACAGAGCGCCTGAATCATCTGTGATCCATTTTTATGGCGGTAGCTTTTGTGATCTAGAAATAAATTCAATTTTTAACAAAGTCAATCACATAAATTGAAACTATTATTGTTTGCTACTCCATGCTACTATTAAATGTTTGTGTCAAGGTATGACAAACGGTCAAACAGCTCATTTGAAGATTACTACTATTTCTTTGTTTGTAAACGCTTTATTATCATATGAATAAATATACATCGATAAATTAAATGTAACTTAAAATTAACTACAAAGGCGGACTTATCCATGACATCAGTTAAAATAGTACTTAGATATTTAGAAAGAAAGAAAAAGTATTTATTGTCAACAAATACAGAAAAATTTCGTAGGTAGGTATAACATTTTTAAATGTATTTGTGACAAAGGGATTGGGCGTCAGCATTTAATTTAATATATAAAATGTAATTGAATGTGTTATTAGCAGGTATATTTAGCCAATTTGAACTAAGCAAGTAGTTACCGTATACGGCACAAATAAGGGTTATTAAAATAGGATCTATATGTATGTGGGTATAGAGATTGAGTCCATAGAATGAATAGAGGCTTTAAAAAAATACGGTCAAGTTGGAGTAGGACCAGGGTGCGACCTGGGGTTTCCGCACATAACATTACCATTGATAAACTTTTGAAGGCCTATTTTATCATAAACGGCTAGCCCTTTACAACAACTTGATATTAATATTTCGGCCTCATCTGCATCTAATATCAGGTATGATTGAGGTCAAGTGCTAACCCGTTATGCATAAAACACAAATATCGAATACATACTAAGGGCCATACATAAGGGCCTCATACTGCTGTAAAAAAATCAAATTTCTGTCTTTCAAATATAAAATGAGTCCACATGAGCAATTGAACATACTTTATAATCGTAGTGTCAGAGACCAAAATGTTCTTATATAAACTTTTACACAATAATATAGACTCACCGTCTCGTCTGACCGTAAAATCCAACTTAAATGTTTGAGATCGAACGCTAGACTTAACGGTCTCTTTGGTTTGGAAAGATCAAAAACCCAGTATTGATATAATGTCAAGAAAACGTGGGTGTTGCTAGTGACTTGAGAGTCAGCCTGTCTCGGGGTTTTCAGGTCATCAGTGACCATGGAATCTGAGGTGCTACTCAGTGAAGGGCAAACGCAGTGCATGCAATCAAGCGGATTCATCCAATTTAGGCTTAAGCAGAAGCTAGGTATATGTAGGCCAGCGTAGGGTGAATGGGTCAGCCCATTACATGTAGTTCCGAAAAAAGATGGTCAGATTCTTATCTGACAAGGAATCTTTTTGCGATTATAGAGCGTTAAACGGTATCAGTAACCGGATTGGTATCCGATTTCAAGGTTACAGGGCTTTACATACATTTTAGTTAATAAAAAAAAAATTTCAAGGCTGGATCATTACATAGCAGTAGCATCTGGGGACGGGGAAAAGATATTTTGGACGGTTTGAATTTGATTATCGAAATGTAAAGTCAATCAAGTAATTTTTATGATTCAATATATTTTTTTTTTTTCAAATCTTGGTAATGACCATTTTTTTGTGTTTGTGTACAATAAAGTGTTAAACTAAAATAAAAAAATAAATAATTTAATTCTTTATTAGGATTTTTCGTACAAGCAATTAATAATGGTATCAATTCTATAAAAAATTGTGGAAATGTATAAGCATAGGTAGACAGGTATACCTCTACAAATGAATGAGATAAATTTGTATACGCCCAATCTGCTGTTTTCTAACTAACCCTATGGTTGACTGGAAGAAATCCCTCTTTGGGATAAGTCCGCCGTTGTACTCAATTTATGTATCAATGCAAAATTAATGTATTGCCTTTTTGTACAATAAAGCGTTTACAAACAAACAATAAATTCACATATTTTTGCGCCGAGAATGAAATTACTTAATAACGTGAGCTTTGTAATACGAATCTAAGACGAAAGGAAGGATATCTTACCTTCTGGGCTAGATCGCATCACCAGGAAGTCGGCGTGAGAGGGGATTACTTTAACTTTGCCCGATGTATAGGTATCGTCCGTTTTCATAGAGGGCATGCCGACGTCCTCTTCTGGGCCCCGACATGCCTAGTACAAAGAAAACAGGAAACTTCACAAACAGGACCTCTTTTAATAACACATACATATCGTTCAATAGTCCAGTAAATATACGTAAGTAATAAATCTCATAATCTTAAAGTTCTTGATTTTTGTGGAAGGATAGTTTATTTTTTTTATTTACAATTTTATTGCAGACGAGTACACATAAAAATCAAATACATACTAGATACAGGATGTACAAAAGGCTTATCTCTAAAAAGAGATTTCTTCCAGCAAGACCCTGCAAATGTGAAGGAAAACAGGTTCGATAGGATAGACATACCTACATATGTGCACTGAGAAAAAAGTGACAATAATGAACTTAATCAAAAGACTATAATAATAATACTTCAAATATAATAAAATAAATACCTATTTAATATTAAATAAAATACGTACGTGTTTTAATTATAAAATAAATGAGGAATGTCTGTATCTTTTTAACAAATAAATATATACTTACATATAAGATATACATACACTAAACATACATACAAGTCTGTCATATAAACCTACCTAATATTATTTATTATGCATACGAAAAAATTTTCTATTTCTAAATGCATACAATCCAGGACTTTTAGTTTAAAGCCAAAGGCAAATAGTGCACATTCAGACGTTTTTTGAAGATGGCGGTCGACGCACTATCACGTAAAAACTAAAACTAAAATTTGTATCATTGTATTTATTATTTACATATTTCTTATTAATTTTGACACAATTATCGGCTCTCGGTGTTGAATTTATGAAAGATTTATTTATTTCATCTGGGTCACAGAGATGAGAGGGCAGTGAGGTTTCCGCAGACTTACCAAGAACCTTGTTCAATTCGCCCCACATTTTACGAGGATTCTTTACGTATTTGTTTACCTGCCAGGTAAAAAAAGACTGTTTTTCCGTTCTAATCATTTTGGTGACAGAGTTACGCAGCTGTTTATACCTACGGATGTCGTCAGTCTTTTTACTTTTTTTTGCCTTATCACATGCGCGATCCCTATTCGCCATCAAAGCTCTAACGCTATCAGTAATCCAAGGAGTGGGCGGTACCTTAAATGTACGTGACTGAATGGGTACGAAATGGTCAAAAATACCCAAAATGAGGACATTAAAACAATCGACTTTAGACTCGACATTTTCGCAGTTTAACACCCAATCCCAGGGCGTCACGGAGGATGCCTGTGAGTAGGTGTCACTATCGAAGCGCTGGAATGGTTTATATACTATGGTTCTCGGTTTGGGTCTCTCTATTATAATTGGAAATTTTGCCATCACGAAAGCGTGGTCACTGAGATCATCATTATGTTTAACAATAATACTCTTACATTTTATAGATTTACTGCAGCAAATGACGTCGAGTAGCGTAGCTGTAGATTCAGTAACACGCGTGGCCTCCACCCCCACGTGCCGCAAACCATGCTCACTGAGTAAACCAAGGAAGTCACGTTGTTGAGGCCCATCACATAAAAAGTTAACATTGACATCACCGGCAAGGAATACGAGCTCATATTGGGGTGTAATACACGACAAAGAGTCTTCAAGCAAGTCTATAAACGCCCCATAGACGAATTTAGGTGGGCGGTAAAAAACTCCAACTGCAAATTTACAATTTTTGAATTTTATTTCCAACCATAGTTGTTCAAGGTCGCTTGAAGGGAATGCTATCTGACGAACTCGTAAGCCTTTACGGATATAAGCGCCAACGCCACCCGCGGCCCTATTTTTTGTTTTCCGTGGTGTATGCAACAGTTTGTACCCCGAGAAATCGTAAGCTCCCACATCTGACGTCTCTGACAGCATTGTCTCGGTGATTACGACTACATCAGGATTCTTTAATTTTAATGTTAATTCCAACTCATCCCTGCCAGTATTTAGAGATTGAACATTCAAATGTGCAAATTTAAAATCTAAGTTAGCCATTTATATTTCAATACTAAGACGATAAAATTAGCACAGGAAGTTATATTATAAAACCAGTCGCACATCAATCCACATAACAATGACAACACAAAAATGAAAATGCTATGTTTGAAAGTAAGAATTATCAGCCCACTACATTTATATGAAAATTCGTACACATATATGTATAGTCCCACCATAAACCCACAGAATAATTTATCACATATTTTGTTCCAATCGTAAGAAAAAATAAATAATGCAAATAGTCATGTTAGATTGTCCAAATCTTTTGCAGTAGTTATGCGAAGAACAGGGGACTTATCAGCCTTACGCACAAATATATAACAATTTTTGATCCACACATATTTATAGTTTTTATCACGGGCCACTGATTTACTCATGCGTAGTAGGCGCTTGTTTGCTATGGTGAGATGGTCGTTAATATAAATGTTCCGAGGTGACCCCCCAACCCCCGCATCCGCAGAGGTGAGGCCCGTTCGACTCCCCGTACCTGTCCCTCCAGCAGCAGTTCTCAGCCGGCGACGCTCCGCAGCGGCCGCCATTAGCGCAACTTTTGATTCGCGGCGGCGTAGGCGCACTACGATACGCGCCGGACCCGACCCCTTGGGAGCGCGCGCGATGTCCGCAAAAGTGTTTGTTGCCACGTTTTCACCATTTGTCGCGGCCTCAGGATTGAAGTGTGTTTTTAATCGGTGTGCATACTCAATATCCTCCGACCCTAAATGCACACCCAGTGAACCGGCCAAACTGAAGACAATAGCGGAAACGTCTTCGTCGGGCATTTGAGGTAAACCGGCAATTTCTAAATTATTCATGCGGTCTCGTTGATCTCTAATATTTAACTCGGCCTCTAATTCGTCGTTTCGCTTAACCAAAAGTGATAATCTGTCCTCTAGTAAGTCGATGCGCTCCGTCTTTCGCTCTAAGTCACCGACCCTACCTCGCAAGTCTGCTAGTTCCTCCCTTAATGAGCCGAAGTATGATTCTAATCGTGCAAAAGAATTGTTTTGTTCCGTAAAACCATCACTAACTTCCGCTCGGAAAGCTCTCAATTCGGCAATGAAAGGGTCAATAGAATTTGGTGTCAAGGGTTGCGTAGAGAAAGATTCAGGTGGATTTGCAAGTTTGGTCAATTCCACCTTCCCGATCACCGACGACGGACTATCGAAAATTTGTACATTTGGTGGATCAGATGGTAATTTTTTGAGCGGCCTTACAGGGGTGTTGTTATTATCACCTCCCTTTTTCCGGGCTGCAGCACACTCTGGACATACCCATGAAGCTCTTGCAGCTGGTGAGTCCCCACTGAATTGCACACACTCCGAGTGATAGAAATTTGTGCAATGTGTGCATTTAACTCGCCTCTGCGTCACACTAATGGGATTTGGGCAGGCTTTGCACGTATTTACCATGTTGTCTTGAGTTTATTCAATGTTTATTATTATGCAATTTTATAGTTACTCTGTCCGTTGTAGGTAGATAAAGTGTGCGCACAGCTGTCACTCCACTATACACGACAGTTTTGTAATTTGCACACTAAACTGATGTCTGATCACATAAATATTTAATAAAATGGCAATATGATAATTCAGTATTTAAATCAAAGTGTAGAAACTAATAAATTTAGACTTTAACTATTTTTAAACAGAATAGAAATTTAGAGTTTAGAATGAACATTACTTCATTGAATAAACTTTTCATGAAACTGACAAAAAATCTTTATTAGTTTTACTACAAAAAGACCGCGAACTTTTCCGACTACCTATTATTTCACCACTTTGTCGGCGTGGTTAATTTTTTTTTATGCACAACTGGTTATCATTTGACCTTAATCACACCTGATGTTAAGTGAAGATGAGGCCGAAGGTGGAAGCGTACTGACCCGGAATCCCAAATATTTGGGGAACTGGCTATCTTATCTCTGACAACCGGAACACAACAATGCTTGTGTCTGAAATCGAGACCTCACTAGACCAAGTCTCTAATTAGGGCATTCTCAACCTAGTTAAGTTTAACCCTAAAAAGACACAAGTTTGCGCATTCACCGCAAAGAAGATTCCATTTCTCCTGTCTCTTCAATTTCAGAGCACTCCCCTTGACGTTAAGCTGAGTATTGGGATTCTCGGAGTTAACATCTCTAGTAACGTTCAATTCCGTGGTCATCTGGAGGTTAAGGCCAAGTTGGCCTCCAAAAAGTTAGGTGTCCTCAGTAGAGCGGCTCGTTACTTCACGCCGGCTCACCGCCTATAAGGCGCAAGTTCGGCCGCACGTGGAGTATTGTTCTCAACTATGGGCTGGGGCACCTCAGTACCAGCTTCTTCCTTTTGACCGCGTTCAACGTTGCGCAGTCCGAATTGTCGGCCAAGAGAGTCTCACTGACCGACTGGATCCCCTGGCGTTGCGTCGCGTCCCTCTGCATTCTCTATCGCATATTTCATGGGGAGTGTTCTGAAGAACTGTTCGAGATAATACCCGCTGCTCAATTTAACCGATACACTTCTCGCCGAAAATTAAATTTCCATCCACATCACCTGGATGAGTGGAAGTCTACCACTGTACGTTTCTCAAGAAACTTCTTACCACGTACGACCACCCTGTGGAACGGACTTCCGGCAGCGGTATTCCCGAACGAGTACGACATTGGAACCTTCAAGAAACGAGCCTACACCTTCCTCAAAGGCCGGCAACGCATCTGTGACCCTTTTGGTGTTGCGGGTGTCCATGGGCGGCGGTGATTGCTTTCCATCAGGTGACCCACATGCTCGTTTGCCGCCCTCTCATATATAAAAAAAATGCTATTAATATTGCTGTTTGGTGGAAGATTTAGATAAGATGGTGTGGCAGCTAGCCAGGCGGACATTTAAAATGCCCTACCACCAACCAAACCGAGTACCTACTAAATATGTACCCCGCTGGGGATCGAACCCGCGACCTCCGATTCGTAAACCCTATGTTATTTATATTGAGCCACGGAGGCGGTTAATATACCTAATATGCTACATTACAGCGTGGTAGTACTAAGAGCCTCTGAGCTAAGCCGCGAACTAACCTAACAGACAGACGGACATACGTATACATACATAACGTCACGACCCTTATCCCAAATGTTGTGGTCAGAGATAGGCGACACTATAAGGGTTCCTTATTGTCTACGGAACCTTAAAAAACACTTACTTGAACAAAGAAGAGTTTAGGTTTCGTGACGAGACTGGGTGTACTCCTAAACAATTCGAGCACAGTTGTGAGGCTATATGGTGTATCGGCAGCGAGTATCTCGTCGTTGGTCCATCCATGCGTTAGGAACACTATGGAGAGACAGCTGTACGACGTGTAGTCATCCTTGGACACTGTAATTATAAAAATTAACCTTGCTTTATCACAAGAACGTAGATTATGACTAACACAACGGTCGCCCTTAAAAAATTGATTTAAGTTATTTTGTATGGAGTTTCCATATTCGATACCCGGCATCATACAATTTTTTTTTACTCATAACCTAGTTCTTGTCTTTGTGCAAACGAGCAGCAAAGATAACATAATTAGGCTAATAGGTATTGTCGACGCAGTCGCTTCGAATCTTAGAGCATTAAACTTTTAAAATTTAAAAATAAAAATTTAATGCTCTAAGCTTCGAACCAATGACAAGGCCGTGAAGTTCAGTCGACCAATGAGATGGCCCCACGCACCGCGACCGGTCTCGGACCCCGCCATTGCTTTATTTGCTTTTCTAAAACTTCACTCCTAATATAAATTAGAAATTGAATTATAGATTTAAAAATTATTTCTTTCTTTTTTTGACATGTGACCGGACCTGCAAAGTAATCGGAGTTATCAACAGCCAACGACCGAAAGCGGAGGGTCGACTAGAGGTCACACCACGTTAGCGTCGAGTGTTTCGAGCAGCGCCTAATCTTTTCCTCTGGAAGAAGACGCCAAAGAGGAGCTGTCCACTAGGAGGGCCGCTGCCGTCATCGTGCAGCCAGACCGCCCGTCCTTCGCCGCGCAGTACTTTATCGGAGAGGTCATACCAAGGACACTCACATCTGGTGCCTATGTCGACTACTATTATATATAGCAGTTGACATTCCGGAGCCGGAGCTATGCCAACTTCGCCCACACGCTTCGCTTTGCCTACATGCCAAACCGTGAGCCTGTTCCTATTATTTTCCTAGTTCTCTCCATTTCTATCTGTGCCATTATCGAGTAATTTTCTTAAACGTGTGGTGAATTACAATTCAAATCAAGCTTAAATACCTAAGCCTAGTTTCTCCACAACCCATTTTTACTAAATTTCCTACAGAGTAACCAATTCGTGTTGAATTACCTCCTTTTTTTTTATATGAGAGAGCGGCAAACGAGCATGCGGGTCACCTGATGGAAAGTAATCACCGCCGCCCATGGACACCCGCAACACCAAAAGTGTCACAGATGCGTTGCCGGCCTTTGAGGAAGGTGTAGGCTCGTTTCTTGAAGGTTCCAATGTCGTACTCGTTCGGGAACACCGCTGCCGGAAGTCCGTTCCACAGGGTGGTCGTACGTGGTAAGAAGTTTTTTGAGAAACGTACAGTGGTAGACTTCCATTCATCCAGGTGATATGGATGGAAATTTAATTTTCTCCAAGAAGTGTATCGGTTAAATTGAGCAGCGGGTATTAGCTCGAAGAGTTCTTCAGAACACTCCCCATGAAATATGCGATAGAGAATGCAGAGGGACGCGACGTCTCTTCGCAACGCCAGGGGATCCAGTCGGTCGGTGAGACTCTCTTGGCCGACAATTCGGACTGCGCGACGTTGAACGCGGTCAAAAGGAAGAAGCTGGTACTGAGGTGCCCCAGCCCATAGGTGAGAACAATACTCCACGTGCGGCCGAACTTGCGCCTTATAAAGTTGGAGGCGGTGAGCCGGCGTGAAGTAACGAGCCGCTCTACTGAGGACACCTAACTTTTTGGAGGCCAACTTGGCCTTATCCTCCAGATGACCGCGGAATTGAACGTCACTGGAGATGTTCACTCCGAGAATCCCAATACTCAGCTTAACGTCAAGGGGAGTGCTCTGAAATTGAAGCGACAGGGGAAATGGAATCTTCTTTGCGGTGAATGCGCAAACTTGTGTCTTTTTAGGGTTAAACTTAACTAGGTTGAGAATGCCCCAATTAGAGACTTGGTCTAGTGAGGTCTCGATTTCAGACACAAGCTTGTCCCGACACTCATCAACGTGCGCCCGAGAAAGATTAGCACGGCCGGCATATAAGGCATCACCCGTACTGTCATCCGCATAACAATGGAAGTCACAGGTTTGTAACATGTCATTGATATGCAGAAGAAACAGGGTGGGGGATAGTACGCAGCCTTGTGGGACTCCAGCGTTCACGGGTTTTAAATCAGAGCAAGAACCGTCGACAACGACTTTAATGCTACGATCCGTGAGAAAGCTGGCAACCCATTTGCAAAAATTATCGGGCAGCCCAAAGGAAGGAAGCTTCGAGAGAAGCGCTTTGTGCCACACCCGATCAAAGGCTTTCGCTATGTCCAAACTGACAGCCAACGCCTCGCCCTTGCTCTCTACCGCCTCCGCCCATCTATGCGTCAAGTAGACAAGAAGATCACCAGCCGATCGACCCCTACGGAATCCGTACTGACGATCATTGAGCAGCTGGTGCTCATCCAAGTACTGCAAGAGCTGGCGGTTTATAATGCTTTCCATTATTTTGGAGAGCAGGGACGTAATGGCTATAGGTTTGTAGTTTCCTGGATCTGAGCTGTCGCCTTTTTTAGGGATCGGGTGCACTAAGGCCGTCTTCCAGGAATTTGGTACTACGCCTGTGGAGTACGAGTGTCGGAATAAACGCGCCAATACCGGAGCCAACTCTGGAGCACAATTTTTCAGCACAATGGGAGGGATACCGTCAGGCCCACAAGACTTATGAATATCAAGGGAGAAAAGTGCTTTACGCACAGATTTTTGAGTGAACTGGACTTCCAGCATAGAACTTCCACATTGTGGAATGGTTTCCGAATGGTTTATTGCAAATCCGAAATAAATATCCATCCTTATTTGCCAAAACACTTTAAAGCAATTCTATTCCCAATTACAATATCATCATCTATATTTCCTAGTCATTTGTGCCTAAATTAATTATCTATCCTCAAACATTTAGCTAAATCTTGCGTTTACAATTAGATCGCATAACACGCATTTTTAATAGTTGCTTAGCAGAATTTATAACGGTGTTTCCAGTGCAATCCTGCGCTGCATATCCTACGAGTGCATTAGTCGGCGACACAAATTTTTTTTAGAACTGGCCAGTTTTAAACGATGTAATAAAAAAGAAGCTCAAATGTTGAAAATGGAGCGTTTGCCAATATTACTGTGTATGTATTTCATTCATTTGTCATTTATTTTACGATTTGGCGGTAAATTGAAAATTGTCTGTGTCACGTCAGCTTGAATTTAACGCGAGAAAATTTTCGTGCAATGATTTTTTATGACTTTCGATGTCATTTAAGTCAACAAGAAAGTTATAATAGACTGCGATTGGCCTTTCACGATGAAGCTCCTTTTCTTGCCACTGTTTACAAGTGGTTTAATGAGTTTAAACGTGGTCGCACTAATCTCACCGATGATCTGTGTGATGGACGGCCTTCTACGGCAACGACCGAAGATAACATCAGTGTTGTGCGGCGTATGATAGAGACTGACAAAAGAGTGACCTATCAGCAGATTCGGACAAGCTTAGGCATCGGTATGAGTTAAGTGCACAAAATCTTTAGTGGTCAGGAAGCTTTGTGCCCGGTGGATACCTCATAATTTGACAAAGGCCCAAAAACTCCGTGGTGGTGATTGGTGCCCTGAAATGGTTCAAAGATTTAACGGAGGTGACTCAAATGCTGTGTTCGACATACGGGTGAAAGCTGGATTTACTGTTATGATCCTGAAACTAAAAGACAGTCTGCTGAGTGGGTGATTCCTTCCGAGGAGTTGCCAACTAAAGTGAAGAGAGGTCGAAGCGTGGGAAAAAAGATGGTGGGCTTGTTCTTCGGAAAGACAGGTCATTACACAAAAAATAGTTACTGCAGAGTTAGAAACAAATAGAGGTACTAAATGAACTGAACAAAAGTAATGAATTAATTACGCGCGATTTAATTGAGCAAGATTTTGATAATTGCATTTCTATTGCTGAGTTTCTTCAATCACATAGGTCGTACCTAGGGTTGCCAGACTGTAAAACCAAAATGGCGGGACAACATGGACTTATTGTCTAGAGAATAAATGATTTATTATAATGATATATTATTAAAATAGCTCACTGAAAGTTTTTTCTAACAAATATAAAACTACTTAAATGTAATTATTGCCACTTTGGTGAATACTTTGTTTAGAGATAGAAACAATATGAGTAGGATATTATTGGGCATTCTAGACCACCATCCGTTCAGTCGGCTACGCACCTGCTTCGCCTCCTTCACTTCTGGTGTCCTAGAATGCCCAATAATATCGTTCGATCTATTGTGCATTCTATCCCACCATTAGTTTACGAGGTGAATGATCGTTCGCTCTCACTCTGTGCAATTCTAATTTAAAGAATTGTTGTTATATCAACGCTCCATCACAATTCCTATATAAATCACCTGTAGTTGTAAATGATCTGTCGTGGAAACATTGAACAGTTTGTTGGTCCTGAAAGGACCTTTTTATAATGTATGAACCTTAAAATAACCTTTTAATATTCATGAAGCTTATTAGTTGCAGCCATACGAGTGCGAATATCTAAATCTTCCAAGTATTTAATACATGCCGTATCAGGACACAATTTAAACAAACACCAGAAACATGATCGGAACCCGTACATTGTATAGTAACCGTGTTTGGTGATTAAGGCCTCTTGTATTTCACATATTTCACATATTTTCTCAACTTCTACATAAGTTTCTATAGACCGCTTTATGACGTCCATTTCGAATGAAATCTCTCCCAAATCTAAACCACATCGCAAATATTTAATTACTTAAATAAATAAATGAACAAATCCGGTGCTATACACACTAGATAATGGATAAAAATATATTAATGTAAATATGTAAACATCGTTAGACACTTAATGTTTGTATTTATCTGACAAATATTTGCCCCTAGCGAGAATCGAACCCGCAGTATTTTGGTTTCAAACCAGGACACTACCAGTCGGTCGTCAAAGTCTCACCCCAATAAGCCAAATCATAAGAACTATATGAATTAACCATCGTTTAAAATTTACCCCTAGCGGGAATCGAACCCGCATCGGCTCGTTTCTTAAACAGTATAGTACTCACTACGCAAGCCGTCGTTAATATCACCTTTCAATAAACCAAATCATGAGAATTAATAGGTACATATCCTTTGATTAATATTTTCTCCTGCCAGGAATTGAACCCATAACCGTTGATTAAGGGTATTGAATATACCTTAAGTACTATAGACCGTATTATTTAATACATAAATCTTGAATTGTTATACTATAATCGAAAGCAGAACCGTTTTAACAAAAGCGTGGGAAAAGAGGAAAGCCATGCACCTGACAACACTGCTGCTGTTATAATAAGTTTGCAACCTGACGCTTGCTCATGTTTCGCTATGTTGCTGGTTAAATCAAAATACGTGCATGCCTTAGCGTCAAATGTTATAATGTCTAGGTAGGTACAAAGATAGATCGCAAAGTACACCACCCATTTTTAGGGTTCCGTACCCAAAGGGTAAAACGGGACCCTATTACTAAGACTCTGTTGTATCTCATGAACAGTGATAGACAGTTGAAATTTTCACAGATGATGTATTTCTAGTGTCGCTATAACAACAAATACTAAACAAACAGAATAAATAAAGTGATTGTTTTGCTCGTTTTTGGTCGATATTGTATATGTCGATAACGGCAACAGGTAGACGCTTGAAATATTCACAAAATATTTAGTTCTATATTCACTTTAAAAATAAATAATTAAAATAAAACAAATATTTAAGGGGCTTCCCATACAACAAGCGTGATTTTTTGCCGTTTTATAGATAATGGTAGAGAACCCTTAGTGTGCGAGTCCGACTCGCACTTGGCCGGTTTTTATTATTTCTCGAGTTCGGTCTTGCGATGAAAATGAGAATGCGAGTCGCCTCACCTTTATCATTTACATATCGTATATCTTCTTAAGTCTGTAAACGTTTATAGCTTATGTTAATAAATTGAAATATTTATAAATAGCTATATATATATATATATATATATATATATATATATATTTATAAATATTTGTAACCACCCCATTTGGGATAAGAGTCGTGAATGTATATATGTATTTGCTTGTGAATTGTACTATTGAATTAACATTAGTGAGACACCTTTTATCTAGATAATATACGAATTGACGCAAATTAAAGTTTTAATGCAGCTTGAATTATGCACAGTTGACAAAAGACCGATAAGTGGAATTGCTAGCTATAGTGTCACCTCCCGAGTTACTTGTATTTTAATGAAAATTATTTATTTCTTCACTAGCTATCAGCCGTGACTTTATCTGATTTTGAAAGTGCTGAAAATACACAAAACATGTTCGATAAAAATAATCGACCTATGATTATGATATTAAGGTATTTTGTCTGATAATTAATTATAACTCTTGATATTTGAACATATGGGCTCAGTGATTGAAATGCGGGTCCTTTGGGAGATTCGGGTTCGATTCCCCTACCTATGTGCGAATGAGTTTTTAATTGAACTTAGGTAAGTGTGTTTATCTGATTGCTCGTAAACTCTTAATTCTCTAGAAATAATCGAAGTTACTATGAAGTACCCAACTCGCACTGGATCAGCGTGGTGGACTATGGTCCATACTCTCCTCCATCCCCTTACAGTGGGATGTTTAGGAACGGATGATGATAACATATTGAAGTACTCCCGAACTAAGCAATGATACAGCAGTGTAAATTTAAGTATACACTCCGCGTAACTATCTTCGTTTGGTTTTATACGAATTAGTGATATCTCATTTGTTAAATTCGGTTAAAATGTTTTAGAATAACATACGAGTACATACAACTTGTGAAACACATTACCTTTCGTTTGACTTCGTCGTAGTTGATAATACAATCGCTTAGTCAGGTT
The DNA here is from genome assembly GCA_949316235.1 of Oegoconia quadripuncta. NCBI lineage: Eukaryota > Metazoa > Arthropoda > Insecta > Lepidoptera > Autostichidae > Oegoconia > Oegoconia quadripuncta. Next base: position 4,641,787 of record OX438751.1, read on the forward strand.
TCATTTTACAAATACGGTGGAAACTGCAGCGCGTTGCGCGAAACAAATACACTCATATATTTATTTTCCTATAAAAATAACTGCAACTAAGCAAATCATCGTGGGACAGTTGAGGCGATCAAGTGACTCGGTACAATAGGTCGTAAGTGCTTTTACTTAGCTGTTATTAAAATTTCTTCCTGCGTAGGAATTAAGTTTGATTTGATAATGAATCAATAATGTAGTTAGGTATGTAGCAGTTTTGTATTGTTGATACCCATAAATACACAATATTTGAGTAAAATTTATTCATTCTACAATTGTTTCTGTGACGATACCTATCATCTGCAACTGTGGCACCATCTTCGCTCCAATTAAAAAAAAATGTTAGTAAGTATATTTGAATATAAAACATAATCATAAATAATTCTTGAATTATGGTCTAATATTTGATATATTTTATTTAAAATGTTATTATAATAATTTTGTTTCTATTTTCAGGTCGGACGTTGAATATAATACTTTCATCGAGTCGGACAGCTCTGACTCGCCGCCCTCACCGCCTGCGAAAGCGGTGCTGAAGAAGGCCCCGAAGAAGAAGGCACCCGCAGCGGTGAAAAGAAACGCGCCTGCCGAGCTATCAGCATCAAATAGGTAAAAATTAGACCTACACATTTCCACTCATACATATTTCAACATTGTGTGTTTATGGTTAAACTTTACTTTACAGTTCCAACAAAAAGAAGTCTTGCCGTGGTCGCGACACAACCGCCGGCGACGCTACCGAGACCTCGACTTCGACATTGACAAGGTAAGGAAAACTTACACTTTCTCTATCAAATTTAAAAAATAGCCAATGTATTTAACTCAACGGGCCACATCAGACCACTGTCCGACATCGATAGCAGGGTTTGAATTCAATCATAAAATACTGCTGCCCATTTCTATGTCTGCGGACGTAGTAAATATTCTACCTCAATCATTAGTCTGATTATAACACCTTACTTGTGATGGGTTGGTGCGCTATTCTACTCTGAGCCACCACGCGGACATATTTGATGTTTATTTACCTATATAATATTGTTTCAGTTCCGGAGGGCTATTTGGCCTGGAGCCCGAGGCGTCGAAGCCGAAGTCTTCCACGGCGAAGCAGGTACTTCAGACTTACTTAACGACCCGAGTCCCTGGCGGGAGGGTGCGCCGGGAAGCTTTTCACCAAAGCGGTGAATATTTCCTGGAAGTGCGTGTATACAACACGGAGGAGGCGACCTCTGCAGTCCCGGATCAGAGGTGGAAACACGCGGAGGTGACGTTAAAGGTCAAATTAAATAGGGGGACTCCGCAGTGGGAAAAGCTGCAAGCTTTTATGAAGCGGAGTCACGAGCTATTTAATGACTGCGAGCCCGTATTTTTTAGTGAAAAGATTTTTAAATAGGTACCTACATTATCATGAGGGTTAACCACCATTTTCAAATACATATATAATATAGGTATCTATTTAAAAACATTTTCATTTGTCACTGTGCCGCTTCTCTATTCAACTTAATTAATTAATTAATACTAGATTCATAATATTATTTAGTACCAGATAACTTACACGTTAGTAATAGCATCTACTTATAAAATGCCATTTTGTACCGTTTGTAAAATCGCCGTTGATCGTGATCATTGGGCAGGTCATTTGCGAAGCATTAACCACAAAAACAAAAATATTTCCCCTTTTAGCGAAGGTATTGAAATTATAAAGACCGCATTTCGCAACCGGATAGCTTCATATAGAATAATTGCGTCAGATTCTTTGGATTCAACTTCCGTGGAAAGGTTTTTTGACGACATACAAAACAAAACTAAAACATTAATTGATTTGTCTTTAAAGCAAAATTACTGTGTTAAGATCAATTTTGAATTTTTCGCTCTCTTTCTTTTGGTTAAAAATGATTCCCAAGAGATGAAATCATTTAACACGAAAAACTATACTATTCATCAAAATTACGATCATGATACATTAATGTGTGAAGTTAAAGATTATTTAATGAAAAAAATAAGTGAATTTCAACAGCGCGACAGTGGTTTTACATTTTTACATAATTCTCATTTAGAGGTTAACATTAATAAATACCAGCCCTTGCGCGGTTCAAGTTTCATCGAGCTGCCTGCTGCGATCAAGTCCAAAAAAGCGTGTGTAAACATAAAGAATCGTGACGATTTTTGCTTTTTATGGTCAGTAACAGCTGCTTTGTATCCGGCTAAGCGTCACCCTGACAGAGTATCATCTTATCCCAAATTCGAAGACGTGTTGAACGTGAACGATTTAAAGTTTCCAATGAGTTTTTCGGATATCGCTCGGTTTGAAGTCAACAACCCGCAGTTATGTATTTTTGTTTACGGTTTACAAGATAAAAAAATAGTTGTTGGGCCGCTTTACAAATCAGAACCATTGAACAAAAAAGTAATTCATATACTTTATCTAGAAGAAGGCGATATTTCACATTACTGTTTGATTAAAGATTTGTCACGCCTCGTTGGAAACCAAATTTCTAAACATCATAAAAAATTGCACTTTTGTGAACACTGTCTCCTATTTTTCGATTCAAATGGTCTGTTAAATTCTCATAGTTGTGGAGGTGTGGCTACCGTGTTACCGCCGAAAGGTTCTTTTATAGAGTTTGAAAATTATAACAGAAAGCAAAATATCCCTTTTGTTGTTTATGCAGACTTTGAAGCCATGCTTGAACGATACGACACATGCGAACCCGATCCTCTTAAGTCGAGCACGATAACTCAACAGCGACACGTACCAATTGCTTTTGCTTATCACATTGTTTGTACTGTAGATGAACGGTACAATCATATATCTTTATATCGAGGTAGAGATTGCGTACAAAAGTTTATTGAATCAATTTACGACGATGCAAAGAGAATTGACACAATATTAAATCAGAGTGTGTCCATGGTTTTCACAGAGTGTGACGCTCGCAACTATGAAAATGCCGAAACGTGTCACATATGCGATCGTCTTCTAGTATTAGATAAAGTGAGAGACCATTGTCACATGACTGGTAGATACCGTGGTGCAGCTCACAGCCGTTGTAATTTGCAATTTAAAGCGCCAAAGTTTTTGCCTGTATTCTTCCATAATCTCACGGGATATGATTGTCATCTTTTCATAAAAGAATTAGGTAAAGCTCCTGGACCTATCAAAGTCATACCTAAAACAAAAGAAAATTATATTTCTTTCACAAAATTTATTCCGATTACTGCGGAAAAGCACTTCCAAATACGATTTGTAGATTCTTTTAAGTTTTTAGGCACTAGTTTAGAAAAGTTAGCTTCAACAATGAAGAAGGATGATTTTAGATATTTGCGATCTTACTATCCTGATGAAAAGCTCTTCAATCTGCTTACTCGGAAGGGCGTATATCCATATGATTACATGTGCAATTGGGAACGGTATAACGACACGTGTTTACCTTCAAAAGATAGTTTTTATAATTCGCTAACCAATGATCCGATCACGGATGGTGATTACGAGCATGCTCAGGCGGTATGGTCAGAATTTTCTTTGATAAATATGGGTGAATACACCGATTTGTATCTTGAGACAGACGTTCTTTTGTTGACAGATATCTATGAAAACTATAGATTAACATGCAAACAGTATTACCAACTCGATCCTGCATTTTATCTTACTGCACCGAGTCTTTCATTTGATGCAATGCTTCTGAAAACCCGCGTTCGTTTAGAACTTATAAGCGATATAGAAATTTTCCGAATGATACAACAAGGTATTCGAGGTGGTGTGTGCATGTGTTCTAAACGGCACGCTAAAGCAAACCATAGATATTTGGAAACCTTTGACCCAACTGAACCAAGTTCTTATATTGTTTATTTAGATTGTAATAATTTGTATGGATACAGTATGTGTCACACATTACCTTATTCAAACTTTAGATTTTTAAATAACTCTGAGATAATATCTTTGGAGGCAAATATTACAAACGTTGCGGACGATGCGGAAAATGGTTTCATTCTTGAAGTAGATTTATCTTATCCTTCCAATTTACACAGCGAACATAACGATTTTCCATTCTGTCCGGATAAAATCGTGTCACCTAAAGGAAAAACTAAAAAACTAATACCTAACTTGTATGATAAATACCACTATGTAATACATTACGTACACTTAAAAAAATGTTTGGAACATGGTTTGTTGTTGAAAAAAATTCATAGAGCTGTCACGTTTAAGCAAAGCAATTTTCTGAAAAAGTACATAGATCTCAACACAGAGCTACGTCAAAAAGCTAAATCTACTTTTGAACAAGATTTTTTCAAATTGTTAAACAACAGCATATTTGGAAAAACCTTGGAAAATACAGAACAACGGGTGGATGTAAGATTGGTCAATATGTGGTCAGACACGAATAATCAGACTAAAAAATGTACTGGTGCAGAAAAGTTGATAGCTAGTCCAAATTTCCATAGTGTTTCAATACTTTCTGATGATCTAGTAGCCATACAAATGAAACGTTCGCGGATTGTGCTTGATAAGCCAATCTACATTGGATTTGCTGTACTGGAATTGTCAAAAAGTCACATGTACGATTTCCACTACTCTATAATGAAGCCATTTTATGAAAATCGGATTGAGTTATGCTATACGGATACCGATAGCTTTGTATACACTGTACAAACTGATGATTTTTACGAAGATTGTAAAGTAAATTTTTTGAAATATTTTGACACTAGCAACTACGATCCGAGCAATGAGTTTGGTTTACCTATCATAAATAAAAAGATACCTGGACTATTCAAGGATGAAATGGGTGGTAAGATTATTAAAGAATTTGTAGGACTCAGGTCAAAACTTTACTGTGTTAAGACCTTAGATAGAACGATAAAAAAGGCAAAAGGTACAAAAAGAAATGTAATTAAAGGTTTAAGTCTTTCAGACTATAAACATGTGTTGTACCATTGTGATGTTATTCGTAAAAAGAATGTACTTTTCAAAACAATAAAACATGAAATTTTTACTCAGACTGTAAATAAAATAGCCCTTTCGAGCAACGACGATAAGCGATTGTTGGAATCCAACAAAGTGTCTACAATTGCTTGGGGTCATAAAGATATTTTTGGTTGTACAGCCTAAAAGTATGATTTATGGAACTATTAGGATTTAGTTTAAATTTACTATAATATTGATATAAATAAATGTATTCAAAATATTAACGAAATTGTTATTCGGACTGTAAGTAAATAATTTCTTATGATGCATCTACACATAAGTATTATATAAATAACTGTAGCATGATATTTGAAAATGTTTTAAGTATTTAGAAGATAAACATTGCTGTATCTAACTATATTCCGAACTATTAAGATTAAATAAATGTATTCAAAATATTAATACACGAAATTGTTACTCGGACTGTGAGTGAACAAATTATTATATCGTAACACATAATATTGTATATATAACAATAGTTAACGTGCCATTTGAAAATGTTTTTAATATTTAGAAAATAAAAAATCGTATATATTCTAAACCAAGTTTCATTTAATTAATCCAAGGTATCCTGTATGTTTTGAAATGGTTATGACAAGTTTAAACATGTTGCAAATAGCTATTGCGCAATTTGTACTTGTACAAAAATGCTGGGTGCGAATGGAACAGGTGTAAACTTGCGGTGGTAAAAGCGGGAGAGCTAAGTATGTGATCTACGTGCTCGGGCGCGCAGCGCAGGGGTACGAGGTGAGGGAGCGGTTCATTGTATCACGCATACACCTCTTCCAATCGTCACTCATCATTAGTTTGTACAACGCTACAGACAATTTGCATCTTCCTGCTTTTGAAATAAATTATCACCTAATTTACAATGGTAAGTTAAATTAAATATTTCTTTTATTGTATACCTATACCAATTGTGTTATTTTCTTTCCAATAATGAAATTTCTTGTTACAGAATAACATTCGAGACGCCGATGTTACTGCTGTACCAGTTGACGCCGAACCTAGAGAGCTGTCATACTCTCCCGTGTTTCTATACGGACATCACCAAGATCTGTTGGATGGATTTTCTGAAGACTTTCCGAACGTGCAGTGCTCAACTCAAAATTCAGCACACAAAAATAGAACACAAAAGAAGACAAAACCAAGCAAAAAGGGGGCTAGCAGTTCGAACGTCACAAAGAAATCTCGTCGAGAGACTTCGTTTGTCCTCACCAGAGAACCGAGCAAAGGAATAAGGCTTATTAAGATTAAAATATTGGACTTGCAAAACTCAAGTGAAAGTGATAGTGAGAGTGAAAATGAAAAAAATATTTTATTATGTGCACATTATGTTGTAAAAGATGTGTGTGATGACGTTATGGACCAAACGGAACGTCTAGTTAGCAATATTTCAAAAAAATTGTGCAATAGCTACTACAGTTTTTAAACCATAATCCTGGTTTGTACCTTAAATTTATTATTGTAATACTTTTTATTTCAATAATTTTAAATATTTATTTTATAAGTAGTTTTAATTTAAATTTAAATTTTGTTTAAATTATTTTTAAATAAATTACTCATTTAACTAAAACAGAATAACTTTGTTTCTTTTTACTATTACTGTAGCTTTCTTGAAGAGTGTGTGTAGTTAAAAAAATAATAAAAGATTTTATTATGTAGTCACAAATCATTTATTTAAATTAAAAAGATACATGTTGTTTTCGTAAAACCATTTCCGAATACAGATTACATTTTTTAAAGCACACGCTTTTTTATGAAAACTACAATTTAGAGATTTACCTTTACAATATTTTTCATGCAATGTAAAAAAATTAGGACAACCTTTTTCTCCAATATCTACTACACTACACTTATTGCATAGTTCGTTTATCCACTTAACTTTTTCTAATCCTTTCACAAATATATTTTTGTTTTCTAAAAGTTCTTCAGCAATTCGTTTAAATTCTCTGTAATCGATAAATCCTTGATTCCAATATATACCTCTATTTCGTTCAATCCAAGAAACTTGTTTACGTTCATTATTTGATAAACTGGAATATGTATAAGGAGGTTTAATTAGAAACACCTCACTAGAATCTGCATTTGCCAAACTCAATTCCTTAATGATGAAGTCATTATTCATGTCCTTAAAACCTTGAACATCAACGAATATATCATTTGCATTCATGATATTTTCTTTACAATACTAGTCAAGGGCTTGTATTCAAAAATGCAGTCGTTTAATATCAAACAGTAGGCAGACGTTTGGTCAGGAATTAATGTATCAGTTTCTAATTCAATTCGAACATCCACGGGACCGCCTGACTTCAAGTTTTCCACTTGGCGAGAGCAATCTATCACAAATAGAGGTGCTTTAATTTTAAAATCTTCAAAGTTTAACAACGGGTCTGGACGACGTCCATGGTAAGACTGTTGAAATTTTGTATACTGTTCATATAATAAAGAATAATTATTATTATCAAAACTCAAATTGAAATTTTCATAGGGAAAATAAGTAGAATTAAGAAACACTTTAATATTTCTCAAATTACAATGATCGAATTGCGTCATATTTCTATTGACATGATTCTTACGATCAGTTTGGAGTCCTAAAATGACATATCTTGGTTTTTCTATCTGAGAGGATGTTTTTATAGACCATGTATGCTTTGAAGTTTTAGGAAGTATTGGGTACTCATATAGATCCCAGTTCCTAAAAATAAGATTTAATGAACGATCTTTTTCTAAATGACGGAGTAAGTTAACTCTTTCTCGATCGTTGACTTTAATGTGAGGTACACGCCACACAATTTTACTGATTTCAACTTTTTCAATGAATTCTTGAGGTGCGAGTTTAACCGCATTTACATTTGTATTGCTTCGAAGTAGAATAAGTTCATGTTTAGAGTTTATTATAATTTTGTTATAATCTTCTGCAAAGCCAAACATTTTGTTGAGTGGTATGGAACCTGAAAAATATCCTCCATTGTTTTTTGTCCCATCGATATTCCATCCCCAGCTTTGAGACATTTTCGAATCGCCTTCATTCATAGATAAGAGAGATTTCATAGTCGTTGTAATACCTGCATTTTTAATTTTATCAATTTCTACTCCGTTAAGTTCATAGCGAATGTCTTGAAATAAATATAAAATCGGATTATTGGTAAAATAAAACTCAGATGCTTGAGCTTTAGTTTCCCTATTAATAATCTTAACATAACCTTCTATGTATAGCGAACTAGCTGACGGTAAAACGTACAGGTCTTGTTGATTAATTGGTATACGTATCTCATCATTTAGACCAAAACTTGTCACATAAGGTTTGTAGGAATGAAACTCATAGCTTTCTATGGAATTATCATAGATGGGAGCATCTGTTACGTTAAGAATACTCATTTTAACAGCCCGATGATCTTGAGGAAATCCTTATTTTCTTTTGTCAATTTTTTCGTGCTTTTCTTCTTTTGTTTCTTAAGTAGTTTGCAAGATGTTGTTTCTTTGATGGTGAGTTTAGTACTAGTACTGCGACATATCGGTGTAGGATATTTATTAAAATCTATCATTTTTTCTTAAGATGTAAATAAAGTTGTATTTCTTCTTCTCGCAAATTAACCAAATTATTATTTACATCCAACACCCGTATATTAATTGAGTTTATACTATTTTGATTTACAGGAAAATAAATAATGTTTTTTGGGATTTCTATGATTCTATAACCTGGTGGTACATTAGGTGCAAACTCATGAATTATATGGCTAGGCTTTCCGTTTACAAAAGATCCTCTAACAATATCACATTCGATCCTTAGCACTGTTGTAGATAGAATGTTGATAGGATAACGAGATTCATGTAATATATTAGCTTTCAAGGTTTCCTTTCCGAAGCCTAAAATTTTGCCAATTGAATCACTTTTCATGAAATGCATATCTTTGGAACATAGGATTGTGGTTTTCAAAGTATTGTTGTTGCATGATAGTTTAAATGTACAATTGTTTACTCTACTTTTCAAAAAGTCACTAATATCTTGAAGTTCGTACGATCCTTCTGGTATTTCAATCACATAATTTTCACCGTAGTAGAATTTATTGTTTCTGTTGTCTACGTTTGGTATAGAATTAAATGTAGAAAAATACAACAGACCACATTCATATTCTCCATCTAATTGTAAAGCAGGTGAGTAGTGTGTTGTCAAAGTTGACTTTATGTCAGATATTGACAGTGTGAAGGACATGTTGATAATGATGTCATTTAATAGATATGATTTGTTATAAATGATCTCCAAAAATTTTTTAAGAACTTTAAACATAAGTGACCACAATTTACAGAATTGAAACTTTGATAGTTAAGATAATTATAAAATATATTTTTATTATTCAAGTATTTAGACAGCTCTAAAGGAGGCTTTAAATCTCCAAAACTATCGAAATACTCGCAATATTCATTTAATTTAACATAGGCTACCCAATGTGTGCCTTCGTTTTTGTAACTGTCTAAATTGACAATAGCACATTCAATTAGTCTTGATTTTTTTGGCAATTTATCTCTCATAAAAACACCTCTAAAGTAAGGTATTTCTATAGCTTTAGCATATTTAATAATATCTAAATTAGTTAGAGCTCGTCTGGGTAGCCTAAAGCTTAGTTTTTTGAAGGAGAAAAAAATAAACCAGCTCCTTTTTTGTAGGGTTTGATGTATAACCCTTTCCCTAGCGCAATCGACTCCATAGCCTGATTGTGACGCTTGGATTCTAGTAAATTCTTTTGAGCCGATTTATATTCATTAACTGTTTTTGCAATACCTGCTGCTCCACCAGCTAATGCACCCAGGGCTGATAGTCCAGCAAAAATTGGTATTAATGGCAAAATGCCTCCGCTTTTTGGAATCGGAATTACGCGAGGTAAACGAATATTTGAGTTTTTAGGAAGCAACTTATTTGCTGCGAACAAAGCAAATTTAATAGCTGCTTTATTATTCTTTGGTTTATATTTCTTTAATTGAGCGCGAATCTTAGAAACAATTGATTTTAATCCTTTAATACCCGCACCAGCCTTTAACTTGGCTTTCATAACCTTGCTCACTAACCACGATGCCATTTTTTCACCCGTGCCCGCATTTTTCGAACGAACTCTTCTTTTAGCCATTTTTAATAATTTTGAATCTGCTTTATGACGATCTTCCAAATTTTTGAATTTCGAATAAGCAATATCGTGACTCTTACAAGCGTTGTCCAAAGGATTTATACCTTTGTCGCCTCGTAATAAGCGTTCATTTAGTTTAGTGCCAGGACCGCAGTAATTGTACCCTGGTATGTGTAATTCAAATGGTAAGTTATTTATTGCACTGTTGAGGAGTCCTCTTCCTCGCATAACTGTGCAACTAATGTGATTCCAATGTAAACCCTTGAATTATATATAACATGTGATTGGTTTTGTAATACCATGAAGAAACTTAATAGTTTTCATACAACCGCTCTTTTATCGATCCAGCTATTTTCGCTTTTACTTAGTCCTAACCATTTAACAAATAATTTGTTGCCTTTTCTTTTCAAAACTTTTTCAACTAAATATACATCAGGATACTTTGACTTCTGGAGTTCCTGCTCATAAAAAGACCCTAGTATTATTTGATTTCGTTGATCTTTGATTTGATATGTAACTGGATTAGTTTTATTTACTTTTGTAATAGTAAATATTTCAGTCGACCAATTAGGAGTATACCCTTTTTGGAAACTTCCTTTGTATTTGCTAATTCGAACAGAATCTCCAATACTAAATTTAATTTGTGTTAGTAACGGAATATTTGAAGAATTTGCTATATTCCACAATACTGTAGACTGATTCCTTAGATTTACGTCTTTTGGTTTGTATTTAGTAATTCTATGAACACTATTGTTGTAAGAATCAACAATATTACTCAAGGGTTTACCTACCCATTTATAGTTTCCTATAAAACTAAAATATTTATATAATTTGCTTTTAAGAGTCTTGATAACTCTTTCAACAATGGATGCCTTCTTGGTAGAATAAGTGGAATAATGATTTACTTTATATGAAGTAATTAAGGTACGGAAACAATCGTTATAAAATTCTTTGCCTAAATCTGTTTGCAAATTAATAGGAGTACGTTTAGAATTAACAAGGACTTTTTTGAATGAATTACTTACTTCAACCTTGGATTTTGATTTAATAGGCATAACCCATACAAATTTAGAAAAGGCATCTATAATAACCAAAATATACTTGTAACCACTGTTAACTTTTGCAACACTTTGCATGTCAATTAAATCGGCTTGCCACAAATCATCAATGCCTTTTAATATGACAGATCGTCGAACAAAATTTCTTCGTGCTGCTTTATGAATTTCATCAACAATTTGTTGTTTAATCATTTTTTATTGATTGCAGCATGGCATTTACTTCAGATTTAGTATAATATTTTTCTAAGAGCTTCGATAATAACGAAGATATACCAGCTCTGAAATCGTTAAACTTTATTGTTAATTGTTGTTCTGTGCAAAAGTTATCGACTATATTATCAACATACTGCTTATTCACTGCATCGTTTGCAGAAGAAGGATATTTCAGTCCCGTCAATCTTGCTGAATGTAAATAAAATTCCCCCTCTTCAGATTTGATCAAGGTTTTTGAAAAGTCGATTGATTCTGTTTCTTGCTTTTGATTAATCAAGTTGTCTATATATTCCTTATTTACAGCATCATCTGCAGTTAAAGGGGATTTTACACCTTTCAACCTCGCGAAATGCAAATCGAATTCTCCTTTTTCGGACTTTACCAACACCTTATCAAAATCAAAAGACTCAGACCTTCGTAGACGCTTATGAACGTGATGCCCAAATTTATCAAGGTTCATTTCCTAGAGTACTGTTGTAATCAAAGTCTAAGATGAAACTGTAAAGAATTATTATTAACTTTGTTTATATTTAATTTACGATACCATTTTCTTTCAATTCCTCTATTATGGATATTATTTCATTATCCATTCCAGTATTTCCAGCATCACGCGAAGCCCATAGAAGTTTCAATCGATCAATTAATTCATTTGGATTATCCCAATAAACGTAATCAACATTTTTTTTTAGTATTTTTTTATTCGGTAACCCTGATCCTTGAGTTAAGTCGTCCATACTTTCAGAATCTTTATGACATAACTTCATGAATAATGGTCTAATTATTTGTGTATATTTAAGACCCTTATTACTTTTAATAGGTTTTGAAGTATCATAATCTCGCCGATGTGCGTTAGTATCTATTAACATAATTTTGTAATTTCGTTTATCATCTTCAGTTAGAAGTTTTAAGTTAGGTGTTTTCTTAAATAATAAATCCATTAATCCTGGTGTTTTCGTATAAGTTCGTTCAGCAACTGAAATTTTGCTGTCGGTTACAGTCACACGAGATTTTCCCATCATTAGCTTTCCTCGTTCTTTTCTTACACCGAACGGGATATTATCAAACATTTCAGAAGACATAGACCAAGAAGTGTGAGAACTAACATTCTCAGGCGTTCCAAAAGACAGTCCGCTAGTATCAGACCTATCAGACTGATTATCAGATGTATTATTTTCTAAATATTCTGTTTCATTTGCACCCACATCACTTTCGTCATCATCATCTAGATATTCATTATGCGAATCACTGGGGCTAAATTTAAGTTTTTTAACAGTTGCTGCTGGAGTATATCTATAATTAAACTTTCGTTTTTTGGTCTTAGTAGTTTCTGGCGGAGTTCTATCTTTCTTATCGTTATTCACAGGAAACCTTTTGTTAACCATTTTTTTCAGAGGTTCTGTTATTGGTTTGAGAACAGATTCAATGACCATGTCGTTGTTGGATCTAATATCCCGCATCATTTTAACTTTTTTTTTAACAGATTCTGCAGATTTTATTATTTGATTTTTTAATTTTTGTTCATTATCCATATTCGCAGTACCTTACTTACCAAGTTCAGAGCACAAAATGAAAATAAAAACTTGATCGTTGTATTTAAATCACTAATCAAACATTATAAATGTATCAAATTTCATTCTGTAGCAACCCTTATTTTTTTCACAGTCTTTATTTATTACTAAATAACTATAAGGTGTGATCCATACATTTGCACACATGTCTCGAAACTGTAACCAATTCATATCACTATTAACATGTTCGTCATAAACGTGACGCAAATTGATATCATCTTGCTTGAACAGTATAATGAGGTTAGCATTATCACGTATTAATTGCTTTGGGATTTTGCTATATGTTTGATTTAAATAAAAACAGTCAACATTTTTGTGCCTACCCATTGCAAAATAATCACGTATATTATTCTGATTCCCGGTGGCAACGTCATCAAAAATTATGATGGAATTAGGAGCAGCTTCCGCGGGACTAAGAATTTCTTCGTTTTCATGATATTTCGTAAAAGATACATTTGGAACCATTTGGAAAACTTTTTGTAGAAATATGAACTTGGGTTGGAAGAGAGTCTTAGAATAAAGGTAAACATTTTGATATCGCAAACCATTTTCATGCAACAGCAAACCTATCATTAAATTTGTTTTACCGCAATTAGAGGGTCCAGAAATAATACAACGTATTGTATTTGGTAAAAGTTTTCCGTGACGTGAGATTGTCTTCCGTGGATCAGCGCAAATTTTTTCTAAATTTAATGAATGTGGTTGCTTTACAAACTTCATGTTTCAGGAACAGCAACCTATTCAATCTGCATCGGGCAGGCGTTCAAATGAAAGTGAAATATTTTTTATGTATACATGAACTTTATGAACCATGTGTTCATATTATTAAATAATGTTATGCTATCATAAAGGAGGGGGTAAGCAATTCGACTATTAAAACAATAAGGTAGATCGGTAGGTAGGTTAATTACCACAGGCCTTCCAGTCAAGATGAACGTCAGGGATCAGTCTTTAGAAATGTGTGAAATTAATGAAGCTTTGATTACGAATCATGGTTATGCTATATTTTATGGACTGCGCACATGTTTCCATTGCATGCATGATGTACATAGATGATTCAAATATACGTCTTCATAATGTTCATACATAACCTTCAGATATAATCAACAGCTATTAAAAGGTCCTTTCAGGACCAAAAATTGTTCTATATGTTTCAATATCGATTGCATGAAACGCAAAAAACTTTGCAATGAACGCAGAAATATTTAAAAGCGATCGAACGATATCTCACTACTAATGAATGTAGGTAACCCCGGAGTACAGAGTAAGGTAACCGGTCTACGTTGTAGCACAAAATGATATTCTTACAACTACAGGTGATTTATATAGGTATCGTGATGGAGGGTTGAAATAACAGCGCCAATTCTTTAAATGACATATTGCACAGAGTGAGACGTACGATCATTCACCTCGTAAACTGATGGTGGGATAGAATGCACAACGATATTATTGGGCATTCTAGAACACCAGAAGTGAAGGAGGCGAAGCAGGTGCGTAGCCGACTGAACGGATGGTGGTCTAGAATGCCCAATAATATCCTACTAATATGGTACAAATGACACATGCTTTTGCTGCGATCAATCAGTCCTTTTAGAAATAAGCTGAAATTAGAGGTATTATTTTTTTAAATTTCAACAAGTAATGAACATTCGCTCTTCCTTGCAATCTCGTGCTATTTAGCGGGACATTTTGCTTAAAATCGGGACTCTAAACATCTTTTGAAATAACGGGACAGTCCAGCCAAATCCCGCCCATCTGGCAGCCCTACTCGTACCCCAAACTAAACAAAGAACCTAAGTCCAGCTGTTCTCATTCCAATTGTCATCATCATTCTGACGACCACAACTGTTGTGATAATTTGCGTTTTAAATTGCCTACTATTAAAATACCTAACTTTGATGGTACATACTACAAATGGCTGGAATTTAAAGAATCCTACTCTTCTTTAATTCATGATAATCCAAAAAATTATGGCGTCGGGAAGTGACGAATCCATCGCCCGCTAATGGTCGTGCCTACCTCTAGTGCAGTCAGTCAACCGAACAATGTCGGTCAATCCATTTCCACAGTTTACAAATTTACACATTTCCAAAATCCGGTAACTTGCTCTATTTCTGGGAGGGCGATCAACTGTCCTAAGGAGGTGTCGGGTTCATAGTCCACAAGTCCCTTGTAAACACTTGGTGAAGATCGAGAGTGTGTCGGTGAGGGTAGCGTACTTAATCCCGAACAAGCCGGTGTCTGAAAGGCTAATAGCACCGTAGACCGCATACATACACTGCAGCAGATTATACAGAAGACCGATGAATATAATCAGCCACTATGCTTAGCGTTCGTGGACTATGAAAAAGCTTTTGATTCGATTGAGACCTGGGCTATGCTGCAGTCCCTCCAGAGGTGTCAAATTGTTTATCGGTACATCGAGGTATTGAAGTGTTTGTAAGAAACCGCCACCATGTCAGCCCGTCTCCAGGATTGAAACTCGAGGCCCATCCAACTGCAGCGAGGAGTGAAATTGGGGGATGTCATATCCTTTAATCTATTTACCGCTGCATTGGAAGATGCCTTCAAGCTTCTGGACTGAAAAGGGCTCGGCATCAACATCAACGACGAGTACATCACAAACCTTCGATTTGCCGATATCGTAATCATGGTTGAAATCCTGGAGGACCTCGGCAAAATGCTCGATCACCTCCACAGAGTCTCCCTTAAAATGAAAAGTGGGTCTTAAAATGAATATGGACAAGACAAAGGCGATGTTGAATGCCCATATTCTACCCACTCCTCTGAAGATAGGATACACTACCCTCGAAGTTCTCTACGAGTACGTATACCTGGGACCAACAGTCCAGTTAGGTAAATCCATCTTCGAAAAGGAGGTCAATCGTCGAATCCAACTCGGCTGGGCAGCGTTTGGGAAGCTACGTAACATCTTCTCGTCCCAAATACCGCAATGCCTTTTGAACCACCTCCGTGGCTCATTGTAAACAACATTGGGTTTACGATTCGGAGGTCGCGGGTTCGATCCCCAGCGGGGTACATATTTAGTACTCGGTTTTGTTGGTGGTAGGGCAGGACTGGTTTACTTTAGCTATTTCCACAGCTTGATGGCATATGGCATATTGTTGTGGGGAAACGCTGCTGACATACATATCATTTTTGTTCTGCAGAAGCGTGCTATTCGTGCCCTTTATAAATTAGGACCTAGAGTGTCTCTTAGAGATAAGTTTAAGGAAATTAATATCTTAACAATGGCATCTCAATACATTTATGAGAATTGGTTATATGCAAAAAAAATATAACCCTATTCGCTAAAAATAGTGATAGGCACAATGTTAATACAAGGAATAAGAACCAGTTATCTGTTTATGTTAGCCGACTTCACAAAGTTAGTAAATCCTTCAAAGGGCAATGTACACGCTTTTATAATAAGGTTCCAGTAGACATTCAAAATTTGCCTTTAAATAAATTACAGAAATTATTAACAAAATGCTATTTAAAATCACTGACTATTTGAATGATAAGCAAGCATGGAAGCATAGTTGTCTTATTATTCATATAATTATCAAATCGCAACCTATAATCAGTTTAAAAGAGCAATTCTAGAGTATCTTGCTCGTTCTTCTCTGGGGAATCAGCTTTGTGAATGAGCAGTAAATTTAAAATTTAAATGTAATATTAATATATTACGTTTTCAAGTGATAATTTTATCCTATGAAATCCTGTATGACTGACAGGCGATGGGCTGCTGGGCTGCATCAACATTGATCCGATGAACGGCAAAGTCAGTAGCCGGACCCTCCAAAGCGAACTGTTCGGCTCTGTCAGAAATAAACTTTTTTGAGTGTGGTTTTTGACTGGTTAGTAAATTATGTCCCTCATTGTCCCATAATTCTCTCAATAACTCTGCACCAACAGAATTAATATTAATATCATACTTCTGTACAAAAGAAAACATTTGTTGTGGAGCGTCAGCAACGCTCCAAGAATTTTGTGATATATTGAGCAATAGCCCCGCACTAACAATAAAATCTCTGCCTACTAGGGTCTTTGTATCGGCATTAGGGAACACTAAAAATTCGGTAGGTATATTACGGCCTTCGAGTTGCACATTAATATTAGTGGTCAAAACATTACGTACCTGTTTAGATCCATCTGCTAATCCTAAGGTCCTCTGAACTTCAGTAAATTTTGAACCACCATTTACCAATATGGAGTACAACATGGGGCTGGCAACACAATGTGTCGACCCAGTATCCACTATAGCGACTCCTTGTCGACCTAGAATACTAATATTGACTATAGGTCGCCAGTTGTCTACACTGTCATTCACTAAAGAGTGAAAATCCGCTTGTTGAGGTGTAGCACTAGCATCTTTACAAGTACTACACTTAGACTTCACCACTCCCGGTTGGCCACATCCATGACATCGGAGAGAAGGCGCATCGGATTTCCCTAATTTATTATTATCAAATTCAGGTTTCTGTTTATTATTTAAATTCCTACAATCGTCAACAGAATGCCCAAATATTTTGCAATAAGCACAACGAATACGCGAACGTTTAGTTTTATTATCATTAATATTATTGACATAATGAACTACTTACAGTCTGCCTGCGGAGTCGACGCACTTGAGGGCGGGGAGGTAGGTACGAGCGCTACCGCTACGGCCCGATCGATGGGAATTTACCTCTATACACGCTTCCTCCACTGCCCTCGCTATCGCGATAAAGATCGTCGACGCTGTCAACTGTGTCGCGCGGCACACGTTTTCTAACGCGGATAAACCGTACACTATGTCTATTTGCATGGCGGTAGGTGACACATATGGGCACGCACACGCGAAATGTACAAATCGGTACGTTCAC
This sequence comes from Oegoconia quadripuncta, assembly GCA_949316235.1. NCBI lineage: Eukaryota > Metazoa > Arthropoda > Insecta > Lepidoptera > Autostichidae > Oegoconia > Oegoconia quadripuncta. The sequence goes on from OX438751.1 coordinate 4,659,598, forward strand.
TTTGTTTTTGTTCTGAGAGAAAAATGTCTTGGAAAATTTTATATGCTGGACAGGGCGCTCCGAACAATCCGCGTAGCCTGTACACGGCATCTGCCCACGTGTGAACCTCAGCACGAATTCCTCGCCACCACACGACCGCGTTGCCGGTGAGCAGCATTGGTAGGCCTCGTAGAGCGTGATCATCATTGACATTCATACGCTCTCTGAACATTTCAACGGCGTCAATGAAAGCCTCCACGGCGCCATCGTAACGTGCCGTGCACTTCGCCAGTGGCATTGAAGCGGCCGCCGGCGGCGATATAGGTGCGGCGTAAGCTGGCATTGGCGGCGGCGTTGGCGTCGATGCGGCGCCGTCACTAGCGCTGGCGGGCGCGGTCGCGGACTGCGTCACGTTTCTCACAATACCGGAGATGAGACTCGCGAGCTTCTCTTCTATGACGAGCAGGTGCGGCATAGTCAGATCGGGGCTGTGGCAGTTAGCAGTGGCGACGTCGGCGATAACTGTTGGCGGCGTGTTGCCTACGTCGCGGACTTGGTCGGCGGCGGCGGGGGGCCCCGCGCGGGGGTTGCACGCGGTGCCGGCGCCCTGTCTTGGTGAAGATATGTCCAACTCCTCGTCTTGTGTATCGTCATCGCGTCTTCGACGTCGCGTTTTCGTCATTGTAAACCACAAAAGCACTTGGTGTCCCGTCGGTTACAAATATTTTTGATTGACGAGAATGATCACTGCCGGCGCGCGCACGAGAAAAAAGATGGCGTCGTGCGGCGCAGTGATGCTTTTCTTGATTTCTCTCGATGTCTTCGTATCTGCCGTAAGTTGGGCGTCACTTGTGATGGGAATGGTCCCATTTATTGTAATAATGGTCGTGGTTTACAGAAAATACGTTTACATCGGGTAAAATAATTAATATTGCACAATAGGCGCCAGAGCGCGTGCCGTCCGACGGAGTTGGATGTAGCGTCTCTCTCTTTTATACGGTCGTCCCGCTCTCGTGGCAAGGACGGCCGACACTCTATCACAGTATTACAAAGATATTGTAATACTGTGACTCTACGGAAGGGTGCGAGGGCAGTGGATGCATGATTTTAAATTTATATTTGCTCGCGTTACACTCCTAATTTGCCAGATCCATCGCAATGGGGATGGATGAAGGACGCCGCCCAGTGGCAACCTGTATGGACCTCTCTCCCGGAAGCAGCAGCTTCATGTTCCGAATTAATAAGATGCAGCTGCAAGAAATGGTGCACTGGACGTTGAAAATGCTGTAAGGCTGCCCTAAAGTGTACCGCACTTTGTCTATGTGCCGGTGATTGCAACGTAAATTGTTATTAAAAATTCTTAAATAAATTGAATTAAAATTTCATTTCATGATAGATAAGTATAAGTCTTATCATTCGCCACAATATTTATGAAAAAAAAAACAATATCAATACGCGAAACAGACAAACAAGAATATTACAAACAATAAATAAATCGTCACCATTATCTTGCCTTTATTCTATACTTTATCTAATACTTAAGTATTAGGTCCTACCTAACATATGAAATTGGCGTTTTGTAAGGGAGTAATCTAAAGTCGATTTTTTCAAAATATGATACCTATATTTATTTAATTAAAGTATGTACCATTGCTATTTATGCACTTTTGCCATCTCATAGGTAGTTCATTGATCCCTTTACTTACTTTAGTAACTTATTAGTAATCTGTGCCTTTACTAAAAAAACCATTCGGACGGGAATCAACAAAATCTTTGGACTGCCCCATCAGAGTTGAATTTTTTCACATTCCCAATTTGCTTCAAGTGGATTAAAACAGTTTTGTCATTAACACCGCAGCCAGCAGCTAACTCGGACGTGGTTTGCGATGGATCCGCTTCCACAATAGCATTAAATTCTTCATTATCCACCTTGGACTCCGGCCGCCCACGGGGCTTGTTTTGCAGGTCGAAATTTCCAGAACGAAAACGTTGGAACCAAAAACGTACTGTGTTTTCTTTTGCTACACCACCGCCATACACATCATTAATCCTTCGAGCCGTTTCTACAGCACTGGTGCTACGGCGGAACTCGTATATTGGCTTTCTCAAAAACCGTTCTACCGTCTCTAACTTGGTATTGGCAAATGAATTCATTACACGGGGTATGGACCAGGGTGCCCAGATAGATGCCATTTACACAGATTATAGCAAATGTTTCGATCGAATAGACCACAGCGTTTTACTGCGAAAACTTGCGATGGCTGGCATACATGGAGACTTGTATCGCTGGTTTGCGTCATATATTGATAACCGGACACAGGCTGTTGTGCCCAGAGGTTTCACATCTACTTGGTCATCAATTCCTTCTGGAGTACCGCAAGGGTCTATATTGGGTCCGCTTCTATTTAATATTTTTATTAACGACATACATACCTGTTTTTTAAATTCGTATGTATTACTATTCGCTGACGACATGAAAATCTTAAAAGAAATACGCAGTGACGACGATGTACTGCTATTACAGGATGACTTGGGCAGGTTTGAGTGTTACTGTTTAGCTAATGGATTGCAATTGAACACCTCTAAATGCTTCTTTTTAATTTTTTCGCGTAAACTATTACTCATTGGTAGTGGTTACATACTTCTGGGTGATAAGATCAATAGGGTGGAAATTATTCGCGATTTGGGCATACTGCAAGATAACAAACTTTTATTTGATAAGTACGTTGACAATATTGTTAAAAAGGCCTCGAGAGCCTTAGGCTTCATTATGCGTACGTCTGCCGTGTTTACTACTATCAAAACTGTAAAAATACTATATTGTTCATTTGTGCCTATGCTTCTCAAGTATGGAATCCACAATATGAAATTTACAGAACACGTATTGAGCGCATTCAAAAGAAATTTATGAGGTACCTAGACTCCAAAGCGCGGCAAAAATCAAAAGGTTATACAGGGCGTCCCAAAGTTATGGGACATGAAGGGGAAGTACCTTAAATATTGTAGATAGTGAATTTTGCTCAAAGAAGACTTTATGTTATTTTTAAAAGTTAGTAATTCTGCATTCATAGATTTTCTAAAAATTACTTGCTTCGGCTGGGAATCGAACCGACTTAAATGTGAAAAAAAAAACACCCTACTTTTATGATGCCAATCGAAAGAATAGCTAAAAAATAATAACTCTGCCTAAGTAACATAGTATTTTAAAAGAAAGGAACAACATAAAATGATTGAGTCAAATTTCAAGAAAGTTATTTATTGCCGACGACGTTCGAAAAGTAGCGATATTATCATTCCAAAGATAGCATTGATTATTCGTAAATAAGTACCCACTTCATAAAATAGGTACTAACATAGTTTTCCTTATTATAAGTGCACGTGTAGATGAAATGATAAAACTTGTATTTCAATACGTCCTCTGTAAGCTAGACAGAAGGCAAATTAAAAACAAAAATAAATAATTTATAATGCCATATCACATCGAGTGTTCACCATAAAATGATTAGAAAATCAACAGGCAGCGGGCTCATTAAAAGATTGGCGATTTGCGTAAGACAAGAGGGATCACATTTTGAGCATTTAATTAATTAATTTACAAAAAAATACCTACTTAATTGACTACGGCAGTTTCATGTATGTTTTTTATTTGATTAAAATGATTAATTTCACGTTGTTCCTTTCTTTTAAAATACTATGTTACTTAGGCAGAGTTATTATTTTTTAGCTATTCTTTCGATTGGCATCATAAAAGTAGGGTGTTTTTTTTTTCACATTTGAGTCGGTTCGATTCCCAGCCGAAGCAAATAATTTTTAGAAAATCTATGAATGCAGAATTACTAACTTTTAAAAATAACATAAAGTCTTCTTTGAGCAAAATTCACTATCTACGATATTTAAGGTACTTCCCCTTCATGTCCCATAACTTTGGGACGCCCTGTATACACAGGTGTAGACGATACCACTTCCTTCCGCTAGAGCAACGGCGTAAAATCAATGACATCTCCTATATGATGAATATTACTAAGGACAAATTACAGGCAGAATTCATTTCTGATACGCACTAGCAACAGCTTCAACAGCATATGCAATGATCTTGATATTGACCTATTTTGCACGAGTACTTCAACAGTGAGACGTATACTATACTCACTAAAGATTTTTATGACTGCGTGGAGGGTGACACGTAAGTGAACCATTGTTATTGTGGCTGACTATACCTACTATTGTTATTTATTTAATGTTTATTCTTTTTTTTCTTCTTAACTTTCCTAATTTACATGTGGGCATTACGGTTTTCGAAAAACAAATACATGAGTAAATAGCTGTATAAATTTGAAATTGAAATTCCTAACCAAAGAGGAGATAGCAAAGTGTCCAGTACGACAAAACGCCAATTTTATATTGTATTCTTTATTGCACATAAAAACATGTTGACAATCAGTCGGAAATATTGTACAAAGGTGAGCTTATCTCTAATAGAGATCTCTTCCAGCCAACCTCAGTGGTGGTTAGAGCATTGTGCGGGACGGTGAAGAAAAGTGCAGTTACGGAACGACAAATATACTATACATATAGATATATAATATAAAATGTTATTTACATACATACACTACTAGAATACAGAAATACACTTAGTTATAAAATTACACGTGATTATTAGTAAACTATATAATATAAATAAATAAATATCACATATATAAGTACATAATTATATAAATATATATCTTAAATCATGATAGAATGATAGTGCTCTTTTAGCCTCTTCTTGAAAACTTGGACGGAGGGACTCTCTCGGATCTGTGCAGGAAGCTTGTTCCACAACTGTGCAGCTCGTACTGTGTACGATTTAAAAAAGAAATTGGAATTTGACAAGGGATAGGTTAGGGTTTTAGTTAAGCAAGGACGTCTGGATCGGGAAGGAGGAGGCAACAGGGTGAAACGGGAGCGGAGGTACTCGGGAGCAACAGGATTACTAAGGATCTTGTAAAGAAGGGAGAGGATATGCACATTACGACGGAAACGGATTGGGAGCCACTTCAGTTGCTTGCGAAACTCAGACACGTGGTCATATTTTCGCAGGCCGAAAACGAACCTAATGGCCAGATTTTGCAACCGCTCCATTTTATCACACAGTTCTTCTGTAGCGTCCAGATAGCACACATCGGCATAATCCAGTATATGTAAGGACCTAACATATACGTACCTACTAATAATTTTCCCTCCAAGTTTATACCGCTGCTGTACGACAACACATGTAAATATTTTTTTTCTAATTGTTGTTGTATAACAAGTATTCAATATGTGTACATTTTTACAAACTGGATTAAATAAGCTTTATTACAGTATTTTTATTTCTAGATATGATGACTTAAATTAAAAAATAAACGTACTTTTTCTTTTTTTTGCATTTATTGTTAAAAAAATGTATTTATGTATAAAACACCTCTATTATGCGCCAGTTATGGCCATGCACGCAGTTCGCTGCACTTTTGAAAGTGCCTTCTTATATGTGACTAGATTTGTCCTCGGCCACCATACAATGCACCCGTATGTTAACATTGGTTTTACCATCATTGTATAAAGTCATTGTACCACCTTGGGTTTAAGTCTCCAGATTTTTCCGTAGGCAAAGCGACACATACCAAAAACCTTTAATGCTTTCGTTATCGCTTTGTCTACTAGAAATACTCCCAAATATTTCACATCGGTGGACCAAATAAGCCGTGTCCCGAACAAAGATAGATTCCCCTCGATTTGCTAGATCTCTTTTCCGTGTAAACGGTATCACCGAGATTTTGCAAGGGCTTATTGAGAGGTGTTCAGTGTTACACCACCTTTCCACCTTACCAAGTGCATTTTGCATTAAGGCTGATACCGTACCTGGGAATACTTAGGACGGTATGGCTCATCTTTGAGTTCGACTAATAGCGAGTCAACAACCAGACACCACAACAAGGAAGAGAGTACTTCCTTTGGTCGTCTTCGCACTTAGTCTATTGCTCTATGTAGATTACTCTACCTTTTATCATACCTAATATTGATCTGCATATAATGGATCGAATGCCATGTCTGGCAGCACACTTCTCGGTTTTCGAGTGCTGGAAAGTGCTGCTGCCCGATTAACCACAAAGTGCAACGCTGTTTCGGTAGATGTACCGGGTTGGTAAGTAGTATATGTAGAGGTCTTCTTTTTAAAGGTCCCTCTCTCCATAGAGATTTGTCTATTAATTTCTTAAGTGTTTTGAGGTAGGAGGTTTGAGCAGGTGTTTTGATAGGTACTTCGTAATCTTCTTTTCCCGGTTTCGGAATGAAGGCTACCTTAACTTCCCTCCAGATTTTTGGAATATAACCGAAGGCAATGCAGGCTCCAAATAGTCTGCTTGTGGGGGATTAGTATTGACGTTGATTGTTTTACGGACGATTATTGTAGGACAACTGGACCGATACCATCCCTACCTACCGTAACCGAACGGATACCGAATAGCCGTTGCTCAAACGATTGAAGTTTTTATGGACCCGATGACGACGGAAGGAACCGACGGGTGAGGTCGTTTAATGAAAGGTATCTTGTGAAGCCCCAGTCCTACTGGCCGCAAACGTAACAATGTGGTTTTTGCAAAATTTGGCGCCAAAAGCTTTCTACTCTGCTATAGTGGTGAAACGCCCGTAGTACACTTGATGCGATATACTTACAGTTAACAAGTATATTCCAGATTTGGTCGTAAGTTCCATCAAGTTCTACTTCAACTTTAAATCCCAACTCGTCTTCAAACAATTCCTTGAGAGCCTTCACATCGCGGTCTGTGCCTTCCCTTTTGGAAGGTTTTTTGCTGAAAATTACAATGCCCTATTTCTACACTCTATCTAATAAAATAATAAAAAATATATATTTTCTGGCAAAAAACATCACATCACAATAAAATATAGTAAATAAACCAATTACATAAATTAAAACTATGTAAACATAATACTTTTAAAAGAAATATCTCAAAAGGCAGGTCAAAAGATATTGTGTTGAAACAAAATGGGTACAGTCGTCTTCCTGAGATAAGTATCCAAGCGCATAGGGCATAGGTGGCTTTAAAAACTAAACCGCAAATGCTACGTATGCTATATGATAGGTAGGTATGTATATCGTAGGTATCAGGAACAAATCACCATTATATTAGATAGCTGCAACAAAAATCTAAGAGCTCTGTGGTTACCAAAGGCGCCTTTTTTCAATTTCCAAAATTTAAATTACCCAATATGCCTTATTTTGTCCTCACGGTAAAAAAACTCATCCGGTATAAACATTCATGACTCGGAATAAATATTCGTATTCATCACAAAAACATTTACACCTCTCGGGTTCGAACCCGCAACCGTTGTGTTCGCAGACAAGATCACTATCCTCTACACTATTCAGTCTTTCTGATAACTATACTTTATTATAAATTATTATTTTTCGTTTATGATTAGATTACGATCTTCTTAATGTAAAGTGATACATGTTACCATTGCTGAGAAATATCTGTTTCCCAGATGAGTAAATATACACTGTATCGCTGGTATCGCTTTAAATTGCAAAAAAATACCTGGGTAAATGTAGTTCTAAAAGTTAAAATAATAATAAAGTATGTTTTTTTCATAAATGTTAATTCGGACTTAATTAAATATATCTGTGAATAATGGAGTATTCACTGCCAATTATTAATAATATTGTAGGTACTTACCTGAAATGTTCAGCTAAAAACTCGTAGTGATTGAATATGTACATAAGTTTCTTTTTTGACATATCATAGTCCGGTTCCTTTGAGTTCAACTGGTTCCACGGTTTAACCGATGGTTGTAAAGTGCCATCACTGTAATTACAGTATAATCATTAAAAAAAGGATTTTAAAAAAACCGAATTCAAAAAACCCGGAAAAAATAATTTAATTAAACTACTGTAATAATAATAACTGAAAAGTATAAAATAATAAATCAGAGCAGAATTGTCTTTAGAGATATATACTATTATATATAATGAGAATACAATACAATTTATATGCTATACAATAATAGTTAGGTATAATAATGAAATTAAAAATATATACAACAGGTACTTTTTGAAGTCGGTGCCTGCCTAGCCTATAAAATACACCCTACCTAATTCCTTCTACCTACCGCCATCCATACGTCATCATTAGCATCGCCCGCGACGAAAAATATAAATAATATTTCTACATATTATTGATTTAACTTAATTAATTAAATATTTGTATAGGTAGGGTGTATTTTATAGGCTAGGCAGGCACCGACTTCAAAAAGTACCTGTTGTATATATTTTTAATTTCATTATTATATCTAACTATTATTGTATAGCATATAAATTGTATTGTATTCTCAGTATATATAATAGTGTATATCTCTAAAGACAATTCTGCTCTGATTTATTATTTTATACTTTTCAGTTATTATTATTGCAGTAGTTTAATTAAATTATTTTTTCCGGGCTTTTTGAAGTCGGTTTTTTTTAATCCTTTTTTATTTAATTCTTTTTAGTGTCTGGTCAGACGTTACAAAATAATAAAATATATTAATTGACCAATATGGGCAGGCCTACGAAAGGTGCTGCTCGTTTAACCCTAGAAAAATGATCTACGTTCTTGGGACGCACGCGACGGTGAAATGTTGCTATTTCTTTTTAACGGTTGAATGCTGCGCGCTGTCTCTCTCAGCCAACTCAGCTGTCGGCCGGAGCTAACGTAAGACACCTGTGTCGCAAAGGTAAGTCCTCTCAATACCCAGATATCGTTATGTCGTCCGCTAGACGTATGAATGATTATCTTTTGTGTGACTATTTACTTTTCTTTGGTTTTGCATTTAAAAGTATTTTGACGTCTGTTTATTTTAATTTTAGGTACTTACGATATCAATACATAATAACTAGTCAAAGGAGGTTAAATGAGGCTGATATTGATCAGTTCTTGGAGGAAAATGAAGATGCTTCATCACAAGAAATTGATAGTGAAGTGGAAGATCACCTCTTAGAAGATGGTGTGCAGAGCGACTCAGAAGACGAATTAGTTGATGAACTTGTCGAAGGTACTGATTGCCCTTGTAATGAAGTAGAGTCAGTTCAATCAGCAGGGTCACCATCGTCATTGGACAATCGCATAATAACCTCGTCTAAGCGCATACTTCGAGGTAAGAATAAATATCGTTAGGCTGTTGCCTAACGATGTTTATTTGGTTGTAACCAAGGGTCAACGTCGCGTCAGAACTTCTGCTATATAAATATTGTTACATCGGCTAGAAGAAACCTGAGTACAGAGCTAACTTCAGATTGGATGGAAAAAAGGTTGAAGAGGTACTTGCGACAAAATATCAAAGAATTACTACCCCAAAATGCTGGGGGTGGTGGTCTGGAACGAGAACCTTTAGTAAAAAAGAATAGGTATTGTGCCTACTGTCCTTCCAAAATACGAAGAATGTCTAAAATGGAATGTGCACTCTGTAAAAAACCTGTTTGTGGAATTATAATTATTTAATATTTCTTACACACATCTGTAATATTCATTACACACATCTTTTTTTATATTTATACACATTCGTGTATAATTATATAAGATGATTACCCTAGTTATAAAATAGACTTACAAACATTTATATTGATTGAAAAGTACCAAAACCATATAATAAAAGACTGATAATGACGAGAAATGCTCCTATAGAATAAATTAAGGTTATTTTTGTAATTTTTTTTAAGTATATTATTTTTGGTTCTCTAATTTTCTAATCAATAAATATAGTAATTAAATAAATATTTTATCATGCATATACTAACATATAATATATATTTTTCACTAAAATTATATATTTTTCACAATAAACACTAAAAATACTACATAAACATATCGTACGTCTCTTTAACGCACTCCAGAATATGATTATCTTTCTAAGGTTAAAGAACTGTCGGTCAAAAGAAACCGAAAATGAGAGGGTACTACGGCTTGAAAAAAAGGCCTCACGGAACGCAATTTCGCGTTCCCAGGAGACGCCCGAAGCTCGCCGAGTACGTCTAGTAGCTATGAAAGATTACGTTAAATCACGTATTCGCCAGGAAACTCCCGAACAGAACGAGAACAGAAAGATTCTTAAATGTCTTAAACGTGAAACAAAACCGTTACGATCAACTTGAGCTCTCAATTCTGACGCCTGCCTAAAGTGGCATAGCCTAAGTAGTAGAAAGTACTATCCCTGAGATAATAATTTTTATTTGAGAATTTAGTTAAGATTTTATTAAATAAATTAAGAAATTCATAAATCCTAAGAATGCGATAGAACAGATTTATGGCGGTTTAGCTTGAGCCCTCAATTTCATAAGCATCTGATTTGAGGAATCTGCAAAACATGAATTTATCTAAAGTAATAACATCAATACGACTTATTGTATTTCAATTCAATATCTGGGTAAATTAGTTAAAAAGCAGCAACGACACAAATGTAAACTGTTAAAAAGTAAATGAAATTCAATTTTGCCCAAAACGTCTGAACATGCTCAATATTTTCGGCAGTATTGACTAGGCTAAGCCCTGCATTACCGAACATTAGCTAATATATTTTAACAAATTTTTAACTAAAATGCAACGTAGCGTCTATTCTTCTAAATGCCATACTTTAAGAGAAAATCTATTTACAATGTTTTGTAGGAGAAAATTCTGTAGGGTGACCATAATACTAATGTTTGTCGTATTCGTGTAGTATTTTGTAAAGCGCAGATGGAAAATTATATACGGCTAGCTGTGCTGTGCCCGCACCAACGTATGCGTGGGAAAATAAAATAAAAAATGTATTAGTAAGCACTCGTGGCTCAGTCGCATTCGCTATTCGTTTTCGATTAGCGTAGTTTGTCGATCCCGGTTGTTTTCAATTGAAAGCATTCGTCAAGCCAAGTTGGTGGCGGTTTAAAAATATTGACTGTCAAGCGGCCACTAGTCTGACACAAATTCACCAATCCGCACTGGGCCCGCGTGGTGGATTATGGCCCATACCCTCTCCTAGTGAGAAGAGGCTATGCCCCAACAGTGGGGACCTGTAAGGGTGTTGATGATAGCAAGTCAGTGGTGACATACATCTAAACATACAGACAGACCCGCAACTGTAAGGGTGCAGTGACTATAATGTCTTGTGCACAACCTACCTGTTTTATTCTTTTTCGAATTCTCTCCACTAACCAAAGGTTGTCTGATAGAAATCGCTCATTAGCGATAAGACCGCCTAGTCGAACAATTGTATGTAAAGTTTGTTTAATAAATGTAATCCGTATTTGTTGTGCAATCAAGTATACTTGATTGATTGATTGATGCTTCCGACCGATTTCCAACATGGCGACCACTTCGACTCCTAATCGGTTTGGCGCTGGTGCGCTCGAAGATGGCTAACATAGCCGATCTTTGCGGTGAACTCTCGTGCGCAATGTGTGACTATAGGTCTACGACCTACGGAAAAGAAAAACGGCTACGAATGCTTCGGAAAGGGAAATCTTCTGTTAAAAAAAAGCGGCTTAAGAAACCCGCAGGATCATTGTTGTTCTTTCTTTGAATAAAAGTATAGAACTAATGAAATTTTATAATTTTTACAAGTTGGTCGAACCTAGCGAGTTTGTTATAGTCTCTAATTATGTTATGACCTTTTTGTTGTTTTGACATGATCTTTAAATTTTTTCTCAGTTAATGATATTCTCAGGTATAAAGTTATAATAACGTATAAATGATGTGTTAAGTTTACTTAGTCTGAACATAAGGGAAGTACCTATATTATTTACAATAAAGGACATAATGGAAGATATTAGGTCCTTACATATGAAATTGGCGTTTTGTCGTACTGGCCACTTTGATCTCAAATATCTCCTCTTTGGTTAGGAATTCCAATTTCAAATTTATACAGCTTGCATTTATTTTTCGAAAACCGTAATCCATATGTTTTTTCCATCTTTGGTTTTTTCTTTGCGTCACTCAGTTTACAAAATGGAAAACTTAAAATATCGCGTTATTTACGAGTATGTTCCGCCGTGGCACCAGTGCTGCAGAAACGGCTCGAAGGATTAATGATGTGTATGGCGGTGGTGTCGCAAAAGAAAACACAGTGCCAACGTTCCAACGTTTTCGTTCTGGAAATTTCGACCTGCAAAACAAGCCCCGTGGGCGGCCGGAGTCGAAGATTGATAATGAAGAATTGAAGGCTATTGTGGAAGCGGATCCATCGCAAACCACGTCTGTGTTAGGTGCAGGCTGCGGTGTTAGTGACAAAACTGTTTTAATCCACTTGAAGCAAATTGAGAAGGTGAAAAAGCATGAAAGGTGGGTCCATCATGAATTGAGTGGAGCAAATCGACAAACGCGCTTAGACAGTGAAGATGATGTCGAAGGTGGAAGCGTACTGACCCGGAAACCCCAACCCATTTGGGGGAGTGGCTATCTTATCTCTGACAACCGGTACACAACAATGCTAGTAACATTGCTGCTTGGCGGCAGATTTAGATAAGATGGTGGTAGCTAGCCAGGCGGACATTGCCATTGACACTGCTGCGATACATTAGTCAAACGGCATTATAATGAAGGGATTTTAAATCGAATCATTACCTGCGATGAAAAGTGGATGTTGTACGATAATTGGAAATGCTTATCGGAATGGCTGAGCCCTGGCGATCCAGCCAAATCCTGCCCCAAGCGAAAATTGACTCAAAAAGTTACTAGTGAACGTTTGGTGGACTAGTGCCGGTGTTGTTCACTTCAGCTTTCTTACGGCAGATGTGTATTGTCAACAATTGCAAACAATGATGGAAAAGTTAGCTGCTAAACAACCGAGGCTGGTCAATCGCCGTAGGCCACTGCTGATTCAGGACAACGCTAGACCACACACTGCACAACAGACAGTTACCAAATTAGAAGAGCTTCAATTGGAATGTCTAAGACATCCACCGTACTCCCCGGACCTTGCTCCAACAGATTACCATTTTTTTCCAAATTTGGATAACTTCTTGCAAGGGAAATTCAACTCCGATGGGGCAGTCCAAAGCGCCTTCAAAGATTTTATTGATTCCCGTCCGAATGGTTTTTTTTAGTAAATGGATCAATGAACTACTTATGAGATGGCAAAAGTGCATAAATAGCAATGGTACATACGTGGATTAAATAAATGTATAATATTTCGAAAAAATCGATTAGGTTACTCCTTTACAAAACGCCAATTTCATATGTTAGGACCTAATATTAACAAAACATATTAAAAAAGAAATCAAAAATGGGAACCCAATTAGTCCTCTCATGTCGTTATCGGGAATGTAGGAATAATTTTTCGAACGTACATCATTAATTTCTTTGAACCTATCCCGGAGCGGGTCATATCGTCGCACATTATTTATTCGCACATTATTACAAGTGCATGTATTTGCTCTCTTTTGCCAAAAATAAAAATAAGTTCTGTATCAGCTGCTCGACCCCAAAACAAAATACCGAAGGACATATTACTGTGGAAATAACTTAAGTAAACCAATCTTGCAGTAGCCTCATCAGTTAGCTGTCTGATCTTCTAGACGTCATATGCTGCGGAACTCTAAAGAGTCTACTCGTTAAAGAGTCTAGATGTGGTTCCCACTGAAGCTTGGAGTGGAGAGTCCTAATAAGACCGCGCTATTTACAAATTCTACTTTATAAGTAGTGAAATGAAGAATCTGCAGTTAATCTTTCAACAAAAAATTGAAGGAATTGCTACTTAGTAACTGTTCTACACAAATTGATGAGTATTTTAATTACTGCAACAAATGTTGACTTTGTTATTGAATATTATATTATTTGAATCAAGTAGTTTTAAATATAGGTTCGCTGAACGTTAAAGTGATATTTGAGAAATATAAAAGCTATGTCATGACAATTTATTTAATTTTGAATTTAATTTATTTTTTGCGAATGTAACCTGACACAGCTGCAGTTGGTAGACACTAGATTTCTGCCCGCGAATACATTCGCTTGGATCTCTAAATAGAAAATAATATCACGACTATTCTTGACTTTATTGTTAATTTTTGTATTATTCGGTACATCGGGTTTCTAATATAAGTTCTGGTTGTTTAATTTGAATTATTGTTACATAATATGCTGAATTAACTGACAGTTTATTATTATTATAAATTAGTATAAATTCTTACAAATAAAGTAAGCTAGCATTGTTGTTGATGGATTGATGTCCCATTATAATTTGAATATAATTGTAATTCTTTAAATATTTAAATCTAATTTGTATACGATTTCCTGATGAAATGTGTGATAGATACTGTATTTTATAATTAGATTTTTTGTACCACATTTTTAGCAAATAAAGATTATTCTATTCTTCCTCTTCTTCTGCTTATACAAATCATAAAGCTTGTCTCTATTTGTTCGTAATATCCTTCGTAGCCCAATCGTTGAATGTAACTACAGAATTTACTTTTTTGGTTTTATAGATGGTTTTATAATCTTTTGTTATAAAATATACAAAATCTGCAAAATTATAATTTGGATAGTGGCGTGAAAATTCAATTTTAAATCATGCACTATTTCTTAGCTCTGTAACGACGTCATCGTTATGCCCACCGCCAGCTTCACCATGAGGTGAAGCCACAAGCCGGACCACAGAAGCGGCAGGGGGGCGCCCCGACCCCACTGTCCATACCGCAACCCGCAAGCAAGCACCGCCGATATAAAACACTCGCCGGCGAGGGCAGTTACCCGTTACACCGCCACACTATACGCGCTACACGGTCGACACTAGTCGTTTTGGCTCCCGCGCTCGACCACCCGCCCGGTGAAGCTGGAAAAGTCCCGCGACTACCAGCAAAACAAAACGAGCACGGGAGGAGTCGTTGACGAGTCTTAGAGTGGACCGTGGACCCCACGGTAGCTCGTATCGGCGCCGCGTGGCCCGCTCCAAAGGCGTAGACCAAAGGCGTTTGTGCCGCGACCGCGATTTAGTTTTCCGACCCATCGGGACCGCGGGAAGGTTTCTCCATTTATCCGTACACCGAGAAGTAGAATTTCTAGTAATAAGTCTGAGTATTTAGGGGCGCGAGCGCGACCTTTTATCAGGTGGAATATACCTGGGCACTACTTCCGACGCTGGCTTGATCTTGCATCGGGTTATCCGTGATTAACCGATTGTGTAGGTAGGATAGGCGCGGACGCGCTCTCGTATCAGGCCGTATTACACCTGGAACCCTCTTCCGACGCGATTTGATCTTTTATCGGCGTCCGCGGGAAGACTGTTCCATCCGTCCGATAACCGAACGATAGGGGGTAGAGACAGTCATGAACGTAATTTTATCGGCTTTATTTATATTTGGAGGACCCTTCATATGCTGGCTTGATCTTGCATCGGGACCGTGGGAAGGTTGCTTCACTTATTCGCGAACCGGTGCCGTAGATAGAACTGTTACGGTATTACGTCCGACCGGGTTAGGCTGTCACGTACAGACATACACCCAATCGTTTGCCATACCGAGGGACCTTAAAAGTTTTCGATGAATTTGTATTGTATTGTAATAAATAATAGCCACAAACCTGCTAGGCCCCGAGCCCGAATTATGGGGATGTATGTCACTATATGCCATTTTAGAAGGTTAATAGAACTCTGCACCTATGGTTGTTGGATTGATTTCGTTATTAACAAAATAATTCTTTAACAATTAACAAAAAAATCCTTAATATACTACCAACACGTAAACCTCCAAACAACACTTTTCGAGAACTGATAGATATCCTAGACCCTGCCTGAAATTTAAATCTTTTTTTTACATTATTTGATAAGATACTGGTAGTACGTAGGGTTACCAGATAAGACAAATTTTCCTGACATGTCCGGGATTTGAATTAGTGTTAAGTAAATTTGAATATTTATGAAGTAATAAATATTAAATACTTATTTTTTATAAAATCTCGCCCACCTACCTACTAACTTCTGGGATTCCGAGTATCCCTAAATATGCGTAAAGCTTACTTACATGCCTAACTGGCGGAATTTCGAGTAACCATAAATACTCATAAGTCCCTTACATTCCTAACTACGAGGATCTTAAATATCCCTAAATACCTGTAGGTAAGTGGTTGCTTACATACCGAGCGTGTGGGATTTCGAGTATCCCTAAATACTCATAAGTCCCCTACATTCCTAACTACGAGGATCTTAAATATCCCTAAATACCTGTAAGTGGTTGCTTACATACCTAGCGTGTGGGATTTCGAGTGTCCCTAAATATACCCGTGAGTACTTGCTTACATTATTACTAACTTCTCGGATTTCGAGTACCGTAGTAGACCTTTTCCCCATTACCATTCACTTTAATTGCGCCACCAAGCACTTTTTTTTATGCACAACGGGTTGGTACTTGACCTCAATCACACCTGATGTTAAGTGCAGATAGGTTGAAGGTGGAAGCGTACTGACCCGGAAACCCCAACACATTTAGGGGACTGGCTATCTTATCTCTGACAACCGGAACACAACAATGCTATTAACATTGCTGCTTGGCGGCAGATTTAGATAGGATTCACCACCCAAACCGAGTACTAAAACATGTACCCCGCTGCGGATCGAACCCGCGACCTCCGAATCGTAAACCCAATGTTGTTTACATTGCGCCACGGAGGCGGTTAAAATCAAACAGCACTCATTGTTGAGTTACGGTGTAAAGTTAATTAGAGGTAGTGAGATTACAGACCCGAGGCCAAGAGCACTGTATTCATAGACAAAACACGTACATAAATTTCTAATTTTTTCTTTGAGAAAAAAATATTCAAAATTAAAAAGTATGATGGTCATGTAGGGTCTAACGGTAGTTTTATCATTGATGATTAAAGGGTGAATGTCGTTGATATTTTACGGATAAACTTTTACTGCCATCTACAATGACCACGCATCAAGCTATAAACTCCTGCAGATTACATGTTTTTTTTTAATAATTATTTGCTGATATTTTAACGGACTGCGGCGAAGTCCAATAACGAAGCCAATAATGGAAGGTTATATTATTGTGTAAAAACAGTAAATAGAATATAATGAGCAGGCAATACTGACTTTCACCGCCTCCATGGCTCAATGTAAACAATATACGGTTTACGAAACAGAGGTTGCGGGTTCGATCTGTAGCGGGGTACATGTTTAGTACTCGGTTTGGTTGATGGTAAGGTAAAATACTTTTTTTTTTGTAAATTGTAATCTAATGTAATCTAACTTAATGTTACAAAAGCGAAAGTTTGGATGTGTATTTATTTGTTTGTTTGTAGCTCAATCACGGCGAAAGCAATGGATCGAACGAACGGATTTGAATGTAATTTGGTATATGTATAGGTAGAACATACCCTGGATTAAAATTAAAATATAGGATAGTTTTCATCCCAACAAAATGAGTAAGTAGTTACCGCGGGATAAACAAGTTGAACATATCCGCGAAGTTGAAGTTGGTTCTTGAATGTCAAAGATATCGATGTACAGTCGGCGTCGTAGTTCTTCATACAGGGTTGTTATACATAACTAATGGTATTCACCTATATTCCAGCTATAGAAAACGCAATACTCTATGAAGTCGGTTAAAAATAACCCTCCTACTTAGACTATAATTTTAGAGAACTGCCGATGGTAGAACTTAAATAGGCCAGCATGCTACGAGTAATCGTGTAAAATAGTCCTGCATGATTAATTATGGAGCCGATTGTATATAAATAGAAAAAAATAGAAACAGCCGAATTGAGGACATCCTCATTTTGGAAAGACTGTTAAAAATTGGGCAAAAATCTTTTTATGTTTTAGTACTAGTTTCCCAGCTTAAATCAATTCCCCGAATGAGTTCTTTTAAGAATAAGTCATATGGGAATAAGTCCTTTTCGGAATAGGTAATTTTCGCAAATAGTCGTTTTGAGCATAGGTCATTTCAGGACTCATGGTCATTTCCGGCATAAGGCATTATTACAGTTATTTTATAAACGTAACAGGCGAAATTTTGTGAAACTTATTTTTCAAACAGGTGTATTTATTATATAGGGCTTCTTTATATATTTATTTATATAAATATTTATTTATACCGAATGAGTTTTTTTAGCGTAAGGAAGCATCTGTGCATAGGTAAGTGAAATAGAAGGTATTGACATACATAGGTAGTAGTTTATTTTTTTGTTGAAACATCCGGTATATTTAGTTATACTTATAATCATTTTTATAGTTAGAGGCTTATTTACGTAATTATTATGTAATATTTATTTTCTTATATTTTATTTTTATTCGACAGCCCCAAAAAGGAGGGTTATGTTTTTCGAGTGTATGTATGTATGTGTGTATTGTATATGTATATTAGAATTAATCGTTTGGCCATGTGGCAAAACCTCATAATACACAATGCCTTTCCAGACCCACACACACAACATGACTTTGTTCGGAGTGAGGCCAGGCCTTGGGACTATTTGAGATGGCTCACCTCGCTTAGACCAAGATCGTTTTTGAACATTATTATCGTAGGTGATCCACTTCTCATCGCCTGTTACTAATCTTTTCAAAAACGGATCGGACGGAACGGAACGGATGTGATTGAGGTCACGTACCATCCCGTTGTGCATAAAAAAAAGGATCGATTTCATTTCGTTTGAAATCCTGTTCACCAAGTTTCTGTCACTCAAATCGTATGGTACCCAAATATCTAGTTTTTTCACATAACCGCATGTTTATGCAAGTGATCCAAATCTGTTGAGTGGTGAATGCCAAGCTCTTCTGTAAATTCGGTGACTGCTTATGTGTCGATCTTCTTCAATTTTTCAATAATAGCATTAACATTTACTTTGATAGGACGATCACAGCGAGGAACATCTTTGTCATCAAAATTACTAAATCTGAACCTGCTGGACCATTTTTTTGCAGTGGTTTTGGACAAAGCATCTTCTCCATAAAGATTACAAATGAGCAGTAGCAGCATTTCGACCCATATCGAAAACCTTTTCCTTATTAGTTCCATTTCAAAATTATTAAAAATATGGATAAGTAAGACACTTTTGTCTCAATTTGTTTCAATATTATCGCTATTACCAGAAAGTCAGCTGTCCAACAATATATATTACTTTCCTGCCTAAGTTCAGTGTTGCCAGAAATATAACACTCAAAATTCAAGCGTTCAAAAAGTTTCCGACTACCAGTTTTGACACTGGAAGTATCACAATGTTCTTCTTGATAACTTTTAATCAAATACACATCATAAATTGTAATATTTAGTAATACTTTATTGGTGTAAATAAACTATTTCGAATTTTTGACCCCCGACGAAAAACGTCGGGTTTTATGTGTCTGACGGTGTTGTGTGTATATATTTCACAAGGTGAACAGTGGATGTTTTTTCAATTATTAAACTTTTAATGTTTTAAGTACCCAAACGCTATTGTTTGGGATAACCTAAGCACCCCATTTGGGATAAAGGTCCTAACATTATGTATGTAGGTATGTTTCTCGGGGGCTTCCTAAATTTTCAATTTATAGTTATCGTTTAATTACTTCTGAAAAAGCAAGTCACCTCTATGTCACCAATAATTATACCTTCGCGTGGAAATGGAATGCCATAATCTTATTCTAATCACACGACACTCAAAAACGAAACTATTAATGCTCCTATTAAGTATATAGTACCTATTCAATAAATAAGGCCTTAATTACAGATTACCTAATCTTTAAAAGGAACACACGTTGAGATAAAAAAAGACTGTGTTCGTAGGTACATAATATAAATTGAAACACTTTTTCAGGTCCTATTCTTCCGTCCGTCGGTCTGTGTCTTCTTAGGTACATAACAATCTTTCAATCTATCTATCTTGATCTTTATCCCAAATGGGGTGGTCAGAGATATCCCAAACAATAGTGCTTGGGTGTTCCAAACATTAAGAGTTTAATGATTGAAACAACATCCACGGTTCACCTAAATAAAGAATTATTGTACCATTATTGTAACTTTGTAACCACAACGGAACGGAGAAGCGCGTGTTCGTCGAGCCTGAATTTACCGCCGCCACCGCTCGCTGGCCTGAAATGGTCGCCGGGCGGCGGCGGCGGCTCGGCGGGCCGCAGTGTGGTCCGCTTTTTTAAAGTAAACATTTTTTTTAAATCTCGTATGCAAAAACAAAGCATAGTAACTTTATGTGGAAAGAAAACCTTACTTTCATTCAAGATCAGTTTTCTTTGCAAAACTCGTTATTATCGTGGAAGAATAATATCTTCTTGACTCCTATAGGGTTCTGCCGAGATTTTTTAGCACTTATAATAAGGCCGAAAACAAAAAAAATACAAAATATATGTCGGAGATGGGGGGTGAGCGTTGCGAGCGACCGGGACAGTGCCAGTTGCGTGGTAAAGGGTAGCTCGGGCAATGGCGATATTATTGCAAGCTACCATAGGTGAGTAGACAACGTATTCACATTGGATTATGATCATGAAACCTGCGATGCTTACTGATGAACAGAAAACATTTGCATTCTTCTTATTAACTAACGACTCATCGGATTCTTCCAAGCGTCGATAATAGTAGGTAATCAGAATCGGCTCGCTAGTGGGTGTGTTTGTAGGTCTTGTTACCATTTTTCTTCAAAACATCTGGACCAATTTACACTCGGTATTTTGCATTACCTACATAGGTGTCATTTCTGAACAAGTTCTTAGATATGTATTACGGCCATGGTTATTTTACCCGCGATAGAAAGAAGAAGGTATATGCGTTTGACGTAAACGGTAGTGATTGAAAGTCTGGAGCACCTGATGTGGAACCTTAAGAGGCCAGCTGAAGTATTAGAGATATTGAAATGCCGCATTAGCAAAAGTTGTTTATTGTGATGGGTATTTTCCGTTGGCATGTAGAAATTGAAGATCTGACAGCAGAGACATAGAAATATAAATATTTGAGATCTATATTATACAAAGTAATATTGAAAATGTTGCTAAACTGTCGTGCGTGACCATGATTTTCTTTACTTAAAATTTAACTATATTTACATATACATCGTGCTAATTTAATGGCTTATTTCCCGCAACTATATAAATGTACATAGCAAATACTATTTTTACACATTATAAAAATTGTTCCCAAACAAGACAGGCACATAACAAAATATTAGTTGCTCTACAGTATCAGTGGAAGGGCATTTTAAATGTCCGTCTGGCTAGCTACCACCGTCTTATCTAAATCTGCTGCTAAACAACAATGTTAATAGGATTGTGGTGTTCCGCTTGTTAGAAATAAGATAGCCAGTTCCCCAAATATTTGGGTTTCCGGGTCAGTACGCTTCCATATTCGGCCTCATCTTCCCTATGATCACTATGCGTTTCATAATCACGTGGACTATGCGTTTATTGGCGTGATGCATAAAAAAAATGCATCACGCCAATAAACGCATAGTCCACGTGGATTTTTGACCAATCAGGACACGGTTCTTACTTGAGCAGTTCGAGCGGGAGCTCTCTATATACTCGCTAAGTAACTTTAACGCAATGTCTCTAGAATAGACAAGAGGTCCAACTGGAGGGGCTTGCTAGTTTCGGATTTCACGGCAAGTTACGGATTGACCATAATATGTAACACCGATAGGCGGCCCATGTTTGTAAGAATAGATTTCCAGTCTATACTAGACCTCACGCTCACGGTGGCAAACGACGTGGCCCTAGAAAGCGTCCGTAACTAGGAAGTTCTTGAAGCCGAGAACTTAAGTGACCACCGCTACATGGTATTTGACTTGGAAATCGGCAAGCCGCTTAAAACTTCGCATAAGTGGCGTCGTTGGGTCGGTTACAATTTTGACCGCGAAGCTTTCATGAGATGCCGAAACCTGCGTCCAAATTGACTAAGGCCTGCGACACTGCGACACCCAGAAAGGCGTAAGCAGATGTGCTAGTGGTCTGAGGCGTTGTCTGCTATGAAACATGAATGTTTTCAAATACGAAGGGCGACAAAAAGAGCCAAGGCACTGGAAGGCTCTGAGTTACCAACAGAGTTAGTTTCTTCTCTTACGAATGGGAGGAAAGAGCTGGTTAGCGAAATCAAGAGGGCGAAGATCGCGCCTGGGAAGATACGATCCGGGATCTCGAAAAAGATACGTTGGGCCGAGGTTACAAGATCGTGATGAAGAATCGCCTCGTTCTTTTCTCCGTAATATTAATCATCGTGCATCGTTTATTTCAGAAGGATACCCCTTTAGAAACAGACGACGCTAGCGAGCACGTCCCAATGGAAGCAGCTACCTTCACTGTATCTGAGCTGAAAAAGACCAAGTTAAGTTGAAAGCGGTAAAGGCTCCCAGCCTTGTCGACGGTGGCCGTCAAAGCTTTGGAGAAGCGTACCCGCAGACAGTGTTCCAAATTATGAATGCCTTCCTCAGAGCAGGGTGTTTTTCTAAGGATTTGAAGACAGCTAATCTGGTGCAATTGAAAAAGCCGGGCACCGAGCACATGTCGGGCCCAAGTGCGTTTCAACTAAACTAGTTATGAAAAATTTTCGACCCCCTTATATCGGAGAGACTTTCCGAAGACATTAGGCAGAAGGGAGACCTTGCTGGTTCGCAGTTTGTTCGCAGTTTCAGGAAGGCAAGATCAACAGGTGATTCGTGCGTCGTGATCTGCTGCGTGGGAAAGAAGGCAACTGGTTCACGTGAACACTCGTTTGATTTTATACCTATATCATCTTATATCTTTGGGATATCTCTGAACCCTAATTGGGATAGAGGTCGTGATATTATGTATGTATGTATCACCTTATATGATTGATGAATGATGAAAATTTTTTGATCGAATTGGACTATGGTTCCACGGGGAAAGTGTTCATAATCAAGAGTGGCGTCACCAGTTCACCCAGTTCATATCGTGTGTGATCGTGATTGCAGTCTCCCAGTTCCTTTTAATCCATGAACATTCATATTCATGACTCTCTTGGTACAAAATGCGTTTCATTCATCCCTCGTCATAACATGTCCATTTTCTCCGTGGTCCATACCAAGCCAAACTATTTCCTTTGCTATGCTAAGTAGGTGGTTACCTGTATAGCTTATCGGTACGATACACTTTGTTATTATTGAACAGGTTTAGACTCACTCACTTTTACCCGACTGCCCTCAAGGAGGAGGGTAATGTGTTGCGGTTGCATATGTTGCAGAAGGAATGTGGCTTTGTTACGTCCTATAGCTTAAACGGTTTCACCGATGTTGAAGTGCTAGGTGTCTTTAGGCTGGATCTCCATAGTATATAGTATCACAGGATGCAATTTAGGGTAAAAACCTAACATGATACGGACAAGGTTCTCAATTCAACCGAATGTTTTTTTCAATACTTACATTTGTTTTATTGCTCTTTGTTTAACATAATAAATTATACTTGTTTAAACGTGTTCTATACCTACCAGTAGATACGTATTGGTAATTTTTTTATCAAACCAATAATTATATCACAAATAAATACATACTTACCTATTGTGTTGCCTTCGATAGCAGTTTTTACCTATCAGCTTAGAAGGTTACACGTCACTACTTTCATTTATTTGGTTTTGAATTGTATTTATCATTTTATTTTGATACCATTGTTATAGACTAATAAAAAACCCATGCTAGTTGTTTTGATTCAAAATGAGTGAAACGTCTTCAGATGCCAACCCTTTTAAGGGGAATTCCAGGTTAGTTGCATTATTATTAGATACCTATTTGCTTTCTGTGATTCCTGCTTGAATAAATAATAATAAATATCTTTACACATACACACGGCGCCATCTTGAATGTTTCTATGACGTACTCTGGAATAAACTACGTGAGAGAAATATACCAGCGGAGCTTCTGCGCATCTTCCAGTACTGGTATCTTAATCGGATTAACAGCGTGAGATGGGCCGGAAGGCTGTCTAACGCCTACGGGTTGGAATGCGGGGTGAGGCAAGGAGGGTTGACCTCGCCCAAGCTTTTCAACTTATACGTTAATGATACGGTCCGGGAGCTAAGAGAGTTTCTGCGCAATTGCGAGATGTACGCTAAAGTGCATGGCTTGACATATAATGTCAACAAGAGTGAATATTTGGTGGTGTGCGGTAAATGTCCAATTGCTGTACTATCTATGGCACTCAATGGCGTAGAACTAAATCGAATATTTAAATTTAAATACGTCGGCCATATTGTGACCGATGACCTTAAAGACCAAGCTGACGTTGAAAGGGAGCGTAGGGCGCTGGCGATAAGGTGTAACATGTTGGTGTGGAGGTTTGCAGCGGTGTAGTAAAGCCACATCTTCTACAACTGCATCCTGTGCTCCACCTGAACGCTAAAGGTCATCAGCGCCCTACGCGTCCAGTATAATAATGGTTTCAGGATGCTAATGGGACTGCCTCGCTTCTGCAGTGGGCGGACGATGATTATTATGCAATCATGCGCAGGAGGACTGCCTGTTGCTCTGTAGACTGAGGGCCAGTTCCAATTCCATCCTGAAAACCATAGCAGGGAGTTATAACTCGCCTATCATGTGCCATTTCGCCCATATGCTTATTTTATAATGTGTGTGGGTTTGTCAATTAGATTAAGTAAGTGAACTAACATAGCTTGTAAGATTCTATTATTTATAACTAACCACGCTAGATGGGCCAACTGTAGCCTGATTCTATAAAATGGAAAATAATAATAATAAGGTCTCAGTACATAAGATTTGCCTGCGTCTAAAAGGACTAACTTTGCAAAAAAAAAATTATTTACTCTTTACTAATTACTAATTATTACATATTTGTAGTTGTAACATTACAATTTTTCGCTTGTATATTTACATATCAACAATCCTGTCGTAACATACCTATATCCTTTGCGATACGCTTTCACAAAAATGACATATTTGTATACTGCAAACTTGTAGCGAATACATAATTTGTAATTATTGTGGTACCTACATTGTTTACAATTCAATAATTTTGTCGAATTGTAGGTACACTTGTAAAGTTTTGTGAGATATGGCGCACAGGTTACTGAGCGTACAAAGTCAATATTCACAATTTGGAGAAAATTGTGAGTATTGATTAGAACTTAACTTACAACAAATACATACGAAATAAATATGTACTTTTATAATATACATACTTTTATACCAACTTACTCTAAGGGTTATAATAATATGAATTTTCATTTTATGGATATGAAACAGATATTATATTATATTTTACAGCAAAAACAAAACAAAGCGCATTCAAGCGGAAGTGAAGTTGAATCCCGACGAAGACTACTACGATATGTCCGGAGAACGACTTATGATCATCATCAATCATCGCACTTTTCAAGCAACTCGATATTTTAAGTACGTTCTTTATGAAAAGAATTTATGCTACAACATACCAATTCTTTTTAAGCACTTATTGTTTCGATTAGCGAAACCGCGTGAAAAGCTGACCGCTAACTAGCATTCGATACACGGAAACACTCGTATTTAAATGTAATTGCATTTCCGTGTATCGGAGGGCACTTTAAATATTCGGTCCTGGTTGTTTTAATTGAAGGCTAAGTCGATGACCTTAGAGGCAGCTTAAAAACACTGTCTCGTGACAACTAGTGTGACACATATCCACCAATCCACACTGGGCCCGCGTGGTGGATTATGGCCCATACCTTGTCCCAGTGAGAAGAGGCTGTGCCCCAATAGTGGGAACGTGTAACGCTCTTGATGCAGTTCTTTTTAAACGACTCCATAAAAGGTGGAGGTGATCAGGAATTGATTGCATTGTTTTTGAAAGAAAGAAAGAAAAACTGTTTATTCAGTGTCACATCTATTTAATGTTTGTTAATTTATATACGTCCAAATTGGCCCCATTTTTATCGAAATCCAGTTCTGATGATGGAACTTGTTTTATGCACAACGGGCTAGCACTTGACCTCAATCACACCTGATGTTAAGTGATCTAGGCCGAAGGTGGAAGCGTATTAGCGAACCCGGAGACCTCATTAACTATAATAATAATTTTATTTTCAAAAAGTTTACAGTTAAAACTGTAAACTTAAAATAAGTATCTATCTTATAATCTACGTTAAGTTAGTAAACTTTTATTTCAATAATATAGCCTCTGTTGCCGAACTAGGTTGAAAAAACCTGTATTTCAGCATACAGGCTGGCTATATCTTATCTCTGACAGCCAGAACACATCGATCAACTCATCAGAATATAACAATGCATCGATGCTAAGGCTAAACATTTTTATCATTTATTCTAGGTATAACACTTGTTTTAAATACTTTGCGATATATTTTTTTATACATTTCATATCAATAAGTATCAATAACTACCTACGCAGACGGCCTCCTGATAAGAGGAAAGCCTACCAGTTTTTTGTTATTATAGACTATCTAGTCACACGAATCTCTGTGTTTGACCACAATCTCACCTGATGGAAAGTGACGATGTGGTCGAGGATGAAGTACGCGATCTCAGCGAATATCTATATACTATATACTCACCCTGTTAGAAAAGGACGTGAAAGGGAATTCCATATTGGCAGTTTGTAATATGAATGAGAGGCCAAGCTTATTTCGAATGTTCGGCATGTCAACGAACATAATGTACGATAAATAAAACACTGTGTATACATGTAGGTATAATGCGTTTCAGTAACCGTGTACCTACCTCGAGGATTGGCACCGACCACGACGTGGCGGCCCTCAGGATTTTGTTTGGAGAGGAACTTGGGTTTACAGTTGAGGTCTTCCATAATAAGGAGTACAATGATCTGTGGAAATTACTTCTTGAAGGTAGGTACATACCATATTCATATTACCAAACGCCGGTTACCCACTAAGGTGCCGATAATAATTAAGCCTACTTATTTCGCAAACGTCAAAATCGCAGGTCAACCGTCGTATTGAACTTCGAAATTGTGTTTAAAAATTACTTATATTAGCTTATCATGATGAGAGCATTGCATAATTTAAAAGAAATAAAACTTTTAAGGTTGACCGTCCATTCTGATGTCAGAATGGACAGTAGTAGTACAGTAACTATGTAGAATTACTGAAATATTCGTACGCCAAAAATTGCGTATCAATTGCTTATTTCATAATTTGTAAGCCTAAATCCTGTTATTTCTTTTATACCTAAGCTAAGAACATTAAAACCCCCATTTCATGGATAGGTTAGTCTAAACTAGTTAGTGAACCGAGCACTTGCTTAAAATGTCCTGATTGAACGAGTCGATTACAAAAAAATAAAAACTGAATGTTGCTCCAAGTTAAGCACTATGTTTTGCTTAACTTCGCTAATTATATAAAGGTATCATCATCATCATCATATCAGCCGAAGAACGTCCACTGCTGGACAACGGCCTCCCCCAAAGATCTCCACAACGATCGATCCTGGGCTGCGCATCCAGTGGCATAAGTATATACTTAATTAATATTTAAACAAATATAGATAGGTACCTATATCTGGGGAATTTCACTCAATTTCTTCATTCTAACCTACTATAAACTATTGTAAACATGCAATTTTAAAAATGCGGCTTTTAAAAAATAGTGATCTCCAAGTTATCGGTGATTTAAAGATCTCTGATTATATTCAATAATCGAAACCTTATAATGCGCTAAAATTGCACTCTTCGTATTTGAATACAACAAATTAACCAAGAGTTGTAATCTACTTAACCGGCCCTGTGACATGGGAAAAGCGGCTCGGACATAGTGGAACGTGATATATTTCTAATTTCAGTAAGTGGCTCCGACTTCACGGACACCTCCTGCGTCTGTGTTGTGATACTGACGCACGGATCGTCGAACGACGAGCTATTCGCAGCTGATAGGACCTACGACCTCGGTTCAGTGCTCCAATTATTTGAGGGCAATCTCACTCTTGTAAACAAACCGAAACTCTTTTTCGTTCAAGTGAGTAGATATTAAGAACCAATCCAATTACCTACAATATTCATATGGTGTCACATACATGATACAATTCGATGATTAAAGTCTTTTATGTATCTTATTATAATACATAGACTGGCTAGCTACCCCCATCTTATCTAAATTTGCCGCTAAGCAGCAATGTTAATAGCATTGTTGTGTTCCGGTTGTCAGAGATAAGATAGCCAGTCCCCCAAATATGTTGGGGTTTCCGGGTCAGTACGCTTCCACCTTCGACCTCATCTTCACTTAACATCAGGTGTGATTGAGGTCAAGTTCGAACCCGTTATGCATAAAAAAAACATAGACACATAAAGTCACGACCTTTATTCCAAACGGGATGGTCAGAAATATCGCAAACTAAAGCGTTTGGGTATTTCAAACGTTAAAAGATTTTTAAAAAATGACTTTACAAATCCACATGGTCTGTGATGGTCCACGCCTTCTTCAGGACGATTTATATAATCTGTAAGGTGCTTTTGTTCTAGGCATGTCGCGGTTCAGAAATCGACTCTGGCTGTATGTGGTCGTACATGGACGGCGAGCAGGACCAATACACTAAGATCTTCCCATCTCATGCTGATTTCCTACTCATGCGGTCCACAGTCGAAAGTAAGAACTACCCTCTTGGTATTATTTATTAGTATAAAAGAGATAGAGTTAATCCGCCAGAGAACCAAAGTCGTCGATATAGTTCTGTAAGTGGTAATGGGCAGGCACGTTTCAGGGTCATTTACAAAGGGAATCCTGTTCCGATCTCGGAGAGTTTTTGAATGAGCTTGGCAGCCGTACCACGTTTATGGTTACATATTATAATGTCGAAAACATAATGCCTTTACTTAAAATGCATGAGCCCAAAATACTATTATACATGACGACCTATTTGGTGTAGTGCGGTTAGCAACTCTGGCCACTATACCAAAAGGTTGCAGGTTCGAATCCCGCTGGGGGCATATGTTTGTGTGATGAATACGGACATTGTGTACCCGAGTTATGGATGTTTTCATTTATAATAAGTATTTATTTACGAAAAAAAATATGTATTTATGTAGTACATCAACCATCTGGTATCCACAACACAAGCCTATAGTTGCTTAGCGTGGAACTAGATGGCGTTGTGTGTATGTCTGAGGATATATTTCTCTTATTTATTATTCATATAATGCTAATAATTATTGTCAGATATTAAAATACCGAATATTTAAATTTCAAAATTACAATATATGTGACATTGTCATAACTGCGTAGAATGTAACACATATTTTATCATTCATTGTCAGGGTAGGCGTGGGTAAGCTGACTAAGGTACTACGCAACCCGATGTGTATTCACCGTCATTGTGATGCAGCTGTACTTTACGAACGTAACTATTATTTCCTCTGTGACGAAAGTTAAAAATGTCCCAAAAAGAGGATAATAATGCTTTTGGAAACGCAAAAAGGCGGTTATAAATTGTAAGTGAACGGGTTTGTTTTTGCGAAATGCCAACAGTATAAGGAAAAAGTGTATTGGAACTGTTAATTGAAGAAAGATTTGAGAAACGCAAGAGAATGATTTGTATAAGTGCAAGGCGCGAGTGACAACAAACATATTTACGAACGCGGATAGTGCATCGGTGTTATCATACAAAAACGAACAAAATCACGAGACAAATCCTATTAGAGCAAGTAATTGCACAAAATATACAGGATTTAAAAGAAATGTTAAGGATCAACCAACAGTCCCACCTCCGCTCTCCTCCCACTGTAACTCCTGTAAGCCAGGATCAACAGTGGTACTCTGCACGGCGCCTACTGAAGGTAGACGGTGCCCTACGTGACTCTATTGCTACCTTGGACCCCAGACTAATTAAAGAAAGAATTTAAGGGTGAAAAGTAGGAAAGAAAGAAAGTCCCACTCCCCCCCAGCAAATGGGAGTGTAGCTAATGTGACGCAAAAAGCCAAAGCGGCTAACCCTATGGGGGAGAGAGTCGAGTGAAGCTCGACTCCCTAATTTAATACACCACGGACAGCGCCAGATCGCAGTGAGCGTTGATGGTGCGGTAGCCAGGAGGCTACCGTAGGTAAAAGTGCCAATAGTAGGTATGGCAAAAGCGCTTGAACGCTCGGAAGTTGTGGCGGTTTTGTACTAGGTCGCCATAATATACCGGCCGGATATCCGAATTTAGATTGTCAAGCATGAGTTTGCGTTCCAGACTCCAATTATTGCATTCCCACAGAATGTGGTGGATCAACCAACAGTGAAGACATGCCAAGTTTTACAAAATCATTTATCCTCTGCTAGTACAAATATTGAAGACTATGGAATTACCTAAAGAACCTGTTTCTTTTGATTTTTGTTTAGAAAGCGAATGGGCTAAGTGAGATGAAAACATTTTTGTTATCAAAGAAAAAATATTTGCGCAATGTAAACGGATGATCATATTCAGTACATTGGTACTAATGATATATTTGACCCAATCCAGCTATTGGATTATGGATGGAACTTTTAAAATAGTTCCAGTGATTTTTCAACAATTATATACCATTTATGGTACGTACATAATTATTGAAAAGACATTTCCCTTGGTGTTTATTCTCTGCACTCATAATGATAAGGGCGTCGTATGATATTATATTTGATTTGCTTATCGAATACTGTTTAGAAAATAAAATCACATTAAACCCCTCATTTGTTATATTGGACTTCGAGAAAGCTACTGCGTTAAGTTTACGTCAACATTTCGATTCAGTTACTTTAAAATGGTGTTATTTTCATTTAAGGCAAATAATATATCGTAAGATTCAAAAAGAAGGGTTAACTAACAAATATAACACTGATCAAAAATTAAATCTAGAAGTGAAGTGCCTAGTGGCATTGTGCTATGTATATCCTGACAACGTCCTAATGACTATAATGACCTCATAAAAACATTAAGTAATGACAGCCTCACAGTCGCACAATGGTTTGGAGACAACTATAAAGAATAATCAACCGCCAAGGTACCATCCAAGTTTTTGGTGTCTGAATTACAGTGCTACTATTCCACGAACGCAAGATAGTGCTGAAGCCTTCCATCGCCACATCAACGAAATTAGCTCGAAAAGACGCGTCGGTTTTTACAGATTGGTAGGATAACTTATTAAGGAAACAAAAGTTAACTTAATGAAAATACAAAGAATTGTTGACGGAGCTCCACCAGAAAAAAAAAGGATTAGAAAAAATTAACACAAACTAAGAAGAATAGAAAATATTTTGCAGAATATAGATTGTATATTATATATTATATTGTATATTATTATTTAATACTGACTTGCCACCTAATTATTTTTTAAGAGAATTGTAATGAAAAATGAGAATCTGTAATTGGCATGACTTTGGCTTGTAAATTTTGTGTATTATTTTTTATAATGATGCTGTTGATTCTGTATTATCAATTAAATAAAATACCTGAATATACAATTTACAATTATTGGAAGCCATAGTAACTAATCTTTAATTACCTCTCTAATTAATAACTTCAGTCACCAAACAAAATATTTAGTTATATTATTAGTCAAATATAGTTCATAATAGAACTATTTTCATGATGATTGTCATCTATGTTAATTTTTGTGTTACTTTTGTGTATACTTGAATCATCGTAACATACTAATCAATAAATGTAAAAATGATTGATTGTCGTTTTTACTTTTTTATTTTGCCCTGGAATATTAGGGTGAAGTCTTTTATGGTTGAATATTTTAGGGTTAAGTAAGTTTAGTACATTTAATTTTCGGGCTCTGGTTATTCCGCCGTAAGGTATTTTAAATCATTGGTATTATATGTATATTTAATATACATACTTGGCATTTTAAATATAAGATAGTTTAAAGATAAGGTAAGGTATTTCGATTTCGGGTATTTTAGGCTCATGTATTTTATGTACAGGCCTTATGTTTTCCGACATTATAATATGTAACCACGTTTATGCCTATCTCAAAAAAAAACCGTTTTTCTCGCTTGCGATAGTTCGCTAAATTTGGTATTTGTATCTGTATTTGTATTTGTCATGGAGATCATGAGCATATTCCGATAATTTTTCAGTAATTACTGAGATCTTCAATAAGCATAACGAAGTGACCGTATCACGAAGCTGAGCGACGGGTAAGAGGATTCTCCTGCCTTTAATCAAGTAAAATAGGCCAGCCCTTGTGGAACTGCCTGTACTAATTATTTTGTATGTGGGACGCTTTTAAATTGTTTCTCGTGAAGTTCCTATAGTCGTAGAGCAACAGTTTGTCTTGAATAATATAAGACCTAGGGTCAACCAGGATTTTTTTGCACATTACCACCATATCAGCCAGAGGAAACTCACTGCTGTATATGTATACGCCTCCTCCAAAGATTTTCGTAACGACTGGAAGCGGCCTGTAACCAGTGGCTTTCCGCCACATTTCAACTTTGATGCTGCGCATGAGTAGTCTCAAATGTACAATATCTATCAGTCCTACGTGCTATGTGTAACCACTGCCACTTCAACTTACTTATCCGTTGGCATGCCGATGTCTTTGATTCTTCTAGATAGATAGATAAGCTTTATTTGCATCTATGTACACACAGATAACAAATTTGATATTTCAAAACTCCGACTAAAACAATAAAACTCAAGTACAGAAACATCAAATATTATGTGTGTGCCGCAGTATACAATTAACTTAAAAAAACAAAAACCCGACTGCCAAGAACGTTTAACTAAAAAGATGTAAACAAGAGGAAATTGCTAAGTGGAGAAAATTTACATACACACGGCTACAAGTTATGCATAACCAACATGAGTTGACCACGCGACGCTATGCGTGATTCAACCTACGCGAGGTCTACTTATGCTGGTTTGTATAGCTCCACGTGTAGCTGTGTGTATGTAAATTTTCTCCACCTGGCAATTTCCTCTTGTTTACATCTTTTTAGTTAGAGGTTCATAAGCAGTCGGGTTTTTTGGTTTTTAAATGAAGTTTTTTATTTTTTATTTTTGAAATTTTAATTTCATTATATTTACTATTATTATTTTTATTTTCCATGTTTCATTTTCGCAGCATGAGCTGGTTTTATAATACCATTTACGGCATTAACCATTACCTATCTACATTCATCACAAATTGTCATTAAAATGTTGATTTTTAACCCCCGACGAAAAACGACGTATGTGTGTGTTTGTGTGTGTGGGGGTGTGTTTGTGTATGTGAGTGAGTGGGCATGTGTGTGTGTGTGGGTGTATAGTTATATCGATTAAGTTATCACACTTCCGTTTGTAGAACTAAGCTCCCTCAAACGTAGGTATAAGTTCATTCAAAGAATTTTCATAGTGTGGCCGGTTCAGCAACTTTCTGGGATTGAGACTACTGATAGCCAACTCATTCAGTATTTTTACTGCCTGCCTGACCCTTTGCAAAAATCCGTGAGTCTAAATCTACTTTTCTTTGACAGTGCTGTCGTCAAATTCCACGAAAAGCAGGCCATTCGATATGTCTAACATCACCCATAGCCCCATTCACCAGGCCGTGGTTGACATTGACATTACGTCGTAACATTACCCGGGATCCAAGGCCAATCTAATTGTGCTGAAAATGCCGCCTCTCTTATTTGGATCACTGGGAATGTACTCTTTCCGGGGACACTGGCTCCTAAAGGAATATCAATGGCACTGATCCGGTAAAGTTCCAATTTTCCTAATTGTTCCGTCATTTTTAAATTGTAACAATCTACTTGCCTTGTTGTAGGAAATTTTCTCACCGCTTCTGTTTTACATCCGCTACTGGAGAAATCGCTTCATCAAATGTGAAATCATTACTTAAAACAACTGCCATCGAGCACGAGTCCATAACCTCAT
The DNA here is from genome assembly GCA_949316235.1 of Oegoconia quadripuncta. Lineage (NCBI taxonomy): Eukaryota > Metazoa > Arthropoda > Insecta > Lepidoptera > Autostichidae > Oegoconia > Oegoconia quadripuncta. The sequence continues at coordinate 4,693,333 of OX438751.1, forward strand.
ATTATGAAGTCTTTCATCTCTCATGTATGTCACGTGATGCTCTCGCATCTGTTCTAGGCGTGTACTGCGGAAGGCTGGGGACTTGAGTTCTCGAACATTTGAGGCGTGCTCTCTCATCTGTTCTAGGCGTGCGCTGCGGAACGATGGAGACTCGAGTTCCGGAACGGTTTTTGCATGTAGCGCCTTTGAGTCAATCGCTCAGATTGACTGGAAGAAGATTCTGAATTTCGGTTTCTTGATACGCGATTAATATTTTCTTTTATAAGGTTCTGACGTGAATTCGGTGTGGTACCAGGAACTCTTTTCTCGCGAGTTTTTTTAACGCTTTTTGTGAGCACTTGGAATTTTAGCAATTAACCTTTGAGTATTTTCCCGAGCACGTTTGGTTTTACGTGACTGTCCCATTTTGATTAAAAAATTACAATCGAATCCTTAAAAATCACTAAAGACTTTCTTCGACAGCAATTTTATTTTCCATTCATCCATTCCATATGTCACACAGAGAGAAAAACTAAAAAATCGTAATATACGTATGCAGCTGCAGGGACGTTACGATTGTTAATGAATGAATTTAATGTAAATAAACTGGGTTCTCTTAAAAATTGTCTAGGTATAAATATCACCAGAGATATGTCTAAGGGTACTCTCACACTGGATTATATATATCAGAAAGTTATTGAAATGCTTTGGATCTTTAGTGTCATCACAGTTACTTAATACGTAAAAATCATCAACATACAATGCAATTATTGTCATTTTCTTATCAAATATTCTATAGTAAACATATGCCTCACATTTACTCTGAGAGAAATCATTACATGTCAATAACTCGTGAACTTTTAAATTCCACAATCTACTAGATTGTTTGAAGCCATAAATGCCTTTTTGTAATAAACATACTTTATTTTTATCAGTTTAGAAATGCGGTCTCCATATCAAGATGTTCTATATCTAAATCAAAATTATTAGCAAATGCGAATAATATACTCAATGTCGAATGTCTTACAACGGGCGAGAAAGTGGCTTTGTAATCAACCCCCTTATTTTTTATGCACAACGGGTTGGTACTTGACCTCAATCACACCTGATGTTAAGTGAAGATGAGGTCGAAGGTGGAAGCGTACTGACCCGGAAACCCCAACACATTTGGGGGACTGGCTATCTTATCTCTGACAACCGGAACACAACAATGCTATTAACATTAACATTAACCCCCTTCCTGTAGTGAAAATCCCCTTGCAACTTGTCTCCCTTATATGTTACGTTATCTGTGTAATCACATTTTCTTCTGTATACCCATTTGTTTTTGACAACAGCACTTTGTAGTCACTCTACCAGCTTCCACACTGCGTTTTGTATGAGAGAATCATACTCTCTCCTCCTGGCTTGCACCCAAACAGTACTATCAGGCCCGGTGACAGCTTCATGATAAGATAAGGATCACAGCTGCTCTTGGTCAGCATAGAGTAGTCAACACCATAATCATTGTACCTTAGTGGTCGCTTGATGGTGCGTACGGGTCGCGAAATAGCCATCACTGGAGTACCTGGATTGCTTACAGTTGCTTCCCCTTCAGCTGGTGATTGCTCAACCAATAAGGTGTCATCCAGCTGGTAACGAGAGAGTGGAGGAGACGGAGTTGCTGAGCTCTCGCAGCTCGAGTTCCTCTCATCTCCCGTGCGGTACTCGCACTTAGTTTCATTGTCTGAGGTTACAGAAATATAAGTATACAGTGTGTGTGCGTGTGTGTGTGTGTGTGTGTGTGTGTGTGTGTGTGTGTGTGTGTGTGTGTGTGCGTGCGCGTGCGCGTGCGCGTGCGTGCGTGCGTGTGTGTGCGTGTGTGTGTGTGTGTGTGTGTGTGTGTGTGCGTGTGCGTGCGCGTGCGCGTGCGTGTGTGTGTGTGTGTATAATACCTATATTTACTTATCTTCTAAAGAAGATATGCGGTTTCCTCATATGTGTGATTAATTATTGTCATTATTAAACTTATAACTATAAAATTTATTATTATTCAAGTTATCATCATCATTATTATAAAATTTTTCTTCTAAAAATACAACATTCCAGACATCACCACTCTCTCTTCTGGTATACCTCCTGCCAGCGCAGCAGTGGGGGATCTGTTCTTCAAATATACCGCGGCCATTACCGCCTCACCCCAGTATTCCTGACAAAGACCAGAATGTTGGAGCATGCATCTCACTTTGTCAATCAAAGTGCGGTTGAGTCGTTCTGAGACCCCGTTGTAGGGTACGGTAATCTGGTGAATAATTACCTTCATTTTTCAGGTACTTTGAAAATTTATCATTACAATATTCTTTGCCACCATCAGATCTAATACACTTAATAAGTGAACCTGTTTGCGTTTCAACTTGAGCTTTGAAAGTAATAAAATGAGACAACACGCCTCCGTAAACAACAACAACACTGACTTTACGATTCGGAGGTCGCGGCTTCGATCCCCTGCGGGGTACATGTTTAAGTACTCGGTTTGGTTGGTGGTAGGGCATATTAAAATGTCCGCCTGGCTAGCTACCACCATCTTATCAAATTAGCAGCAATGTTAATGGCATTGTTGTGTTCCGGTTGTCATAGATAAGATAGCCAGTCCCCCAAATGTATTGGGGTTTCCGGGTTAGTACGCTTCCACCTTCGACCTCATCTTCACTTAACATCAGCTGTGATTGAAGTCAAGTACGAACTCGTCGTGCATAAATTAAAAAAAAAAAAACACTTTATTTTTGTTATGCATTAAATATGCATGAGTTTTTCTTGATAGGTCGTCAGTAAATGTAACAAGATACCTAGCACCCACACCAGCTGCATACACACAAAAGTACACACACATCAATGTATCAATCAGTATGTATCAATTCGAGTAATTGTGTAGGACGCTTCGCCCCGCCCACAGGGAACGGCAATGCCGCCTGCTTCCCCTCAAGACGTGGTACACACACATCAAGTTCAGCTTCAGATTCACTGAAGTTTATAAACTTGGAATTTTTTAAAGAACACGTATATAAGCCATTGTCTAGGTCATTTCTGTAATTTGCATTTTCGGCCATGTCAAGTTTTTATCGGTACTCCCCGTGAGTACATATTTTAATGTCGAAAAAAATATAATGCCTTTACATAAAATACATGAGCCCAAAATACCTTATATTTAAAATGCCAAGTATTAGCCTTTTCCCCTTAATTATGCTTAGACAGAGAGATTCACACGGAGGAACACGAACCTCTTCACTCAAAAGATTCCTTATCAGAGAAAGAATTTTTAGACGAAAAAAGCAACTTCGTACTATATTCGGTTATCAATCAAATACGCTTTATTGTTTAAATAAGGAAGGTAAATTTAAATATCTTATAGAAACTACAAATTAGGCGGCCTTATCGCTCACAGCGATCTCTTCCAGGCAAACCTATCATTTCGAAATTCAATACGAGTAATGAGTCCAAAACGCAAATCGCTGTCTATTATTACACCAAGGTTCCTGGCTTGAATGCCTCGGCCAGATATATTAATTACGCGGTTCAGGTCTAAAATATGTCAGGTTTGCTTTTTTGCGCCTAGTACCATACATTTTGATTTAGTGGGGTTAAGTACTAAAGCATATCTCTTTGACCAATACGAAACCTTATCCAAATCATCATTGAGAATATCAATGTACGTATACCTACAGAATACACACATCAACAAAGTCTAGGGATATTTTATTTCATACATGTTAACATTTAGAGAGTTAGATGGCGCTGCCGTCACGAATAACATAAGATCCGTATTTAAATTTAGTGAAAAATTACTCAATACGAAAATATTAACATTAAATTACTTACAGTGCAAGTACGTTGTGTGAATATCGAGTGACAGCGTTTTCAAAACAATCTCTAAACACTAAAAGACATAAATTTGTGATTAAAACTGTGACGTTTTAAAGTACACTGTAAACCAAAATACAAACTATAACTGTTATTCACATCACAAATACTGTTAAAATCACAACAAAGCGCATCATAAATAATGATTAACCATAATCAATCCATAAAATACACTGATCTGTAAATAAATATCGTTCTAAGATTCAAAAAGTGACAGTGAGACGTTTACTTTAGCTGACCCATTCTACAGTCAGCTGTGTGCAGGCATGCATGACGTATGACTCATCTAACCCGCATTGCATTACGTGTAGGAGGAAAGGCACCTATAATTTCGCCCATCAATACAACTAGCTATTTGGCTCAGCGGTAGAACAGGTCGGCGTATCAGCACATGGTCGATCGACACGTAAGGGACTGCGTTCTAATCTCAGCAACGGGCATACTTTTTTCTATTCTTTTAATTACCGAAAAGTAGCTGTTAGATACTACAAACATGCCGGTGCAATGTATGGAATGTACTCAAATAATAAAAGACAAGCAATATCTAACATGCGCATTATGTAAAGGAAATTTTGATCTAACCTGCGCGAATGTCTACTATAACAGATTTTTGATAATGACAGCAAAACACAAACAAGATTGGAAATGTAATTGTTGTTGGACAAAAATACAAAAAGACAAAGATACCTTCCAAACTCCGCCGACTCGACCTACCTCTCCAAAAGAAATTGTCCCGATAATGGACAACGTAACCCAGCGTATCAAGATAATCGCCAACGTTTCTACCGACAATTCTTTCAACTCGTTATTGTCGGAGATGGAGGAATCGGAAGACGACGAAAAAACATGCGATTCTCCAAATCATACTTCGAAGGAAAATAAGTTAAACAGAAGCTGCCCCGAAATAATAACAAAAAGCCACCTAGATTTAGAGATAGTACAAGAAAAATTGCAGGATCTACAACAAAAGTATGAATCTGCGGAACAACAAATAGAGATCCTACTTTCAGAGAACTATTGCCTGAAAAAGAAATTAAATGATTACAAATCAAAAATAAGTAACCTCACAAAAATTTGTAAATCTATAGACTCAACCCCACGCACAAAAAATGAATCTATGCACAGCGTGAAATCGATGGTCAGACAAAACAAAAGAACTACGGCTGTAACTCTGGACTTCTCAAATCCGGAAAGCGATGTCACCTTATGCGCACATTCGAATGACTCTAGTTCAGGAGTAAAATGTTCCATGAATACTAAAACCACGAACACCGAAACTCTAAAACCACCTACGCATAAAATACTAAAACAGAAATCAGAAACGTCTAATCGAACAAAATTCTGTCTGATTAGTAACAGTACAAGTGAAACATTGAACCTGGTAAAGAACATTTACTACAAAGCAAAAACTTGCCATTACCGCACACCGGGTGGGGGTATTCGAGAGCTGTTCATGGGCCTTCCTACTAAACTTAAAGACTTTACTATAAGTGACTTTTGTATAATCTGTATAGGTGATAGTGATTTTAAGTATAGTGCTAATTACCATAATCTAGTTACTTATATAAGGCAACAGTTGCGATCTGTCCAACACACCAACATAATAATTTGTTTACCTATATTCAAATTTAACAAATACTCAAACCTCTTCAACACACGAATTGAAATATTCAATAATTTACTGTACTTTGATAATTTATCCCATAAATATACATACATTTTGGATTCGAATCTTCATCTATCTTATGATAATTATATGTTTACATTTTCTGGAAATGTCAACAAACAGGGTCATGAATGTGTGTTTCAAGATCTATACAACCTTATAGAAGATATATTGACTTATGATAACAGTAATAATGACATTAGGAAATTAAATACTGAAATAAAATCAGATTCTTGCTCTAGGGGAGACAATTTTTTTCGAGAACTCTTGTAATTTTTTTATAATGCATCAGAATATACAGGGTGTTCTCAACAAGTTAGACTTCCTAGAGTCAGCTTTAACAAATCTACAAACACTGGGCAGATGTATTGATGTACTGTGCCTTAGTGAAACGTTCATCAAAAGGGGTAACGAAGAAAACCTTAAAATCTCTAATTTTCGAGTAGCAAGCTTTTTCTCTCGCAACAAACAAAAGAGAGGCGGCTCATGTATACTTATAAATAACAACATAGCCTTTAAACAGTTACAGATCTGTCAAGACCTTAGTGTGTCACATATTTTTGAGTGTTGTGGAATTGAAATCCCCATACATAAATTAATTATTATAAATATCTATCGTGTCCCTAAATATAATTATATAAAACCATTCTTTGCTCGACTAGAATCCCTTCTTCATTATACTAGTACAAGGAAAAGGAAGTTTAAAATAATTCTATGCGGCGATTGGAACTTCAACCTTCTAAAAAATGATAAAAATATAACAGAGCTTATCAGTATAATGCAAAATCATAACATTAACTGTCATATAAAAGTTCCAACACGAGGTCAGTCTTGCCTAGACCAAATTGCGAGTAACTTAAGAAAACCAACAACGGACGTGTTATCGCTTGCACTTTCAGACCATGAAACTGCACAATTTCTCTCTTTTAAAGTTAAAAGATCAATTCCTAAACCATATTTCATCAGAAAAAGGGACTATAACTATGAAAACTTAAAAAAATTTAAAGAGGTCATGGCTTCTCTGACATTTCTAGAGATTCTCCAAACCAAAAATTCTGTCGATGCATTTAATAAGTTCCATGACACGTTAAAGCTCTTTTACGACCTATGTTTTCCAAACATACGAGTTAAAATACAGGCTAATACTAATAATAACAAATGGATAACAAAAGGGCTACGTAGATCATGTTATAAAAAAAGGAAGTTATACTTACTATACAAACAAAATACGCTAGACAAAACTCACAATAAAAAGCAGTACTGTATCTATACCAAACTTTTGAGAAAATGTATAAACAAGGCCCAACAGTTACAAAACCACAAAAGTATATCACTCGCAAAAAGTAAAGCTAAAGCAACCTGGCAAATAATAAATAAAGGGTCTAACCCTCGACCAAACCACTTTAATACAAATATAAAAATTGACCAGGCAATACATACTGACCCTTCAGAAATAGCAGAATTATTTAATAATTTTTTCATTGACATGACGAATCAAATGACAACAAGAACTAACGATACTAATACTAGACAATTTCCTATTCCTACTAACCCTAAGACAATTTTTCTGACCCCTTCTGACACTGATGAAATATATAAAATTATTATGTCTTTGAATAATAGTACTTCCGTGGGTATAGATGCTATCAGCACAAAGGTCTTGAAAAGCTGCGCGCAATCGATTGCTACACCACTGACACATATAATAAATTTGTCCCTCGAACAGGGCTGCTACCCGGATCGACTGAAACAGTCAATTATCAAACCCATACATAAAAAGGGCGACGTAACATCTTTGAACAATTATCGACCTATAACTCTAGTACCTGTTATCTCAAAAATATTTGAAAAAGTCATACTTAAAAGATTATTATGCTTCCTGAATCCAAATTCAATTCTGAATAAAAACCAATTTGGCTTCCGTAAAGGGAGCTCGACTACCCATGCCTGCTTCAACTTTGTCAAAATAATAACTGAAGCAATAAATAAAAAGTTCCCTATTGCTGCGGTGTTTCTGGACCTAACTAAAGCATTTGACTACGTTCATCACCCAACATTACTACAAAAGCTAGAAAGTTATGGTATCAGAGGCAAAGCATACGACTGGATCAAAAGTTATCTGTCAAAGAGACAACAATGTGTAGAAATACAAACGGTAGTTAGTAGTGAATTAATTAGATATAGATCTAACTACAGATTCAACCGATGTGGAGTTCCACAGGGCAGCATTTTGGCACCCTTATTATTTTTGCTATACATAAACGACTTGCCCAATCATATTAAACATAACTGTGTAATGTTTGCTGATGACACTACACTCATAATAAAGGGGGAAACAACAGATAATTTAAACATAGAAATAACTAATACTATAGAAACTGTAAGTGACTGGCTTGATAAAAACAATCTTAAAATTAACATTAATAAAACTAATATAATACAATTTAGAACAAACAGAGGTACTGACATAAATCTTAATATAATGTATAATAAAGTGCAAATTGAAGAAGTAGATTCAACGAAATTTCTCGGAGTACATATTGACAAATTCTGCAATTGGAAATGTCATATTGAAAATATATGTGAAAGACTGGACAAATTTGTATTTGCTTTACGTAGATTAAGTAGTATAACATCGCAAGAAGTGGCACTGACGGCTTATCATGGACACGTGGCATCCATCCTCAATTACGGACTTATAATATGGGGTAATTCTGTTGACGCCCAAAGGGCATTTATTCTACAAAAGAAGTGTTTGAGAGCCGTATGCAATGTTCATTTTCTGGAGCCATGTAGGCCACTATTTAAAATAACCAACGTCCTACCGCTTCCATGCATGTACATCAAACAAATGGTCATGTTTGTTAAAGAACACCCTGAATATTTCAATAAACACAGCGACGTATTATTGCGAACTACTCGTCATGGTGACAGACTCTATTTACCTACAGCCAGAATAGATATTTATAGGAATAATGCTTTCTGCATGGCAATTAGAATTTTTAATAATTTACCTCCAGATCTAAAAAAGTGTCATCCCAAGCAGTTCAAAACAAGAATTTCAAATTGGCTACTAGAGAAGAGTTTCTACTCAATCAAAGAATTTCTAGATACGAAACACAAAGATTAATAAGTAGTTTTAAATATATACCTGTGTCTATGAATGTGATAATTTTGTGATATGTAGACTTCTGATATGTAGAAGTTGTGATATGTAGAAATCTTCTTGACTATTTGACTCCTAGTCAAAGAAATGTACCAATAATAATGTCTTCTAAACATATAAAATCAAAAATATAAATTTTAGGTTATAAAGAATATCTGTATTGTATTGTATAAATGTATGAATCTGTAATTTAGAATATCAAATTTGACAACTGAATAATGCTTAATTAGGAAATAAGTTAACTAATAAAATTTTTGCATGCCGCACCACTGGTAGAACATAAGATCCTCAAACTAATTTATGACCTTATAAACTATGTTCTTGCAAATAAACTATTCTATTCTATTCTATTCTATTAAAACTTTTTAATGGTATAAAAAAGTTTGTATAAAAAAAGTCTTTCAAATAATAAAAACAAAAAAGAAAAAAGGGAAAAAACAAAAGATAGCGTGAAAATTCGAATTGCACATAACAGTTTTGTTCGTTGTGTTCATTTCTAGTCGTTTTTAATTAATTTAAAAGGCATACTCATTTTTTCAAAAAATCATAAAAAGCGACAATTTGCTTTATCATTTCACGTCAACATTTAAGCCGACAGAAAATGCTACGTGCTGTAGGCATGCTGGAAGCTGGCGCTATCCAACACGTAGTTGCAGAGACCTTTCTCATGAATCAAAGCGTGATATCGAGGTTATGGTCACGGTACCGTGCTACGGGGAGTGTAGCCGAACGACACGCAGGAAGATATCGTGTCACTACTCCGATACAGGATCGCTATCTACAAAGAACCGCCAGACGACTACCCAATACCACGGCGATGCAACTGGTTCAAAGGCTCCAGGAGGACTACCTGTTGCTGGTAAGCGACCAAACTGTCAGAAGGAGGTTGCTGAAGTCGGCCTTCATGCTCGTAGACCATTACGAGGTCCAGCACTTCGGCGAGGCTATAGAGGAAGACGTCTTTCTTGGGCTCGCGAACATTTACTATGGACTGAGCAACAATGGTCTACAGTGCTGTTCACGGACGAGTTTCGTTTTAGATTTCATCCATGATAAATCGATGCAAATGCCTTATTAATGTCTCAGGAGGCAATACTGATTACTAGTTTTTAGATATAATAAGTTTTTGCATAATCTGTATCGTTTTAGTAAATGTATGAAAACAAATGTGAAAAATTATTTTTCCTAAAAATGACATGAATTATTAAAAAAGAAAAATTAATAAAAAAATATTAGTAAATCTCAACGGTTTGTTTTATTTTTTTAAGATCATAAAATAAACTTTCATATAATTATACCCTCTCCAAAAACACTATATACAGCTTTTCCGATTATCGATAAAATACTAAATATCCCTAGACTTTGTTGATGTGTGTATGTATGGCCTCAGAACCCCTCCCACGACGCACAGATATATAAATTTGAACATCATCAGCGTACAGATGGTATGAAGAATGAAGAATTTGCCTGGCAAGCTCAGCACTATAAATGATAAACAGCAAAGGCCCACGTATCGAACCCTTAGGTACACCACGATTAAAAGGCGATGGAACCAAGTGTGAAAATTTGCCGTCTAAGTTCACAAGCTTAACGTATTGTTGCCGATTACTGAGATAGCTATGAAACAACACACAGATTGATGATCCTGACCTTAATAAAGTGACTTTGAAAGTAACAGTGAAATGTTAAATGCAAAGCCCGGGAGAAACTCAAAAAGCCAGTATTGTACCATTTCCATCATCCTGATCTACAAGTGTATTATCCACAACGTCAAGTAACGAAGATACCGTGCTCTTTCCCTTACGAAACCCAGACTGCAATACAAGTAAAATATTTTTGTCCTCAACATAGACTTACAATTGCATATAAATTACTTTCTCAAATATTTTGGATATGAAGAGTAGGACACTGATAGGTCTTAAATCCTTGATATCTGTAGGATTATCTAATTTAGGAAGAGGTGTAACTATTGCAGTTTTCCACGTCGCAGGAAAAGTGCCAGAAGATATTGATTTATTAACAATAGCTGTTATTATTGGGAGCGTTCGTGGAAGCGTGAGCAAAATATATCCCTCCCAATAACATCTGAACCATAGGTATTTGACTTTATATGTAGATAGTATGTACCTTGGCCACATCACTCTCATTCACTGACTTTAAAATTAAATTGACGTCACCAAATCGGTGATGTTCAAAGTAAGTTAGATCAGAGAGGGGTACTGTTGAGGGGCCCGGTACATTCAGAACATGAGCGTTAATAATATCTGGATCATCAAAATGATCAGGTAAGCAGTCATGTTTTTTTGTGTCTGGCAAAATTTTCTCTTTTATATTTCTCCAAAACGTTTGAGTATTCTTATGTTCAGCATTTATAAAATGGTTATATAATAAGCACGTTTTTCATTTAAAATACATATTTCTTCATTCCTGACTCAGTTTCTTAGTGAAACATCGAGTCTCGTTCTCTCTGTAGCTCATGTGTGACCTTGAGCTTTTCTAAAAGGCCCATAGTCAGGCCACGTTTAAGATAAAGTCAAATAAGTTATTTGTAAGAAAACATCGTTTTATAGTTCGGGAGCAATAGCGAACTCAAAGCTATAGCTATACCAATGCACTTTCACGATAACAGTTGCCAAAGCATTTGAGTTAGACGATCACTGCGGGTGGTTTGTTAATGTTAAAAAAATGAAATTGTATTCAACCTGCTTGAAATTGTGCAAATTTTTTATCACATCGAACAATGTCCTACCCAGCTCTAGTAGCATGACAGGCGCGATAAATATTTATATCGCGCGAGATAATATTAGTCCTGCTTATTCACATGGACGAAATATACAATTATCCCACTCTCACTCCTACGTCCCACGCGGCAAACGATATCATGCTACGGGGGCAGATATTAACATAATTAGACTATTAAGTACTACTACTTTTTGTTTTTTTAAATAATTAGTAACTACTATAATAGCAGAGGTTATGAAACTACTTTATCAAGCGTACCTACCTTGAAAAATTTCTCATCAAATAATTTTATTTTGTCAATAAGTTTGTGTGTACAGTAGGTAATATATACCTACTATACACATATTATAAACATTTATTTTAAAGATTTATTTATTTATATTTTGACAAACATTTACAAACACAAACATCTACAGATAAAAAATTGCGTCTAGCGAGTCTCCTCGAGGCGGCATAGTGCCCAACAGGCAAGCGGCGTTCCCGCGGTGAATAGCGAGACTTATTTTCTGAGCTAGGAAGCCGCCTGCTCTGCGGTCACCAGAAGCGTCGATGAGACGCGCCAACAGGTCTTGGACCAGCCGTTTTGTCTCAGGGCCCCAGGGTCCCATCGTCTCGACCCCAACCGGCACGAACACGTAACCTTGCTGTAGATCCTGGTACTTACGTGATTTTTTTAAATCAGCACCCGCAGCGACCGCGCCCGCCACCTCCGCAGTCGCACGCAGGTGGGTCGGCGCTAGCGTGTCCACGCAAGTTACATCCCATGCGAGGAACTTGCCTTCTCTCCACCCCACATGTGAAACTCCATCGGGCCTCTTACCATCCGATCGAACGACTCCGTTTGGTTCTAACGTAGCCAGAACGTTCGCCGAGGCAAGGACCCGCCGGAGCACATCGTTCAGGTTGGCGTGGCGCGGGATGCGCCCCGCACTCTTCTTGCACGCCAGCCCGTGATGCCCCAACCCACATACGCTCGCCTGCCCACACCTGCACAGATGTGGCTATGTTGGCAAGGTCGGCTTAAAGATTTTATATATATTTTTATGACATTAATATTTCTTTTATGTTTATGATTTCAGTGCCATAATAATATGTCATCACTGGTAACGTACGTCGATTTTCGTCTAAAAGCAATGTGGTATATTTTGGACGAGACAGGTCCGTTTTGTTGCATATTTAAATACAAGTATTTTAATATTTTCTAGATTACAGAAGCTACCGCGACTATCGGGGCTCGTTGATGATCCAGGGGCTTTGCAAGGTGTTCCGGGAAGACTACAAGCATTTGGACATCAACAGTATGATCACTAAAGTGAACCAGCGGCTTGCATACCAATACGTGACGAACACACCGTTCGACGACTCAATAAATAAAATGAAGCAAGTGCCAGAGACCACTCACACGTTGACTAAGTTTCTTAAGTTTTAGATTTTGCATTTGATTTACGTTCAAGGATCTCAGCCCGAGATCGACCTTGAGATATTGAGATTACATTTAAGTTTGATATAAATCTGGAGTCCACTTTGTTAATACGATATATGTATATACTTACTTTGATAGGACTACCACAGCGAGGAACATCTTTAACATCAAAATTACCACACCTCAACCTGCTGGACCATTTTTTTGCAATAGTTTAGGGTAAAGCATCTTCTCCATAAACATTAAAAATTTCTCTTTGAGCACTAGCAGCATTCAGTCCCTTATCGAAAAAAAAATTGCAAAACGTATCTAATTTTTTCCTTTTAATTCCATTACAAAATTATTAAGAATATGGATAAGCAAGACACGTTTACTTGGTAATCCACAAAGTTTTATTCTGAGCGTAATTTCTTTGATGAAAATTATTCCCAATAATGTAAAATTTTTATTTTTCGCCGATGATTTAGTTTTGTATATTGAATGTTCAAATGTTCAAGATGGAGAAGTTATACTTAATGAATGTTTACGCAACCTACTTTTATATATTACCGAGCATTTAAAACTTAAAATTAATATTTCCAAATGTCGGGCTGTTTTATTTTCACAAAATTGTTCTATTTCTCCTAAAGTTTTTATTGGCCCTGATATCATTCCAGCTACCAATTCTGTAAGGTATCTTGGATTAGGTCTCGATAGTCGTTTAACTTGGCAGTTACATCTTGAACATGTGAGCAAAAAGTCTGAACAAGGTCTTAATATAATGAAGTCTATGTGTGGTCTGAAATGGGGTTGTGACCCAAAAGTTTTAAAAAATGTATATATTTCATTGGTTCGTTGTCATTTTGATTATGGCTGCATGTATTTTATTGACGCCAAAAATGTATTTTTAAGAAAGTTGGATATTCTGCAAAATAAAGCTCTTCGAATAATTTTGGGAGCAATGATCTCATCCCCAATTAACTCTTTGGAAGTTGAGGCTGGGATTGTTCCTCTTTATATTCGTAGAGCCTTTCTAACTGACAAATATTGTCTAAAATTAATTAGTTTTGATAATAACATACTTAAACGTTACCTCCAAAATTTTAATATTCCTAACTATAATGAAAACCCTCTGTCTCACTCTCTTTACTCCTCTTTATCTGAGGCACTAACTTTTTTAAACTTTAATTTCCAAGATGTAGTGTTTTGGTCTAACTTGTATCCTTGTTATTCGGAAAAGCATTCTGTCCTCGCCTATGACGCTGAATCCTTCAAGAATAAACGTCGCTCTAATAATATCTGCCCTTCTATTCGCTTCAGCAGCAGTTTTGCCCACCGATTCTTTGGCTTTTTAGGTAACTTCCTGTACAATAAAATTAACAACATTCTCTCAATCTATCACTTGGCTAATCATGAATGTAAACGCTCTGTTGCCCGATGGTTACAATCACTAGATTATAATCAGACTGAAGATCTCCTTAAAGTTGTTGCTTAATGCTACTCTACTGCACACTACTACTGCACATTAGTAGAATCACGCGCTCACACACACACACACACACACACACACAAACACACACACACACGTACATTTTTTATTCTATTCTATCGTCTTTTTCCACTTTTTAATTATATTTGGTATATTGTTATGTAATATATTGTTATATAAATATAATAACATTGTTACTGCCTGCGTCACCTAGGGGGAGAGCCTGGCAATCTGAAAAACAGGTTAATTTCCTAGTTCAGATGTCAGTCTCTCACAAGTGATATAGTATATTTGGGCCTGAATTTTGTAACAGTGCTGATATTTTCTTACTTGTGTGTGAAACAATAAAGATTATTATTATTATTATTATTATTCCTTTCCTTATAGCTATTCATTACTCGAATTAAATATAACAACAACAAAGTTTAAAAATAAGTATGAATTTTTGGAGTTTCTTGACAGTAAAGATGATTTTGTTAAGATATACACGGATGGATCTAAAACTCCAGACAAAACTAGTTTTGCAATTTATGATTTCACACTCAAGGTCGGTAAAGCATTTAATTGTAATCACAATTTTTCAATTTTTTCAGCTGAAATTGTAGCTATATTGTATGCTCTGAAATATATTTCTAAACATCCACTTTCTTCTTCCATACATAATTTCCTAATAGTTTCTGATTCATTAAGTGCTTTATTAGCCTTACAGAGTAACAGTATACAAGCTTACACAAATTACTTGCTTTATGAAGTTAGACTAGCTGTACAAAATTTATTTGTAAATAATGTTAATATTGAATTTGTCTGGGTCCCGAGTCATTCTGGAATCCTAGGAAACGAACGATTCTCTGGCTCGTTTTAATATCAATGACGAATTTTGTGATTTTTCTGTTCCTTTTCAGGATCTTGTGTATAGCTTAAAATTATTTATGCATAATCGTTGGTGTGCTTCTTTGGATGCCACTAGACAATACAAAGGTAAATGGCTTGCTGAAATTGTACCAGTTCCTTCTACCAAGGCGTGGTTCGAAAAATTCAAAAACTTTGTCAATCGTAATTTCATCACAAATCAATTTGTAGGCTACGAATGGTCATTGTGGTTTCCCAAGTCATTTACATAGACTGAATCATATTTCCTCTGCATCTTGTATATACTGTGAGTCGGTCTACTGTGATTTAGATCATATTATTTTTGTTTGTCCTCATTTTAATTTACAACGTTTGTTTCTTATTGGCAGTTACCTAAATATTGTAAGTAGCCCTAACTTACCTCGATCTACTATAGAATTGCTTAAAAATCCTTCATTGTATGTACCTCTATTTACAAATACAAATACAAATGCTTTTTATTGCTCTAATAATACAGTCACAACAATCATTATGTATATAGATGTAGGTACACTAAATTTGTTTCCTTAGTTATAAATTATTTGAGTTCCTTAATTATTGTAGGTAAAATTTAGTTTTGTATATATTCTATCGTAGGTATAATTTTCTCTTTTAAGGTTTCTGTAAGGAAAAGGACCTATCTTGTGCTTACATACCATAATTATATCGAGAATAGGAATAATTAAAAATAATAATAATAAGAATATGACAAAGGGAAGATATATATATATATATATATATATATATATATATATATATATATATATATATATATATATATTTACATACATAAAGAACAAGAACTCACTGTTTTAGATTTAAGCATAGTCGTAGTCTTTAGAGTATAAAATGTAAAAAGAAACAAGTTAATTTATAAATTATATTTTTGTAAACAAGAGCACGGACCATGTGCCTGTGGAGATTTAAATTACTTAAAAAAAAAAAAAAAAAAAAAACCAGAGTCCAATAAAAAAAAAAAAAAATCCACAAAGTCAGCTGTCAAACAATATATTACCTGTGATATTACTTTCCCGCCGAAATTCAGTGTTGCCAGAAATATAACAGTCAAAATTCATGCGTAAAAGGCCGCGAGCTTTTCCGACTGCCTAATACAAATCAAAAAAATATTTATAAAATAAATGTTTATATAAATATTTACGTATGTTTATCCGCTATCTAGTGCCCATAGTACAAACTTTGCTCCGTTTGGAACTAGATAGGTAGAAGTATTTATTTATTGTGCAAGAAATAAGTATTATCTAATTGGATATACCAAAGCTATTTTATACTAGGCAACACTGTTACTTTTAGATAAATCTATTTTCATTAAGAGACAGTTTTCGAATGAAATACAAATACAAGTAACATTTATTGTCCAATACAGATAGGGTGTACGAGCTGGTTAAACAATGTATCACTGTATTTTACCATATGGTTTACAAATATACTAATTAGAATGTCGTGTCATCATGTCACGTTGTTTAAAAAGATTTCATAGGTATTTAGTTTTTTAAAATTTACAGGTAAGTGATTGTAATAAAAGGAGCCTTTTTTCCATTTTTGGCATTCGGTGTTCTTTCATTCTTTGAATGTGTTCAGATATTTACAAAAAATATATTGTATGGTTGAAAAAATATCCGAAAATCATAACGTTGTACGTTATAGTTTTAGTATGATCAAAAAAGGCGGAGGTTATACGTGCGGTTGTTGTATTTTGTTATGCATGATAACTCCGAGGTTTGGCGGCTAATTCGCGTAATTCTTTTTGTAAATGAAAGAGGTTACCGTCAAGTTGGTCCCATGGTAATTTCAGTATAATCGGTTCAGTAGTTTTTTGTAATAAAGGTAAATATGTTGTTGTATGTTTTATAGATGTTACCTAATCAGTAAAATGACACCAACAACTTTTTAAAAATAAAACGAGAAATATCCAAAATTTGAACATTAAACACTCCCATATATTTAGTATGAGATTGGCCGCTCTTTTGTTACAATCATATTTGTAGTAAATTTTTTTCATATAAATAATACATATTTCGGACACTTACATCAATCATCTAGTCCCAAACTAAGCAAAGCTTGTGCTATGGATACTAGATAACGGATAAACATATGTAAATAAAGGTTGCCTGGAAGATATCGCTTTTAGTGATAAGGTCGCCAAATTGTACATTCTATTCTTACCACTTTTCTGAAACTGTATTTTCTTATCTGTTGTGCAATAAAGTGTATTTGTATTGTATTGTATTGTAAATATTTATATGTTTATATAAATACCTATTTACGTATGTTTACTATCCATGACTCGGGAATAATCTCTCTTCTCTCTATTGAAATATGCCATTTTTCAATCAATAAATGAAATAATCACGAAAAACACAATAAATTGGCGGGAACGACAACCCGCGATAAAAGTTTTGAATTTAGAATGAACACCAAAAAGTATCTTTCTTTTTGTTATAGTTATTTTACATTAGCATCGCAATATGTTTACGAAAACTTAATGTATGTAAGAAAAAACCTAAAATCGTTTCATAAAAATAGTAATACACATAATGTTAATACCAGATATAAAAATAAACTTGCTGTTCATGTCAGCCGTTTACACTAAGTCACTAAGTCATTTAAGGGGCAATGTATGCTTTTATAATAAGGTTCCAGGGGACATTCAAAATTTACCTTTAAATAAATTCAAAACCATCATAAAACAGACATTATTTACCAAAAGGCTATTATAAAATTTCTGACTATCTGGATGATAAGCCAGCATGGACATAGACCTCTCGGCGATATTCAGTCTAATTATACAATATATTATAATTGTAAGCTAAACTTATTTAAAAGAGCAACCCTTGAGTTTCTTGCTCGTTCTTCTCTGGGGAATCAGCTTTGTGAATGAGCAATAATGTCAAAAACTTTAATAATAAGATAAAAAATGTGACGTTTGCAAGTGATAATTTTTATCCTACGAAATAAATATTTTTTGATTTTGTTATTTTTGTAGTATGTTGCTTTTCAGACAGTTCAACTGAAACAAGGTTTATTATTAATTTGAAGTGGTAAGATCATTAATCTACACGCATGTACTAGGTAGGTACTTGAAAATCATATCATACGTAATCATAAAATATGACTAAGTTAAAATGAGTATTACTTACGGCCACTTAATATGAGGAAACTAAAACCTTTAAACTATTCTCATACTACATGTATGGGAGTGTTTAATGTCAAAATTTTGGATATTTCTCGTTTTATTTTTTAAAAGTTATTAAGTTATTTCACTCATTAGGTAACTTACTTTCGATATCAGTTTAGAGCTAGCTAGGTAGGTAGGTAGGTAGGTAACGAGCTAGTGGTAGTTTAAAAAACAAATGACGTTCATAAGTGCATTTTGTATTGCCTACATGAATAAATGATTTTCATTAATTCATTTAATCGCCTGGGCACACTTAACGATTACACCTTGTATAATATGCAGTTTGGGTTTGTATTCAAAAATTGTAGAGAAGGTCGGTGTGATTACCAATAAATATCACAAATCGATCAGATCAAGCAGGTGCCTATACTTATATATAATATAATATTTTTTTAAAACACAAATTATACGATTCATTTTACCGTTCACCTCCAGGACTAGAACTGACCAAAGAGTTCATCGCTTCACCAAGAAAGTATATTCCTATGCTCACAGCTAAGCTAACACTGAAGAATGCTATCCTCAGAGGCCAATTAAGAACGTCTAACACGGGACACACCCAAATACCCATTTTTACATAACAAATAAAACAACTAAGTAGGACAGAGTGAACAATACCGCAATTGACACACCTAGTTTCCTTGACGGATAATTTCTATGAGACAGCAATAGTTCTAGTATTATAAAAGGTGCTATTAATGTGTGCATCACAAGGTTAGACATGGGAGGGAAGACCTTGCCTACTTCGTCGGGGAATATCAGCTGTTTGTCCACGGCGTAAATGCCCCAAAACGATATGGACACGTACATAGCGATTGGGAACGCCAAACTGTACATAGTGTCTTTCACAACACGTAATAGCGACGTTTTCCTTGGTGCGTTCGTTCCGAAGATATCGTTCAGGAATGCTACCGCGAAGTAAATTGTTTGCAGCACCTGAAAATGAAAACAAATTTAGTTTAAAAATTTTACGAATATGGTAGGATACAATGAGATAAAGAAAAAAATAATAATTAGAAACCCTCAAGAGACTATGATCATCATCATCATCATAATCATCTCAGCCCGTAAACATCCCACTGCAGGAATATAGGCCTACCCTCGTATAATGAGGAAGTATGGGCCATAATCCACCACACTGGCCCAATGCGGATTGGGGACTTCACGTGCCTTAGAATTATTTCTCAGGCATGCAGGTTTCCACACGATGTTTTTCTCTTCACCGATTAAGAGCAGTCGGATAAATGCACGTAAGTATTAAATTAAATTAAAAAACTCGTTGGTAAATGGCCTGCCTGGGAATCGAACCTGGACCTCCCAAATTGAGACACCACGTCTTAACTGCTGCAAGAGACTATGATATCATCGAAATACACCAAAAAACTGTGTTAAAAGCTAATTTTTTTTAATGCGCAACGGGTTCTTACTTGACCTCAATCACACCTGATGTTAAGTGAAGATGAGGTCGAAGGTGGAACTCGGAAACCCTAACCCATTTGGGGGACTGCTATCTTATACCTAACAACCGGAACACAATGATGCTATTAACATTGCTGCTTGGCGGCAGATTTAGATAAGATGGTGGTAGCTAGCCAGGCGGACATTTAAAATGCCCTACCACCAACCTAACCGAGTACTTAAACATGTACCCCGCTGGGATCGAACCCGCGATCTCGGATAAAAAAAATATCCTCGAAACGGCTTAACCGATTTTCATTAAACATAGCGTCTTTCATAAAACCGCACTCAAATGGATCACGCATTACTGAGGTACGTCGGGACAAAGACTGAACACACACAACGCCGTCAAACACATAACACCCCTCGTTTTTCGTCGGGGGTTAAACAATTGGTTATGAATGTCTAGTTTAGCATGCTAAACTAAAGATAAGGCATGCTTATGATTCCCGGCAGAGTCGAATAGGACCAACCCCTCGTAGTCCAGTAAGGATACACTTTCTACTTCCTATCATCTTAAAGGCGGAGTCTCCCCACAGACAATGGATCACGTATTGTCCTGTCCCGCGTGTCCTGACAGCTGCACCTTTGACGACCTCCTTAACGCCACAGACAGTGCTGTTAGAGTGGCTAAGTTTTGGTCCAATAAAATTTGAAACTTGCCTCGACACGAGAAGAAGAAGAAAGGCCGTAATTTCTTGCACACGGGTAGAGTACCTGTCAGTGATAGAATAAAAATGGTTTCTTACAAATCGGCATTTTAATAATACCTATATTATATTTTAGATATAATATAGGTATTTAGTAATAATACCACAGATTTGATAAAACATAAGACTATTAGACTAAAATTACGACTGTGATATAATATAAAGTATCCATTGATTCATTTCTTAGAAATTTGTTTTAGGTGATCTTAGCATCTACTACAACGCAATGCAGTTCACAGTGGTAACTTTAATTTAATGTTGTAGGTTTCAAAATCAAAATCAAAATCAAAAATATTTTATTCAATGTAGGATACAAAAATATCACTTATTGAAGGTCAACATGTTATTTTTTTTTAAACTACATCGCTTCACAAGGTTTTATGGTTAGGGAGAAGAAGCGACAAGAAACTCCGCAACAACACATCTTTTCAATTAGTTTCCATCTTTACAATAATATTAGATTTTATATTACATATTACAAAACAATAGCAATTAACATAACGACCAGCTAACACCAGACCTCCTTATCGCCTAAATAATCATCTATCCTGTAATAACCCTTCTTACACAGAGTTTGTTTAATGTGGCGTTTAAATTTGTGCTCTGTTAAACTCAATACATGTTCTGGTTTTATAACTAAATACTATACCATACATAAAGCAAGCTATAGAATGATTAGAAAACTTTTTATTCTGTTACTAATGGGTGTTATCCTTCTACAAAAATTCAGAAACTTTATAGGAAATTACACCACAAAAATTACGTATCTTTACTGGAGTACCTATACTTGTGGCTGTCATAAAGGCGACTAAGGGATTGTGAACAGAGTACAGCAGTTATACTAATAGTTAGGCACCGTTAATCAATTAGTCTTTCTTAATCGCTAATCAGTTACTAAAAAAGTTAACTTAAGCTAGGCTAAGGTTTCGGAAAATTTAACGCAGATTAACGTTAATCGTTAAGGCGAGGCAGTTCAGGAAATCTACTTTTTCACGGGGGTGAAGCAAGGGAAGGACGAGAGCAGGCGCGCGGGGCCCCGCAATCGCCTGTGTGTTTTTCCGAGACAGATCGCGCTCGCTAGTATGCGCCGCCAACGCACACACCCTAATAAATACGCGTAGTACGTGATTAAAATTGCATTTTTTAAATCGTTGCGTTAGTGATCTACTTATAAAATTGTTCGTTTAGGTTCTGGAAGTTAACATGTAAAAAGGCGTGTATGATAGAAGTTGTAGTCTAGTGCGTGCGGTAATTTTTTGGTAAATAGTAGGTAATGTAGGTATTAACGATTTACGGACTTGGGAATAGTCTAGTAAAAATACGCAATTTTTGTGGTGTAACTTCCTGTAATCGACATAGATACGGCGTGGGACAGTGTGGGTCGAAAAAATAACATGGAAAAGACAACTTTAGCAATTTAGGTACGCTTGCACGAATACCACGCGTGGAACCTCGATCAAGAGCTACACGGCCAACAACAGAGATGTCAGTGCCCACATACATATTTGTGCAAGTGTTAATTTTATTGATAATTATGGAGGTAAGTACAAATCTACCTATTATTTTTTGAAAATATTTATTAAAGGTGGGTATTTAAATTTACACGAAATAATGCTATTTTTTTAATTTTTTTTTTATATTTCAGGTTTCGCGAGGCACGTCGTCAACACTTCCTATTTAAAGTTCCTTATTTTTTTAGAGGGATAGAGTACCCATCATTACTGAACTGAAATTGATACTTATTACTGAAAGTTATGTTTGAATGCTACTGTATTTTAGCTGAATAGAAGAGACTTATTTATGTAAAATAATTGTAACACCTAGATATTATGTACCTACCTATTCACAGCAAATAAATTCAATTCTATGCTATCATAATCAAATAAAAATGTTTGTTAACAATTCTGTAGCTTGCTTTAGGTTATTATTTAGTTAAATATATTAGTAATTATTTAGTTATAAAACCTATAATATTAAATTAAAGTTACCGCTGTGAATTGCATTGCGTTCTAAAAGATGCTAAGATATCCTAAAACAATTTTCTAAAAAGTTAATCAATACTTTACATTTTCTAAAAATAGTTTTTTGACTCGTGATATTCGCGCTCGGTGAAATTTTACTTAAATGTAAGGAAGTTATTGATCGATTTTTTTGAAAATAGTAACAGGGGTTTTATGTTTAATCCCCGACGCAATGAAATTCACAGTGGTAATTTCATTGCGTTGGGGAATGTTATATCACATGTATATGTATTTATGTATTGTGTATGTATTTATGTATTGTGTATGTATTTATGTATTGTGTATGTATTGAATGTTATATTACTAAATATCTATGTCTGGGCATTCTACATTTCCACAATTTTGGTGATCAAACGGCCTGGATCGCTCTGGCCATCACCGCCATCTATCGCATTAATGCGACACTACATTAAGGACTCGCGGGCTAGTTGCCTGCGCGCCCCGGGCGACTCGACCAAAGGACGTCAGCGCGGTAGTTTCGCTTTGCCGCCGCATTCTGGTTTGCGGCTGTTCAAGAACGGATTATTTATTTTTTGGTGACCAATTTTCGAACAGTAAACAGCCAGTGGCTACTCTCAACCTGTTCTGGATGTGGAGTGCAACCGTATGGTTCGGATGTAGAGGCGGTTGCCCAGGAAGAAGACACCCAGGGCCTGAATTTTATCTCCCGGCTGAGAGCCATTGAAGCACGAGGATTCCAGGTACGTTTGGTTAATGCCTACACAAACTATTCGGGATATACAGACGGACAGCGACCTAATCTACTTTCCTTTGAGTTATCGAACAATCTTTATTATTTCTAAAGTAAGCTACCGATGTTAGATTTTTTTTTATTCTGTCGCTGACAGGTACTCTATCCATGTGCAAAAATCACGGCCTTTAAAATTATACAAAGTTAAAAGTGTATCCTTACTGGACTATGAAGCTACTAAGAGGTAGCAGGTACTAGCAGTCAGAATTTTTAACCACTACACTAAACAAGTCGTAAAAGCGTTCCACACTAAAAGACCCATTCACTGACTTATCATCAAAATCTTACAGTACCTAGTGAAGAGTAAGTAAGAGGTAGTGTGTTTGTAGGTCTTTACTATTTTTCTTCAAAACGGCTGGACCAATTTACACGCGGTTATTTACATTACGTAGGTATCACTTCTGAGGGCGGAGTGTGAGTTTAGTTTCGACTTAACTTTACTACCGCGTTCGTGACGATTTGTATGGAGAAATGTGCAGCGCCTCTAGCGGATAGTTTGCAGAACGATTTTTTTCATAGGGACTTTTTTCGTAAACGCGAACGCGATGGTAAAGTTAAAAACGAGACAAAACTCACACTTCGCACACTGAGCAAGTTCTTGGATATGTTTTACAGCTAGACGACCGCTTTGAGAGCTGAGGAAATATTAAACATTTTTTAGCATAGGTACTACAAAGCTTTATTTCCGAAGGATACCCCTCGGGAAACAGACGACGTTAGCGAGTGCCAATGGAGGCCGCTTCCTTCACTGAATCTGAGCTGCGAAAGGCGCTGAGGAAGTTGAAAGAGGGACAACATACTGGCAGTGGCCCTCAAAGCTTTTGGAGAAGCATACCCGCAGGCAGTGTTGCAATTTATGAATGTCTGCCTAAGAGCGGGGTGTTTTTCTAAGGATTGGATACAGCTAAGCTGATGCTATTGAAAAAGCCGGGTATAGAGCACATGTCCCGCCCAACTGTATACTAAGCAACTTACGAACACTTTTCGTCTGCCTTACATCGGAAAGACCGAAGACATTCGCAGTTTCAGGAAGGCAGTATCGACGGGTGATTCGCTTGTCGTCATCTGCTGCGCGGTAAAAAAGGCAACCGGTCCACGTGATCACTTTTTGATTTTATTCTTTATATCACCCTATATTAAAGACATTGATTAAAACATCATCCAGGTAAATGACTATATATCGTGTGTGATAGTGATTGCAGTCTTCCTCATCCTTTTCATCCATTTACATTAAAATTCATGACTCTCTTGGCATAACATGCGTTTCATTCATGCCTCCTCATAAATAAATAAATAATAAGTAAATAAATATCCTTACACATACACACAACGCCATCTAGTTCCACAGTAAGCAACTATAAGCTTGTGTTGTGGATACCAACCGGATGGTTGATATAAATAAATAAATAAATAAAAATTGTTTATTTCTTTCTCAAATTTGCTTACAATAAACAGTGGACGGTGTTTTCTGGCAAGTACAAAATATACTTGTGTTAGAAAACAGCGCTCTTCAATGCGCACAGAGTATGAGAATTTAAATTTATTCTTCAGAATAAAGATAAAAATAAAATAAAGCTAACAATAATAATCTATGACAACAGAAATGCCTGTGACAAATGCCACTAAAATATGTATAAGTAGTGTATGCTAAACTGTTATAATAATAATAATAAAAATTATGGCATGTGTGAATGTATATGTGCGTGTTTGTGTGTGTATGTTTGTATGTGTATGTTTGTATGTGTATGGCTGTGTGATATACTACCTAAATATATTTTTTTTTGTAAATAAATGCATGACTGGCGCTAACGCCAGCGAGATGTGAGCGCGCGCTCTGTGGGCTGCTCATACTTAGCAGAGCTCTGTATATGCTGGTTAATAGTGCTTAATGAGTTTTGTTTTCTTCCCACGATTTTCTATTCCTAACTAAATTGTTTATAATACCCTCGTAATAGTAATTAACAAATATTTTATGTAAACTTTCTCATGTAAGTGAATTGTAATTATTCTTTTGAGAAATAAATTTCTTTACTCACCTAAATACTTATTATAAATGAAAACATCCATAACTCGGGTACACATGTCCGTATTCATCACACAAACATATGCCCCTAGCGGAATTCGAACCCGCAACCATTTGGTATAGTGGTCAGAGTTTTTCAAACAGGTCGTCAATAACATGCCCATTTTCTCCGTGGTCCATACCAAGCCAAACGATTTCCTTTCAGCTATGCTAAGTAGGTACCGTACCTACATGTATTATACTTTATATGCAGATACACTTTATTTTATTATTGAACAGGTAGCAAGGTTGCCATTAGAGCCCCAGTGTTTTATAATTTTTTTACCGATTTCAAAAAGTGTCTTAATTCGGCTGTATGTATGTTTTTAAAATACCTATATTGTTATTTATTCTATTGTTCTTTGTACAGATAATACATTATACTTGTCTAAACGTGTCACATACCTACCAGCAGATACCTACCTATTCGTATTTATTTGTTATCAAACCAATTTTATCATCAATAAATATATCTACCCATCGAGTTGTCTTCGATAACAGTTTTTATCTATCAGCTTAGAACGCTACACGTCACCAATTTCATTATTTTATTCTGAATCGTATTTATATTTTTTTAGAGCATTCTTATAAACTAACAAAAATAGTTGTTTAGATTCAAAATGAGTGAAACGTCTTCAGATGCAAACCCTTTTAAGGGGAATTCCAGGTAAGTTGCATTATTATTAGATACCCGCTAGCTTTCTGTGATTCCTGCGTGAATAATAACAATAAATATCTTTCAACATACAACGTCATCTTGAATAAAATGACTTGGCTAATAATGTGTCAGTACATAACATTTGCCTGTCCAAAAGGACAGACGTTGCAAAAAAAAAACAATTCTGGAGTACACCTCGAGTTACTTGTGATGAAATTTCCTAGATATTTAAACGAGTAGACCTGTTCTATTGTCTTGTTGTTAATATTTATAGGACTATGTGCTGGTCTTGACTTTGAAGTTACGAGTGTTTATGTTTTTGAAATATTGATTTTGAGTCCTGTTTCCTTGAATATATTATATTATCCATTTCTTGAATTAGTTCCTGTAATTGATGTGAGTTTTCAGCTAGAGCTGCTATATCATCTGCAAACCTGATAAATTGGATCTTTTCACCGTTAATTTTAATTCCTCCTTTATCTGAATCTGATATTTTGCGTATTGCTGACTCTATATTATATATTAAATATATAATTAAATATATTAAAGATTAACGGTGAGAGTGGGCATCCTTGTCGTACACCTTGTCTTATTTTCGCTGTTCTCTTTTCTTCATCTATTTCTATTTGCTTCAGATGTTTATCATTTTTTTCTAGTCCACTTTATCAAAAGCCTTTTCCAGATCAATGAAAGCTATGTGTGTATCAAGCCTCAAATCCATCCGTCTGTCTATAATTAATCTTAGTGCCAATATAGCTTCTCTTGTCCCTTTATTTTGTCTAAAGCCATACTGGTCAGGCCCAAGTATCTGTTCTATTATGGGTCTGATTCTATTTTGAATAATTTTTAAAAGTATTTTAGATGCTTGGGAGATTAAACTTAAGGTCCTATGTTCTTCGCATTTTAATGTATTTAATTTTTAGGTATGGTTACGGTTTTTGTAATTTTAAATTCTTCTGGTATTTCTCCTGTTTCGTATATAATCTTAATTTAAATATTTTTGAATGCTGCTAAGAGCTTTGTCAAATTCTTCTCTAAGAATGGAAGAGCCTTGTGGGTTGAGCTGTAGGCTACTAACGGGGTCATAGGTGGCGGATAGTGAACGGCCACCAGATATACTGAATAAGCAGTCCTCGACCACACAGAGGCAAGGTTAACCGAACTTAGTGGGAAGTGTAGTGGGACACGCTTACATAAAAAATTCTACAAAAGTTTATGACGACATTGCGACATGGCGAATAAATGCCGCCATCAAATAAGCATTCCCCCTAACTCCGGGCAGCAGCTGCGGCCGAAGAAGTGGGTTCTGTAAGGGCTTTTGATTAGACATTCACTGCGACACGGAAGGCAGGTAGGGAAACCACCGTACAATAATCCCTAATTATGGAGTAATATGAAAATGAAAAATAAAAGTATTGGATTTAAATTTTATTATAATTATGAAATAAAATAGAAGGATATATAGCGAAAGATCACATGGATAAAGCATATCCGCATAAATACAATAACAGTTCAACCAAATACATAAAACAAAAAGTACATCTGTGTTAGACGAGCAACGAAGGACATTGATATCAGTGAAATAGTACAGCGTTGGAAAAGGTATATTGAAAGGCTATATGAAGGACAAGGTTTTGATGAAGAGAATATAGAACGAGAAGATGAAGTGGAAAAAGATAATCATATTTATTATACTTCATAAATGCAATAAATTGAAATTGAATTATTTATCTATCTAAAAGTTACAAAGATGTCGTAAAAATCTAAACATATAGGTTCAACTAGATTTTTTTTTATGTAAGGAATAAATTTTAGATTAATTATTAGGTAGTGAAATAGAGGGTATTGGCATAGGTAAGAACCTATGCCAAGAACATAAGAATGTTTCATGAAAATCGGTTATGCCATTTCGAAGACATTTCGCTTTTAATACAGACGGTTGGTACATTTGGATGATGTCACAGTTTTTCGGGGGTTTTCTAAATTTTCAATTTATGGATATGAAACAGATATTATATTATATTTTACAGCAAAAACAAAACAAAGCCCATTCAAGCGGAAGTGAAGTTGAATCCCGACGAAGACTACTACGATATGTCCGGAGAACGACTTATGGTCATCTTCAATCATCGCACTTTTCAAGCAACTCGATATTTTAAGTACGTTTTTTTTATGTACAACGGGTTAGAACTTGGCCTCGATCACACCTGATGTTCAGTCAAGATGACACCGAAGGTGGAAGCATACCTACGGACCCGGAAACCCCATCTTATTTGCGGGCTGGCTATTTTATCTCTGACAACCGGAACACAACAATGCTATTAACATTACTGTTTGGCGGCAGATATTAGATAAGCTGGTGGTAGCTAGCAGGCGGACATTTAAAATGCTCTACCACCAACAAAAAAGTTAAGTTTTAATTACGTTCTTTATGAAAAGTGGTTATGTTGTAGCTAAGTTCTTTTTAAGCACTTATGGCGCATTCGCAATCGTTTTCGATTAGTGAAGTTCAGCAATGGGGCGATCAGTCCTTGGATGGGTGACCACTAGTGGCATAGTGGCATTATAATACTCGTGTTTTCGTGGTTCGGAGGCACTTTAAATAGTCCGTCCCGGGTGTTTTTAATTGAAGGCAGTCGTAAATGAAGTCGGTGGCCTCAGCGGCTTAAAAACACTGACTGTCAGATGGTCAGTTTGACACAAAACCAACAATCCGCACTTGGCCCGCGTAGTGGATTATGGCCCATACCCTCTTCTAGTAAGAAGTTTGCAGTGGGGACGTAGTAAGACGTGGTAAGGTAAAAAAGGAGGAGGTGATCAATTAGGTGGCATTTTTTTTAAAGATAGAAAGATAAAGTATTTATTCCGTATGACAAAGTATCTATTTAATGTTTGTGACTTCAGAATTACGTCATTCATATACCCATTAGTATTTATTTTTATTTGAAAGTTTATTTGCCCAGAATGGTCTATCAAATCCAGTTCTGATGATGGGATCCATGTGGAATTGAGGGAAGTCCATTATAGGCATGCATATAACGAATTAGGCATTTTCAGCAACAAGTCAGGTACCTATTTGTATTCAGAAAGTACAATTATACTTTATTTATGTTTAATGAACCAAATTTAAAAATGGGAGGATGTTTGCAATATAACTGGATTTTTTCGATATTTATGTATCGATATCCTCATAAATTGTGAACCGATTTTGATGATTATTATTTTGTTTGATAGGATGGTTAGTCCACCATACACCATGGTCCAGAGGGGTCCAATATAAATATGGTTAAGATCTGATGATGCACTTCGGATATAGAGTATGGAATGGACCCTTACTAAATTGCCAATGTTCGCGGTTGAATTATTTATTTACATACAAACAGTGCGTTACATAAATTACATAAGTGGATCATGTAAAGTAATATAATATTTATTAATCTACTGCCTTTACTAGCTGGCTATTCACTCCCTCCAACACTCCAGGGATCAAGACGAATCTAACGACACCGTGCACTTCGAAGTCGGTCATGCCGTTTAGGAGATATCATAGAAATATACATACATACATTCGAAAAAGCAGTCGGGTAATAAATAAGGCTACGTAGACGGCCTCCTGATAAGGGGAAAGCCTACAGGTTTATTTTTTTAAAGACTAAATCCGTGTTTCTCATGGAAAGTGACGATGTGGTCGAAGATGAAGCACGCGATCTCAGTGAAGCTCTCTACAGGGTGAATTTGGATTCGTGTAATTCCCATTCACTGGTGACGTCACTCTTGTTTACGAACAACTTTCCCCAAGGAATTACCCGTACAAAGTAAACCATGCTGACACCACCTTTAGTATGAAAGTCCAACAATTTTCGGCTGGTGGCTCCACTCCTGATTAAGAACAACTTTCCAGTAGGAACAATAGCCGAATTCAACCGAAATATGTTGGACTTCCATAGTAAAGGTGGTTTCAGAATCGTTTACTATTGTATTGGTAAACTAAATTTTTTTGATCGAATTCGACTGTGGTTCCTTAGGGAAAGCTTTTCGTGATCAGGTGTGGAGTCACCAGTAAACAGGATAGATAGATAGATAGATAGATAGATAGATAGATAGATAAAAACATTTATTCACTGCACAGTACATACAACCAAAATACCAGAACAACAATAATAATCCCTATGTAATCAACAATTAGAATAAATAAATAAATAAATGAAAGCTTAATACACTGACGCACACCATACAAGATTTTCCCAGCTATGGGCTGTACCCACTGTGCACTGAAAGGGCTCTGACTCAGCATATGCTGCAGCACAGTTAGTGGTCTATACCACTGCGCTGGTTATTCTGCCAGTACCACTTACTGAAAAAGAATTACACGAATTCAATTTCACTCTGTATACTCACCCTGTTAGAAAAGGACGAGAAAGGGAACTCCATTCAGTTTGTAATATGAATTAAAAGCCAAGCTTATTTCGAATGTTCGGTAAGTAAAACACTATGTATAAGTACATATAAGTATAATGCGTTTCAGTAACCGTGCACCTACCTCGAGGACTGGCACCGACCACGACGTGGCGGCCCTCAAAAGTTTGTTTGGAGAGAAACTTGGGTTTAAAGTTCAGGTCTTCCATAATAAAGAGTACAGTGATCTATGGACAACACTTATTCATGGTAAGTACATACCATATTCATATTAACATGCGCCGGCGCCTGTGGTTTAGCTTCCATAACCGCAGCTTGAAGTTCAAGTCTTGGTACAGATACCGGAACCTTAGATCATTTAATCAAAGATCATTATGGTGCCGATAATAATTGACGTATTGAACTTTGGGAACACTTGCTTAAAATGTCCTGATTGAACGAGCCGATTACAAAAAAATAAAAACTGAATGTTACTCCAAGTTAAGCACTATGTTTTTCGGATAACTTTACCTGAATTGGCTTTGTAGCAAGACGAATAAACAACATACATACATACATAAAGTCAAGCCTGTTTCTTGACTTGACCTCGATCACACCTGATGTTAAGTGAAGGTGAGGCCGAAGGTGGAAGCGTATACTGACCCGGAAACCCAAATATTTCCTTAGGGTAAAAAACTCTCCAGTATACTAAATCTTCCTCCGTACAAGCCGTGCGTTTCTGGAACCAGTACCAGTGAGAGTCTCCATCGCTTGATTCCTTCAGAACGAACGTCAGAAAGCTCATGAGTGAGGAGTAGGATACAGTCGCCATTTGAGCAATTATTATAATATATTTTTTTCTCGATATTTTCTTTCAAGTAGGTATCCTATTTATGCAATTAAACATATATGGATGTCAATTTTCGAATAGGTATTATGCAAGTGTATTATGTATTGTATATGTATTAAATAAGTATAAGTATATATGTATATTATGTGAGTATATTTATTTTGTATGTTTAATTGTAGTAGACATAGACTTATATGTAACTTAGCTTTCCGCCCGCGGCTTCGCCTGCGTGGAATAGCTTTATCGCAGATTGTTTAATTTGTTTATCCCGCGGGAACTACTCACTTTATCGGGATAAAATGTATCCTATGTCTTAATACAAGGTATGTTCTACCTATATACCAAATTTCATCGAAATCCGTTCAGTCGTTTCGCCGTGATTGAGCAACAAAAATCTGTGGCAACAAACAAACATCCAAACTTTCGCATTCATAATATTAGTTAGACAACATATAGATCGGGTCGGTGAAACAATAAAAAGTGTACCACTTCATCGATGCTAAAGCGGGAGTTAGTTACCAATGAGAATTCAGTCACACACCGAATTCCTTCGCGAACTGTCGTATCAAATGCTGATTTACTTATGTTGTAAAAAATGCATCACTTACTACAGAGAAGTGACCGAAAAACATGCGAAAGTATAACGTACATAATGTATTACTCCGTAAAAGTCATATTTTAAATTAACATATCATATTTTGATTATATTATATACTAGCTTTCCGCCAAGAATGGCGTTACAATTAATGGGAATTAGGGATAAACTCGCCTTTTGTATATCTCATTTATTAATAGCTAAGTATCGTTGTAATTGTTTTTTTTTGTGTGTACAATAAAGTGTTTTAAAATTAAAGGAGAATGGTAAATACCCAACTGTCCTATGACAAAGGAAAGGCTGCTCGGACATAGTGGAACGTGATATATTTCTAATTTCAGTACGTGGCATTGATTTCACGGACACCTCCTGCGTCTGTGTTGTGATACTGACGCACGGATCGTCGAAAGACGAGCTATACGCAGCTGATAGGAGCTACGAACTCGGAGCAGTGCTTAAATTATTTGAGGACATTCCCACTCTTATAAACAAACCTAAACTCTTTTTCGTTCAAGTGAGTATAAAGAAGCAATCCAATTAATGACTAA
Organism: Oegoconia quadripuncta; assembly: GCA_949316235.1. NCBI lineage: Eukaryota > Metazoa > Arthropoda > Insecta > Lepidoptera > Autostichidae > Oegoconia > Oegoconia quadripuncta. The sequence continues at coordinate 4,725,806 of OX438751.1, forward strand.
CCTCTTTTCTGTGTATAACATATAAAGTTACGACTTTTATCCCAAATTGGGTGGTCAGAGGTATCCCAAACTAAAGCGTTTGGTTGTTCCAAACCTAGATTCTATTTCGTTCATGTGATATAGAACCAATCCAATTACTTACAATATTCATTTGGTGTCACATATAGAAGATGCATTCATTCATCATACATACTTACATAAAGTCACGACCTTTATCCCAAATGGTGTGGTGCGAGATATTCCAAACGAAAGCGTTTGGGTGTTCCGAAACTAGACTTTTTTTCGTTCATATGAGTATAAAGAACCGATCCAATTACATCCAAAATTCATTTAGTATCACATAAAGACGATAAAATTCGATGACTAACCTCTTTCCTGCTTATAATATACGCATCATAAAGTCACGACTTTTATCCTAAATGGGGTGACCAGAGATATCGCAAACTAAAGCGTTTGGGTGCTCCAAAAGATAAAAGTATACGCTTGAACACACATCCATGGTTCACCATTAGAAAAATACAATGTTCACGTGACAGGGGGTGACCACATCGCTATGACTAGGGAGTCACCTTTTACGACACCCACGGGAAGATATGGGTTGGTTCTATTATTCTTAAGTGCCGAAACCATTATATACAGAAGTATATAATATCATAGGGACCTTCAAGAACCATACTTTCCTTGAAGGTGTAAAAGTTCGTAAACTAAAAACAGTTCCTGGTTGTGACATCACATCAGGGGGTCAATCGCGCTATTTACAAAGCTGTTACCGTTCCAAGGGAACGTTTTTTGTTTTGGTTTAGATTTGGTTCAGCTGATATAAAATGGTGTCGCGCTGTTTATTCTGAACGTTTAAATCGTTGACTTTACCAATGAAGCAACCGCAAAACAATTAGAGTTTACCACGAGTATTAAAATATACTTGGCTAATTTCTGTTGAAATGATTAGCGCGAAACGAAAGGGCGTTTGTATAATCTGTTGTGTGCTTTCATTCTAGGCATGTCGGGGTTCAGAAGTTGACCCTGGCTTTGTGTGTAAGGACGGCGACATGGGCAACTGCACTTACATCGTCCCATCACATGCTGATTTCTTACTCATACGATCCACAATAGAAAGTAAGAGCTACCTACTCTCTTAGTATTAATTAAAAACAAAGTATAAAGGAGATATTACATGGTTTACTTCAGCATTTCAATGAAGCAACCAAATTGAATCATGTAAACAATGACTATGACTTCTGCGCCTTTGAACTAAAGTGAGCCAATTATATGGCTTTATCACAGTCTTCGACATAGTTCTGAAACTGGTACTGGCCAGGTCATATCTGTCACAGAACCGACAATTCCCTGAAGCAAACGGGTTCTGGAGTGGAGACTGCGGTGGTACGTAGTGTGGGGGACTCCCAATGAGATGGAGCGGTGATCAGCGTCTGGCGGCTGGAAATGATTGGATGCGTAAATTCGAAGCACAGTAGGGTGCCAGCCAGGGCACATCGGAGCATTTCGGAGAGTTTCTGAATGAGCTCAGCTGACCTAGTTAAAAATTGTTGCTCTTCTTTTGTCGTTTTGCTAGCTTGCGGTGGATCGCTAAATCTTCTGAATAGAAATGATAAATTTGTCATTCGATATATAATTTAAATGTTAAAGACCGATTTCCTTCCAACACTGTGTAATATCGAATTGAATATCCATGTAGAGTCGGCTTCATAATTTGTCGTACAGAGCTACTTTAACTGATTAATAGTATCATACCACGTGGGTGAGCTGAATGTACAAATAATTTTGTATGTGGAACGCTTTGTTTCTCTGAATAATATAAGTACTTTGAGGGTTAACCAGGATCTTGTTACACATCACCACCATCAGCCAGAATACGTCCACTGCAAAATATATCCTCTCTCATAGATTGAATGACTCGTTGGAAGCGGTCTGTATCCATTGGCTTTTCGCATTTCATCCTTGATGCTGCGCTTGCGCGTGGGTGTCTCAACTCTACAAATTTTATGGTCCTTCTGGCTATGTACTGGGCCGCTGGGCTATCCCAGCCCAGCGGATTAGTAAGTTGAAGTGGTAGTGTTTCGTTTTTCTACAGATTTCTTTGATCTTGATTCAGTTTCGTAGTGATACACCGAGTCTCGTTCTCTCTATAGATTATTGTGTGACATTGAGCTTTCCTAAGAGCCCCACATCCAGACTACGTTTCAGCTCAAATCAAATCATTTATTTGCAAGAATAATTAAAAAAAAAATGTCATTGTATACAACCTGTATGCAAGTGAGCAAATTTTTCGTAATATCTAACTTAATGCTCTATCTAATCAAATTGTGTATTATCCAGATGTCAACATATACCTACTTACATTGTTTACTCTTTGTTATTAAAACATTCATTAACACTATAATAGCTGTATAGTCCTGAAACCACTTTATCAAGCGTACCTTGAAAAATTTCCCTTCTAATAATTTTACTTTGTCAATTAGTTTATTGTGGGTAATATTACAATAGACTTTATATTACTGTGTATGTATACCGGATCGTTGAAACAATAAAGATTGCACCACTTAATTGGTGTTAAAACTTGAATTTGGTACCAATGGGAAATCAGTCACACACCGACTTCGTTCGCGAACTGTCGTATCAAATGCTGATTTATGTTGAAAAGAAATTACATCGCTTACCTCAGAAAAGTGACCAAAATACATTTTAAGTATAACAAAACATAATGCTTTAAACTCATATGAGGCATTTTGGACGAGAATGCTTTAGTTTTTTTTCATTATTTTTATGCCCTGGTCTCAATTTATTTGGGATTGGCGCATTAAGTCTTTTAATCGTTACCTCATCATTCACGCCCTTTTCGTTCATATCATGCCTCACACAATTTATCCATATTTTCCGGGGTCTTCCTCTTTCTTTCCATCCATCGACAATCATATTCATCCTTCTCTTAGTACCTAATATGCTTCATCCCTTCTTATAACATGTCCATATAAAGCCAAACGATTTCCTTTGAACTTTGCTATCACGGGTACCACTTTTAAACTCCATCTGACATACTCATTCCTTGTTTTATCTACCCTCTTTCATCTATCTCAACATTCTCACCTCCGCTGCATGCAATTTTCTTTCATCGGTCGTCTTCATGGCCCAACACTTCGATCGTTTTGTTACATATTACACAACATAAATAAGGGTATGTTAATATTTTTTAGATTACAGAAGCTACCGCGACTATCGAGGCTCGTGGATGATCCAGGAGCTGTGCAACGTCTTCCAGGAAGACTACAAGAACCAGGACATCCACAGTATGATCACTAAAATGAACCGGCGAGTTGCATACAACTACGTTACGTACACACCCTCCAACGAATCAACAAATAAAATGAAACAAATACCAGAGACCACTCATACGTTGACTAAGCTTCTTAAGTTTTAGATTTTACATATGATTTAACCTTGTATTATAAAGATATCTCACCTTGAGATACAATTTTCATTCCAGTAAATAGTATTTCAAGTTTTGTCTATTCTATAGAAATCCCTTTATTAATACGGGTCTCTAGATCTAGATATATTAAATACGACTGAATCTTACTAGAATCAGTCGTATTTAATATGTGGTAAAGGTCAACGATAATCAAAATTTATACGACTCACGTATTTTTAAACTGAATCGCTAACGTTTGAATTGAATTTTATATAAGCAATTTTAATACCAAACACAACCGATATGCACGTCAACCACATCTTACCAACATGCTTCCACAGGATAGTTTTAATCACATATATTACTCTTTACTCTTGTAAGCTGTTGTTATCCTGAATAAATGAAAATAAAATATTCCTTTTTGAAAGTCGGTTAAAATATGTTTAAAATAGATTGCTGCATTTGCATTACAAGGTTTTATTTAGCTTGATGTGTTCGTAAGTAATTAAATTGTAAGTTGTCCGTTTCAAAATTTGCTAACCATTTTTTAAACACTTGATGGGTTGGGTGGGTACAAGTTATGCAATATTATGGTACAGTCGGCTGCAATTAAAACCATATATATACTTGTCGGAGATAGGTGTTGGCGGGCGTTGCTAGCAACCGGGACGGTGCCAGTCTCGTGGTAAAGGGTGGCTCGGGCTATGCCGATATTATTGCAAGCGAGTAGACAACGTATTCACATTCGATTATCATCATGAAACCTGAGATGCTTGCTGGTGAATAGTAAACAATTGCACGCCCCCTCATGCCATCCAACTCGGCCCTCGCGTGCAATCTGTGAGATTCAGCCGGTATAGTCTATAATCCCTCCTGCTCAAGTTCCATAATCAGCTTCTTATCAAGTAACGACTCACCGGATTCTTCCAAGCGTCGGTGATAGTATGTAATCAGAATCGCTCACAGTCGTTGATGTGTTCAGTGGAGCTCCGACTCCTTAGAAGGCTGGTCGCAAAGTCCATCTAATTTTCGATGTGCAAACCTAACGTTACTGTTAATGTTAACTGTTAATCGCCTCCGTGGCTCAATGTAAACAACATGGGGTTTACGATTCGGAGGTCGCGGGTTCGAACCTCAGCGGGGTACATATTTAAGTACTCGGTTTGGTTGGTGGTAGGGCATTTTAAATGTCCGCCTGCCTAGCTACCACCATCTTATCTAAATTGCCGCCAAGCAGCAATGTTAATAGCATTGTTGTGTTTCGGTTGTCAGAGATAAGATAGCCAGTCCCCCAAATCTGTTGGGGTTTCCGGGTCAGTACGCTTCCACCTACGACCTCATCTTCACTTAACATCAGGTGTGATTGAGGTCAAGTACAAACCCGTCGTGCATAAAAAAAAACCACGGCTATCGGTCATTTGTACATCGAGAAACAGGTAGGGTGCACTTTCGACTTTATTATGGCGTCTTTAATATCGACAAAGATCTCCAGAAAAACTTACCAAAATAACATGATGTTAGGGTAGATAGATAATATAGTAAGTAAATTATAATAAAACCAAATAGTGCATTTATTATGTCATCCATAAAATTAAAAAATAAATTAATCTAACATTCTAAAAAACTACTAATTACGTTTCATTTTACCGTTCACCTCCTTTCTAGGACTAGAACTGACCAAAGAGTTCATCGCTTCACCAAGAAAGTATATTCCTATGCTCACAGCTAAGCTAACACTGAAGAATGCTATTCTCAGAGGCCAGTTTAGGACATCTAATACGGGATACACCCAAATACCCGTCTTTACATAACAAATAATTAAAACAACTAAGTAGGACAGCGTGAACAATACCGCAATTGACACACCCAGTTTCCTTGACGGATAATTTCTATGAGACATCAATAATTCTAGTATTATAAAAGGTGCTATTAATGTGTGCATCACGTGGTTAGACATGGGAGGGAAGACCTTGGCTACTTCGTCGGGGAATATCAGCTGTTTGTCCACGGCGTAAATGCCCCAAAACGATATGGACACGTACATAGCGATTGGGAACGCCAAACTGAACATAGTGTCTTTCACTATACGTAGTAGCGACGTTTTCCTTGGTGCGTTCGTTCCGAAGATATCGTTCAGGAATGCTACCGCGAAGTAAATTGTTTGCAGCACCTGAAAATGAAAACAAATTTGTTTTAAAATTTTTATAAATAGGGTAGAGCACAGATAAAGGGAAAAAATAAAAATTAGAAACCTCAAGAGACTATCGTCATTCTCATTATGTAGGTTGCTTTAGGTATAGGTATAAAGCTTCTAGTTATAAAGCCTACAATGGTGTTGATTCGGATGTACACGAACTAAACTAAAACAGTTTTGGAGTGGTGCCGTCGCATCGTACTGTTCCAGGGAGAAAGAGACGGTACTACTTTATAACCGGTTTTAGTTCAGTTGGTGTACATCCGAATCGACACCATTCCTGTACTGTTCCATGGAGAAAGAGACAGTACAACTTTAAAACTGGTTTTAGATCAGTTGGTATACATCCGAATCGACTCCATTATTAAATGAAAGTTACCACTGTGAACTTCATTGCGTTGTAGAAGGTGCTAAGATCTGAGTATGTACCAATGAGTTTTTAAATTTAATTTAATTACTTATGTGCATTTATTCGACTGCTCTTAGACGGTGAAGGAAAACATCGTGAGGAAACCTGCACGCCTGAGAAATACAAAGGCCAATATCCCTGCAGTGGGATGTTTACGGGCTGATAATGATTAGTGGACTACCTATTCTCGTGGCTGTTATAAAAGGCGACTAAGGGATTGTGAGCAGAATGTAGCAGTATACTCATAGCTGAGCACCGTTAATCGAATAGTTAACTTTGTTAACCGCTAATCCGTTACTAAAAAGTTAACTTTGTTAAACGTTAAAACGTTACATTTCGGTAGATTTAACATATGATTAAAATTACATTTTGTATATCGTTGCGTCAGTGATCTACTTATAAAACTGTTGGTTTGTGTTCTGAAAGTTACAGTGGCGTGCCCTCCATATAGGCAGAAAGGCAGTGCCTACCCTAGATATTGTAAGCATTCCTCGAAATGCATTGTCAAGACAGCTGATTCATACTGATGTGAACAGAAATGTTCTAAATAGTTGCGAGGAGTAGTAAATTATTATTTTGTAGTTGTATTTTTTCCCATCTAATAGCAAATTATATAATTTTAATAGTAGATTAAGCACCAAGGGGATAAGCCTGTGTCTTATCGTAGTTATTTCTAAGATATTAACCGTCTTATTCATAAAAATTTACAAACACTTTATAAGCCTATTTTAGTTATACCTAGTGTGTTTTGTCTCTGTCGTTCATAAGGAAATGTTGTAATGAAATAAAGTGACAAAACATACTTTAACCGGGTAGTGTTATTCCTCTATGCTTTAACTAATACAGGCTTATAAAGCGTTTGTAATTTTTAACCGACTTCATTTATGAAGAAGTGGGTTAGCTTTTAACACTTATATTTCGCTATAGGACTACTTGGACGATAATAATTTTTGACAACATTGGTGTAGTGGACACTGACCATGCTGTGAAACCAACGGTTGCGGGTTCGACTTCTAGTGACATCGCGTGCTTCATCTTCAGCCACATCGTCACCTTCCATCAAGTGAGATTGTGGTCAAATGCGTATCCAGTTAATCATAAAAAAAAATATTTGTTCATACAAACGTATTAATTATAGAGTTATTAGGATAATAGAGGTGTATTTCCTACTCAATAGCGAATGCCGAGTGTTCGTATGCATCATAATTGTGTTGCTACAACCGGAATGAAATAAATATATCGAGTTTCTACTCAAAACGAAAAACAAAGGTATAGTCTAATTCTGAAGTTTCATAATGTGACCAGGCTAATAAATTCTTGTTGGCATCGCTATTTTAATTTATAATATTAATACTGTCATTTAGAATAAGAATATTTTATTGAATTTCACAAAGGAGTTATACACCGACGACCGATTGGTGTAGTGGATAGTGACCCTATCAGCGAAACCAACGGTTGCGGGTTCGAATCCCGCGAGGGGTAAATATTTGAGTGATGAATACGAACATTTATTCCCGAGTCTTGGATGTTTATATAAATATTTATGTTATTTATATAAAGTTATTTATAAAAGTCAATATTGCCGTCGTTCTAGGTTCAGTACTTCAGAACGACGGCAATATTGACCAGGATGTGAGGAACAGAATAAATGCAGGATGGATGAAATGCCGACAGGTTTCTGAGACTACATGTGACCCACGGATGCCCCTGAAACTTAAGGGGAAAATTTACAAAACCATCATAAGACCTGTCACCATATATGGATCTGAATGTTGGGCAATGAAAGAGACTGATGAAAGTAGAATCCATGTGGCACAGATGAGAATGCTAAGATGGATGTGTGATGTGACTAGAATGGATAAGATCAGGAATGAGTATATCAGAGGAAGTCTAAAAGTGGCGCCAATAACAGAAAAGTTGAGGAGTAATAGATTAGCATGCGGTTGGGCACATTATAAGGAGGGATGAAAGGCACGTAACAAGACGAGTGTTAAGTATGAATGTGGAGGGATACAGAGGTAAGGAAGACCAAAGAAGGTGTGGGTAGACTGCGTGAGGAATGATATGTGTGTAAAAGGGGTGACTAGAGATGACGGCGGATAGAGGAAAGTGGAAGAGGATGACATGTTGTGTGGGATAAGTGCAGGAAAATGATGATGTTATTTACATAAACATCCAATTTACCCGTTATTTGTATCCATAGCACAAGCTTTGCATAGTTTGGGACTAGATGATTGGTGTAAGTGTCCGAAATATATATTTTTTATTTTATACATAACTCAATATAATGCTATTACAATCCTAGAGCTAACAGTAAACAAAATGAAAGGCATTGTCTGTGGATCCTGCACTCGGCAGAGCCTATGTGACTCAGGAGCCATTATACATATTATATAAAGTTGTTCGAGTAATTTATGTCGAGCTTCTACGACATCTATGGTAAAGTCGTAAGTATTCGTATAGGTGAGACGGCTGAATATGGACTATCATCATTATCATGGGGATTTACACGTCCCACTGTTGGGGCACAGCCTCCTCTCACAGGGAGGGGGTATGGGCCATAATCCACCACGCGGCTCCAATTAATGGATTGTCAGACTAGGGTCCACATGACTTTTTTTGAAAACGACCGGGACCGACCATTTTCTTGCTCTCTGAAGCAAGGAAACACTCGTATTAAAATGCTACTAATGGTCACCCATCCAAGGAGTGACAGAGCCCGATATTTGACGACTGATTGGTTAAGTGGATAGTGACTGTCAGCGAAACCAACGGTTGCGGGTTCGAATCTCGCGAGGGTTAAATGTTTGTGATGAATACAAACATTTATTTCCGAGATAAGGATGTTTACATAAATATGTGTTTTTATGCGTTATTATCTAGTCCATAGTATAAGCTTTGCTTAGTTTAGAAGTAGATGTTTGGTGTAATTGTCTGAAATATTTATTATTATTATTGCTTAACTTCTCTAATATGTAAAATAAAAACAAATAGCGATGCGACTGCGCCACGAGTGCTTGAATTATTTTTTCGCTCGAAACTATAAACTAATTTCGAACCTATTTTCGCTCATCACCTACATCAAAATGCTATAGAATAGTATAAACGTTCACTGCACTGCGTGGCATTATGCCTTTCCCTCGACCGCGAAAATTATCTATTCGAACAAAGTAGGTAGGTACTATTAGGAAATTATTTCCTACATGATTAAAACTATCGAGGAAGAATCCATTCGATCGCAACTCTATAGGTATTACCATCTATTACTGTCATAGTAGTAGGCTCTGAATAGTAGGTATGGTCAAGTGCAAGGTCAATAAACGTAATGACATGTCATTAGTGATGAGTGCCTGCGAGTACCTAAGTATAATAGTGCTGTTGTTAGTTGAATGACTGAAGCGATGATTGAGCATTGAATAAATTCCGCTGAATTTAATTGCAGATAATATCAATAATGAACGTCGATCAATAGATAAAGCTTTAGGCGAATCTCACACGCCACCGCTTACCAGCTGCGGCCGTCGATGGCGTTTGTTATAGCGCGGCTGAGTTCGCACGACGTCAAAGTCAATATCAGAAAATATTTATTTCGTAGGATAAAAATTATCACTTGTAAATGTCACATATTTTATCTTATTATTAAAGTTTTTGACATTATTGCTCATTCACAAAGCTGATACCACAGAGAAGAACGAGCAAGAAACTCAAGGGTTGCTCTTTTAAATGAGTTTGAGTTACAATTATATTGTATAAACTGAATTTCGCCGAGCGATCTACGTCCATGCTTGCTTATCATCCAGATAGTCAGAAATTTTATAATAGCTTTTGGTAAATAATGTCTGTTTTAAGATGATTTTGAATTTATTTAAAGGTAAATTTTGAATGTCCACTGGAACCTTATTATAAAAGCATATACATTGCCCCTTAAATGACTTAGTGAGTTTGTATAAACGGCTGACATGAACAGCAAGTTTATTTTTACATCTGGTATTAACATTATGTATATCACTGTTTTTCTTAAACGATTCTAGATTTTTTCTTACATACATCAAGTTTTCATAAACATATTGCGATGCTAATGTTAATAGTTTCTTGCTCGTTCTTTCCCGGGGCAGTTAGCTTTGTGAATGAGCCGTAAATTTAAATGTAATATTAATAGTGATAGATAATATGTGTATATATACAAAAATCTACTCCATTCCAAAAATTAGCAGGCCGGCCCCGTAATCGTGGCTAAGCATTAAAGCATAGTAAACAATAACAGGTAATTCATCTGCCATTTTTTTCCGTCTAAGGTGTTTTATATGAGATTTTTGTATTTATTTAAGTATACCGGATGAGTTTTTTTTAAGGTAAGGGAAAAAATAGGGTATATTAGGTTAGTGAAATAGAGGTTATGGGCATAGGTAGTTAATTTATTTTTTTCAAAAACGCACGCGCCGGACTTATATTGATATGCGACTGGTGGTATTCGTATATCATGCTAAATTTATTTTCTTTATTTTATTTAATGATGTAATAATGCGGAATAGGCTACAAACGCGATCGTCAAATGACACAATTTACGCTTTATTCGATGATATTTAAAAAAAAAAATTAGACTAACTATGCCAATACCTTCTACTTCACTTACCTAATATGCCGTATTTTTTCCCTTACGGTAAAAAAATTCACCGGTATAAATAATTTCTTAAAGAAATAGGAAAATAACATTCAATACTCACGAGACACCACAGAGTTAAGAACAATATGCGATTTTTGAATGGCAAATTGTGCACGGTTATCTCCTTACGAAACGGGAAGTCCACATATTTCTGGTCATACCATAGTGTGTATGAGTTTATCACAAACACCGATAGATGAAATATTGCCATAGACATGTTTGTTGCGCTGGTCATAGCAAATTAATAAAAAAAAGGAAACTGCTGTCCCTGCTCAACAGCGAAGAATGACTGACGAGATACCAATTATGAGTGGTTAGTTACATAGAGTCAAGAATGTAATAGATAGCGCAAGATATTTATCTGTGATATATAATTACGAATCACAGCTTTGTAGATAGAACATCGGCTGTGTGCTATAGGATTATGTTGATTTGGTTACATATTAGTGGGATAATTTGTTTTCGTTACTGAAATTTTAATTATCAAAGTGACGTTTTGTTTTGAATGACTGGTCGGTGTAGATGATCGTCCAGATTAATAAATCTCGTATCATTTCAGAACTATGAACCTTGATTCATCACCTTACGTAAATGGAAACATTTAAGTATATGAACTTATCATATCTTCAGCTTTCAAGTTTACGACATATTTAATAAGGTAGGAAGTGTCGGCAAATCGAATGATTGGATCTGTTTGTTGGGGAAAGCGGAGTACCGGGCGTAGTGGTGCCGCTCTATGGGGCTCATTACGGTAAACTTATGTACAATAGTCCAATATGGTACCTACCCTTGAACTTGTGTACCTAATCTACTCAATATTAAGATGGCAAATATTTGGAAAAGATAAATTAGAAGAAGAGCAACTACAATATGTACAATTTGAGGGCATTGTGAAGTGCTGAATGACTGGAAGATGCAGTGGCCAGACTGAATAGGGCTCACAGGGTTCCGCAAAGGGTACTAGATGCAAATGTCCCTCTAGTGGACCGATCATCCATCTGACACCCGCAGACGAGAGTTCAGATGACCTTCAATAGTCCTACCCTTGTATAAATTGATGTACGTACGACAACGAAAAATAAACACTAATACCTAAGCATTCTTTTGTATTAATTGATATCATTGCAGCCAAGTATAAATGAAAACGACTCAATGATTGTAACTTGAGAACCAGTGACTCAAATTTCACACTACCTATTTGCCTTTTCATTGCAAGATGATTTTTTTTTAATATATCTTTGCACATACACACAGCGCCATCTAGTTCCTCACTAAGCAACTAGGCTTGTATTATAGATACCAGATGGTTGATAAACTACACAAATACTTTTTTTTGTTGTAAATAAATACACATATAAATGAAAACATCCATAACTCTGGAACACATGTCGGTATTCATCATACAAACATATGCCCCTAGCGGGATTCGAACCCGCGACCTTCTGGTATAGCAGTAGAATTTCTAACCACTACACTAAACAGGTCGTCCATGATTGTAACTTGAGAACCAGTGACTCAAATTTCACACTATTTGTCTTTTTACTGTAAGATGGTTAGAATACTACTTTGAAAAGTATACCTAGGTACATAGATTAATTTGAATTAAATTGCTTTGACATTTTATACAAGAATAATGTAAATAATAACGACTTTTAGAATCTATTTTAACGCGCTTTCTATAGCATATTAACTCTAGGGTCAATAATATAACCGGTTATGAGTTATGCTTTATTCATCTTACCAACATGACATACAAAAAAAATATATTATCTAACTGATAGTGCGTTGTGTTGACTATTGTTTTTAACTTTCTCTATCATTGAAATGGTTATAAAATATATCATCTACATATCAGTCACAGAATATGCCGAACATAGGCCTACCCATAGATATCCAAAGCTGGTGGGAGTGTGCTCCAATTACCGGTGCGTCCGGTTACCGGTCTCCACTCAAAAACTTTAATGCAACTAAAAGAATAGGCAACCTCGTGTTCCCTACGCGCTAGATATATGTCATTCATTACATCAATTATGACGTGCAAGGTAAACCAAACCATGCGTAATGTTGTCAGAACGTGAAATTTTGTTAACAATGGCTTGTTTTGTCTTGAAAGAAATAATTAGTGAAAAAGCGTTAACGTTTTAGGAAACAAGGGATATATTTATTTAGCTACAGGCGACTGTATATATTGACCTTCGATCACCTGCAGCCAAAAGTCTACAATAAATAAATAAATAATAAATAAATATCCTTAGACATATACACAGCGCCATCTAGTTCCACAGTAAGCAACTATAGGCTTGTATATACTACATAAGTACATTTTTTGTTTGTAAATAAATACTTATTATAAATGAAAACATCCATAACTCGGGTACATATGTCCGTATACATCACACAAACATATGCCTCTATAACTATACTAAAATTATGTCTAACGCAAATCGATGCTAGAATTACAATGATGATAAAATGATACGGGTCGGTCGGGCATCGGGTGGCGCCAGGCGGCCACGTTCCGCTGACTCCGCAAGTAGGCTCGTGTGCATTGTGTACTGGGTGGGTGCATTGCCAGCTCTTTACCTAATGCTAGGTATTATAACACGGGAATAAATGTTCGTATTCATCACACAAACATTTACCCCTCGCGAGAATCGAACCCGCAACCGATGGTTTCGCAGAGAGAATCACTATCCACTACACCAATCGGTCGTTATGTAAACCGAAATGTGGATTGTCGCCGTCAGACCACATTTTGTAGCCCGACCACCGCCTGGCCGGAGCGGCCACAATTTGCAGCGCTCAGTGACACTAGTTATATCAATTATGTGTAACATAGCTTTGTGACACTAGATCCCAATTAAAAATACATTATTGTTGATAATAGCACTATATTTATGTAGATATTGTTTTGCCATTGTTAGAAGCAGTTCAGTATTATTTATTACCTACTAGAGATAATTGTGAGGTTTTCCTTGAAATATGTCCGAGTCATATAAGAGATGTCAGAGTATCAGGAAAAGTGCTTTGGATTCTTGAACTACATGTAGTGTGAATTAGTACACCGCGTTAAATCTATAATTTATAGATACCAAATAAAAAAAATTGGATAAGTTCAGTGAGTTGCATGACGAGGGTAACAATCCACAAAATAAGTTTTCTCAAGAGATCATAAAGTGTTTCGATATTTTTTTATTTGGTTACAACAAAATTACATTATTAGTTACAATATTATAATTAATAGTAATGTATCGCCTTTTTGTACAATAAAGCGTTTACAAACAAAGAATAATTTTATAAAACTTAATATTCTAAATAAATATCCTTAGACATACACACAACGCCATCTAGTTCCACAGTAAGCAACTATAGGCTTGTGTTGTGGATACCAGATGGTTGATATACTACATAAATACATTTTTTTTTTGTAAATAAATACTTATTATAAATATAAACATCCATAACTCGGGTACGCATTTCCGTATCATCACAAATATAAATCTCTTCAACTCCCTTCCGTGAGTCATAGTACCCAGTACGCTAACGCCATTGCCCTGCTGAATGCATGAAATTAGCTGAGCAAGGTAGGCTCCAGCTCCAGCTCTCAGACCTCCGGAGGCATGAACCAGTCTAATGGATAAATCAATCAATCAAGTATACTTTATTGCACAAGAAATACGGATTACATCTACATAAATCTTTTACAACAATTACTAAATTCAATAATAAACAGGAAGCGCTATCGAAAAATATTCATGATTCGCTGAGAATATTTTATTTATATTATCGAGGGCTGTAAAGGATTGTCTGTTTCAGACTGTACAAGTTTTGGGAAACTCGTAATGTGGTTGAAGGGTCCAATTTAGTCAGGAAAACCTGATCATTTTCGATTAGGGAAGTTGAGCAATGGTTGGAGTAATTCTCCTTTTTTTTATGCGCAACGGGTTAGCACTTGACCTCAATCACATCTGATGCTAAGTGAAGGTGAAGCTGAAGGTGGAAGCGTACTGACCCGGAAACCCCATGTTATTCAGGGTACTTCCTAATTCCTATTCTTTGACAACGGGAACACAATAATGTTATCAACATTGCTGTTTTGGCGGCTGACCTAGATGATTTGGTAGCCTAGACCTAGCCAGGCGGACATATAAAATGCCCTACAAACAACCAAATCACGTGGGGTACAAACCAGCAACCCCCGATTCGTAAAACCACGTGACCACGATACTAGTGTTTCCGTGTTTTGGAGATTTTCGCCTCTACAATCCATCCACTGTAATCAATCAATACATTCATTTGAATTACAATATTTTGATGGCTTTTCGATTAATTATTAACAGCCTTACACGTGCACACTGTTGGGGTACAGCCTCCTTTCACTGGGAGAAGGTATGGGCCTTAATCCACCACGTCGGCCTAATGCGGATTGGTTGTTTTGTGTTTGATTAGTGGTCACCTGACAGTCAGTCCGGGATCGACTTTTTAACGTGCCTTCCGTCCCCTTTTTCCATTAAATTGCAACCACGAACAAGACTATTTTCATTTCTCTGATTACACTCCCATTTGTGGAGATAGGAAATATTATTTTTCCTTTTTTAAATCCCTTTTTCTGCTTTCTTAAATAAATTTGGGACCCAAGGTAGCGAAAAGTCTTTTGTCAGGAACCACCCACTTTCAGTATGCGACTTTCAGCTGTACCGCTGTTGATCCTGGCTATACAGGAGTTGCAGTGGTAAGATGTGGAGGAGGTAAATTTCAAGGAGTGACTGCGCAATATAATGCTTAACTTCGCTAGTTGAAAATGAATAGCGAATGCGACTGCACCACGAATTTTTCGTTTTCAACCTTTAAGTTTAAAAGTCGAACACATGTCTGTATTCATCATACAAACATATGCCCCTAGCGGGGTTCGAACCGGCGACCTTTTGGTATAGCAGTCAGAATTTTTAACCACTACACCAAACAGGTCGTCATTTATACCGTTAATAAAAATTAAATCAATATTATACTATTACTTTTCACACTTCCTTACCCATAATCTAATCTATGCCGTACATAGGTACCTACTAATCTGTATCTAGTACTTTGACCAAACTGCCAATTAATTAGTGAGATAATGCAGCAATTATATATCAATTTATAGCCGATATATGTACACAGATTGTTAAACGTATCCTATTTACATAATATAGACATAGACACTTCTTATTCAGTGCCACAATATATTAGGTCTTTACCTATGAAATTGGAGTTTTTTTTCTTTGTTAATCATATGTACCAATTCCTGCGATTTTCAAAGCTAGGTATATCCAAATTTGTTTTTTATTTGGAAAATTGAATATTATTACAAGGTTTCACATGAAATATTTTTTAATTTCTGGGCTAAATCACATAATAAAAAAAATTTGAACAGAGCTGTTTTCATGTGCTTCCCATAATCATTTCTTAGATTCGCTGAAACTTTTATAAAGCGGTTACTTTTAAAAATTAACGCTGCCTATACTTAACTTAATGTTATCCGATAATACACACAAAGTTTAACTAAATTTGGATTTGCCGTTCCCATGTGAATGTTTGTATGGAGAAAACAGTCTTAATGAAATTCTTCATACAACACGCCAATTTCATAGCTAAGGACACAATATAATGTAGCAGTGAAAGGGCTTGCTGGCTCAGTGAAAGTTGCAAACGCTGTATGCGCTTACAACACTGATAATTCTGCCTAGGGAGTCGAGTTTTTTTTTTAATTTTGAACCATGGCAAAGGCATCTCACAACACCTAAGAACGTCTTTTGTTTCATCATATCAACCACGGGAATTTCATTGCTCAACATAGACTTTATAGACCTCCAGAGCATCCGGTTGGAAGCGACCAGCATCCATCGATTTCGCGCAATTAGGTTGTCGTAGGTTAGTGCGTGGTGTCCACTCAAGAACATTCAACACTCAAGACAAGAACATATCAGATTATTTAGATGATAAACATTCATGGACATGAACAGCCCATTCGCATAACCAGGCTATTTCACAATTAATAATGAAATATTATAATATAAAATAATAATTAATAATTTTGTAACATAAAAACCTTTTTTTTAAAAAAAGAGCCACCTCTCGAGTTTCTTGCTTGTTCTTCTCAGGAGAAAATTGGCTTTTGAAGAAGCAGTAGCTTAAAAAATGTAAAATCTGACTATTTTAAGTGTACCCTGTGTACCTACAAAATAAAGCATTTTTTAATTTTTGATTTTGATTTTGATTGATCTCCTTCCATCTGGCGCTTGACACTGGTACATAGGAGCAACTCCTCCCCCGGTCCCAAATACATAGTACCAGTGTTCTCCTCGAATTCAAGTCGGCCGTGTCTCCCGTGCCATGCGTGTGCGTAGCCCTTAAAGCTGGCGAAGTTCGCCTCCAAACCTATGAAATCGCCGTGGCAAATTGGGCCGTATGTATTTTCCCAGATATCTGCCAACAATCTTCGAAAGTTGTTCTCATATAGGGGGCATACCCATAGGATGTACCTACTGTGTAACCATAGTATGTGTAAAATTTGCTCTTCCCTCTTTTGCAGTCAGTAGACTAATTTAGGAGCGGCTGGTTCGCGACTGTCTCGATGACTAATTAGATGATACCAAGGCTTGCTTACCTGCAATTCCTCGGGCTGAAGTTCCGTAAGCTGTCTTTGATGCTTTGTTAGCGCTAATTGGCGACCTCTTTGGTGTAGTGGTTAGCAACTATACCAAAAGATTGCGGGTTCGAAACCCGCGGACATATGTACACGAGTTATGGATGTTTTCATTTATAATAACTATTTATTTACAACAAAAAAAGGTGTTTATGTAGTACATCAACCATCTGGTATCCACAACACAAGTCTATAGTTGCTTACTGTGGAACTAGATGGCGCTGTGTGTATGTCTAAGGATATTTATTTATTATTTATTAATTAGTGCATGTCGGGAGAGCGCTCTAAGAGCGACCGACGTGGATGAGTGAAATTTCCAATCTGTCCATTTGGCAGGCACAGAGCTTACTCTATGGTTGATAACCCGTGGGATTGCTCAATAGCCAAACCATATCCTGAGATAGTTACGAGGCTTGTCGACTAAGTAAATAAATTGTTTTTGTCAATTGTGGCCAAACCATAGTCGATTCCTGATATCAAATTAGTCCACTATTGGACATAAATCTCCGATAAGGCGAACAGACGGAACATAATTTATCTTATTTTTTTAAGTACCTCCTACATTATCAATGCACGTTAGATAACTGGTTCCGGCAGACTGTCTGCAGCGAGATATGCCCCCTCACTGCACGACGATAAAGAGAACTCAGACAGCTCCGGGTCAAACGGGACCCGGGTGTGGAGGTCACAGACAGATAACGGTCTCTGTACAATTTCGCACTGATAACTTAAAAAATGGTTAGTTATCTAAAAATTTTGATATCTTAACTTGTCTGTGTACTGGTTATAGATAATTACTTTGTAAAGTTTACTCCTCGGTATTTTGTGACTGAAATGTTGATAATTTGTTACGTCTAATTACAAGACAGATTTAATAACTATATACATAGATACATTTTTGAAGTTCATGAAAAGAGCTGTGTTCAAGTTTTTTTTTATTATGTGATTTAGCTCAGACATTAAAGAATATTTCATGTGAAACCTTGAAAATTTATTCTATTTTCCAAATAAAAAACAAATTTGGAAAATGCTATAGAATCGTTAGGAGTTGGTATGATTAACGAAGAAAAAATCTCCAATTTCATAGGTAAATACCTATATGGCAGTCTCATTGGCCAGGGATCGAGCATGAAATAACTTGAGCAGAGTTTAACTTATTTAAAATAAACATTTTTGACATCAATATTTTGCCATGAATTGAACAAGTGGGATTTTGAGTGAATAGTTTTTGTTTTGAAACTTTTTTTTTTTATATGAGAGGGCGGCAAACGAGCATGCGGGTCACCTAATGGAAAGCAATCACCGCCGCCCATGGACACCCGCAACACCAAAAGGGTCACGGATGCATTGCCGGCCTTTGAGGAAGGTGTAGGCTCGTTTCTTGAAGGTTCCAATGTCGTACTCGTTCGGGAATACCGCTGCCGGAAGTCCGTTCCACAGGGTGGTTGTACGTGGTAAGAAGTTTCTTGAGAAACGTACAGTGGTAGACTTCCACTCATCCAGGTGATGTGGATGGAAATTTAGTTTTCGGCGAGAAGTGTATCGGTTAAATTGAGCAGCGGGTATTAGCTCGAACAGTTCTTCAGAACACTAGCGATCCGACTTCATTCATTCACATTTTTTTATATACTTGAAATAAAAAATTACGACATAAACATAAAAAATAACTGGTTAAATGATACTAGTTTCTGTAAAAATAATTTTACAGAAGCTGGTGTCGATTCGGTTGTACGCAAACTAAACTAAAACCAATTTTAAAGTAGGTCTGTCTTTTTCTCTCTGGAACAATATAACGTGACAGCACCAGTTTTAGTTAGTTTTAGTTTAGTTCGTGTGCAACCGAATCGACACCACTGTAAAATTATTTTTTACTTTGTGGCTGAAGCAAACAAAGAAAATGCCGTATCCCCTTTTTTCACCTCAATGGTTACATGAGAATTTGTTATAGTCGATTCTGTAGTTGCAGGACAAAATTTCATAGCATATTAATGAAATAATTACTTTGAAATATAATTTTGTTTTCATAGACCAAATACTTTTATTAAAACATCTAGGATACCTATGAATACGAAGTCCAGTAGCGAATAGTTCGCCGGTTTTTCACGAGATGTCGCTGTATGATTTTAAACCGCGCTGTAAACTCGTTCCCTGGAGACGTATAAGGTCCAGTGGCGAGAAGTGGAATTATTGGCGAGGACATAATGCAAGCGTCAATTTTTGGAATTCTTAAGGTTTTTTAAGAAAACTAGGCCCCACTTTCATACAGCGACATCTAGTGTAAAATCGGCGAACTATTCGCTACTGGACTTCGGCGAAGTCCAGTAGCGAATAGTTCGCCGGTTTTTCACTAGATGTCGCTGTATGATTTTAAACCGCGCTGTAAACTCGTTCCCTGTGAGATTTTTAAGGTCCAGTGGCGAGGAGTGGAATTATTGGCGAGGATATCATGGAAATGTCAATTCTTGGAATTCTTAAGTTTTTTCAGAAAACTAGGCCCCACTTTCATTGTCTCTTCGGGGACAGTGAAAGTGGGGGCTTATTTTCTAAAAACAAGCACTGATAATTTGTTCGCTCAAGTTAGAAAACTTTTTAATCGCCTCCGTGGCTCAATGTAAACAACATTGGGTTCACGATAGGGAGGTCGCGGGTTCGATCCCCAGCGAGGTACATGTTTAAGTACTCGGTTTGGTTGGTGGTAGGGCATTTTAAAAGTCCGCCTGGCTAGCTACCACAGTCTTATCTAAATCTGCCGCCAAGCACCAATATTAATAGCATTGTTGTGTTCCGGTTGTCAGAGATAAGATAGCCAGTCTCCCAAATGTGTTGGGGTTTCCGGGTCACTACGATTCCACCTTCGACCTCATCTTCACTTAACATCAGGTGTGATTGAGGTCAAGTAACAACCGATTGTGCATAAAAAAAAATGGCACATATATTTTGCCCCGTCAATATCTTTTATTTCCTCCAACAGGCACTTCATAACTGTCAGGAACCATTATTTGGGATTGAGCTGGGTCCTGTTACATTTAAAATGCCCTACCACCAACCAAACCGAGTACTTAAACATGTACCCCGCTGGGGATAGAACCCGCGACCTCCGATTTATACACCCAATGTTGTTTACATTGAGCCGTTGAGGTGTTTTCAATTGAAGGCAGTTGTTAAGCCAATTCAATGGCCTACATACTAAAGAACACATCAGGCGGCTGATAGTTTGACACAAACTTCCGGACGAGGACGTCCACACTCAACACCGTCAAACACACAACACTCGTCGTTTTTCGTTGGGGGTTAAAAACCACTAATGGTCACCCAACCCACTGTCCGTGTTAGACATTGTTAACTTCGACAATCTAAAACGAATAGCGTATGCGAATGCGCCACGAGTGCTTGATAAGTATTAAATAATAATCCAGCAACATAAACGACTACAAAGATGTTTTGTATTACAGCTTGATATGATCACGGTCAATATACGAGTTTATCTCATACCCGCAGTTTCCCACACGGTATCCTAAGCCGAGTGCATCGTAGCTCAGCACGGCACCCAGCGGTGGCCATGAGTTTATTGGTTATCAGAATTTTTTTTTTATCCACAACGGGTTAGCACTTGACCTCAATCAGACCTGATGATAAGTGAAGATGGGGCCGAAGGTGGTAGCGTACTGACTCGGAAACCCCATCTTATTTGGAGAACTGGCTATCGTATCTTGACAACCGGAACACAACAATGCTATTAACAGTGCTGTTTGGCGGCAGATTTAGATAAGATGGTGGTAGCTAACCAGGCGGACATTTAATATGCCCTACCACCAACCAAACCGAGTACTAAATATGTACCCCGCTGGGGATCGAACCCGCGACCTCCGAAACGTAAACCCAATGTTGTTTACATTGAGCCATGGAGGCGGTTAAGAGCATTTCGACAGCCGCGTGTTTCTGACTACGCGATTCCTTTTCAGGTTACCACGAAAGAAATCTATGAAATTTGCTAAAGATATACATGATGATTAATAATAATTATCGAATTAAACGTGAGAAAATATAAAGGGTGTGTGGTTAATTACTGTGATCTTGGTATCAATGGCAGCAATTGAACAGCCCGGCAATCCGTCATACATAACCATATCCACCCGAAGGTAGTGTCTTACTCATGTGAGTAAAGAAATTTATTTCTCATAAGAATAATTACAATTCACTTACATGAGAAAATTTACATAAAATATATGTTAATTACTATTACAAGCGTATTATAAACAATTTAGTTTGTGCGTAAGCCCACAGCCCACAGAACGCGCGCTCACATCTCGATCAAGTCCCCTATTTGGCACACCTTTCGCGACAGCTATGTGGAACTTGTGTGCATTACTTCAGACAGCTGCCAGGTGCCTTCCAGTTACTCGAAAGACTGCTGTTGGGTATCGGACAGTGGCGTAACTAAGGTTTCAAAATAGGGCAAGCCCGACAATATTTATGTGAGACGTTTCAGTTTTACAAGTGCGAATGTATAAATCAAGGATTTCCTATACTGTTTAAATAGGTTATAGCCCTGATCGAGTATTTAGTAAGGCAAGGCTTTTAGGAATTTATGAAAATACCGCCACTGGTATCGGGCTGCCTTTGAGTGGCCCCTCCGGTAAGCACCGCCATCACGCGCTTTTCTGCTTCCATCTTCCTTTCATGAACCTCTTTGCTTTCATGATCAACTGCATGTATTCCTGCACGAGGTCCCAACGGTCCTCACTAGTCACCTTAAAGTGGATCTTGATACTCTTGGTGAGTCATTCCGGCTTTATGAGCAAACTCCTCCTCCTCCTGACACTGAAATAATGTGTGTTCAGGAGTACTTCGTTGCAAAACCAGCACTGGTCACAGGGTGCTTTCTGAATTCTTCACAGGTAAGAACCGACCACCCCGTGACCAGAAAGGGCTTGGGCCAGATAAAAGCCTATGGACCCGAATTTTCTACCAACCCACTTTCATAGATCGGGTATAAGGTTTGGGTCCACCCGCCTTTTCCGCCTTCACAGTCACCCTACAGGAGTAGGGACCAACGTGGAACTAAGAATGTATTAAGTTTTCTGTTAAACTCGACGCGGCATTATGGTTGGTGAACGTCAAGCCGGATCATACGGGATTTGTGAAATGGCTCAGTTTATCCACCACAATACACTAGGTATACTACAAACAGTAACATAACTTTGTTCAAACCTGAAGTGCCATAATAACTCTGAGAAAACTATCAAATGAATTTGTGCAACGCGATAAGACATAGGTACATACTCACGCGACCTTTATCCCAAATGTTGATCAGAGATATCCCATAAAATAGCGTTTGGGTGTTCCAAACATTATACGTTTAATGCTTGAAGCAACACCCACGGTTGTGCAAAATAATTGTTATTTTATTTTTAAGCGATAAAGTTTTTGAATTATGTAGGGATTATTACATAAACAAATTATTCAGTATTGTATGACACTGTTAATAATATTGTAATATAAATATTCTTATGGATCAGAGGTTACAACCAATAAAAGAAGACGAATTGTCAATCAACGGTTTTTATTTTTAACACTTCACAAACGAAAAATAGAATTAATTATGACCTAGACTTAGCCTAGACCTAAGTGCCGAGATACGGAGCCTATGCAACGTCGGAACCCTATCGATAGCGCCGCCGAAGTGCTACTCCCGTCGCTCGGTCCCATCCCAAGCCTCTCGTCAGTGGTAGGATGTGACGCGTGCTCTGAAGTTAGCGCAGCTGACTGGTCAGATGGTCGTGTCGTGTTCCTCACTTCACAGGCATTATGAGACGGACCCGGTAAATGTAAGAAGATAAAATAAAAAAAACAATCCAATTATTGCAAAGGAGCAAAGTCGGAATAGTTAAAGTTGTGACATTAATTGCTTTACCAACGTGCCCAAAGTGAAGACGCGGACATGGTACGATTGTAGCATCTCGTCACTCCTCGCTCCAATTGTATAGCCTGGGGCGACTCACTCTCTCGGGAGATTGATGTAAAAATGGGAATGTGCTTTTAACTGCGTCATATGCCAACTGATCCACAAACCCAGCTCCCGTGACGTCATCGGCTTCATAGCCATATGCAATACTAGTAACTGCTAGCCATTATTATACAAATATTGATTCTTTTTGATTTGAATTAAATGATTTCGGTGAGTGTGTTTGGAATTACTATTGAAAATCATTAGGTATTGGAAATATTAGGTCCTTACCTATGAAATTGGCGTTTTGTATGAAGAATTTCATTAAGACTGTTTTCTCGATACAAACATTTTTGTTTTTTTTTGGGAACGGCAAATCCAAATTTAGCTAAACTTTGTGTGTATTATCGGATAACATTAAGTTAAGTATAGGCAGCGATAATTTTTAAAAGTAACCGCTTTATAAAAGTTTCAGTGAATTTAAGCTGGGGTTTTACAACCTCAACAATTACACAATATTATTCCATTTTATTTCCATCTTCCGACTACCAGGCGTGGGGAGGGGTTCCACCCGTATGTAGTTAATATACCGAACATTCGCACGAAGAAGATCGACTCTTCATTCATAATGCAAACCTCTTCCGGCGTCAGCTTTTCCTGAATCCTACAACCTTGGGATCTTCAAAAGCAGGGTGAATAGGCAACTGGGACCACGTGATTCTCTTCTCCATCAGGTGAGAAACGCGTATCCAGTTAATTATAAAAAAAAACACATTGGTGACATGCAATGACGTAAGTAACGTTCAACTTTGGGATGATAAAGTTTCTTTTTCGTCTCTACAATTATATTAAAATCAAAGATCTGCTTACAATTTGATTTACTGCTTTCTAATGTTTTAGTCATTCCATTTCTTTCTACTTTCAATTCTATTAACAAAAGAAGCGTGTTGACTATTGACTTACTGGAAAAAGATCAAGATATACTTGGCAAAGTTATTCTTGAGGATTGATCATTTGGTTTTGCTCAGGTTCGGGATAAGTAAATATACTTCTTTTTGGTCACGTAACTTTTTATTATTACCTGACAGCTCCAAAAATGAGGGTAATGTTTTTTGGAGTGTATGTATGTATTAGATTTCTGTTACCTCCAGTAGCCTTAAGCCTTTTCAAGTGAAAGGTGGCGTTCGAATCGTGATCTCTATAGTGCCATAGGATACATTTTGTGGTAAAAAATCCAACATGGCGCCTACAAAATGCAAAATATGCTGTCGAATTTTTTGGTTTAAATGAAATACTTAAAAAAAAAACTTAAATAGTTACTGCATAATGTTTCGCCGTTTACAAATGAAATAGATTATTCTTATGTAAACAGTATCTAGAACTAGGGTATAACTGGGGTTGCTTACCGTTCCGCTAATTATGAGGGACATCCCGTTTCTGGGATCCTAGTAGACCACGTCCCGCTCAGCGTCCATGCGGAACGCTTAATGTCCCGTTTTTCGATAATGGCTAATAAAGGCACAGAAACTACAAAAAAAACTCATTTAAAAAATATTTCCTATGATTTTTGAAAATTATTTGATCCAAAGTCGGGTTTTATTGCGCAAGTAAAATATTGTTCTTTACGTTATTTACCACTGAAATTGGCTTTTATTTGATATTATATTATCGTGAACTTTTCAGGATGTTATCTACTTATGTTCTTATCCAGGAGTGTGATTTATAAACTTTCAACAACTCCCAATCGGGAAGCAATTCCACGTGCTATTTTGTTTTCTACTGGTGGTAAAAATTCTCAGGAAAATAGACATAATTACTAACTAATATTAGTGTAGCTAAACCAGTTAAAATAAATTGTTATAGCATAATATTAAAACATATTGATACACTGATACGAGACGAAGTAATGTGTGTTAATTTTGCATTATTTGTTCAGTTCTGATGACAATAATCGTGTGTATTTCAGTATATTTCGTAAAGTGAACCGGGTAAGTTGTTTTAAACAAACTTCAAGCATTTATTTCAACGAAAGATACATGATATAATTTGTTGAAAGTCAATTTAAATCTATTGGAAATAATAAAAGATCTTATTGCATTTATCTGGAGTTAGTATGTCCGAGCTACTACCGCTTCGGAAAGAGAAATCATCTGTGGTGGATGAAACGGCGCAAGAAAACCATTGTTGTCCTTAAACTATTAATGTATGAAACATCCAAACACTAATGTATGGGATGTCTCTGACCACCCCATGTGGGAAAAAGGTCGTGACGTTATTTATGTATGTCTTATAGGTATGTCAAAAGATAAAAATATCAATTTCTTTAACTCAACTCCAATATAGTAAAAGCACTTATCAGCTAGGAAATATTACATTTTAAGACTTAAATCACGTATAGTGTAACTTGAGAATATTTCATAAAACCCAAAAATTGCATGTTTAGGAAAATTTTGTTTATTTAAAAAACATACCTACTTTAAAAAATGTACTCTTTTAGTAGTTTGTTTTTCTTTAATACTACTAAACCTACTTTAATTTTAATTTTGTATTTGCAAGAAAGAATTTTGATGTTGACTTAATACTAAAATTATTTCCCCTGTGACGTCTAAAAATGTTCTTTTATACAGTAGGTTTCTTTCTTTCATTACTTAAATTTTAACCCTGTATTTGCAAAAAAATAAATTTAGATGTTGACTTTACTTAATATAAAAATACTCGACGTGTGTAATATGAATTGGGCAAATAAGTAAAAGACGTAATTTCCCCCGGGTTCGCCGTGACCCCACGTCCCGCTCTCATTTTTATGGCATTCGGAAATTATGAGCGTATTAGATATATACGATTCTAACTGTATTTAATACCCCAATGTGGATGAACTAGAACATTTAAAATTTATTGGTTGTGAACTGGCTATTTATTTTTTCTAAGCCCGACTAGACTAAGAAAGAAAAATAGACATACCGTCAACAAAACTACAATGAAGCCATTTTTCTTTTTTTATATGCACAACGGGTTAGCGCTGACCTCACATCTGATGTTAAGTGAAGTTGAGGTCGAAGTTGGAAACGCCCATCCGGAACACTCCAACTTGTTTGGGGAACGGGCTATAATAAGATAGCCAGTACGCGATGACCGCCTCCGTGGCTCAATGTAAACAACATTGGGTTTACGATTCGGAGGTCGCGGGTTCGATCCCCAGCGGAGTACATGTTTAAGTACTCGGTTTGGTTGGTGGTAGGACATTTTAAATGTCCGCCTGGCTAGCTACCACCATCTTATATAAATCTGCCGCCAAGCAGCAATGTTAATAGCATTGTTGTGTTCCGGTAGTCAGAGATGAGATAGCCAGTCCCCCAAATGTGTTGGGGTTTCCAGGTCAGTACGCTTCCACCTTCGACCTCATCTTCACTTAACATCAGGTGTGATTGAGGTCAAGTACGAACTCGTCGTGCATAAAAAAAATCGTTGTTCTGGATTCCAATTTTCGCGCACTCGACTTTTCAGTCGAGAGACATTGGATGTCTATCTTTTTCACACAATTTTATATCCGAGTGCAAAAGTGACATACCTATTGATATATATCGACAGTGAAAAGTACGCCAGAACCGGGGTCCAGATCATAGATACATCAAGTGCGTCGTACATGTTAAAATCTTTGTGACGCGTATGGTCGCCTCTTGCGTCGCTATGGAAAGAACTTCTCAGTGGGTTAATTAAACCCTTGACTTCAATCACACCTAATATTAAGCGAAGATGAGGCCGAAGGTGGAAGTGTACTGACCCGGAAACCCCATCTTATTTGGGGAACTGGCTATCTTATCTCTGACAACCGGAACACAACAATGCTATTAACATTGCTGCTGCTTGGCGGGAGATTTAGATAAGATGGAGGTAGCTAACCAGGCGGACATTTAAAATGCCCTACCACCAACCAAACAGAGTACTTAAACATGTACCCCGCTGGGGATCGAACCCGCGACCTCCGAATCGTAAACCCAATGTTGTTTACATGGAGCCACGGAGGCGGTTAGAAGAAACTTATCATTAAGCACTAATGACCAGTATATACAGAGCTCAGATAAACAAATAATAAACCCTAATGCGCAACTTGGCGACCATAAGAGTCGGGATCCATTAAAAATTTTGACCTGGGCCCTGTTTCACAAACATGACAATTCTGAATACCTACATTACTGAGAATATTTGGCGATATGTAACTATTTACTATACATGTTTAAACATTACCAGCAATGTACGTCGAATTATCTGGTAAATTACAATTATCACTTTTATGTATCAGGACCCAGCTCAAATCTCCCAAATAATGGCTTTTTTTATAACAATAACCGGAACCCAACAATGCTATTAACATTGCCGTTTGGAGGTAGACTTAGATAAGATGGTGGTAGCTAGCCAGGCGGACATTTAACATGCCTTCTCATTATTAGTTTGTTGTTTTAGTGCCTCTACTTGTTCATTTTATAATTCGTTAAAGGCTATTATTGCAATCATCAAGAGCAGCCTACCATTCATACATATTTATACTCACTTTGTCTTTGGCAAAGAATACCAAATTACGGGATATTCTCATGAATATTCACGAAATAAGTTTGATAGGTACCTACCTGTCTGTGCGTTGGAACCTCATAGCCATATATTTTGTCCCGTGAATAACTTAGTGACTTTTGTAAGCGACTGCTATGAACAGAAAGTATTTTTATATCTTGTATTTACATTATGAATTTCACTATTTTTTCTAAAGTGATGTTTCTTACGTACTTTTTGTTAACATATTGCGATGTCAATGTTAATATATTGATTAGAAAGAAATAAACACAAATAATTAGTAACGGAGATATCTACGCGTTTGGTCGATATCTCAGGCGGCAAGAGGGCTGGCAGCTACCTCTCTAAACGCATTAGTATTGCAATAGGTAATGCTGCCAGCCTCCTTAAGAGCACCGTACCCCCATGGCACTGACTTAGATGATTTTTTTTATTTATAGGTAGTTTAGTCTTGTAAATAAATAAAATATTTAATAAATAAATATTTCGGACACTTACACCAATCATCTAGTCCCAAACTAAGCAAAGCTTGTACTATGGATACTGTATAACGGATAAACATACATAAATATTTTATATAAACATCCAAGACTCGGGAATAAATGTTCGTATTCATCATACAAACATTTACCTCTCGCGGGATTCGAACCCGCAACCGTTGGTTTCGCTGATAGGTTCACTATCCATTACACCAATCGGTTGTCAATTCAGTAATGGTATCGATACGGATGTACACCAACTAAACTAAAACTAGTTTAAAGTAGTACTGCCTCTTTCTCTCTGGAACAGTACGATGCAACGGCACCACTCCAAAACTGGTTTTAGTTTAGTTTAGTTGGTGTACATCCGAATCGATACCATTATTTGTTTAGATTAGATGCCTGTATTTATACCGTTTATATTATATTACATAAATTTCTCATATTGTGTGTGTATTAAATATGAAAATAAATAAATAAACTTCAAACTTCAAGCATTTATTTCAACGTAAGATACATGATATCATTTGTTGAATGTCAATTTAAATCTATTGGAAATAAAAATAGGGCTAAGCATTTTTCGGTCAGTCAGTATGTCCAAGCTACCACCGCTTCGGAAAGGGAAATCATCTGTGGGAAAAGAAGCGGCGCAAGAAACCCACAGGATCATTTTCTTTTCTTTTCTTTTTTTTATAAGATTTTAATAAGATATAAAAATATATTGATTTTCTTCAAAATAATGTCATGCAATTCAAACGTACAACGATTTACTATTTACAACTTTAACTTCCTAACCCTTCTTAATAATTTCAATATTGTTCTATTTTTCGTATGTTCTTGAATGTTTCAAAAACCTGGCCATGGTGAAAAACATTCCCTTTTATTTAAAGCTCTCAATTTTTTCCCATTTCTTTATAAGAGGAACGCTTACGCATTTCTTTGCCGGCTTTCAGCGGAGCCGGTCATTAAGTTGAGTTAATGAGACTAGCCCTCAGCCCGTATTTATTAAGACTACCTCATTCCCGCAAAGTCACTTGGGAAAATTATTTTGCTATTAGGTACGTATATACCCCTTAAATCTACTCCCTTTGAATCATGTTTTTAAAAAGTGTCGTGAGTCATCAGAAAATCTGGCTGCGTTCGTTATCTGATATACAGGGTGTAAGAAGACAGCTTCCGAAATTTTAGCCCATCAGTATGAATAAATTTTACTATAGAATCAGATCTAAAATCTGCAAAAAAAGTTTTAACAAAAAAGTTCATACGAAACGGTTAAAACGTTTTTCCAGATTTTAGATCTGATCCTATAGTAAAATTTATTCATACTGATGGGCGAAATTTTCGGAAGCGGTCTTGTTACACCCTGTATACGATTTCAATGTATCACAGACACAGCATTAGCCGTTAAAAGCCCACTACTGGACATAAGCCTTTTGTATTTGAACGCATAACTAGAGATATTTGAAATTCAGTTGCAATTTTTGCATTGATTTAACGCTTTATTGCCTATAAGCATACATATTAAATAAAACAAAAAACCAAGACATATTAAAAATATACAAAAGGTGAGCTTATTTCAAACCTTAGTAAGGTGATAATAAAATTGCGGAGGTAACTTAAGATTAGACAGTATACTTACCAAACTAAAGGTCTTGATTAAATGTGATCTAATATACTTCCTATAATCAAATCATTATTGCTATAAATCTTAAAGTTTTGTCTTTTGTCAATTTTGTTCCTATAACAGTGATGTTTTTTTTTTAATGTATTGTTCTATATTTTAAATATCGCTCTTTGTCTACATTAAAAAAAACTTTATATTCGTTTTTCCTTCCGAGGGTTTGTTGGAAGAAATCTCTTACAGAGATAAGCTCGCCTTGTGTGTATTGTAATTTCTGTCCTATGTTTGGTCAATGTATGTTTGTATACTTATGTATGCAATAAAGTGTTAAAATAAGAAGCAGTCGTAGGCAGATGGTTATTGATTGATTGATTGATTGATCAGAACGGGTTGGTATGCAATGGGTCTTCCTTCTGTGCAGCGAAGTTTCCCATATTGCAGGAAAAGTTCGCCATATTTTAAGGATCCTCCTAGGCAATCAAATTGAATGGCTAATTAAACCATCTGCTTACGATATTTATATGGTGAGGTAGTTCGATTTCACCTTGTATACATTTTTTATAATTTTCAATACATTTTCAAAAAACTTCACGGTTCTTTCAAAAATGTTGTTAATATTTTTTTCGAAGACAACTTTGATCATTCTGGTCTTTACCACATAAGAAATACGACTGAATTTAGATTGTGAGCATCGATCTACCTACTCCGGTCTACGGGTGTGACACTCGCACGTAATAATTATATCATCCGGCCCAGAATCTAAATAAATTTCTGTTGTGGTACCTACTTTACAAAGGGCTGAATATTAAAAGGTAAAGGCTTCCATATTTTAGAGCTTGTTTCTTTTTTATGCACATCGAGTTAGCCCTTGACCTCATTTATGGGTTTGGCTGTCTTATCTCAAACAGCTGAAACATAATAATGTTATCTCAAGATTGATGTTTGGCGGCAAACTAAGATGGCGGTAGCTTGCTTGGTGAAATTTAAAACTGTAGTACCATCAATTCCAGTACTAAGCATGTACGTTTTGTAAGCAAGTTTTTTGATGCCTAAGCAGTAGCTTAAAACATATAAAATCAGACTATTTTAAGTGTACCCTACCTACGAAATAGAGCATTTTTGACTTTGATTTTGACTATTTTTACCCGACTGCCCAAGAAAGGAGGGTAATGTTTTTCGAATGTAAGTATTCATTTGGCGCATTGACCGATTTCGAAGTGCATAGTGTCGTTAGATTCGTCTTGATACCTATAGAGTGTCATAGGATACTTACATTTATGTTAAAAAAACAAAGTATGCTGTTGAGTTTTTTGGTTTTTCAATACTTAAATAGTTATTACCTGATGCGTGCATTCTTTCATGAGAATACGTTGAGACTTTTTAAAACCAATCATCGAACTTCAAGCATCAAACTAGTTCATTCATTTCGCAGGCATTAATTCTCCAGCGAGCGATCGACATTCGTTCTTTCCTTTAAAACAGGTAAATCTAAACTTATACCTGTCTAACTAGAGTCAAATCAGCCCCGTCTATAAATCCGCCCTGGCATCCTTCACGGGCCATTTAAGCTCTTAATCCAACGCCAGTGGAATTAATTACAACACAAATGAATTGCCTCTAATTCCCTGTATTTTTCGAGTCTAATTTTCAACGTCATTTGTACTGTAAAATCGTTTCTTTGTGCAAGGTTAATCTGCCACTAATTGACTACAATGATTCTTATGTTAGGTTAGTTAGTCTTTTTGGGGTCCATTGGGCCTCACTTTGACCAGCCACGTGCTAAGCATTCACTTTGTGGTAATTAAGCAATACAATACAGGACCTGTGTTAGTTATCTTGTTAAAAAATAAAACAAAGTTGCGTCTAAAAGTACAAATAAACTGGCTGATTAGATTAGACTTATTTAGTTCACTTTTACAATATCGTACCGTACAAATAGTTTCGTAAATTAATGAAGTCTGAAATAAAAGTGTTTGTCAATCAAAAAATAATAACATTATACACCATCACCACACGTGAACATTCCTTCAACAACATACATAATATATTACTTTCTAGTTGGTCTAACTTGACACGAAACTGCTCAAACAATCAAAGCAAAGTATAGGTAAATTTAGGTTAAATAAGTTTTTGTTTTACTGTTATTTTATTTTAAAGTTTTTTCCATGATGTGTTCACCTATAAAAGGTAATTTAAATTTAATACCAGCTACCTTAATTGTTATTTGGACTATGTACTGATGTAACAATTGCTGGTGATCCTAAATAAATAAATAAAATAAATAAATCATCATCACCTAATTAATGAAGTCAAATATAAAATAATAACATTATAAATACATGTCATAATTTTTAGAATTACAGCATTATTTAATGTAACTCTAATTTTAAAATATTATGGAAACATAAAATGAACAATATAACCTGTCTCATACATAAACTCACGCCTGTTTCCTCAAACCACAGACTTCCACTTGCTACGATCCTGACACACCTCTTTTGCTTCATTCACTCTCATAAGTTTGTTCATACATTCTCGTCGGTTTAGGATTCTCTTGACTTGGCCTTTCTTTACGACGTCCCGGATTTGACCATGGTACGTTGGCCGTGGTCTCCTCCTACCAACACTACCATCCACATTCGCTTCGTATATCTCTTTCGTTAATCCATCTCAGCATACCTTTTTTAATCTTTGTCACTACGTCTTCTTTCACACTGCTGTATTATACATAAGCTATACAGGGCGTCCCACGGCTATGCCACATGGAGGGAAAGTACCTTGAATTTTGTAGATGGAACATTTTACTGAAAGAAGACATTATTTTAATTTAAAAAACAATTTAAACTGCATTCATAGATTTTTAAATAAGTACATGGTTGAACCGGGAATCGAACCCTTTATTTATAAAAAAAAATTACCATGTAGCTTTATCATACCGATCGAAAGGCTTCATCATAAGGATTATTTTTTGCTAAATAACATAGTGTCAGAAATAAAAGGAAGACCATGAATTTTAACATTAGATGTGCAATTGTGTTCAGAAAAATGAAAAGCTGACATTGCCGTAAGGACATACAACTGACATTATCATTACTAATAGGTACTAATTACCCACTCGAGAAGTATGCATCATTTCCCTATTATAATTTAAGTTCATGATAAAATGATAAAGAGATACGTAATTAGTAAGTAGGCACCTGGTTGTATGCCGTATCCTGAATGTGCGGAAAGACGCGTAAATGATTTTCTCCATCGCAATGCGGCTGGCTGATTAGATTTTTTTTATGGGGTTATGTAAAAAATTTAGTTTACAAGAACCAGTATCAAAGTGTCCACGAGCTACAAACAGAACTTCGACGTATTATTCTAAATATCCACCACAACATGATCAAAAAATCGACAGGGAGCGAAATAATCAAAAGAGTGCGACTTTGTATTGAACAGGAAGGGGCTCATTTTGAGCATTTGATAAATTGATTAATTTTGTATTAAAAATGTTAAAATTCATGGTCTTCCTTTTATTTCTGACACTATGTTATTTAGCAAAAAATAATCCTTATGATGAAGCCTTTCGATCGGTATGATAAAGCTACATGGTAATTTTTTTTTATAAATAAAGGGTTCGATTCCCGGTTCAACCATGTACTTATTTAAAAATCTATGAATGCAGTTTAAATTGTTTTTTAAATTAAAATAATGTCTTCTTTCAGTAAAATGTTCCATCTACAAAATTCAAGGTACTTTCCCTCCATGTGGCATAGCCGTGGGACGCCCTGTATATGTAACCTGTATTATATAAATACTTTATATGGAGTCACGAAACTGGTGATGCTAAAATACACAAAGTGGATTTCAGCTGTTTTGGCAATATCAAATAACTGTGCTAAAATAGTGCAAAATAGTGCCCAAAGGAAAAAAATAGTGCCATTGGAGTTTAAGAGCTATTCAATATTTTAAGTAGGGCGTTCGGCCGTCACGTGTTGCTGGAATCGATGAAATTTTAAAACCATGTATAAATGTTAATTGTAAACCTCTGAGTACTGAAACCAATTGTAAACCAATAAAGAGAAAAAATACTCCGCGAATTTATGGCAGTGTTTTTTTTTTTTGAGCAGGAACAGTTGCTGTCAAGCCGATAGGCTTTTTACAGCGTCGCCGGGCTGGGCGAGCGCGGGAGCATGTTAGATTCCTAAAAGATTTTTTTTTATTAATTATGGCTTGACAGTAAAGTCATCAGCCTAAACACGAAAACATTCAGTAGTAATTCTTCAGAAACGTGACAGAATGCTTTACTGACGATGTTGCGGCTTCTTGTGGGAAGCCGAAAGCTTTGTTACACACTTTAATTTACACTTCCCTTCACTTGTACACCATCACTGACTTTTGCTGCATAATATTCTGCCATATAAGCTTCAAAACTCAGAGTGCTCAAATTTCAAGAAATAAAATAAAAAATGCAACATCACTCGCCGAGTTCCCGCCAAATCTTTATTATAACCCCAAATCGCTACAGCCCTTCTTCAAAACCACACTATGGAGACATGTGTCTAATCCAACTACAATCTGTTGGCAAACCCTGCACAGTCGATTATAGCATAAGGGGCCGTAAGGGTCCAAAGTGCCACAAACTTCGACGTCTCCCTGTGGTCGGGTCCGACGGTCCGACTAATCTAGCGGAATGCTGGTGGCTGGCAATTTAAGCGTTTGTCCCAATTAATGTAAATTTAAGCTGCGGTAACTTAGGTACATCGAGTGTGGATTGTGGAATCTTATGCATGTATAAATAAAGATAAAGAAATAACCACATAACTACGAGTACAAATTGAAAATTAAGTAAATTTGGACAATGTTTTTTTAAGCAAGCGTTTCTTTATCATTCATTTTTTCTTAATTTCATTTCAATTAATTTCATTCATAATTCTTACGAATCCATGAGATGAGACAGGTTAATTCTATTATTTTTTTTCTAAGAACGACACGACAGATCCCGCCAACGTACTCCTCCCACTATGACTCCTGTAAACTAGGATCAGCCATCTACTCTGCACGACGCGGCTCTGTGTACAAATAAAGTTTTTATAAACGAACAAGGAAGAACTTAAGAGTGTAAAGTAGGCTAGAGAGAAAGTCTCACCCACTCACTTGACAACACTGAATGAATTCTGATTAATTCAATTTAGACATTTATTTACAACTAAGATACAAATGAGTAAATTAACCTCTTCGCTATAACTCTATCATTACGATGGGACGCAACTCCTTTTACATTCAAAGGCTGAATAGCTCGTTATCACCGTCCTGCATGTTGTCATAGGTAAGCTTGCCATCTGTAAAATACTGGAAAATCGCAGTTCTATATTTAGACGATTTTATCATTCAAAGAAATTTCAATTTTGCTACTCTCATCCTCACTCACTCTCATTCGTTAGGTCTTGCGTTTTACAAATACAAATACAAATACAAATACAAATACAAATACAAATACAAATACAAATATCATTTATTGTCCAATACAGGTAGGGTGTACAAGATGATTTAAATAAACAATGTATCACTGTATTTTACCATATGGTTTACAATATTTAAAATTTATATTCTAAAAATTCGTCATTATTATAAAAGCAGTTACTAATTAGAATGTCATGTAGTATTGTTTTAAATGATTTCATATTTAGCTCTTTAAGATTGTCAGGTAAGTGATTGTACAACTTTGTTCCATTTACATAGTGTTTTTCGATAAAATTCTAATTTAGGTTTGTTAATCGGTATTATGTCAAGCTTATTCCTACGTCCTCTCGGTTTTTTGTTTACTTTACAGTCAAAATAATGTAGATTGCCTTCTTTTTTCTTTGTCATCCATGAGTTTAAATCCAAGAATGGAAGCAAAATCCTTTAGTTCGCTTTAGATGTAGGTACGAATAGAATGGATATAGATAATTTATATAAAGAAACAGTAAAACCAAATTGAATTCCACTTAGGATGTGTTTAATGCTTGTAACAATATCCACGGTTTCTTTTGAACTATTTTTATTCTTTTTTTTATGCACGACGTGTACGTACTTGACCTCAATCATACCTGATGTTAAGTGACGGTGAGGTCGAAGGTGGAAGCGTACTGACCCGACAAGTCTAATACATTTGGGGGACTAGCTATCTTACCTCTGACAACCGGAACACAACAATGCTATTAACATTGCTGCTTAGCAGCAGATTTAGATAAGATTTAATATAAGAATAAGAAAACTTTATTTGATCCATTTAGCGACACACATACATTACAACCAATTTATCGGGTTGTATGTACTATATAACACAACAAAATGTGGAACAGAAATCTTAGAATAAACAGTAGCTGGTTTTAGGTGTGGTAAAGTGGTATCAAATCAAGTCCCCATGTCAGCATAGGTTGTAGTCGAGAGGAAAAACGACTACAACGCTGGTTTTCAGTCGAGCCTAAGGTGCGATCACGGACGCCAATGGGACGTACACAAATAATATTGAAATACCTAAATAGTTTACACATATAACACATACTGTATATTTGAATGACTGGTGCACTTTGCACTTTAAGGAGAGTTTCAACGTTTAATTTTTAACTTTTTTTGGTGTAAGATTCTTAGGTCCGTATTAATAAACCATTCTCAAGATTGAGAACAGTCTTGTGACCGGCCTCAAGTAAACGTGTTGATTAATAAACCGAACTTGAGACCTAAAAAGCACATATACTCAAGCAGTACTCACTTTTTATAAACGAAACTCAAGACTATCATTCTTTCGCCGCTGAGACGAATTCTTGAAAAGTGATCTCAGCTGAGTAGACCTCCAGATTGGTTTATTAATTAGCACATAGCTTGAGATAGCGTCAACTGCTTAAGTCGCATCTTGGGTGATACAGCCTCAAGACTTGTATTGAGATCGGTTTATTAATACGGGCCTTAGTCGCCTTTTACGATGTCGACGGGAAAAGCAGGTTTGGTTCATTTCTTTTTAAGTGCAGAAAACTGTACGGAAAATACCGAAATAAAATACGAAAAAATTAAGGTTACCCTCTGACGGCAGGCAACCCTAAATATAGGTAAGGAGCTCTTTCGCTATTCATTACAGTGGGTGTATCATAGAATTGAAAGCAGCTGCGTGTGAAAGGATTTCGAATTAGAAAGGTGTTATATAGGATAGAGCAGACGCTCAACGAGAACATCGTAAATTGACACGTGTGTTATTCATCATTCATAGATCAAGAAGTTATTTTTGAGGACAGAAGAGGTGATACATAAGGTTAAGTCAACTCCGGATTCAAATGCGAATCCATTTGTAATTCATCATCATCATCTTAGCCCGTAACCATCCCACTGCAGAGATATAGGCCTCCCCTTTTATAATGAGGGAGTATGGGCCATAGTCCACCACGCTGGCCCAATACGGGTTGGGGATTTCACATACCTTAGAATTTTTATTCCTCAGGCATGCAAGTTTCCTCACGATGTTTTGCTTCACCGTTAAAGAGCAGTCGGATGAATGCACATAAGTAATTAACTTAAATTTAAAAACTTATAGGTACATGACCTGGCTGGGAATCGAAGCCGGACCTCTTAAATTGGGAGACCGCGCCTTAACCGCTGTACCACCGACGCTTCGTAATTAATTACTACTTAAATAATCCAAATATCGCCCCGGGATAGATTAATAATATTCTATCCCAGGGCGATATTTGGCCTTAATAATAAGGCTTGTCATACAGAGTGACGAGATGCTACAATCGGAGAATTTTCGTGTCTTTTCTTTGGGAGCGTTGGTAACATTAGCTACCTCTTTTTAGTAGTCAACAAAAACACTTATAGTGTGTATCCGAGGCTTGTTATTTCGTTGAAATTTAATTGTCAAAAAATAAAACGCTCCCTTCCAAGTCCTCATATTGTGAGAGCAAGTACGCCCTACACTTGACCGTTTATCTGTATAAAATATCATTGCATACACTGTACTCATACATGTAGAAATGAGCATAGAATTATATGGATTACAACAATCTAATCTGCTGTTACATATGTTGAAAAGAGTCATAGGATTAACTAATAGATTTATTAGCGTGCGTCTGACATTGACTGACAATAGTGAAAACTTGGTCAGTAAAATACGATAGTTTTGACCGGCAGCATCTATAGTTATATATGTGTATATAGATTATATAATGTGTATATTCATAAGCAACATCCTGGATCCTGATTGATGAATCATGAATATTCATGGAGTGCACTGCGGACGGGGTCAGAGTGTGCTTACTTTAAGTTGGATGCTTCTTACCTTCCAAGTAAGTTTAGTATAAAGCCCTTTGGAACGTCGGTTAATTACAATGAAAATGATCATGAAATCGAAATTTAACAAAGCAGTTTGAGTTACCAACCGACTTCAATTAGCATAACAACCGACTTCATTACGATTCCGTATTTCTATTTTGTTATTTTTATTTTATTGATTAAACGAATTTCACATTATTACATGTAAATTGCAGTAATTAACAAATTATAAGCTATAACTGTAACTAAAAAATAATCTTGACAAGTTAATAACTAAATACCGACCACCCTGGTCTATCATTTATATGTATTTATTTACGAAAAAAAATGTATTTGTGTAGTATATCAACCATCTGGTATCCACAACACAAACCTAAAGTTGCTTAATGTGGAACTAGATGGCGTTATGTGTATGTCCAAGGATATTTATTTATTTATAAACTAAACAAGAATTATTTAAATCGAACTCACGTGTGTCGGAGATATCGTGGAACACACAAATAGAATACATTCGAATTGATTAAAATGAAAAGATAAATGTCATAATGTACCTTCGGCTCCATAAATAATCTCTTGCATTTACGATCTAATTGCACTTGCACGACATATTCAGGATGAAAGACATACTACCGTTACGAAGACACGCTCTGCGAATAAGCCGCACTCACGCTGACATCAATGTCGCCCATCACTTTCTGAGCAACCGTGTTGTTCAAGCCTGGAATAAGCTGCCGGAAGAGGTTGTCTCCGCCCAATCAGGGAATTCGTTCAAGAATAGGTTGGATACATTTTTAAAAATCTAGTGATGACTTTAATATTGACTGAATAACAACATAATGAACAATGTGAACTTTTCCAACACTGTGACATAGACATACCAGCAGTAATGCTGTTCGTCTATAATAATATAACAATAATAATATTTAAATAATATTTCAACAGTGCCCCAAAGACTACAGAGTCGTAATAACTTTTTAAAGTGCGTTACTCCCGTACAAGGTGTGGCTTCGGATGCTCGCTGCAGCCTGTGGCGGCAAAGATACTCTCTCGCGTCGTTCCTCCAGCTCAAGGAGTCTCTTCCTCCTGGACACGATTTGCCACATGGAAATCCTTAAATCGGCTTCGAACTCAGGTTGGCCGCAGCAAACATAATCTGTGCAGGTGGGGCTTCTCCAATGGCGA
Organism: Oegoconia quadripuncta; assembly: GCA_949316235.1. NCBI lineage: Eukaryota > Metazoa > Arthropoda > Insecta > Lepidoptera > Autostichidae > Oegoconia > Oegoconia quadripuncta. Next base: position 4,765,271 of record OX438751.1, read on the forward strand.
GAGTGATCTATGCGAGTGCGGAGTCTCCCCACAGACAATGGATCACGTATTGTCTTGCCCCGCATGTCCTGACAGCTGCACCTTTGACGGCCTCCTTAACGCCACAGAGAGTGCTGTTAGAGTGGCTAAGTTTTGGTCCAATAAAATTTGATATTGCCTCGACACGAGAAGAAGAAGAATATTTAAAACCTCTTTCTAGTGCAGAGCGAAACACAATAACACCAGGTCCTCCACTGTCCACCCACATTGATGATATTGGTGCTGTGAGAAAACCCGCTTTTCTCTACAGTCGGCTTTATTAGATCTCATAACCTTTAACTGTCATGCGATTACAAGACTTGGCGTTGTTTTTACAAGAAATAATGTCCCTTAATTATAATGGGAGTATAAAATGTGAACATTTGTACAATGGTCTTTCGTATATTTACACCAATTACAGTCCCAAACTAAGCAAAGCAGGATGCTGAGATAATCAATAAACAACGACCGTAATCTTACGTGAGTAGATTTTAAAGGAGAAGCCAGAGAAACTAGGTAATAGGTAGGCTGTAAAAGAGATGGTTTTTTCAGGGAATGCTTTGGAGTGGATAAAACTGGAAAGGCCAGCTGCCAACAAATACGATAACAAAATATGAATTATATAATTCCATTCCATTAGTAAAAGAAAGTGCAGAAATTTGAATGAAAAAAGTTTTAATGATGGTTCCTTTTACACTTCACGATAGGGAGTGAAATAAAAATAAAAAGATTTTAGTAATACACCCTGTTTGAAGCATAGAGCGCAAGGTTCGGTTGGCTGCACCCACGGCCGATATTCGGTGACCGATATTTTGTCGGCAAAAAATGCAACCTACAGATTGTGATATTACAACGCCAATGTCCTACAAAAAAATCGGTAATAAAAATTTGGGCGAAAAAAGTATTGTCGGACGTACAAAACTCTGACCAAAGCATGGATGATGATCTGACGAAAGCTCATCCGCCGAAAATGTTTAAGCTGTGCGCTTGAAAGTGGAGGTAGTACGTATTTTCTTACTTTTGAATGAAAGCGGTTTCCCCTTTTTTTTTAGGTACCTATAAAATAAGTTCTACATTAAAAATACTTTTAAAGACAAGTTTTTAATATTCCATCATTATTTTTACATACTAGCTTTCCGCCCGCGACTTCGCTTGCATTTAATAACTTTATCTCGGAAATTTATTTATCCCGCGGGAACTACTCATTGGGATAAAAAACGGCTGACATGTACAGCAAGTTTATTTTTATATCTTGTAACATTACGTATATCACTATTTTTCTTAAACGATTCTAGATTTTTTCTTACATACATTAAGTTTTCGTAAACATATTGCGATGCTAATGTTATTATATTAATTTCTTTAAATTTATTCCTAAGAGACACTCTGGGGCCCAGTTTAAATTAAATAAAAGCTTATAATAAAATAAAAGTTCAACCGGCATTTCGACATTTACATAAGTAATTTAAAGTAGGCACCTCGGCGGGTCCTGTAAAGACGCCTCGGATTTTTGTGCATTCTTTCTCATCCAAAAACATAACTCTCCCAAAGTATTTTTAACTGTACTTAATTTAAATGTTACCTATCAAACAGAACATGGCAATAAAAGGGAAACGCTGTACAAAGTTTTACAGTGGGGCAAAGCGGCGGGTTTTAACCCTGCGCTGGCATTGGTGGACGCCTCGTACACGTCGGGGTTCAAGAGGCCCATAAAATATATCGTATACAGTACTCTAATATTTATATGTGCACATAAAATATTACTAGTATACGAGATTTCCTTGAAATATGTCCCACGATTTGTTGGGTTGATTGTGTTAAAAACAGAATACAATTGAAAATTGTCGAAACAAATCTAAGAGAATTTTAAGTGAGTCACTTTAATGTCTTTTCATAAGGTACAAAACTTACGGGGCTGTATATTACAAATTAATTAAGTAATTTTTTCAGAAAATGTTGAACGTTTTTGGATATGTTTTAACCCTCGACGAACAGAGAGGGGTGTTATGTGTTTGACGCTTTATGTGTGTGTATCCAGTCTTTGTACGGACGTACTCTCAGTAATGCGTAGTCCGATTTGAGTGCGGTTTTCTTTTAATATTAAAGACCAAACAAGGGGACGGGTTTTTAGCCGTGTTTGACGAAAAACGATTCATCCGTTTCGAATATATTTCGCTTTTGGTGTATTTCTTTGATAGTCTTTCCAGGGTTTTCAAATTTAAAATGTGTTGAATATTTAAGATTAAACCTGAGATGTTTGATGAACCATGTTTGATGAAAGTCGTTTAAGCCTTTTCGAATATATTTAGATTTGAACATAGTTGGTTGGTAAATTTGGATGATATCACAGTTTTTCGGTTGTTCTAAAACATTGAATTTATTTGTAATTTTAAAAAAGCTGCCATCAGCAGCTTCTAGATTGCATGTTAATATTAACTACAAAATAATTTCCATTTATCACCCAGCGGTCTCAGTCATCATCCACGAAAGCAACAGGGTTAACAAAACTTAGTTATTACAAATTTTATCACTGCTTCTGCTTTTATTTTTCCAAATCTAAATCTGTTTTCTGCAACAATACAAAGTTTCTCTTTTTCTTTATAATTACAAGGGAGAATAAAAGAAAAAAATATGTAATTTAATAAGTAATAGCTACGGGTACGGTGATCCATGAAGATAGGGATTGTTTTGAAATTTTGTTATTCTGTTTGCTAAATTAGGTAATTCGTTTTAATTTCCCTTTAAATAAATTCTAAGCTATCATAAAACAGACATTGTTTACAAGAGGCAAAGGTTCAGTCTAGTTATACAATATAAGGGAGCGTCGATGGTTCAGCGGTCTACCAATTTGGGAGGTCCGGGTTCGATTCCCAGGCAGGCCATGTACCAATGAGTTTTTAAATTAAATTTAAAGTGCATTGACCCGACTGCTTCTAAATATCAGAGGTTAAATATGCATTGAAATATTATTATTATTATTATTATTAAATTCTTTATTGCACACAAAAATAAAATAAAATACAAAGAATATTAACACACTTATTCCACATGCGAATGAAGTAGGGGATATATTTTAAAATAAAATAGGATATTAATTCTCAAATGTCTTAGTATTAGCATCAAAGAATCAAATCAATATCCTGTTTATTTTTCACATGAATATTAATGTACTTTCATTCATACACTGCTTTTTCATAAACCTCCCCTAAACTAAAACCCTAGCTACGCCCATGGTACACATAGTAGGCTATCGCAATCTGTCAGGCGATATCACCGACACGCAACCGGCACCCGTGTGCCACTGGCCTTACATAAATGTTTGTTGGTATAGGACCCTAAACTAACAGTCGACGGGTAGTTAACCTGAAGTAATCACCATCTTAATAAAATTAGTTTAGATTATCTTACTCTGCCGTTAAAGGTTATGCGGAAGACCACGGTGGATACAATTTATTTTATACATTATAATGAGTACACTATGAATGTATTGAAGGCCCATGATATTTGGACTCCTATAAGCGCTTGTGTATGGGATGTTTCTGACCTCCAATTTGGGATGGTTCTCGTGATACTACTATGTATGTAAGCTGGGCTTCTCTTCTATTTGAATGATCAACCTTTATTTAGGGTACACTTTTTTCTCGCTAAGTTATTTTTTTTTCTTGTTTTTGAATTTAATAACTAATATACGGCTTCATTACTGTAAGCGATGTAACAAGCGTTTGTAAAACTATTTTATATAAAAAAAAAACCTGGTGAGACAATAAACGGAGAGCGGGTCAGGAACAGAAACAACGTAGACCGTACACTTCTTTTAATCCTCTCGGTTCAACAGCAGCAAACAAAATGACCGAACATATGCCAGACACGGCTATTTATAGAATTTGATGACATTTAGCAATGTATACAATCGAATAACTTATTGTATCGTAATAATATAAAAATATCGATAAATTAATAGTAATATAAATGTGAATTAAATATACAGGGCGTCCCAAAGTTATGGGACATGAAGGGGAAGTACCTTAAATATTGTAGATAGTGAATTTTGCTCAAAGAAGACTTTATGTTATTTTTAAAAGTTAGTAATTCTGCATTCATAGATTTTCTAAAAATTACTTGCTTCGGCTGGGAATCGAACCGACTTAAATGTGAAAAAAAAAACACCCTACTTTTATGATGCCAATCGAAAGAATAGCTAAAAAATAATAACTCTGCCTAAGTAACATAGTATTTTAAAAGAAAGGAACAACATAAAATGATTGAGTCAAATTTCAAGAAAGTTATTTATTGCCGACGACGTTCGAAAAGTAGCGATATTATCATTCCAAAGATAGCATTGATTATTCGTAAATAAGTTGCAAACAGAATTGTGCCATATCACATCGAGTGTTCACCATAAAATGATTAGAAAATCAACAGGCAGCGGGCTCATTAAAAGATTGGCGATTTGCGTAAGACAAGAGGGATCACATTTTGAGCATTTAATTAATTAATTTACAAAAAAATACCTACTTAATTGACTACGGCAGTTTCATGTATGTTTTTTATTTGATTAAAATGATTAATTTCACGTTGTTCCTTTCTTTTAAAATACTATGTTACTTAGGCAGAGTTATTATTTTTTAGCTATTCTTTCGATTGGCATCATAAAAGTAGGGTGTTTTTTTTTTCACATTTGAGTCGGTTCGATTCCCAGCCGAAGCAAATAATTTTTAGAAAATCTATGAATGCAGAATTACTAACTTTTAAAAATAACATAAAGTCTTCTTTGAGCAAAATTCACTATCTACGATATTTAAGGTACTTCCCCTTCATGTCCCATAACTTTGGGACGCCCTGTATAAATTGACCACTTCAATCATTATTATCATAAATATTAACTGTATCTTTCCATAAAACTATTGTTTGATATCTTCGATAGCTCTGTTATGTGACCTTCCTGGGGGCCCCCGGAGGTGCATCCACGAGCGGTTCAGGAGAATACTTCCCTATTAGCACTATCGGATGTTTGTGTGAAAATTTTGGTATGCCGTATGGCGGATTTGAATTGATTTTTGATATTTATAATTGGAGCACGGATCACAGACGCACAGTCAGCGCCATGTTTTATTTCGAACTCATTTTAAACGGTTGAATTACGCCGCAAGGCGGCGTGGCAAGTGCCGCGAGGCAATTCTCTGTTTGAAAATAATTAATTCAAATAGAAACGAATTTTGAATAGAAAAACATAGGATACTTCTATATTGGTAGTTTCTACAATACCGAACAACTATATCGGCGATTTACACAGGAAAAGCTTGAACGGAAGTGAAATCAGGAATCGATATCTTACTAAAACAATTTTATTTACATAATAACAAGAAAATAGAAGCGGTAGCTACAATTCATTATGGAATGGAATGTGTATAGGTTTATACCTATATACAGTAACAATATACAGGTATCGTTGCGTTCTCACTCACACACAACCCCCGACGAAAAACAACGGATGTAATGTGTTTGACGGAGTTGTGTCTGTGTCCCGTCTTTGTCCGGATGTATATCTCAGTAACACGTAGTCCGATTTTTTTTATACAATACAATACAATACAAATACACTTTAGTGCACAACAGACAAGAAAATACAGTTTCAGAAAAGTGGTAAGAATAGAATGTACAATTTGGCGACCTTATCACTAAAAGCGATCTCTTCCAGGCAACCTTTGGGTATAAGGACAGTACATTTGAAATAGGTAGGTTGTGCGGTATTAAATAGGGATGCAGATACAAACTACGTGAATAAATTTAATTTATATTAAAGACAAAACAGGTTCTTAGCTATGTTTAATGAAAATTGGTCACTCATCCAACGTCTGACCGCGCCAGACATCGCTAATCGAAAGCAAATGCGAGTTTTTCCTAAGAAGTTATTTTAGTATAATTATTAATTTACCATCACACTCTCAGCTAAGTTAAAGGCATGCCCTCGTAAAACCAACGAGCCTATAAAGAGTAATATAACTCCATTATGTGTTATCCTGCAATAAAGCTAAGTGGTAACCTTAATCAACTATGGCAGCCCTTAGAAATGCTAGAAAAATAAAATGAGAATATTTTCTCTAGTAAGATTTTTTTTATGATTGACTGGATTCGCGTTTGACCACAATCTCACCTGATGGAAAGTGACGATGTGGTTGAAGATGAAGCACGCGATCCCAGTAGATGCCTATTCACTCTGCTCTTGAAGATCCCAAGGTTGTAAGGATTCAGGAAAGGATTGAAGAATTTGCGCAACCCGAGGATACTAGCTTAAAAGCTATAAAAATCGTTTGACGTACTATGTAAAGAACTGGTTGGAGTTACTTTGACAGATAGGTTCGGCAATGAGGTGATACGAAAGTACACAAGGCCGTGGACATAGCTCTGAAAGTTTAACATACAAAAGAGGCAATGGGCAATTCATATATCCAAGTGGGTTCTGAGGCAAACCTTTAGTGCTAATGTAGTGTGAGACGCTCCTCTGATGGAGCCACAACGCCTAGAAGCGTATGGATGCGTAAAGCTAACGATCGGGATTGTGGGGAGTGTTGGGGGAGGCCTATGCCCAGCAATGGACTAGCACGGGATACGTCAAATTACCTTTACCCCCCACTTAGTCAGCCTCTTCACTAAGAGAGAAAGATCAAATTTTTCTCTATTGTTCCACCTGTTCCGACCGCTTAAATTCAGGCTTAGGACCCGCTTTCGAAAAATATTTAAGCGAAAGCCATTTGTGCGACGCCAGAATCGAAGTGCCATATGAACGAAACGCCATTTAGCCGATGGGCCATTTAATTGAAAAGACAAATTTGCGAAAGCCACAAGATGTAATGTACAGACCCCTATCTGTAACGAGCGAGCAATATGGTCGGGGCACCCCGACACTGTTGGTTAGGTTCTGAAGGTTAAGGCGGTAGCGAAGCTTGCTTAGGTTGCCTTCGATGTTAGGTTGACATATTTGTAATATTTTCGAACTGTACATTCGATCTTATGGCTTTCGCATATTTGTCTTTTCGATTAAATGGCCCATCGGCTAAATGGCGTTTCGTTCATACGGCACTTCGATTAACTGGCGTTGCACAAATGGCTTTTGCTTATATATCTTTCGAAATCCTAAACCCCTTAAATTCATCGCTAATAATAATATGACTTACATAATTTTACGATTATTTAACTCGTATAACTGCACAAAGAGCTTTATTTTTACCCCAATTGGTTGTTGGGTCATTTTTATTTCTTTAATATAATAGAGACGTTGTAATATGATTGGGTGACTTTCGTTTTTTTTATGGCATTGTTACGAGAGCCATTTCTTAGATTAAAGTTCAATCAGGTGATTGCAAAGAGTGGGTATATTATATCTAATATGGTCACAGCTATAGTTACAAGGAATATAAGTGTATAGAAGTGAGGGTTGTCAGGTGCTATAAAGTCGGGGATCCGGAATCAAAAAATATAAAGTTTTTTTTTAATTTAAATTTTTGCAAGGCTTGGAGCACAGTTTAGTGCTTACATTATGTCTGTATGGACCTGAAGTAAATAAAGTTCTTTCGCTTCCTCTGACATTGGCTGACTCAGCAAAAAGTTTATAACTCCTTAAGGGCCGTTACATTAGTCTTTAAATAAAATTGTCTGTAGACTGCTGTTCGACCACATTCGACATAAAGAAGTACACAAATGATAAAGGACAAAGAATTAAGGCACAGATTCATAATGAGTTGAGTGGTCGCCGTGAAAACCCTGCACTCAATGGCCTGAGTCAATAAACAATAAACTTTTCCGTCTAACAACTGGGTTGTTGAGGTCTTTGTGATGTATCACAAAGACCTCTGTCGCTGTAGCGACTGATTACTTATATTTCATCCGATCACAATTTCACTGTATCCATTTTTTATATTTACATTAAAACTACATGTATGTGTGTGTCGCTAAATGGGTCAAATAAACTATTCTTAAATGTGAAAGTAACTCTCGCTGTCTGTGTGTGTTAACTTTTAACGACTAGACTACTGAAATAAGTATTTAAATTTGGCAAAGAACATGGCGCCTGGAGACTTAGGCTACTTTAAGACAAGGCATAAGACAAGATATATAGTTAATATACCGAACATTCGCACTAAGAAGTTCGATTCTTCATTCATCGTCCGAACAGCCAAGGCATGGAACTCCCTTCCCGCGTCAGTCTTTCCTGAATCCTACAACCTTGGGATCTTCAAGAGCAGAGTGAATAGGCATTTACTGGGATCGCATGCTTCATCTTCGACCACATGAAGTGGGTAGGTAAGTAGTGTGTGTTTTAAGACATACATAGCTCACGTCTGTTTCCCATTGGGGTAGGCAGAGACTATAGATCCTGACATACTACTTTTGTTACTTCGTCTCTCATCAAATGCTTCAAATACGCTCGTCAATCACTTGATTGACGTACGTCCTCTTGGTTGACCTTTACCGAACCTATACAATTGATACTTTTGTCATATCGCTTTCATTATTTCCAATCATGTTAAAATACATCAACTGATTTTTGATAATATTTGTTACATATCCATCGCATGAGGCCTATCACGCCTATATCCTGGATTTACATATATCGGGAACTTTCAAATAGGTAAATATCACGGGACAATAAACTGATACCGCATGGACGGATGACCAGTATATAAAATTTTCATGTGGTTTTAGAAAGAACATGTCTACTAAAGGTGGTTTCAGAATGATTTACTTTGTATAGGTAATTCAAAATTTTTTGATCGAATTCAACTTTGATTTCTTGGGGAAAGTTGTTCGTAATCAATAGTGGCGTCACCAGTTAATGGGAATTACACGAATTCAAATTCACCCTGTATACCAAATTTAAAAAAAAAAACAAACTAAGAAATATACAAACTTTCGCATTTTTAGTATTTGTGGATACAGACAAAGAAACCCGAAATGCCAATAATATTAATTATAGAAAAAATATATAACGGCGAGTTTGATTCGACCGAGTTCCCAGGAGCTCCACTACTTCGAACTGACCGACGCGATTTTCATCACACATGGCTAAGAAACTATCCCGTAGTTTAGTATTATTGAAATACATCCAAACAAAGATAACACCAGTCATAAATAGAAAACAAAATGTGTGTGTGCATATGTGTGCGCGTTGGTGCCTGTTTTTATATGTGAGTAACTAGTAAGAGTTGGAGAGAGAGATTTTGTTACCGATTTGTGGGATAAGTTATAAAAAAATTAGTATTTGTCGGATTTCCGAACTACCAAATAACTCATCTACAGCTGGAACCATCTAGAAAACTGATATAGATATTAAGTTTGGTCTTCATGGTCATTAATAGAATCAATTTAAGACGCATAAAAGTGCGACAAAATAGGAATAACTTACTACAAACTAAGTCTCCACGGTGTAATGTGTACCCTGAATACATTAAAAATTTTAATTAAGCGAAAGGCTTCAAAGTTTTCAAATTAGCTGTCAAATGCGTTGTTGAGGGTGACCATAAACTTCTAGAAGGGTTGGTGATTAACCTTTTCGCGCGCTGTTTGGTCACAGGCTGTTGGGCGTAGAATATATAAGACATGCAGATGTGGCAGTAGGTATAAATTAATACACAGTCATATTCGCAGTCTTTGAATGCAAATCGCTCCATATGATTAATGGACTTATACCGGTGATTTTTTTACCGCAAGGAAAAAATAGGGCAAAATAGGATTTGAAAAAAAAAAAAATATTAACTATTGCCAATACCATTTACCTAACTTGACCTATTTTTTTCCTTATGGTAAAAAAGTCATTCGGTATAGACCGTTGACACTTATGTAGACAGTTGTGATTATGGATTTCTTTATTTTCTTTCCCTCTTATTCATAAAAATTTACAAACGATTTATAAGCCTGTTTTAGTTAAAGTATGTTTTGTCACTTTCTTTCATTACAACATTTCCTTATGAAAGACAGAGACAAAACACACTATAACTAAAACAGGCTTATAAAGCATTTGTAAGTTTTTTTATGAATAAGACGGTTAGTTTTTACCTAGACTAACATTATCATCGTCAACATCTATATATATTAGTTGGAGAAGGGGCGGGCGTTGCAAGCACGCCAGCGCCTCTTGTGGTTTAGTGTGGCTGGGTTGATTGCGATAGTATGTCACGCTACTAAATGCAAATAGGATATCAAAATGACTTTGATGATATTTTTAAAAGTAAACTATGAGATACGAAGCAGTTTTGTAATTACGTCTGTGTTTAGCTCACGAACTATACCTAACTTCAATTGCACCTGTCAAATAGTTTCTAAAATAGATAGATGTGACAAACGGACAGACCACGAAATTCCATAAGTATTCCCTTGACAGAATAGTAAAAATATTATATTTACTCTTAGAAGCGCTATCAATTTAGGCAATACTATTATGATGCCAAAAATTGTTAATCTTTGCTAGTACATCCGTAAACACGTGTTAAAGATGAATTATTCAACAGTTCTATTTCTGTTTACTATGACTGCTGTACAAGCCAGCTTAACGTAACTCCTAGAGAATATGTATAGTAAGTAAGAAACTAACCATTTTAGACTATACCAATTGATAATAAAATTAATAACTTTACCAACTCGGTTCGATGTAGTTTAGGGTATGTGTTATTAGTTTTTTTTCTTCGTTAATCATATGTACCAATCCCGTCGATGTTCAAAGCTATATCCAAATTTGTTTTTTATTTGGAAAATGGAATATTATTTCAAGGTTTTATATGAAATATTTTTCAATTTCTGGGCTAAATCACATTTAAAAAAAAAATGAACAGAGCTCTTTTCATTTTCATAATCGTTTCTTAGATTCGCTGAAACTTTTATAAAGCGGTGACTTTTAAAAATTAACGCTGCCTATACTTAACTTAATGTTATCCGATAATACACACAAAGTTTAGCTAAATTTGGACTTGCCGTTCCCGAAAAAAAAATCAAAAATGTTTGTATGGAGAAAACAATCTTAATGAAATTCTTCATACAAAACGCCAATTTCATAGGTAAGGAACTAATATTATTATCGCTCGACATTGTTTGCTATTGAGTAACTCATGCTGTCATAAAACATCCAAATTTTACGATCGATCGCTAAAATTGGTACCACGTAAGCGCCCTAGAAGCAAACTAGTGGCAACTCGATACGATACGTGTATCGATTAGACGTTTAATCCCCTTTTCCTGGCTTGCGTTGGATCGCTAATTTGGTACCACGGAAGCGCCTTAGAACTGAATTATCGTAACTCGACCCATTAGACGTTTAGCCCCTTTTCGTTACTTCTAGGGGCTTACGTTGTGACCTTCCCAGCCTACCTATGCCCAGCTGGGTCGAGTCACTAGGTGTATATACTCGTATGTACAGAAGGGGTGGGACAGCTCCGGCCAGGGTCAAAACAGAACACGGATCACCACACCAACTTATTTATTGCATGAATACAGGTCGTACAGAGGATCGAAAGAGCCTTAAAACTGAAAAATTGAGATGTAAAAAAAAAACGATTAAAGCAACTGTGCGACTGAGTGAAATCTGGAAATCAATGTGCCAAAAAAAGGATCCGTCAGTTCATCAGTCAGTCAGTCAGTTTAAAATTTCGAATGTGAACATCAAAAACCCATACCCACCAATGAGTATCAGCTCAAAAGAACGACACCGTTAGAACATTAGCAATATCGATAAATATAGCTCATTCCTACGCACAAGAAAGATTCGTGCAAATCATAATGAGGTAGAACACAAAGCGTTCAAGTAGCGGTGAGTAGGGTTTCTTCACGGCGCGTGATGGAAATATACGTGTGGTACTTACCAGACTGCAGAGCTCTTCAGAACTCTTCCTATTATGCTTATAATCAGTAGAAGATACACAGATAGGCGATGTCCCTATGGAAACTGAAGGAAAACCCGCATACATTATTCATCAGGTTTAATATAGAAAGTAAAACTAGCGGATTCGTCCCCAGAGCCAGCATTGACACCATACCTACGATATATGTCGTTTTTAAAGAGATCGTGCATGACCTTAGCCGCTTTATTTTTTTTACTTTTTTCGTGTCTTAAAATTCTGGGCCATCTTTTATTTAAGTTTGTCTCTGTATTAAGTTGCAAGTTACTAGATTATTTCTAATGTCTACTTTCTTCCATTCTTTCTTCTTTATCCATCCAACACAGCCTAATAAAAACTAATTTAAAATTTATTTCAATATAAAACTTTATCTAATTCCAAATAAATTAATTCCAATGATAATAATTGTACTTATGTGACATAAGTCTTAATTAGCTACATATTTAAAATGATTTTACTAAAATTGTGCTAGAAAATAATAATGCCTATAATAGCGCCTATGGTGCAGTCGCATTCGGCGTTTTCGATTAACGCAGTTAAGCAACGTCGGGCGAGGTCACTCCTCCAATGGACGACTACTAGTGGCATTTTAACATCAGTGTTTCCCGGCTTCGGGGGGTAGATTAAATAGACGGACCCGGTGATTTTCAATTGAAGGCAATCGTTAAGCCAAGTCGGTGGCCTGCAGGGATGCCTTAAAACACTGTCAGGTGGCCGCGTGGCAGATTATGCCCTCTCCCAGTTAGAGGAGGCTGTGTCCACAACCCAACTATGGGGACATAAGGCTAAAATACTTACCTACCATGTTACATGGGGTTGCATAATTTTATCACTCAATCTTTAGTGTGACATAGTGAGTTTCAAGCTTACGCTTGTCGTTACCGACATCAAAAAAATTACGTGCGAAAGAACGTTGATTCGATACTCTGTTGGTGAACACATTGCTTGTGCAATAAACCATACAAAGATAGAATGCTTCTTTGACGAATGCTAGTGCGAAAGAGACTTTTATAGCGAGCGAACGAAGCGAGCGAGCAAGATGGGTTGGAGGACCCCGACACTGAGGTTCAGAAGGCTAAGCCCTTCGATGTTAGGTTGAACATATAGAAATTACCAGGGAGTTCTATCGCACTAGCGTTCATCGAGGAAGTATTCTGTCGCTGTATAGCATTTATCGCATAAGCAATGTGCCGACCAACAGAGTATCGAATCAACGATCTTTCACACGTTATTTTTTTTTTATGCACGACGGGTTCGTACTTGACCTCAATCACACCTGATGTTAAGTGAAGATGAGGTCGAAGGTGAAAGCGTACTGACTCGGAAACCCCAACACATTTGGGGGACATTTGGGGGTTTTTTGATGGACCACAATTCTTCGTATGTTTGAATTTCAAGATTTCTCTCTCTCTCGTCTCTAGCAGCCCCTACGACACCGGGAACGATTATTTAACTAACCCTCAAAGCACGAAAACCCAAGTATGTAAATGCTAGTTCCCATCTAAAGCCAGAAATTGCTTAACTTCGGCAATCGAAAGCGAATAGAGAATACGGCTGTACCACAAGTCTATCACTTAGGCCATAACAGATGTATAAACGTAGGCGGCAAGAAAAATTTGATCCGCGCCAGTGCACGTAGGCCGACCCACTTTTTTCCTCATTAAAACACCCTGAGTTGAGCTTTAATTTCACAAATGGCACCTCATTTAATGGCAGAAACATGGCAAAATAAAAGTCCCGCCTAACTTTTAAGTAAGCTCACGTAAGGAAATATTTATGAAGGAGTTTTATATGTGTCGGCGTCGTTCACTAACATGAAAGATTGTTGAAAAGTCTAAATTGATGGAGTGTTGCAACTTGCAGCACATAGAATGGAATTCGAATATACAGTGTTCTTTTTTTTTAACTGGGACTATACTAGTAGGTGGCGGTTGCTGTAAGACAATAAAGTCACAATTATTGTCAAAATTTCTTAATTTCAGTACATTGCAAAAAAAAAAAATCTATAATTTATATTTGATGTTCATTTCTGTCACTCAACAACTCATACATGCAACACATTTCTTTATTTCTATACTGTACTCATTTTATCATTTACACTAATCCAGCATTGTTTTTTTTTTATTTATGTTGCACTTGTACCTATAATCCTCCTCGGGTAATAGCTGAAAATCAGTGTTTTGTTCTTTGGACAATCTCACACACTGAGCTGTGACCCATTTGTCCTGCTGCAGCACACACATGCTTTGGTTGTTCTGTACCTAGTATTTACGTTTTAAGTTCTTTTAAGAAATACTCTTTAAACTTTATGTATGTGTGTGATTGGAGTAACAAATAAACGATTTATCTATCTATCTATCTATCTATCTATCTAGTATACTAATATACTTTATCTAACTAGTCTAATCTATGTAATTTCTGAAGTTTGAATGTTGTTAGTTTGCTCCTCAATCAGGATGAAACAGATGAACGGATTTGGATGAAATTTGGTATATAGGTAGAACAAACCGTGAATTAAGACGTAGGATATTTTATATTCCAATAAAGTGAGTAGTGATCGCGGGATAAACAAATGAAATATGTGCGCGATAAAGTTGTTGCACGCAGGGATGACACTCGTTCCCTTGTATATACAGTTGCTCGGTCTCATATATTTTTATCAATATAATTTAGTATTTTGTTTAGGTATAATAATATCCTTGGACATATACAGACAGCGCCATCTAGTTCCACACTAAGCAACTAGACTTGTGTTGTGGACGGTCGGACGTGATGGCGACTTCTTCATTAGGAAAGCAAACTTTTTTAAAGGCATGTGTCCGGAGCACAGCATTTATTTATTTTTTTACCTTAGGTATTAAACAGTAGTGTACATATTTTTATAGTTCGATGTGACATGGTTTAGTGGTTCTTAATAATAAATAAATATCCTTGGACATACACACAGCGCCATCTAGTTCCACTTTAAGCAACTATAGGCTTGTATTGTGGACACCAGATGGTTGATACACTACACAAATACATTTTTTTCGTAAATAAATACATATATAAATGAAAAACATCCATAACGTGGGTACACATGTTCGTATTCATCATACAAATATATGTCCTTAGCGGAATTCGAACCCGCTACCTTTTGGTATAGCAGCAATGTTTCTAACCACTACACCAAGCGGTCGTCACTCTTTCTTTTGTTATTAGCTATAGATTTGATTGACATAGTTTTTGTAATATAATTTTCTATTAAACTAAATCAGTTTGCATCTTATACAGTTTAGGATTTCCACTACGGTCCCAGTTAAAAAAAAAACACTGTATATTTGCTGAAACTTTAGCCCGTCTGGATACTTTACGGGGTGAGAGTACCCTTGAAGACGAACAACTTTTAATATGGGAGCAACTCTGAAATATATTTTCATCGATAGTAGTAGTTATGTATTAATTTTTGCCCCGTAAAGTATCATCATACTAAAATATACCACTCAATGTACATCCGGCAACACAATTATGTAGCAGGTCTTTATTTATAAATGTATAGGAGAAAATCTAATGGAAATTAGTATTTAAGTTTACCTAAAATTTATCTATCATTTATGGTGACATGATAGGTGTGAAGAAAAATATAACCGTAAATATAGACCTGTGATGGCCAGCAGTGTTCTGTGAGCTCCTAAAAAACCTACCTGCCCAGGGTGGCACTTGAACTTAATCACACCTGAAGTTAAGTGAAGATGAGGCCGAACGTGGAAGAGCACTAACCCGGAAACCCCATTTTATTTGAGGGACTAGCTATCTTATCTCTGACACTATCGTTTTGGCGGCAGAGTTAGATAAGACGGTAGTAGCTCGCCAGGCGGACATTTAAAACGCCCTACCACAATCTAATCAAGTACTACTAAACATGTATACCCCGCTGGGGATCGAACCCGCTACCTCTGATTCGTAAACCCCGTGGTGTTTACATTGAGCCAAGGAGGGGATCACATTTTGGATTAGGGCAAATTCTCACACGGAAAGTCATGCAAATCATATGATTCTATAATCAAGAATCAAGATCCTCTCAGAGCATAGCTACTTCGCCTAACGGATTAAATTTACTATCCAGCGGAGCAATAAGCGGACCAGCGTCTTGGGTACTTTCTCTCTTTTTAACGCTCTGGACGACATTTTGTTTTTATACAACTATGCATAATATCTGTTTAAATCTCTATACTTCTTGAGTTAATTAAATAATAGTCTAGTTCTTCTTTCGGGAATATTTTATGTTAGTTGCGTCAAGCAAGTATAATGGGTCTATGACTTCATTAAAAGACGCCTCTAAAGCTTCTCAAAGCCTCATTTTCTGTTTACATCTCAACATTTGCTTTAAATACGAAATTCAAGAGAAAAGCGAGCACTTCATTAAGGTTTGCAAACAGGCTTCCCCTTTGAGAGAGGTTCCTTCCCTCCTAAATTTACCTGCATTTTGCAGTCACTTCCTACCGGTTAGGCTCTTCACACACAGTGACACAACTCAAGGAAAGTCCGTCAATTCACGTGCAATAGTCGTACGTCACGTGCATGTGATATTGCGTGACATATACTAATCAATGCACCTAATGATGCATTCTTTCATTAAACTCCATTCAAAGACGGACTGTGTGAAAATTCAATGGTAATTTCAGGTGGCGCCATTTTTAAAGCCGTAAATAAAATCGAATCTGATTTGTATCGTGATGGGACTATATTGATTCTAGCAGTTGATAATAAGTAGAGCACACTTAACCATTGCTAAAAAATGTAAAATCTGATTATTTAAACCTATTTACCTATAAAATAAGTTTTTTTTTTACTTTATATATAGTAACGCGGCATTTTTGAATTCGTTAGTTTCCATAGAAACATGGACTCGCTATATGTCTTCTACCGACTATGCAATGGGGAGTGTTCTGCAGAGCTTCTCAAGATGACACTACCGGTATGTACATTTCTATCATAGTATGTAAAGTATGTATGTTGCCGTTGAGAAAAGTTACATACACATTACTTGAAAAGCATACAGTGCTTGAAAATCGAGTGTTAAAATCACTGTACGCTTTTAAAACTTGCCAGTAATGTGTAGGTTGTGAATTGAATTAACCTCCAATGTTTTTACTCAAAGCTATGACATTGAGTCCTTTAAGAGGCTGGTGGACAGATCTCTCAAAATGCGATTTTTGAATGTGCATGAGAAGAGAACCGATTCACGTTCCTATTTTTGAAAAGTTACTTTTCATTCGGTGTCCCTATGAGTGTAATGTTGCATTTATTTTTATTTTAATATTGCTTATGAAAAATACTATGTCATCCTTATATCTTCTAACACTTAACTGAAATAAATAATATTATTTTCTCTGATTACATTAACTTTTCCATTGTGTACTACAACCGACCTATTACTTTTAGTATGCGAATAAATTTTACTTTGCTCTATTCGTTAGTATAATCAATTACGTTCCGCTTTATCTTTAAAACTTATCGTTTTTTGATGTTAATTCTTGCATAAAACATTTAGCGTGTAATGGATAATATTTGACTTTGTGATGAAATTGACAATACAGCTTTCTAGAAAATTCAGAAAAACAAAACCAGCAGAAAACAATAATTTGGTCAAAGTCCGAAAATCTCACTTCTGATGTCCTTGTTATTTATCTATTTAGAAATGCGACATCAAAGTCCAGGTTTTTCGCTGTATGCGTCATCGTGTGTATGCAGCTTAATAAATGAAAATATAGTCTTCTGGTAAGGAGTTAGCGTTTAAAAGTTTTTACAGCCACCATCATTTCCACCGAACATTAAATTAGGTTTTCTATTATATTTACACGACACTATTATTAGCTTTAATACTACCTAACCATAATTTGCTTTGTTCACTGCCTAATTTCAGTTTACTGCAGTAGTTCGAAAGAAACTATTATACCTAACATGCCCTATTTTTTTCTTTACGTTAAAAAAGCTCATCCGGTATAATTTTATGTCACCGATTTCTGAGATGGAAACCGTCCTGTAAAGAGTCTAGGCGGGGCGACCCAAAGTTGACCCAGGAGCGGGAGGTCCCGGTAAGCCAAATTACAGCGCTGATGATGCACTAAGGAGACTCTCTACTTTTTTGTAAGTTAAATAATTACACTTCCTGCAATCTTTAAAACAACTTGTTTTAAAAACTCATTCAAGCTTAAACCCGATCGTTTAATCTGGGCCCTCCAAAGAATACACGAAGAAAGAGGCGGTACTGAGTCTCGTAAGTGCTGTTAAAAGCGCGGGTAGCCCACTTTATTAGTGAAGGGGGCTTCACCCGACCCGAGGCGTCGTAGATGGTACCAACGAGGAGACGGGGGCATCGATTTATGATTTCTCATAGGATTTATACGATTTATACTTTCTACTATACTTACTATTTTCTTTTGCACCTCATAAAGAATTTACACAAGTCTTCAATGTCTTCAATCTGCAGTGCTGTGTGGTTTCGGCACGTAAATTGAATAAAATTACCCCTGTTTCTTCCCGTGGGTGTCGTAAAAGGCGGCTAAGTGAATACCACCACCAAAAAACATTTATAGACTTGCACGTTTTAACAGCGATAGGCTCAACCCCTGTCACGTGTACATTTCTGTATATTTCGTGAGGTGAACAAATCTTTATTTTGTAGGTACACAGGGTACACTTAAAATAGTCACTTTAACATTTTTATAGCTACTGCTTGTTCAAAAGGCAATTTTCCCCTGAGAAGAACAAGCAAGAAACTCGAGAGGTTGCTCTTTAAAAAAAGGTTTTTATATTACAAAAAGGCGCAATAATATTTCATTATTAATTGTGAAATAGCCTGGTTATGCGAAGGAGCTGGTTATATCCGTGAATGTTTATCATCTAACATGCAACAAAATAGCAGATTATCTGCTATTTTATAATATGCTTTCTTAATAAGTTTCTGTTTTATAGCATCCTTAAATTTATGTTTTGTATATCAACAGGAACCTTATTGAAAAAGCGTATACATAAACCTTTGAATGAATTACTGACTTTGCGGAGGCGATTTATGTGATCTGCAAGTTTATCTTTATTTCATTATGTTTATCACTATTTTTCCTAAATGATTCTATATTTTTATTTTTTTATTTTTTTTATTTATGTATATAGATTTTCCGAGGAGTGGATGTTGTTCCAAGCATTAATCTCTTAATGTTTAGAACACCCAAACACTAATGTTTGGGATATCTCTGACCACCCCAATTGGGATAAGAGTCGTGATATTTATTTATTTATTTATTTATTTAACACTTTATTGTATATAAGCATACACGTCAAACAAAAGAAAAAACAGGAGAATATTAAAATATACAAAAGGCGAGCTTATCTCTATAAGAGATCTCTTCCAGCACACCTCAGTAAGGAGACAAATTGATGAGGTAACGTAAAAGTAGACAGCGAGTACACTTACAAAAACAGTAGTTATAAACAAACATACAACTAATAAATAGAGAAAATAACAACCATGTCGATATTGTGTATGTATGTTATGTAATATCTGCAGGGTTTGTGAGAATACATAAATAGCTATTCAACAAAATTTGCTGTATTTCGTTGACTCGACAGATTAAGAAAAATGTTAAAAAGTAAAACCCGACTACGTTTAAACGAATTGAAAAGTATCGGACAAGAGAATCATGTTGCATCCAATGGCAACTCGGTTCAGTAGTTCAGGCTGTGCGAGGAGTAAACTATATTGTTCAAATACATATAACACACAAGACGACCGGTTGGTGTAGTGGATAGTAACCCTGTCAGCAAAACCAACGGTTGCGGAATCGAAACCAGCTAGGAGTAAATGTTTGTGTGATGAATACGAACATTTATTCCCGAGTCATAGATGTTTATATAGATTAGTGTTTTGGGCAGTTCTCGGGCAGCGAGCTGCCCTCGAGATTCTTTTCGCCTTAAATAGTTAAAAAAAACGGAAAAGAAATTAAAAACAGAACATTAATTGTGAAAATGTACCAAAAATAAAACAACCAACAAACCAACGGCTGAACCGATTTTGATAAAACATATCTAAGAACCACCGCTAGAAAACCTGTTTTTAAATAAAGAAACACCTCATCCAAATCGGTTCACCGGTTTAAGAGCCACAGTGCCACAGACAGACACACACATAGCGGTCAAAGTTATAACATCCCTCTTTTCGCATCGGGGGTTAAAAAGAAAAGATTTGGATTTTGAAAGAAATGCGTAGGTATATAGTTTTGTGAAATGGCAGCTCTGTTTTAACGAATTAGAATTTACAGTAAAAATTTGTTCTCATGCAGGCTATAAATTTTTCGTGGGATTTTCCGCCACAGTTCCTTTGGGGTTTCTTTAGTTATTTATAGACGATTGCTATTGCTTACTTTCTTTCTTCTAACATACAGGGTGAACGTTTAAAATAGATGATTAGGTGGCAGATGGAAGGTGGAATCATGCTCACTTAGAACTCCCAACTTATTCAGTAGCCGGGAATCAGATAACCGAATAATAATTTAAATTCATAACAAAATCCAGCTACAGGCACTGCTTCTTGGCGGCGCATTCATTATTTTTATATATAAGGTCTAACAAAATTAATTTGAAATAAATAATAATTGTTTTTTATAAGTCAGGAAGGCTGTAACATTTTTTAAAATGTGAGACTGAAATAAGGACACTGCGATCAATTCGGATGTACACCAACTAAACTAAACTAAACTAAAACCAGTTTTGGAGTGGTGCCGTCGCATCGCACTATTCCAGGGAGAAAAAGACAGTACTACATTAAAACTGCTTTTAGTTTAGTTTAGTTGGTGCACATCCAAATCGACACCAATATCTATACTTTTCAATTCTTAGTACCTACTAAATTTTTCATTCTGTTGAATGACGATATCAAAGCCATCTCAGCTCAGGTGTTCTATTTCCCTCCGGATTATCTTCTTTGCAGGACTATTAATTTCCTTCTAGGTGTTATTAAAGGCGTTTCAAAGCGAAGCAAACTTAGGCCCGTTCTCAAGATTGATATAACCTTAAGTTGACGCTTGAGAATCTGTTGCATATTCAAACAGTATAAAAATCGCCTCCATGACTCAATGTAAACAACATTGGGTTTATGATTCGGAGGTCGCGGGTTCGATCCCCAGCGGGGTACATGTTTAAGTACTCGGTTTGGTTAGTGGTAGGACATTTTAAATGACCGCCTGGCTAGCTACCACCATCTTATCTAAATCTGCCGCCAAGCATCAATGTTCATAGCATTGTTGTGTTCCGGTTGTCAGAGATCCTATTCTATCCTATCCTATATATTTTTTTATGATTGACTGGATTCGCATTTGACCACAATCTCAGTATATATATATCAGTCCTATTCATATAAGATAGCCAGTCCCCCAAATGTGTGTTGGGGTTTCCGGGTCAGTACGCTTCCACCTTCGACCTCATCTTCATCTGGTGTGATTGAGGTCAAGTACGAACCCGTCGTGCATAAAAAAAAAACTGTCAAAATTTAGTATTGAGTCATGTTTCTGTCAAAATGCATGTTTAGAACGACCTACAATCGTGAATTTCGTTTATGATGATGCATTGACATATAGTCGGCTCCTAGACTGTGGCGTGCCTAGAGTTTCAGAATACGGCAAGTCCGACATACGTTTATGTGGTTTTTACACAGTTAATGAAATCAAAAGATCTTACACTGTTTATAAAGATTCATAAAGTTTTCAGGTGATATAATTGATCGAACACCTAGAGGTATTTTAGTAAGGCAAGCCGGGCTTTTGGGTTTATATGAAGATACCGCCACTGGTTTAAGACAGGCGTAAGCATATTTACAGGTTTGAAATCAAACTAAATAGATTTGATGATTTCTCTATGTTTCAGAATACATGATAATAAAAAAAAAGTTGCCGTTTTTATCAGTAATTGGAAATTCGCGAAAAAAGCCGTAAGTAAAGCTATTTATGTATTATTTATAATTAGCTTTTAGGCTTCGCCAGTGCTGTTCAGAGCTTTTTTTATTTATTCTGTATTTAAAAAGAAGTCTTAATTTATACAAAGCGGCCGTCACTGGACGGAATAAACCCTTTTAAATTCAATACATGTTCTGGTTATTCGTATGCTGTGTCCCATAAAAGATGGGTTAACTTTGCTAAGTCTAAATTGTGGATTGTTATCACTTGTAATCCTAAAAGATAATTGTTGTAGCAACCCCATCGAGGAAACGACTGTGCCACAGATATGTAAACTACACCTTGTGTTGCGGAGATTGAATTTCGCTCGTTGCGGCACTCGTGTTTGCATTGCGCTTTGCCATTGTATACGAGAAGTTAAACAATCTCAGTTTTAAATTGTTTCGAACCGAGTTCGATAATTCGTTTAAAGTTGGGTATAGTCGACCGCACATCAGACGTGACCGACAATGACGTGAGACTTCAACCTTTGGAGTGTCAGCTCATTGTATAAGTATACCGTATTTAATCAATGTGCATTTATTCGACTGCTTTAAACTTCTTAAAAGGTGAAGGAATACATCGTGAGGAAACCTACATGCTGGAGAAATAAAAATTCTATGGCATGTGAAGCATTATAATTTTTTTTAATGTTTTGTTTCAGATTTCATGATGCAGTTCGTCAACATCGTACGAGAGTTCAGCTTTTACTGTTAAAAACTCATTGGTACATGGCCTGCTTGAGAATCGAACCCGGACCTCCCAAATTGGGAGACCGAGTCTTAACCGCTGAGCCAACGAAACTCCTTGCCTCTCAAGATGCCTAATAGTCCAGTAAAATACGTAATTTTTGTGGTGTAACTTCCTATAATCTTATCAGAAACAGATTAAAAATCTTTACAAATCATTCTGTAGTTTGTTTTAGGTATAGTATAACCCTCTTATTCATCAAAATTTACAATCGGATAAGCCTGTTTTAGTAAAAGTATGTTTGGTCACACATGAAAGAACATTGCAACATTTCCTTATGAACAACAGAGACAAAACATAATTTAACTAAAACAGGCTTCAAACGCGTTTGTAAATTTGTATGAATAAGACGTTTGAAATTGTTTAGTTATAAATCCTACAATATCAAATTAAAGTTGCCACTGTGAACTTCATTGTGTTTAAAGAAGATGCTAAGATCTTTTTTTTATGTATGACTGGATTCGCGTTTGACCACAATCTCACCTGATGGAAAGTGCCGATGTAGTCGAAGATGAAGCACGCGATCCCAGTAAATGCCTATCCCAGTAAATTCACTCTGCTCTTGAAGATCCCAAGGTTGTAGGATTCAGGAAAGACTGACGCCGGAAGGGAGTTCCATGCCTTGGCTGTTCGGATGATGAATGAAGAATCGAACTTCTTAGTGCGAATGTTCGGTATTTAACTATATACGGGTGGAATCTATAATATAATATATAATAATATGATATAATAATAATATAATATATAATAATGCTAAAACAATTTTCTAAATAAATAATCATATTTTCTACAAATACATAGTTTATTGACTCATGACATTTGCCGACCACACCACGCAGTGTGGTATTGTCGCGGATGTATTTCATGTCACTATGGAATGTGACCGAAATGAGGAATCACGACGACACTACAAATTAGAAATTATTGTGTTGGTATGGTAAATAGTATTATGTCCGCTCCAAATTCTGAAGAGGCTAAACAATTATATGACTTACTTAAGATAGCAATTGAGAATCGGTCGAATTAAGATTGACTTTGTACAAAAGAGAGCCACGATGAGCGTGGCGTTTAAAAATAAACGAAGACACCTTAATGTAGGAACATCAGGTGTGATTGAGGTCAAGTACGAACCCGTCGTGCATAAAAAAAAAAAAAAAAAAACCATAGCCGAATTCAGCCGAAAATTATTGGACTTCCATACTAAAAGTGGTTTTAGAATGGTTTACTTTGTAGGTATGGGTAATCGAAATTTTTTTGATCGAATTCTACTATGTTTTCTTGGAGGTAGTTGTTCATAATTAAGAGTGGCGTCACCTGTTAATCTAACTAATATTATAAATGCGAAAGTTTGGATGTTTGTCACGGGGAAACCGCTGAACGGATTTAGCTGAAATTTGGTATATAGATAGAACATACCCTAGATTAAAACATGAGATATTTTTTATCTCGATAAAGTGAGTAGTTCCCGCGGGATAAACAACTTTCCGCGATAAAGTTCTTTCACGCAGGCGAAGCCGCGGGCGGAAAGCTGGTGGGTAATGCACGAATTCAAATTCACCCTGTATTACATAGCAAATGGCATGCATTTACGATGACAAAGTTGTAATGTGAACCTATCTATTGCTTCGACTGTACTGGACATTGTGGTTTTTCATTTTATTAAAGCATTCATACAGATACTTCTCTCACAGGATTATGTGAAATATTGCCTTGGGATTTTCAAGGGGCCGACTCTCGCATAAAATGTTTTATTTAAAGGAAGGATATTCAACAAAATTAATGGCGTAGGTATACTTAGAAGAGTGGAAAAAGGGAAACCAGTTCAATAAACTTTGGACAGTATCATCATCATGACAGCAACATGACGTCCACTGCTGAACATAGCCCATAGATTTTTTACCGACTTCAAAATAAGGAGGAGGTAACATTTTTTATATATTTGTTACCTCGAACTCCTTCATTTAAAAACAATTTGGAATTTCCTTTTCTTATTTGAAAGAATTTATTTCCACACTTTGGTTCTAATTTATCAAAATCTAGTTCTGTCAACTAGTTGACAGATGTAACTAACATTCTGGAACTTGCTAATTATGTAAACAAGCCGCCATTTTGAAATTGTCTCTGAATGATGAATTTACTAGCGACGGGCAAGACTCTTACTTACTCCTTTACTAATGTGAAACCATATCGAATAATAAAATACCGAAAGTAAAAAACAAGTAGGTAGAAGAAAGATCTGAGATCGTCTTTTGTTTGCATAGTTAGCAAGTGGCATAGAATGACACTTTAGATGCGTATGATTTTATCTAGGTTAATGTTGCCTGCTGCATGTTTTTCTGCCGCCAAGCAGCAATGTTAATAGCATTGTTGTGTTCCTGTTGTCAGAGATAAGATAGCCAGTCCCAGTAAAATGTGTTGGGGTTGGTAATGTAAACAACATTGGGTTTACGATTCGGAGGTCGCGGGTTCGATCCCCAGCGGGGTACATGTTTAAGCACTCGGTTTGGTTGGTGGTAGGGCATTTTAAATGTCCGCCTGGCTAGCTACCACCATCTTATCTAAATCTGCCGCCAAGCAGTAATGTTAATACCATTGTTGTGTTCCGGTTGTCAGAGATCCTATTCTATCCTATATATTTTTTTATGATTGACTGGATTCGCCTTTGACCACAATCTCAGTATATATATCAGTCCTATTCATAAAAGTGTTGGAGTTTCCGGGTCAGTACGCTTTTCCACATTCGACCTCATCCTCACTTAACATCAAGTGTGATTGAGGTCAAGTACCAACTCGTTGTGCATAAAAAAATTATCTATATCAAAACTAAACAAAGCTTGTACTATTGACACTTGATAACTGATAAACATACATAAATATTTATATAAACATCCATGATTCCGGAATAAATGTTAGTATTCATCACACAAACATTTACCCGTTGCGGGATTCGAACCCGGAACCGCTGGTTTCGCTGACAGGATCACTATCCACCACACCAACCGGTCGTCAATTTTGATGTTGACTTGACCGGGCGTAACGAAAAATGATTATTTAATATTCTTTGTTTAATAATAAAGAGATTTTATTAAATCCTTTTATTGCCAGAACATTAATTATGACATCAAAGGCACGTATACAATAAGTGAACCCTTGCAAAAAACGCTGGCGGCGACTCATGGAGACGCGGTAAGGATATTCGCGCAATATTGTGGCTTCGTATATAAAAGCGGACGTCCCACTATCGAAAAACGGGGCTCGTTAGCTCCAGAAACTTTTCAACTGATATTGAGTTTTTTGCTTTGTGTATAATAAATTGAAGAAGTGTGGTTTCCAGCAAGAAAACTGGATATACTGTCACCTTATTACCTCCCCTGCTTATATAGGGCAACGATAGGGACAATAATAAAATAATAATAATAACGTTAAGACAAGGTATTTATTTCTTTTTTGAACACTTTGATCTAAGAGTTACTAGGGTTGGTTTATAGGAATTCGATGTATAGGTCGGTCTGGCTATCCGGAGGATGGCGAGGTTGCTCGTTTATACCCACGCCCCTCGGTCTGACGTCCGTGGTCTCGTCGGGTCTCGATTACAATATTATGTTATTGTTCTTGATGTGTTACCATATCTATGTATCAATATGTATAAGCTAAATGTATGTGTGTGACTGTGGATACAAATAAAGGCTCTATCTATCTATTGTGTGTCAGGAAAAATCAGGAGCGGCCATGTTTATTTAATCCTATAGCCCGTTATATCTGTAACCTCTTACAACAAATAGATAAGGTCGATAGTTCGACCTCAAATAGGCGAAGCGTCTAACATCTACATGATGGCTCTAGAGAACCACCCGACAAATCAATTTTCAATAACATCAAGTTACCTACAGCAGCCAATATTGTAGGAAATGGTACAATTTCTCAACATTTGCCTGTGAAGATTACGTAAACTTGAACGATCTGCTTTTTTGTGCCAGATTATATCAATGTATAATTCCCAAAGGGAATTACATAAATTGTAAAATTACAATAGACAAATCATCTAGATAGACCAAACCAACATTCAACATCATATGAAAGAGGTCCACTGTTGGACAAAGGCCATCATACCAAATTCAAATAAATGCGGTAATTTAACATGCATGTTGTGTTTATCTGTAAATAGTTGTGCATCTGGAATCTGACTGCTTGAAATTAGTTTAAGAAATGGTGTAATAATTGTAGATGAACCTTTTTAAATAAAAAGAACCAACTGTATTAAGAGCAAAATGTCTTCGAAACGGTTAAACCGATTTCTATCAAACATGGCTATCGAGAATTTTCTGAATTTTCAATATACATACATAGCTATTAGGTAAGTTATTATAACATAGTACGTATGTGATGTGTTATACCTGTCATCTCTATCTAAGATCACTATATTTTGCGAGAACCTACTGACCTCTAAGATACATCTAATTAGGTCCTACCTAATTTAGACCTCGCCTTTGTAGCCTATTCCACATAATTACATCATTAAATTAAATAAATAAAGAAAACTAGCACAAAATATGAGTTCTGAATAAATTTCGCATGATATGAACCCTACAAATTTCGCCAGTTGCATATCTACAAGGGGCTCGTGCATGCGTTTTTGAAAAAAAAATTTGAACTACCTATGCCAATAATTTCTATTTCACTTACCTAATATGCCCTATTTTTTTCCTGACGGTAAAAAACGGGCCTCATTCATGAATTATAGGGTTGTACAAATTTTCTTAAATTAAATAATTTAATAACTTTGTATGGAAACAAAAATATGCGTTTTTCCCGTTTATCAAATTGATAATAAAACACTTATCGATGACACTATAACTAACTTACGGCTTACTACCCCCTTTCCGACTAACACTGTATAACATCGGCATAATCCGTGAATGAAAACCTACTGCTCCCAAAACGGTTTTTTTCCTGACGGTAAAAAACGGTCCTCATTCATGAATTATAGGGTTATACAAATTTTCTTAAATTAAATAATTTAATAACTTTGTATGGAAACAAAAATATGCGTTTTTCCCGTTTATCTAATTGGTAATAAAACACTTATCGATGACACTATAACTAACTTACGGCTTACTACCCCCTTTCCGACTAACCCTGTATAACATCGGCATAATCCGTGAATGAAAACCTACTGCTCCCAAAACGATGCAAGGGGGTGAAAATTAACCGAAAAATCTAATTTTTCTCTGTTTGTGAACGCTCTTTTGTACAAAAACACAATACATTAATTTTACATATAGATACAGAGTTCGAGTTTTCAATTGTCTTGCTGATGTTCCTCATACATATTCAAGTGAAGTGCATATGACCGACCTCACCTTTGTCAGCCTTTGTTTCGTCAAAGCTCTCCACAACCGTGACGATGGGAAAATTTGATTCCGACGTGTGTGTGATGCCTTTCTATTCAGTTAGTGATTTCAAAGGCTGTGAAGGCTTGAGCCTGTAGGTATGACATTTTTAACCGACTTTAAAAAGGAGGAGGTTCTTAATTTGGCAGTTTGTATGTTGGGCAGGAGTTGGGGGTTTCGTATCACAAATGACAAACTTCATAAAGTGACAAACTTAAATATTTGTGTAATTCACGACAATAATTCCACGGGGTATTTTAAATTAATACTATAGTTTACCCAAGTAAAAGCGTATTTCAAATTCGGCAAATAAATCAGCTGTTATCCCCGAATACATGTCGATATTGGTTCAGTTGTGCTTGGAATATGATTATGGGCTTTGATGTTTGGTGATGGGGTATTTTACAATGAAAATACGCTTTGAAATGCCGTATTTTTATTGCGTTATACTCAGGGAAGAAGGGCTAAGCCACGCGGGTCTGGACAACAAGGGCGATCCAAGATTTTCGTTTTCCACACTGAGGTACTGAACCATGGGCGTAGCCAGGTTTTAATTTCGGAGGGGGGGGGGGAGGGGGGGGGGGGCAAGAAAAAATACGTCAACGAAGTACATGAATGAATTTATGTGCAGTTAAATTATCTAGTTACAGTCTGTAGACTTAGTTATGTATTTTAATCTTTACAAAACAATACCAACTATAAAAATACACCGGTATTGCAACTATTAGTGCAAACCTCCTTTACTAGTAGCTTGTATCCTTACCCTAAGATTTGCCTGGAAGAGGTCGCTGTTAACGATGTAGTTTTTGTTAATTATGCAATAAAGAGTATTTGATTGATTGATGAATGAAAAGACATTAATATTCATATAAAAAAAAAATTAATAAAAAAAACAGAAGATTGAAATTGCTTTTTTTAGGCAATTAGTTCCCAAGTACAATTCAGAGGCTAATGCTAATACCTACGAACTCAATTTATTTAAGTAAATACTGCGGATTTATGAAATAACTGTGGTGTGTTAGATAGATAGATAGATAGATAGACAAAGTGTTTATTTGCATATTACAGAAACACAAAAATATACGACGGAACAATCATTCTGCTTGGTGTTATTCTTACGAAATGTAGTCTTATTTCATAGAAATAAAAACAAAAATTAAGTACAACTGTTACAACTTATAATAGAGTTGTATGTGTAGTACCACAAATGGGCCAACGCTCAGAGTGGATCCTCACCTATAGCGCGTAAGACACTGATTTTCAGCTAGTGCCCTGCGAGAGAAAGCGAGGGTACCCACCACTGCAAAAATTTCAATTGTTATAAATGCCAAGCTTCTCCTAACGTGATTTACCTCCACCTATTTTGTATACTTAATAATTAGTTTTTGCATTCAGGTGATTGTCACATTTATACTTAGGTTTCTCTCTTTTTAATGTTTGCTACTATATTAATGTAGACACTCGTTGATGAGCCTAAATAAATAAAATATTTCAATGTAACTTTTCGGGGAGAGTTTTAACCCCCTAAATCCCCTCCTGGCTACGCTCGTGAACTGAACTCTAAAAACGGTTGGCACTTATAGCTAAGTACTTAAACATAAAGCAAAAGGGGATTAATTCCTAACAGGCACATTTTCAGGTAGCCAACATTCAACAGTTCTGAATTGGGTGGTCCATTAAGTTAAATGAAGGTTATTATTTTTAAAAGGTTCTTTTAAATTGTATTTATTTAACATTACAACACTAGGTTGATAAAACGGAGGCCACGGGTTCTATTCCCGGTATATATTCTCATCTACAGTTTTGATACTTATCATTAATCATGCAACATGTCTCTTCACTGAGAAGGACCTCTCTCCTAGATCACAGGTTACCTAGTTAGAAGGCAGGGATCCCTACTTTTAAAAATGTTGTCCCATTGTTACATTTTAACCGCCTCCGTGGCTCAATGTAAACTACATAGGGTTTACGAATCGGAGGTCGCGGGTTCGATCCTCAGCGGGGTACATGTTTAGTACTCGGTTTGGTTAGTGGTATATAGGGTATTTTAAATATCCGCCTGGCTAGCTACCACCATCGTATCTAAGTCTGCCGCCAAACAGCAGTGTTAATAGCATTGTCGTGTTAAGGTTGTGAGAGATAAGATAGCCAGTCCCCCAAATGTGTTGGGGTTTCCGGGTCAGTACGCTTCCACCTTCGACTTCATCTTCACTTAACATCAGGTGTGATTGAGGTCAAGTACAAACCCGTCGCGATTAAAAAAAAAACTAAAAATACATAAATGTTGTGTTATACACCATACATGCAATTATGTGGCCGGGTGTACATAATATATGTATCTTTAAATTATTAATATTTGGTTCTTAATTACTGTGATTTTTGTAATATATGAAATAGTATAACTGTGTGTAAATGTAATGCGAATAAAGTTTATATATCTACTAGATTTCCGCCCGCCTGCGCGGATTAACTTTATCGCGGATATGTTTAATTCTTTTTTCCGCGGGAAATACTCACTCTATCGGGATAAAACACATCCTATGTTTTAATCCAGGGTATGTTCTACCTATATACCAAATTCCTTCCAAATCCGTTTATTCGTTTCGTCGTGAGTGAGCAAGAAATTAAAAACCAAATTTCGCATTTATAATGTTAGTTAGAATAGATACTATACCTACATTTTACAATCCTGAGTAAGTATGTACTGAATGGTGATAATGTTTATATTGGAAATCTGAACTTTAATTGGCAACACTCTTTATGAGCAGCACCACAGAGGCTATAACGTTTAGCATAAAATAAAAACGGGTCATCCTGGACGACAACAAAATGAAGTACCGTGTTTTTCATTTAAAACTTTGCAGCAATGTAATGAGATTACTTTTATTGGTCATAAAAGGTTCGCTGTTTGGTTAATATAGACCAGTAGGTGGCGGTAATGGCCTGGGAGACTGTGCAACCGACGCTTACTTTAAGTAATATAGGTTATAGGATTTCGCCGGCTGGATTTCCGCAACGTACCATAAGACTCATTGGTGACCAATCGATGACTGCTAAATTGCAGTTCGAACACCGTCGCGAGATCGCTTATCTCTCAGTCTTTTACAGGTATAGGTCCCGATTTCGAAAGACATATAAACGAAAGCCATTTGTGCGACGCCAGATAATAGAAGTGCCGTATGAACGAAACGGGGGCCATTTAATCGAAAAGAAAAAAATGCGAAAGCCATAAGATCGAGTTTACAGACCCCTATCTGTAGCGAGCGAGCAATATGGGTCGGGGCACCCCGGCACTGTTGGTTAGGTTCAGAAGGCTAAGGCGGGAGCGATGTTAGGTTGATTTGGGATATTGGGTCTTTATCTATGAAATTTCAGTTTTTTTTCTTCGTTAATCATAATCAATTCCTGCGATTTTCAAAGCTATATCCAAATTTGTTTTTTATTTGGATAATGGAATATTATTTCAGGGTTTCACATGGAATATTTTTTAATTACTGGGCTAAATCACATACCTAATAAAAAAATTTTGAACAGAGCTCTTTTCATGTGCTTCCCATAAACATTTCTTAGATTCCCTGAAGCTTTTATAAAGCGGTTACTTTTAAAAATTAACACTGCCTATGCTTAACTTAATGTTATCCGATAATACACACAAAGTTTATGCTAAATTTGTATTTGCCGCTCCCAAAAAAAAATCAAAAATGTTTCTTTGGAGAAAACAGTCTTAATGAAATTCATCATACAAAACGCCAATTTCATAGGTAAGGACCTAATATTTGTAATATTTTCGAACTCATCGCACAACTGTACATTCGATCTTATGGCTTTCGCATATTTGTCTTTTCGATTAAATGGCCTATCGGCTAAATGGCGTTTCGTTCATATGGCACTTCGATTATCTGGCGTCGCAAAAATGACTTTCGCTTATACGTCTTTCGAAATCGGGTCCTAAACCCAATTTTTACAGGGTGCATTTCGCTGATACATAACCTTATCCCACCATCGCTATTTTATCTTTGGACTACTAGGGGTGGGGATGGTGTATAACAATAAGAATCGTTTATTTGACCCATTTAGCGACACACACATACATGTATAAATGTGAAAATAACCAATGAATACAGTGAAATTGGAACCGGAGTTCCAAATTAATTTTTTCGTGGTACGACTGGAGAGTGTCCGATTGAATGTCTAATTGAATCTAATCTATTAATAATTACAATGTTTACTATGCTTAGTTAAGGAAGAGCAAGATATTCTGGCACAGGTACTATACGTTGCATGAGATTCATAAAGAAAGAAATAATCATTTTCTCATTTTCATTTCTTCAATTTACGTAAAACGTAGGTACGTACATTTAAAAGCGGCGACACTGGAACCCGTACTACAAAACAACATATTTCCATAAGTCCTATGGTTTGGTCAATTGCTTGTCCGAAGTATATAAAGAAACTGTTTATTGTATATCGTTAACTAATTTTCATAGCGACTCCAACCAATAAAGCTTAATTTGAGAGTTGGTGAAAAAGGCTTTAAATCTACCAACCGATCTAATGGTTCTCTAAACTGTCCCATCAGTTACATGTAGAGTCACCACGCTCTCAGATAATTATAAACTTTTCTAAAGTCGCTTAAAAGGGTGTTTTTTAATTGTACATAAAATGAAATTCACGATTAACTTATCATTTGAGAGATAAGAAAAAAATTAAATAAAGAAGAACACGCGACAAGAAAACGTTCTCCGTCTCCTCAACTATACCTAAATAGCTTTGATAACGGTAATTTTTCAGAATTCACGAGTATAATAAAAAGTGTACGTTTTTGTCAATAATTTGCAATTCTCGATAATGGTGTCGATTCGGATGTACATCAACTAAACTAAAACCAGTTTTAAAGTAGTACTGTCTCTTTCTCCCATGGAACAGTACGATGCGACGGCACCACTCCAAAACTGGTTTTAGTTTAGTTTAATTTAGTTGGTGTACATCCGACTCGACACCAATAACTGTAATTAAAGATATTTAGGTATTATTTATGCTGTATTAAAAAGGAAATCTTAATTTATTGCTACTATTAGCACAGATTACTTATAGTGCGAACATCATCTACTGGTAGCTTGTATCTTTACCCTAAGGTTTGTCTGGAAGAGATCGCTGATAAGGCCGCCTTTTTGTGCGATTAATGATGTACGCTGTATTCTTCATGTAGCTTTTGTTAATTGTGCAATAAAGAGTATTTGATTGATTGATTGATTTATTCAATGAGGGCGTCACTTGATTGAATAAACCCTTTAAGTACACGTTTAAAATTGTTCTCGATTTTGGTCCAATTTCTGGAATTTCTAGTTCCGTGTTTTAGTCCTCCGTCTCATCTTTGTACGTCTTCACTTTTGTGAATATATATAATAGGACGAAGACACAAACAATTTAAAGCGTTAATATATATTTTTCTGACAATTTTAGAAATCACTATTTCATGATGACATATTTTTTTTTGCACGACGATTTAGCACTTGACCTCAATCACACCTGATGTTAAGTGAAGATGAGGCCGAAGGTGGTAGCGTACTGACACGGAAACCCCATGTTATTTGGGAGACTGGGTATCTTATCTCTGACAACCGGAACACAACAATGCTATTAACATTGCTGTTTGGCGGCAGATTTAGATGAGATGGTGGTAACTCGCCATTTAATCCCTGCAGTGGGATGTTTACGAGCTGATGATGAGGTGTTAAGGGGTCGGACAATGACATAAGGTACTTTTGCCCGGATAATAATAAACAATTCGACGCGGATGGAGCCGCGACTGGAACCTATAGTCCATACATACATACATTACAAAAAGTTTACCTTGTACGTACAGTACACAGTTTCCGAGTTTGAGACCAGTTATTTATCTTGCATTATTTATTTATTCGTAAATCCTTGGTAACCCTATTTTTATAGAACCAGTGGACAGATGGCAAATGGTGGTACTGTTCGGTGTCCACTATATCCTGACCTTCCTCACCTCCCATTTTCTTTGCCAACTGGATGAAAGGGGACATTAAGTTGAACAAACGGGGGTCGGGATAAATTTGCAGCATACCCTTCGTGCGGGCTATTTAAATGAAGCGAGAATTTCACAGAAATGCCTGGTCCACAACAAGTGACTAATGTCCACGACTGGGGTCCATCTCGGTGAAATATTTGCTGAATAACCACACACCGTAATAGTTGGGGCAATAGTGAGTTTGTCAAGCGAGAGTTGAACTGTGTAATATTAATTGCTCGTTCAACGAAGGGGTGCCAATGAGGTCCAATGATGTTTGTTCCCTTTTACATGTATTTCTAACCATAGACGTACAAACGTCGACCAGTTTGGTGTAGTGGTTAGAAACTCTGATTGCTGCACCAAAAGTTCGCTGGTTCAAATCCCGCTATGGGCATATGTTTATACAAACATACGATGAATACGAACACGTGTACCCGAGTTACAAATGTTTTCATTTATTTACAAAGAAAAGGTATTTTTGTAGTAGCTGGTATCTATAATACGAGACTAGTTGCTTAGTGTGGAATTAGATGGCGCTGTATGTCCAAGGATATTTATTTATAAAAAAAGAGACGTGCCAAAACGACTGAATCGATTTGAAAACGAATTTTTATTTGCGTAACGGATCTAGCCATGTTTAATGGAAATCGGTTAAGTCGTCTTAAATATATTTACAGTTTGATTTCTTTATCTGGATGATTGTTTCTGGGGTTTTCTAAATTTTTGTTCGCAACATCAAAG
The DNA here is from genome assembly GCA_949316235.1 of Oegoconia quadripuncta. NCBI lineage: Eukaryota > Metazoa > Arthropoda > Insecta > Lepidoptera > Autostichidae > Oegoconia > Oegoconia quadripuncta. Next base: position 4,800,060 of record OX438751.1, read on the forward strand.
ATATATAAAATACCACCTATTTCTCTTACATTTCTAAAACGTACACGAAAATGAAAGATAATTAACGTAATTAAATAATAATTAAACTAATAAATATCTCTAATTAAATGCATAATTTAAATGTTCAGAGAAAAAACGACTGGAATGCTCTTGCTAAACTTAAAACAGCACATGGAACCATGGATACTATCAATTAATAACCGAATAAAAACTTCTTTTTATGCACAACGGGTTTGTACTTGACCTCAATCACGAGGTTGAAGGTGTAAGCGTACTGATCCGGAAACGCCAACACATTTGGGGGACTTGCTATCTTATCTCTGACAATCGGACTTATATCTTTCAAATATAGACAGTGTGGTAGACGATTACAGTAGGTGATCTAAAAATAATATTGATAAATCGTTACCTATTAACCTGCAAAACCCGCCTTCGTATACGCCGTGTGGGACCTTGACACAAGTCTACCTGTAATACCGCCAGCGATTTTGCAAATGGAAAGCAATGTGAATAAATCGGAAAGGGCTTATGGCATGCAGTAGAATTCTATAATATAGCAGTATGGATTCGTGCGTGATGATGGTAGTTGGTTAAATATCGATAGTCAATCGATTAATCGATAGTATTTCATCTAACGAAACTATCGATTTTCTGAGAAAAACATCGATATATCGTTTACCTTCGTTTATTATTCCTTTCTTCAGTTAGTTGTCACAATTTATTGTAAAATTATTATTAATTAATAATAACTAATAAAACCGACTGAAGGAAACGAATTCGATTAATTTAATTTTCGTGAATCAAAATTTAAAAATGTTTTAAAATTACGAAATAAATATATTTTAAGTTATTAATTAATACAAAAGTATACAAAATTGTGTTTTATTTTATACCTTTAAAAGTATCGATTAGCTATCGGTTTATTTTTCTTAAACAATCGATGCTATCGGTATTTCAAACAATCGATGTTTAACCAACGCTATATACCTGCGACGACATGTCGCTCTGTCGTACCTCCAAGCAACTTCCAGCTGTGCGGGCGCAGCTGCGACTACAGTTGAGAGCCTTTGGTGTGGAGACTTTAACCCGTTGGAGTCCGGAAGCGAGACGATTTCTTAAAGATCTATCGGGACGCTTATTTAAGATCTCTGGTGACAAAAAAGCTGGCAGTCCTGCTACCTACTAGGAAACGAATGCCCGTCTTTTGGGCACGGTACGGATCTGGACCACCTTTTCTACCTATCACAATCATGGAGAAAACGTGTTCCAATCTGTTTCCGTGCTTTTGCATTAGTTTTTTCTTTTTTATTGTGAGTTAATAAAATTAGACAACACGGAGCAGTCAAATTTTTTTCCAAATAAAGGTGAGAAATAACCACCTAACCAAAATAAAGTCAAATACTACATATAAAACTGCCAGCGTTGTTCAAAGGGTTGTTTAATTTACTGTCGCTCGCTAAAAAGAGCAAAATGTAGCGCATCGTCAGCTGTACAATATATGTTTAGACCGCCACTGTCGCCAAACTTTGTGTTGATCATAAACTTTGTGCTTATCTTGTTTCCCGCAGCTTCGTGTTTAATGTCGTATGATATTTAGCGTAATAAGCGCTATATCTAGCGATTTATGATCATTCAATTTCTACAGCAATAAATTCATTGTAGTTTGGGTGTTACAAAAGATATACACATCACATCAACGCCCTATAAAAGTCCATTACTGAACATAAGACTCTCCGTCCATGGGAGTATTTGCCCAGATTGGGCCGGCGGGTTGACGATCGCAGATTTTTTGGGAGCTTGGCAGTAAAGACACTGCTCTACTATGGGTTGGTCTTATTCTACACTGCACTTCACTATAATATAATGCAATGTTAAGGATTGTTTTCGTTGGTAACATTTTTAAATATCCACCACATGTTGTGTTACGGCTGTTTGACATAAGATAGCCAGTTCGCTAAATAACTTGAGGATATGGCTTCATCTTCACTTAACAACACAGATGGGATCGAACTCAAGCGCCAACCTGATGTGCATAAAAAAAAACAATAGACAGTATACAGGGTGAAATTTTATTAGTGTTGTTCCTGGTTACTGGTGATTCTAATCCCGATTAGGAACAACTTTCCACTAGGAACCATAGCCGAATTCAGTCGAAAATTGTTGGACTTGCATACTTGGTGGTTTCAGAATAATGGTTTACTTTATATGGGTAATCGAAATTTTTTGATCGAATCCGACTATGGTTCGTTGGGGAAAGTTGGTCGGAAACAAGAGTGACGTCACCAGTTAATGGGAATTACACAAATTCAAACTCACCTTGTAGAGATAACGCAGTTGGCTTTGATTCATACTTGATGTTTACTTATTCATCCACGAAATTTTGATCAAACTGAACAACTTTCACTCTGGGATTAGTCCCTTATTTAGTTCTGAAATTAAGAAAAAAAAAATTGCTGTTTCATATAATTTAGCTGGTACTGACCTTTTGTATGAAACAGCAACTTTTTTTTCTCGATTTCGGAGCTGGCCATATAGTGAAAGTTGGTTAGTTTGATAGTCTTAACAACCAGAGATCATTTCGAGGGTGAATGAGAAACCACCATGTATAAAATAGTGACCCAATTTTCCTTTCAAGGAAATGCTATTTTTTCATTTACTTATTTTTCCTTTAGGAATTCCCTCGACAAGTTTATAAATGAAGTCCTGCCCCTTTATCACATCTTTCTTTTGTGAGTAGATGTACCTACAATGTTTCCATAACAATCAAGAGATTGCGGTAAATAGACGTCGGGTAGTATTTCTCTTTCAGCCTTTTTACATAAATTTATACAATACAATACAATGCAGTGCTGTGCAGTGCAGTGCAGTGTACTATAATACAATGCGATGCGATGCGACGCGACGCGACGCGACACGGCACGGCACGACACGACACGACACGACACGACACGACACGACACGACACGACACGACACGACACGACACAACACAACACAACACTACACTACACTACAACACTACAATGCAATGCAATGCAACGCAATGCAATTCAATACAAATACTCTTTATTACGCAAAATAATTGACAATAATTTTTGATGATAACAATAGAACACAATTAAGCGGTCTTATCACTAAAAGCGATCTTTCCAGGCAATATTAGCCCTAGTTCAGCTTATATTTTGATTATTTCAAGTTAACCAGAGTGTTATATGGTTAGTTAGTATGGTGCAGTGGTTAAAAACTCTGACTGCTATACCAAAAGGTCGCGGGTTCGAATCCCGCTAGGGGCATAAGTTTGTATGATTAATACAGACATGTGTCCCGAGTTATGGATGTTTTTCATTTATATATGTATTTATTTACAAAAAAAAGTATTTGTGTAGTTTATCAACCATCTGGTATTCATAATACAAGGCTAGTGGCTTAGTGTGGAACTAGATGGCGCTGTGTGTATGTGCAAATATATTTATTTATGTATATCCTTTATTTGCATCAAAGTATGTCCTGTGAGAGGAGGCTCGGGCCCAAAAATGGCGACGTAAAGCTGATGATGGTGAGTGACAATTTTAGTATTAAATTGGCTTCGAACCTACGGAGGGGTAAGTGTTTATCTGATGAACAGAACATTATATTCCCGGGTTATGACGTTTATTTACTTATTTATGTATGTTTATCTGTTATTTAAGTATGTTTATCTAGTTTCGGCATAAAAAGAACAGCACAAACCCGTTTCTTCCTGTGGGTGACGTAAAGGTGACTAAGGGACTTTCCACCATACTACATCTATAGACTTGCACGTTTGGCTCATTTGCGATGGGCTCACAGCCTGTCACGTGTGTATTTCTGTATATTTCGAAAGGTGAACAGTAGAAAACGCTTTAGTTTAGGATATCTCTGACCAACCCATCTAAATAAAATAAAATAAAATAAAAAATAAAACCCATTTGGGATCAACAATTCCACGATTCTTTCTCTCGAAACAACTCCAACCGTTCCTGTAAATAATTATCAAATTTTGTAATTTTAAGCTATATTATCTCATTTCTTATTCCACAAAGACTTAAAATGTTCAATCAGGTTGTCGATTCTGTAGACTAGTTTGCGCGCCTCGCATTTGAATCCGCCATGGCTATTGGACACCTTGCTGCGGATGGAGACGAGTGCTGCGCAAACAAGCTTACAGAATCGACACCTAGTGCGTCCTTCGCGTAATGACTAACGTTGCTGAAACGTGCATCATGACGATACGAAAAACTGTCGAAAACTTAAGTCGTTGATATATCTCAGAAGGTTATCAGATTGACGTGACAATGGAGAACGCATATTTGTCGCAGGAACGACAGTTCTGGAACATGGATTCTGGATTTGAGAGCGCAATTAGATAAACTTAGTTAGAGCCACGATCTAAGCCCAGCTGCTGGAAGTGACTGAATGTATAAACCCTAAGATCGGCCTTTGTGGCTCGCATTGAAGGAGGAAACCCCAACACATTTGGGGAACTGGCTATCTTATCTCTGACAACCGGAACACAACAATGCTATTAACAATGCTGCTTGGCGGCAGATTTAGAAAAGATGGTGGTAGTTAGCCAGGCGGACATTTAAAATGCCCTACCACTAACAAAACCGAGTACTTAAACATGTACCCCGCTGGGGATCGAACCCGCGACCTCCGAATGGTATACCCAATGTTGTTTACATTAAGCCACGGAGGCGGTTAAAAATGTGGCTTATGTCCAGTAGTTTTAACTTGTCGATACTGCCATACGGTACACAAGTTGCATAACATTTTATTCTCGCTAAATTTAGCGCGCTACATTATGACTACCTACACTACACTATTTGTTACGGTATTTTCCGACTAACTGCGGAATCACGACTATTACAACGTATTACAGTTAAAACCGTATGCATTTATAGAATTTACTTGCCATTTCGTTGGTAAGTACGTAGCTAAGTTGAAAATCAAATTATTTTGCAATCGGTATCGCTATCGTTGACCAATGAGAAACCATGAAATTGCCGAGCGAGCGATGAGCCAACCAATCATATATCAGAACGTAATCAATGACGACATCGGAGTAAAGATGAATTGAGAAAGCATATTACAAAACTATTTATATGATAAACATCCATGGACATAACCAGCTCGTTTGCATAACCAGGATTAATAACAATTAATAATTTATTTATTTATTTTTCAACAAACTGTTATTAAGCATTATTGTGACTTTTTGTAATATAAAATCCTATTTTTAAAAACAGCAACCTCTCGAGTTTCTTGCTTGTTCTTCTCAGGAGTAAAATTGCCTTCTGAACAAGCCGTAGCTTTAAAATGTATCTACCCTGTGTACCTACAAAATAAAGCATTTTTGACTTTGATTGTTTTGGTATCAAAAAAGTACAGTGATGGGTTGATCTCAATAACAGCTAACGTAGAATGATGATGATTCGGCATCATGGAAGAGCACTCACCTGGAACCCTTAAGTTATTTGACAAACTGGATATCTTATATCAAACAACCGGAATACAACAATGCTATCAACATTCGCGACATACTTAAATAAGATAGGGGTACCTGGCCAGGCTGACATTTAAAAATGCCCTGCCGGAAACGCAACCGTGTTCTATTCGAGCCCGCTGCTGAGAATCATACTCGCGGTCTGAAAATCAGCAAATATGCTAATACGTTTTCTCGTCTAAATTTTATTCGAAAAACTATTATTGATTCCTCAATATGTGAGCCCATTTTTGAATTTGGAACATGGTACATAAATAATGTTTCTTACATAAACTTCACATAGTTCCTTGGCGTAATTCTACCAAAGAGATCAAACTAAAAAAAGGAATAGCTGCAGACTATCGGACAGCGTCCTTAATAAAAAGAAATGGTAAAAAAAAGCGCGCGAACTATGCACAGAATTTGTACACATTTTAACATTACATAGTTTGCAAAAATAATAACTAATATATTTACATAATTGTTTTTTTTTTCTCATAGAGGGTGATGTAAACTAGAGTGTATCACTCGAGCGCAAAATTATTTTTTACCTCTGGCGATATTACATTGAATCCCTCGCTACATTCAAGACTCTATATATAGCGCCCTCGCCGTAAAAATATTATTTAACTCCCTTGTTATACAATCTACTATTATCTATTTAGTAGTAGTCTGTTATTGACTATTGATATGACCAAATGATATTCACAATACTCATTAGTACCGGTGATTAACCTATAATACGCGTTCTATGGTCCATTACGATTACATACTTATATTATTCTTACTTATATATTTATAGGTAGGTATTATATCTGGTATCTAGGAACACTGTCCGCTCTACCGACCACTTCCGATTACGCCGGATATCCCGCCATCTGTGCACTGGAATGGCTCCAACTCTAAATGCAAAATGAACTCACTTAGCTATATGTAAACATCCAATAATGGATTATTGAATTGCTTATACTATTGGGTCTTTACCTATGAAATTGCAGTTTTTTTTCTTCGTTAATCATATGTACCAATTCCTACCATAAATACCATTTTCAAAGCTATATCCAAATTTGTTTTATATTTGGAAAATGGAATATTATTTCAAGGTTTCAACGAAATAATTTTTAATTTCTGGGCTAAATCACACGATAAAAAAAATTTGAACAGAGCTCTTTTCTTCCCATAATCATTTCTTAGATTCGCTGAAACTTTTATAAAGCGGTTACTTTTAAAAATTAACGCTGCCTTTACTTAACTTAATGTTATCCGATAATACACACAAAGTTTAGCTAAATTTTGATTTGCCGTTCCCAAAAAAAAACAAAAATGTTTGTATGGAGAAAGCAGTCTTAATGAAATTCTTCATACAAAACGACAATTTCATAGGTAAGGACCTAATATATTAGCTGCGTGGTTCCCGATGAGTAGAAACTTTTAGAAACAGTATTTTACAGGATGCACTTCGGTGAGTGCGCTTTGGAATTACATAATCTTATCCCACCAATCACCATTTCATCTTTGGATTACTAGGCGTGGGGATTCCACCCGTATGGTAGTCAACATTCAGAACACTCACACTAAGCGGTTCGAGTCTTTTTTCATAATGCGAACAGCTAAGGCCGTCAGTCTTTCCTGAATCCTACAACCTTGGGATCTTCAGGAGCAGGGTGAATAGACATTTACTGGGATCGCGTGCCTAATCTTCGACCACATCGTCACTTTCCATCAGATGGGATTGTGGTTTCCAGTTAATCATAAAAAAAAACTCCTGTAGGTGTAATGTAAGACGACCGAATTATGTAGTGGATAGTGAACCTGTCAGTGAAACTAACGGTTGCGGGTTCGAATCCCGCGAGGGGTAAATGTAAGGTAATGTAAATGATGAATACGAACATTTATTCTCGAAATTTATGTATGTTTATCCGTTATCGTATCCATAGTACAAGCTTTGCTTAGTTTGGGACTCAGTGGTGTAAGTGTCCCAAATATTTATTTATTTAAAGGCTACTAAGGAATTTATAAGCTAGGTGCTCAAATTGTTGTTAATTTGAATTAAAAAAAATTGTCTTAAAGAAGAATGAATCTAAATTACTTTGCAGATTTTCTGCAGACTAGGCCTTTTCACTTAATATAATTTGTAGACTGAAAATGACTGCTACTTCAACCGACGTCACTGGACAGACCGCGGTCAAACAATGGGGCTCATTATCTTCAGCTTTTGTCCTGTTCATATACTATTCGCTACCGAATTAAGCAAGCTGGGTAAAAATAAAATAAATCAGGTCAATCATAAATCATTCATTGCATAAAAAAGCTTGTATCTCTGGTTGTTCCAAAATAAGGCGGTGTGGGACAAATTAACTTTTTAACGACTTCACTCGACAGGCCTCAACTTCTTTACGGCCTAACCTTTCAGCAATTGCCAAAGTTCTAACTAATCAAACACGAAGCCCATTAGAGTCGAAAATAAAAGATCCTAATCAAGTTGTCATCAATCAAAAATTGTCCTTGTGTCGGGGGGGAAAGTTATATCCGTCGGAAAGAAATCAGGTTAGTTATCAGGAGCCGATTGCGTGAGGCCCAGTGTGAGACACAGGAGGTAGCGACAGCGAAAATCTAAGCCATGTTTCCTCGAACTGTTGGAACAGGTGCTCTATCATTCGCTCATTTATTCGAAAAAAAAATCTAACAACTTTTTTTTTGCATCGCTCTAATCGCCACGCTGGCCAAAGGACCAATAACACTCCATAACTGACCACTAATGTTTGGTCACCTTTTACAATCCTCAACCCGACACGGGTTAGTCCTACTTTTCTCTGCCGGGTACCTCGCCGTTACTTCAAAAAATCTCCATCAGTAGGATTGGGATTTATAGTATTTATTTATAGAATTTTAGAAATCTTCTAATTACATTATACAGCGTGGAAAGATAAGTCGAGCCCTGGAGGGAAACTACCTTAAATCCTTAAGCTGGCTCATTTTACTTAAAGGAGACATTTCTATATTTTTAAAAAGAAACAAAACTGCATTCAAAGATTTTCTAAAACTCGCTTGCCTCGCCCGGGACTCGAACCAACTAAAATTAAAAAAAAAATGTTATACTAATCGATAGTATTATTATTCAGGTTAATTTTTCTCTTTTTAAGTTTATAATTAATATAATAAAATAGAGAGTGTTTGTTTTTTTAATTTTAGTTGGTTCGAGTCCCGGGCGAGGCAAGCGAGTTTTAGAAAATCTTTGAATGCAGTTTTGTTTTCTTTTTCAATATGTTTAAAATTCGATTGCTTCAATGGCTTCAGGCAAAGTGTTTCTATGATGTTAAGGAATATTTAAATTATCAGATTGCTATGTAAAGTGTCACAAATCATATTTTGCAGATTGAATACACGATTCCTAAATTTCTTATCAGACCTTGTAAACTGTATTCTGGCAAATAAATAATTTCTTTCTTTCTTTTTTTCTTTCTTGCAGAATTTATTTACATTGGGAGCGAAACATCAGTCTTTTTTTTAATTTATGCACAACGGGTTAGCACTTGACCTCAATCACACCTGATGTTAAGTGAAGATGAGGCCGGAGGTGGTAGCATACTTACCCGGAAACCCCATCTTATTTGGGGGACTGGCTATCTTATCTCTGACAACCGGAACACAACAATGCTATTAACATTGCTGTTTGGCGGCAGATTTAGATAAGATGGTGGTAGCTGGCCAGGCGGACATTTAACATGCCCTACTACCAACCAATGTCTGTAGAAACACAAAAAATGGATTCCAAGAACGCTATAATCTTAAGTTTTGTACCTGACCTAAGCTTTGTACCCTAAGTAGCTACAGGCTGAGCAGGGCCAGAGGAAATGAAAGTTATGCTATTCCACAGGAAGTTGGAGACACAATCGGCCATAAATGGCCGGATCGCACCAGAAATGGGGTAGGTGTCTGCTCTATTAGAAGCGTCTTTGTGTTAACTAGGGTTGGTAGCCTTGCAATTCTCCGGTTTTATTGAATGTTGTACTTGGTCTTTATTAATATTGTAAGGCTATGAGTAGATATTGAACATTCTTTGGAATTGGAAATTTTTTTAGGCTATTTCTCAGTGGTCTTTTCTTCTGATGCTAAGGTTGTCACGTTCTTTAGAGCTGTAATTTACGGATCTATGGATTTAGCTGGATGAATAAGACAATATTTTATAGTAAGCGGCTCACTTGGTGGAAAGTGATTTATTGAAAACTGTTTTTCATATCATCATCATACAGCTACAGATTTGTTGAAAATATTTTGGGTATCCACTTTGAACAGCTGTTACTTCTTTTATTTTTATCCACAACGGGTTAGCACTTGACCTCAATCACACCTGATGTTAAGTGAAGATGAGGCCGAAGGTGGCAGCCGTACTGACCCGGAAACCCCATCTTATTTGGGGGACTGGCTATTTATTTCTGACAACCGGAACACAACCATGCTATTAACATTGCTGTTTGGCGGCAGATTTAGATAAGATGGTGGTAGCTAGCCAGGCGGACATTTAAAATGCCCTACCACCAACTAAACCGAGTACTAAATATGTACCCCCGGGGATCGAACCCGCGACCTTCGAAACGTAAACCCAATGTTGTTTACATTGAGCCACGGAGGCGGTTCTACAGGCAGTCACGTAATTGAAGTAAATCTCACTCAGGATTATAATTACCTAACCCTGTAAAATCTTTAAATAGATTTCAGTGTGATAAGTACTCTCAAATCAATCTAAATTGATTTTTCATTTTTAAACCCTCACATAAAAAGATGAATACTGTAAGTTTCAAAACTATGTGTGTCTGTGACATTGTAGTGCTGAACCGACTTGAAAACATTTATTTTCAAAGACTGCGGTAGTCCTTAACCATGTACAAACACGGTTCAGCTGTTATAAAGATATTAAGTTTTAATACAGTTGGTTTATTTATCTGGATGACATAATCATCGCCCTCGGGGGGGTTTTTTTTATGTTTAATTTGTAGCAAAATGCTGATCTATAATTCGTTTTCGTTGACCGATCACGATCGCGACTTGTTGGTCACTCCTGCTCGGCTAGCATGACCTGTAGTCTTCTACTTCGTCGACGCTTCATGCGAGTAAGGGTGATGCAATGCTTCTATTTCCTGCCATTCCAGAGAGACTATGAGGCATGCTAGGCTCATTGGAGCTGTAAAGACTCTCAGCCCTACCTAACTATTTATACTACTTACCCTACGGGTAACTTAAATTATTAAATTTTAAGATGGCCAAATAATGTGATCGTCTAGTTTTATCTAAATTTAAGGAACCATACGTTGTGTATTAAAAAGTAAAACGTAGGCTTCTACTTACATAACTCTTTTATTTTAAGGGTTTGAGTTCCCATACAAACTAATACAATTTATTTGCTAGTATGGTGTGACACGGCCTTGCAATTTGTCTAAGCGGCAATAAATTTAAACAATGCTGACAACAACAAACCCCTTATGAGTTCCTCAGACTTAAGCATGTCAATTATTGACCTCTAATGAATTCTTTGTTGAACTCTATTTCTAAATATTTAAAGGTCAATGCAGATTTATGCATCTGAAACTAAACTTTGTTAACACTTTGCGAAGTGGGCAGAATCCATGCTGTGAAATATTTGAAATTTGTCAAATATTTTTTTATCATTAGTTTGTGAGACTACAGATAAAAAGAAATATTAAATAGTAAGTAATAAAATAAGTAACTCATATATAACTGCAATAAGTAAATCATAATACACAAACTAGTCAGTAGCAGCTTTATTCATTGCACATTTTATTATTGTGATGATCACTAATGGATACCAATGTTATGTATCATCCAGTTGGCAATCAGCAACTACTAATGTACAGTTGACGCTATAGTACAGGTTTAGACCCATTTTAGCGTCAATTACTCTCTCGTATGTTTCTTGGCCTCAGATTACTGTCTCTAATGTTATTAATTACATACACCCACACTTAGTTGACGTGCCATTTATAAGGACCAAGCGTTTTAGGTCTTCGTTTCTCATGCGCACGGCTAAGGAGTGGAACGCATTGCCTCCGTCTGTGTTTCCAATCGCATATAACCCGCAGCTCTTTAAAGTCAGGTTAAATAGGCATCTTCTGGGAAAGCTCGTTCCATCGTAGACCTTATCTCGACATTAGTCCACATTAAGGTCAAGAGCGATCCCATTCTAATTAAAAAAAAAAAAAAAAAAAAAAACATTGTAAAATATTTTTAACAAATTGTACTTTTAAGTAGGCTTTCAGGAAATAAACATTATTTATTATTAACAAATGGCAGGGACCACTTTCAGAAAAAAGGGACAACAAATATGGTGCAAATAAACTGTAGTTAAGACGCTTTGAATACATGGAGTATTCCAGATTTTGGAATGTATTAATAGGCATTAGGTACTTTAGAAGGTCTGACAATATGTACCAACTAATATGAGTACCATAATGGTTGGTACAGAGTACACCATCAATGTACCTACCATCTCTCCCATCTTCACATACCCATCGCTTTGATTTTCAAACTTCTTCTTCCTGCCACAATCTTATTTAAATCTGCCGCCAAGCAGCAATGTTAATAGCATTGTTGTATTCCGGTTGTCAGAGATAAGATAGCCAGTCTCCCAAATGTGTTGGGGTTTCCGGGTCAGTACGCTTCCACTTTCGACCTCATCTTCACTTAACATCAGGTGTGATTGAGGTCAAGTACCAACCCGTTGTGCATAAAAAAAAACGCACTGTCGTAACAATTTCAAGCATGTCTTTTATCAAAAAAGCTATCATCAGAATCCTCTAAAAATGTTCGTGAGTCCGGGGCAGTGACGTTGAATTAGTAATGCCAATTTAACTTAGGCAATGACACCGGACCAGGTGAAATATCCCGTGGGATGATATGTGGAAAAAAATTGGTAGCATGACTCCGGGGATGAGGATATGAAATGATAAACATTTTTTTAACCGTTGCTTCGTTTATCATCGTTATCTACTTGGACGTCTTTTGCATAACCGCCTCCGTGGCTCAATGTAAGCAACATTGGATTTACGATTCGGAGGGCGCGGGTTCGACCCCCAGCAGGGTACATGTTTAAGTACTCGGTTTGGTTGGTGGTAGGGTATTTTAAATGTCCGCCTGGCTAGCTACTAGCTAGCTTTTTAGTAATATTATGACTTACCGAAAAATTAATTATATTTAAAAAAAAAAACATTGTAATAGTGTTGCGCTTCCATGATGATTAATTAATGTTTTTTATTAAAAATAATAAATTTTTCGATAAGTTATAATATTGTACTACGGTTTTCTTATATTGTCAATAGACTCTTGACAAGGGATCCTTTAACACCCTTTCAGCTTTACGGATTTTTTTTTAACACCGTGTATGAACAAAAACATACTAAAATAAAAGAAAAAAATAACAAAAGAAAGATGGACCCTGATCATAGGTAGAACACATGTTCCAGGTCACTGTTTAGAAGCAGTATGCCCAGATGTGTTATGGCCAGACATATGCGTTGATCCACATAGCTCCCAAGTTACCCGATACTTGGACCAGATCGACACCAGCTCATTTAAGAGCTGATGCCTCTCCAGCCTCACGACCCCAGGCTCTCTACTGGGGTAGAGACAAAAATTATTCAAAAATATATGCCTTATGGGTAAGGCAGAAATTAATAGCCCTGTCCCTGAAAATATTTTGTGTGTGAAATTAAAGTGGCGCAGTCCAGCTTATATTACTTCTACGGTCGGCCCCGCATTGCTTGCTGCATGCAGGCTGTATAAACAACAAGCTATAGCAAAATAAGCACGTGCTACCAATAAGTCAGCTATATTAAAAGCAATGGTCCCGACTATATTACCGGGCCGCTTTGCCAAAAGGTTGAATTAGTAAGAGAGTGGGCTGGGCTTATGGAAGCTCTTACACCATCATGTAATTTAAAATCTGTAGTATATATTTTTAAATAATTTTTATATATTTAACATTGAAAAAGGGTATAGATACTGCATTATTATGACAAAAGTTCACTGTAATTAAAATGAATTCATATCAAAATAATTACAATCATCTTCAAAGAAATGATCAAGCTTTATAAGGATTTAACCGCCTCCGTGGCTCAATGTAAACAACATTGTGTTTACGATTCGGAGGTCGCGGGTTCGATCCCCAGCGGGGTACATGTTTAAGTACTCGGTTTGGTTGGTGGTAGGACATTTTAAATGTCCGCCTGGCTAGCCACCACCATCTTATCTAAATCTGCCGCCAAACAGCAATGTTAATAGCATAGTTGTGTTCCGGTTGTCAGAGATAAGATAGCCAGTCCCCCAAAGGCTTTCTTAATTTCTTATATTATATATTATTCCCAAATTCCTAACTACGCCACTGAACGAAGGGTTGTGATCATAATAGCAGAGACGGGTACATACCATTATTCAGATAGACGAATCGAGAAGGCAGTGCCTAATAATTGTGTTGTAAAACAAGTCGCATTCACTAGTCGTTTGCGATTAGCAAAGTTAAACAACTTATAGCACGGTCAGTCTTTGGATGGGTGGGCACTAATGATACAACTATTTTCAATTAAGAGGGTTTATTCCAGTCATTCAAATTAAGATTTCTTTTTAAATAAAAAACAAATCAAAAAAATCACTGCAACCTACCCTCGAGAAGCCTTAAAGTTAATTATCAATAATACCTAAAGTGAAGATTATAAAAAAAGTGGCCGTTTTTATCAATATTTTGAATTTGTTGATTTGATTTTATCAATATTTTGAATTACCGTAATGAAAGCTATTTATGTATTATTTATAAGCTGTAAGTCTATTCGAAGTACAGAAAAATATTTTTCATTTACGCTTTATTTAAAAATTTTAGCAAAATATTATTAACTTGGGCCTGCTTCTATTTATTAGTTTATCTTTTCTTTATGATTGACTGGATACGCGTTTGACTACAATCTTACCTGATGGAAAATGTCGATGTGGTCGAAGATGAAGCACACGATCTTAGTAAATGCCTATTCACTCTGCTCTTGAAGATCGCAAGGTCACAGGATTCAGGAAAGACTGACGCCGGAAGGGAGTTCCATGCCTTGGCTGTTCGTATTATGAATGAAGAGTCGAACTTCTTGGTGCTACTATCCAAAGCACTGGCTTTACCCAGTTAGGGACTAGATATGTATTGTAACACACGGGCGATTCGGTGTAAACAACATCCAGTCCTAACCGTTGTACAGGGCGAGAAAAATCTGCAATGCTCGCGATGGATGTGACCCGCATAGCATATGTGAATTATTGAGCCAACTGAGATAGGGTTAATTAACTTTAAACTTTAGTTCAGCGGTTGAATCCCCGGCTAGTTTAACCCTGCGGTCTAATTCGTTGGTACCAGACTAAGTTAAAATTGCAATCAACCGTAGATGAATTAGGTATGGTTTTGAACGTGTTAGATTATAGTGGTTGGTTAAGTTGTGATTTGATAAGTTAACTTGTTGGTTCTTGATTACGAATGGGTTTAATGAGTTTAACACTATCGTTGACTCAAAGGTGATTTTAGATTTTAGGATGGGACAAATGTAATTCGGAAATTGATCCCCTGGTGCTTGGTTCAGAAACTGGCATTAGATAGTTTAATTATGATAAAAATGATAAGTGAGTGTAACATGACAAGAGATCATGTGACTACATAGTAATCTATACTTTGAGCACCTTCGGCTGATACGTCGGTTGAATCTTTAGTTCATTGCCTAACGTAAGAGAAAATAAAGCCCATCGATGACGGGTCAGTGAAAGTGTTAACGCGTTTAACGCCAATTTAACCGCTCTAAGCGCTAAGTCATGGATGTTCACATCGACAAGTTTACAGACGTGTCATCTTGGACATCATAGATGCGGGCAACGTTGCCAAAAATCTTCTTGTCGATATTCTCTAGAATACGCGAACTGAGAAAACATAAAAAAATCTTTAATGTAATTTTGTATCATACGTAGGTAAGGTTATTTCATAAATATTAGATGTCGTTTCAAGCATCAATCTCTTAATGTTAGGGATATCTTTGACCACCCCAGTTGGGATAAAGGTCGAGACGTTATGAAAGAATCTATTAATCAAATATATTGTATTTTCTTAACACTTCCGAAAAAACATTTCAAAATTGCGGTCGTCCGGGTCCGGGCAAAAGTACTATAGAAAATTCTGAAAAAAAGAACAGGATTGTTGAGAGATGCCCCTCGCCTGTTATTATAAGTCTTTGGCCAGTGTTGTCGCCATTTAGAAGGGATTTGGGCGAAAATTTGTTTTGCGACTTGCGCCCCGCTGCAGCCTGACATAAAATGCGTCATATTTTTTTTTATACAGAAGATTCCCAAGCAATTCCGCCTCGACAACTCAAAACAAAGTGTTGTTCTGTAGCAAACGCGTATTACTTTGACAAATAGCCGTATTGTCGGGCCAAGTTTGCGTGGCGGAGGGACAGGGGTGTTATGATTAATGAAGGCTCCTGTGTGAAATGGAAAGGGTTACTGGAATATTGTCTAACCTCTCGCGATACAATCGTGGATTTGCGATGTCGCAAACGATTATTCATAAAGTTGTTACGTTAGCAATATTTAGAGTTGACATCTGTTAAGTCAGACTAGGGCAGGCAGTCATAAATTCCGGGGCACAAGCGTCATACCCGCATATTTAAATTTCCAAAATCACTTTTAGCACGTCTTGGTTTGTTCAATGTCTTGTCAGGTATGTAAGAAATCACGTTCATAACAATTTGTACAGAATCACCTACTAATCAAGTAATGAAATGAAATGGAAGGGAATGGAATGAAATGAAAAAAAATGGAATGAAACGGAAAGAAACGGAGTTAGTTTTAGGTGAAAATTTGGGTCAATTCAAAACTATTTCGACCCGTAAAAGAATGAACCAACTCGTGGGTGTCGTGAAACGTAACAAGGGACTACAGTGTTTGGTTTTAAACTTTTAATGTAGTAGGGCATTTTAAATGTCCGCCTGGCTAGCTACCACCTAAATCTGCCGCCAAACAACAATGTTAATAGCATTGTGGTGTTTTGGTTGTCACAGGTAAAATAGCCAGTCCCCCAAATAAGATGGAGTTTCCGGGTCAGTACGCTTCCACCTTCGGCATCATGTGAATTAGATCAAGTCCTAATCTGTTGGGCATAAAAAACATATGATTATTAATAACACTTTCACACAATATTTACCTATGGTCGCGGTTGTGATTGCCAGCGGGGTACCTACATATTTAGTAGGTACTCTGGTTGTTGGTAGGGCATTTTTAAATGTCCGCCTGGCCAGCTACCGTAATCTTATCTAAGTCTGCCGCCAAACTACAATGTTGATAGAATCGTTGTTTTCCGGCAGCTAGAGATAAGATGGTCCCCGAAATAAGTTAGAGGTGCCGTGTGAGTGAGCTTCTACTTTTGGCTATATCTTCAATTAACATCAAGTGTGATTGAGGTTAAGCGCTAACCTGGTTGTGTATAAGGCAAGGGGGCCATGGCCCCGGGCGGTGCATATGTGGGCGCGGTGGCAAGCGCGGCTGATGGCGGCTCAACTGACCCAAATAAGCAACAGCTGAAGATGAACCATAAGCAGCAACGAATAAAAGATGTGAAACCTCTGAATTTGTGCCCTGCTTAAACTACTCACTGCCTAGTTTGCGTAAGCAAAATTAATGCGACTTGCATGTTAATGCAAGTGGATTCAGTGACGTCCTACCATACATTGGAAGGTTTTATGTTCACATTGCGAGTCCAGTTATAGCAACAGGAAAATTGGAAAAAGTAGGTAGGAAATACAGGATGACAAATTTATGGTCACCCCGGACGACAGAAATCCACGCTACGTCACTGAACTAAGGGGTTATGATCACAGCAGCAGATGCAAGTACATACCACTAATGTCACCGATAAGTTCTATCATAAGATACTAGGCTTATTAAAGGTAATATTGAGGAGGACAGCTTGTTTATTTATTATTTTACCGGGCTTATACCAGCGTGTCCCCAGTTTATCGTCCCGGGGGATTTGTGTGAAAGGACACCGCATACTAAATATGGAAAATGGAGAATACCTTGTATAAATAGAAATAAATATCCTTGATAATACATACGGCGCTATCTAGTTCCATACAACGCAACTAATGCTTGTATTATGGTATTCAGGTCTCTATTTCATACACGTTAGAAATGTAATTTACCATGACGATTTGGGATGTATTACTGAGAATGTTATGTGACGTATATTTGTTATGTATTATATTTAAACATAACCAGTAATATGTTCTGAATTGTCATTATCAATTACAAGTGTCACGTTTATGGAATAGGGGCCAGGTGGTTGACAAAGTACACGAACACGAACGAACCGCCTCCGTGGCTCAATGTAAACATTGGGTTTACGATTCGGAGGTCGCGGGTTCGATCCCCAGCGGGGTACATGTTTAAGTACTCGGTTTGGTTGATGGTAGGGAATTTTAAATGTCCGCCTGGCTAGCTACCACCATCTCATCTAAATCTGCCGCCAAGCAGCAATGTTAATAGCATTGTTGTGTTCCGGTTGTCAGAGATAAGATAGCCAGTCCCCCAAATGTGTTGTGGTTTCCGGGTCAGTACGCCACCTTCAACCTCATCTTCACTTAACATCAGGTGTGATTGAGGTCAAGTACAAACCCTGTCGTGCATAAAAAAAACACGTTTTTAATTATTATACCTAAGTGGAAAACATCCATAATATAAATATATGCCCTTATGCGGATTCGTACCCGTGACCTGCAAACATAGGGGTAAGGATTTATAATCATTACACCAAATAGGTTGTCGTATAAACTAACATTCTATGGAACTAGCTAACTATGTAAACAAACCGCCATTTTGAAATTGTCTCTGAATGATGAATTTACTAGTGATGGGCAAGACTTTTATCGAATAATAAAACACCGAAAGTAAAAAACAAGTAAGTAGGTACGAGAGAGATCTGAGATCGTCTTTTGTTTACATAGTTAGCAAGTTTCATAGAAAGACACTTTAGGTTATAAGTACCTATTATATTTGTATGGCGACTCAAACTTATGCCAGCGGCCGTACTTTAGGGCGACGATTTCAGTATGGGTAAAGGGAATGAAGCATTTTAATCCTCCATAAAAACTAGTGAAGGCATGGTGTCGAAATAACAATATGCAAAAGTAAGGAATTTATAGTCTTATAAAGTCACCCACTCATTTAGCCTCCACCTCCAGAAGTGCAGGAACCCCGGCGATCGCTGCGGAAAATCTTAAGAAGCGCAAATACATAGAAGCGGGTCAGCGCTACAAATTTCTGCCCCTTGAGGTAGAGACGACGATGCCGAGGAGACCAGAGGCTCGTCAGCTCTTTAAATTCAATTATATTCTATACGCCTTAATTAAATAAATAGAGGCAACATTAATTGACTTCTTCCATTCGTTAAAAATAAATACAAACGCCTCTTACATGCAACGGTTTGCCAAAATAAGACATTCTGAATAGTTACAAACATACGTAAAGTCACGATCTCTATCCCAAATGGTTCGAGATATCCCAAACATAGACTAAAGCTTGAAACAACTTCCACGGTTCACCTATATCACCGTTAAAGCGCGTAAGTTACACTTTTTTTTTTCGTTTTATCACTCCCTTCGGAGAAGGCAAAGGGATCTAAGCCCATACAGCCATGTCTTATTTCCCTTATTTCTTCAATTTATTAGTCAGTCTCAGTCAAAACAAGTCATTCGTCGTATACTTGGCGTATACAGAGTATAGTCATGGTCAAGTCATTCTTCAGTAAAGTGGCAGAATGCTTTACGAAAGATTTTGACGGCTTCTTGTGGGAACCCGAAAGCTTCGTTACGCCCTTTACTTTACACTTCCCTTCACTTGTACACCATCACTAACGATTGCTGCACAATATTCTGCCATTATTAAGCTTCAAAAGTTAGAATGCACAAATTATAAGAATTATAAAGAAAAATGCAACTTCACTCGCCGAGATCCCGTCAAAAAGCCGCGTAAGTTACAATTAGCTTTTTTCCAAATTCAAAATTGTGTGTCAGAGAGTTTGTTGCGTCGTTTCTTCTCTCTGACTATACACATTACGAAGCGATGGTAATCAAGTCTCTAAATTCCCCCATGCAACGCTCTAAGCCGAGGTTCGAACCCTGCGTGGGCACCCTTAGGTGTCGGTTGCAATCACCTACTTTCGTCCTGTTGCATGCAGTCTAGAGTGCGCTTCGCTATTGCGCTCGCCCCACCGCCCGGTTAAGCTGAAAAAGTCTTTAGGATTGTCAGCGAGTTCCAATCTACAAAAAAAAAGTAAGTCTTTACTTGTTTTTTGGTGTAAAGTCCCATAGTCGCCTTTGACAACACCCACCGCGAAGAGACGGGTTGGTGCTATTCTTTTTATGTGTCGAAACCACAGTTTCTGAATAATACCAACGATTTTTCAATTCAGTACCTACAGCGTCAACTCAAATCGAAATCTACGCTCGAAATTCCGTGACTTAAGTAAAAGGAACAGTGTTCACAAACTCAGTTTCAATTCAAAGATACCATTCAAAATGTCACCTGAGGAAAATTAATTAATTTTCAGCCAAGGATAAGTTATCAGCAAACGTTCCAACTCCGAACGGGTACCTGGTTCGTGATAAATGAGCCTCGGTTTATCTTTCACCCTATGTTAATATGTATAACGTTGCTAGGCTAACGTAATGGCTGGAAAGTAGTAAAATAAGTAAGTGTAATTAATTATAAATAACAGATTAGAGTTAAAACAGGAATGGAACCGCATCTGAAAAAGTTACATGTTTTCCATTTGACTTTTAGGGCGGGAATGCACGTCAGATTATGTTTCCGATTGTCTGAACGGACTATCTGATTGTACTCATTCGATACACGTCCGATTCTTCCGTCAGACTTTTTCTGAACTCAGTCGTAATGGAGCTACTATCCTGAGAGCTTGCATGCGGAGCAGAAAAAAAATGGACAACAAATTATTATTAGTTAATGCATTTACTTGTTGCAAAAAAAAATTAAATTGAAAATATTTGCTCATTTTGATGCCAAAGAAGAAAACACCTCGGCGCTGTTTCCGACACTGACTGACTATCAGATCGGACGTGTATTGAATGTCCAAAGAAAATAATGGCTTCAACGCCTTCCGATAGTCGGGTCAGACTATCGGATCCGACTATCCGATGGAAAATTTGACGTATATTCCCAGCCTTAAACATTTTAAATGTTACGTAGCCTTTTCTCTGACCAATCATACACACACATACTTCATTTCTATAGATAATTATTTATTCTAATTAAGTTAGATTAAATTAACTATTCTTCCACAGAACTTAATAGAATCAGCTTTTTATAGTGTGAAAGTATTTTAAGCATTACATATTATTACATAATCAGAATCATTTATTGTCAAGAAACTAGTACAATAGATATTATGACGAAGTTGGATCACAGTTTTACCATATCAGGCATATAATGTAGGTAATTATTATTAATTACCCACTATCATCAGCGAATTAGCTAGCATGCAACATCACCCTATACTCATCAAAATAAAAATATTCCATGAAACATTATGAATATTACCTAGGTACGTCATGCATACATTAATTAATAGCTATGTCATTAATTTAATCATTGTCTACTCTATATGTCAAATATAATAATACAATATAATTAGAATTGAAATACCAAATACTATTAAACATTGTAAACATACTCAAACAACATGACAAATAATCACCATTCTACTCAAGATATTGTTACATGGTTAGATGTTTTATAATAATCTACCTGCTGAAAGACTATAATTTGTAATTTCTTTTGTATAATTGAATACTATATAGGCATTACTACAATATAATTGTCTCTCTGTGTGGAGAGGAACTGTCTCCTGACATACAGCTCTTACCTAGTTCAGGAGCCAGGACTGCATTAATATTATAATATTTTTATGTAATACAATAATGTTTTATGTTTTTTAATCCGTACTGCGCCTACGTGGTAGATTGAAGCCCAAATAGAGGATGGAGAGGAGGCCGCGAGATGGAAAGTGATGGTGTGACCGAAAATGACGCATTCAGTAGATGCCTATTCACCCTGCTCTTAAATATCCCAAGGTTGTAGGACTCAGGAAAGACTGACGCCGGAAGGGAGTTCTATGCCTTGACTGTTCGCTTTATGAATGAAGAGTCGAACCGCTTAGTGCGAATGTTCTGTATGTTAACTACAGATACCAGAAAATAATCGACATGTGCAAGTTTTCGTGTAATTAAACCTTCTATACTCAAGTTTTGTCTATCCGTATGTCACAGATTCACAATTTGAGTTTCAATTTACATTAAACGTGTTTCTTAAAAGATTCTGATATATATGCGGATTTCTATCCTGGCCATTCTTTAGTATACCTAGGTCTATTGTAGCATGCCCCAGAAAAGTAAGCTAAAATCTCGAAGAATTATGGCCACATAGTAAATACTTATGCAAAGACATATCGGCGCGATGTAAAAAATCAGGTTACGCGAGGGACGTCATCCATCACGCCACTTCCTTCAGCGGCTGAAATTGTTTCAGAGTCACGCGACCCTCATTATTACAGCCCTTTGCATCAGGGGTGGACAACTGTTGGCCCGCGCAACGGATATGGCTCACGTATTATCTCGGCCGTGAATGTACGGCGACGGTTCCATTTAGGCTACCTGCCCACGACAGACTTTTTGTAGGGCCGATAAACGGGCCGATTTTTTTGTCAATACTTTTATCATCGATATTGTGACCGACTTTTTTGTAGGACGTGTGCGTTGAGATATTGCAAT
The DNA here is from genome assembly GCA_949316235.1 of Oegoconia quadripuncta. NCBI lineage: Eukaryota > Metazoa > Arthropoda > Insecta > Lepidoptera > Autostichidae > Oegoconia > Oegoconia quadripuncta. Next base: position 4,822,433 of record OX438751.1, read on the forward strand.
CAGTACGTTCCATTTTTCTCCTACAAAAAATCGGTCACCCATTGTCCGTCGTGGGTGGGCTATAAGTGATAGTTAGAGTAGGCTGTATAGTACACTTATTAAATGCAGTGCAGCCAAATGATAGATTCTTTCGAACACCCTTTATTTGTAATAAGTATCAATTGCTATTTATTTATATATCTACACAAGAATCACATGTAAATTTCTTTGGAAATTGAAATCTTTGGCATTGTGCTTGGATCTGTTTTCGTCGGCAATATGTAAGTAACGTAATACTTCCGGTATAAGACGGTATCGGCGGGGGCAGATCCAGCTTTTATGTCAGGGGGGTCATATGTGTGAGGCCCCAACCATCTTACTACCGAAATACATTTTTTTTTTAAATATGTATGTAAATTATTTCTGGTAATGAACATTTATTCTAATATAATTAAAAAATAAAACTGACGTTTTGTTAAAAGAACCAAAAAACTTATCAAAATTACGAGTGGTTGACCTAGGCCCAGGGGGGACATCACAAACACCTTGACCTACTTCTTCACTTATCGCGCGCTTAGTAGTGTTACGGTCGTCATGTCGTCGAGTGTACGTGGACCTTGAAAATAACCTTTTTGGGGCAGTCCCACAAAAATCTTGACATTAAACACTCTTTGGCATTCACAGAGAGGCTAACTTCCAACAATACACGATTTTTTTGCGTTAGCATTAATAAAACGCAATTTCGCCCCGCTAATAATAAAGCTTCACCACACCTGCCTTGGAGTTTCATAAAATGACGCCATTTTTATGGTGTTAGACGGAGCAGTCATTAATCTCTCTTTTTAAATTGCAACATTGGAACAATATGACGTGGAGCAACATGTTACGTCGTGTTCTTGATGATCCTCTTCCGTTGGTGGTATCCGATAGAGCTGCTTCATATTTCATTTCACCTTTTACGCCTACAGTAATTCAATATTCATGTCTATTGGAAATATTGCACCAATAATGTTGGAATGGTGGGGGTTGGTTTAGGGGAAGGCGGCCAAGTCTATGGAATGTCACGAGCTAATGGAGTGTGATAATGTAGTTGGTCGCCATGTGGTATTAAAGATGGTGGTTAGTCGAGGACGGGTCGTTCCGTAAATAAAGGCAAAGGTTGCTTGGAAGAGATCGCTCTTAGTGATAAGGCCACCTAATTGTACTCTTTTCAGTATTGGCTTTGTAAAATGTATGTTCTCCTTTTATACAATAAAGTGTATTTGTATTGTATTGTATTGTAAATAAGACTAGTTGTCTATAGTGATGTTGCACGAATAAGGCCGTTTAATCAATAACAAGCGTATATAATACATCGGTATTGGCGCTGACTAAGCGATATACGTTTATGTTGCAGTAAACCATTACGCCACGGTTAAACACCGAAATAAGGCAAGGTTATCAATATACTACAGGAGCTTGGAACGCTTGCCCTAAAATCACAAAAAAATATATATACATACATAACGTCACTTTTCATCTCAAAATGGGGTGGCCAGAGATATTCCCGATATTAGCGTTCGGGTCATCCAAACATTAAAAGTTTAATGCATCCAGGGTAAACCTTGTACAGAAATGCACACTTGGCAGGGGGTGAGCCCATCGCCGTTAAATCGTGGAGGTCTATAGATACTTTTTGGTAGAAAGTCCGTTATTCGCCTTTTACGACAACCACGGGAAGAGATGGGTTTGTATTGGGTCTTTACCTATGAAATTGGAGTTTTTTTTCTTCGTTAATCATATGTACCAATTCCTGCGATTTTCAAAGCTCTATCCACATTTGTTTTTTATTTGGAAAATGGAAAATTATTTCAAGGTTTCATATGAAATATTTTTTAATTTCTGGGATAAATCACATAATAAAATAAAATGTCAACAGAGCTCTTCGCGTGCTTGCCATAATCATTTCTTAGATTTGCTGAAACTTTTATAAAGCGGTTACTTTTAAAAATTAACGATGCCTATACTTAACTTAATATTATCCGATAATACACACAAAGTTTAGATAAATTTGGATTTGCCGTTCCCAAAAAAAAATCAAAAATATTTGTATGGAGAAAACAGTCTTAATGAAATTCTTCATACAAAACGCCAATATCATAGGTAAGGACCTAATCTTAAAAATAAAATTATGAATTTTCTCCACAAGGCTAAAACAAGTCTAGGAATGTGGGATATCCGGAACGCATTAAGTGTTTTGCGGGACTATTTTACTAATGATTCAAATGTGGAATCACAACTACAATATCGGGACCGTTTAAAGGATTTCCATATATTAACCGCCTCCGTGGCTCAATGTAAAGAACATTGAGTTTACGATTCGGAGGTCGCGGGTTCGATTCCCAGCGGGGTACATGTTTAAGTACTCGGTTTGGTTGGTGGTAGGGCATTTTAAATGTCCGCCTGGCTAGCTACCACCATCTTATCTAAATCTGCCGCCAAGCAGCAATGTTAATAGCATTGTTGTGTTCCGGTTGTCAGAGATAAGATAGCCAGTCCCTCAAATGTGTTGGGGTTTCCGGGTCAGTACGCTTCCACCTTCGACCTCATTTTCACTTAACATCAAGTGTGATTGAGGTCAAGTACCAACCCGTGGTGCATAAAAAAAATGCTAAAGGTGGTTTCAAATGGTTTACTTTGTACGGTTAATCGAAAATTTTTTGATCGAATTCGTATATGATTAGTTGTTGGTAATCAAGAGTGGCGTCACCAGTTAATAATAATTATACACGAATTCAAATTCACCCTGTACATATACATATCTATGTATCCATAACAATCATTACCGATTATTGCTATGTTTACCCAAACTTCGGTTTGCTTACACAAGCTTTTCGTTTACTAGTTGGGCTTATTTGAATGTTTGATGAGCTAATATGAAAATTGGTGTTGATTGTGTCTGTACCTACGTAATTATATGTAACTGCGGTTTAGGGTTTATATTAACTACTTCAATTTATTTTGTGTATGATCAAATAGTTTAATTTGTTTGGTTAGTTTTAAATATATAAATATTTAAAACTAACCAAACAAATTAAACTAATATTTTAAAAAGATATTTTATTTATTTACAACGAAACAATATTGTAGAGACACTTATAGCAAATAAAAATATAAACTTAATAGGGTTTATTCCGTCCAGTGGTGGATTATTATATATAATACAGAATAAATATAAAAATCGTTCTGACTGAAAAACCTAATTATAAGTAACAATAATTGGCTCTGATTTTCTAGGATTAAAGATTATAGAAAGAAGTGGCTGCTTTTATCAATAATCTTACTTACTCTTACTTCCATATACTTAAATTTTTTTTTTTTGTTAAGAGAAATTGGGCAATGTACTCACAAGTTAAGGATCCCTATTCACGCTGTAACCTGCGACATGGAGATGATTTGACTGTCTCCTTCACAAAATATCATATCGTGAGCTCAGGTACACACCATATGTCTATTAAAATATATAATAAAATACCAATGCGCATCCAAAGAATAGATAAAGAATCCTTGTTTCGTAACAGGCTAAAAGATTTTTTAATTTCAAAGTGCTTTTATACATTGCAAGAGTTTTTTGACTATAAAGAATAATTATTTTTTCTTTCGCATAATAGAGATTAAGGCTAAAAATTATTGAGACATTGGAATGTTATTTTATATAATTAATAATAATTTTGGTTATAATCGAGATTTATGTAATTATGTAATAGATACCTAAGACATTGTAGTGCCCTCGCAGGGTTCGTGTGCGTTCAATTTAATTTGTGTCTTTGACATCCTATATTTACCATATGAGCAATAAATGATATGACTATAATTATTTATCGAAAATAACATGCACTCGAAACCGTTTGTGTAATGAATACATTTATTCCCGAGTCATGGATGTTTAGATAAATATCTATGTATTTATCCATTATCGAGTTACCATAGTACAAGCTTCGCTGAGTTTGGGACTAGATGATTGGTGTAAATGTCCGAAAAGAAAATGTCTCAAAGTAGACAAAACGTTGTACACACCACTGATGAGCGCTGCCACGCGTGAGTCTCAAGAGGTAAAGGTCCTCCCTCATCCTCATTTAAAATAGATGAGTCCCGTCTTCAAGCTTTGTTGAATTCGCTCTCACTCGTATGTACTCAAATTACATTTTCAGTTCGTAAACAAACAAACAAAAACATTTTCACCTCATAGTAATTTGCCTAAAGATCATTATTAGTACCTACGGCCTCATGAATAAACCATTTTGTTTAAAAATAACCTTCGAGAACCCCGTAAACACTCTATTTCCTTGCAAATAAAGGTTCCCCAGGTATACAAACCCCAGGAAATCGAACACGTAGAGAGAAAAAATGTTTTTCGGAAGCTCGATGAATACTTAAAACATTACAAAATTATATTTTTGTAACCTCAATGCGGTTTAATCTTTAAAGACGGCGGCATAAGGCTTTTTGAAGAGCGAAACGTAAGTTTGTTATTTGGATCTCCGGAGACCACCTGGAGACTTAGTGAAGTTGAAAGGTCTTTCGGATGTTTTTTTTTAAAATAGTGGCAGGCAAAATATTTAGTGTCTTGTCTGCCTTCATATCAGAGTAGGTAGGTACTCTGAGTTTGAATTGAGTAGGTTATTTTATAAGCATTACACAACCACCTCCGTGGCTCAATGTGAACAACATAGGGTTTACGAATCGGAGGTCGCGGGTTCGATTCCCAGCGGGGTACATGTTTATTACTCGGTTTGATTGGTGGTAGGGCATGTATTCCGGTTGTCAGAGAGCTTCCACCTTCGGCCTCATCTTCACTTAACATCAGGTGTGATTTAGTTCACGAGCTAACTAGCTAGCTTTTTTTATGAAAAAAACAAACCACTACTAAAAGCAACGTTATTATATATTAGCCTATAGTCCAAAACAGAGAAACGTCTACTGGCCTGTTTTAATTATGTTTTCCTGTAAATTAATTAATTTGATGTCGGCTCTTAAAAAGAATAGCACCAACCCGTTTATTCCCGTATATAGGTGTCATAAAAGGCGACTAAGGGACTTGCCTGTTACAACAGCGATGGACTCACCGCTTGAAACGCGTGCATTTCTGTATATTTCGTAAGGTCAATCGTGGATGTTTTAATGTTTGGTATATCTCTGACCCCATTTAGGATAAAGGTCGTGACGTCTTGTATGTATACGACTAATTATTTATATCTTGTTGTTTTCTTATGTAGATACTAACCTCCCACCCGCCTTTAATGAGTAGTCCAGCGGGATTTACTTAAAATTCAGGATAATAAGTACCCTATAGAAATTTTCCCACTGCATCAGAAATATAGTGTACGTTACATAGTCCACCACGCGGGCCCAGGGCGGACCGAATCGGGACCGTTTCTTTATGTGTCTCAAAACATGGAAACACTTGAATGTCACCCATCCAACAACTAACCAGACGCTGCTTACTGTAATTACTTACTGTAGGTAAATATAATATGTATACATATGTACCTTTTGGAAGAAATTCTCTAATGATAGCGAAATTAACCGAACAGTGAAAACCGTATCAGACAGCAACTTTCTTTTATTCTATATTTAGTGACTTGTGATGGATGAAGTACCTAGTTATTTGTACTTATTATGTATTAACCTATAGGTACAAACAGCTCATGGTACAGTAGGGTACAAAAGTACATATCTAGTCCCATTTTTAACGATTACATTTTTAAAAATTATAGTGAAATTGTAAATGAAAATATTTTTAATTCTTCTTTCTTTCTACTATTGGCTGGCATATATTTAGTCCTTACCTATGAAATTGGCGTTTTGTATGAAGAATTTCATTAAGACTGTTTTCTCCATACAAACATTTTTGATTTCTTTTGGGAACGGAAAATCCAACTTTAACTAAACTATGTGTGTATTATCGGATAAAATTAAGTATAGGCAGCGTTAATTTTTAAAAGTAACCGCTTTATAAAAGTTTCAGCGGATCTAAGAAATGATTATGGGAAGCACATGAAAAGAGCTCTGTTCAAATTTTTTTTATTATGTGATTTAGCCCAGAAATGAAAAAATATTTCATGGGAAACCTTGAAATAATATTCCATTTTCCAAAAAAAAATCAAATTTGGATATAGCTTTGAAAATCGCAGGAATTGGTACATATGATTAACGAAGAAAAAAACCTCCAATTTCACAGATGGGTGATAAAACTACACGAATACATTTTTCTTTGTAAATAAATAAAACATTCATAACTCTCGTAGACGTGCCCGTATTTAACATACAATCATATGCCCCCAGTGAGATTCGAATCCGCGACCTTTCAGTATAACAGTCAGTATTTCTATAACAGGTAGCCATGTTTTCTTCACGAAAAGCTATCGATATTGCATCACATTCTAATACCCAGACCGTTACTATAAATTTTAAACTAACAAACCAACCTACGTAACAACGCGTTGATGGAACGTGAGTTTATCTCGGGAACCCCCGAAGTTTCCGGAGATTCTTGCCCCGGGGAATGTGATTAACCGGGACAAATCGAACTGTCAAACTTTCTACGTTCGAATGCAGGAATAGATGATGATAGATGGTCCTTACTATCTCAATTTGTATAAAAGAAAATGAATAATGTGTAGGTATGCAGCTTCTGTCGACACACATTCTCTACCTTTGATCCGTTTTGGTAATTTTAATTTCATAATTGGCTATGAAAGGGAAGTTACTTTTCGCTGTGACGTATTTAATTATCAAACAATTTTTCCACGTTCGTAGTTTTACATATATACGTAAAGACTCGCCTGTTTCCCATAGGGGTAGGCAGAGACCATAGACTTCCACTTGCTACGATCCTGACACACTTCTTTTGCTTCATTCACTCTCATAATGGCCGATACCGTTTACCCCATCACTGCTTACTAAAGTCCGCTGACTGACGACGACTCGCGCGCGTTACTCGTGCATGCATCACAGATACCCACTGTGTTTAAATAATAGTATAATCTAAGCTTCTTTGAATTGAATACCTTCAGATTGATGATATAATATTTCACGATTTATTTATCTATAACCATTTATCTATGCATTTAAATACATGTAATCTCCTCTAAAGATTGCATAAGTTAGACATATTGGCCGGATAAAAACTAGTGCATTGTTTACTTAGATAAATATTAACCTTTTGCCTCATTGTTAACTGTTTGTAATAGGTGCTTAGCCTGCCAAATAATTATTATTGTTTATGTTCGTTTCTCTTAGGCTTAGACACTGAGATGTATACAATTGTTTATTCCATTATTAATAAAGAACTTTACAAAACAAAACAAAACAAACTCTCATAAGGTTGTTCATACATGCTCGTCGGTTTAGGTAACTCTTGACTTGGCCTGTCTCGTAGTTTTATGCCCCCCGAGAAATGTTTTTATGGCTGATTGGTCAATCGGTGCTCCCAAAGATCATGAGGTAGATGGGATGTCTCGTGAGTCGAGTTGGCGCCAACCAAGAAGGCTTAGTTGACCCGGAAAACCTTAAGTCAATTAGGAATATCTTTCCAAAATAATGGTTGTTTTATGTTTAAAAAATTCCTTATTGGTACAATACTTCACGCCATTTAGTTAAAGTCTGGCCGAAACTAGCTAACATATTAAATGAGAACATTACAAAATAAGTGCCTTGGAGTAGTAGTAGCGACGCAATATCATTGATTTCAGAGAAACTTTGAATACACCCACAGATACTGTTAAAATTAAGATTCCGAAATAAAACAAATAAAGTCAATGATGAATTTTATTTCTAATTAAATTTAAGTGGAAACATGAATTCTTATAACATGAATCTAAAGAAGGAAACTCTATTATATTCTTAATCACGAAATACTTAATAAAACAAATGTCTTTCATTGTCGTCGTTCAAAATAATAAGAAAAAATATGTAACCTACATTAACCAAGCCATTAGTATGGCACGACTATACGGTATTCACATTGAGAACACACTCATTATTAGTAATAAAAACAAAACAATTTAAAAAAAAAAAAAAAAATCATAAATTATGCAAAATAAATCACAATTATTTGCAAAATTGTGCCGAGAGTGAGCTTAGGAGTGAATAGAGGATGCAATTGCTACTGATAAGTCCACTAACATTTCAAATTTGAAAGCTAATAATAATAGACCGTGTAAGAAAAATACTGTAAAAGTTAAAATAGAAAAGTAAAGTCATCCACTAGAGCTTCATGAAGGCAAAGCCAATAAATGTAGCAGGTCAAACGAAAGTCGTTAATTCAATGATGGCAAATTGCTATGGAGTAAACTAAAAGACAGATGGTGTGAGATTATAAGCCTGCTTCCTCTAATCACAATATTTAATTATAATATACCTAAGCTCTTCAGTGCCAAATATAACACTACTTATTTTTAAAACGTGTAACAATTACATGTAACTGTAATTTAAAGCATACTTTTACAATTTATCTTTATTATTTTCATCATTATTTTGAGAAGGCACATGAAAATTTCTTACAAATAAATGAAATAGAACTGATCATATGGCGATATACTCGTGCATACGAGTATATAATACATAAATGGAGAAATTTAAGATATCATAAATTTTTTTTTTCACAAAGGCAAACTGAGGACAGCTGTACAACAAAATAACAATGGAAAGTAAAATCAAGTGAGGCATATTAAAGTAGATACAGTCGTAGAAGTAAGGCTGGGTGTACACGCACAAAAGATTACGCACGTAAATCGAAAATGCGATTTACGACATTCAATAACAGTGGTTTAAAAAATGCAACGCCAACCTTACGAGTCCAATCAGTCACCATCCCATCGATAGTTTGCGCCTACATTATATAACATATATATTATATGAACAGCTCTTACATACTATAAAAATACAACAATATTCGTCGGAAGAAACACATTTGACTGTTCGATGACGTCGACAAGTCAAATACGTTTCAGTGGAACCTAGGTGATATGCCACAGATAATACCTTATATTTTGTACATGCTACCGTCATTTCTCTTATAAAACTGTCTTAAAACCACGGTTTAGTGAAAGTATGATGTTCTCAAAACTGAACGGAATAATAATAAATTTATTTTTAGAGTTTGATCCATTCAGATCATAGTTAATCTAAACACGATAATTACATTTACATTACATTGATCCCAAAACGGATAATGATACAGCCAGCTCGAAAATTTGATCCAAAACGAAGTACAAAATACGAAAATAACAGTGGCAGATGACATTAAAGCGTATTATACACAGTCGTATAGCCGACAGCAACAACATCATGAATTGCTATGATTTCGAATGAGTAAAATTTAAATTGAACTAAACTTAATTTTAATCCTATAATGTGAAGTCAAACATGTCTAAAACTGACTACGCCCATGAAAGGTCTTTTTATTTAAGGGAGCAGAATGCTATCACTGATGCTGGTAGAATAAAATCAATTTTGGGTTGGTTATACGATGCAATTTTCCAAATCCGATATCATTAGCCATTATCTTTAGTGTTCGCGATATTATTAGCAAATAATTCATTATTGTAAATAGTTATCTTTGCTGTAATGACCAAAAAATTAATCGGTTTATTGCTCAATCCGAAATCAAACACAATTCATTGCTCAACAAACAGAATAGGGACTTTGCCCACTACTCTACGCTAGAAGTAAGAAAAATATATAATTTATTATTAAACTAATTTATGAAAGCTCGTGAAAATATTTTAGAGTCACAAGAAATTGTCTTTTACATTTTAATTCCTACCACAATACACTAATACATATTTATAATAATAATCATTCATAAAAAATAAACGAACCAGCGTTTAAAATAACTTCAGTTGAGTCATTTAAGATGGTGATTTTACATTACAATGAAATAAATTCGCAAACATTCCAAACGTATATAAAACGGAAACGAATATGCAAGAACTTAATGCTAACACACAAAACCTAAATTATAGAAGTAACAAACGAATAATTCATGTCTTTAAACCTGCTGCTTCAAACTGACTTTAAACCGTTTCTCTTGTTTATATTAAAAAAATACTGTAGGTTGTTCCATTAAAAGAAAATTAGTATTACTTTGGTCATGGTTTATTTATACGAAAGGATACACAGTTTCCGCTTTCAAAGTAGGTGTCTTTTTAGAAGTGAATAACTTGGAAGTCTCGATGATTGATTAGAACACAATAAATGCATATCACAAACTGGCCTCCAGTGAGGAAACCGTAGGAACAAAGCAGATAATATTATTTAAATAATTAATACAAAAACGGAAGATATAGACATTTAGCCAAAGTTACTGAGCACAGTGTATGTAAAGTACAAAATTTTTGAGATTTCGTCTCTAAATACTTTTTAATGTCACTATTCAAAACTATGGAAGCCAAAACGTGACGACGTAGCTAAAACACCGTCTACAAAATGCGATAAAATTTTATTATTATCCAATATTAACTATGAATTCATTATTAACATTGCTCCTAATATTACAGAGATAGCTTTTCTATTAACAGTTTTAAATAATGGTCCTATTATCAAATTTTTAAGATTTTAAGAAAATATAGCAGTGGTCCAAGATTTTGAAAATAATTGATTAATATCAAATTCTACCAATAGTTACTTAAAGAATAATTTATTACTATTTTTATATGTTTAATTACCCAAGGGTGTAACAATGACTCAAAAAACATAATATAGTCGATATTTAACTAATTGAAATCAAATAATTATTGGTAGAATCCCGCTAAAATTCTCTATATTCAGCTTACAGAATTCGGTAGAAGAGCTATCCCATTACGTTTTAAGTTTTATAATGTTTCTTTTTTCATTATATACTCATTTATGATTGTGGTTCTGACCCTGCCTCGTTTATAAGCGATATATATATAACTATTAAAATGGTACCAATAATATTACAAATTGTTACATTTTCTTACATCTACACTACAAAAAGCTTTACGAAACATCCTAGGCCGATAGGAACTAAAAACGGATACAATAAAAAACAATCTAAAGAGAGATACTAAAGTACGTAATCATTCGAAAGTAAATATGCAAACACGAATCAAATAGTGCTCTAAAGTTCCCATTTTTTAATTTAGGATAAATAAAGCAGCGGACAGACATTGCGGGGCAGGCGACTCCGATGCCTTGCAAGATGTGCTTCAAGCAAACGCGGCATCTCCAGTTCGCGTAGATTTTTGCAAAGCATTCGAGATGCATGCCCCGTCATGTGGGGTTACGCTTAAAGAAACAGTCGCAACAATGCTGAAAGTTATACTATACTTAACTTATTTCTCACTTATTTTAATTATAAAACTTACCCCAGAGCACTGTAAGGATAACAGCCAAACAAGTACAAATTTCATTATCATCATCTCTTGCGGCGCCTCGCAGAGTATTATTATTCATTATTGTAACTATTACACAGAGGGTTTCATGTCAATAGTATTTATATTATTTATTAAATTATTATCTATAAACAGACTTACTACAAAATTCAAGTTGCCTATTACCACATTCATTACTTTTATGTCATCAAATACGTTATTAAAATTATGTTTAACATCAGTCCCATTATGTTTATCATTAAAAATTTCTTCGATACCATCTGTATTTTAGTCTTCAGTTTTCACTTGTCTTGTATTAGAGCAATTTTTGGTTTGGTTGAAATGTACAGAGTTGTAGCGAGGCGCAACCGCAATTGTGTTAATTCTGACTATGAGTTTTCCGGTTCGTCCCAATCTACACTCGCCCACTGAGGCAGCTCCGTCTCGTACTCCCATCCAGGTCCCTGGCAATTTTATGGCAAAATTAATATAATACTTTGTTTTATTTAACAATGGAAAGAGAAAATAAGCAAATATAAGAATGTAAACATTAAACCAATATAAAATTTAAAAAATAACTGCAATATTAATTAGGCAAAGTAAAAAGGATGAAATTAATCAATCGTCATTCCTACAAGAAAGGAACATATTGTCACGACCTTTTCCCCAAATGGGGTGGTCAGAGATATCCCAAACAGTAGTGTTTGGGTGTTCTAAACATTAAGAGTTTAATGAAGTTGGTTTAAAAAGGCTGTAAGTTTCCGTACAAAGGGTAACAAAATAGTCCCATTGCAATTTTTCATAGCGTAAGAAATTTCTATCGATAAATAACACCGATCGATGTCGATCTTATGGATGTCATAGCACTCCAAGTCGGTTCTTCTATGATGTCACAAAACGCAGCGACAGTTCGTCAAACCGTGTTTAATCCTGCAGAGTCATGTCGAGCATGCTGAATGCGATGCTAAAAATGCTATTTTCCCATGAGAGATCCGTCTTTAATACTCGTATATATGTATAAATGTATGTACATTTTTTAAATTATCACAGAAGGTAAGGTAAGGACCACAGATTTTCACTTGCTTTGCTCCTGATACTTTTCTCACCTCAGCCACTCTGATCAATATCTCTGAGGCATTATAAATTACTACATTACTTCCAACTCTTACATTCATATTTCTTTCATTAATCTTCTTTCATCATTGCCCTTCTCTACATTCTTTTTTAAACCTCACCGCTATTAGAAAACTCATTCTATCCCTAAATTAAATATCACGTCACACTACATAATAGTGTGATTTGATATATAATTCCGCAGGCTCTCATTTCTGTTGCGTTCATTTTATGTTTGTTCTGACATACCCAAGTAACTTTCGTATCTAGCACCCACCGGACTCGAATTACCTTGTATTTCCAAGCGTGCAGATACATGACGAGATCCCTAGGCCTGGGATCCCGGTAGCGCACCCGGCATTCGTAGCAGTGAGGATCGGGAGACAGCGCATCTGTCGAGCTGCTCGCCGAGCCGCTCGTCGGAATCGTCGTGGTTGGCGTGCAACCAGTTTGCGTCGCTACTGTCACTTTGTCCGACTGTGAAGAAGTGATTAACTTCATTAGCATTTATGGCATGATGTACAAGCAAGTAGGTCAGTGATTTGTACTAACCATGATATTTATAACCTTCTAGAGAAAACCGGGAAATCTAGCAAATTTGCAGGTTTATGACCATGTCCTTCTTGTCAGGGTGCTAACGTATTTGAGGTTCTCTATTGACCTCTATCAGGGAGTTCACAGATTTCATGGATAGTAGATATCCCTTTCCACCAGGTGAGCAGCTTGGTCGTTTGAACGTGGTTACACGATCACCGCTAATTCAAACCCATTGATGAGTCTTCATTGATATTTGCGGTTCACTCCAATCGTAGCATTGCATCATTTATTCGCGTAATCCTCGGGCTATTGCCTTCTATTGCAAGAGCTATTTGCTAAATTATTATTGAATTGTGTGAATCTGACATTTTAACTAAATAATTAATGTAACTTCGTATAATATGTATGTGTGTAATCGTAAATTAAATGTGTAAACATAATTAAATTATGCCAGTGTCTGGTACAATATGTGAAACTTTATAATAATGAATGAGATCTGTGTACCACATTTAGGGCAAAATAAATTGTATTTGTATTTGCTAGCGTGCGACACACGCGTCTTGTTCGGGTTAACGTCTGTGACGGGCATAGTGCCTTCTAGATGAGGCGGTGGGGGTAAGAAGAAGCAGTACCTTGGCGTCGTTGGAGTCTTCATTTAGAGCTGGAGACACGGCCGGTGATAGCGCGAGGGTGCAAGGGGATGTCGCTGACACCTCTATCGGTGCCTCCGCCCCGCTCGATGGGCTCGGTAAGGTTGCTGAGGATAAATATGACTATTTAGAACTCCTGAGGAGGAAATCTGTATGCATGAAAAAAAAATGTTACGTTTGTATATTATTCTTGTGGCACGTGCAGCCTAGGTATGGTCTTAATGTGTAAGTGTACATATTCATAGCGATGAGATCGCTGTGCCAACGACTTTTGTTTTCATATCGTGAAGTCGCTTGTCTGAGCGCCAATCTGCGATTGCGATCCCATATAATACAGTGCATAAAAGGTGGACATATAATAAATAATAATAATAATAAAAGGTATTTATTCATCACAAAAAAGAAAACACATGTTATCGGTTTGATGGTTGTAGAGTGGCATTACTAAGTAGAAGTGTGTGTGCGGTGCACACACACATGGGATGTCGCGCTTCTGTGCGGTGTTGAGGCTACCTAGTATTTAAGAATTTACAAAATATGTAATTTCCATTGCCCGGTTAACACGAAGTCGATGGAACTAAATATTATACTAATGGTGCTCGAATAGACGATAAATTTTAGAACACTTCATTTTAGAAATCAAATCGACGTTTTAATTTTTCATATTAATTTTGATTTACTGACCAAAAGTTACAAATTTCATTCATGACAACTAAAACTTACCAGCTCTACTTTTATAAAATACAGACAATTTAACATACTTTCTTGTTACATGTATGTAGGTAGCCGATAAAACTTTGTATGGAAACAGACTAGGTAGGTACTAGCATTCCTTTAAAACATTTCTCATCTAGGGATTCAAGACACTATGTGTTCTAAAAGTTTGCAACAAGTTTGCAGGGACGAGATGGTTTCCGTTTCTCAAGAAACTTACACCAAGCTTTACATTTTACCTATGATCAATTATACTCTCGTTTGTTCGTAGCTTTCGGGAAACTACGCAACGACTTCTCATCCGAAATACCTCAGGTCTTGAAGACGTTTTTAATCAATGTGTGTTACCAGTCATGACTTATCACACTGAAACGTGGTCTCTCACTAAGTGCCTCATAAGAAAGCTCAAAGTCATGCAATGAGCAATGAAGAGGGCAATGCTCGGCGTTTCACTACGTGATCGAATTAGGAATGAGCAACTCTGTAGGCGAATAAAAGTTACTGACACAGCCCAGCAGATTAGCAAGTTGAAGTGGCAGTGGGCAGGGCACATAGCTCGAAGAGCTGATGGACGATGGGGCATTAAAGTTCTCGAGCGGAGACCACGCACCGGCAAGCGTAGCATAGGATGTCCACTCACAACCTGATAAAAGTCGCGGGTAATTGCTGGTTGCAGGGCGCTTCAAACCGGTCACTCTGCAATTCTATGGGGGAAGCCTATGTTCAGCAGTGGACGTCCTGGGGCTGATATGGTGAAGATAAATTATACTCTTGATAATACTGCAAGATTACCATCATTTATCCAAGAATCTTTAAATAAACGTTTAAACTGTAAATGAAAATCACAATAAATTTAATAGGAGTGGTTGTAATGGCCTCACTGAACGTAATGAAACTGATAGACTCTGCTCAAATAATAAGCATAGACTTTTATCTACATATGTGTTGGTAAATTAATTATTGTAAGGTCTAAAAATTGACACGAGAAAGGCCGGCAACGCATCTGTGACCCTTTTGGTGTGATTGCTTTCCATCAGGTGCCCCCATACTAGTATACCACCCTCTCATAAAAAAAAAGAAAAACTTTGGCAATTGCACGTACATGACAATAAAATAACATATTCATTAAAAAAACTAGCCTTAAAAATTTTGTTTCCGAGTAAAAAAATTTAATGTAAGTGCAAATGAAAATACACATTAACAGACTTACTTCATTTCGATTATACCTTGTATTAAAACAGGCAACGTTCCATTAATATGCAATACGCCAAAGGGGGTGGCGGGGCACGGGGCGAAACCAATCACAGCAAGTCGCGGCGGCGCCGGGGCAAGTCATCAAAGATACCGCGGCACGTGTTAGTGTCTTGTGGCAAAGTACATAGAGCGCGCGGCCATTAATGCCCATCTCACAAAATTGACATTTCAAGTTTTTTTTTTAAATAGTTATCTTTAATGTTTTATTTTTCTCGTAATACACATACGCTCTGCAACGTTTATCGGGTTTATTTTGTTAGACCTTATATAGAGGTGTGATTGACGTTAATAAAATAAAACTCACGGGTCATAACAGTTGAGGGTGTGACTCCAGGCGCTGGTGATTCCAATCTCGGTGAGGATTCCCTTGAAGCTGGTCCTGTGTCGCAGTCGTCTTCACCGACTATGATAATTTGGAAAATATATTTGATTAGAATACTGCGTATACAGTCGGTATAATAATTACTTAATAAGTTGGACTGATAAAATGTATTGGAACAATTGATCAAATACATTGCATAATAGTCAATTTAATTTGAGACTGTAATCCTACTTAAAACTAAGAAAACCTTCCAATGGAATTTGTAAGAGGTTTCGAAAAATTAAGGTCTAGCTTTTACGACTTAGAATTTTTTGAATATCGTGTTTCGCTGCAGAAGAATTACAAATAGGTACTTTCCAATAGATATACGAGTTAATAAAATGTCAATCGTACAATACTAAAACTAAATAGTCGATCACCAATAGGTGGATATGACGAAACAGTTTTCATTTGACTTTCCACCAAGTGAAATTGTTGGGGTTCATCCATAAAAAAAATATTACTTCGGCATAGAAAAAATTGAAGACAACATTGGCTATCACCAAGCATCAGCAGATATCGAATTCCGCTTGTGGTGTGCAAGAGAAAACCATACAGCATTGTATCTTACAAAAGAAACCAATCGTCAGAAATATTTCAACTATTTTAATTGACTCCAAAGAAAAGGCTATTCTGTATGTATTTTTTTTAATTTAATTTCCCATATTCATCAATATTTTTTTTGTTCAATAAGGTTAACCCCCAGAGTGGTGCTCCATAAATTATGTAAACATCTGATATTGCAGTACGGAGATAAATCTAAGTAGTATGGAATTAAGTTGTATATTTTTAAGACATAATGAATGTTGCTGAGCTCTGACGTCAAAATTTTTTGGCGGATGAATATTACCTTTATCATCCGAAGCTGGTTTAGAAAACAGCAAATCATCATCAGCAGCGTCAACGCCTAGCCAGTTCTCGGCGTTATGGATAGCGATCAGATCTCTGACCAGCTGTTCGTCAGGCTTGCCTCCCGTGTCGCCACCTTTGCCGCGAAGTGGGCCAAACACTGGGTGGTTATACAGGGGATCGTTCACTACTGGGTAACCTGAAGGATGTAAAGGATTTATTAGCTATCGATCGCTAAAAAATGGTGCGAATGAAATATTGTATAACGAAAAAAAAATACACAGAGAAGGTACGAAGGTTTAGATTATCCCTATTTGTAATTGAGAATGATTTTATTCATTTAATATATATTTATTTATGTTTGCCGTATGTCAATACTTTCCCGAATTCGTACCTTAATAGCGACACTATCGAATGGTGTAATATTGTTTTTCAAAATCAATGGGTTCGATTCCTGGCTAGGAATATTGATTTTCAAAAAATCCAATGATGCAGTTTAAGTTTTCATCAAAATCGGGCTTGACACTCCTTTGACTACTTTTCCCTATTCCTCATAGCTTCGTATTTAGCCACGCCCACTTGAAAAAATTATCCTGTATACTCATTTTAAATGAAAACATCCATAATTCGGGTACACGTATCCGTATTCATCATACAATCAAATTCCCCTTGCGGGGTAGTGGGTCTCCAACAACTACTCCAAATAGGTCATCAACATACATAGGTATATAAGGGAAGAAAACGTACTCACCCAAATACTGTAGGTGTACCCTAATCTGATGCATTCTGCCAGTCTTCGGCTTGCACAGCACTACGCTAGTGTTGCTCCTTGGATTGAATCCCAGCCTCTTGAACACTGTCGAACAGTCTTTGCCCTTCGGTGATACCTTG
Source organism: Oegoconia quadripuncta (assembly GCA_949316235.1). Lineage (NCBI taxonomy): Eukaryota > Metazoa > Arthropoda > Insecta > Lepidoptera > Autostichidae > Oegoconia > Oegoconia quadripuncta. Next base: position 4,840,159 of record OX438751.1, read on the forward strand.
CATACTCCAATTTTGTAGCTGACCACTTCTATTGGTTCTTGACATTCGATTTCTTCACTGCAGCACGAAAAAAAAATAATAGATAAAGTATAGCATCAACATCCTTAGATCCGCTCGGAGTCGAACCCGCGACCTCCGTTTGGTAAACAACAGTACACAAAATATGATTTCATAAAAAATCTAAGTAGTATGTCCAGTTTGAAACAGATAAATTCATGAATTTCTGAGAAAATTTAACTTGTACTATGCAGGCCTGCATAGGTTCTCCTGTTTCAGACTGTGCCGGTAACTTAATATGTTTTTTATAGATTATATATATTATATTATATATTTTATATATTATATGATATATAATGATATTTTATGGAATAAATGTTACATCTTGACTGGCCCCAAAATAATTTTTAAATTTTTACAATACCACGAACACTGACTTCCCCTGTCTACAGACCACTACATGACTATAGCTTATTATTAAATATGCTTGTACATCCTTGTAACACTAATATTTACAAATTACTTATCAAAATAACTCACTCGGGGAACACTCCGTCCACTCTGCAGACGTATTCCTTTTGAACCTGTCGATTTCTGATTTGATGCTCCATTTGTCTCGCCTTCTTGGGACTCCGGCCGAACAATAGTAGACCTGATTGCAAGAGAAAATATTGTTATTATTGTAACGTTGATTGATTCAAGTGTTTGATGATATCAATTGAAGTACCCTTGTAAGCACAACCTTTCGTCTGAACTCACATTACAATTATTTGGCAAAGGTTAGCTATAACGGCTGGAATAAGGTTCGATAAAATGATGACTACAAATTCAGTAATACAATAGTGACCAGTTTTTATACAAACTGCAATCAACAACATGTAAAAAAATAAACGATATTTTCTTAGTAAGAAAAGTAAAATTGGGAAGGGTCTGGGATTCTTTCATTATATCAACACCAATAGGTCAACAGTGTAACAGGTCAACCATTTATTGTATCAATAATTTGTTATATCAATGGTTCATTAGATCAACAGATTATTTTGCCAACAATTAACTACATCAACTGTTTACGAGTTCAAATAGGTGTCAATTACGAGAATATGCGAAAAAAGAAACACGTACTACATTTATAAGTTGATCTAAAGAATGTTGATTTTAGGTACCAATCCTGAAGGGTCTATTATATATCGCGTCAAAGAAATAGATTTACTTGTAGATTATTTATCGTCACTGCGTATTTTCATATAAAGGTTTTAATGTCGAAACAAATTCAATAAAATATTTTTTTTTTACATTCACGCAAACTTGATAACTTAGATGTTGGAGTTGGTAGGGTCTACCTATCAACTCTAACATCTTTTTTTTATGCACAAAGGGTTAGCACTTGGTCTCAATCACACCTGATGTTAAGTGAATATGAGGCAGAAGGTGGTAGCGTACTGACCCGGAAACCCCATCTTATTTGGGGGACTGGCTATCTATTACTAAAATAAAGAAAATATCGCACATTTTTTTACAAATCAAACCAAAAAAGTTTTATTTTGTAAGTCATAAGAATAACATTTGAAATCGTCATGACATACAATTATCGCTCATTCACTAGGCAGACTCCCTAGAGAAGAACGAGCAAGAAACTTAGGGGTTGATCTTTTTAAATACGTATTTTTACAATTTATGATTCGAAGAAAAATAAGAATACAATTATGCTGGATATCGCCGAGCGGTCGATTATAGTGACTCTATCGGAGTTAATCTAGCCTTTGTACATTTTCTGTACAATGCATATTTCTGTTAACAGTTGTGTTTACAATAAGGATATTAATAATTTGTATGAAAAATTCCGAGAACGGATTCGCATATGAAACGGCGATGTGCCGAATGAATAAATCGTAAGTGGAATTTAAAATAATGTAAGAAAATAGCTTAATAACATCGTTCCAAATGACAAAAACAATATTTATTTGAAATGTCAAATCAAAATACCACCAGCCGTCGTAACAAGTAAAAATGTTTGCGTTCGATTGCTGCCGCTTGCGTTCCATCGCTTTTGGTACCACTTCAGCGCTCTAGAAGGATAAGGATAAGGGGACAAGCGTATAATGGATACGTATCGTGTTACCATAATTTACTTCTAGGGCGTTTACGTAGTACCAAATTTAGCGTTAGAACGCAAGCGAGCTAAATGACAAATTATTAGCAATGGAACGCAATTTTTTTTTACTTAGTATGGCTGCTGTTGTAGGATATATTTAGGAAACCATTTAGAGGTAGGTTTTTTTTCATCCACAACGGGTTAGCTCTTGACCTCAATCACACCTGATGTTAAGTGAAGATGAGGCCGAAGGTGGTAGCGTACTGACCCGGAAACCCCATCTTATTTGGGGGACTGGCTATCTTATTTCTGACAACCGGAACACAACAATGCTATTAACATAGCTGTTTGGCGGCAGATTTAGATAAGATGGTGGTAGCTACCCAGGCGGACATTTTATATGCCCTACCACCAACCAAACCGAGTACTAAATATGTACCCCGCTGGGGAATCGAACCCGAGACCTCTGAAACGTAAACCCAATGTTGTTTACATTGAGCCACGGAGGCGGTTAGGTATCTTTGTAATCATATCCCTTAGTTTCTTACATTTTCATTGGCGTGAATCAGCCTCCAAATCTCGGTGTTATCGGTGACCATACATAAAATACAGCCGAACCTATATCTATGACCTCCTCCATTTTTGACTTTTTAAATTGAAGTCGATTAAAAATAGATCCAAAGTCATAAATACCTGACGTTAGCCGGTCCAGTCTGTGAATAGTCCTCAAGTTCTTCAAGTTGTATTCTTTTGCCAGTATAAACACCACTGTGTTGTGTCTATATCTGCCGCACGGGTGAACCTGGCAAACCAATACTAGCTAATCAGTACATCGAGCAAAACAACCTATAATTGCATTAATAAATATCCAAAAAATACAGTAAGTATATAAACAGAAATTCGTATTGATGCGCACATCATTACAGAACTTTATGAAAGTAATTAATTATGGTTATGAATTAGGTGGCGTGGGTAATGCTAATTTATTTTGCATTTCATATTATAACAACAGAAATGTAGTATGCATTTAACAATATTATAAATTGAACAAACTAAAATCGAAAATATTCTATGACAGATAATAATTTTTTAAAATTTCTGAACAAAATTTTACGTAAAATTCAATAAATAATAAATTATTGACTAAAATCGCGTTTGATGTAGAAAGTGAGGAAGCTTTATATCTGTCAAAGATTATGTTATAACATCATATACGATGATAAATTGTGATGAAATAACAACAGTTACAAATAGATTATTACTATTTATGAAGTGTGAAAATATAGTTTATCTCTCATAGGTTACAAATATTTTACAATAGATATTTATTACTAAGTCCTCTTTTTATTTATTAAACACAACACAAAACTTGCAACCAGGTAAGCGTGACTTAAATAAATGTAAAATGTAAAGCAAACACTAACTACATATTGACATCTTATTCTCTCAAATTCAGTTCACTGAATGAAGGAAAAAGACGAATTTATAATGTGCATGCAGTTTTAGTGAAGCAAAAAGGAGGCTTAACATACATATGTACTGTTTTTCATTTTATTGGTTTAGATATGGTACCATGATTCTCATTCTTTACATTAAAATAAGGTTCTGGAATAAATGTTGATTTTAGATTCCGGGTAAACTTCAAGTCTTTTGTTACACAATCGAAAGGCATTCACAGGTTTTGAATATTTTTAATTTTCTGTAGATGTTGCTGAAATAAGAGTTTACTGAGAATTTCAAATGTTGATGGTTTCCTCATACTGAGTCACAAGCCAAGCATCTGTAATATTATTATCACAAATAGAAGTTCAAAAGTTTTAGAGAAGGATGCTACTTTTAAATAAATGCGTGGAGTTAATTATTTGATCAAGTGAATTACATATTCAAGAGAATCACAAAAACAAGGTACCAACTTTCTAAAAGGAACAATGCGCAGTCAAACAGGGCATCAGGCTTCACAAACCTCAGGCTCTATACCCACTTTCAAGTGGTATTTCCGACGAGACCGTATCACCAGATCTGTGTGGAGTCTCGAAGTTTTGTGATCACAATCTCGTGTCAGACCCTAGAGGCGGACTTTCGACTTTGTTCAAATTTTCAACGACGTAAATCTGGCGTGTCTTTACGCGGCTGATTTATTTTCTTTGTTTGTTGAGCGTAAATTTTGGTTTGTTTGCTATTCAAGTGTGGAAATATTTTTGAAATACGGTAGAACGGTTAGTGTAAACTATCATGGCAGTCAATTAAGGTAGAGTCACCTCTTAAACCTTATATTATCATCAAAATAATAGCAATCTATAGCGCACTTATTGTGTACCCTAAATCTAATTAGTTTCTTCAACACATTTTTAAGTGACCAAAGAAGGAGCCAAAGACCTAACTACTTTTTTGGGTAAACACTTTAGACCCCAATATATTTTTGGCATTGACTTGAGAGGAAATATATGCAATATGAAAACCATAAACCGCTTTTAAGGAAATGAACATCGAGCCCAAATATTTGAAAAAATAATCGTATTTCAAACTGTCCTGCTGGGAATCAAACCTTTACGTGGAAGCAATATGAATCTATGAGGTCAAAAATGTTGCTAAGGAATACGAACGATATCTATTTACCTTCCAAATATATTACAGTGTACAGTACAGATTAGTGGTAATATAAAACAATATTTTATGGCAAAGAATATATTTCCTACTATCATTAACGGGATGGGAATCATTAATATAGTTAACGAGCGCGCCAACGACGGAGGCTCCTGTTTACTTGCGACTGGTATGATAATTATACGAAATATATTATGTAGCTATTCAGCCCGAACTAAATATCAACGACATCAAGTAAAAAATCTTGGTTATTTCGGGATTTATTTAACGAAACCGGTCCAGAAAATGAAGGTTTCTTGAGTATTAGAGAAACCGTATATAAACTGTTGGGGAAAAAGAAGAAGGATCATCATGTCACTGTCATAACAGTGACTAAAATACTTATCGGGAAGAAGAAAAATATGAACTGATGCGACCGACAGAACTCTGTAGCCGACGACAACAAGTAGCTAGCTTATAGCTACTAGATGGAAGTGAGGCAGGAGAATTTAAAATGGAAATTTGAAATGGAAGACATGTTATTTCGCAGTTAACGGGGTTGGGGACAGGTTGAAATAATGATGATAATAGCAGCTAAAAGCAGATGGGCTGTTGCCCGTCATTGGTATGGAGCTGCAAAAAATATTTTATGAAGAGGATAGTTGCATTATTGGTTAAAACTGGATGTATAACCAATATATTCCAGGGCTCTTAATTCTACTAGGAATTTCGAACTGAATAGGCAGTATTTTTAGCTAACAGTGGCCATTAATCACAATATGAAAATATAGCTTCACCAATGTGTTTTAATTTCATTACCGTCTCCTGAACTCTCTTTCCTTCATTGAGTCCGGCTTTAGTGCAGCAGCAAACATTACATTTAGAGTGGTCCAAATGATAAAGTATTTGCTTGTTATTCTGTCGAATGTGAGTAGTAACGTGTTTAGAAGTTACACCAAAGCTCCTTAATAGCTTATTAGTTGTAACTATTATAGGCAATTTATATTGTCGTTACGGAATAATTAAGATTTGTTATCAGACATTTGGTTAAAGTAGAATCGAAAGTTAAGACTTTGAATTGGTTTCTGGTTTTCATATATCTGCTGATTGTTATTTATAAATCTGCTTCTAACGGAAGAACCATATTGAAAGTTACATATAAAAAAACGTCATTCATTCATATAAAAAACGTCGGAATATTACATTTTGTTTATTTTTTTTAAGCTGCATAACGTCTTTCCATAGCCGCAAGGATTAAGTTTGATATCGTATTTTGAATTCGAGCTAAAAACAAAGTCGATAGATGTTCCGGTCCAACCACAGGGTCTGACAACGCTACGTCCCAACGCATTAACTCACCGGCAGCGAGCAAGGCTTGTCTAGCACGAGTAGCTCCTCATCCACGTGTATGATGCGCAAGGGACTTGCTAGCACTGGCGTCTCGTGCCTAGCCCACCACGGACAGAACATCTTTATGCCGTTTTTGCGTGCAGGTTGCGTTTAAGCTTCATTCAAACTGGCGCGATATCTACGATCTACAGTGATCATACACAACGGTGATGCTGAATTTTGACTGAATGACACTGACAATGAGATAAGCATTGTGAGAGAAAGAATAACACCAGTTGTCGCAGAAGTGTAACGCTCGCTTCAGTTTGAATGAAGCTTTACTGGCTACATCTGTCACCAGCAGAGTAAAAATCCCGTCTGGCATTAACCAACTTTCTCTTCCTTTTGTAATTTAAAAGAGTCGGGCGTAAATATAAACAAATGTCAGAAAGAGGGTAGTGCTTGAAGCAACAATATGTTTGTCCTCTACTATAAGGCAAGGTAAGGAAAGCCCCCACAAATCGCCAAGGTCATTAGGATTCACTATATGAACCATTATCTTATGCTTTCAATACCGAGTGTAAAGAAACTGCGAACGTCCAACGCAACCCGCATTACACAAAAAGCGACTATAAGGAGTCGTCTCTTGGACCGATGTCGACACAAACTGTACTAAAATAGAATTACCATATTGTCCAATCTCGAAACTAAATTTAGACTTGACAAAGGTTTTGATAGGTTATAATATCATGTCGATATCGGAGCGTGAGATATGAACGTAGACACTTTCTGATATGAGAACAGGCAGCAATTGATCAAGAGCTAGTGCTTGACAAGTTAGTGGAAGCAGCAGGAAATACCATAAAACAGGTCCGAGTGATTTGGAAAGGGATATGAATGGTTTAAAAAATCTACGCTACTTTCATGTCGTAATAACTTGCCAAACATAAGCTACATAAATAGCTTAAGAACTATTATAAAGATTGTTAGAGCTTCTTTAAGCTGGCACATAAGCGATATTTAAACCAGATGCTCACATATCAGATGGCACCTTCCGATCATGAAAATACATATATAAAGTCGGATGATGTTGACATTGCGCTTGGGAGATTTCCGAAGACTGAAATCTTGGTCGGGTTAAAATATCTACGTCTATGTATATAATGTTTTTGGTTATTCACAATACCAAGGGCAAGTGTTTTTCAGGTGTCACTCGAACAAATTCATCTTTTGACAACAGTCACTGCGAATATTGTGGCTCATAGCGATCCTCTGATTGGTCACCGGGCGTTACAGTTGCTACATGCATCCAATCAGAAAGCAGCTGTTGTAAGATCATGCAATGCCGACAACGTTCGCGCTTAATTATTTTAATGTTTTACCTTTAAAGTGTGTGTTTGTGATGACGAGTTATTTGGTACCTACTGATGTTGCAAGTATTATTCGAGCTTCGAGTATTTAATTAATTCCTAAAAGTAGTTGGATTAACCTAGACTTCTATTGCATTATTTTATGCTTAGAGTTATACCATGAATATACAGGATGGCATCGGAGTCGTTGGCCGAAATATTATAGGGTCTTCTTTCAAATCTGGAAAATAGTCAGCTGCTTCTTATGATTTAGTGCCTATAATTTTGAAATTGAACTTTTATATGGAAGAGCTGATTATTTTTCGCAACTTCAGAGTCTGGCCCCAAAGTGTAAGTTGGTAACATTCATATGTAGAACATTCTGTAATAATTTGACTTCAATGCCTCCCTATATTATTTTTGTGCCATTTATCCTAAAATAAGCAGTAGTCTTTTGTAGGTCGACGTCTAGTTCCCTGTTTAATAAAATTTACATATGCATGTACTATGTGTGACTTAGTAAACAGGACTTATAAGAAGTATTCTAGAGCAATATGGAACTGTAAATTAAATAAATAAAATATTAGACTTTTGAAGTAAAACCTATCGTTTATTATATGTACCTCTCGATTATCAGACAAAATGTAACAGTATATATACATAGTCATATTGTGTGTGTGTTTATGGTGAATAGAAAAGGAATGTTATTATAAGTGGGACAAATACTACGTCCATATTCTAAGTCTTAAATATTTACATGGTATACGTGTCACAGTATTATTATCTCTCGGAAAATATTGCAGTATTTGCCTTACTTAAAATTTCCTCTAGATGTTTCACGAGTTGTGTAGATTTAATAGCGCAATTTTATGTCTAGTTTATTTTGTATATATTATTTATTACATTTATGTGAAGAACAATACATAGAAATAAAGAATAAAACATCACTGACAAATGCATGCACAAAGTAAACGCACATTCAGAGCCAACTAAATTTTAATAATATACTACCGCAAGGCCTTAATCAAAAATTAAACTAAAAAATAACGATTTATTGCTGAATATTGAACAAGTAAACAACAAAGCACGAAATAAAGCCCTAAGTTACCTAATTTTATTTACAATTATCTCTGACAACCGGAACACAATAATGCTATTAACATTGCTGCTTGGCGGCCGATTTAGATAAGATGGTGGTAGCTAACCAGGCGGACGTTTAAAATGCCCTTCCACCAACCAAACCGAGTACTAAAACATGTACCCCACTGGGAAACGAACTCGCGACCTCCGAATCGTAAACTCAATGTTGTTTACATTGAGCCACGGAATCGGTTCAATAAAAGTAAAAAGCGAAAACCGAGGCAAGGTTGATAATTTCAAACTAATTTACCCACAACAAAACAATTATTACAATAATAGCAACACACATAATTAATAATCATTAAAAATGCAACAAATGGCAAGCGTGTATACAAAAATAATTTCCATGGTTTGAATAGAGGTTCAGTTTGGACTTTTTATAAAATAAATGACGGTACATATATCACTTGGCGCGTCAGGCCACTTTTGGGTTCCCTAGACCCCCATCAAGGCATTGCATCAATCAATGTAATTGGACACAGTCAATCATTCCGTTCTTTCGATGGTCAAAAGGGAACGAAAGCGTTCTTTTTCTGCAGCAAATGCAAAACTGGATATTAATGAAGATGTCAAAAGAGCATATTTGTTATTGTAGATTAAATATAAAAAAATAGATAATGGATATTGATTAGTTTGGAACCGCAACGTCTCAAATTAATGGAGATGAAGATTTGTAGAAAGATACGACTGATAATGATTATCCAGTAGTATATATCGATCCAATGGAAACAACACTAGTAGGTACCCAATAAGAAAGAAGCCATTGAGGTTTATAAACTATAACGTTCATAAAATTAGATTTTAGTAATGTATATTGTGCGGTTAAAGAATGAAACGTCAAGCATAAAGTATTTCAATTGCTCGTATTGAAGTGCCAATAAAACTTGGATAGAATTTTATGGGTAGCTGTAAACTAAAGCTATTACTGTGTTTTAAATTTATTTTGAATGAACAAGAAATATCTTATTTTCGAGTCGATCATAGAGCGTGTATTATTATTATTTTTGTTTATATTCTTATTTTTTCCTCTTTTAAGGGTTAATACCCTTAAATATCTTATCATACTGCCAGGCTATTTCACAATTTATAATGAAATACCTTTATGTAAAATTAAAGCCTGATTTTAAAAGAGCAACCCTTCGAGTTTCTTGCTTGTTCTTCTCAGGGGAAAATTGCATTTTGAACAAGCAGTAGCTTAAAAATGTAAAATTGTCTATTTTAAGTCTACTCTGTGTACTTACAAAATAAAGCATCTTTGACTTTGATACGGACCTAAGCCAAGCATGATAAGGGATTACTGGGTTAGGGTACGTGATTGTTAGTTATGGATGCAGATGTTAAAAATTTCCTAGCAAAGTAACGGTCACCGCACTGCCGTGTCCAGCGAAATATCAATATAAAAATTATTCATAGCATCAGACAGACAATATTCTTCTAACAGAGAAAACCCCCAAAAAATCAAAACTTATAACAGAATTCTCATCATGACATAATACGTGACGTAATTTGCATACAACAACAATTTGAAGGAAAATTAAAAAAAGAGCAAGTTCCACAGCTGCAGTTAAATAAACACTCCAAACTAGGTGATTCGTATAAAAATGCGAAAATTGAAAATCAATCGATGTGCCATGGGTGGTCTGAATATTACATTGCGAGGGAAAAATTTCCAGTTCGCCGGAGGCTTTAAGCCTGCTTTACATGCAAAATAGCAACACCAATGTCTACCTACAGGCACACCAACAACTCCTGTTTTATATTGCAAAGGTCACGGAAGAAGTAAATAGTAAATATTTGCAGACACTTCGATGTAGGAATTTTGCTTCTTATGACACTTTGTGCAAATTAATAGAATAGAGATAGTTTGTTTGAGGAAATTGGAAAAAGGCAATTGGATGTGGATGTCCTGAGCCTGCTGTGATGATAATAATAACTAGGTAATTATTGTAATATTAATAATAAGTGCATGTCTTCTGTTAAAGTAATTATAAATTAGTCTACCCACAGGAGCATAGGTATAAGTGGCCAAAATTGATTAAATTAGAAAGATAGTGCATATTGGTGTCGATTCGGATGTACACCAACTAAATTAAACTAAACTAAAACCAGTTTTAAAGTAGTCCTGTCTCTTTCACCCTGGAACAGTACGATGGGACGGCACGATGTTACAAGCGTATATGAAACAAGCGAATATAAATTTTGAGAAATGAACCGAAGCGTGCAGCGATTTAAAAAATTGCTTCGTCAATCCGAACTTCGCGGCGAAAGTCGATATAAAAGTGCCGGCCGCTTCGTAATATTAGAAACCCTCCATCATACAGCGCTTCAGAATATTTCTTGCCAAAGGAGAGCGCTTTACGTAAAAGCAAAGGACTTTGAGGGATGTCGGCTGGCTTTTAGATATACGGAAGGCGGATTTCAGCGTCACCTTTTAATATTGCGAGGCAGATTTGTACCCGTGGAATGAAATTTATGATGCTATGTTCCATTTGGGGGAACTTTAGTCTTTGCAGAGAGAATTAATTTGAGTACAAATTACACCATCTATATTATTGTTCAGCACACAAGCGTTTGGGTAATACCGTCTTTCTCATTGGTTAAATAAACAGGAAGATCGAGGACTTATGCTTTTAAGGTATGATACAACCTGAGGTGACATGCAATAAAATCATAATAATGAAATACACTAAAGTCTCCCTCCGAAAGTATAAGTGTAACAAATTAGCATTTGGAATTTGCTTGTTTTGATTTTATGCACTATCACATGCACATAAATATTGAATTACTCCCGACCTATTTCCTTTTTTCATTGGTGATAGATGGATAGATTGGTAATCATTCGTTATATTTCTCTGTTAATACCAAACATACATTGAAAGAAATACGTCACAGTAACAATCATAATCTAAATACCTCTAAGACAAACAGCTAATCTACGACAAATAGATTTTTTTAAATGAATCCTTTGGAAGGCTTTGGTTTGAAATACAGTTGGACAAACAAAAGCAGACAGCATATTTTTCCTAAATAAAAATAAAAAAATTTAAAAATATTGATTGAAGAGCTATACAAACCTTACAACAGCGTTCTAGAATCTACTCCACCTAGAAGTTAATAATGACATGCAAAGGAATGAAAAATTAGATGACTACATCACATCTATTTATCTCGTTACGTCCGTAGCTGCTATCGAACATAGATATACTTGATCACATTTCCTCTAAAATAAAGCTAAAAAGTGATCAAGCATAGGTACTTTTAAATAAAATAAACCTATTAAATATCGTTTGACGTTTGATATTAAACTTCTAAAGAATATAAAAGGAGAGGTGAGAAATAAATAAGTAAAATCAATACGAAAATCGAGTTACGAGTAAATAGATGTAATTACTTCTAGAAGTACAGAATGACAGAAGCGTACACATAACATGGCTGTCTCAATTGCCACTTACGGGGATAGAGGCCGGTTTGTTGACAACCACAATGTCCTCGTCGATATGGACGAGGGTGATCGGTTGGCTGGTCACCGGTACTTCGTGCCTGCAACGATACACACGTCAGGCTTCTTGCCCCTCTAGAGCCAGACGCCCGAGCAAAACGCTTAGAACATTCCCTCGACTTATCTATGGCGTTGATGAAAGAAAAACTACTGACCGCCGCCGCTTTCACTGTCAATCCACCCATTACGCAGTAATCCACCAAAATGAAGATAATTTTAGCGCCAGTAGCTCAGTCAACTCCATAGATAAGCTGACGGTGCTAGACTGAAAAATTCGGAATGAATGTGTCGCTATGTACATCGACGATACAGTTTTATCTGCTATTACATTTGATCTTATAGTGTTAGGGAATACAAACTGTGCGAATGCTCAGAGTCAATACAGCTCGTAGGTTGGTTTACGTGGATGACGTACAGATTAGACCAGAAAACAACAACAAATGAACATGCGTGGGCGAATAATATGTTCCGTGAGTGATTTATTAGGTTATAGCTAGAAAGTCACAGCAAAGCATCGAGGCAACAATTCTGGGGATTGATAATATGCGTTCCATAGTTTCAATGCAATTTGACTGCTGTGTGACTCCTGCGGCTAGAGTTATCGTCTGTGATTTCTTTAGGGAAAAAATAAATAGTGCACTCGCATGCTCATTCGGTGCTATCAATCTTGATATTACTTATGTTACAAATTATACAAATTTCAAAAATAAGAATCAATACAAACGCCATAGTAATTCGAATTTATACTTACGAATTGATTACCGAAAATACAGTATTGGTTAGCATTATCATACACAATTCTAAGTAGGTACACCACACCGGGCTATTATATTTTGGATTATCGAAAAGAAGGAATGGAAAAAGAAGATATACATTGTTAATAAGAATATACAAAAGTACAGTGTCGCAATCGATAATAGTGTATCGTGTGATATGTAACTGTCGATATTGGAACTTGTGTTGGTGTAAGTTAAATGTGCTAACTAAATATACATGTTTCTTTAAAGCTATCTACGGCTGCTTTGAAATAAATAATACCTGTGAACAACATTCGCTAGAAGGTCGTTGTGTTTGAGTCTATAGTCGGGATCCACTCTTTCATAGTTGACGGTGAGGGTACCGGCTCTGATGCACCTCTCGTACTCCGCAGCTGGATGGGCTCTGAATTCCCTGGCGAAGACGTCGAGAATCTTCTCGCCGACCCACCTCCCTTTCGTGAAGGTGGTGAATGTGAAGTAGTAAGGATACACTTTTCTGAGTCCTGCAAGAGATTATTTTAGGTTTATGACGTCACCAGCCTATAAATTGTAACATAATGCTGTTGATTCATAAAGAAAGATATCATGATGATAATCATGATAAAGAAAATAAAATACATGTTTTACTGAAACTTCTTCACGTATATATAAAATTTAAATCACTTCATTAGAAAACGACGTCAGAATGAAATGCCAGTGGGCATAGAAACATTTTATAAAACATCTTTTCCTTAGCGCATCATGCAAACCTACTAGAATCTTAACTAGACATCGAAAATCTCTTTAACACAATAAAAGTAACAGATATTTTATTCCTCTTCAAGGCCAGGAAGCCGCAGAAATGAGGAAATTGTAGGCGCTGTTATATGGGATTCGTTAAAAGTCTTTTTAAAAAAGGAAGGTTTTTATTTGATTTAAACTAGGTAGAAATTAAGACTTATAGATTCGGTAATCTGGATAGATGCGCGTCGCGGTCAGAGGTCGGGACTGAACTGCCTGCGGGAGAGGCGAGAGACAATGACGGTGAGGTCTGAAGGTGAGGGGTTGGAGATGGCTCAGCATCATCTTATACAGGTTCAAGGGTATAACATCTCCCCGGCTGAGACTAAACTCACACTCTCAAGGAGTGTGGTTTATGTTATGTGGATCTGATGCGAGGAGATGGAAGTGGAGTTTCAGTAATGATGTTAGGAGGTGATGAGGAGGTTGTGACTCTCTTAGGGAAAGTAGAGGTAAGAAGCATCTTAATCTTTTCAGATTTACCGAATTTATAAAGAAAATAACTAATTATTACTAAGATTATTACAATTGTAGAATATGAATAGTAATTTCCATACAAAATTATATGAGGCTTGTTACTTATTTTGTCTAAGTCGTTTACAATTTGATTTTGAGTCATTTCGGATTTCGACAGTGAATCCAAATTCAAATCCTTTAAATTTACTAATTTCAATTTAGGTTCAAGTTCCTTGAATTTTACATAATTACAACAAGTATCATTAATTAGTTCAAACTTGGATAAAATAGGTTGTAATTCGACTCTGGTAGTATACTTAGGTACTAATTGTGTGTCTTTGTAATATCCAATACACACATTAGGTAGAGTTAGGATACCAGTACCGATAATATCAGATTCGAATAATTCTGCTTTATGACAGTCTATAGAAAGCTTAGATTTTTGAGATATAACGTATACCCATTTATTATTTTGCAGCCTTTGCCATATTTCCATGTTTCCATAGATAAATTTTGTATTACATTGTTTAGGTTTCGAAGTTAATACTTTCATCATAATTTCACTTTCACATGTGGGCGTTGCGGAAGTGGAATAAACATTTCCTATTTCACAGATATAGAATTGGTTACTTAATACCTTACAATCCATAAGACTACTTAGCTTACAATAATATGACTTATCTCTAGTTATACCTATATAGTTACTGGAAGGTATTATCACCGAGTATGAACTTGGTGTCGAGTTACCGTGTGCCACTGGAAATGGTACATTCTGGTAAAGGCTATATTCTTTTGAATTTACCAAAGGTATTTTTAGAATGAAAACGACTTTATTATCCATATAATAACTAGAGATTTCGGATATATTCATTAAAACATGTATATGATCTAAAACTAGGGACACCGGTAAGATTTTTGAATTAGGCAAAAATCTATAATTATTCACCAAATCATTAAATAGTTGTTTTGGGGTAATTATCGCAGGATAAAGTATATTTGATTTGCTAAACATAATGGCATTTATAATATCTTCCAACTTAAAGGATAACGTCAAAAGGCTATTTTCTATGATACTAATTAATTCTAGAACCTTGGATCTTATAATTAACTTGTTTGAAACAATAGTTAGATTTTTAACAGATATCGATAGATTTTCAACAGCGCTATTCAAAGTTTGTTCATTGATACTAATTTTACTTATAATTTCCTTAAATGAGGATAGTGTCGAGGATGTTACCAATATACTGTCCTTTACTAATTTTGCCATATCTTTTTCATCGTTTTCGATGGTTTGAATAGCGTTGTTATAGATAATAGCATCATCTTGGTCCATTGTTCCGAATAGATGTTTAAAGATCGTGCCTACTGCACCAAACCATGCAGATCGTTTTGAATGTTTTGAGATAAGATGTGAAATAGAATCGAAGTCTCTAACTATATCATTATAGCGAGTCGAGAGTGGTTGAAATATGTTATGACATTCAATCTGCTCGAAAGCATTGCTTTGTCTGCATAGGTACTTCGAGGTGCCTATCACACCGTTAATGTTTTCGATGTGCGGTTTTAAGAATGAAATATCAGCAGGGATAACTACATTTAAGTATCCAGTGATTACTTTCATAGAACCAATGGGATCGAAGTAAATACCGGGGCTGTACTTGACAGGCTCGATGAAGTTTCCTTGTACCAAAGGAAGGACACTGTAAATAAAATATATTGCATATAGAAATGAAACTTAAGATATATTTATAAAACTAATACGTAAGATAGAAGATAACTGTATAACTATTCGCCGGCTCGGCGCGCTAATTTGACCTGATCGTAATGATGGGTCACGTGACGACGGTTTATTAGCAATGTAAGTGTGTTGCGTCCATTGAGTTTGATTACTTTGTATGGACCTTTCCATATTGGGGAAAGTGCTTTACGTAATCTGAGATGATTTTTCAGGAAGACGTAATCACCGACTTTATATGATGCGGGTCGAGTACGAGAATCATAGTAAGCTTTGGATGTCTCTTTAGATTTGTAAATATTTTCTAGCGCTTTCTTACGCGAATGTTGGAGGCGATGCTGAAGCATCTTAGTATAATCGGAATAGGTTACTGTAGACGTAGTCTCATATACTGAATTTGGAATGAAAGCTTTATGCCCAAATAGTAGTTCGTAAGGAGTGTAGTTGGTTGTACTGTGCACAGCGATATTATATGCAAGTATGGCTGTGTGTACATAACGTGGCCAATCAGTTTGTCCTTCGTCTACGTAGGATTTTAAGTATTCTTTTAGGGTTGCGTGACTTCTTTCTAGGGCACCTTGGGTCTGGGGATGGTAAGGACTAGACCACAATTGTTTGATTTTAAGAAAATTGCAAGTTTGTTTAAATAATTCTGAAGTGAAATTGGTCCCCTGGTCAGTTAGGATTTGTTTAGGAATGCCGAATAACGATATAAAGTGTACTAGACACTCGCTGGTCTCTTCGGCAGTGGTACTGCGTATAGGGTAGGCTAATGAAAACTTTGTGAGATCGTCTTGCATGGTTAAAATATATTTCAGTTTAGCTGTACCAGCTTCGGGAAGAGGTCCGACGATATCGAGGGCAACGCGTTCAAAGGGTGCTGTTGAGGTTGATGTTATTTCCATAGGCGCGCGGTTAATTTTTCTAAGCGCCTTATTTGTTTGACAGGATGTGCATTCTTTTACATAGGTCTCGATATCACTCCTCATGTTTTTCCAGAAATATTGGTCCCTTATTCTATTGAACATTCTGGAGGAACCTAGATGGCCAGCAATGGGGATGTCGTGGTTATCTTTAAGGATTTTGGGTATATCGCTTAACGATGGGTAAATAATCCTATCGTGATAAATATGGATAAGTATTTTCGTTTTGTTGAAGAGATATACGAGCATGTTATATAGTTTTGTAAATGAATGATTGTCGAATGGATTCTTAAAATCGGATATACCAACTTCTGTTTCATTTCCTCCAGTCAGTATTAACAGTTCGTTACGAAGGTTTTTAAGAGATTCAAATATGTCGGGATATGAGCAGTCGTCAAAGTGATGGACCTTAGTGTATAAGAGGAAATATATTTTATTATTTACCTCGACTTTTTGGAATGCATGTAAGGTCCTTTCGGATTGGACGAACTCTTCAGGGTCAGGTAGGAGACTAATAACTTCTTGCGTATAGGGCATTGATTCGTCTAGGTCTAATGACGTAGGGATGATTACAACCTTTTGTGGAGATTTCAATAGATTATCGTTATGTTCGCTTATGATCGTGTCGTAATTTGCCGTTAAAGGGGACTTTAAAAATTTCGAATAAGAATCTTCCATAGTAGAGGAGTCGGATGTCATCAAATTGGGGTCAAGTTGTGTTAAGCTTTCATTTGTAGATTGAGTCGGTTGAGCTTCTAATAATGGTGGATTTTCCAAGAGGTCAATAATAGAGTCTAAGTTAGGCGAGGAAAATTGTGAGTTAGAATCAGGGGAGAGCCCTGGGAAATCGATTATATCTTGCAAAGATTCCAAATCACTTCGATTTGTTTGTGGATTAAGGTATTCGGTTCCTGGATTTTCCAATTGTTGCTGTCTTAGAGCATTGGGGTCATTTTCAGGACGAGTATCAGGGGAGTCGACGGTTTCAGCATCTACAGGGTTGACATGGGCAAGCTTTTGACCATCGATGGCTGGATATCGGGAAAGGGCATCAGCTGCGCTGTTCAGTTTGCCTTTACGATATACAATTTCGTATTCGTATTCTTCCAGTTTTAGGCGCCAGCGTTGCAGCTTGCTACTAGGATCGGTGTGGTTAAATAACCATTTTAGAGGACGATGATCCGTGACGATCAGGAAACGCCTACCGAAAAGGTAAGGTCTGAAGAATTTACAGCCGAAAACAATGGCTAACAGCTCTTTCTCCGTGGTGCTATAGTTGCACTCATTTTTATTCAGGGTCCTTGAAGCATAGGCGACTGGTTGGTCTTTGCCAACTTGACCTTGGGAGAGGATGGCTGAGATGGCGTAGTTCGACGCATCACAGGTAAGTATGAAAGGTTTCGTAAAATCAGGGTATATTAGAATAGGTGCGGTTATTAATTTAGATTTTAGGGTTTCGAAAGCCAGTTGCTGTTCATTGCACCATTTGAAAGGTATATCTTTCTTTAAAAGGAGAGTCAAGGGCTTAGAGATTTTTGAAAAATCTGGGATGAATCTACGATAGTACGACACTAGGCCTAGAAACGACTTAATATCCTTTGGTGTTTTTGGGATTGGAAATTCGCTTACAGCTCTTATCTTTTCAGGATTGGGTTTTACGCCTTTATCACTGATTATATGCCCAAGATAAGCGACTTCCTTACGGAGGAACTCGCATTTGTCCGGCTGCAGCTTGAGGTTGAAATTACGAAGCCTATCAAACACGGCTATTAGGTTATCTAAGTGCGACGCAAGGTCGTAGGAATAGATCACGATATCATCAAGATATACGAAGCAGCGGATGCCTTGGAGGCCAGAGAGGCAGTTACTCATTAATTTTTGGAATGTAGAAGGGGCATTTTTCAGGCCGAAGGGCATCCTGTTAAATTGAAATTGACCTTGCGGTACTGAGAAGCTTGTTTTCTCCGCATCTTCTGGAGAGACCATAATTTGGTGAAAACCTGATGCTAGATCGAGGGTGGAGAAGTATTTGCTCTTACCCAGTTGATCTAATATTTCGGATATTTGGGGTATAGGATATGTTTCTCCAATGGTAATGTCATTAAGTTTTCGATAATCGATCACTACTCGCCATTTGCGTTCTCCTGAGGCATCCAGTTTTTTGGGCACAATCCATATGGGAGAGGACCAGGGGGAAGTTGAAGGTTGTATGATGTCCTGGTCGAGCATTTTATTTATTTGTTTCTCCACTTCGTTTTTATGTACTTCTGGAAAGCGGTAAGTTTTAGTATGTACAGGGACATCCGTAGTGGTGCGGATTTTATGTTGGATTGCAGAGGTATACGTCAGTTGGTCGTCAGGCAGATGAAAAATATCCGAGTACTGGGAACAGACGTCTGCTAGGTTTTCAGCTTCTTCATCATTAAGATGCGCTGTTCGGAGTAGGTTTAGAACTTCTTCGGTTCGCTTTGATGCGGTTACTGAGAAGTTGAGACTGGGTACAAAATAGGCTACATTTGTGTCTATAGGATCTAAATTGAGTTTCAGGTTCGGGTTTATTGTTACAGGTTCTTCAGAGGTGTTGACAATGGTGATGTTGACTCGATTATTTTCTTTCACTTTTACAATACAATTAGCTATGAGAAGGGTTTCGGATAGACGTTGATCAATTATCAAACCTTCTTTAATTTCAGGATTTAGCACTGTGCATTCAATTATGGTTTCTGTGCGTGCAGGAATTTTGTATTTTGGTTCCTTAAAGGATAATTTAATATTTTGATTATTAATTTCAAGACAATCTGTAGTGTAATTGATTTTACAGTTGTATCTACTAAATAGATCACTACCAATTATGCCATCATATGGTAAATGGATATTGTCAATAACATGAAAATCATGAGTCAGGCTTAAGTTATCTGTGAGAATCAATTGAGGATGAAAATGACCTAGACTCTTAATTGATTCATTCTTGGAATCTATTCCTTTGATATTGACTTTAGAGTTAGATAGGTCAGTATCCTTGCTCACGCAGGAACTCTTTATAAGGCATATAGATGCACCAGTGTCTATTAAGAACGTCAGGGGCTTAGAATTCGTAGATGTTTTGATGCGAATGAATGGTAGGTATTTGTTTGATTGGTTTGTATTTAGTTCATGTACTTGATATTCAAGTTCAGGTTCGCACACTGGAGGAGTCGATTCAGCGTTTTGAGATTTTTCAGGTTTGGATATGGTAGTGGATATAGAACATGGGGTGAGGTCTCCTGTTTGGGGCTGGCTACCCTGTCGTGTGACCTTACCATTGGATACTGCGTGACCTCCGGTTCGGGGCTGATTACCCTGTCGTGTGGTCCGAGGGGGAATAGTAGTATTTAATAGACCTCCGATTTGGGGCTGGCTACCCTGTTGTGTGGTCTGAAGGGGAATAGTAGTATTTAATAGACCTCCGATTTGGGGCTGGCTACCCTGTTGTGTGGTCTGAGTGGATGTTGAAACAGAAGTGGTGTCTAGAGGTTTATGGCACGAACGACACCGAATCGGACCTGGAGCTAGTTTAAATCAGTGTCATTACTATCAACTTCGTCTACTCCTTCAGGGTAGTCCTCACAGAAGTTAACTGGACGTGATGACGTTTGAGGATTCCCAAAGCGTTTATTATTGTATTCGCGTTTGCGACATTGTTCTAATGTATGACCAGGAAATTTGCAGTAGCGACACATGATTGGATAGGCCTTAGGTTTATTTGACGAATCAGATGGTCCAGCATCGCGTCTAGAAGAAGAAGGTGTGTTGGGTTTAGGATGAGTACTCGTATTATTATTATTATTATTATAGGATCTCCTAAAAGTTTGGGTTTTGGAAGAGTCCGCACTGTTTGAGTAGCGTTTATTGGCGTACTGTATTATCTTTTCCTCGGATACAGCAATGTTAATTGCTTCATTTAATGTCTTGGGATTTTTGCATCGAAT
This sequence comes from Oegoconia quadripuncta, assembly GCA_949316235.1. NCBI lineage: Eukaryota > Metazoa > Arthropoda > Insecta > Lepidoptera > Autostichidae > Oegoconia > Oegoconia quadripuncta. Next base: position 4,860,768 of record OX438751.1, read on the forward strand.
AATGTTAGAAATTTTAGGGTTAACTCCCAGTATAAACGTATTAAGTGCGAGGTCTTCCATTGCCGCTAATCGCCCGGATAATTCCAACTTTTTAGGGCAGGACATAGAAACGTCTGTTAATAATTGTGATAGGCAGGACTCTATACGCAAGGCAAAGTGATTAATTGTTTCAGTAGAGCCCTGTCTGCAATCCTGTAAATCTGTGAGTAAGTGAGCATAGTGCTTGCGCTCACCAAATTGAGCTTTTAGGAATTCCTTCAACGTGCTCCATTTATCAAACTCTTTGATGGAGCAGGCTACTTGAGCTTTGCCCTCGAGCTGGCTAAGAATATATTTAAAAACAATAGTCTCTTGACTATTGGATGTTAGTTCGATGGCATTAGAACAGTTGTTAATGAAAGCGTTTAATTTATCCCTCGATCCGTCATATGGTTTTATAAATTTAAGTATTACACTCAACGGGATCTCTGATAATACTAATTTTGGGACAAATTCGTCTTGAGGAGTTTTCGCCATTTTTAGGGCTCAAGAATGACTGAAATAGGCCTACAAAATCTAACTAAAAACGTTAATATTAAAATGAGTTCTTAAAATTTTACAGTTACGGTGTAATAGACGACCCAGAGAATGCAGCGTTACGATTCGATTATGAATGCAATAGCAACAATGTAACAGTTATTATTAAATGACCAAGATGACCTATTTATTTTAGGTATTATTATCTAATTATCTATATCTAATTAGCACTTTTGTTAAGTTTCAGTTTATTCACTTCGTGATCTTCACTTGTCTATCTATAATTAACGGTTTGCACTTGAAGAATATGGTAAGTATTTTCTAAGTCGGGCCGCAAGGTTTTAATTTTATCTTTTCCTTCACTAACACAAATATTGGTTTACACTCACAGGAACTCGCAGGAAATATATATGACGAGGAATCCTTTCATCGTCACCATATGCCAGGATACAAGGAGTCAGGATGCTGCACTGGGATGTTGATATCACCGCAGACCGTAGATGATAAATTTAATAGTTCAAGAGATTTAGTAAATAATACAGGATACAGAGATGAGTTCAGTCCTTCGTCGGTTATTGTATGAAATAGAAAACCACTGAATAATAGCGCACTGTTTTTCACCACACTTGTTGAGGCGTTTTTCCCGGATTTCACTTTTAAAATCCCTTAAGCTGCCACCAATGTTATATGGGATTCGTTAAAAGTCTTTTAAAAAAAGGAAGGTTTTTATTTGATTTAAACTAGGTAGAAATTAAGACTTATAGATTCGGTAATCTGGATAGATGCGCGTCGCGGTCAGAGGTCGGGACTGAACTGCCTGCGGGAGAGGCGAGAGACAATGACGGTGAGGTCTGAAGGTGAGGGGTTGGAGATGGCTCAGCATCATCTTATACAGGTTCAAGGGTATAACAGCGCGCACGCGACCTAGCAACAAACTAATCGATTCTGCAATCTCGACCGCCTATTTCTTACTACTCTTACCCAAAGCCATTAACTTATCGCACATGATTCATAACACCCATAACCCATATTGCAATCCAGCAATCAATAACTCGTTACCCTAAAGCCTCTGCAAACCTAAAAGGTTCTGCTATGCAAATTAATTTGGAGAAAACGGCATTGCGGTAAGATGACTAAGGCTATTAACCCATAATGGAACCTTCCAACCCTGATACTACTACCGTTTATTGAAAAAAAAAGTCTATTGTGGCCTCGATGACTTGCCAGATTCAATAAGGTATGCGACTCTGACCCCGTTTTTGTGGAAATAGGGAAATGGTAAACGGCGGTGTGGAAAATGCAGATAAGTGGAACAAGTAAATGTTAAATTGTGTTCCGTATCAAATGTAAATCTAACGATTCCTCAACTAGTAAGCTGCCTCGTTCGGTTTAAAGAAATTATTTATGCTAAGCTTGTATGTACTAATGTAAAAATATGACATTTTTTTCACGATGGATTGGATTTCATCGATTTCATAGATAAACTAGTCTTCCGACTGGTTTCTCGGGTAGCGAGTTGCCGTCGAGATTATTTTCGCCTTAAAAGGTAAAAAAACGGAAAAGAGAAATACATATAATTCTAGCAAAGTTATAGGTTTTAAAATTTTTCCGTTTTTAAATTTTCGGATTTTTACATTTATGAATTTAGGAATTTTTGAAGTTTTTGACATTTTTGGCATTTGATAGGTTTGACATTAAAATTTGTATTTTTTGACAATTGACACATTTTTGGCGTTTGACAATTGACACATTTTTGGCGTTTGACAATTGACACATTTTTGATGTTTGACATTTATTGCCATTTTTGTCATTTTTGACATTGATACACATGTAGAGGAAAAAGAACCCAATGCTCCCATAAAAATAGATTTCTTCACTATAAACATTATATAAGTACTAATATCACAAATTGTATTAAAATATTTCTTTATGTCGGTCGAAAGATAATACAATAATTAGATGGAATATCCACAGCAAGATGCGAATAGATAATATCAGATGACATTTGATTTTACTAGTAGACTTTATGAATGATTGAGAGCCAGAACAGAGTAAGCATTATCGGCATTCTTTGAAGAACCACTTGGTTATGGAATCACGAACAATTCCGTACATACAGAAACCATTGATCAAGTTATAGGAACTGACGTAATCCAATAAGCCGAAGGAGATTATAGAACGCCCTACTAAGAGGAAATCAAAGGGATTATTTATTGGCCCAATGTGATTGAAAAAGAAAATTCCGATGAAGACTTAAATCCTGATTGGATTCATTATTTTCCAGTGCGGAATTCAATTTTGGGGGTGGCTCAATTTTTCCTTGTAATATAGATCTATCAATGCGGACAAAAATTATTTTAAAATTAATCATAATAACATTGGAAATGTAGGATTACTTATGGGCCTTGGACAACTGCACTTTTTCGTGTATTTTTTCTTAGCTGCTGATTAATAAGTCGAGGCGAGGAAGGAAGTGTGACGTCGTTATTACACTTGGATAGAATAACCGTGTGCCAGAGATAGACGGTACCACTAACTGCCAATAAAATACCACACTGCAGAGCCCGGGCGCCTCCCTACAGGCACTTTAAATACGGATCAATCAATCGGTTACCCAGTTCTTTGGGTTTTTATTGCTCCATCGAGTGTATGCAAGTTATGACTGGGGCACCTGTAGATAGCGTTTGAGTGTTTTCTTACCATTTTCGATATAGTATGATGTCTCGTTATATCTATCGTCTGTGAACCCCGGCCTCTTCGCCTTCAATGCCTTTGTTTCTAATTTTGCCTGTAACAAAGAAAAGATTATTTTAAATATTTTTCAACGCTTTCAAATTTGACACGTTTTCACTGCTGTTCACTCCCAGAGGATGTGGATCATAATACACTACGCGAGCACCGTCTGATTGATGGATTTGTGTCTGACAGTCAGTGTCTAAGCCTCTCCTGTAGGCCACCAACTTGGCTTAACTACTGCCTTCCATTGAAAACAACCGGAACCATTTATTTAACACACCCTCTGAAGCACTGAAACACTCGTATATATCTAACCCAACAATGATTGACCGTATCAGACATTGCTTAACTTCGCTAATCGAAAACTAATCGCGAAAGTGACTATTCCACGAGTGCTTCTTTACTACGAAACCGTTAGTACTAGGTATATGAATTTTTTTTTTTTTTTTTTTATGCACAACGGGTTGACTTGATCTCAATCACACCTGATGTTCGGTGAAGATGAGGTCGAAGGTGGAAGCGTACTGACCCGGAAACCCCAACACATTTGCGGGACTGGCTATCTTATCTCCGACAACCGGAACACAACAATGCTATTAAAATTGCTGCTTGGCGGCAGATTTAGATAAGATGGTGGTAGCTAGCCAGGCGGACATTTAAAATGCCCTACTACCAACCAAACCGAGTACTTAAACATGTACCCCGCTGGGGATCGAACCCGCGACCTCCGAATCGTAAACCTAATGTTGTTTACATTGAGCCACGGAGGCGGTTATATTGTGACTATATAATGTAAGTTTTATGTCAAGTTATGACTCATACCATAAAATCCACTTCCACGGTATGTAGAAAGGACTTTACATAATATTCGTACATAGCCTAAAATAAGTAATGTAAGCCAAAATTTAACCTTTCACATTTTAGTCTGCCAACTTCTAATCTTGTTTTTATTTGTACAAGTTGCTCTCGTGTGGGTTTTACGTGACGTTAAAAGGTTTGTGGTTTCTGTTAGTACCTATCTTACAAAGTAAATCCTACCTTCTTTAATATAATAATCTTTTTTGTTCCCGGGGGTAAAAGGAAGCGTCTACCGTACCTAACTTACTAAATTTAAGTTTGTTTATCTAGTACATGTGATGGAAACCATAAGAGTAAGTCAATCAATATAACTGACTAGGCTAGTGGCTAGCTACCACCATCTTTTCTAAATCTGCCGCCAAGCAGCAATGTTAATAGCATTGTTGTGTTCCGGTTGTCAGAAATAAGATAGCCAGTCCCCCAAATGCGTTGGGGTTTCCGGGTCAGTATATACGCTTCCACCTTCGACCTCATCTTCACTTAACATCAGGTGTGATTGAGGTCAAGAACGAACCCGTCGTGTATAAAAAAATTAAAATATTTGGAGTATATTGAATAGCAAACATTTAATTATATATAAATAATTTTTTTATTTTAAGGGTGAAAGAAGCTGTTTTGTTCGTTCATAAGTTCATTTCTAATAACCATTTTGATACTTTCCTTTTTTTTTATTCACGACGGGTTCGTACTTGACACACCTGATGTTAAGTGAAGATGAGGTCAAAGGTGGAAGCTCACTGACCCGGAAACCCCAACACATTTGGGGGACTAGTAATCTTATCTCTGACAACCGGAATACAACAATGCTATTAACATTGCTGTTTGGCGGCAGATTTAGATAAGGTGGTGGTAGTTAGCCAGGCGGACATTTAAAATGCCCGACCACTAACCAGAGTACTTAATATGTACCCCGCTGGGGATCGATCTCGTGACCTCTGATTCGAAAACCCTATGTTGTTCACGGTGAGCCATGGAGGCGGTTAACGTAGTACGGCAATTTGCACGCCACAAAGGGCAGAATTTTCGGATTCATTATATCCAATATTTTCATTACCATATTCTAGTAAATAATTCCTAAACTCACAAAACAAGCAGCCACCGAAAATAAGCAAGTCAATCAATGTCCAATAATATCTCAAACAAAGTATTATATGAAACATTCAGTAAAAGTCCAAAGCATAAATGGCCAAATAAAAGACAACTTCATCGGCCGACAATACAATAATAGAGATCCCTTTACTCGCAGAGGCGTAAAATTCACTTCGTAAAATATTACTTACACAACTTATAAACAAATTCCATGAAAGTTTGTCGAGTGCGAACAAGTCGAGAAATGTTGATAATAGACGATTGATTGACGGTATATTATTATTTACAGAATGTATTTGAGTTTTCACCTTCGGCGTCATCTTCACTTAACATCAGGCATGATTGAGGTTGTGACGAGGTGTTCAACCTCGAACTCTTTTTCGTCTTTTCGATGCTCTTTGACATTTTACTTTTTTCGAATTCAATTCAAAATTCGAAAATTATTTTCTAAAACAGAGGGGAACTGTTTTTCGGAACTGGTACGACGAGGTCATGTGTAAAGATATTTATTTATTTATTAACCCTTTAGTTTCTTGCTCGTTTTTCTCTGGGGAGTCAGCTTTGTGAATGAGCAGTACCTAATATCAGGACTACATATTTTTCAAGTGCTAATTTTATCCTACGAAATAAATCTTGTTTGAATTGAATTAAGGAACGATTAATGTTTAAAATACCGCAATTTTCGGAACGCTGCTCATGCGCAACGATTTTAGTGTATATTGAAACAAAAGTAAAGGCTTCACGTCAAAAATTGCGAAACATCCGATGCGCGGGGCGTAGCGAAAATGTTCATTTCAGAGCGATGCGGGGAGCGCGAGCGGCGAAATGAGAAAAGTTTACAATACGAAACAATCCGAAACAGGCTTTTTGGACATTCTGAACGCACGATATTTATGGCAACAATGATGTTACGATTATTTAAAATGCCTTCGTGTTTTTTTCATATTTTTAATAATGCTTAATATCCATCAATTTTAAAGACATGAACATACATGAGATTGCGTACAGGCGCGTGAAGCATTTGCATCACATGGCTTCTCGAGCGCTATCATTGTTGGTTTAGCTTGTTAAGGGTATCGTACCCGAAGGGTGCCGACAGAGGAAATATAAGTTACTAAACCTACGTTGACTTCATATCCGTCACTCGGCATGTGTAACCCGGTGTAACCCAGTTAATTTTCAGATTTTCCTGTTATATTATAAATTTACCGCCTCCGTGGCTCAACAACGAAAAACAACAACAATGTAAACAACATTGAGTTTACGATTCGGAGGTCATAAGTTCGGTCCCCGGCGGGGTACATGTTTAAGTACTCGGTTTGGTTGGTGGTAGAGCATTTTAAATGTCCGCCTGGCTAGCTACCACCATCTTATCTAAATCTACCGCCAAGCAGTAATGTTAATAGCATTGTTTTGTTCCGGTTGTCAGAGATAAGATATCCCCCAAATGTGTTGGGGTTTCCGGGTCAGTATACGCTTTCACTTTTGACCTCATCTTCACTTAACAACATTCGTCAAATACGAACCCGTCGTGCATAAAAAAAAGTGTTCATTGTATACCTAATGGTACGGAACACTTTACTCGCGAGTCCGACTCGCACTTCATCGGATTTTTATCCGACTGCGACAGAAGGAGGTCAACGTTTGTATGTATGTCCGTTCCTTTCGCGCATCCTTTAGCCTAATCGTATTGATGGATTTAAAAAAATGTCGTTGTATTCGTCATAATTGTGGGAATGTTTTAGGATATATTTGTATTAAGAGAAATAAACATGGCTGCTGTAATCCACAATTTTTGTCGCTTACGATTTTTTATTATTATCATTACGCCGTCAGGTTTTTGTTTTTTTAACAATTTATTTAAATGTATGCCTAATCCATTTCAATTACATACATAAATTTATAGAAGTAGGTAATCACACACACACAAGTTTCTATACATATAATTAAAATTTAATTTCCCCTTAACCCAAAGGTGTCTGAAAGAGATCGCTTGCAATGTATTCTGTGTTGTTTTATTTTCGTTGCACATATTGTGTAATAAACTGCACCCCGAGTACTTTCCAACAGCTTATAGGATAAAGCAATACGCATTTCCTCATTTCGGTGGGCAGTAGTAAATGCACTGGCATTAAAGTTTATCCAACGAATTTTGGCGCTTTCATGTATGAAACGTGTACGTAGTTATCGGTTAAAATTGAAAATTGTTCCTGCGCTCCATCAGACGTAGTAGATAAGTTTCGTTTACGGTAATGGAAAATGCGGGCGCCAGTTCAGATTATTGAAACAAAACGTTATGAGTAAATTAATGGATATATTTCGAAAAAGAGAAATTCACATGGAACCATTTATTTGTAATATTATTTTACTAGCTTCCAACCGCGACAGCCGTCGTATCCCATTTACTTTTCCGGAATAAATAGTATATCTATAAAGTTCTATAAAGTTATACTCCTACACACAAAGGTTGCATGGAAGAGATCGCTCTTAGTGATAAGGCCGCCCAACTGTACTCTTTTCAATATTGTACTTTGTAAAATGTATGTTCTCCTTTTGTGCAATAAAGTGTATTTGTATTGTATTGTATTGTGTTGTGCTGTGCGGTGCGGTGCTGTGCTGGGCTGCGCTGCGCTGTGCTGCGTTGCGTTGCGTTGCGTTGCGTTGCGTTGCGTTGCGTTGCGTTGCGTTGCGTTGCGTTGCGTTGCGTTGCGTTGCGTTGCGTTGCGTTGCGTTGCGTTGCGTTGCGTTGCGTTGCGTTGCGTTGCGTTGCGTTGCGTTGCATTGCATTGCATTGCATTGCATTGCATTGCATTGCATTGTATTGTATTGTATTGTATTGTATTGTATTGTATTGTATTGTATTGTATTGTATTGTATGAGATTGCATTGCATTGTATTGTATTGTATTGTAAGCCTATGCCACTCTACCTCCTACCTACCTCTGTGAAAAGAATCAGTGTGCGAAGTGTGAGTTTTGTTTCGACTTAACTTTACCATCGCGTTCGCGTTTACGAAAAAAGTCCTTTATGAAAAAAATCGTTTTGCAAACTACCCGCTTGAGGCGCTGCACATTTCTCCATACAAATCTTCACGTAAACGTGAACGCGGTAGTAAAGTTAACTCGAAACAAAACTCACACTCCGCCCTCGGGTCGATCTGTTGCTTCGTTTTGAAGTGAAAGAATGTCAAAACAAACACTTTCGCATTTTAGTATGAAGTATGATGCAACTGTCTTGTAAGGACGGCTCGTGTCCGCCTTCAACCCCAACTCAAAGTAAAGGCACGTTTTAGGACTACACTAAACCTTTGATGGTTCGCTTCATAATTATCGATAACCGAGTTGGGAGCTTAACTTGTTTTCCGCTTAAGAAATTGTATTTCGTCTACGGCTCACTAGCTTTTAAGAAAGCGTTGCGACAACGACAAGCTCACGATCGATAAGTATAATTAACAACAATTTGAGGATTAATAACCGCGAGTATTTAAGTGTTTAAAAACCAAAAAAGTCTACAGGATATTTAGCATTTTGCGGACGCCATTTTGGAATCTCTGATGAATAAATTTATGACCGAGGAAGGAGGGTAATTTTTTTCGGGTGTATGAATGTTTAAGTATGTAAGTATAAGTATGTATGTTGATTTCTATGTTAACTCCTGTAGCTTTTAGTATTTTTTTTTATACACAACGGGTCAGCTCTTGGCCTCAATCTCTCCTGATGTTAAGTGAAGATGAGGCCGAAGGTGGAAGCGTACTGACCCGGAAACTCCAACATATTTAGGGCACTGGCTATCTTATTTGTGACAACCGGAACACAACAATGCCATTAACATTACTGCTTTGCAGACATTTAAAATGCCCAAGTACCAACCAAACTGGGTATTAAACATGTACCCCGCTGGGAATCGAACCCGCGACCTCCGATTCGTAAACCCAATGTTGTTTATATTGCGCCACGGAGGTGGTATACATACAGAACATCTAGCTAATATTATAAATGCGAAAGTTTGGATGTTTGTTTGTTTATCTGTTTGTTTGTTGCTAAATCACGGCGAAACGGCTGAACGGATTTGGATGAAATTTGGTATATAGGTAGAATATACCCTTGAATTAAGACAGGATACTTTTTATACAGATAAATTGAGTAGTTCCTGCGGGATAAACGAATTAAAAATATCCATATCCGTGATAAAGCAATTCCACGCAGGCGAAGCCGCGGGCGGAAAGCTAGTATTGCACAATTTTGACATGTGGTGGAGTATTGCTTGTATGAAAACTGGTTACTAGGTTTACTTGATCCTAATTTTGTTTAGTCAAATAACAAAGCGTGGTCTTTTCAATCGTCAATCCATCATCGTTAAGATGAAAATGAAAGATGATTTATTTCAAACATGGTACAATAGTTATATCCGCCTCCGTGGCTCAATGTAAACAACATTGGGTTTACGATTCGGAGGTCGCGGGTTCGATCCCCAGCGTGGTACATGTTTAAGTACTCAGTTTGGTTGGTGGTAGGGCATTTTAAATGTCCGCCTGGCTAGCCTCCACCATCTTATCTAAATCTAATAGCATTGTTGTGTTCCGGTTGTCAGAGATAAGATAGCCAGTCCTCCAAATGCGAAACCCCAACAGTTTCCGGGTCAGCACGCTTCCACCTTCGACCTCATCTTCACTTAACATCAGGTGTGATTGAGGTCAAGTACCTATCCGTTGTGCATAAAAAAAAAATAATACTAGAGACACGTTTACAATTTACATGTTTCTAGTAGATTACTTACCTGATACCTTTAACTCTTACCTTTAACACCACACAACGCCGTTAAACACAACGCCTTGTTGTTTTTCGTCGGCGTTAAAAAGGCTCTTTGACTAAGTGATAAAAATAATCAACTTGGCATTACAGATATCCAGGGTTATATAAAAATGTAAATAGAATAAATGTATTTGAAAAAATCTAACTTAGGGACCGTTTTACCTGAGCGCTCAATATTAGCTTCGAGAGGCCCATGAGTAACTTTGCGAAACTGTGTTACCAACTTTTGATGTCCCAACTTGGAAGAAAACTGGTTCTGAATTATGTACTTACAAAACTCAATTGCTTTATTTACCTAACTTTACATGTAGTAATGTTAATGATACATAAAATTACTCATTATTTAAAACATATATTTTAAAAGTTATCAATCAAGCGGGCAGAGCGCAGCATTCTCGGAGTAAAGAGAATTACATGAACCCGGAACTCTATTTTGCGCTTCAAAATTCGCATCAGATATGTGCTAAAGAAAGCTGTCAATTTAAAATGGGATTGGGCGGGTCACCTTTGCAGAATGCCTCAGGAAAAAGAGCCAGAATGTGCACCGACTTGTTGTATAATATAAGTTATTGTTAGCTGACAAAGTTGACTAATACTGAAACACTGATTCAATACATATGAATCTAGTATCTCAGTAAAGTATATAAAGTAATGTGGGAAAAATGCAAGTGTATTTCTTTAAAGTGTACTATTATAGTTTTTAGATAAAAGTATCTGCAAAAATGAGTAACTATTTATTTATATCCGGTCGTGCCTTCGCTCGCGTGCAATCACTTTCTTTGATAAAAATTCGTGTCGTGTTTGTGTGTTTTATCTTTGTCTTGCCTATGTCTTTTTCCAGGTCTCGAGCTACTGATATGTCAAAGTTTAATAGTAAAACGGTAATAAACGAACGGACAGACTGACACACTTTGTATTTATAATATTAGTGTGGATACACAATACATAGACACTCTACACGCAGATACATTTGGTAATATCGGTTAACCTCTTCCAAGACCACTCGGTTTCCACTGAATTCCTCAATACAACTCCGTTTAATGTTTATTAATTGCGACATTACAGTGGCGTGCAATTAACCCGTAAGGTACCTTGGGGACAAAATGTTTGGATCACGCAACCGCCTCGCTTTGAGGTTATCTAATATTACAGTCAGAAGATGGAGTTCATTACACAAAATCAACAAACATGATGAGAAGTTTAAGCTTTCCTCTTGATTAGCCTTTTATGGTTTAAGATGTGGTACGTTCCAGCATTTTAAGGCAGATTCGAAAACGTTTGATCAAAGTGTATATCTGGAGCTTTGCTCTATATGGAAGTGAAACATGGAGTGTGACCCAACGCGATAGAGAAACATTAGAAGCATTTGAAATGTGGTTTTGGCGAAGAATGAAGAAAAGAAGCTGGATAGAAAGAAAGAGCAATGAAGAGGTCCTGCATATGGTCAATGAGAAGAGTGTTTTAGAAGATCATAAAAACAGAAGGAGAAAGGTGATGGCTCATCTGATACGATACACAACTTTATCAAGAACATCATTGAAGGAACAGTGGAGGGAAAGGCGAAGAGAGGAAGGCCTAGAAGGACAAACATGGTATAAGTAAAAAAAGTAAATGGCGTGTCGTATCAGAAAGTCAAAGAAATGGCGGAATGTAGAGAAGTGTGGAAAGGACTCCAACGACAAGAGCATGGCTCTTAAATTTAAGAGAGACAAACCCTTGAAAGGGACTGGATGTAAGAAGCTAAGGATCGCGCGCCATGAGAGCGGCCTGTGTCTAGCACTCTTAATCCGACACTATTTATGACTTTGTGCTGTGCTTACTGGCAACGTTATAGCATGACAAACCCATAAAGGACCGAGTATGTTATCCATGAAAATCGGGAGAAATTAAAACTGTCGCTAGATTTTGTAACTTTATACTTACACTACAACTGCAAGACAGATCCTGGCTGTATTCGATTCTGCAGGTCCAGTCGACCGTAACAGAGAAATGTGGAATGCGGCACTCGACGGTAGTCGGTACCTGGTATTCCTGGGGGATCTGAATCCACAGAGCGGTTCGGGAATATCTTTCGCTGTTGGAACTATTGGAGTTTGTATGATGGTTTTAGAATGCATTCGAAATTGAATTGTATTTTATTTAGATTTTTGATAAGAAGCACGGGTCACAGATTTATAGTACCATATTGTATTCGAACTAGTTTTTAAAGTAAGTGCCGTCGCGATTAAGTGACGCAATTATTGTAAAATATTGTATTTCTTTTTTTAATTATGTTCAAAGTTACTTTATAGGCGTACGATCCAGCCTATTAGGCTAATAAGTAATTTAAAAACTTAAACTTGTAAAGAAAGTATATCTAAGACACGAGTCCACTGACTTGTCATAGTCTTCCTTAAGGATAAGGCACTTTGTGTATTCATTTACAACTAGCACTATGTGTCATTATATTATATGAGTTATTACACTAACTGAAACGGTTTCACTCTTTTGACTCTTTACTAGCCTCAACATTCATCCGATAAAAAAAAAGAATTTGAAAGCAAAAGGGCAACATATTTTCTAATATTATAAAATAAGAAAAATTTGGATGTTTGTTTGTTGATCAATCACGGCGAAACGAATGAACGGATTTGGATGAAATTTAGTATATAGGTCGAATATACCCCGAATTAAGACATAGGATACTTTTTATCCCGATAACGTGAGTAGTTCCCGTGGGATAAACAAAAGAAACATAGGTATCCGCGATAAAGGTATACCATAAGCTAGTCTATAATAAACAGCTGATTACAAAAAGTGCACCCGGGCACACTTCGACCGTACACTTTCAGTGTAAACAGATCTCCCTGCGTTAACATTTCGCGTGTTATGTTCGTCGTGCCGTCGACTGTACCTATAAAAAACTAAACAGGAGATATTTATTGGTAACATCATCTCAGCTACGACCGTTACTTTTACATTTGCCTTGCTGGTTACCCTTTACAGATCCAGAGTCCATAATTTTCGTGACCTCCAAGGGTTGCGGTCATTTTGTTTTCATTACGCCCCCCAAAATGGCGTGTAGAGGGCGCCACGAATTTACGAGGAAGTGCCGTACCCTAATTTAAATATATTACTCGTCTTGGAAATAGAGTTCGTGAGTTTCGCCTCTGGTAGGGCCAGACATTTTTTCAAGTTGATTGTGAAGTTGGTAACTGGCATCGCACTAACAATTGTCAGATTATTAAGATAACGTTCTACTGTAGTATTGTTATTGATATTTTTATAATCCTTTTTTTTGTCATCATCAACAGCCCTACATGTTACCACTGCTGGGGCATAGCCTCCTCTCACTGGTTGAGGGTATGAGTCATAATCCACCACGCGGCCCCAGTGCGGATAGATGGACTATAGATTAGTGGCCACCTGAAAGTCAGAGTTCTTAAGCCGCCCATGTAGGCCACCGACTTAGCTTAAAGACTGCCTTCAATTAAAAATAATCGGAACCGATAATATTTAACGTGCAAACGGACACACTCGTATTAAAATGCCACTAGTGGTCATCTTACGACTGCGCCAGACATTGCTTATTTTTTGTATTATAAACTTGGAGGTTTTGCCCATCAGTGGGACCACTCAGGCTAGTTAAAAAGATATACTAATAAGTAGAAACATATTCAGATATTTATTTAAAAAGATATTATAATGAATGACATATTGTACTCGATATGTCAAGTTAAAGCCGTCGAGTGGGTGATGGTCACGGATTATGGAACATTGATCGATTGCAAACGGCCGTGCGTGGCACTACACATGCCACAAAAACCCCTGTATTATCGGCCTACCGTATGAGCGTACTGATACTTGTACTTATTTTAATGTTTAGATTTATTTTGACATTTAGAGCTTTATTTATACATACATTTGTGTGTATGTCTAAGGATATTTATATTTATTTACTTTATTTATACATAAAGTCACGCCTGTTTCCCGTAGGGGTAGGCAGCCACAGACTACCACTTGCTACGATCCTGACACACCTCATTTGCTTCATTCGCTTCGTATAGCTCTTTCGTAAGTCTTCTTTCATTCATCATCTCCACATGTCCAAACCATCACAGCATACCTTTTTCAATCTTTGTCACTGCGTCTTCATTCACACTGCTTAACTCTCTAATTACACTATTCCTGATTCTATGTTACAAAATCATCCCATTCATACTTCTCAATGATCTCATTTCCACTGCATTAATTCTACTTTCATTCTTCTTTTGCCATACCCAGCATGCACTCCCATAAATCAGTGTTGGAACCAGCACCCCGCCATGAACAGCCAGACGAGCTTTTTTGGATACATTCTGGCTCATCATAAAGGCTGTATTTAAGGCTGTATTAAAGACTTATACTAGATACTTTAAAATTAGTTTAAACATTTTAATTGTGGGAGACTGATAGGTTGAGACACCTTTGACGTAATTTATTGCTGATTGACGTCACGATTGTAACATTTTTTTTTATGCACAACGTTATTATGTTTTATTATGCTTACCTACGCTTTTTAATAGTTTCACTTGTGACTAACAAATCTTGGAACTCAATATTTTAACCTACTTCTAATAGTCGTATCGAAATGAAACTTGGTATGTTTATGTAGTTCGGATGACAATACTATAATTTGGTATCTTGTAGCTGATCTGATGGAGTCAGGAGGTGGATGGTGGAACTCTTCAGTGACTACTAGTAAATCCCTTGAGAGAGTCCAATATATTGCACTTGGTGTAGAGGGTCTCGTGATGGAGTCAGAAGGTAGATGGTGGAACTCTAGCGAGTTTTGTAGTTTTTTTTTTAACTACATATTTCTTTACTATTAAATTGACATGTTTTCACAGAAACTTTTGAAAGCAATGTACCTACTTGAATTGTCTGCGAAATTTTCATTGTACCACCCCTTGTGTGCCCCCCTACATTTTGTTATGTAAATAGGGGGTTCGGAACAATGATGGGGGGTATTGTTGTACGAAATCTAATTAGTGGGGGTTTAAAAGGCGACTGTTCTTTGAGTTTATATGACGGGGATTTCTAATTTGGGACCAGGCGTACGATAAAAAAATAAAGGTCTGGCGTGTCTTGTGCTGAATGCTGATAAGCATAATTAAGTGAGTTTTTATATCTAACACTTCGTTATAACCGAGTTTTCCGAGCTAGAGTCCTTTTTAAACGTAGTAGGTATTTACATTAGTCTTTTTGTGTAATTTTGGTACGTAAAATCTATGTAAATAAGTAAATACATAAGTAAAAAGTATAGAACCAACCCGTCTTTTCCCGTGTGTGATAAAGGCATGGGAAAAAACAAATAGATATCTTTGCATATACACACAGCGCCATCTAGTTCCACACTAAGCTGGTAGGCTTGTATTATGGATACCAGATGGTTGATAAACTACACAAATACATTGCTTTTTGTAAATATTTTTTTTTTATTTATTTACATAGAATCAACAGCATTAATACAAATTCTTATACAGAAAACTAATACCAAACTTATGCCAATTAAAGATTCTTATTATGTTACTGACAATGGTTACCGTTAAAATTGAATGGGTAATGTTTTAATTAAATTACAATATAATTTCAATAAAATTGGTACTATTACATTATTAATTAATAATATTATTATATGAATATCAATAAAAACAAATCAAATCCTCAGTGATACACGAGTTGTTATGTTAATATGTCTAAATTACATAGTATTGAAATTGAAATAAAAGAAACCAAACAATCTTAAGCCAAATGAAAATGTCAAAATTATAGATCTATAAATACATATACCAATGAAAAACATCTATAAGTCGGGGACATGTGGTCTGTATTCAGCATATAAACATTATGCCCATAGCGGTATTTTTGAACCTGTGACCTTTAGTTTCGCTGACAGGGTCACTATCCATTACACCAATCGGATTTAGAAAGTATATTGTAGACAATCAGTACACCAAAGTCAAATGGTACTTACAGGCGCATCTTGATTTCATTTTCACGTTTTTATATCTCGGACAAAAGATACATCTGGCTTTGGAAGTTGATGGAAACGGTGTCGTAGATAATTCAGGTCTCACTTTCCATACTTAACTACATATTTTTGTGCAATGGTTTAACAAAAAACTCATCTTCAAAGTCATGCAACTGCTCACGCGGGGTTCAAATGGACCACAGACACATTTTCGAGACACATCAAAGCAACTCTGGGACACGCATGCAATGAGCGTTTTAGGAAGCTACTAGGCTCGTAGAGAAGATAATTACAAAATTCTTGGAATTACACAACTTTGAATGTGCACTGGGGTCCAAAGGAACCCCACGCGAGTAGTTAAGTGTTAAGATCCATTGCTATTTGCCAAATATAACAGATTGTCGGTTGCGCGTGGGTGAAACTTTTGCTGCAAACTGTAGCAGTAAAGCATACCCACCATGTGCTACCGATATCGAATGATTTACAGGCAGTTCTGTGTGTATGTTTGTTCGTACACATCCTATATTGCATGTTACGGAATTCCAAACCGCTTATTTACCTCCGATGTTTCAGTTTCAGCTATGATTTAGTACCGGACTTTTAATGTTCTCTTCGATGTTTGTTATTGAGTCTGATGTTGATTTCATCGTGTGTTTTGTGTTGTGTGTAGTTGTATACATATCTATTGTTAGGTACTTATATACATAAATTATGTTTTTTTTTTGTAACAAAGGGTTGGCAGTTGTCAATCAATTCTAACCGCCTCCGTGGCTCAATGTAAACAACATTGGGTTCACGATTCGCAGGTCGCGGGTTCGATCCCCAGCGGGGTACATGTTTTAGTACTCGGTTTGGTTGGTGGTAGGGCATTTTAAATGTCCGCCTGGCTAGCTACCACCATCTCATCTAAATCTGCCGCCAAGCAGCAATGTTAATAGCATTGTTGTGTTCCAGTTGTCAGAGATCAGATAGCCAGTCCCCCAAATGTGTTGGGGTTTCCGGGTCAGTACGCTTCTACCTTCGACCTCATCTTCACTTAACATCAGGTGTGATTGAGATCAAGTACCAACCTGTTGTGCATAAAAAAAAATGTTAATTGAAGACGAAGCCGAAGATGGAAGTATACTGACCCGGAAACCCCATTTTATTCGGGGGACTGGCTATCTTATCTCTGGCAACCGGAACAAAACAATGCTATTTAACTTTGCTGTTTGCTGGTAGACTTAGATAAGATGGTGGTAGCTAGCCAGGCGGACATTTAAAAAGCCGTAACACAAACCAAACCGAGTACTAAACACGTACCCCGCTGGGGATCGAACCCCCGACTTTTGATTCGTAAACCCTATGGTGTTCACATTGAGCCACGGAGGCGGTTAATATATGTATGGGGATTGATTCACTATATTTCATGTTGTTCACCGAGATGATGGACTCTTAAAGAGTGGATTACTGAAGTCGATTGTTTTGACAAGTTTTGGCGGTTCAATTGTCTTTAAAGGATTTTGATTCAATGACTATGCATTTAATTCTTGTCGCAAAAAGGGGTATTAAATGTTTGAAGCTTATGTTTCTCTGTGGCCTCATATCAACAGTCCACTACTTCTTTCATCACTTTCCATGGGATTCAGCCTAATTGCCACGCTGGGCAGATGGTTGATAAACCACACAAATACATTTTTCTTGTAAATAAATACACATAACTCGGGAACACATGTCTGTATTCATCATACAAACATATGTCCCTAGCGGGAAATGAACCCGCGACCTTTTGGTACAGCATTATAGCGTTATAGTAGGTAAGCGTTAAAAATATGAATTCAAAGCGTCGACTCAGAGTGGATAGGAATGAAAAAACAAAACGCAGCGCATCCAGTCCATGAGTGGAAGAGCTTTACATAAATTGCATAAATCTCAATTTGTTTTTCTACTGCACACAAACAAACCGAATTTATTCGTACTAGGTATATCACAGTCAAAGAATTCATCTAAGCTTTGGATTGAAAATTGAGAAAACCCGGAGATACGATGATTTTTTTTTTCGAATATAGTAAAATATTTTTGTTAATTTTTTTTTGCGCAACGGGTTAGCACTTGGCCTCAATCACACCTGATGTTCAGTGAAGATGAGGCGGAAGGTGAAAGCGTACTGACCCGGAAATTCCATCTTATTTGGGGACTGGCTATGTTATGTCTGACAACCGGAACATTGCTGTTTGGCGGCAGACTTAGATAAGATGGTGGTAGCTAGCCGATTGGCAGACATTTAAAATGCCATAGCACCAACCAAACCGAATACTAAATATGTACCCCGCTGGGGATTGAATCCGCGATCTCCAATTTGTAAATACGTTGTTAGCATCGAGCCACAGAGGCGGTTAAAAATGTGTTGGAATGTATTATTTGGGTGTGAGTTATAAATGATTTTATTTTAAATAATTAAATAAATATAAATCTTTCGGACACTTACACCAATCATCAAGTCCCAAACTAAGCAAAGCTTCGATCGTGGGATTCGAATCCGCAACCGCTGGTTTTGCTGATAGGGTCACTATCTACTACACCAATCGGTCCTCCGTCGGATAGTTAAATAAATAAACAATTTATTTAACTATCTATGATATCATCCAGATATAGAAATCAAAAGTTAAAGCTAAATATCTCCTCGAAATGGCTGAATCGATTTTCATCAAACGTGGCTATGTATCATATCACAAACACCAGCTTTCCAAAATTAAAAGCCGTTTTCAAATTGGTTCAGTCGTCTTAGCGGTACCATGCCACAGACAGATACACAGAAACATATACATCCATACGTGTAGAGGTATTAGGCTATTTGAGACAATGACCTTTTGATACGATAAATAGAAGACAAACCTTTTTTAAATCCTTGTTAATGTCCGTGTCGTCGGCTTTCCTCTTCTCGCACGACAAGATGCAGTTCTTCCCATTGTCCTTTTCGCCCTGAAACAAAACAGGGGCCAAGTTAGTCCACCAGTAGATTTTGCCATGAATGTCCTAGAACTAACAATGTAGGTATTTCCAAATTAGTATTGGATCTTTACCTATGAAATTGGAGTTTTATTTTTCTTCGTTAATCATATGTACCAATTCCTGCGATTTTCAAAGCTATATCCAAATTTGTTTTTTATTTGGAAAATGGAATAATATTTCAAGGTTTCACATGAAATATTTTTTAATTTCTGAACTAAATCACATAATAAAAAAAAAATTAACAGAGCTCTTTTCATGTGCTTCCCATAATCATTTCTTAGATTCGCTGAAACTTTTATAAAGCGGTTATTTTTAAAAATTAACGCTGCCTATACTTAATTTAATGTTATCCGATAATACACACAACGTTTAGCTAAATTTGGATTTGCCGTTCCCAAAGAAAAATCAAAAATGTTTGTATGGAGAAAACAGTCTTAATTAAATTCTTCATACAAAACGCCAATTTCATAGGTAAGGACCTAATATAATTTCCAAAATCAAATTACCAATATTGAATAAGTATAGGAACATTATTATGGACGCTATATACGATTCAAAAACAAAAAGTAGTAAATTATAACTAAAAATAAAGAAATACAATTATGAATAAGACGCGCAATTGCTGTCACGTGTTGCGGCGTGTACAAATGGATAAGCACTCAGCTCATGCTGCGACGGATCGCAGCGCTGGTTTTCAGTGCTTCCCTATACCCAGTGACGCACGGCCACTACGTCAGTGTAATCACGAATAAAAATAGTCTGTTAACTACATAATATTGAATCGCCAAGAATCGCCCAAAATTAGCAAAACTTCCTGCTTTAGTAAGGTTCCATTTTCTATCACCGGAGGGCATCATCAGATCTTGGTTTACGTCAAAAATCAATACTGTAAATGACACTGTGGTCGCATTCAGTCGCAATAAAGCAAAATGGAACTAGAACGTGAACTTAAGGTAAATAACTCGCTCAAAACTCAAACCAACTCTACAAATCTTATTCCAATAAATAGTAATAATTGCACAAACACACAGCGCCATCTAGGTCCACAGAAAGCATCTAGGCTTGTGTTATGGATGCCAGATGGTTGATAAACTACACAAACACATTTTTTTTGTAAATAAATACATGTATAAATGAAAAACATCCTTAACTCGGGGACACATGTCTGTATTCATCACACAAACATATGCCCCTAGCGGGATTCGAACCCGCGACCATTTGGTCGTCCAATCATCCTAAAATTGTAAAGAATAAAAACTATACCTCAAACATATTTAATTTTTTTTTTTTTTTTTTTTTTTTATATGAGAGGGCGGCAAACGAGCATTAAATGTGGTAATTCCGCATTAAAATCTTAAAAATTCATTGAGTACACCTTAATTAAAAGTAGATCCGACCGGGAGTCGACCCGGCAATCTGTACCTGCTGCAGAAAAAAATATGACACGACAAACCTTCAATAACGCGCAGTATTTTTGTTGACAAACCTACCTACAGCTGAGATAAATTCGAGATATTTCATTATGTCTGTGTACCAGAGCTACTGCATTAATATAGAATTTCATTTATGCGTCCACCTGGCCGGGTGGTTGGGGACTAGCATTCCCGCATACCTAGTAGGTACATACCTTTATTTCGTGCCCGTTATAGATTCTATTATGAACCAATATCTTAAGATAAATCATCCATTTCGTTTACATTACTGATTTTGTACGATTGATGGTGTGATCAAAATAAGCTAGAACGCCATAAAAAGAAAAATAATAATAATAAATATCCTTAGACATACACACAGCCTCATCTAGTTTCACACTAAGCAAATATAGGCTTGTGTTGTGGACACCAGATGGTTGATTGAATACATTTTTTTTGTAAATAAATACTTATTATAAATGAGAACATTCATAACTCGGGTACACATGCCCATATTCATCACACAAACATATGCCCCTAGCGGATAACCCGTCTCTTCGCGTGAGTTGATGAAAGATAGAAACAAGCGACCACTTTTCATGGGTTTCATAAAAGTCGACATAATTAAGACCTTTTATCAGTATCTACATTTTAATATTGTGATCTTTAATGAAAATAGTACAAATAACTGATTAAAAGTTTAATAATTACAAAGGAGTTGTTTGCGTTTTCAATTGAGCGTTGATTTTTCGTTCTGGGGAATGTCATATTTCAAATAATATTAACATTAAAAATGACAAAATAATAGGACAAGTATGTAATCGGGGATATACCAAGACCTCCAACACCTCCTCTTACATGTTCGAACGATTAGGCTCAAAACGATGGGACTTTGGGGCTCTAAGACAAAACGCCTTGTCCGAGACCTGTCGGCGCGTTTCATCGACGCTCTTAGGGACCGCAGCGCGAGCGGCTTCCTAGCGCAAAGGATAAGTCTCGCTATTCAGCGCGAGAACGCAGCTTGCCTATTAGGCACTATGCCACCTCGAGGAGATGCACTGAACTCAATTTTTTAACTATGATTGTGTATTTATTAAATAAAAATGTAATGTAACATTTTTTTTATGATTTTGACTTCTGTAAAAAATTATTATTAAATTAACTTCGTAAGTAAAATACTTGGAATATATAAGTATGTACTAAAATATAAAAATTCAGACACGCCGTTTTTTTTTTACTTTATCAGCTTTTAACTGAAAGATAGAAAGAGACGCTGTAGTCGAGAAACGTACGCCATACGTCAGCATATTTCACGAGACCTTATATTATTATATCTACTTTCCCTCCAGAAAATGTTGTTGAATGAACAAACTCGCCGAATAAAACAATCACATGGACACTAGAACAACACCTAGCAATCAGAATGAACATTCACAAAAAAGATAATTGGAGCCGTTGCGCACTCTCAATTAGCGGCAGGACAAACGAGATAACAAACGTCCGGTGATTGCGTGCATACGATTGGTCAGTGACTTTTATAAATACAAGAAGACTTGTGCATGACTTTATTGCAATTTTTATTTTGAGGCTTTCCAGTTTCGCCATGTTTTTTTTTGTATTTTTATATGAATATTATATAATTTTTTATAAATACGTGCACGAAACCGCCGCACGAAATTTAAATCTGCCGCCAAAACAGCAATTTTAATAGCATTGTTGTGTTCCGGTTGTCAGAGATAAGATAGCCAGTTCCCCAAATAAGATGGTGTTTCCGGGTCAGTAACGCTTCCACTGTTGGCCTCATTTTTACTTAACATCAGGTGTGATTGAGGTCAAGTGCTAACCCGTTGTGCATAAAAAAACCCTAAGGAAGCCCAATCAATTAATATTTAGCTCAAAATGTAACAACCTGTATGGTATGAGGAATTATGACTATATATTACCTAAAATAATTAACCAATTGCCAAATAGTGTTAAAAAAGCATTTATAAATAAAGATAAAGTCAAAAGTATGTTAATAAATCATTTTATGAAAAATAACGATATAAACCATATTTTGTAACCATATCATGTAATGCACTGTTTACGTAACAAGATAGAATTGTGAACTTAGTACACATAAACCGAAGAGGTTTCCATAAGATGGATATGCAAAAAATTTGTAATTTTTGTTATAAATATTTTGATAAATAAAAAAAAAGAGTCATGTATGTCCTGACCCTTTTTTTTTTGACGCAGGGAAACGCATTACGCGTACCGCCGCTCGCCTGGGGAACGTCGCCGTCCCCTGGTCCCAGGGCCAGGTCCCCCAGATGGGGGGGATATTGCGCTTTGCTTCATCATTTATAATGCGGACTGCTAAGGTATGGAACTCACTGCCCGCGTCGGTTTTTCCCGACACTTACAACCTTGGGATCTTCAAGTCTAGAGTGAATAGCGTGGTAAAGTAGGTACGTGGTAGCAATAGGAGCAACCTGTCATCATCGCAATCGTCGTCAGAGCAATCATCAGCATAATTAATTAGTGTATCACTGTCAGTTTCTCTACTCGTCAGTTTGCTAATTCGTCGGTTTCCTTTTATCACTTTGCTAACTCATCGTTTCCTTTTGTCGTTTGCTAATTCGTGCCTTTTTTTACAGCTTTGCTCATTCGTCACTGCATAAACTTTACTAATGACTTATACATCAACCTGTATACCTACCCTAAACAGATACACGCCCACATATTACAGTCCATCGGACTTAGTAAAGGTAACTTTAACAAAATAAACCTATTTTCATCTATTTCCTACCCAATCTTTTATATACATCAGGGCTAATGGTCAGCCATGAGTGATAGGCCCACGCATCGATCAAACCTTTTCCGAGTACGTGCATAGGGCTGTCTACAATTCGAAACTTGGTTATCAGCTGACCAGCGATATCACTTGCGTGAGTGGAATTCTATAGAATTGAATAAATTATTTGCGTTAACACAAATAAATATTATATTTCTTGTTACAATTCTACTGTTCCCACATTAAATAGAATGTATAATAAATATAGTGACAGTCCAAACATCACTTTCAAATCGTAACTAAACTCAAAAAAAAACTCTGTTACTCTTGAAATAAATATTTCTTCCATTGTGTAGTTTCCAGTAGTGCTTCCGATAAAATGTATTTATTGTGTTGTGAATCTATAAATTGGTGTACATTTAGTTCTTTTTTGTTTTATCTATATAAATATTAAGCTGTGCCTGTATCAATGCAACATCTGTTGGTGATTCAATAAATAAAAATAAGCACAATATACTTGACCATATAGATAATGGCATGTAAAGTAATTCATAATTCATTATTGATAATAACTTACCTAACATCATCATACATTGTATATAATTCGTGAGTCTTTAAACCAAATATGTTGGTATGCCAATTATTTGGTAGATCACAGAGAACCTGCTGTGTAAGATATAACATCACAAGTGTACCTGTGCCCCACTAATAAGTAGGTAATTGATTGCTTAAATCATTTACCGAATAATTTTATTCTTTTGCCATGACAACGAAAATTTTTTTTTATTTTTTTATAATACAAGCTTATTTTAATTTCAAATAGTTTACAATAGAAATAACATAATATTTACATAATTACAAAAAATGTATCGCGTCCAGCTCTCCCACCTGGGGCATTGTCCCCAACACACTGGCTGCATTGCCCCGCTGAATAGCTAGGCTTAATCTTTGAGCGAAAAAAGAGCCCGCCCTTATATCACCTGATGCCGCAATTAGCTTATCAGACACCGCCTTTACGAATTTTTTGGTGTCTGAAGACCAGGGGCCCAGAGTCTCGAAGGCAAGTGCCGCAAACTCATAATTAGCAGATAGAAATGCGTATTTGCGGCACTTTACTATCTGGGCGAGATCGGCAGCAGCACCAGGCTTGCGGGCAGAGCTCTGCACGTAAGACGGGGCCAAGGTGTCAACACATGTGGCATCCCATACCAGAGAGCGGCCGAGTCGCCAAGCCACCAGAGTGCAACCGTCAGGTCTCTTGCCATCCACAGATGACATTCCCGAGGGTTCCAGGGTTGAGGGAACTGAGGCAGAAGCAAGAGACCGACGAATGAGGTCATTGAGGGTACAGTGCCTAAATACACGACCGGCACTTCTGGGGCACGAAAGGCCATGACGACCAAGATTGTCCACTTGCTGGCCACAAATGCAACGATGCGTTGAACAAACATTGGCCCCGAGCAATTTGCCTTAGCAAAGCAATTGCATTGCTAAGGCAAACAGCAATACGTAGTGAACTGGGGTCCAATACCGTCCCTAAATTGACAGAAGGTAACGCGTGCAACCAATGCCCGGATTCCTTCTCGGAGACTGCCAACAATCTAGCAATTTCCGAGGGGTTTGGACAATGCTGGATTAGGGCAGAATGACAACTGTATTTTGTTTTCTGTTGTGCAAAAAAGTGTATTTGTATTGAATTTTAAAGATTTTTTTTGTATAGATAAATCATCATGTACCTGTAAAGTGAAGACTTAATTTAAACCGAAATAGTGCCTAAGGAGTTATTAGCTAGTATCTAAAACCAGAAATAAAGGCAAAGGTTTGAAAAAATATATCTTGTGAACTACTAAGTGTATCACCTAAGTTACATTTACAAAATCTAACTATTATTATAAATGCGAAAGATTGTTTGTTGCTCAATTATGGCGTAACGGATTTGGATTAAATTTGGTAAATAGGTAGAACATACCCTGGATTAAAAGATAGGATTTTATCCCGATATAGCAAGTAGTTCCCGCGGGATAAATAATTTTCCGCGATAAAGTTATTCCACGCATGTGAAGCTGCGGGCGGAAAGCTAGTGTATATATAAAGGATCCTTTTTAAAATAATAACATACATACGTAAAATCCTAAGTTTTTCGTCGCGGGTTAAAATCTACCTACATCGATTACTATTCCTGGCCTAAGGGAAATAATTTCTAAGAAATCTCAGAAATTTCACGAACTCGCATGATTGATATCGAATAGCAAGAACGAGTCTAATAAATATTGCACGGCAATATTGAGACGCAGGAAATATTTTCCACGTCTCTAAGTACAACCCTACTATGACAAATGTTGCAGCAATCGGAGCTATAGAAAGGAAAAAATACCTTTTCATACATCAGCTGGGGGTCCAACGGTAATGATTTATAGCCTGTGGACTGAGGACAGACTCAGAATACGATTTCAAAAACGGGTTTATGGTAAACTGACCGTTGCATTGTGTTATTGAGTAGGAATATGAACAGCCAGCTACCTTCGGGTAGTTGGGATAAGCGACTTAAATATATATCTCTGTATCATCTGTCTTTGCCCGGAGGGCGGCTGGGTGACCACCCGCTTGTCTTCACCTGGCGACAAGTATTGTTGAGAAATTACAGGCTTACGTCGCAATCCTCCTCAGCCCTTGGGGTGATAACACATCTGTGACCAGGGGTCATTTTAAGGTCAAAAATATCGACCTGCACTAGGCTGCGCGGGTAACTTGCCCATATCCCATACATAAAATATGATGAAATGGCAATTTCATAGTTACAAAAATATTTTTTTTTAGAGATAACAGTGATGCTATAAGTGTTCTATTATGCCAGTTTCAGTACGGGACAACGACTTTATTAATCAATGACAGTTACTTCATTTTAAATCTAATCTTCATGGAATTCATTCATTTTACGTATTGCTTTTTTTTTCTAATTTTGATTTAGGGACTTCTATACAAAGAGTATTCGTCAGTTCCATCTTACCTCTTACTGACTTTATCTAGAAAATTAATTCTAGCAAGACACCGATGACTTCACAATTTGGATGAGCTAGGATCTCGTAAAATATTTATTTATTTTATCATTTATTGCACACAAGAAAAAACATACAGATACAACATAATAGAGACGACACAACAGGTTCTGCTTATTTCTACAATGAAATTTCTTCCAGCAGACCTACGAAAGAGAGATATGACTGGAAGAGGCAGATAAGACGTGCACAATGGAAATCTAAAAAAAATGGATAAATATGATAGACAAAAAAACCTAACTAAATATAAATGTAACTACATACTAATAAGTACATAAATACATAAATAAGTACATATTCCTCCATCTAGTCTATTTAGCCTCTGTTTTTTTTATGCACAACGGGTTGATACTTGACCTCAATCACACCTGATGTTAAATGAAGATGAGGTCGAAGGTGGAAGCTTACTGAACCGGTACGTACGGTCAGGCGTTCCATCATCAGTGTCTTTCGCTGTTGCTCGTTCCGGACACATTCCACCAATATATGGTGTAGGTACATCCTTTACAACACCAGATACCTCACAGTTAGGAGAGCTGTTCTTTTTCATGAGATAGCCAAACTTATTTTGTGGCATGTGTCCAGACCGAAGCCTATGAGTTAAAACAATATATCGTATTCATCTAAAACTTAATTAAATTATTTCCAGTCACTTGCTTTTGCATTTCATTAAATGATAAACATGGTGAATGAAGTCTTTAAAAACAATAGTCTATGCTATTATTTGCCGGCGTTTAATTATATCCCTAGATTTTTAATTAAAAAACGGTTTTCATTATAACCCTGTGAAATGTACAAACATAACAAAATTATGAGGTAACTTTGTGAAATATTGTGCCCGTAAATATAACGTAAAGCACGTGTATCCCCGACGTGTTCCTGTCATGACTTGTTTGTTATTTACATTCGTTTTACTTTCGGCTTTGTCATAATTATAATGATTTATGCAATTCAAAAAATAATAGTTAAGAGCGTTTATTCCATGCAGTTAAATAAAATTATAAAATTAAAAGATAAATTAAGATTCATTCACACAAACATTTAGTCAACAATGAACTTAGAACCTAGATGAGAATTTACTAAAAAAAAAAACTATTCTAAATCAAATCAATATTAAAGTAGAATAATAATAATCAGTATCAGCAAGAATATTTAATTAAAATAATATCAAAAGAAAACAATGTTACGCAACAAAATGAAACTTTTCCTCCATTTTTGGAAGACGGTTAAAAATAAATACCGTTGTTTTGGTTGGTGTATTTTTTTCTATTGAAATGATTCGGAACAGAAAGGTAATGAGGGGAAAACAGGAAATGTTTGATATATATCGGTGTTATGTTCTCATGTACTCGATGTTTCCTTATAAAAAGTCTCTTGATAAAAATGTGACATATTTGGTAACTAAGAATGAGAATAATAAAATAAGAATCGAAGATCGCGGGTTCGATCCTGAGCAAGGTACATGTTTAGTACTCGGTTTGGTTGGTGATTATAAAAGACCGCCTGACTAACGACCACCATCTTATCTAAGTCTACCGCAAAACAGCAATGTTAATAGCTTTCTTGTGTTCCAGTTATCAGAGATTAGATAGCCAGTAAACAGTCTCCCAAATAAGATGGGGTTTCCGAGTCAATACGCCTTCGCCTTCATCTTCACTTAATCGAAAACCGTGAAGTGTTTTTGTGTAAATATTTTTTTAAAAGCTAGAAAATTATACATTCATATACACACACCTGTTTTACTTTGGGGTAGGTAGAGACTATAGATTTCCACTTGCAACGATCCTGACATAGTACTTTTGCTTCTTCCACTCTCATCAAATACTTCATACACGCTCGTCGGTTAGTGGTTGACCGCACCAGACTATTTTTTTTTTATTTTTGATTGACTGAATTCGCGTTTGACCACAATCTCACCTGATGGAAAGTGACGATGTGGTGCGAGATGAAGCACGCGATCTCAGTAAATGCCTATTCACTCTGCTCTTGATGATCCCAAGGTTGTAGGATTCAGGAAAGACTGACGTCGGAAGGGAGTTCCATGCCTTGGCTGTTCGGATGACGAATGAAGAATCGAACTTCTTAGTGCGAATGTTCGATACATTAACTATATACGGGTGGAATCCCTCCCCACGCCTAGTGGTCCGAAGATGGAAGGGTGACGGTGGAATAACATTATGTAATTCCAACGCACACTCCCCGAAATGCATCCCCGAATATTTGTGAGTAAACCTAGTAAACGCGTGTTAAAATTACGCCAACTGACGTTGGTAAACAACGACATTAGACAGTCTATGTTCCACATCAGGGTGCCAGAGATGGTATCATATTATTGCACCACCCCGCCACATACATAACTACCTTGTGCGTCAGGAAGTACGTGACGAGAGAGCTAAACCTGTAGTGTGACACTAACATAATAACTCGGCGAGAAACTACCACGAATTCATGTGGCATTGACTTGTATAGAGACAGTAAATTCGCTCTTCCTTTCAATATAGAATTAGATAATAAATTCAAAATTTATATAACCATCAAAAGGCAATCATCTAGGTAAATAAATCGATTGTTTGTAAATGCTTTATTATACATAAAGAAAATACATTCATTTTACATAGGTACAGAGTTCGAATACAACGGTGGATTTGTCACGTAGAGGGATTTCTACCAGTCAACCTTATCGTGACGTCGACTTGCTTTCAACTTGACCTCCTCTAAAAATACAACATCGAATATTTCTATTTCATTTCATCACTTCATCAGCTCATTCAGTTCTTCATCAGACTGATGAAGTGATGAAAAGAAATAGAAATATTCGATGTTGTATTTTTAGAGGAGGTAAAAAAAAGGTTTATAGTTACCTTTGTACATATTTTCTGACTGATGAAGAACAGAATGAACTGATGAAGTCATGAAAAGAAATAGAAATATTCAATGTTGTATTTTTAGAGGATGTCAAGTTGAAAGCAAGTGACGTCACGACACGAGCTATGTCGACCCGATCTAAAGGTCGCAATAGTCACCACGTTTATCCCAAATGGGGTAGTCAGAGATATCCCAAACATAAGCATTTGGGTATTCCGAATATTAAAAGTTTAGACATACAGAAATACACACGTGAGCCCATCGCCGTTGCAAGGTGCAAATCGCTAGATGTTTTTTTGGTGGAAAGTCCCATAGTCGCCTTCTACGATACCCACGGGAAGAGACGGGTTGGTTCTATTCTATTTGAGTGCCGAAACCGTACAGTACTAGGTCACAATAGTGTTGCCACATAATAGTTTAAATTATACCGCCAAGTAGATACAGGTATTTACAATAATTTTGTGCCATAGTATACGTATGACAAATGAGCAGGAAGCTCAAGTGATTACAATTGTACAGGACATTCGATCTCAAATGGGTTAAAGACGTGTTATTATCCTAAATACTACAGACGATCCATAGCACCTGCAATGTGATTTTTGATTAATCACACCAAAAAAGTAAACACACTTCTTTTTCTCGATGAAAAACAGCACAGGTCCTAATAGAATCGATAAACCTCGCACATCGCCGGCGGGCAAGAGATCAGTAAATAAATAAACGGAATCAAACCACCAATCTCCACCCGAATCATCGTTAAAACCGCTGAAACGTACCCGTGAAAGCCCAGGAGATGCTACGATCGATATCGCTACGGGCCGTAGCATCTACGCGCGTGCTACGAACCCCGACTGTGAATTGACAGCTTGAGACTTTGCGCACTTTCACTCGTATAATCAACACCTTTGTCAACACTAACATGTTATATAGCAATAAACATACACATACGTATTCAATATCTTCTGAAGCTAAAGTGATCTCAATCACACATAATACCCATTTACTTGTAATTGCATAGAAGGGCGCTCACTAATCCAGTAAAAATCCAGATTTTTTGTAGAAGGATATAATATATCTATATCATTAGTAATAGAATAAAAATGTTTTCTTACCATTCTGTAGCTTGCTTTAGGTATAGTATAGGTATTTAGTTATAAAACCTACAATATTAAATTAAAATTACCGCTGAGTCTAAGTATGTTCACGCTATGAAATTCACAGTGATAATTTTATTATTAAATACTTATATTATATCTAACGCAAGCTAACGATTTGTTATAAAACATTTTCATTCTATCACTGACAAGTGCTCTTATCCATGTGCAAAAAATCACGGCAAAGATTACAGGAAGTTAAAGGTGTATCCTTACTGTACTACACCTAGAAGTCTGGAATCTATTTGCGAAAAGATTCGCGATATCTCAATCACCTTGGCAGCAGAATCATTAGAGGCCAAATAGTGCTGCTTCAGAGCTACGTGTATCTAACACTACCCTGGCTTTTCGTTGAAGCAAAACAACGTAAGAAACACCTGCATGCCAAGCAATTCTAAGGCATGTGTAAACTGTTTAAAGCTGATGTTGATGTGAGACCACTCTCAGACATTGAAAGCAGGTCGCTTCAACTTTTCAATCGCTCCTACAACTTTTATTATAAATATTGTATCGCGTAGATATAGAGGAAAATGCATGCATGAGTTTTACACAGAAAGTTTGTATTCCGCTCAGCCGGGCAGTTTCAGAGCGGAACTTCGAAAACCACGAGTGAAGCCGCCGACAAAAGCATATATTTCACAAACAAACCACGGAAACTTACAACGTATACATCTACATTTTATGACTATTCTATATTAGTTTTTTGAAAGGATTGAGTTTTATAATGATAAGCAAGCATTGACATAGACCGCTCGGCAATATTCAGGCTAATTATACAATATAATATAATTGTAATCCAAACTTATTTAAAAGAGTTTCTTGCTCGTTCTTCTCTGGGGAATCAGCTTTGTGAATGAGCAATAATTTGAAAAACTTTAATACTAAGATAAAAAATGTGACGCTTTGAAGTGAAAATTTTTATCCTACGAAATAAATATTTATTTTATTTTGATTTTAATACACCCGACGCAAAAAAACAGTTCCATTATCGAATCGGCAGAACTGATTTGTAAACGGTTTTTATTTTTGTAAGCTGGTTCTTGCGAGATCGTTCTGCGATATCTTTGATGGAAATCAGTTAAACAGTTTCGATGATGGAACTTATCTGGAAGATATATTCAGTCAACTGGAAGTCTGTGGTCTCTGCCTACACATACGGGAAACAGGCGTGACCTTATGTATGTATGTATATTTATGTATGTATGTATATATAGGAGCATTGGTGGCTCAGCGGTTAGGACGCGGTCTCCCAATTTAGGAGGTCCGGGTTCAATTCCCAGGCAAGCCAATGTACCAATCAGTTTTTAAATTTAATTTAATTACTTATGTGCATTTATCCGAGTGCTCTTAAACGGTATGGACTCCCTCATATACGAGGGAAGGCCTATATCCCTGCAGTGGGTTGTTTACGGGCTGATGATGATGTATGTATATTCAGTCTCTCCGGTGGTTTTCTGAAATTTTGAATTTACAATTACATTGTTATTTTGGGCAAAATAGAACCTCAATAGTTATACAACAGTTTCACTTGCCGACTTTGGGACACAGCCTCTTCGTTTACGATGCATATACCGGATGAGTTTTTTTACGGTAAGGAGAAAAATAGGGCGTATTAGGTAAGTGAAACAGAAGTTATTGGCATAGGTAGTTTCTTTTTCAAAAATGCACGCTCCGGCCCGAGATTGATATGAGAATGGCGGAATTTGTAGGGTTCCTATCACGCGAAATTTATTTGGCACTCATATATTTTCTCCAAGTTTTCTATATTTATTTAATTGATGTAATCATTTACTTGGTTTTATCATGATGTTAATACAATACAATATATATACAATTTATTATTAAAATATCACAAATAAAAAACTAGCCCCAAGTCTCTGGTTGATGGAAAGGTACCCAGAAGGCTGGCCGCATTGCCTCGCTGTATAGCGAGGCTGATTCTTTGACCAAAATATAGGCCAGCCCTCCGATCGTGGGATGCATCAACCAGACGCTCAGATAACTCCCTAAAAAGAGTGTGATGATGTAATTATGTGGAATTGGCTACAAACGCGACCGTCATATGACACAATTAACGCTCTATTCGACGATAGTTTTGAAAAAAAAATTAAACTACCGAAATTAAGATGCCCATACCTTCTATTTCACTACCTAATATGCCCTATTTTTTTCCTTTCGGTAAAAAACTCGTCCAGTAAATGTGAGTATGGAGTGAACTACACACCATGTTGCCATCTAGCGATGAATTTAAGTAATAATCGTGCAATATTCACCTATCTATTTCAATATAGGTACATCAAGTATTTACGCAGAACATTGTAATGGCTCATTTATAACTAGCCTGGTTTCCTTATACGACCGAGTCCGGACAAGTGTATATGGGATGTCAATGGGATCCATTCAAACTGAATAAAGTCATAATGTAAATAGCAACCTACATACTTCGAAGTCAAAGTCAAAGTCAAAAATGCTTTATTAGTACATTTAAAATCAACTTTACATTTTTTAAGCTACTGCTTGTTCAAAATGCATTTTTCCATTAAGAAGAACAAGCAAGAAACTCGAAGGGTTGCTCTTTTAAAATCAGTACTCGTAGCTTTCATATGACCGCAAATGAACAAAGGTGCCCGATAAACTATATATACGGTCGCTGGATTGATACTTAAACTTAAGAAGGTTAATTTAATTAAGAGTGGTTATTGGCACCCCCACCGGATAAATTAAGATTTGTTTTTAAATACAGAATAAATTTAAAAAATTTGCGTTGAGCCACGGAGGCGGAGCTTTTAGACTTCTTGAGTGCAGATCAGAGTGATTTTTGGATTTCTAAATCTAACTTATCCAATGATGAATATGCCCACTGGACGGAATAGACCTTCTTAAGCATGTATGAATTTTATTGCTTTATTGTTAATAGCTGGTTTGTTACAAAGAAAATGCGACATAAGAAACAACAACAACACATTTTTAAGTGATATGTATAAAGATTACAGAACATTTACTTCAAATTAAAGAAATACAATTTAAATATATGAGCATAGGTAGAAAGATCGGATGATATTGGACATAGAAGCCTGAAAAGTACGTTCAAGAACATTTAGATTTTTTATGCCTCGGATCGAAATTGTTTATTATATTTTTCCGAGATAATCCGGTGTAAATGGGTCTTAATCCTAAAACTCGATCGTCTGAAATTATGTGCCAATCTGTCACCATCGAAACTTTTCATTGTTCGGCCTGTCATCCATTTATTACAGCAGGGTACTCTTTTCAATTAAAACTTTCAGACAAATCGATGTTTTTCGACGGCTTCGGACGTGTTGACGGGCTACGTTATATTTTGTTTCATGGGTTGCGGTGATATGTTATCATTTCCGCTTCTGTTTGGTCCACTGTGTTGTAGCAGAGGTCGCGTGTTCTATTCGCAGAGCAGGGTATAGTTTAGAATTAAATAATAAATATCTTTGCACACACACAGCGCCATTTAGTTCTGCAATAGGCAACTAGGCTTGTATTATGATACAAGATTTTGTAAATAAATAAATTACATATACCGGATGACTTTTTTTACCGTTAGGAAAAAAAAATAGGGCATATTAGGTAAAAGTAATAGAAGATATTGGCATAAGTAGTTTATTCTTTTTTCTTCAAAACCATAAAATATAATAAAACGTTGTGGCATTTGATGGTCCCGTTTGAAGCCTATTGCACATAATTACATCATTAAATTTAATAAATTCAAATAACTTGGAGAGAATATGAGTTCCAATTAAAATTCGCATGATAGGAACCCTAGGAATCCCGCCAGTCGCATACCAATCTCCGGCAGGTAAGTGGGTCGATGACGATTTTGAAAAAAAAAAATTAAACTACCTATGCCAATAACTTCTATTTCACTTATCTAATATGCCCTATTTTTTCCTTACGGTAAAAAAACTCATCCGGTATAAATAAAATAATGGCCTATAATTACTAACTGTCCATAAAAAAATTGCAATTTCATTCACACACCTGTATTTAATGTATATACTATATATTTTGACGACCGATTGGTGTAGTGGATAGTGACCCTATCAGCGAAACCAACGGTTGCGGGTTCGAATCCCGCGACGGGTAAATGTTTTTGTGATGAATATGAACATTTATTCCTGAGTCATGGATGTTTATATAAATATTTATGTATGTTTATCCGTTATCTAGTATCCATAGTACAAGGTTTGCTTAGTTTGGGACTAGATGATTGGTGTAAGTGTCCGAAATATTTATTTATTTATGCATTATATATATGCATATATATATATATATGCATATAATACTCTTATATGCATTTATATAACGTGTATAAACACGAGACGAACGTCAATTTAAATATTATTATGTACAAAACTTCACTTGGAACGTCACAAAAATAATTTTTCTTCGTCACAAAAATAAGTTTCTTCGGTAATTTTTATAATTACTGCTTATTGTTAAGTCATCCTGTCATTGGTTAAGATATTTTACTCATGTATATCTGTTCAAGTATGTTTGAAACTGCTATTGGTTATCTTGAATAAATAAAATAAATCACAGCACTGCAACCCTGAATATTAGAAATAACGATTCAGTTTCTATTCCTCAGATGTCGAGTTACTGTCAAGAAGTTACTGACAAATCCTGTAACAATGACACAACATGATCCGACGTCGCCGTACCTCCGGCGATTCCGCTAGAGAATTCACTGCCGCGAAAAAAGATGTTTTTCTCCGTTGCGCTTATTGCAAGCGCAATTTGCCAGTGAGAGGATGAGACAGGAATACTAATACAGGTGGCAAGGTCGATGACATGGCAGAAATGTTCAGAAAAACTAAGACAACTTAGTAAGATGTCGCTTGGGTTGTTTTTACAAGCTTATTCAACTTATAAAGTTGTCGGTTTCAAAATTTGCAAATCGTTTTTCCACCACTTGCTGGTATCTGATTGGATTGAAATTTGTCATATTTATTCGGTGACAATGCAATATTATGGCACCATCGAGTTGATCTGATGATGGAGCCGTGATGTATGAACTGGAACTCCTGGCAAATGGGAAGATATTCGAATTTGAGCTAGTTTGATGCCATGATACAAATTACGACGAGGGTCTGAAGATGAGCCAGAACATTGCCACTGGAACTCCTTGACTTTATGTTACTCGTTTTTTATTCTAGAATAATGTAAGATCTAGAATCATCGAGTATTAAAAGCTTGCCTTTAAAAGTATTTTTAACGAAGAACTTTTGAATAAGCTTATTGGCTTCATCCGTAGAGAACAATCTTATGTAAACAAATCTATGAAGTCGATTATAACCTACTTCTAAAATTGTCGTATCGAATTAAAATTTTGCAGATATACGTAATTCTTTTTTTTTATGCATATACTTGACCTCAATCACACCTGATGTAATGTGAAGCTGAGGTCGAAGGTGGAAGCTTATTGACCCGGAAACCCCAACACATTTGGGGGGTTATCTTATCTCTGTCAACCGGAACACAACAATGCTATTAATATTGCTGTTTGGCGGCAGATTTAGATATGATGGTGGTAGCTAGCCAGGCGGACATTTAAAATGCCCTACCACCAACCAAACCGAGTCCTAATATGTTCCCTGCTGGGGATCGAATCTGCGACATCCGAATCGTAAACCCAATGTTGTTTACATTGAGCCACGGAGGTGGTCAAATTTTGCAGATATACGTAATTCTGAAGACAATACCATAATTTGGTACCGTCGAGGTGATCTGATGATAGAGTCGGGAGGTGGATAGTGGAACTCTTCAATTTATTAGTAAAACCCTTGAAATTTGACGAGTCCCATGGAGTATACTTGATGACGAGGGCCTGATGATAGAGCCGGGAAGTGGACAGAGCTCAGACAGGCAATTTATTTCTAAAACAATATTTTTTGTTCAACGAAATATTGGATTGAAATGTATTATTTTCTAACAAACCGGTGTCGTATACACCTTGTAAGACGTATTATGTTTATTTAGAGAGCTAAAGATTTAGTTACCCTAGAAATTTTCTTTTTTCTGGGGTAGTTAAGATGCACATGTAAATCTACTTAGTTTCTGTACTGACTTAGCTCTAGACGTAATACTAACCTGATGACTTCATTCCAAATAGTTTGTTATTTTTTGACACGCTTTTATTAGTTTCACTTGTAAACTGTCTTTTGGAAGTCAATTTTAACCTGCTTCTAATTGTCGTGTCGAAATGAAACTTGGTATGTTTATGTAGTTCGGATGACAATACTATAATTTGGTATCTTGGAGCTGATCTGATGACGGAGTTGCTGCTAGTAAACTACGCGAGTTTAGGCTCATATGATTCGTCTTGATGGGTCCAATATAATATATTACACTTGTGCAGCAGACATGACTAAGAAGCATTTCGTCTTGACTGATATGATAATAAACTTGAGGTGAGATTATGAAGTCAAGTGTTATGCCTAAACATTCTTACTTGTTTTTCTCAGTATACGTACAAAATGAAGAAGTTATTGACATTGTGAAAGCTGTTTTTTGGCTTACATGCTCTACAATTAAATAAGTGATGCCTCTGGTGTGTAATATGGAACAAATTCACTTAATGCGCTAGTAGGCACCCTAATGCTTACTTGCTATTTTGGATTTTGATCCATATTAAAATATTCCAGTTTCCAAGTAACGGTACTTAGTAAATTTAGTCTAAGAACATACGCTTAGATGGCCTTTGGAATGAGCTATGGCGCCCTTGGGAGCCCTCGCCCTTACCGCGATCTAAAAGGAGGTCAACTCCCTAGTTTCTACTAAAATCGGTGACTACGCAAAATATATTATATAAAATAACTACCTAGCTTTCGCGTGGAATTACCCTGCATCCTACCTGTTTTTAGATCTACAAATTTTCCATATCTGGAAGCGATAAGGCCTTTTAATTTTGTTCCTTGTTGTCATCAAGAATTATTGTAATATTTCTACTTTTCATTTTTCAGGACAAAAGCTGGCTTCAAATCAAATCAAAATATTTATTTGTGATGTAATGACTTATGTTATTCTTTGATCCTTCAACTTGTATAAAAAATAAAGTAGTTCCCATGCTCCGTGACCGTCGTCAAATTGGACGTTTGTTTGTCTTTCTGACACGTCTGTCAAAAAAACTAAGTTTCGCAAATGCGAAATGATAAATATCATTGATGATGATAAGTAAATATAAAGTCCTTCCGAAACAGTTGAATTTAATATTAAGGGTCAATGTACTTACTATAGATACATACAAGGTTAGTCCGTAAAGGAGTGCTACACCGAAAGGGTTATCGTGGAACACATTTTCTGGGTACAAAATGTGTATTTTGAAGAACTTTCGACTCCCCATACAATAGTGACCGATCAGCTGAATTTAGTGTGACTTATTGAAAAGTTTAAATATTTTTTTTTATATAATATTTTAAACATGGAAATGCCTTGTGTTCGCGTACCTAATAACCCTCTTTCGGCTTAATAACCCCTTTCTGATTAATGTTATACGAATATCTCTTAATATGGTACCAAGTTTGAAATCGTAAATTAGTCGCTAAATTATGGCCCGAGTCACCTTTTTCTTTGTCCCGTTGGTCCCTTGATAAAAGTTGTTAGTACACACGAGTACCTACATCAGTAAGTTCAGTCAGCTGCAGAGAAACCAGACCCCCTATTCACATAATGGTTGTAAGTACGGGGAGTCTGGTGTCTCTGCAGCTGACTGTACCTTAAATACCAATCGCTGTAATGTACAAATCTAGTAATATTACGAAAACGCCTACTGAATTATTTGTCACATAAATTCCGATTGGTAATAGCAGCTATTACATACCATCAGGCGTTCTTATGTTTTAGCACGTATGTAATACCAATTTCTTGTAATTGAATTTTAATGATGAAAAATATTTATTATAGATAGACCTGCAATGATATCAAATAAAAACCCGCACAGTGCGTGTTGGGCCACGCACAGTGTAGGGTTCCGTGCATGCCCGTCACAATATGCGGACTTATAAGGGGTCTTTTTCTTGTTTGATAAATAACTTCAAGGAAAAGTACATTTTATAACTTTTTCGACTATTATTTTGTAATTGTAAAGCCTACTAAGCTCTGATAATTGTCCTTATAACTTCGTCATATATTAAAAATTGTTTATTTTTCTCACCAAAAATGATGCTTTACAAAGTGACTTTAGGGCTAGGTAATATACCCAATTAGTTTTTTTTACCATAAGGAAAAAAAGGGAATATTAGAATAGAAGTTATTGGCATAGGTAGTTTGATTATTAGTCATTTCAAAACTATCAACACGCCGGTCGGATGCGACTGGCGGGATTCGTAGACTTCCAATCATGCGAAATTAATTTGGAACTCAAATTTTTCTCTAAGTTTTTTAAATTCATTTAATTTAATGACGTAATTATGTGGAATAGGCTACAAACGTGACCGTCAAATAACAAATCGCTATATTCGATGATGGTTTTGAAAAAAAAAAAAATAATTAAACTGCCATGCCTAATTCACTTACCTAATATGCCTTAGTTTTCCTTACGGTAAAAAAATCATCCAGTATAGAACACATTTTTGGACATGCTGGTGCCTGAAAAGGAAGAACAGGTCACCAGACCCCCCCAGCTACGGCCATAATGTATTAGAAGAGATGGATGTTAAATATGTTGATTGAGGAAGAAAACACTTAAGTATATTATATAATCTCCGATGCAATGATATTCACAACGGTTATTTTAATCTAATAATCTAGGTTTTACAACTAAATACCTATACTACACCATAAAGTAAGCTACAGAATCGTTGGAAAACATTTTTATTCTATTTCTGATGAGGAGGATAGAGTCCTTCCACCAAAAATCAGAAACTTTAAGATTAGGTGTAGGAAGTTACAAAAATTACGTATTGTTACTGGACTAAAAACAAAGCGTGGTGTTACTGATGAAATTTCAACAATGTAAGTAAAACCCCCAGCGGCGTTTACTCGTTTTTAAATGAGAGACTTTTACTGGCCATTCCTGTTGCCAGCTGCGCAAAGGAAACCACAAAGCTGAGTAGTCTCACACGTCGCATTATTTCATCTCGGCGGCACCGCAAATCAACAAGTCCGCACGGACATCAAGGGCAACGACGACGCGCCAAAAATAACAATAGCCAGTGTTTCCGTGCGCGAAAGATTCCCCCTAAATTGGGGTGTTTTTAATCAACTTGGTCATAAGAAAGTGGTGCATCGCGAGTGTAAATTTAAGTGTAGAGAGAGTTCAAAACATTGATTTTTCAATTTTCAATTTTCAATTTTTTATTTGGGAAACTTACAGTACATTATAAAACACTATATTAAAGTAATTATAGATAGATCATAGACCAAATTGTTTCCACAGATAGGTAGGTAACATATTAAGTATGAATAGTGTAACATTGATATGATACTACGTTTCACAATAAACGGATGGGATGACATTTGTGTCTTTACTTTAGTAGTATAAAGAACATGTGTAATTGTATGAATATGCAAAACTAAATGTCTTCCTATGCTAATAAAAATAAATTCTCAAAAGATGAGGATCGTAGGAAAATTACAAAAAGGCTAATATTTTTTTATTTAACGGCAACGGTATTGGATGAATTAACAGAAACACCGGCGTAGTGGAGATTGCACTATTGCATTGTTAACGTGTTAATGGCTAAGTCGTCGAAAATAGTGCAATGTTATACGCTGAAAGTAGTACGAGTTATAAACTCCGTCGCCAACATTAACATTTGTTTGTTTGTTTGTAAACGCTTTATTGTACAAAAAGGCAATACATTAATTTTGCATTGATACATAAATTGAGTACAACGGCGGACTTATCCCAAAGAGGGATTTCTACCAGTCAACATTATTTATATTGTCTGTATAGGTATAATAAAATTGTATGATTCTTGTTTCCTGTTAATTGTATCTATGTATGTCAATTTGTAAGTCGCCTTCAGTCGGCGTTATGGCGTCACACAGGGTTGTGTGACAATGCTAGCGTGATACCAATTCAAGCTAAGCCAATCGCAATCTTCTCAAACAATCCTCTTGTGTAGACTATTATTTTAAAGAACTGCCGATGGTACAGCTTAAATAAGTAGCCAGTATGACGCAAAATATCCCTGCATGATTAGCCGACTAAATGATACCATCTCGCTAGTGACAACAATGTATGAACGAAAGAAGAGATTCCATTATCTACACAAAAAAATACATCTCAATGAACAATAATGTATTTCTCTGTAATGGCTTATCTTCGCTTTAGGTTTTGGCTTTTAGTTTAGGGGTAAATATCATATCACTTGGCAACACTAACAATAGTGCGGCCCGGTTACATCTGGATACGGACACGTGTTACGAGACAGACATGTGATTACGAAATAGAATAAGAATTAGGCTTGCAATCAGGTCGCCTTTGACTTATTTTTGTTTCTTAATCTATTATTAATATGCTTTATGTGTACTAATATGAATCTAGAAACGTTATTAAAGTTTGAGAATCCAGAGTTAGCGTTACGAGTAAAATGTCCGACCAATACATAATAATGTATGAAGAGATAAATATTGGGATGATGAAAAATCGCCTCATAGATTTAGTAAAAGAAAGGGGCGTCTATAAATCAGTAATCGAACCTATCAATATTCGCTTCTTGGCAATTTTCCAAAAAGCTGTAAGAAAAGTTATGACAGTTTGCTAATGCACCGTCTGGTAAAATATAATATAACGTAAACCGTAAATGATTGTAGCGTATATAAATAATCAAAACACTTTATAAAAAATAATGGTCCACGAGGTCTAGACGCAAAATACTAGTAACTTAATAAAATATTAATTTTGAGGACAATATTTTAAACTGCAATGTCTCTTAATGGTTTTTGCAATGACTACAGAAATTCAACCGTCCGTTTATCACTCAAATATTAATCGAACATGGAGTACAAAGTATCAATAATTTATTTATTTATAACATCATCATGTCATGTAAACAAACTATTTACTATCGCGTAATAAAGCACCGGACAACCATTACTTCACGAGCCCATACCATCAATTCACCGAATCACTATTTTACTAGCGATAAATTCAAATTTAATTTGGCTCTTACAATAACATTTGGTGAATTTATAAAGCGAAGCGACGTAAAATAAACTCGACCGGAATGGCCTAGGACACTTGTGCGATCGATTCAACTGACAGCTCTATTATTAGTGCTCTGGAACTGCTAGGAATTCGTTTCCTGGGTGAAGAAATTTTGAGTTTACAAATTAAAATAGTGATGATTCTCCTCAGATTGTTTTACATTAAGAATTATTGCAAACAAATGGTAGAGACAACTTCATAACGTTGTTACTTTCGTGTGTATATTCTACATGTAAAATATGGAAGACAATTCGACAACTTTACCTAAAACTTAGGGCTGTCTCCTATGATCTTTGCATATGACTCAACCGTCCTTGCAAAGCGTATTTTCACCTATTCTTACTCGTATCCCACCTCTTCACTATGCAAATATAAACATTATAAGAAGTGTCAGCATAAAAATTGCTACATTAACTTCCGTCCGCTAAAATAAATTTAAATTGGGTTACGACGCTTCGCACCGGGAGCCGCGGTATTTTCCGCTCAAGCAGATTTTGTGTTTGCTCGCGACTCGAATAGATTTATACAACCACTAGGTAAGGTGAGAGTTCAAATCTCGGATGGTATTCCAGGGCTTTTGTATTGGTAAATATTTATTACTAGCAAAAAAAGAAAAAATATTCCGAAAGGATATTCGAATTCGTTTTGAGAA
The DNA here is from genome assembly GCA_949316235.1 of Oegoconia quadripuncta. NCBI lineage: Eukaryota > Metazoa > Arthropoda > Insecta > Lepidoptera > Autostichidae > Oegoconia > Oegoconia quadripuncta. The sequence continues at coordinate 4,902,860 of OX438751.1, forward strand.
AAGACAAATGCTATACTGTACTATAAATATATAAATAAAAAAAATATAAATATCCTGTCATACTGTCATCATCAACAGTCTGATACGCCCCCACTGTTGGGGCACAGCGTCCTCTCACTGGGAGAGGGTATGGTCATAATCCATCACGCGGGTCCAGTGGGGATTGGTGAATTTATGCCCGAAGGTGGTAGCGTACTGACCCGGAAACCCCATATTATTTGGGGAGTCCCACAAAGTCCCCCAAAAACCCCCAAAGACATCCGGAACACAACAATGCTATTAGCATTGCTGTTTGGCGGCAGATTTAAATAAGATGGTGGTAGCTAGCCAGGCGGACATTTAATATGTCCTACCACCAACAAAAACCGAGTACTAAATATGTACCCGCTGGGGATCGAACCCGCGACCTCCAAAACGTAAACCCAATGTTGTTTACATTGAGCCAAGGAGGCGGTTGCCAGACATACAAACATCTTAGGAACATATGTTTTTTCAATTCGCAAGTTTCCCCTTTATTTTCATATAAATAACCCTAACCAACGTTGCGCCAAAAACTAAAACATTCCCTAAGTAAGTTCAAAGACACCTAAATACACAAAATCGCGTGACTTGGTACACTTAAGTGGAGATATCTGACACTTAGCGTATGGTACAACTTAAAAGAGACAAGAAACAATAAGATTACTTGAATAACGTGCTTAATCTTCTACCACCATTGATGGAGGTTGCTGCTAATTCAAGTTGCAACTGCCACCATTGGGGATACAGGTGGGGGCGGCGACGGATTGGTGGGGGCAGATGGGAGTAAAGCATATATCGTATCGTGGTTAGAAGCTCTGACCACTATACCAAAAGGTCGCGGGTTCGAAATGTTTGTATCGGAGCATATGTTTGTATGATGAATACGGACATGTGTACTCGAGTTATGGATGTTTCCATTTATAATAAGTATTTATTTACAAAAGAAAATGTATTTATGTAATATATCAACCATCCGGTATCCAGGCCAACAAGCCTATAGTTGTTTAAAGTGGAACTAGATGGCGCTGTGTGTATGTTCAAGGATATTTATTTATTTATTATTTATCGTAGCTGTATGTAAGAACACATGTATTTTCATAATGTACTATTGACGTCATATAATAGCAAGATTTCTTTGCGGGCACGTCGGACATTAGATCGCTCCTGTCTGAGAGAGACTTAATCAGAATCAAATCCAATTTAGCTGTATTTGGAAGCTTTACTCCTTCAAATATTTATGAATATTCCGAAAAATCTCCACTAGCAATGTCCACTCTGAAAAATGTCTCCCCTGACAAATGTCTACTCGGACCAATGCCCACATGATGGTATTCCAGGGCTTTTGTATTGGTAAATATTTATTACTAGCAAAAAAATAAAAAATTAATATTTTTTTGTTAGACCAGTCTAGAGTAGATTAAATAAAAAAATATTACTAATGTCCACCCTGACAATGTCTACTCGGCCAATGTCCACTCTGACAAATGTCCATTCTGACTAATATCCACTGTAACTATTGTCCACTCTGACAAATCTTGTCTATGGCAAATGTCCACTCTGACAAAACTTTACTGTGCCATACAAATTATTCGTATACCGACCGCTATCACTCATTATTTACAACAGCCCCGACACACCCGTGATGGGTGATCATTAAGTTCAGAAAGAGGCAATTCAGGCATCCGATGCGAACAATTTGGCGAATTCAAGTTCATTGGACCATAGAAATGAAGACATGAACATTGAAATGGTTTTATTGAGCATGCAAGCTTGCTTGATTTGTTTTAGCTTTTTTTTTTGGATAAAAACGCCGAATAATTTACCTAATGACGAGAGAATTTTCTGCGTTGTTTGTTTGTTCACAGGAACAAAGGAATTGGAACCAATATTTTATCAAGGCACGAAGGCTGATCCTCAATCAAATGAAATTAATGTGAAAATGAGGCCGAAGTTGTATAAGCGCACTCACCTGTAACCCCCAACTTATTTGAGGGACTATCTATCTTATCTAAATATCTTATCTAAATCTGCTGCCAAGCAGCAATGTTAATAGCATTGTCGTGTTCCGGTTGTCAGAGATAAGATAGCCAGTCCGCCAAATGTGTTGGGGTTTCCGGGTCAGTACGCTTCCATCTTCGACCTCATCTTCACTTAACATTAGGTGTGATTGAGGTCAAGTACCAATCCGTTATGCATAAAAAAAAAAAAAATCTAACTAATATTATAAATGTGAAAGTATGTATGTCTATTTGTTGCTTAATCACGGTGAAACGGATGAACGTATTTGGATGACATTTGGTATATAGGTAGAATATACCCTGGATTAAACCATAGGATACTTTATCACGATAAAGTGAGTAGTTCACGCGGGATAAAGAAATTAAACATATCCGCGATAAATCTATACCACGCAAGCTAAACCCGGAAAACCAGTCTCAAATAAAAATATTATCGTATGGGAAATATTTATATACGGCATAAAAAAAACAATCGGCAACCCCTAGCATGGCGATAATAGTAGACCCTATCGTGGAAATCGACGCAAATGCTTACATATAACACCTTTCTAATAAAAGAAATTACACTGAAATTGGTCTAACTTTTCATAAGCTACGATACCATAAAAGCCACGACTTTATCAATTCGCCGTTGATTTAATCACCATTTTTTTTACTGCGATTTGAAATCGCAGTAACGCAATCCCAAATTTGCTACAATCGGTCGTGCGGTATCTATGCCGATTCTAATTCTACACAAACGACAAACAATAGCACTTGACGTGTAGTCACTCGACCTATCGGACTTGGACGGTCGCCAGACTAGAAGAATTCTTTAATCGATATCATTACGATTTATCGCTGATTTAGATGTTTCATCTAATTAATGGCCGTCCCATTTCTAATAGCGTAATGTTAGTGCCGACGTCGGTACGGGCACGGGCTTACTTGATGATTATTTTATTTCATAATAAGGCCCCGTACAGGATAACAGATTGCGGGCGGAACGCTTGCATAGATATATACATACTTCTGAAAAACATTACTCTTCTTGGGATAATCAGGTAACAACGCTATAAATATTTTTCTGCATAACGGGTTATCACTTGACCTCAATCACACAGGTGTGATCAGGATGTTAAGTGAAGATGAGGCCGAAGGTGGAAGCGTATAGACAGAAACCCCATCTTATTTGTGGGACTGGCTATTTTATCTCTGATAAATTTATTTAATTATTTTGTAATCGAATTTAAACAAACAAAATATTCTTTATTGTACAACAATAAGAAACATAACAACGATAAATAAGAAAAAGGTGATAGTACAATTTGGCGGCCTTATCAGTAAAAGCGATCTCTTCCACGCAACCTTTGTGTTAGGAAGCATTACGCACCTGATATGTAGGTAGCGTGCGCGGTAATCTAATTTAATAAAAATAAATAAATCACCCATATAAATACATACGTTAATTGAATACATACAAACATACATACATAATATATATAAAAAATAATACATATAATATTAGGTCCTTACCTATGAAATTGGCGTTTTGTATGAAGAATTTCATTAAGACTGTTTTTTCCATTCATACATTTTTGATTTTTTTTTTGGGAACGGCAAATTAGCTAAACGTGTGTGTATTATCGGATAACATTAAGTTAAGTATAGGCAGCGTTAATTTTTAAAAGTAACCGCTTTATAAAAGTTTCAGCGAATCTAAGAAATGATTATGGGAAGCACATGAAAACAGATCTGTTCAAATTTTTTTTATTATGTGATTTAGCCCAGAAATTAAAAAATATTTCATGTGAAACCTTGTAATAATATTGCATTTTCCAAATAAAAAACAAATTTGGATATAGCTTTGAAAATCGCAGGAATTGGTACATATGATTAACGAAGAAAAAAAACTCCAATTTCATAGGTAAAGACACAATTTATACCCATATTTATATTAAAATAAGGAAGTGCTGGGCCCTCCTACTACTAGTATATGTTGTGTAAAGGATGTCCAATCGATTTATAAACAAAACAAAGTAAAGAAATAAACGATTTTAAATTTCAATAACATAGGTTTTACATACATTACTTATAAGAATGGTGTTGAATACAAAGCCCAGAACCGATGCAAGGTCAACCAAGGCATCATGTAGAGTGTTTGGTGCAAGCGAGAAACAGGATAATATAAAGCGAAAGAAAAAATCAAAGCAGAGAACATTTTACGGTTTAGAAGTCGGCTTGAGAAATACATTGCTTTAAAGTAAAGTAACTGGATACGGCTCGAAATAAGTAAAAAATGTAGGAATAACTTTAATGCTGAAAAATATGTAAGATTTGAAATAAATAATTTATGACAGATAACTCTGGAACAGAATTTTACAAAACAATAGAAAGGCTGCTTTACTTTCTTCGCTTCGAGTTGTTTAGTTAACCATAACATCTAAGGTTTATGGTTAAAACTCACGCATCACTCAGTTATCTTTTAACACTTAAATACTTATTCCTTTGTTTTAAAAATAAATTGCGATCTGCAATGAAATGATTTATATTTCGCCTTAGTGTTGCGCAAGCGTTTCTTAAGACGAACAAGAAATTTAAAAGTAAAATATTTCTATGCAGTATGCATACTACCGCAGTTTAGCATCATCACCTTGCACAGTCTGAAACAGCATAACTCTTACAGCTTGGTATAACACAAATTAAATTTACACAGGAAATCATGTTTAGGATTTAGTTACAGAAATTACCGACTTCAACAATAAACAAAAAGTACTATTATAAATATTTATTACTCGCTGAAAACTTAGTTAATATTATTCAGGCCTATATTATGGTAGGTGTCGTATTAGGTGACTAAGGGACTTTCTACCCAAAAACATGTATAGATTTGCACGTTTCAACGGCGATGGGCTCACACATTGTCATGTGTGCATTTCTGTATATTTCATAAGTTAAGGTGGATGTTGTTACAATCATTAATATTTGGAACACCCAAACACTATTGTTTGGGATATCTCTGACCACTTCATATGGGATAAAGGTTATGACGTTCGGTATGTTAAGGTTTATCTGTTTCTAAGTGTACACGATGACCACCGAACGATGACAAATTCTGATGCTTTGAGTTTAGGCCCGTATGACAAAATGTTACTCAAGCAAAGATCAGAAGAGGACGTTAAAAAGGGACAGCTATATGTAACTTGTATAGAGGCATCTCTTTCTATGTTTAAGCGCAGATCTACGTATGAACAACATTATGAAATACGGGCCTAAGACCCGTATCAATAAACCGTTCTCAAGATTAAGATGACCTTAAGTTGACGCTTGAGAATCTGTTACATATTAAAACAGTAGCAAAAAATAGTATTGAGACTGACACGCGATCTCAATCTCAAGATCTCAAGAAACGAACAATTATTTTCGAGTCATAGATGATATTAAAGATATTAATCCGTTATGTAGTATGTATTTAGAATTTCTAATATTTTTAGTGGGAAATAGGATAGGCTGCGTCACGTCATGTTGTTACGTTAGGCATACGTACTAATTTCTGTTTCGCCTGAAGATTCTGATATGGGTTTGCGCTATTTTCGGAATCTCAAGGGTTTTGGGGACGAGGTAACACTGCAAATGTTGTGTAAAATCTAATTTTCTTTTGTGCAAATAAGTGTAAATATTGACTTCGATGTGCCAGACTGTCGGAACACTTAGTCGAACAATAAATTATGAACGCTGTAACTTATCACTCGGCACTCGGTGCAAGCTGGAACCGTTTTACGAGCTAAGAACCCTCCATTTAAGGAACAATATGATATTAAACAAAAATCATTACTGTGAACGTCGCGGCTTAGTCTTGAACAATGAGCTTTTTGGCACAAGTGGTACCACGACCAGGATTCACTCGAGAGATATTTTTTTGAAACGAATTTTTTTTTTTCATCTACGCTGTATTTTCCAAGTTTTTTCCTGTCAGTGCAGTAAGTTATAAAAAAATCCATTAATGCACTTTTATTTTGTAGTGGTTGACCAACAAAGTAACTCCAAAAGTTCGATTATAAAAATTTTATTTAACGGCAATCTTTGCCTCAGAGACCGGACCTAGCTTTTTTCGAAATTTGAATAAAAAGAACAATAGTCGCGCAACATAAATTATGGTTAGTTTCTTTTGGACGACCTGTTTGATGTAGTAGTTAGAGACTAATAGAGTAGAGGTGGCGGGTGCGAATCTCGCTAGAGGCATATTTTTGTATGATGAATACGGACGGAGTTATGCATGTTTAAATTTATAACATGTATATTTAACCATTTGGTATCCATAATATAAGCCTAATTGGTTAGTGTGGACCTAGATAGTGTATATGTCAAGGGACATTTATATTTATTTCAATGAAAAGGTATTATAAGATCTGTGTGCTCAGTAAATGTACTTTATTTGAACAGGAAAATATGTATAAATATGTAATTATAGTGACAAGATGCAGTAATTATCTGAATTAAATGGTAGAATCGTACCGTCGACTACAAGACATAATACTCAAGACTATATACCTTTTTAGCTTATTAAAATTGAACTAAAATTGAATGAATATGCGTTTATGTGTTATTCTTGTTGTGAATCAAAACATGGAAGACAATAAATAAATAATTTCGTCCAAAGAAATTATGACAAGTATAACAAACTTTATAAGTTATGGGGCGACAAGATTGTGAGTTCAATAACAATAGTAGTCACCAGTGAACAACAAAAGGCGATAACTCAATGAAACCGAGAAATCAGTTTTTTACGTCCTAGCGGGAAAAAGGGTTACATTGCATTTTTTTAAAATTAAAACGAAAACTTCCAATTTATTGTTCCTGCAGATTGGTTCTCTGCTGTGGTTCCATGTCGATATTTAATAGGTTTCCAACGAAATAGGATTTTTATTGTCATTGGATTCCTGATAAATCGCTGAGAATAATGCGAGGACCCCAGTAATGTCTGTAGTAATGTTGGCAATTGCAATGGAACTTGACAATGTTTCAATATCGTGTTTATTGCTGCAAATGGCCAGAATAACAATGTCATATAAAAGTTATATTAGCGTCATTTATAACATTGAATTGGCTATCACTTGTTCGACAAAGTAAGTTTATTCACTTTCACGAGAAATTTTAATTGCAATAATATTTTTACGCTCAATGTAAACAGAAAACGGAGGTCGTGTGTTCGAGTCCGATGTTATGCACTCGGTATGGTAGGGCATTTTTAAATGTTCGCCTGGGCCTTTAAGTCCTAGATATCTTAAATTTGCTGCCTAGAAGAAATATAGAGAGTATTTTTGTGATCCGGCTATTTGAGATAAGATAGCCAGATAAATAATTAGTTGAGCGTTTTGCGCTTTCTTAAAAAAAACACTTCCTATGTGATTGAAAAAAAAAACCTCGACTTTATATTCCATGCGTCACCGTCGATACTAATTTCTTAAAGGTAGTTTCAATCTACCCTTTACAAATTTTGGAAATTTCAAAACCACATCGAATTACCTATAAGACACACAAGATGCCTTTTGAGCCTTATTTTCAACTTTCGTGTTTTTCAAGATTTACGAAAAATATTTATGAAATATTCAAAATTCGTTTATATCATTTTGTAGAAACAATCATCCGGTTACTCTCAATATTTCCTAGGACTCACTCCTATAATCGACCAAAAAAATATATACAATATTAAACTCTTTATATTAAATACTAAATCGTTCATACACCAAATATTACCTACTCTTTGCCACAAAAAGGAAGAAGATCCCCGGATAACGTTACATAGAATAGCCAAAAATAAATACACGCAAAATGGAAATACAATCTCTCGGGTTACAACAAGAGGTAAAAGACGAATTCGGCCTAACGACGCCGGTCGAAAAAAGGGCAACAATGCTAAACTGTGACCACGACAGGAATGAAAATAAGGTGGCTCCGAGCCTGGCCTCCGTCAAAGGGAGGCCGAGAAATGTTTCTGAGAATTTCGAGACGCAGAAAGAGGCGATTGGTAAAGATTTAAACGCTGCCACGTTAGGTAAAGGCTTTGTTTAAAATGCGGAGAATATTTCCAAGGAAGTCTTCATAGAGGTAAATGTAGTTGTTAATGAGGCGAGGCTAGCACAACTTATATAAGGAAATATCGATAACGACTCGACAAAGTTTCTAGTGTCTTAAATCTCGTGATTTATCGTAGTAGAAATTGACTGAGAAAATAAGCGTCACATGATTGGCTTGACGTCAGATGTCATCTCGACGGCGATGTACATGCGTTCTTTAATCTAATCGGCTTAAGTTTTACTAAAACACTAAGTCAGCTTTACTAAAATTAATACTATATTATAGAGAACTTATGTTGAGAATAATGATAACAGAGGCATACAAGTAAATAGAAAATTTACGATATAGGTTTTCAAAGTAAGAGTAAACAGTAAGTAATTTTCATACATAACGTCATGATCGTTATGTGAAGCGGGGTGGTCAGAGTTACACCAAACATTAACATTTGGGTGATTCCATCATTAAAAGTTTAATGCTTGAAACTACATCCACGGTCCACTTTTGGAAATATACAGAAATGCATGACAGAGGGTGAGTCCGTCGAATTTAAAACATGCAAACTTTTAGATGTTTTTTGGTATCATCCACGAGAAGACACGGGTTGGTTTTATTCTTTTACGTACCGAAACCATTTCGTAAATCGCCTCCGTGGCTCAATGTAAACAACGTTGGGTTTACGATTCACGACCTCTGACGCGACGACGAACACGCGACCTCCGAACTACCGACCCGGAGTCGAACCTCCGAAGAGACTGCGAACCGACCCGGAAACCCCAACACATTTGGGGGACTCGCTATCTTATCTCTGACAACCGGAACACAACAATGCTATTAACATTGTTACTTGGCGGCAGATTTAGATATGATGGTGGTAGCTAGCCAGGCGGACATTTAAAATGCCCTACCACCAACCAAACCTAGTACTTAAGTAAGTTCCGCTTGTCAGAGATAAGATCATCAAATGTGTTGGGGTTTCCGGGTCAGTAATATTATGGTCGACTATGGTTTGTATATAAATTAATAATAATAAATATCCTTGGACATGCACACAATGCCATCTAGTTCCACTTTAAGCAACTATTGTGTTTTGGCTTGTGTTGTGAATACATCCATCTGGGGTTGATATATTACATAAATACATTTTGTTTTAATAAATACCTATTACAAATGAAAACATCCATAACTCGGGTACACATATGCCCTAGCGGGATTCGAACCCGCGACCTTTTGGTGTAGTGGTTATAAACTCTGACCACTACACCAAACAGGTCTTCATGTATGAAAACGAATTATTATCGTTTACACTTTACGTGTTTTATACCGACTATTAATATATCTGTTATGTAAAGTTTTTCATGTGACAATCCCTAATTATCCAAAAAAATACGCAATCAAAATGCAGGTTTAAAAAAATACTTAGCGTAAACAATTGCGTTGTGGCGTCATTAATATTTATGTTGCTACCGTCCCTAAGGGCCGAGATAGTTAATGAGATGCTACTACCACGGCTGCTACACAGCGTCGCGGACGACCGTTACGCTGCCCCAACGTTATTTAATTTTTATTCCTCATTTGAAACCTGATTGGTACTTAAAATGGCAACTCTAAATTATTCCGTAAAGTCTTTTTACCCAACTGCCCAAGGAAGGAGGGTAATGTTTTTGAGTATATGTATTTATGGTAAGAGTCTAGTAGGTTTTAGAAGTTAATGAGTAATAGTCGGAAACTTTATAAATAGTACTTTCCATTGAAAATTATTTGTAAATCAACAAAAAGGCTCTTTCTAAATCCGCGTACTGTAAGGGTAAGTACGGAATCCTACACTGCGCGTGGCCTGACACGCACTTGGCTCTGGCTGCCTACCTCCATCTAAGTCATGCATATTATTATGTTTATATTGTGTTCCGACTAATTAAGTTGAAAGTTGAAATGAAATTCATTTATTCATGTAGGCTATACAATATGCACTAATGAACGTCACTTATTTTTTAAACTACCACTACTGAGAAGAGCTAGCGAGAAACTCAGAGGGTTTGTCTCTTTTCAATCAGTCATTTACAATCTAGAAAGGTTACAACAATTTTTATATATCGTGTAGAGGAGCCGTTTAATCCCATGGATTACTATCATTAATGTAGTCTGAAATTTTGTAATATCCATTTTTGCATAATTTTTGTTTTATAACAAGTTTAAATTTATTAAGCGGAAGATTCTGTATATCCATGGGAACCTTGTTGTAGAAGCGCACACATTGACCTCTGAATGACTAATATTACTAAGTCTACTAAAACGTACAGCTAATTGATTTTTGTTCGTTGTATTGGCATTGTTTCTCGAATGAATATATATTTCCATCCAAATATAGTTTCCATCTTCGGCCTCGTCTGCCCCTAAAAAACTCGTCACGTGAGTGCCCAAAAAGCTAAATAAAATTAACAATATAAAACTTCTATTTATTTCACCCGACATAGGTTGAATCCCCTGACCTCCCCTTTTCGTAATGAATGGACACTAAAACTCCTGGATTAATCAACTCAATTTGTTTTGCCTAAACTCAAACCGGCCTTTTCTCCCGCTAAATATATACATAATTTCACGACCTTTATCTCAAATTGAGTGGTGAGAAATATCCAACATTTTAGATGTAGGTATTTTTATTGTACACTTGTTCATTTGATTTTGTAACTCAATGCGATTTTTGTTTATATACAATTAAGGTGGAGAAACCATCCTCCCTCCCCTCCCTCCCTCTATAACTCCCTCATTATACCATCTATAGGCTATCGTCGACTGTACCTCACAATAACCAATGTTGTTTGTTACTGTTTTTTGGCTTACCACTGCAATTTATAAATTGTAATATTTATATTTCTTAAATTATAACAGTCTTATTCATAAAAATTAAAAAAAACTCGTTTTTTTTTATTCAACTTTAAACAACATAAGCCTGTTTTAGTTAAAGTATGTTTTGTCTCTGTCGTTCATAAGGAAATGTTGTAATGAAAGAAAGTGACAAAACATACTTTAACTAAAATTGGCTTATCTGAAGCTTTTGTAAATTTTTATGAATAAGAGGGTAAGTTTATAAAAATTGTGGAAACTATAGGTCTAAATTTATTTCTTTTTAAGTTTTGAATTTGTATATAAACGACTGTTTGTTTCATAGTAAACAAAAATATATATATATACGAGGGAAGGCCTATATCCCTGCAGTGAGATGTTTACGATGATGATAAAGGTGGAGAATGTGACATAATCGGTGTTTAGCGTGGCACTCAACGCTGATGAATCAATCCTCAGTGATGTCACAAGACTCTAGATCTGATGTCAAGTGGCACCTGCTGGAAAGGGTTACCATATGTCACTGTGATATTTTTTTTAATCTCTCTTTCTTTATGCAGAATGAGTTAGCACTTGACTTAAATCACACCTGATGTTAAATGGAGATGGGGCCAAAGGTGGAAACTTACTGACCCAGAAACCCCATCTTATTTGGGGGACTGGCCATCTTATCTCTGATAACCGGAACACAACAATGCTAATAATATTGTTGCTTAGCAGCAGATTTAGATAAGATGGTGGTAGATAGCTAGGCGGACATTTAAAATGCCCTAACACCAACCAAACCGAATACTAAACATGTACCCCGCTATGGGGATCGAACCCGCGACCACCGATCCGTAAACACTATGTTGTTTACATTGAGCCACGGATGTGGCCAATTCATACAGAAATCAGAATCGTAATTCGAAGGTTCTAATCGATTCAATATTAAAATGCCTTGAAAGCGTCTTGTTTACCCGAGTGTGAACGGCAACAATTGTGAATTAATTAATTTATTTTTGTTGAAATTCTTGTTTACTTCTTTTCAATTTACAAAACATATTTTTCATAGTCGTGTATTCATTATTCAAATTCAAATGAAAGCACCCTAACCATGAAATATTACACCAATGGATAAAACAACCAGTAGATACTCGATTCCAATTAGCAATTTCAAAGATAGGTATTGTAATTCGACTCTTCGTTCGATTATTCAAAAAAGTGCGATACGAATTCGCGCCAAAGCATTGTGGACGCCATTTTGCGAACACAAAAAGATGGTTTTAATTTTCACGAAATCTCCGGTGTCGTTTCGTTCTCTAAAACAAAAAAATTAGAAGGCGGTCCATTTGACCTTTGTTAGCATTGCAACTTGCAACAGGTTAACTTGATTTAGCGATATGCTTGTATATGGAATTTGAGTGGTATGTAATTTTGTTATTTTTACAATATTTTTTATACAAGCGTTGAAGGAGCTTTGTTCTTTGCGGGTGATATCTAATCTAATACCTATTATAAATGCGAAAGTTTGGATGTTTATTTCTTTGTTTGTTGCTCAATTACGGCGAAAAGGGTCAACGGATTTGTATAAAATTTGGTATATAGGTTGAACATACCTAGTATAAAACATTCTTTACAATAAAATACGCTTTATTGTTTAAATAAGGAAGGTACATTTAAATATCTTATAGATGCTACAAATTAGGCGGCCTTATCGCTAACAGCGATCTCTTCCAGGCAAACCTATGAAAATGAATGAAAATGAAAAAATGTAAAAAGTTTATTTTGGACTTTAGTAGATATAAACTATAGACTAAGGTTGGGATCTCCTATTAAGTATACAAGTATACTTGTGTCAGTAGGGCCCGCTCTTCCATATCTAAATGTGAACCTATCACCACGGAATTCAATTCGAGTAATTAAGTGGGTTAGCACAAATAATTTCCTAATTGTTAAGTACATCTGAAAGTTCTGCATGTTTAAAAAAGTTTTATATAAGTGGCGTCAAGCACACAATAATTTTTATCATGCTAACGATTTTTTTAATTTTAAATAAGCCTTTAATCAATGCATGATCCTATTATTATTGCCAGTATTTAAAATATTTGCACGCTGTTATATACCTAGCTGAATGTGGAGAACCATAATTTCTTTAATCTGTCTACTATGTATGTACCCCATTCAATACGAATATGAGTACCTATATGAGTCACTCGTAAGTTCAAAGATTAATCCCGTTCATTGTTCAAAGATCGAACCTGAGTCTACCAAGTCCTAAACAAGTCAATACGTGTTCTTCAACGGACGACCGACCCACCTTGAGACCTTGGGTTTACCTTACTCGTTTAAGTTCGGCGATGATCAAAGTTGGCTTGTTATGTTAGTTTCAAAATGGCCGGTTCAAGTTTCCGAAAGCGATTTAGCCGTACCATCAGACCGTCGCATTTGTAATTATTGTTTCTACTAAGTACTACAAGTAGGTACGTATTGGTATACAAGGATCTTTATATACAAGGTGTGTGTGGTTTTGCCACGTAAAAAGAATAGAAGCAACCCGTCTCTTCCCGTGGGTATCGTAAAAGGCGACTAAGGGACTTTCCACCAAAAAAACATTATACACCAAGATTTGCTCGTTTTAACGGCGATGGGCCCACACACTCTGTCACATCATAGTTGCGAAGTTCATTACTGCCATGTACGTTACTGCGAAAGTTTATCATTGCGAAATACTTGTATGTTGTCGCGAAAGTTCTTTACTGCGATATACGTACCTTCTATTTCGCTTACCTAATATGCCCTATTTTTTTCCTTACGGTAAAGAAACTCCGGTATAAGAGCCCGATTATAACTCTCATTTAATATTTTGACTATTAATACGTTAGTTCTATATTAATTCTGTGCTATTATGCTGCTTTTGTTCGCAAAGGTAAAAGGACATTCCTAAGAAATGTCCACCTTATTCATTTCCCAAAAATTTCAGGTTGTTTTTAAATGCCAATGGTTTCTATTTTGCTTTGTCATTTGCTATTGTTTCTGTCATTTGCTATTCATTCTGTCATTTCAATGCTTTCTAATGTGCTTCCATCCATCGTTTGTCTTTGTCAGTTTTATAGGCACTTTTGAATATCATTTGTCAATACAGACACAACCACCATTGTTTGAATGTTTGAAATCATCATTGAACATTACGCCATTTTCAAAAGAGTTCTCATAAAAGTTAAATATCAAAGTCACATGCCACGACAACACTCGTTCCTCTCGAAGATTAAAATTTGACATGCAAAGCGAACAAGTCTATAAAACTCGTCGAGCTATTTGCCGTAGAGGGCGCCACTTAAATTTCAATATGAAAGGAGCCGGAAATTGCTTCCCAACGTTTCCACTGATTTGTAAAGCCACTGTAAGTTTGCTGGTGATGAAATATAAAATGCATTCAATTCAAACGCTTTGTTGACAAAATAGAATGCACGGTTAAGTTTGCCGTCGATTGCATATGGGTTAGGTCAGTTGACAAATCGTTTGGTTTATATTTGTAAAGGTTTTGTCAAGCGTGTTTAATGGTAATATTAGATCCGGGTGTGGCGTGGATTGTGAATTGTTGTGGGTGCACCCCACAAATAGGTCAACCCATCCCTTCCCATTGAAGTTATAAAGGATATAGGGAGTTAGAAAGTCTCATGTCGTTGTATCAGAGTAGTGATTATTGTATAAATAACCTTACGACATGAAACAATAAAAGTTATATTAAAAATTGCATAACAGTTATTTGGATTGAGGATCAAAGCGTTAAGTGAATAAAAACACAGGAAAAAAATATTTAGTAACGGATTTAGGTAGGTTGATAATGAAGGCAGTAAATAAAGAATGTATTCAAATTCAAAAAATCCTTCGTTACTACATGAAATGCCACACATGAGAACCAATAGAATTCCTATTGTTATGTGTGAACTTGTCCATCGAAGAGTTTACTCACAACACACGAGTATAAGCTACGAATGAATCACATCAACTTAAAGCAGAATTATAAACAGTAGCCAACGTGCCAACGCTATAATGGGAATTATTCAAAATTAATGCTGAACCTCACTTATCGATAATCAAAACCGGTCCCACACAAATTAAGTATCGATCCGACAATCAACTCGGCTACAATCAAACAATTATCGATTCTGACATTCGATTCACACGATACATATTATGTGCGTTAGGGTTGCGAATATTGCGCGTATTCATACACGTGCATACGAAGTAAAAAAGGTTTGGCTCCTTTGGAACTGGTTGTGTGAAATGAACCATCTATTTGCTGAGGGGGAAGCTTCTTTCACTAGGTACTCATGAGAGCTAATCGCCGCAAAACCATCACATTCCGCAGCCATTTTAATGTATCTACCAACTTAGAATTCGAAATTGTTAACACTACACAACAAACTAATCTCATCATCAACATCTCAATACATACACTTTGGGCCATAATCTACCACACGGGCCCAGTGCGGATTGGTAGATTGGTATCAGACTAGTGGCCACCTGACAGTCAGTGATTTTAAGCCGCCCCTGTAAGCCACCGAGTTGGCTTAACAGTTGCCTTCAATTGAAACCAACCGGGCCCGACTACTTAACGTGCCCTCCTATGCACGGAAACACTTTTATTAAAATACTACAAGAGGTCACCCATCCAAGGAGTGATGGCGCCAGACATCGCTTAACGCGAGAAACTCATTAATTTACTAAAAATTACATAAAATTGATTCAAAATTACAGCAATCCTAAACACCAACATATTCCTGATGATGATCTATAAGCAGTCGAATATCTGACATCCCTATCACAGCAGCGCGTAAAATTTTGAACGTCAAACGTTTGTTTGAGAAGCGGCGTGCTACGAATTCTAAATGGCCAAGTCCCTATGTATTGCTAAGCTTAAATGCCGATCATGGCGTATCAAAGGATCCATCGGATTGGGGTGCTGTCAATGTGTTAATGATGTATTTGAGATTGAGGATAATCAAAGTTCGTAGTAACGTATGACTTTAGAATATTATTAGTTTACAATACGAACTTTGACAAATATTTAGCTGGTGCCAACTAATCTCTCCCTCTATTTGTTTATATTTTAAATTTACTTCAGCACCCGCCTACGATTTATTCTTTACTTAATGCAGATACCATTCATGCAGTTTATTCCAGCACCATTAATGTCAACCCTTGCTTTTGTGGTTTTGCTGTGAACATCATATTCCAATAGGCCATTGAATACAGTTACAGCTGGTAACATAATAATATGTATTTTAAAAAAATTACCTATACTGTATTAATCTTTTCATTTTGATATCAGCAGTATAAAATAGTAATACTTACGTATCTAAAATACAACACTCATTAAGTCTAAGTTACTCACTATTAGTTTAATAAGCTACAACTTAACCGTCATAAAATTTTACTTCCCTCATAATGGTTCCACATTAACTTGCCTCGGCGTTTAATATTTTCTAGACTTTAAAAATAGAATACACAAAAAAGTGAATTAAATTCAACGCTTACCTGAGTCGTGTTAAAAAATTGCCAAGTACTCACACAGGTTTAACGTCATGTCATCTTTAAAAAAACAATCAGAAAATCAATGAAGCAATTAATAATCTGCACGCAATGTCTGAAGTGCTCCGTAGTGGTATACGGCGATATATTAGTATGGCTAAGGTTGTCACTTGTGTTAAAATATAAAATTTACGATCACAAGCTATTGTAACTCCTTATTAATTTTCTAAGACAAACATTTTTATTATAACGTGTACTTAGGTACAGCTTAAAATCGGTACCTAAGTACCGATTTAAGTAGTCATTTAAGATGTAATCCTCATAAAACCAGTAGATAAATAATCCAGAATTTTCGACAATATTGTACATAACGCATTAGTTATAATAGTCTGTAGTATATAATTCGGTCATCATTTTAAGAATTTTTTTTTTTTAGACAGAAGCGGATGAGTCTGTCTGTCAACCCTGAACATAATGTAATCAACATCCAGACGAAGGTAAACGACGTAAAAATGTATGAAATAGGCCTGGTGTATTTTGATCTTAAATTCTTCGTGTCTTAAGACCATAACACTACTCGTTCAAGAACTAGAAAAAATATTAAAAAAGTCAAGCAGCCACTACTGTGAGAACCTTCTTAGTATTATACTTTTTGATATCCAGATCAAGTATGGATAATATTATGCGACCATTAAATATACTTGCTTTGATCATTTACATTAACCTATAGCAATGTCTATGACGTTAGGTAACTAACTTTATTAAAGTAATAATAATAAAAGTGGTGATACTGCTGTGAAGATAACTGGAATTATTAATATAATTGTAGAATATTAGAAAAATTACCTGACAGATGTCTAAATTACTAGATACCTTACCTGTCTTGCAATATGCAGAAAGAGGCAAGACAGCTCCTACACTTAAGAGTAATTTGTAAGTTTTAATAATTATATTTATCGAGTAAATTCCAGTTACATCTAAAGACCACACAAATGACACCATAGAAATATATTAGGTAAGTATTCATGAGATTGGTGGAATGGATAAAGAATATTACGGAAATTCGGTTGCACGCAAACTTGATCTAAAAAAATGTTAGATTACCTTTGGAAAAGAAGGTTTACCTTAAGGTGTTTTACTCCAAAAGTGTGTAGCTGATGATGACGAGACACTATGTAAACAACAAACCTTACACAAATTGGACATTAGTAACGTAGATGTAGTAGTAGTAATGATCGTATTCACTTGTTTCAACATGCGAGTAATAGAAGCGTTTATTCTCAAAGTGCACACACAAGACCTGATGGATCCCGTAATTGTGGAAGTAATAGTACTTTTTTTAAAAAATTACTGCAAATCACTGGATCTCCTATGTAGGTAATTGCGGAGAATTACGCATCCGATAATCTCTTAAGCAGATTAAACGTGATTAACGCGTTAAACGACGAAAGTGGTTAAGCTTGAAACCAGGTTGTAGTGATTTGCTACTCTGGAATCCGCTTGTAGTACATCTGTTTTTATGCAAAATATAAACAGATGTACTTTAAAAAAACCGGGCTACGAATAATTTTTTTAGAATGAATCCTTTCTTTTACTATAAGACACCAAATATGACATTAAAGAGAGAGCAACTGCGATAAAGAAAGTATATTGACGCTTTAAATATAAGCGCATAGGACAAGTTTCAATCCGCTGAGTCAGAAACCTTTAAAGGTGAAAATACTTTTCCTAGATAAAATGGCAATGCCTTTCACCCAGGCGTTTGGTTCCAAGAAGAGTAGAATAGGATTGGCCCCCTTCTTACTATGTATTCCGTAAAACACGATTAAAGGAAACGTGGGTATAAAAGCATGAACCAGGGAGAGGTAGTATAGCCATATTGGTGCTAAACTTCTACAACATCTAGGATCGTTAACTCTCCCGGTTAGTGTCGTGAGGCATCCTCGCATTTAAATTCAGATCTCCTCTTAGAATCGATTATATCCAATGTAGATTTAGTCTGCTGATTGTATGTATAAGGTATACATATCCTTCTCGCAGCATTTTGTGTTCAACAGTACTTATGACAAAAAGCGAAAAAATCGGCGACAAATGCGATGTAAAACGCTCACAGCGCTAATTTACGGGTGTGTTGGCAAATGATCGTCAGTCGAGCCCATCATAGCAATTACAATATGATTTATAATCTAAAAACCACTGTTATTATGCCTGCCAACTGCATTGTGATCGAGTAACATGTTAATTTTAGTTCGGATGGATTATTTAAGGTTGAACGTCCACTTGGTGACGGTAGCTATATCCTACTCGTAAATGTAATGAAAATTTGTATCAAATAACATTTTAGGTATAATGATTGCTAACTACGGGAAATTGGTGACTGACTTTGGGCATGCATAAATTGAAACTGTCTAAAAAGAAATGAGCCGAAAAGACAAAGGTATGTTTAAACTTGTCTAAGAATTAGTAACTAGAATTTAGTTTTATCATCAGAAAATCGGAATATTTAATGGAAATAAGTTAGATATTATTCGCTTTGCTATTAAGTGGGTATGTATCTTTGACAGTCTTATTTCTTCTGATCGCAATCAGAAGTTTAGGTGTCAACCGAAAAACTTTAAACAAAGGAATGAAATGGAAACGCATAGTCAATGTAATAAATAGTAGAATACTGCTATTCTAAAATATACTTTTTTCTGGCCCCATATAATTACCAAATAACTAATCAAACGACTACACAGAATATCATAAACTTTAATAGTTTCATTCAAGAATTCAATTTTTCATTACAGCAAAATAAAGAAATCAATTACAACACAGTGTTTGTCAAAGTCATAGCAAAACGATTTAAAACATGTAAGTAATAATGTTAGATATACGTAAACCAAGTACAGAAGCTGGACTGTATCCAGCTGCTAACTGAATTCCAATAGACGTATGCAGTTAATCCGACGACACGTTGTCGGGACTATTAAGGCTTTACGTAGGCCCCGCCAGAATCGATTACTTAAAGTGTGGCGCAAGGTAAACGCTGAAGCCGTCATAATTTCTTATATATTGCGCAATGAAAGCCACATCACGACACCACAGTACGCACATATCAACATTTCAACAGCCTAAAAGCAATCATCTATAGGATACAAAGCCCTCGTACAACTCATTTAAAATAAAAATTATATGGAAATTCTAATATCATCCTATTTTTGTTGGAAATAATGTGTATCGATTTGTTGCAAGAACGTATTATTTAACCACGCGTATACTCAATAGTCTTATTTGTAGGGACACAGTTTTTAAATTCAATCTGTAACAAACGCAAATTTTAATTTTATTGATGTATGTTTAAAGTCATACAGAACTTACTAATTATTTGCTTGTACATAAATTACAATTCGATCATCGATAGAAAAATATCGTCTCAGTTCTAAACTTACAACATACCAGTTCTAGGACATGTCAAACTAGTCTTACCGTCTATATTAATAGAGAGTAAACACGACACCGATAAGGCGTCCTTCACACAACGAATCTATCCCATCTTGATGGTAATATAGTACATCGTTTAAATAATCCCTTTCAGTATGGCGTTTTAAAAAATCGATTCCGTCACAGACAGAGTAATAACTTGTATTAGGTTTGATAAATTGTTTAGGTGTGAGAGAATGTGTAAATCGCTTGAGGGGAAATATAATAAGAAAGAAATGCACTGCAACTTACAGAATTTTAGTTATATTGGTAACAAAGTATATGGATAGAGCTGTGGTCAAAAAGGTTCCATAATAACACATGTATACCCATTACGGAAAAGCTGCCACCAGAAAAAGATCTCCCTGGCCCACCTAGTAGTTCCTGAATAGACTTCGGTCGGGCGTAGGCAGGTGCAGAAAATTTAGGAAGATGTGGGGCTGCTCTAATGATGACAAGTGCGACTGCGGCATCACGTAATCTATGGCGCACTTGTTGTCGTGCCCTGCTTCATCAGTTTCTTGCACAGAGAAGGACCATTTTGAGGCAAACCAAAGAGCCATCGACGTTGCTACTTATTGGGTCGAAGTCATTATAATTTTTGCCCTTTATTCGAAAAGAAGAAGAAGGTAATAAACTAATAACCAGACTAGCGATGTAAATGAATATCGTACCGGTCAAGAAATTGGTGAATAAATAAACAGATCTCAAAGCTTTGGCCTACAAAACATTTAACAAATACAAAATAATTTGTCACACCCAGTTGCTATGCCATGAGAATGGAATCTGTATACTTATTGATAGCGTTATCTAGGTGAGTGTAAGTGGCGTGATGTATGCCCAATAACAACATTTGTTTGCCTAACTAAAAATGCGCCAGACGCTCTGATTGGTGTAATTTTCTAAATAACGATGTAGAACACAGTGATTGGATAATTCAGAATGTAATTGTTATTGCTCCGATTAAAAAGCGTTTGTGTTACTCAAGGTGGCTGATAAAATATAGGGTAGTTTGTTGTATCGTCCGTCAACGAGTTCGATACACGAATAGTATTGGTCCTACCTACCTACCTAATTAGTAATACCTATGAAATTGGCGTTTTGTATGAAGAATTCATTAAGACTGTTTTCTCCATACAATCATTTTTGATTTTTTTTTGGGAACGGCACATCCAAATTTAGCTAAACTTTGTGTGTATTATCAGATAACATTAAGTTAAGTATAGGCAGCGTTAATTTTTATAAGTAACCGCTTTATAAAAGTTTCAGCGAATCTAAGAAATGATTATGGGAAGCACATGAAAACGGCTCTGTTCAAATTTTTTTAATTAATGTGATTTAGCCCAGAAATTAAAAAATTTTTAATGTGAAATATTGAAATAATATTCCATTTTCCAAATAAAAAACAAATTTGGATATAGCTTTGAAAATCGCAGGAATTGGTACATATGATTAACGATGAAAAAAACTCCAATTTCATAGGTAAAGACCCAATATTTAATATCTAGTTCCCGATCAGTTAAGAAAGATGATCGTGATTGAAATCTTGGATATATAGTAATGACATTATTATTCATGAATATAGACAAAGAAAGAATGGGTCCAATTGTTCTCTAAATCCTAGAATAATAATACATTTCGACCATCAAGGTAACAGTGTGTCTATATTATTGTAAAACAATATATCGCCAAAAACTAAGATAATTAATGCAATGCAATGTATTTAATGCTACGTAAATATTAAGTTATAGCTGGCGTGGGATTTTTCCTTGGGAATTGGCGGGCTATGATCCACGATGGACATCTTTATCATTCCAGATTGTTTGAATTCTAAAGTGCTTCTAATTTATGGGTAATGAACACTTCGATTCGAACCAGACGATTACGATATTTTCCAAATAAACGTAATATCAATGAATTGTGATATATTTTTATTATAGTGTGTATACGCATACACTCGAAGAAGGTTTATCTTTTTCTAAATTCATAATCCAGAGAAAGTTAGAGCGCGTTGTAGTATTGTAAGTAAGTAAATCGCATCACAAAAATGAATTTTAAATAATCGAAACCTAAATTCGTTACTAGATGTGGTGAAAGATTGATTATCTAACGGTTTGCTCTCTTATAGAACTTAAACATGGCCATGAAAAACTAGGGATTTGAAATTGAACAGTACTCTCGAAATTATGTTAGCTATACGTAGATAAAAACACCCTACACCCTTGTCAAAGGACACCTTTTTCTATTATTCCTATTTTCATTTCAAACAAAGCTGGAATTGCACGTCCCTTATCATGGAATATCAGAGAAATAGGTATTTTGTGTCACTTTACCGAACATAAAGAAAATTGGTACAGAATTCACTGGGAGAAACACACAGAAAGCTAACCAAAAGGTATGACCCAAAAAAGCAACCGAGTAAAAGAACTCATTGAATGATTTATTAGTCCAGAATATGTACGAAGAATTTTGTGGTCCCATAAATAAAGCAAATGAGAAAAACAGAATAAAAATGAAATTACGCGTGTCAAATAGATTTAACGATATACCTATAGAACAATCAAATGCAAATTCAATTCCACGAAGTGTTTCACACAACCAAAATGCGGATGATTAGAAATAGGATAGATTCTGCTCTAATTTTTTTTGTTTCACAATGGATTAGCACCTGACCTCAATCACACCTAATGTTTTAGTGAAGATGAGGCGAATATAATAGAATGTGGAAGCGAATGAACAGGAAATCCCGGTTGTTTGGGGGACTGGCCATCTTATCTCTGATAAACGGAACACAACCAATACTATTAACATTGGTGTTTGGTGGCAGACTTAGATAAGATGGTGGTAGCTAGCCAGGCGGACTTTGAAAATGCCCTACCACCAACCAAACCGAGTACTAAATATGTACCCCGCTGGGGATTGAACCCGCGACCTCCGAAAACCCTAATCTAGCCCTATGTTGTTCACATTGAGCCAAAAGGCGGTTAAAAAAATTTCAAATCAACCATTTCCTTCAAATTAGTTCTGACACATATTATTAGCATGATACATCCTAATCACCTTAATAATATTGCGAATTGGATGCGGTTGCAACCGAAGTTGAAGATAATGACGTTGCAAGACTACACAATGCGTCCGTGACGTACATACCTTCCTCCCAAGTTGTGCCTGATGGGGTAGCGGCGGTGGCGCTATCAGCCGCAGAGGCGGTGGCGCCGGTGGTAGTGCTGCCAATAATGGCGGCACTAACGGCACCACACCGCCCATCGGCAGCGCCACCGCGAACTTCTGCATCCCCATCGTCCAGGGTACGAACCACCCCCCTCCCGCCTGCATCGCCCCCCCTCCGGCCCCGTACCACGCCAGCTCGATCAGCTAACGTTCCACATCCACACAACCACCACTATCACTGACGCAACAATTGTGTGAACATTAGCACTCGAGTTGTATCACTTCACATATACCTGTTGACAAAGGAGGGGTATAGTTAGTACAAGTATTTAGCAGCGCAATAAAATTTGTTTTGGAAGTATTAGGTCAGTGCAACAGTGTCACGAGGAACCAAAGTCTTGCCATGCTAAACAAATAGAATTTAGAATTGTTTTTACGACTTCGTTGACGATATAAATTATATTTATCGGTATTTTTAAACCATATCATACGACAGAAACTAGGAGCAAAAGGCTTATTATAAAATGGTTGATTATTTAGATAATACGTAAGCATATGAACCGCTCAACAAATTGTAATATTTAAAAGTGCAACCCTTGCTAATTCTTCTCTGAGAAGTCAGCATTGTGAATGATCAGTATTTCGGCAAGTTATGAAATATAATATTTAAATTTGAAAAGACAGTATAGCACTAATAAAAGATACAGTAACGATAAATGTTTCCTAATAAATTAATTTATAGGTGACCATAAAGAAAATTTTTACAGGAACCTACTAACCACGACACGACTATCTCTCAAATAAAAATGTCGGGTACTAAAAGATCGCCGCTGTATATAACGCAATTTTCACGTAACCTCAAAATCTACAAGTAACGTATGACACTGCCACGATATTGCATGATAGCTACTCGTCTGTTTCTTTATTATAAAGGGATCTAACGCCGACACCTAAGGCGACGTTCATTTTGCAAGATAAATTGCGTACTGTACATGAAACAGTTTCCACATGTGATAATTTTTTTACAAAAGCATCATTTTACAAATCCATTATTTACAGGTTGTTACAAGGTCAGTAAGTATAAGTCGGTTTCTTGTAGTGTATTGAATAATAAAGAAAGCGGTTGTTTACTCAATTCTTTAAACACATGACTAAGAGCATTAGGAAAACCGCCCGAGTCTTCAGACAATAGATGATTCGTATTTGAATTATATTTGTATCCCACACATTGCAATTACTCAAGACATTGCAGATCAACAGACCAATGCAATACGCTTTAGTCTGACTGAACCGATTCATCGGACTTCGATTTTCGTTCCAGTATACACTCGGCTTTCCTGCCTGACTGAACGGCAGCCATTTGTCTCGCGACCAGCAGACGTTAAGGCCGAATCTCTTCAAATAGATCAAAGAGGCGTCGGCGAGTTTACTGGGGCGTAAAACTGAAAGAAAACACTCTAGTTACGCTATTCCGGCGTCCTGTGGCCAGTGTGATGGACACCATGAAATCGGACATGGTCTTAATGAGGTTTTCCGGTTGGATTATGATAGATTCGACATGTGACAGGTTTGTACAGTCTTAATTAACCTTTGTCATGACGTTGAAACGGAAGATAGATTATTATGTCTTCAAAGATGAAATATATATTAGCAATTTTGTAAGTTTGTAGATGGCATAGGCAGATCGTTGAATTAGAGAATTAATTAAATACCCAGAAGGGTTGTAATGTATGGCGGAATTTACGACAAAACTGTGCTGCTCACCTACGCACAGGCTCCCTTTTGGGCAGCGTAGTTCCCTATAATGCAGGAAATGTCTGTCATACATTATCATCCGTCTATTCCGCCCGCCGTCATTTAGGCTAATTTAACCATCTGCCTATGACTGAGATATTTAAGATGCTTTGAATTCAAAAGTTGTATCTAAACTTTTTGTACCACTTTCGAGCTTTGCTATGACATGCAGTCTATTGCAGAATTTTCATATAGTCCAAGTAAAAAGAATCATCTGAATCATTATTCAGAAATGTTAAATGTCTTTGCGCTTTTAAACGCAAACAAATGAAACAGTCGCACAATTCATTTGGTATCTCGTTTCCGGAGCAAACGTGTTCCGTATCAGTAACCTGTCACAAGACATCTTTAACTTTGACTCAAAAACGCTGTCACAGAAATATCGGGACAACGGGTCCTTGCTACACAATTACGTTACTGAGATGTTTAACGACATTATTTATTTTAAGGTTAACCAAAATAGCATATCCAACCATTGTCATAGGAAGTGTGCTAGGAATTTACGCAACGTGTATATTTTTAAAAGGTTTCAAATGAGATTGAGGTTTTGAGTGGCTTCCAAGTTTTTAACAAAGAAATTTAGAGTGACTATCATAGTTTGACACCAGGTTATGTTTACATGACGAGGCAAGGTTCCATGATATATCAAAGGTTAGTAATTTGTTTTAAATATGCAGTATATGTATATGCAATATGCACCCTTGTATTTATTTCCCTGGGCTCACTCTACGAAAGTAAAAGGTAAGCACTTGAAAACGTCAGGATATTGCATGCGAGATTTGTATTTTGTTCAAATCAATCAATATAGCGGAAATAATCTAACCAATGATTATTATTAGCAAACATATTGAATAACAAAAGCAACATGTTTTGTCAATTAAATTTTATTGGGAATAGTAATTCAGTTACATATTTCACATCACACATGAACACCTTTATGTCATCATTCCTGGGGCACATCTAAAATTCATGGGGCTGTCTTTAAATTGTAAATAAGTGGGACCGATTCTTAATCGCACCCTCTGAAGCTCAGAAATACTTGTATGGTAAGCCACTACTGGTCACGCATTGACGAATTGATCGACCAGACGTTATCTAATCAAAAACGGATAGCTAATTCAACTGAGCTGGCTGAGTCTAACCTCACCTTTAGTCTAGTCTGTACTCACCGTAAGTCAGCGTCATAGACATAAATGCTTCGTATTCAAGTTATGCCACCCGCAGTTCCCCAAAAATACATTTTACTTAACCAAAAAACAAATAGGATAAGATGACAACAAAGACAGGTGACATTTAAACGTAACGAAACGTAACATAAAGTAGCATTGTGAACAATTCACGGGGAAATTTCAATAGCGAGGTGGTAACGACATGCGTTAAACACGTGGGCAAGGAAAGTGATAATTATAGAGCGAGCGGCGACATCGTTATTCCCATGATGACTAGATATGTTTGGGACATATTTAACGTGTAATTATAGGGCAGTGTAACTTTTGCCTATGATGCAAATAGATTCGGATTCAATGTTGGCCGATTGGAGTTAACATGAGCTGAAGCAGAATATGCGAAATTATTATTATGGTTATCTTGTAACTGAGAAATTGGATGGTGGTCCTCGAACTGTCAAGCTTTATGAAGTCTATTTTCAACTCGCAAGCTAGCATCATCTGAAGAATAGCTCTGCATCGCATCACCGCATCGTCACTTAACCCACTCATGAAGATTGTTAATGTAGTACTAAGTCTCAGATCGGTAGACTATCAAGATAAAGCTGCAGCAAAGGCCTGGCTAGATAGAAGACGGAAAATATAACTACAACGAAGAATTGGGTGATTAGACTTTCTCTACGATCTCACTGTCATGTTAAGTAAATTTTGTTTCACACAGCAAATTTAAAATAATGCTATTGCTCTAACAGATAAAATAAGTATTATTCGGAAGAGAGAAAGACACGTTGAACACACTTTCAACACAAACAAAAAATATAGCACCTATTCAAGCTGAAAGAAATGATGACGTAGATACAAAAACATTGGGCGTACCAAACCGAATCACTCCAATAAAATAGCATTACCCATAGTGCGAATACACCTTTCGGTTCCCGTTCCCGTTTTTATTCGGGCAACTGGAACGTTTCCCCGAAATTAGATTAGGTGCCCATTTGAATAACATCGCCGCAGAATAGATAGACGTACTCTCCCTACACAACAATGGCTATGGAAATGTTGAGGACCCGATTTCGGATATTGAGTTGACGATTGCAAATGTTTTATTTCTCTTTTGTTTGTGCTTCTCGAAAAATATAAGACTGTCGTTCCAGCTCGAGCTAGAAGTTAAGAATCTCATAGTCCAAATCGAGATCAGTTATTCCCGGCTAGAGATTCTAAAGTTTACACTGTGAGTTGTGAATTGTCGAAGCATATGCAAATCGCACCCTTGTCGTAGGTACCTTGTTATTCCTTAGTGAATATTCGCTTACGATGGAACAGAAACCTAACAGACTACTGTTACCATAACACATAGATACGAATCTCCCACGTCACGTAATTCTTTCATATGAGCATTTGTCCTTGACCATTCTTGAAACCTCCGCAATAATACTACTGCTAACGTATTATGTCTGATTGATTTTTATAGTTATCAATTAACCTTTCACTTCTATAATTTCCAAGAAAAAAAAATAAAGAGAAATCAGTGCAATTTTCAAGTGCATATTTAATGATTCCGTTCAAATCGATGCTTCATATTTCGCTGGTAAAGTTTGGGAGCAATGAAATCGATTACAAAGGGCTAACGTTTCAACTTAGACTAAAAATCGATATGTCAGGCTTATCCACATCTTACATTCATTTTTATCCACTCAATCTTACTTATTGTTGTTACTCACGAAATATAGAACAGAATCTAGTAACAGTTCAGTAGAACTCGGTTCTTTTGTACATTTTTGGCAATTCATTTATTTTATTTGAAATTTTTATCATCAGTATGGCAATCATCGACAATATCAAACTGTTAAGGATGTCCTCTATCAAACTGCTGACGATTACATTATGATTACAATGGACTTCAGTAAGGGCCGTTTTAATAAATTGATCTTGAGATTGAGATCGCGTTGCAGTCTCAATACAATTTTTTTTATACTGTTTTATGCAACAGATTCTCAAGCATCCACTTAAGGTCATCTCAATCTTGAGAACGGCTTATTAATATGGGTCTAAGATTCCATTCTTTATCGTTTACGGAACGGATACGGAACCATCATGGAAATACGAATGGAATACCATTTGAAATAGAAGAATAATGATTGAAATTTATTCACAAATGTTGGTGATAACGCGGCACATACATAAAAAAATGCATAAAACACATTACATAAACATATTCATTGGATCCCTTTTTTGGGAGGCCGTTGAAAAATTAAACTCCATAATAAGATAATAGAAATCACTATATCATGCATGACCGTCCGATGATGACATAGATAGGTATGGTGTTCGGATAGACCTATATATAGGTTTTTGTGACACCTGTAAATATATCTTTGTAACTTTATAGATAAATAAATAAATACAAATACAGATATACTATTAAAGTTGTAAATATTAGGTCTTTACCTATGAAATTACCGTTTTGTATGAAAAAATTTAAACGAATTTTTTTCATGTATGTTTTATTTGTATTAATCGAAGTAATCACCCATGCAATCAATGCATCTTTGCCCACGCAGTGGCAGTTTATTGATGCCCTTCTTAAAGAAATCAGCTGGACGGGAGGCAACAAATAATAATAATAATCTTAATTGTTATCGATCGGATCTCAAGCATAATAAATACGGCGTTCCCCAGGGGAGTGTGTTGGGGCCATTGCTGTTTCTCTTGTACATTAATGACCTACCAGAAGTGACGAAACATAAAAGTACGATGTTTGCCGATGACATATCATTTATAGTGACATCTAATGATAATGATCTATTTAATTATGAGACTGACATTAATAATACAATTAAATCTGTAATAACATGGCTTGACATCAATAACTTACGTGTGAATTTGACTAAAACCAATTATATACAATTTACTACTAAGGGACGCAATCGAATAGATCTAAGTATTGAATATCAGGGACATATTTTAAAAGAAGTTGATCAGATTGCCTTTTTGGGAATTATATTGGACAAAAATATTAATTATGCAGCACACATCGGAAAAATTAGTTGTAAGATTAACAGATTCGTGTATGTCCTTCGTAGACTAAGAAAAATTACATGTACAAGGACAGCATTAACTGCATATCATGGATATGTCGCGTCAATTCTACGATATGGTTTGTTGATCTGGGGAAATGGCACTGATATCAAAAAAGTATTTATAGCCCAAAAGAAATGTGTACGAGCGATATGCGGTGTGGGTCCGTTAGAAACGTGTAAACCTCTTTTTTCCAAATTAGGCATTTTGACTGTACCAAGCATGTATATTTTTGAGATATGCAAATTTGTAAAAGAACATCCAGAATTATTTAAAACAGCACGAGAAGTGTATCCTAGAAATACAAGGAATCCAGATAGACTCGCATTAGACCATTGTCCAAGACTCGCATTGTATCATGGGAATTGCTATAGTATGTGCATAAAAGTGTTTAATAAAATTCCAAAAAATATCAGGAACCTACCGCTTAAGCCCATGAAAACAAAACTGTACCAATGGCTCTCGAATTTCTGTTTTTATAGTGTAAATGAATTTTTGAACGGATATTATTGTTAAATTATATTTTATTACTGAAAGTTATATTTGCATGCTACTGTATTTTAGCTGAATAGAAGATACTTATTTATGTAAAATAATTGTAACACCTAGATATTATGTACCTACCTATTCACAGCAAATAAATTCTATTCTATTCTATTCTATTCTATTCAAATTCTTCAAAGGCATTTTGTACTGCCTCTCGGGTATTTAATTTTTTTCCTGCCAAGAAGTTATCCAAATTCTGGAAAAAGTGGTAGTCTGTAGGCGCAAGGTCTGGTGAGTAAGGCGGATGACGGAGAGCTTCCAACCCCAGTTCTTGCAACTTGGAGACCGTCTGCTGTGCAGTATGAGGTCGCGCTTTGTCGTGCAGGAGCAGCGGAGAGGAGCGATTGACCAATGCTGGTTGGAGATGTGCCAGCTTCTCCATCATTGTGTTCAGTTCTTCACAGTACACATCTGCAGTAATGCTCATCCCGTTTGGTAAGAAGCTGTGATGAATCACACCGGCGCTAGACCACCAAACAGTGGCCATCACTTTTCTAGGGGTATGTTTTCGTTTAGGGCATTGTTTAGGTGCTGAACCAGGATCCAACCAACTTGCTGAGCGCTTGCGGTTATCAAACAGAATCCATTTTTCATCGCAGGTAACAATGCAGTTCAAAATTCCTTAATTTGTGTGTCTGTTGAGCAGTGCAAGGCACGTCTCGACGCATACGTCGCGCTGGCGATCATTGAGTTCGTGGGGCACCCATTTGTCAAGCTTTTTTACTTTGCCAATTTGACGCAAATGGACCAATATTGTTTTGACGCTAACATCGAAAGCTGCTGCTAATTCAGCCGTAGATTATGTATCATCAGATTCCACAATCGCCTTTAATTCGTCATTGTCGACCAAAGTCTTCGGACGACCGCGAGGTTCATTTTTCAGGTCGAAATTCCCAGAACGGAAGCGAGCAAACCAATAACAGGTAGTGCGTTGGTTTGTAGTGTTAGTTCCGTAAACGTCGAGCCGCTTGCACCGCGTTGCTGCCACGACGGTTCTCATATTCCATAATTACTCGAATTTTTAACGTATCCATGATGACGAAAAAGATTGAAATGCGATGAAAATGTAACACTAATCAATAAACAAATGACTTCTTTAGGAAAAAGAATTTCATGTTTTTAAAATAAAATTTATTTGAAATTAGAATTCTTAGCCAAACAAAAATTATTTTGATTTGAAATGGCCAGTACTGCAGAACGGCAATTTCATAGGTAAAGACCTATTAACAATAGCGTCCATCATAACGTAGAAAAAGCTCATTGGACCATAATGAAAGGCAAAATCAGACAATGTCGGGCATAGTTCACGAGGTGAATCGATCGGCAATTAACAGGACAATAGGGGGTTATTCGGTCTACCGGTCTCATGTTCGTACTCAAATCCATACCATTAGCGACCAGACACTTTGCCTACTCACACCGAATGTAATTGAAAAAAAATTAAGAACTTTAGAAGTGCGGATAATGATATTGGGTAACTTTGTTTAACAATGCCTATATTTATTTATTTTTTAAATAGACAACATATAGCAGGGCAGTGGTTAATTCATACCAATAAAAATACACAGTTAATAACCTAATTTGGATACATTACAGTACACATGAAACCTGCTTGTCTATGGAGATGGAGAAAGAACTATTCATAGTAGTAAGGCTTTAGCTGATGATAAGCAATTAAAAATACTTCCAGAACTTGCGTGTAATGCATGTAAGGTACTCGTACGTAGTCCGTATCAACGATGGATAGAAAATGATATACGACAGTCAATGACAATATCGAAAAGGAGTTCCTGTCATGATTTTATAAAAATATGGTGGATAATATTATGCTCTGAATTGGCAACACAAAACTATTGAAATGATATGACCGGTGATGTCTACTAGTAGACTAGTTATTCTGTCAGAAAGAACTCTCTGCTGTATCAATTTGTGCAAGCTGTTCCGAATTGTAAAGTTAAGTAATCCATTTTGGGCCAAAACTAACCTTATTTAAAACCAACGTCCATAATAATACAAGAGTACGTACATGACTAATTGAGTCTTTTGAAACGTCAAATCCGGAGACCGAAACTAAACCATTCTCTATACCCAATCTGATAACCATATCGATTGTTCCCAGGATCCCGTCGAACCTTGTTATAGGGATTGTTATATATATAATCGGCTGCCATTGTGCTTGGAATTGTCTTCATACTCCATCTGCTGCTCGAAGTCTCTACTGAAGTATGATTGACTAAATATCGAGAGGAAGCTATTTCTTTGTTTGCGTCAAAATTTAGTTAATATTTCGCATGATTTCTGCAAATTTATCGGTAGCCCCCGTATCTGTGGGATTTGTTAGATCATTCTCCTGCGGCATCGTAAGCATGCCGTATTCCAATTAAAATTTCTCACTTAACAGATTTGGTAAACAATATTTTCTATATTCGAACCAGACAGGAGTATTTAGTTTTGTGTAAAATTTTTATTAGTACCAATTTTCGCATAAATACATACAGACTAACGTGAAATAGAAGTATAAATTTTGTGAAGAACAAAATCAATTATCAAGGAACTATAGTCGGGCCAAATGAAATCCACAAGTAAATTCAGAAAGTTTCCAAATAACAAACAAAGCAATACAGTTGTTGAAGTACCTATATAATACATTAGGCACCTAAATTAACATTCAACCGAATTTACGAAGTTCGTCGGAGTGTGTGCGAACATTCCTAACCCGGCGGAGAGTGACCCGAAAATCAGTTTCAACAAAACAATCACTGAAGCGGAACTTACTGCTGACCAAACCCTTCGACAATTAACAATTGAAACTAATAATGGGAGCTATAAATTCATGGGAATCTATTATTACTGTTTTATGAAGTTTGGTTTTTGTTCCTTCACAAGAAAACTTTGTTAATAGAAATGCAGGCAGTTAACAATAAACGAAATAATATTTCGCGAGGAGAAAATAAGAATCCGTTTATTGAGTTAGAAAAATTATATTTTTTACATTTTAACATTTGATATTAAGTTCTCTTAACCGCTCCTATGGGAAAAGCTCTTTATACACAAATAGACAAACGAACCACAAAGTGTTCCCATATGGGTTCCGTTTATAATAAACCCAATAAATTTTCCAATCAATGTATAAATCGAGTCCGCGAATACTGAGTTTACAGATGTATACTTTCCCCAGCTTATTAAGTAACACAATGGACCCTAAAAACGCAATGATCGAATAAAAAGAAAACATCGTAACTCGCAAAGCTGGGGTGAGGCATAATGTTTGCAAATTGCGACCAGCCTTCGGCCCACGGCTCTTTCCACCGAATTTATTTAGCATGCAATAAATTACAATAAGATACATCTTGAACGTTGTGGAACAAAATAAATTTGGTGTTTGACATTTACTTTCGGATGTTAGGAAGGATGTAGAATGGTTATGATGCGGCACACAAAATATAAACCTTAGTCGAGATTTCGTGCATCGAAAGTACGTGAATCGCAATAACATTTGTCGAGATTGAGTGCATCGAGAATACGTGAGTCAAATAACATTTGTCGAAATTAAGTGCATCGAGTACGTGAGTCGATTAATATTTGTCGAGACTGAGTGCATCGAGAATACGTGAGTCAAATAACATTTGTCGAGATTGAGTGCATCGAGAATACGTGAGTCGATTAACATTTGTCGAGATTGAGTGCATCGAGAATACGTGAGTCAAATAACATTTGTCATATTAAGTGCATCGAGAATACGTGAGTCGATTAACATTTGTCGAGATTGAGTGCATCATGAATACGTGAGTCAAATAACATTTGTCGAAATTAAGTGCATCGAGAATACGTGAGTCGATTAACATTTGTCGAGATTGAGTGCATCGAGAATACGTGAGTCAAATAACATTTTTCGAAATTAAGTGCATCGAGAAAATGGGGATCGCAACAACATTTATCGAGATCTCGTGCGTCAAGAATACGTGGCATTCTGTGTTCCGAGATACACAATAGGGTATGATAATACTCATTTTAAAACGTTTGATTCGTATTGAGAACGCAGCATACACAATTTCTTTTTACTATATTTAACTAAGTTAGTAATAGAAATAATTGGTTTGGACATATTAAAAGGATGGAAGGTAGAGAATGACGAAAGAAGTTCATGGAGCAAACATAAACCATCGAACTTGTATGACAAAATAATAAGAGAGAACGAATACGAGAGAAGTTTCTCAGGAACGTAACAAGTAGAAGTCTCTAGACTCTGTCCTCTTCCGAATACAGGCTTAGTTTTATGTATGCAATAGAAATAACAAAACCAAACGCTAAAAATATACGATGTCTTTTTCCAAATGATTAAGGATACCACAATGGTATTTTATATAAAGATATAATCAAGACAATAATTACCAAAGTATTTAATGGATTGCGGCTGTCCATTAATCAGTAATGTTACACAGAGAAAATATTATTATGGAACACAATTTAATAGAACAAATTTGTAATATCTTTGGCAGGCCTCCTTTTTTTCATACCTGAATCTACCTACCGCAGCGTAGCGTGAACTGTGAAAGAGCCTTAACCCATCTGGACTCATCTTTTGGGAGAGCACTAATGGTATTCTGATTAGATGAACATAAATTTTGGTCTCCCTTTGATCGAAACATGTTGGTTCCGTCGATTCTTTTTGCGGGCGAAAGGGTCTCGGAAAAATAAAAATATTGAAATATACAATCTGTTTTATTTTTAAAACATTCAAGGTTTTGTGGCTTACTGTTGAATATTTTATTATTCAGGTTTAAAATACAATGACCGCATTGTGACAAACAGAGGTGCACATAATCATAATAATAAAAATAATAGGGTACCTACAGTCGCGTTCAAAAGTGCAGTCATTCGCCAAGCTCGATCGATTTAGTTTTTTTCGAAAACGTGTAGACGTATATCTACAAGGATAGGTTTAGACAATTGTGTTTGAAAAAAAAAAAAGTTATTTAGGCTGAGCGTATTCTTAACTGCCTTTTGAACTACTGCAACATTTTTTTATGGACGTTATACCTAACTATACTTTTGATGGCGTAGGTACTGTAATATTTTTTATACCTGTAGTGGATTGTATTCCTTTCATTGAAAAACTCAACGACAATATTTACATCATACAACCTAATATATAAATCGATCGATAATAATTAATAAAGAAAGAAAGAAGGAAAAAATTATTTAAATCCATCTCATGACACACTCAGTTACAAGTATTATACATACAAAACAACATTCAAAAAGTAAACATTGTGTTTGCTATCTAATTGTCGGTGTCGCAAGGTGGAGCCGACAAGATCTCCAACTCAGCATGAGTAAGTAGTAGCCGTTCATTACAACGCGTTCAGTGGATTCTCCAAATGACGCACGCATGATAAGTGATTGGAGTCATCACGTCTGATTGTGGTGGTATCATTATCGGCAGTGTTTTATCATCACTGCCGGATATGCCACCGAATCTGATCCTCATAATTTACTGCTTCCAGCCGTTTCCTTTAGACCACTGGTCCGTCTTCTAGTACGACGACCCAACGCTCGTCCTTCCTACCTGTCATTAACTCTGCGACAAATATGACCGATTTGTGTAGTGCCGAAGCTAAGCTAGCCTGGTGTAAGTATTCCAAATTATTATTTATTTAGTAATCGTTTTGGCTATGTTCCTTGGTTCTTCGATGGTGAATATAAAGTTTAAACCAAATCGTCTTGTAATATAAGTTTAGAAACCAAGGAAGCAGCACATTTTGTATTTTCGAGCTTTATCTCCATAAAATGCCTATGACACTGGGGATCAACACGAATCTAACGACACCATGCATGCCGTTTTGGCTACAGGAGGTAACATTGTAGATCAACATACATACATCCAAAAAATATTACCCTCCTTCACAGTCACAGTCACAGGGACAGTCGAGTAACAAAAAGATTTTGCGTAATACTGTGATAATAAAGTTTAAAGACAGCATGTTTGAAAAACCACACAAACTTGAAGTAAGCATCTCCTTAAACAATTTTCGAAAACTTTTATAATGAGCAAACTACTTTAATGGGTGTTTGGAGCTAACAAGTCAAATAACTCACATTTGTTAGATGTTTCAAGGAATTTGAACATTTGGCAACATTGTCACGGAACACGCAAATGTGGAATGATAAATTTGTAGGTTAGTTCATTATTTATTGCCAGTTATAAATATTATCGGTCATTTCGCTGAATATAAAAGAAAATATTATCGCTTCAATTTTCGATTCTGGCCTTAGGTAAAAAATTGCACGTATAAAGATAAGGCGAAGTCTATTTTTATTAACTGCTGTAATAATTTATCACCGGAATGTAATCTGGTCTATAAATTACGTAGCAACTGCAATATTGTTTAAAAAATGTATTGGATTTCGAACGTAGCTTCAGAGGAATTTCACTTAGTTTTCTAGGAACTTTAAATGTTACCGCAACAAGTGACCGTACCGAAAAACGAAGGGTGTTATGTGTTTGACGGTGTAGTGTGTGTGTGTGTGTGTTCTTTGTCCGGACGCATCTGAAAAATACTTGTTCCAATTTCAGTGCGGTTTTTTTATATTAACGACTAAACGAGGGCGACAGGTTCTCAGCCATGTTTGATGAAAATCGGTCAAGCCAACAGTTTTTGGTGTATCTTTCTTTCGAGTCTTTCGAGGGTTTTCTTTCTTTTTATTCTAGATTTAATTCAGGAATATTAGCCATGTTTGGCGGAAATCGGTTAAGCAGATTCGAAGATATTTAGCTTTTTAACACAGTTGCTTTTTCTGGGGTTTTCTATATTTTGAATTTCTACTCATCGATTATACCAGAATTGCGTGTAACAGATACATATGCGTTATAGAATCAAAGTGTAAAGGAATAAATCTGTATTATATTATTAGTGTTAATATGGTTAATAATTGTTACAACCCATAGAGTTTACTTTCGCATATCGAGCCACAGCCACAAACAATAAATTTGACAACAGCGCGCTAAATTGTTAACACTTATTCAAACTGTTTTAAAAGTGTTTTCTATAAACCTCTTACAACTACGTACGTAAGTGTTATTTAGAAACACTTTTATTAGTGTCACAGGTTTGATTCGGTTTTAAGTAGCTAACACTTTTCATTCTGTATAATATTTATGACAGTGTTTTAGATTTTTAGTTCTTTGGGTGACGATACATCTGTAATGTAGGTCGAAATTATACACAAGGTGTCCGAGAATCACAGATGTCATGGACGGTAGAGTCATTAGCTCTTAGATGAGCCTGCTCATTTGTCATAACTCAAATACATCGGCACAATATATCTGCAAAGGTCGCAAGTCACCTACTGTTTATTATCTACGTAATAAAATTAATATCATTTTTTTTATGCACAATGGGTTGGTACTTGGCCTCAATCACACCTGATGTTAATTGAAGATGAGGTCGAAGGTGAAAGCGTACTGACCCGGAAACCCCAACATATTTGAGGGACTGGCTACCTTATCTCTGTCAACCGGAACACAACAATGCTATTAACATTGCTGCTTGGCGGCAGATTTAGATAAGTTGGCGGTAGCTCGACAGGCGGACATTTAAAATGCCCTACCACCAACCAAACCTATTTATCGTAAGTAGCATAATTCGTGTGGGTGTCGTACAAACCCCTATCCCTGAAAGGAGAAGTTCCGCTTTGGGAGATACATCCATGTAGTATTGGCCTTGCGTAATCCTAATTGCGGCTTGTGAATTAGAAAATGATGCAAACAAAACATTATTATTGATACCCCAACGAAATCCCCGTAACAATAAGACAAAGGATCCAAAACAGCAATCAAAGAATAATGAATAATAAAACAATTGCAGACAGGTAAGTAGGTACACGTATATTCAATTACAGAAGACACGGGCCAGGGTAATGACGGGCCATCAACACGTCGCGCAGTGACATCATTCCTGGAATAAAACTCTAATAAGATGGAAGAAATAAGTATACATACAATTTACTTGAAAATGATAATGACTTGACATGACTACAGATTGTAAATAGGTAGTGTTCCGTAACTCAATTAGATTGTGTCCTCAAGGACGACCAATGCGATCGAGTTGGTTATCTCAGGTAACTAAGCTAAGAACTGCAGCTGTTTTAGTGAGCAATAGACACATCCTTTGATGTTCACAGTACAAGAGGCAGTGGTCACATTGTCGCCCCGAACTCAAGTTACCACCAGTAGTGTGCTGTTAAGTTCTAGGATTGATGAAAAAACTCCAGAGGTGCGATTTTTGGTGCAATTACTTTTTTTTTATGCACAACGGGTTGGTACTTGACCTCAATCACACCTGATGTTAAGTGAAGATAAGGTCGAAGGTGGAAGAGTACGGACCCGGAAACCCCAACACATTTGGAGGACTGGCTATCTTATCTCTGACAACCGAACAACAATGCTATTAACATTGCTGTTTGGCGGCAGATTTAGATAAGATGGTGGTAGCCAGGCGGACATTTACTTTATGAATTGTGTTACCACTATAACTTTATCTGTAACATGTCTTTGCAGTTCTAAAGGGTCACACATTAGCATTTAAAGTTTGCATGTTAAGTTAAACGACATTAAAATGTGCCTACAGATAATAAAATACATAATTATGATGATTCCTTGACGAGCGCATGTTATTAGCATACCGCAGTTAATATTTAAACTAGATAGGTAGCTAGTTGAGCATCGTCTTTGCTATGAAATGTGAAAAATGTAGTATATTTTTCGATTCTTTTTTTCGAAATAGTATGACAGTAAAAAACTCCACGACCTGAGTGATAGAGAATGAGATGAGATCGCTTACAGTGTCAAGTCGCAATGAGACAACGTGGCAGATTAAGGCCTAAATCTTCTCCATAGTAAGAGACCCGTGATCAGCAGTGGGACGTACGTATGTTTTAGATTGATGCTGATAAATACTATCGGAGTAGAAGCACTTTGTCTGAATAAAGTCGGTATAAGATACAGTCGAAAAAAATTGTGTCGAATTTCAGGTTTAAAGTCGCAGTAACCATTATCTAATCTGTGGTGTTTAGATTATTTACATGCAAATAACAATCTGTCGTCAAATTTCCCATTTCATGTCCTTTATGTAGTGTGCGCCCTTTTTCCCGCACCCACCCCCTCCCACTGTGGACCTCTGACAGTAGGGTAGAGATCTTACAACGACCATGAGCGTAGTATCGAGAAGTGACTTTGCGTTGATGCTTTTCGCTATGCTTATTGCTTCTGCATTCTTTCTGTGCTCTCTGAGGCTCTGTCGTCTGCACCTATCGTCTCAATCACCAATTTAAGTTGGGAGCTGTCATCAGCTCGAGGAGTTCCGTCATCCGGATTCACCATTGCATACTTGTGTCTAAGCTTATTTCTAACCATGTTGTGTAGAGTGTATTGACGCATAACAAACTAAGGCTTCGCTTCAGCAAAACGCACGGCCTCTGCATTGCCATGACGAAATTTGATTAGGTATACTATATTGGCTTGTCGAAATCACACATTCATTTCGCAATAAAACCAATCCATGACCAATTTGGTTTCTGACTGTAGAATAGATAATAGCCGCGATCTGCGTCAACATGCGTGATTTGATACATGAAATTATACCTATTATTGACGTCCTATTGGTATAGTAGTGGATAGTGAGTGGTAAATGTTTGTGTGATGAATACAAACATTTATTCCCGATTAATGGATGTTTATATAAATATTTATGTATGTTT
Source organism: Oegoconia quadripuncta (assembly GCA_949316235.1). Lineage (NCBI taxonomy): Eukaryota > Metazoa > Arthropoda > Insecta > Lepidoptera > Autostichidae > Oegoconia > Oegoconia quadripuncta. The sequence continues at coordinate 4,942,290 of OX438751.1, forward strand.
ATCCGTTATCTAGTATCCATAGTACAAGCTTTGCTTAGTTTAGGACTAGATGATTGGTGTAAGTGTTCGAAATATTTATATAATAGGTATACCTATATATTATTGGACAGTGTGTCTGCGTATATTGTACGTTGCTCTATGAAATTGCATTACATCAATAACAGACATCGCCAGCCTAAAATAGTGTAGTGATAGCTAAGTTAGTAATTAATCACCAATCTTAGTGTTCCGCAGCCAAATGGCTAATGGCTAAATCTTATCTAAATCTGCCGCCAAGCAGCAATGTTAATAGCATTGTTGGGTTCCGGGTGTCAGAGATAAGATAGCCAGTCCCCCAAATGTGTTGGGGTTTCCGGGTCAGTACGCTTCCACTTTCGACCTCATCTTCACTTAACATCAGGTGTGATTGAGGTCAAGTACGAACCAGTCGTGCATAAAAAAAAATGTCCGGTAGGACTTGGGGTAGAGATTTTTAGGTGGCCATTCGAGGATAGAGCATAGCCACAAACAAACCTTTACATTTAATAAACGACAAAATTGACGACAAATGTTTTATAAAGCCACATTTTGAGGTGTTCATGGTGGCCGTGCCAAGATAACTGACCATATAGTTATGAAAACTTGGCATTCCTCGAGTTAAGATTACATTTTCCATCGAACTAATTGATCGGACTGTATATGGTGTGGCCACAAGGTGAATTATCATGACAGGCTATCTTATCCTGACAACCGGAACACAACAATGCTATTAACATTGCTGCTTGGCGACAGATTTAGATAAGAGGCGGCTGTTTTCCGGTTGTCAGAGGTAAGATCCCCCAAATAGGATAGGGTATCCGAGTCAGTACGCATCCACCTTCGGCCTCATCTTCACTTAACATCAGGTGTGATTGAGGTCAAGTGCTAACCCGTTGTGCATAAAAAAACATAGTAGATAAAGCTGTTGAAGCGCGATAGAGATAGATTACATTTTAGATTATTAAAGCACCTAATGGACATATATCAAGAACAATGACCAAGGAGACGGATATCATAGCGTCTATGCTGGTGTCACAATTGTTTCTTACGTGGAGCGATGATCAGCTATTTGTCTAAGGTCAATGACACGCATCAAGTGATTGTATTGATAGAACTAGTTCTTTAGCCAGTAGAATGCCGATCTACGGGTTACTCATTATTTTTAGACGCCGTCTCGTACCAATTAATTGTGATGGCAGTGAGCTTTGTATGTCGTAATACATTTTGAAACACTTAGTCGAATTTGATTTATAACGCGGACATTTCTTTACATAGTGGAGGCAAGTTAGTTGAAAACAATAATACTAGTAAGTAGGTATATTTGCCTATCGATCTATGTAAGTATATATGTGGTGACGACCTGTTTGGTGGAGTGGTTAGAAACTCTGACCACTATACCAAAAGGTCGCGGGTTCGAATCCCGCTAGGACCATATGGTTGTATGATGAATACGGACATGTGTACCCGAGTTATGGATGTTTTCATTTATAATAAGTATTTATTTACAAAAAAAATATGTATTTATGTAATACATTAACCATCTGGTATCCACAACACAAGCATATAGTTGCTTAATGTGGAACTAGATGGCGCTGTGTGTACGCCCAAGGATATTTGTTTATTTATTTATTATTATTATATGTATGTAAGTATATGAAATCTATTCACGACATTCACGTAGTTTGTATCTGCATCCTTATTTAATATCGCACAACCTGCCTATTTCAAATGTATTGTCGTTATACCCCAAGGTTGCCTGGAAGAGATTTTCGTGATAAGGTCGCCAATTGTACCTTCTCCTCTTACAACTTTCTGTAACTGTACAATACAATACAAATACCCTTTATTGCGCAAATTAATTTACAATAATTTTTGATAATAACAATAGAACACAATTAGGCTTATTAATTACTGTATTGAACACAATTAATTACTATATTTTCTTTTCTGTCGTGCAATAAAGTGTAAGTATGTATTATGATGTTTGAATAATTGACGATCATTGGTATGATTTTGATTAGGTATTTATTATTTGATTATTTATATATTTGTGTAGGTAATTTATATGTATTTACTTACTTGTGTATAATATTATAAGTAATTTATTATTACAAATATTTGTATCATAGGTAACTAATATTAACTTGGTATATAATTTTACGGTTCAATATTATTATTTGTTCCCCTGCCCGTGTAATTTTTCTATAACCTACAGTAGCGTTGGATGTAAGAGGATCCTTTAGACATATTTTTTGACTGTAATCTGTTTGTTTCTTTTGTGCAACAAGGCATATGTTATAGCTGTACAGTTGATTAACAAAATGCCTGATGTAATTGCAAATAATGATCAAAGCGAAAGGAAGCCCGCACTCAACAGTAGTTAATCGCCTATATTTCGCAACAAAAACCATTTCCGTCTCGTCGCAAGCATCCGTCAAGTTGGCAAACGATCGGTGGATCCAGCCAAGGATGCATAAATCATTGACATATAATCAGGCTGGGGTAATTGGTGCCCGCCACGAGCGGACGCTTACTAAATATCTGCACGTTTTGTTTTGACATAGTATAACAACATACATACGTATGTTCTTACGAAATTTAAAACACGTTGAGGTCTTATAGGTAATAAGATGTTTTATAGTGGGTGGTGCATGCATTCATAATTATCCCAGTGGTCAGAAATATTCTTACAATAGTCTTTGGATGTTCCATACTTTTACAGTTTAATGATTGGTTCACGGTTCACCTCATGAAATATAATATACAGGTGACAGGCGGTGACATATCGCCGTTGAAACGTGCAGATTGATAGATGTTTTTTTTTATGCACAATGGGTTTGTACTTTACCTCAATCACACCTGATGTTAAGTGAGGATGAGGTCGAAGGTGGAAGCGTTTTGACCCGGAAACCCCAGCCCATTTGGGGGACTGGTTTTTTGGTGGAAAGACCCTTAGTCGCCTTAGAGAGGGGTTGGTTTTATTCTATTTGAGTGCCGAAATCACTCTGTGTATGAAATGTATTTACTTTTCAAAATGGGACCACCTGGTGGTATGGTGGTAAACCATATCAAAATGGGTAAACATGTGAACCACGTTGGAAGCATGTTGTATTAAATAAAAAAATAATGCCAAAACCGCTATTTATGTATTTATAATATGTGAGGAGTTCCCTCAATTCCTCATAGATCGCATCATCAGAACAGGATTATGATGAACATGGGACCAGCTGGAACTAGGTACCTATGTCTTATTAAATAAAAAAAGAATTTTCCGAATCCGTTTCTAAATGACTGAGTTCTGAGGTAACAAACAAAAAATACAACCGAATTCTATGAAGTAGGTTAAAAAAAGTTCTTTAATATTTCTTCAAATCAAATCAAATACGCTTTATTGTTTAAATAAGGAAGGTACATTTAAATATCTTATAGAAACTACAAATTAGGCGGCCTTATCGCTTCCACGCAAACCTATATCATCACGGAATTCAATGCGAGTAATTAAGTGGGTTAGCACATTTCTTCCTTGTTCTTCGTCGAACGTTTAGCTTATATTGTACTAACAAGTCGCAATAACGTTACATTTAGCTCTAGTTTGTACGCACCTTTATTTGCCATCTGTCGCGACAGTGTGTTACCGCCAAATTGGAGTTTTTTTAAAGATTGCCGCGACCACACCTAACATACATCTAAATTTGCCACATTAGGGTACCCTAGTGACATACAAACATGTGAATCACACAGGCGCTACCTTAAAATTCAAGTTTTAAAATGTGCCAATGAATCGTACAACTTGTAGTTGCAAAAAATAATGTAGTAGGTAAGTTGTGGTTAGGGTGATGCTGATGACGTAACAGCTTCGTCTTCAATACTAAACCAATGAAATCATCGCGTGCCCTATTACTAATAGTTAATACTACTTCGTGGCACTGCGCAGTATATTTAGGGATCCGCACTTAAAACGTAGAGCCTTAGTCATCTAATCTAACTAATATTACAAATGCGAACGTTTGGATGTGTGTTTGTTTATTTATTATTTTTTTTTTTTTTTATTGAAGAGGTGGGCAAATGAGCAAGAGGCGCACCTGATGGTAAGTGTCACCGCTGCCCATAACCATCTACGGAAAGACATCCGCCGGGAGCTTATTCCAAAAAGTAACGGTACGTATTTGTTTGTTGGTTTCTCAATCACGGCGAAACGGCTGAAAGGATTTGGATGAAATTTGGTATATAGGTAGAGAATACCCTGGATTAAGACATAGGATACTTTTTATCCCGATAAAATGAGTAGTTCCCGCGGTATATACAAATTTCCGCGATATGGTTATTCCACGCAGAAAGCTGCGGTTTAGTGAGCAATTCACTGAAATCAAGTTCAGTTTCTGTCCAATTTGGAGTTATTTAGTTATCAACGAGGGTTCACTTGGGTGAGAATTGGGACTAGCGAAGACAGTGTCCAAGAACCGAATGTATGGAAAATTTTGAAAATTATAAGAATCAGTTTTGCATCGCTTTGATGAGAGGATTTGCCTTAATCGCCACGCCACGCCCATCACTGGTCTATGCTGTTATACCCACGACCACTTTATCCCCTTTTATGCCACGGAAAGAGTCGGGTTCCTATATTTCTATTCTGCGGGTAATGCATCCATGGCTATAAGAATAATTATAATATCATAAACGAATAATATATTCTAATAATAAAAGTAATCTAATAAAAACTAATAATATAACTATAAAATAATATATTCACTTAACATCAGGTGTTATTGAGGTCAAGTACAAACCGGTCCTGCATAAAAAAAAAAAAAAACAATTTTAATTTTCAATTCCAAATTTTCCGCAATGAATATACCGATTCTAATGAAACTTTATACGTATAAGCAGGATACATAGATCTAAAAACTTAGTAGAAAACATTTTTAAAATATCGTATTTAAAAGAACATATTGCATTTTTTTCTGGTACTATTGGAAATTTAAAATCGCTTCAATTTTGTTTCATTACTCTTTTTTCGAAAATGTTCTGTAGTAACTTTTTAGATCTCTGTATGTGATTTACCAATGTATGTTTCATTATCCATTTCGAAAAATTTTTGACTTGATAGTTTGTATGGAATGCCTGGCTGGATAAACCCTCTTAAAAGCTTGGCTGAGAACAATCTCGGTAATAAAAAATCATTTTCAAATCTGTACAGTGGTTTCTTTCTATATACAATGCCACAAACAGATATAGACCTCGAAATTATAAGTTCATTCATGCTTAATTGTGGGAATGGGCTTAATCATGCCGAAGTGAGACTGGGCGGGCCATGTTTGTCGCATGCCAGACGATATGTGGGCCAAAATCGCCACCACCTGGAGCCCACCATTAGAAAGAAGGCGTCGCGGCAGACCGAAAAGGAGATGGAGGGATGAGTTGGATAAGTTCCTAACCAACTGGTCGGAGGAGGCCTGCAATAGTGAGCCGTGGAGAGAGAGGAGGGAGGCCTTTGCCCAGCAGTGGGACAGTATGGGCTCCTAATAATAATAATAATGCATAATTAAATTACTTATATCAAAAGTTCAGTTTCCAAATATGGAGAACCCAATTTATTATAACATGTTACAGTAACTTTATTATTTTTTATACAATAATATAAGGTACGCGTTTGTCTTCAACCGACGCGTATCCATTAGAGCAATCATGACAGTTCAAAGTATATATTACAAATGCGAGAGTTCGGATGATTCTCGGTTCTTAACGCATGTGAATCAATTGTTAATTCAGATATCATCTGTGTCAATTTTTGTATCGAAACAAGTACGCGGACAAAGATCTCATACATTGGAAATAAAGAAAACCCGATGACAAGCGTTTAAAACAAAAGGCCTGAACCGATTTTGATAAATGTCTGGGAGAGATAAATGTCTATGAGAAACATAAAAATTAACAAGCTCACCCTCGATAATACAGAAATGCACACGTGATAGGGGGGTGAGCCTATCACTGTGGAAATGTGCAAATCTGTGTATATACATGTGTTTTAGTGGAAAGTATCTTTATTTTCCTGTTAATCTTTGGAACATCCATACGCTAATGTGTGAGATATCTCTGACGTTATGTATGTACCTACGTATGTTTCAAATGTCATTATTACACAACATAAAAATACATGACAAATTAAGGAAATTTACACAACATAATACAACGAGTTTAACTAAATTAGATTAGAATGTATCACATTTGGTTATCGATTTATGCCATAAAATTACAAGCTGTTTATTTCTTCACCTCAGTGGATTCTATTTTCGATTCAGATAAGCTATAGATACCTCTCAAAATTATTCGTCCGCCTGGCTAGCTACCACCATCTTATCTAAATCTGCCGCCAAGCAGCAATGTTAATAGCATTGTTGTGTTCCGGTTGTCAAAGATAAGATAGCCAGTCCCCCAAATGTGTTGGGAATTCCGGGTCAATACGCTTCCACCTTCCACCTTCGACCTCCGATGAGGTTGACATGTACGTGATATATAAAAAACCCTAAATAAAATGCTACCACCTTCGACCTCATCTTCACTTAACATCAGGTGTGATTGAGCTCAAGTACAAAACCGTTATGCATAAACGAACAAGACCTGATCCTGTGCATTTCTTGCGCCCCGCTTCTTTCCCACAGACGTATAAGCCCTATTATTAGTTCTAATAGATCTAAATTGACATTCAACAAATGACGTCATGTATCTTATATTGAGATTAATGCTTGAAGTTTGAAGTACCTATATGTGAATAAGGTGAACCTTTTCGATTAAAAGTAAATAATTGCACATTTATCGAGTTGTCCCATATATCGGTCAGTATGGTGTCGCATCGGTTTGCACACGTTTAAAACCTTACCGACTCATAGGCACACCAAGTTATCACACCAGTGTTACAAACAGGATTCTTTTTCTTGTTAGTCACACTACTAATTTTTCCACACCATTTATACTATAATTGCTAGTGCTGTACCTGTTGAAAATTTTGGTTTAACAGGAACAAACTAATATATAATAATGTCAACCTAACACGAAGGGTATGGCGTAACCGAACCTAACCTATCCATGTCGGGGTGCCAAAAACTCCCGTGCTCGCTTCGCTCGCACTCGTCCGGCTCGCTTGCGCCAGTTAAATATAGATGAAATCCCAGATGACATTCCATTTTACAGGACAGGACAGGGTAGGACAGCACTAGTTAGGGAATAAATACAATAAATGGTGTGGAAAAATTAGTCGTGTGAATAACAAGAAAAAGAATCCTGTTTGTAACACTGGTGTGACTATGAGTCGGTAACTGTTTAAAAGCAAACTAACATCCTTTTTTGAACTCGAGCATAAAAAAAACGACATGACAGTTTAGACATGTCACTTTAGTTTAGTAGAGAACATTAAAGCTATTAATTGAAACTTTAAAATATTTCTTATATACCAAGCAACTGTTTTAAAAGCTAGATATCGTTGAAACAGCTTCACCAATTTTCAGCTAGCATGGCTAATAATTTGCACCTTCGTTTCATATACCAACAAAAAAACTCGCTCAAATGGAACGATGCTTTACTTTTCGCCGGGGGTTAAAGATTGTTTCGAGGTAACGATTTCTGAACGAAGAGACATGATTAAAATGTCATGTAGCTCTTTTTGTGTGCGGTTGTAATAAAAAGGGGTAAACTAGTCCTTTGGTTTAAGCTTGTGCTAAGGAAATCGGCTTAAGCTGTTAGTGTTCTCATATAATTCTTAAACCGCAGAGCCTACATAGAAACAGAAGAGGGGCTGCCTCTTGCTCCCCTCACCTCACACTGTATAAGAATGGCGGAGCACCAGGCAACCTTGACTCTTTAAGTAGTCGGCAACATCAACGTCTCATAGAGACGTGCTAGACGAGGTAGGCACTACGCAAAATAGCCGCATTATACGAGTAATCTATAACCTTGCTTAATAGCCATTTATGGCACAATGATTTTCTTTGGCGGAAAACACCAGGCAATGTGTCACCTGTCGGGTAAATAGGTCAAATCGGAGATAATTTACCGTTCTATTGTTTACACCGTGTACACAGTTGAGCCCTTTCGGCTAGTAAAAGTGATAAATGCGCTTTTATCGAGTTACCGACAGATACCGGTAATCCAAGCTGGTGACATTGAAATGGTTATCAAGCACCAGCTATACGTTTATTCAATTTATGCCAGACTTCCCATTTGCGTTTGATAACGCTGCAAATATTTCGTCATTTTGGACATGGGCAAGTAATTTTAAATTTATTCTGTCTTTGAACGCCAACGCGGTTACCTGGTGACTGCAGACATTTTCAATTATGCCTGTGTCGTGACAGTCCATTGACATGTTAAGCCCCGACGAACAGACAAACACATTACAGACGGGTGTAATGTGTTTGAAGTCGGTGTATGTGTGTATGTGTGCGTGGTTGTTTCTGTTAGTGTGCCCAGTCTTTGCCCAGACTTATCTCTATGCCATTGGCCCCATTTGAGTGCGGTTTTTTTATATTAAAGACTGAACATGTTTGATACCATGTTTGATGATAATCGGTTGAGCCGTTTCGAAGATACTTAGATTTTAACACAGTTTTTTGTGTATTTCGATGATATCATAGTTTTTCGGAGATTTTCAAAATTTTCAATTTTCAATGTTTGATGAAAATTGGTTACCTAAGCCGTCTCCAATTTAGTTTAAAAAGTGGTATGGATTATCTATGATACAATCATTTAATTTTTTTGAATTTACAATTTATCATATATTATCATATCATATAAATTCATATGATATGCTTATCATATAAATAATAAATATCCTTAGACATACACACAGCGTCATCCAGTTCCACAATAAGCAACTATAGGCTTGTGTTGTGGATACCAGATGGTTGATATACTACATAAATACATTTTTTCTTTTGTAAATAAATACTTATTATAAATGAAAACATCCATAACTCGGGTACACATGTCCGTATTCATCACACAAACATATGCCCCTAGCGGGATTCGAACCCGCAACCTTTTGGTATGGTGGTTAATGTTGCTAACCACTACACCAAACATGAATTCATATTGACCAAAATGACCAACCAGAACAGGAAACAAAATCATTCTTCCCCACTCCTTAGCAACTTCCTCATATGCAGAGGGCACGGACCATAATCCACCACGAGAGTCCCATGCATGCATGCAATAGTGTCAAACTCCACCACCTCCACTCCAACTGAGTCAGTGTTTTGAAGCCGCTCCTGTAGTCTACAGAATTCTTTAACTTGTCTGCAGTACGGAAACACTGACCGATCCAGACGAAAACAAACAAACAAACAAACAAAATATTCTTTATTGTACAACAATAAGAAGCATAAAAAGAAATAAGAAAAAGGGGATAGTACAATTTGGCGGCCTTATCACTAAAAGCGATCTCTTCCAGGCAACCTTTGGGTTAGGAAACATTATGCACATGACATGTAGGTAGCGTGCACGATAAACTAATTTTAATAAAATAAATAAATCACCCATATAAATACATACGTTAATTGAATACATACAAACACACATACATAATATATACATAATAATACATATATAATATCTATATATATATATATAAAATAATACATATAATATATACCAATATTGGAATTTAGTATAAATAGAATAGTACGTAACTAAGCACACATAATTATTGCAAGTATGAAACGAAAAGAGGATAGATAGAGGAGCTAGATGGCCAGATACAACTCCTTCACTTGTGTCTTGAATACGTTCAGTGACTGAGCACGTCTAACTGAATCTGGTAGCGAGTTCCATAGCCGAATAGCTTGCAATCTAAAGGATTGACCGTAAAACTTCGTCAAGTTAGGAGGAACGTACAGTCGGAGGTTTTCAGAAGAACGAAGAGGTCGAGTGTGAGTTGTGGAAAGATATTGGAACTGTTCCTTTAGATAGATGGGGGTCCGAGGATCGAAAAGTATTGAGTACAGAAGTGAAACGATGTGCAGGTCTTTACGACGACGAATTGGAAGCCACTTGAGCTGACTTCTGTACTCAGAGACGTGATCATATGATGTGACTCATGTGTGATCATAACAAACAAACAAACAAACAAAATATTCTTTATTGTACAACAATATCATACTCATACTCAGAGACGTGATGAAAACGAATAACGAATAAAGATACTCATTACAAATAAACATCACAACCCATTGGAAGACACATTACATTACATAGGAAGTAATTAACTAAAAGTAGGTATTCATGTGAGAACACTTCTAGTCAAAAATATTATTGCAAGTACATAGTCAATGAGCCGAAGCAAAAACGATAATTCGTGAGTGAGTTTATTTAGTTTAAAGAGGTTCCGTCCATATGCTTTATTAAGATGGTTTATCCCACACGGTGGTCGTAAAAGCGTCGGTCTGCCAATTTGGGAGGTCCGGGTTCGATTGCCAGACAGGCCATGGTCCAATGAGTTTTTAAGTTTAATTTAATTACTTATGTGCATTTATCCGACTGCTCTTAAACGGTGACGGAAAACATCGTGAGGAAACCTGCATGCCTGTTAAATAAATATTCTAAGGCATGTGAAGTCCCCAATCCGCATTGGGATAGCGTGTGGCCTATGGCCATACTTTCTCATTATAAGAGATCCCTGCAGTGGGATATTTACGGGCTGAGATGATGATCCCACACGGCTTATATACAAACTGTCAAATCCAAATTTTTCTAAATGAATAGTCCGACCCTGATAAAAATTTATACGTAAAAACACGTACATAAATTTAAAAAGTTACTAGACACTTGTGTCGATTCGGATGTACACCAACTAAACTAAAACCAGTATTGGAGTGTTGCCGCGTCGCATCGTACTGTTCCAGGGAGACATAGATAGTATTACTTTAAAACTGGTTTTAGTTTAGTTTAGTTGGTGTACATGCGAATCGACACCAACATTTTCGAAAAAGGGTATTGAAATTAAGTTAGGTCGATATTACGTTTTCCATAGTAACAGAAAAAAACAAGTTTTAAAGTCGATATTTTAAAAATGTTTTCTGCTAACATCTATGTATCCTGCTTATAAGTATAAAGTTTCATTAGGATCGGTCTATTCATATCGCAAAATTTGGACTTGAAAGTGTTATGGAGTGCCATGTGGTATAAAGCATTGTAACAGGTGGTCTAGGTAAAATAAATAAATAAATACAAGGCATGGAATTTAAGAAAAAAATATCTTAGCTTATAAATTGCTTTTACTCTATAAAAGAAATTCATGAATTAAAAGGACATGTTAATTCGATACAATAATGAATAAAATTGATTGTTAAAATTTTAATTGTTATGAATTTTTTTGTTTTCTGTTTTTAATTTATTTTTAATATTTGCGTACAAATAAAGATTTCCATTTCTAAAATGCAATGTAATAAAAGTCACGGGATATTTGAACTATTACATATAGTTTTAGGATCTTTTTACCGACGCTGCTGCCTAGTTATAGAAAATTTACTTACAAGAATTTATACACAATATACAAATATTTGGATAAATATATATTGTACACAAAGATCATCAGGTCACATTTCCATAAAACACGGAATTTTGTAGACTCCTCAGTTGATGTCGTCCATTTATCTGTCCGTCTTCCAGGCGAGGTTTCTGCCGGAAGCGTAAAGACAATATCTATTTATGAATAAACGCTGTGCAACACAGTGCAGTGTGGCGACGATTGCATAAAGTAAAAAAAAATATATACATTTTTAAGGAGCATAACGTATCTCTTATTTTTTCTAAACTATTTGTTCGCTGTCTCTTTTCAAAATACGCGAAATATGGCGCGTTGCGTTGTTGTGACAAGAGTGCGTAGGTGTGAATGAGTTCGAAATTGCGTGCGTATTTAAGTAGTCAATCAAAATGTACAGTGTATGCAATGTCTTTGTTGATTTGTGAGGTTAGCTTAAAATATAATTAAAAAAAAACACATGATTAAAAAGTGTAGTGCTGAAATTATCCAGACAGTGTACCTACTCTATTTCAGTGAACGTGACAGATTATTTCATAAGTAGTAGATTGTGAAAAAGTAATTACCATCAAAGTTGTTATTTGTTATCATTGCTTAAGGTCTTGTAGGTTAAAGGTCTGTACCTACGTAAGTGATAAATAAATACATAATTAAAAACTATGTAATAAAAACAGGTCAAACTGCTCAACCCCATATAGCGTTAATACGGCTATTGGTTTTACGCCTCCGAGAATTTCGCTACCCAGGATTAGCCACGGTGCATTATAAATGAGACGAATTTTCCTAAAAATACTCCAAAATGAAAATTTTCCGTTCATAAAACAGACAATTCCTTAGACGCTGTTTCAACGAAAATTGCTTAATATTTTTAAATATTTATTAAAAGAATCGTGGCAGTTATTAGTTTCTTCAATAATAAGAAAACTCCTTTATATAACGTCTGAATAATAACAAAGAAGTTGCTGAGAAATTTGTTAAATATTCTATACAAGCTTGTAACAATTTGATAAGAAATTACAAATTTAGAAAACCCTTGAGGAAATAAACGTAATAATATCATCCAGATACAAAACAACTTTTTCTTTATTCACAACGAATTAGTACTTAGCCTCGATCACACCTGATGTTAAGTGAAGGCCAAAATATCTACTGACCGGGAAATCCCATCTTATTTGGGGGACTGGATATGTTATCTCTGACAGCCACAACAATGCTATTAACATTACTGTTTGGTGCCAGACTTAGATAAGATGGTGGTAGATAGTCAAGCGGGCATTTAAATATCATCAATCTGGTTATAGGTTAAAAATCTTCGAAACGATCGATTTTTATCAAACATGGCTAAAACCTTTATCCTGGTTTTATCTTAAATATGAAGATAGCGATAAGGCCGCCTTTAACCTGTATAGCCCAGGGAAAATACGGTAAAAATTAGCTTAGCTAGACATAATTCAGAACCGACTTATATAATTGCTATCTTCTAGAGGTATATTAGAGATGTAATTTTGAATAATTAAGCCAATAAGAAAATCGAGCGCTTAGATTTTTTAGAAAACCCTATATTTAATTTGTATCTTAATAACCGTAAATACTAACTGATGTTCAATTAGGTAGACTTTTGTTAAACACAGTTAACTTATTGATGGATAAAAAACTAAGCATGTTATAGTTAGGCATGCATGTGTTTTAGATGAAAATGTCGTCGAGTTGCATTGCTTAAGAAATAAAAATGAGAACTAATATTTTGTAATGATAATTTCCCTAAATGTTTTCAATTCAAAGAAATACCCATCAATTGAGCATTTTTTTAAAGAAACACATTTTTCAACTTTAGCTTATTTAGTTACTTAGTACTTGCGTTTCTTACAAATGCTTAATTTTTAGCAATTGTTACTACATTTACAACTCTTTATTAATGGTTTCAAGAAAATCGCGGTTATTCGTTTTTCCGAGGTCAAACCGTATTTTCCCTGGGCTATGTAATCGTTATGTAGTTTTTGTTAAGTGTGCAATAAAGACGATTTGATTGATAAAGAAACGGTGCACTCAAATCGGACCACGCAACATTGAGATACATCCGGACAAAGACTGCATTAAATGAAGAAACAAATACTAATTTTCTAATGAAAGTTAGAATATTGTTGTTTGTCTTAAATTACTATTCATACATTTTTTTTTTTTTTTTAATCTTTAAGTATGTTTAGGGACTTTTGTCCACATTTAGACATGTCAGTCCCATTGTCTTCCTAGTTTGCATACATTTAGTTAGCTGGACAAAGTTACGGAGGGGTACCCCGAAGTGCAACTAAATTGCAAATCAATCTCGCCGCCTCTGAGTATGGGTCTGCTAAAATGCTATGAATAATGCCAATATCGAAAAGATTGATTTGCAATTTGCTCACCAGAGCATCCCTTTCCCTCTTGTTCTTGACACATTCCATCAGCAGATGTTGCACATCATCGACCGTACCACAAACATCGCAATTGGGAGAGTCCGCTTTCCTCATTAGATGTGCAAACCAGCCAGAGGGAGAGTGTCCCGAACGCAACCTAAACAATGTTTTCAAATAAGGTCTACTAATCTGGGCTCTAATGAACCATGGCACTCGAGGAGGCTGACTTTGCAGAGTTCTGTACCAAATACCTTTTTCTTTAGACCGCTCGTTAAAATATTCCTTCCAATTATCAAAGCATTTAATTTTGAATGAAGTTAAGACTTCCGAATAGTATGGTACAATATCAGTAGCCAATCCATTAGATGCTGCCAATTTTGCTAAGCGGTCAGCCTCCTCATTACCGTCTAGGCCTCTTTATTACTATTCATACTTGATGGTCACAATTCTTTTCGAATAACAAATGACTGCACAATCAACACACATCTGTCTGTATGTGAAGACTTGTAAATGATTCGTATATTGTAAATTTAGTCGACAGTTTTCCTAAAAGTTTAAACTGAATAAAATAAGAATTAATATAATATATGCGAAAATGTGTTTAATTTCCTCAGTTTTCTTTCATGTCTTTACGGAGCATAAGATGACATGCACATGAAATGCAATGATGCACAAGAATGGTTACAGGTTCGGAGAACAATAATCAATATGGGCGAAAATTTTGCGTGATTTGATAGAGAATATGGCGCTTTCTTTTCCAAATTTTTTTTCTCAGAATAGGACTGATAAGGAAAACGACAACCAAAATACCTTTATTGCAGAACATATTTTATCTGTAGTTACAAGGAACTGCTACACGGAAAAAAAAGATTTGGATGTGTCTTTGGTCCAAGACATTTTATTCTTTTGAATATTTAAATACATAATGTCTAGCTTTAAGACTTTATTTTGCTCGATTAAAATAACGTTCTTCAATTAAACGTTTCCGTTTTCTTGTTTAGAATCTGCCAAAATACGTTGTTTCAAGAGAATATTCTTAATAGAAGACATTTTTGAGGTCTCTGTCTTAGTAAATAATGTTATTTCTGTTTTAAACAATATTTTCTTCAAGAAATTTTAAAAAATATTTGGTTTAAGTAATACAAATCTTGGATGAAATTAATTTACAAACTGGTTTCAAGAGAACATTCGTTCAAGTTGAGCTTTTTTTCTTTAGATGGATATGTTATAATTTTAAGCTGAGATTTAAAATATCTTTGTTTGAACGTCAAGAACTCTCAGTACAAAATCACAAACTTTCTTTATCTAAGTAAATGAATTTCTTGACTTAAGGAGTTATGCATTTCTTCATATTAAAAACTTTTACATTCCAAAATTTCTTAATTCAAGTAAATTAGTTTCTTGTATTAAGAAGTACTTATTCCTTGAGTAAAGAGCTTTTGAAACCATGCGTTTTTTTACCCAAGTAAACAATGTCTTGGTCCTATAGCGATTCGTTTATTACAAGAGAGTATTTCTTGACGATCCGGCTCCACGTGCATTGTCCGAATTTGTCGTTGACCAATCACATTGCATGGCAAATAAAGGGATGTGACATTGCGAAGTTTAATAATCGATTTCAGAAGAGAAAAGTATGTTGTGATATACAATCGACAGAGAACTTGCTAAAAAGCTGTAATTCGATAGTAACACTATCCACCGTAAATCACAACGAAAGTGATATGTATATCGCTTTTTCACTTATCTGAATTTTTAATCTGGAAAAATAGATGCTAGGTGCATCTATTATGAACTAAGTGGCACATATTTTGAAAAGCTTTCTGTCTAATATTATGTCGTCTCCTTATTACTGAGATCGGAAATATCTGCCACACAAGATGTACTGTAAATACTCACAATGAAAGGCCAGTTCGAAAGTGCCTAGTGCTATCAGGTGGGCCACATACTCATATACTACGTATACTGCTCTACAAAAGCAAGGGAATTATAAAATTCGGATCATATGTTAGATTGAACAGGCAGGATAGTGTAAGGTTTCCGAGCATACAATGAGGATCGTTAATTTTTTTTTGTTAAGAATACAGATTTTTCCATATGAAAAACTATTAACATGACTGAAAAAAAATCATAATCGAACAAATAATATAGAAATTACAGTGGCTTTAGCAGAAGAGTTTCAAAAAACACGCGCTGTGAAGTGCGATCGTTTATGACGTTCCGGCACGAGACGCAGACGCAGGAGTAGGTATTTGTACGGGACTTGCGAGGCTTAGTCTGTATTAGCGAAGTGTCGCGTTTATATTGTATCGTATCATGTTGTACAAATAGTAGTGGTTACATCTAATAAACTTTTCTTTCGTGTTCCAAATGACAATAAAATCAGAAAAAAACGTGGTGTACAATGATGAAGTGACGAGAGAACACACCTTACAAACAAAAGTAGGTACTTCGTACTGTTGTGAAAACCATTTCGACATATTGTTTTCAAGTACAATATTAACATATTTACCATGTTTCTCATCATTTTACTGGTCGCAGTTCTTATCAAGAATATGGTTTTTTCGTTGTTTTTTTATTATGTGAAGAAAATTTGACGTAGGTAACGAAAATTAACATTTTAAAGAAATTCTATTTCTCATTTTTAACTCTGCTACACAAAGCCAAACACAAACAAAATTATAATTATGATCTACCTAATATATTATGAATGTATGTTGAATGAGTAGATGTTCTGCCCTTTGGAGGAACAAGATCTGCCCTGATCATACAAAGCCGTATTCAAAAACTTACTACTAGACAGTTTGATGCTTAACCCACCGATTAACTTTAAAGTAACATTTAAGTAATATAAAAACTTGTTTTTAGAAACAATTTTTTTTAATTTAGTTGCATAATTTACTTCCAGGTAGAAACTGATCAACGAACTTGCATATTGGTTTGCACCACCACACACAATAATTAATATCTCCGTAATTTCGTGATGGATTTATAAAATTTAAAAAGTGTCATACTCGTGAAAACAAATCCTAAATATCATGTATTCAGATTGATGAATGATCCTCACTATGTCTGACGTTATTCTGTCCTATTTATTATATGTCAAGTATATAATATTTTTATAACAAATCGATTATTATATATTCTATGATACTGAGTTATGATCTACATGGCTTCTAAAAATGTCAGTAATCAGTTCTTCAACACCCAAACCAGTGTCGAATTTTTTTTAGTTTATTAGATTTAAGTTTATACAATCGAATACAGAAGGGAAAGTATTACTCTAGAGTTTGTATTTCTCTGTTTGTAATATGTAATGGTTGGTGGTAGTGCATTTTAAATGTCCGCATGGCTAGCTACCACCATCTGATCTAAATCTGCCGCTAAGCAACAATGTTAGCATTGTTGTGTTCCGGTTGTCAGAGATAAGATAGCCAGTCCCCCAAATATGTTGGGGTTTAGGTCAGTACGCTTCCACCTTCGACCTCATCTTCGTTTAACATCAAGTGGGATTGAGGTCAAGTACTTATGCCGTTATGCATAAATTAAAAAACCTACAATTTATATAAGCTTTACAACTTGCCATACCATTCGCTTGCCTGATGTTATTAAATGATCGAAGGAATAAAAATGACAATCAAGGAAGCAAGTAGCATTCACACACTTCCATACATTCGATGTTCATCCTTCAACCAAACTCTTTACAAATTATGTAGTCTCAAAGACACATTGCCTACCCATAAATTAGATCGGCACTTATACTTATACATAAATTGATATCAAAATAAGCGTAGGTACTAGCATGTAATACTTATCGTGTACAACAGTACATAGTTTCATTCAATGTACAAATAATATTTCTTAGGCATAGATAACTTTACTAATCATTGTCAATAATTTTGATTCTTCAATTTGATAGTTACATATTTATTTACTTGTAGTCTGTAAAAACTTTTTTTATTATTATTAATATATCGATTATAGTGAAGTGCGTGGAACATCTCTAGTGGGGCGCGCGCGCTTGCGGATGTCATCACTGGACGAAAAACTTTTCTTAGAGTTGTGTAAAGAGTGTTTGTTCCTGCTTAAACATATTAAAAGCCAAATACGAACGACAATGGATAATTTATTGAGAAGTTGGGGTGCACCTGAACAGATAATCGAAGCTTTTCAAAGTAAGTACAATTACATACAAAGGTATTTAGTAAGTGGACTCCTTGTTCATTGCCGCTTCTGTCACTGAGAAACGAGATTAGTTCGAACTGAATTCGAAACAATGTGACTGCAACCGTGTGTCCCTCGCACCCAGGGTAAGTGGTTCATTTTGATTCCTCGTTTTTTTTTCCACACAAGACAATCAAATTATGCCGGCACCCGGCCATAGGATATCCTTCCTTACCTAGGTCGGCAACGTCTCATCCTAAAAACATGTCACCTCAAGAGTAATGAAATTCCGTAATAGTTTCTTTACTCATGTGGTGTCATTCGGACAAATGATATTTCGACCTGAAATACGGTGATCGTTTTTCAAGGCGTAGTAGACAAGTTCAGACTTCTTTTATATTGCCGGCATTTCGGTTCATCACGCATGTCATAGTTTTGGGGGCTAAATCTCGTTCTCGGTGGATGTGGCTGTGCACAAACTCTTAAGAATTTATATCTGCCTAAATAGGGATTATTCAGGGCGAAGATGTACATATCCTTCCTTTCTATTGTTGTAGCAAAAAAATACTAAGTACCTACTACTTTACTTTTTTGACTTGCTTTGACTATTTTAGAAGACTAGTAATATGTGTAAGTACTGAAAAGTTGCCAGAAAAAATTACTTGTTTGTCTTATTTTTCTATGTTTGTTTTCAGAGAATGAAATTCATGAATCACATTTATCACAATTAAAGGAATTGTGTCCAGAATTGGGCTGTAGAATTGATCTACGAAAAAAATAGCAGAATACTTGGATACACAAGTTAGTTTTATTTTATTTTTGTGAAATAGAGGATAAATTTTTTTTTACTGAACAATTTTGAAAATACATTTTTTTTGTGTAATTTCATAATTAATTGTTGGCAGAGTATAGGCAGTAACAATAGATGCCAGTAAATTTATGCACGCAATAAATTATTCACATTTTTGTCATTAAAATTAATTTTAATAAAATTAACTATGTACAAAAATGCATAATTTTCTTCTGTTATTTCCACTTTTATCAGCCATCATATAATGGAATAAATGTATAAAACGATAACTACGTAATATGTATAATGTATCTTGAAAGTAGAGGTATTATGTGCTGAAATATTCGCGTGATATTACTCGTGTGGTGATTAGTTTTTTTGTTTTCAGATTGAAGATTATTTTAAATTTTTATGTCTCGACAACTGTAACAATTTTTTGAAAAATTGGGACCACTTCTTCGAGATCTTATTTACTGCAAAGAAAAATACACAGTGACAGCTTTAGAGACACCCTTAAACTACATTGACCTTGAAGGTAAGACAGTGTTATAGTTGTTCTGAGTTGATGGTGTGGAATAATATGAGGCATGTCTGTAAAATACTAGTTACTGTGACTATGTGGTTAACATTTTTTTTTATTTTCAGATCAAAAAATCTCATCACAAACTTTATTAGTACATTTAGTACCAACTAAGGCAAGATATAATAAAAAAGAGAAAATCTCTGTACAAGAATGCCTTGAGAGCATAATGTTAATGATTGAGGTGAATTATTTTTGATTTCTAATAAATTGACAGTATTATAGGAATAAGTATATGAAAGTTAGTTGCAATATTTCTTTTTTTTTTTAGAATCCAGCGAATATACTCAACATAATCGAGCAACAGAAAGAGGAAGCACTTAAAGGAAAACAGCCTGTGTACTTAACATTATTGGGTAACCTTCAGAATATTCAATTGTACTTGGTGGTTGACAAAATTAGATATACCTTTGACTTTGTTGATATATTGTTTAAATGTTATCACTTTAATGTTAAATGTCCTAAGGCGAGTGACCACATTTTATTATAATACAATGTTGTGTTTATGAAATAACTGAAATAATAAATAACCAAATATGATAATATGACGCCGTACATAGCGGATATATTAAAATTAGGGGAAAAAATTGAGTGAATACGACGTGAATTTAGCAGTAAAACCAACTGTTGCTGTTAATTGTGATTATTACTTACTTTATTCTTTATTACACAAAAAATACAAACAGATCAGTCAGAAAATAAGTACAGAGGTGAGCTTATCTCTACAGAGATCTCTTCCAGTTAACCCTACAGAAGGTATTGTGATTATTATGATTAATTAATAAAGATTGAATTTATTTTTTTTGTTTTATTATCACTACTTCTACTACACTTATAAATTTTAAAATTACAACAATTTAATTTTCAGTTTCCTGGGGATACCTATACATAAACGAAAGTTGTTGATGGATTTTATCCAAGGAAATGTAAGTATTGCCAATAGGTAACGCATTACCTGATGCCTTATCTAAAACAAGGGTATTTCATTTGTGTAACATTCATTTGTCTACTCATGAAGGATTACATAAAAATAGTAAGTAAAAATCCAAGAATAACATTGATTGGGATTTTATTTAAAAAATTATGTAACCGAGTACGAGTTGCATGACTGTTACATTGAAGAAAAATTCTTGTTTATGTAAGGTATATGGTAATGCATTATCTATTTGCAATACTTACATCTTCTTTGATGAAGTCCATCAAATTCTTAAACTAAATAAACGAGTATCTCAATTACAAATATTATTTATTCTATCTAAATGAATATACTCTTAAATGAAGGCTTTTGCTACCCTGATCTAAGATAATATTGTCTGAAGAACAGATTCATTTTCTTCTTTCAATAGCCTGATAATCTTGTTTTAAAATGGCTTCTCTATTATATTAAGACTGCATTATCTTATTTTTGTGAAGCGGTGGTCTTTAAGAAAGACTGAGAGAACTTATATTGATAATATGACTTTCTCAAAATAAAACAATATTGTTTTAATATAATTTACCTAACCGCTTAACTTAAATTAATGTCTTTTAACGTAAGAGCAGGCAGTGCTTCGTCGAAGATAGGCTTCTTTATAATACAAAATATGACTCTCTTAAGATGAGAAAGTGGAAGTTTTAATTTAATTAATTTGTTTTTAATTTGAGAGCAGTTTTGCTTGGGCGGAACTAGATTTCTTTGTCATATAAAACATGACTATCTTAAAATAACAATATTGTTTTAATTATGCTTTACTCAGCTTAATCTAAGAAAATCGTTATCTTAAATAAAATCCATTTATTTTTAATCTAAGACCACCTAACTTGGGTGTAGTATTACAAATACTTTAATTTAAGGCAAGATAGTTTCTTCATTTAATTGAAAGCTGTGACTTTAGAGTAAGAATCGCTATTATTTTTATTTAAGTCAAATTGTCTTCAATTAAATTAAAATCTGTAAATCTTAATCCAAGAGCATTGAAGTGTTTGGTTATATACAAAACTTTATTATCTTGAATGAAAGATATTTGCTTTATTTCAAGAAATCCTTTTTTACCGTGTAGATTTCGTGGGGAGAAAGAATTTCCCAAAGGCAATCTTTGTTGTATATTATTTTCAGTAATGTTGGTTTACTTTACCAAACCAGTGTCATTGCAAAATGGTTTCTGTTTTATGAGTAGGTACAGCATGGACTTGTCAAATTTCGTCTCTTTTCGTCGTTACTCAGCTGCATATTCGGGCGACATTTCGTTCAGTATTAGTATCAAAATGATTCATATTTTCATTGATTTAGGCTGGTGAAAGTTGAAGAAATCGAGTGAGCAAATTAGTTATATTTTGTTCATCCTTCTGGAGATTCTTCACACCGCAACGAACTATGGAGGGCCATGTTCGGCATTTCACTACATGACCGAATCAGAAATGAAGAATTGCTGAGAAGAATGACGTTACCGACATAGCCCAGCGGATTAGCAAGCTGAAGTAGCATAGGCAGGGCACATAGCTCGAAGAGTTCATGGCCAATCGTACATTAAAGTTTGTAAAGGACGACCACTCATTAGGTAGACGGACGACCTCACAAAGATCGCGGGAAGTCGCTGGCTGGTCGTTCTGGACATCTATGGGGGAGGCCTTTATTCAGCAGTGTTGTTGATATGGTGATTCTGGATCCTCTGTAAGGTCTAACAGGCCTTACGGAAATTTATGCGGTTTGTTGTCGGAAATGCGAACGGTCAGTCATTCATTAATTTACACTCATATTCACCTGTACAGTCAGAAACAGATAAACCGTTACAGGCCATCTTACAAATTAAATTTTCTCTGGAAATTATGAATATTTTGACAACAATTTTTTTATTTAGTTACTAAGTTTAACAATAAGCAAAAAGTAACATCTAAAAATATTCATGATTTGCTGAGAAAACTTAATTTGTATTATGCAGGACTGTAATGGTTTATCTGTTACTGACTGTACACAATCACTGACTTTTGCCAAACAATACTCTGCACTTACTAACCCTGCCTGGCTAGCTACCACCATCTTATCTAAATCTGCCGCCAAGCAGCAATGTTAATAGCATTGTTGTGTTCCGGTTGTCAGAGATAAGATAGCCAGTCCCCCAAATGTGTTGGGGTTTCCGGGTTAGTACGCTTCCACCTTCGACCTCATCTTCACTTAACATCAGGTGTGATTGAGGTCAAGTACGAACCCGTCGTGCATAAAAAAAAAAAAAAAAAAAAAAAAAAAACTAACCCCCAAAAGTCAAAATATATAAATTGCAGCAAATGCAAAGAAAAACGCAACATAACTCGTAGACTCGCGCCAAAAAGCCCTTTGCCAAATTATCTAACCTAACCAAAACGGCACGAAATAAAAACCCACTATCGCCTTCATCCTTTCAGCCAGGAAAAGGGATGTGAGGCTTCAACAATACTCGTTTCGATTAGCAAAGGTAAGCAAAGACTGGCACGGTCAGTATTGGATACCCATTAGCGGTATGTTCAATAAGAGTATTTCCCTTCGACGGATAATCCCTATAGGGCTGACAGGAATACACTTTCAAGTGACCACAAAACTGACACAAGTCCGCGAATCCGCTGGGGTCACATGGCATATTCCCTCGACTCGACTCGACCTCGACACACACCGTGGAGGTGTTGCTCCAACAGTTGGGACATAAGCTCTGGATGTGAATGATTTATGATCATTGTAAAGAGACGGTATACCGCTAGTCGACTAGTGATGAGACTTGACAAAGAGAATAACAAACAAGCTGACGAATTGTGCACCTATTGGCATACCTATGCATAAAATTGGACTTGCAAATGCGTTGCAGATTTGACGGCCATATTAGGCTTACGGTACCCTAAAAGTGAGGCGTGGAAAATCGTGCGCGGATCGTTGGATAATAATCGGATTGCAAAAAAATATTAACGCTTTGTTTTTTGCTGTATGGATATCCATTTGTTCATTACTGTAATGAAGTGTTAATAGAAGTAGATACAATACGCTAGGGTTGCTACCAAAAAAAATAATTAATTTAAAAGTATTTGGTTTACACCGAATTTATACCTGTTACAAGACTGAGACTGTAAGGTATAGAACTCCACTCCTCCACACTCTAGCTTTTCGCCTGCGTGAAATAACTTTGTCACGGATATATTTTGTGAATAAAGAAATTTTATTTCTCATAAGAATAATTACAATTCACTTACATGAGAAAATTTACATAAAATATTTGTTAATTACTATTATAATATTTATAAACAATTTAGTTAATAACGGAAAATCGTGGGTAAGAAAACAAAACTCATCATTAAGCACTAATAACCAGTATATACAGAGCTCCAATAAGTATGAGCAGCCCACAGAGCGCGCGCTCACATCACGCTGGCGGTAGCGCCAGCCATGCATGACCGGACGTAGAACACAAAAGTAACACTATTTAGATACACGGAACTATTTGCTAGAACTGACAAGAAGCTGACTTTATATTTTTGTAATATTGCGAGGTGGTTTGTTGTTGTTGATGTTTTAATTTGTCTATCCCGCAGGAACTCTCACTTCATCGGGATAAAAGTATCCTATGTTTTAATTCAGGATATGTTCTACTTATAAACCAAATTTCATCCAAATCCATTCATCCGTTTCGCCGTGATAAGGCAACAATCAAATAAACATGCTCGTTTGCCGCCCTCTCATTTAAAAAAAAAAAAAACAAACATCCAAAATTTCGCATTGATGATATTAGTTAGATATATCAATATCGATAAACCATATCAAAATCTGTTGCGTAATTAGAACAACTCAGTACACAAACAGACAGACCCGGATAGCGACTCTCTTTCATACTATATAGAGAAGTAAATAGTAGTGATAAGTCAGGTTGATGATAAAATGTTCTACTACCAACGCAACCACGTAGTACCAAAGCTGAGAATCGAACTCGCTACCTCTATATAAGTAACCCGATGTTGTAAATATTCAACATAGTAGGTGGTTAATTAACGGATAATTTCCTGGTTAGCTAAGTTACCACCATCTTATCTAAATGTGCCGTCGAGAAGTATTATTGCGTCACTGCTTTCGTCGACTTGAGATAAGGTGGCCGTTTCAAATTATTCTGTGGCTTTTAAAGTCGCAGATAACACTCATCGCAAGACCCTTTCACAGTTATGTTTTATCATATTTTTAACCCCGGCGAAAAAACAACGTGTGTTCGGTTAGAGCGTTGTGTGCGTGTGTGTGTATGTACAGGCTTTGTCCGGATCATCATCAGCCGAAAGACGTCTACTGCTAGACCTCCCCTAAAGATCTCCGCAACGATCGGTCCTGCGCTGCCCGCATCCAGCAGCTTCCCGCGATCTTTACCAAATCGTTGGTCCACCTCGTGGGGGGCCTGCCCACGCTGCGTCTTCCTATGCGTGTTCGCCACTCGAGAACCTTTCCGCCCCAACGGCCGTCGGTCCTACGAGTAATGTGCCCCGCCCACTGCCACTTAAGTTTGGCAATTCTCGGGCTATATCGGTCACTTTGGTTCTCCTGCGGATCTCCTCATTTCCGATTCGATCCCGCAGGGAGACTCCGAGCATAGCTCTTTCCATTGCCCTTTGGGTGACCTTGACCCTTCTTATGAAGCCCACAGTGATTGACCATGTTTCAGTTCCATTGTCATCACTGGCAACACACACTGATCAAAGACTTTCGTCTTGAGATATTGCGAAGAAATTTGTCCGAATGGATCTCTGTAATGCGTGGATCGATTTGAGTGCATGTATTTATGTAGTATATCAACCATCTGGTATCCACAACACAAGCCTGTAGTTGCTTAAAGTGGAACTAGATGGCGTTGTGTGCATGTCCAAGGATATAATTATTTATTAGTCTCCGCCTACCCCAACGGGAATAATAAAATGATTTTATAAAATAAATCAGCAAAAAAATTATAATATACAATACAAATACACTTTATTGCACAACAGAAAAGAAAATACAGTTTCAGGAAACTGGTAAGAATAGAATGTACAATTTGGCGACCTTATCACTAAAAGCGATCTCTTTCAGGCAACTATACTAAACTATTGTGCAAGTTTTATAAAACTTAAAGGTTTTGGGTATAAGGACAGTACATTTGAAATAGGTAGGTTGTGCGGTATTAAATAGGGATGCAGATACAATATACCTAGATATGAGACTCTAAAATAACATGAAAAAACGCATAACATTAGTTAAATATTACTGAATTACTTAGTATCTAAGTTACTTAGATACGCAACCCTAACATTTCACAAATTGATATACTTAGAAATTATGACCATCACAATGGTGATAAAAACATAGAGACCTGCTTTAATTTGTATCTACAGCTTTCCGCTCGCGACTTCGCCCGCGTAGAATTGCTTTAGCACGGGTATAAAGTCGTGTCTATTATGTCTTGTATCTTATCTTCAAGTAGTCTATATTATTTTCCTGAACCCAGGATAACTCTCTGCTAAATTTAAATACGATCGGTAAAGAGATTCGCGTATAAACTGTTAAACATTCGCGCCGATTTCGAAAAATATTTTTTCATGTGGTAATAATAATAATTACGACAGTGAACATAGATAATAATTGATCGAGAAATACAACCGTTTCAATAAAATTATTTTCACTTTGTACATTTTTGTCAAAAATTCCTTTTCCATTTCAAGTCTCAAACTACCTTTCTGCTTATATCAATATTTCGCTTTCATAATATGAGTGATTTCGGTATCACAAGTAGGTATTCCTATTATGTTAGTCCAGGACAAGTAACATACATCTAAATTCCATATTATTAGTACGATAATAGTTCTGTTTGGTGGTCCATCGACGTCCTGTTTGGTGTAGTGGTATTTATTACGATAATAACAAGGTCAATTCTACGAACATGTTATGCTGGGACCAATCACAGTAAACGACACGTCTCTCGAACTTGTTCAAAACTATGTCTACCTTGGGCAAACTTTGCGGTTGGATAGCAATAACTTCGAGAAGGAAGCCAGTAGGAGGTATCAGATTTGGGAAGTTACGTCATATTTTACTTTACACACAACCGTTCAGCCTTTGATCTCAATCACACCTGATATTATTTATTTGAAAAACAGTAACAAATAAAGAGATGGAATTTAAATCTAGAACAAATGAAAAAAAATTGGGACCGCGAGGCAAGGTACCCCAAAACGCTGGATGCAGATACTTAAGCGTTGAGCGAAAAACATCTCACGGGTCACCAGTTACATCGACTAAGCGCTTTGAAATATTGAAGACCGCCGCGGCCTCCAAGGACTTAGGTTTCGACTCCGAAAACAAGAAAAATGTATTCCGAGCGTCTCTATATTTATTAATTTTGATTTTTTCTGCAGTCTCGACTACTACTGCACCCGGCTTGTGGAGATAAGGTCGAAGATGGAAACGTGCTCACCTGGAACCCCGGAACGGTTTGGAGGACTGGATATCTCAAACAGTCGGAACATTACAACAACACTATATGCTTGTTTCACTGAAACGAAACAATTTTACCGAACTAATTTGGTTTCGAATTTCTTTCGCCGAGACCTATTATTTGATAACCATCTCAGTGCGGTGTTGAATTATGTATGTATGTAGGGAGTGAATGCTGGGAATGTCAGAAGAATGGAAGTAGAATTAATGCAGTGGAAATGAGATCATTGAGAAGTATGAGTGAAGACTTTGAAAGATAGAATCAGGAATAGTGTAATTATATAGAGTTAAGCAGTGTAAAAGAAGACGTAGTGGCAAAGGTTGAAAATGATATGCTGAGATGGTTTTGACATGTAAAGAGGATGAATAAAAAGAGACTACCGAAAGAGATATACGAAGCAAATGTGAATGGTAATGTTGGTAGGGGGAACGGCGAACGTACCATGAGCAAATCGGGGACGTCTTAAAGAAAGGCCAAGTCAAGAGTATCCTAAATGGACGAGCATGTATATACAACTTTATGAGAGTGAATAAAGCAAAAGAGGTGTGTCAGGATAGTAACAAGTGGAAGTCTGTAGTCTCTGTCTACCCGTACGGGAAACAAGAGTCACTTTATGTATGTATGTATATGTACGAAAGATTGTTGAATATATTAACCAACCAAACCGAGTACTAAACACGTACAGCGGGAATCAAACAATGATTACGAATTAACATCTCAATTTCTCGCCGATACTAGCTGACCATGACCGGGTTGGCAATTAGAGATAGATTAATTCGCAACATCGAAGTGGTATAATCATCATAGCAATCAAATGTCAATTCATATTATTAACCTATTTATACAATTACGATACATGCACGACATGTTAATTCAATTAGTGTAGGTATGTTTGAGAACTAAATTGAGCACTATTAGTAGGTAGGTGTGACGTCACGTATGAAAAAGAATTAACAAGTACAACATACACAAATCAACAGCTGTTGGGGCACAGCTTCCTTTCACTAGGAGAGGGTAATATGACATATGCCACCGACTTGGATTTACGACTGTCTTCAATTGAAAAAAAAACCGGAGCCGACTGTTAAACTCACGAGCACTCCCATATGTCGCGGGGGTAGTGGGAAACTTCCTTTTCCTACTTACAAACCCTATTACTTTCTTTAATTAGTTTGGGTACAAAAGTAGCAATAGAGTCACGTAGGGCACTATCTGGCTTCAATAAGCATCGTTTCGAGTACCACTGTTGATCATAGCTCATAGGAATTACAGTGCGAGGAGTGTGGAGGTGGGATTGTCGAACGCAAGATGGGAATCACAGAAATAGGTACTCGTTTGAAATTCCAAAGAATGATTGCGTCAGGAGAGAGCTTAACTTCACTAATCGGAAACGAATAGCGACTCACGGTGATCAAGATGGTTGGGGCATGTGAAGAAGATGAATGAAAGAAGACTAACGAAAGAGGAATGTGGATGGCAGTGTTGGAAGAAGAAGATCACGATGATCGTACTACGAACAAATCAAGGACGTGAACAAAGATTAAGTCATGATTCCTCTAAACCGACTAATTTCATGAGAATGATTGTAAAGAAAGAGTTGTTAGGAACTTAGAGAATGAAAATTTGTCTTTGCTTATACCTACGGTAAACAGACGTGACTTTATCTATATTTGTATACTAAACTCTAGAGGGTCACAGTGATACAGGTGTCCGATAACCTGCAACAGCCACACATACAACGAATACCAACCAAGCAGAAGTGGAGTAGAAATTGCGCAAATGAGGTAGTATAGAAACGTATATAATGCATGATCTTTGTAACTATTGTAGGTATTCCCGAACGAGTACGACATTGGAACCTTCAAGAAACGAGCCTACACCTTTCTCAAAGGCCGGCAACGCATCTGTGACCCTTTTGGTGTTGCGGGTTTCCATGGGCGGCGGTGATTGCTTTCCATCAGGTGACGCGCATGCTGGTTTGCCGCCCTCTCATATAAAAAAAAAAACAAAAAATACTGGAAATATTGAGTTGACTTGGCAAAATTTCCATTTGATATCAAAGACCTTACGTTAACATTCAGTTTTGTCATCAAAGGCTACAAGTATCGCAAGCCAGGTGCATTTTTAATTAATTACGCCACCCTTAACGAGGTTATTGATACAGTGTTATCACAGTAAAGTTAGGAAAAGTAAGAACACAAAATGAACCAGAATTATAAGAGCATATAAAAGATTTTGACCACCTTCATGACTCAATGTAAACACATTGAAAAAGATTAAACACGGTCTCCCGCCAAGCAGTAATGCAATGAGCATCAAATGAGCAAAAAAAGTTCAAATATTTTTCGTAAATTAGTTAAAATAAAAAAAAAACATTATTTGTTATCGGACCTATATGTGTATGATCATTTTTAGATCAACAACAATTTTCAGGTTAAATGGTGAAGTTGAGATTCAAGATATTGATCCGGTTGATTTGAGAAATTTACTGACAAATATTAAAAGATATCAAACAGAAATTAGCCTAACAAAAAAATATTTAAATTATTATTTGAATCTATTGCAACGGTGAAAATTATTATTAATATTACTCGGATATCACAAGGAAGCAAGGCGCTATCTATTATAGCAGTAGATATTTGTAACTTTCCGTTTCATCAAGAGTGTTGTGACCTCACTGTATTCAGTTCTACACGGCACTATAATGAAAACCGGTCTCCAACGACGTGGCTTCCAGTTTCATAGAGAATTCTGTGCTCTTACTATATTCGGCTCTATACTGCGTCATAATTAAAACCGGTCGTGCAACCGTCGTAAAGCATAAATTTCCCGATGTGTACATGTTTTTAACAATTTCCTGTGCAAATTTGTTTTCTTTTTATTCCCAGGATGTTCCGCATTTTTAAGCCATTTTGTCGATAAATCAAATCTATTACACAATAACTTGACCGACGTACGACATAAGCATTAAAAAAAATGTACAATCCAATATCTTTAACATGTAAATGTAACTCTGAACTGTCAAATTTACGATGTCGGTGCAGTTAGTCCATTACTTTAGAGTCGCTCAGTGAGCTATGCAAAGAGCTATGCTCAAAATCTAGGAGGGATAGAATCAGAAATGAGATTCGTGAGAGATCGGGAGTTGTCGAAAGAACCGATGGCAATTGTGAAAAACGAGTTCTGGATTGGAGACGATCTGCGCAAGGTGGCTGGCATTAACTTGAGATGGAAAACCTACGAGCGGGTTCGCCGTGGGAGTGGGTTATGTCTAGCACTGGACTACGACAGATTGATATTAAAGTTAAAGAAGCAAAATAAAACATTTGATTAATTTATTTTAAGAAACTAATTAGCGAAATGTCACTCCGAAATAAATTCTTATTAATTACTCAAGGAGAAGATTCATTTGAGAGAACCTCCGGGTTGAACCCGAATCTAACCTTTGAACCTTTATTTATTTATGACAAGACTCTTTAATCCGTCTTTGGCTTGATTCATATTAAATTTAAACTTGTGATCTTTCAGAGAAATGGTGAAAGTTGGGTTAGCAACTCCTTAATAAAATAAGTGAAGCTTCTAAAAGAAAAACACTAAACTCCTTTAACATGTTGAGTGAATACGTGTCCGGAGATTTAATTTAATTTTATTAGGTTTTTTTTCAACACTTCATCGAATGAGATGTAAGGTTGACGCGCTATACGTTAAAGTTATTTCATACGCAGCAAATGGTACTTACATTGGAGACAAGGATGGTGGTAGCCAACCAAAAATGCCGTACCATCAGCTAATAAAATAGAAATAAGTAATGCCCTGCCATCTCACAGTGTTGTGGGATGCTCGTTCTAGAGTGTGAATACTGTTGTTTCTTGGTAAGCTCGATTTCATGAGATTTTCTCACATAGACCCGCTATGACTAATTTGTACCGCGGCTGAGCAACACCGCAAGTGTGAATCCATATAAAGAAAACCAGTTTAGTCTCCGCATGAACGTTTCCACTTTCGCCCTCATTTGACGTCACAATTAATGATATTGAAACAATTGATGTTGATGACATCATCATCACTTTCGAAAACCAATCAAGTGCATCCTTTGCAAGTAAATTAATGCACGCGTTACTCGTTCGGTCATGCATGCGATGCGCGGTTGCGCAAGTTATTGCATGTTGACATGTCGGCAACCGGTCTTGTCTGCCTTATAGTAGATATATGCACAAGTGTGATAGGGACAAATAATTTAGATGATTTTACGGGGGACAAGATAGCGACGTGCTTGATAAGATACTACGTATAATGATATGATCAATCAGGCAATTGATAGATAAAGTTTCATAATGTAGTAAATCATAAAGAGGAAGCTTCCACGTCTATGTGAGACAGGAGTGGAGAGGCGAGGAAAAGTATAGGAGATATTGGTCCTGTTGCAGGTTTGTCCTATGAGTTCAAGCTTGGGCATATGACTGTGACCGACATGCCTTAGAATTTTTAGGGTATACTGTATCTGTCCGAGTTAATGTTTTAAGTATGAACTTCATGTATGAACATGTAATTATCGCCACAAGAACCGATCACACATTTTTCAAAATTCATGTTTATGCGCTGACTAAATACCACCCGCGACGATTTTTATTGGGGATAAAGTAGCCTGCCTCCCTCCCTCTCAGACCCTTCAACACTTAACTGATGCTGATGTTCTTTTGTGATGTGAAAGAAAGACAAACTGGAAATTGAACTCACGACAATCATTTTGTAAACCCTCTATGTTGTTTACATTGAGTCACGGCGCTTACTAAAATATTTCCATTGAAGTATAAATAACTCCAAAAACCAACCAGACCCTGACAGTTGACTCCATAAAGGTTCAGGTCAAGTAGCCTTTAAAATCACACTCGAAACCACCTCACTTCACCTCGGAGAGGTAAGGAGCTACTTCAGATTTTACGGCCGATAGAAGATATACTTGTCCTTTATTCCTCTTCGTGATGTGAAAAGGTCAAATATACTATAGCAACGGACAATGGTTCATCTCATCATATCATGAGACTCGTTATTTCCAGTAATTGCCCTTCTGCATTATGGAATATTTTTGTTGCCAACAGTCATTACGTCATATTTTTACTATCAGTATTGTTAAGTGTCAAGTTACTTGTTGACGTACAAGTAAGTTGACGACCGATTGGTGTAGTGGATAGTGACCCTATCAGCGAAACCAACGGTTGCGGGTTCGAATCCCGCGACGGGTAAATGTTTGTGTGATGAATATGAACATTTACTCCCGAGTCTTGGATGTTTATATAAATATTTATGTATGTTTATCCGTTATCTAGTATCCATAGCACAAGCTTTGCTTAGTTTGGGACTAGATGATTGGTGTAAGTGTCCGAAATATTTATTTATTATTATTATTTACTCGAAATAATCTAACGGACCGTGCGGGTCACATTTCACACAAATACTTCAGTTATTATGTTGTTCGTTTCTCGACCTACGGTAACCGCGTCGCTCTCAACGGTAAGACCACATTTGAGTCGCTAGAATTTGAATGTGCATGCGAAAATTAGAGATTCATGATCACATTTTAAATGTTCCTATTTTTGAAAATTTTCATCTTTGGTTGTCCCGACAAGTGAGTCTACTCATTCGTTATCGAATCCGCATAATGTTTTGACATTTGAAGTTGGTTGACATTTATTCCCTAGTCATGGATGTTTAAATAAATATTTATGTATGTTTATCCGTTATCGAATAATCATAGTGCAAGCTTTGCTTAGTTTGGACTAGATTGGTGTAAGTGTCCGAAACATTTATTATTATTATTGATAACAATAGTTAAGTTATTGTACATACAATTACTAGTGTAGTGGAACTAGATGGCGTTGTGTGTATGTCCAAGAATATTTATATTTATTTATTTATTTATACAATTGTATAGTAATAGATAAAATTTCACTCCTTGACTTGGCAGCAGCTTTCGAATAATTCAAAAATGCTGAACCACCACTATGAAACAAGTTCGCTCGTGAAGTGTTTCCGATCGTGTTTCTGAAAAATGAAAAGTCTACTAATACAATACTGATAGATAACAAATCTGTATTTCTATCTTGGTGGTTTCATCACTAGTGAACCGCACCTTTTCATCTTTCCATAGTTCACAGTCTTCTTTTATATCTCAGAGCAAATAATTACAAATGCTTGCGAAGTTTGCAACCATACGAGAATAATTTATAAAGGCTGCTTTTCTTTTACCAGGAGGCGGGCGTTATATCTATTTTTGCCGCCAAACAGTGCCTGTATAATTGTGTTATTGTTATGGACAAGAAACTCAGTAAAATAATAGGCTTTAGAAGTATTCTGTCTTAATACTCAGGTTGACAACTCCTCTGTGAGTCTGCGACCCCTATAATTAAGGTCGGATATATAGAACTGGATGAACATTTCATGGACAGAAGTAACAACAGTCGTCATCACAAAACTATTTTAGTTGTTTTCACAAAGTTCAATTGCTAGTATTTCCCTGTGGTTTGCACTACATAATTATTCAGTCTTCTGTTATGGTTCAGAGCAAATAAGCAAATCGAGAACGAAATAGGACAGCGGGGTTGCCACAATATGTTTAGGGAGCATTGATGGGCAGTTACAAATACGCTGTCAATCTCTCAACGAAAATCTATAAACAGATTTGGCGGGCGCTTCTGCTAACGTCTAATCATTGGCAAATTATTTTGAAATAAAGTAGCCATAAGGCAAATTACACATGCTATCGGGTACCGCTGCGGAAGGCGGAGACGGTGAAGCCTATTTTACAGCGATGCTTCACGTCGAGTTAGTCGAACTGTAGCAAAAACATAATATCATCGGTAATTTAACAAGGCCTTCTTTCCCATGATCCGAGCGATTATGCGGTTGCTTGTTTGTCATTGTACCGTGATGCGTGTTAGATCCGTCTAAATCCGGCGTCAGAAAGTAAGTAAATCTGGAAGTTCCTATCTAGTAGTGCAAGGGTTCTCAATCGAGATCGTTATCATCTTGGCAAGTTTCAATAACATGTTTAGGCGACATGCGTACTATTCAAATAAATCGTGTGCATATTCACTTTAGGATACTTATTGCTGCGACTTGTCAACAATTAGTCGTCACTAGCATTGAATTGAGCGCAAAATTTGTGTTATTTTTCCTTTTTCCTCTTTTCATCAGAGGTTAATTACAGGTGACATGCTAACGTTGCTGATGGCATCTTGCCTTGGGCACCAGCGGATGCAATTATGCCTTTCAAATTAAGCATCCTTACTGCCAAACATCTTTCAACATTATGATAATTTGATTGTCGCTTTTAATTATTGTCGTAGGTATGATTGATTATATTACTTATATATTATATACCTTCATTACTCCGTAAGCCATTTAGTTTGTGTTAAAATATAGCAAATCTTTCGACTTTGACTTTTTTAAGAAAGCCTACATTCAATTTTAGATAACTGTGATATCTAACAGGATTCGTCAATATTTCCAGTAATATAGTAACATAATAAAGATTAGACCCAACAAAACTTACTAAAGGAATCTCAATATTAAGCTTTACTGAATGCAAAAGTTTGGATGTTTGTTACTCAATCACGATACAACTCTTCAACGAATTTGGATTTTTTGGTATACAATTGGTCTTTGCCCTAGAATAATTTAAAAGTTAATTTTAATCCCACAATCTCAAATAAATAGATGAACTGAATCCAGGCAGGTAGAGCCACGGACGGAAGATTAGGAACCTTATATAAAAATGATGTATGAATCTTTAAAACAGAAAATAAAAGTACTCACTATACACAATCTTAGTTCAGCATTGATTGTTTCGTTTGTACCTAATGTTTGATATTATTATGAGCAATACAAATGTGATAATAATTCTAAGAGGAACACTAATCAACACTTAAAAACTTGAAATTATCTATCACGAAACCTCAACTTAAATTTTCATAATGGATACGCTTCCAAAACACCTGTACTGACAAAGCAATTTGGACTCTCAATACCAAACATATAGAACACCGAACGGTTAGTGCGGCTACGTCTACCACAATCTATCTCACAAGAAATTATGTATTTTAGTTCAGATAAAACAAACTTGGATAAAATAATATATTAAAACTAAATGCGAGCAGCGTCGCGTCGTCGTTTAGTTTTAGTAGATACAGAACATAGAAATACGCTGAAATATATTGAAATCCTACCAAGCATAGAAAAATTTATCAGAGCGGAGACCGGCGGCCCCGGGGATTCGATATTACGAACACGAACTATCATTAACTATGTAAATCTAAAAATAAAAGCGATTTAATATTATAATCCCAACGGGACAACATAAACAATAAATTTATTACATCTCAGCATACAAGTAATTATTAATACAGTTTACAATGTGTATGCTAAACCGAACTAACGACATGTGTCGGTGCATTAATTCGATGTTTGTTTCTTTTGAATTTATTTACATAGATAATGTAAAGCCAGTTAAATACGTCGGTCACAGGGTCTCGAACGACCACATGTCTACATTTATCACATAATGGTAAAAGTTAAACGCTTATTTGCTCAACAGCTCCGGAATAAGTCATTTCTTGGTTTCATTGATATCTTTTGAACTTGGAGTTCATCAAGCTCACTACTCTCTCCGCTTCTCTTCTCTATCTTCATTAATGGTATAAATTCTGTTTGTCCTTTCATTATATACCGACGATATGCAAGTCTACGCCTCTATTCTGATTGCACAAACGTCTATTAGACGATTTAATCTTGATTTCTGACTGCTCAAAAAGATTAAGCTTGCTGGTTAACCCTGCAAAATCGCAGGTGGTTATTATTTACCAACTTTCTTGACGGAATTATAATCGTTTGTACCCGGATCCTGTCTCTCAGAAGAACTTTGATCATGCTCTATTCATAGTTCGGTTTTGTACACTTAATCATCTATGTTAAATGTTCTTTATATTTTATTTTTGTGTGAAATAAAGAATTTAATAAGAATAGTCCAACAATCTTAGACATTTGTTCGAATCGTGTTTAAAGTCCATGTTACAGCTTCATTAGTCTATACACTGAAACTGATCAACGTATTTAGACTTTGTGGAAAAGGCGACGAGGAGGATAATCTCACGTGATAAGAATAATGATAATGAAACACTAAACCCATGATCTAACAAGTGGTACTACATATAAGATGAGCTTTGGCTTAAATGGCGCAAGCGTCTAACCATAGTAATTCCGAGCAACACGATCATATGGAATTTTGTATCTCGAAATCTGTGTTTTGTGGGAAACTAATTTGAATATGTTGTGGCCATTCATAAACAGGTGCTAAAGAAAATTACATATTAGTTTCTCGTTATTGTTATCGTTTTGTGTCAAACATTTTATAACTTCCACAAAACAATGGTATAGGCAGAAAGAAACATAGTTGTACAAACAAAAACGCAAGCTAATAAACATAAATCCGTTATCGGCACGCGAGGACTTTTGTTATTGAAGGCGTTTAATAGCAAGTGTGAAACCACCTTTGCAAGTGCTCGGTTAATTTTATGTAATGTAAACAAGGTGGTAGTAAAATGCGTGAATTTGCGTATTTTGTACCCGACCATTCGGGACTTATATTGTTTACTAGCTCACCAGTCGCGACTTCGTTCGCTTGGATCTCAAAACTATAAGCAGATACCTAAGAAGAAGAAGAAGAAGAACCGCCGTTGTACTCAATTTATGTATCAATGCAAAATTAATGTATTGCCTTTTTGTACAATAAAGCGTTTACAAACAAACAAAGAATTCTATTAGCGAAACAATTTCCATAATCTGATCAGTAGTTACAGAGATTACAGAGTTAAGAGATCAATGTGTATTTTGATGTGAGTGTGTGCAATAAAGTGTTAAATAAATATAAAAATTACAAATCTACACTTATTATAAATAAGTAAACCTGTTTTAAGGTTTACTTATTTATAAATCACTTTATTGTACACACACACGTCAAAATACACATTGATCTCTTTCAGCAAACTCGCAAGCAGACAGTGTGTGCATGAAAATATAATTAACGGAACTAAGTAGTATTTAAAATAATAATATCCCTAAGTAAATAGATAAATATATACATATATAAACATATAAATATAAGAAATAAATATATAAACAAAACATAAATGTAATAATAATATCATATTAATAGACTTACTTAATAATATAAATATATATAGATCAATATAGTATAAAACACAATAGTTACAAGCACTGATAGATAATCAGCTAATGTTCACGAGACGGGAGTTAACGAAAAGAAAAAGTGGTTTTTGACTTGAAATTTAAAAATATTTAAAGAATGAGCTTTCCTAATAGATTCCGGCAATTTACCCCTTGCGGGATTCGAACCCGCGACCTTAGGTTTTGCTGACAGGGTCACTGTCCACTACACTAATCGGTCGTCGAAATAACTTCGAAATGGATTAACTGATTTCCATCAAATTTCTTAATCGTTTTTTGAGATAACGTGCGGACAAAGACTGAAGACACACACACACACAGATCGCCGTCAATCACCTAACACCCATCGTGTTTCATCGGGATTAAAACACAGATGACAGCAGTATTCCAGGCACTTCTTTCAGTTGCTAAGAGGTAGGTATCGTCTAATATACCTAAGTAATAGGTACTACTTTTTTTTTATGCACGAGGGGTTCGTACTTGACCTCAATCACACCTGATGTTAAATGAAGATGAGGTCGAAGGTGGAAGCGTACTAACCCGGAAACCCCAACACATTTGTGGGACTGGCTATCTTATCTCTGACAACCGGAACACAACAATGCCATTAACATTGCTGCTTGGCGGCAGATTTAGACAAGATGGTGGTAGCTAGCCAGGTGGACATTTAAAATGCCCTACCACCAACCAAACCGAGTACTTAAACATGTACCCCGCTGGGGATCGAACCCGCGACCTCTGAATCGTAAACCCAATTTTAATTTAATCAGGTGGAGGTACATCAATGGGTAAATCAGCCAAAAGCGCTATAAAACTAACCATAAAATACATATGACGACACAATTTGCGAGAAAGCTATAAAATTATAAACAGTGACTGGTCGCATGATGCACCTTGTAACCTTTAAAGGTGAATTTTTACAAGTTAACGACACATTTAAACATCGTTGCGTTTAACCTGAGTACCAATAATGAAACATTGAGGTATTGATTACGTTTTGTAAAATTATCCAGTTAATAACAACGAGATATAATTGTATAACACTTTTAATTTGGCGTAACAACACGTACTTTAAATCTCTGGAAATAGCCAGAAACCAATTTATTCAATCATAGACATATTATCCACAAAATACTTGCTCTATAATGAGATTTAGAAACCAATTTACTCTAAGAATATGTATAACGATTCTGTTTTACTTCAGTTGCAAAATAGCGATGTGTGATTGTGCAATACCGTTGTGGAGAACTATATAAATCACTTAAAAAATATAACATTATAAAAACCGCCTCCGTGGCTCAATGTAAACAACATAGGGTTTACGAATCGGAGGTCGCGGGTTCGATCCCTACTTAATTCCCTAATTTAACAAACCACGGACAGACTTTAGAATGCAGTCGGTCCCGGTTATTTTCAATGGCATACTAACTGCCATGTGGCCATGAGTCTCAGACAAATCCACCATGGTCTGGCGTGGTTGATCATAGTCCATACCCACTGCAAGTGAGAAGAGTCTGTGCCCCAGCAATGGGAATGTAACTTTAATGATAATGAAACTTTAGTTGTATAATGTAATTTAAAAAATGGAATTTATGTGGTCTCGTCTTTTATACACCGTGTAACGGTTAAGTGTAGTCATATTTTAAGGGCTTGTTCTACCCATCAATACGAACAACTTTTACTATGGGGGCAACTTCGAAATCGCGAAAAAAAAATTAGAAAATTTCAATAACCTCCCGATGCAATGTATGAAACAGCTGATTTTTTTTTCGCGATTTCGAAGTTGCCCCCATAGTAAAAGTTGTTCGTATTGATGGGTAGAACAAGCCCTTAAAATATGACTACACTTAACCGTTACACCCTGCTGCTAGGGCTGCGACCTCCGTCAAGCAGTGAACCAAGACACGTGTGATGTGACGTGTGAATACAATTATCTCGTCTGAAAGGTTAGGTACAGTAAAAATACCGTACATTGTATTCGGTGACCTATCAAATGTAGAATGTAGTGGTTTACGGCACATAAAGGGACGCAATAAAACCTTTGGTCAGCCAAACGTGAAGATACCAGCACAGTACGGAATTATCTGCTCGACGTGGGTAGGTGAAAGGATTTTCGAAATATTTCAACCCTATTCTAAAAGAAATAAGAATAAAGATCTTTTAAAAATAACAACTGGATTAATTTGTCACTTCTACACACTCATTTTGACCATTACACTGTGACGTCACGTCACTGGGCTCCTAGTAGGCAATGACAAGGTAATTTTTTTTTAATAGCCAAAATATTAAAAAAAATAAGACATCGTTTGGGGCATCATACATATAACACCTTATTAAAGCACAATTTGTTTGCTAAAAAAATTTATTTAAATGGATCCCTTTTAAGTAAGGAAGGAAGTTCTTTGACAAACTTTTTGGGTTAGGCATGCTTGCTCTCTTCAGTAAAGGGCGCTAGTGTCGCAGAGTTCATTTATTTTCTTCGTGGTATGGAACACTCATTGCTCGACTACCGGCCAACTCTTACTAGGTTGTTTTTTTTAAATTATAGACTCATTTACACCATTACACTGTCACGTCACGTCACTGGACTCCTAGTTGGCATCTAGCATGCATGCCAAATCATAAAGTTCGTCAAAGAACTTCCTTCCTAACTTAAATTTCATGCAAAGTAATTTTAAGCAATAAGCAATTTTTCGTAAGAAAGTTAAAAATCGTTATTCAAAGTGTAACGTATTATATATTTTTGAAATTGTGTTTTAATAAGCTTATATATACCCCAAAAGACGACCATTATTTTTTAATATTCCATATAGCCACTATAATCC
Source organism: Oegoconia quadripuncta (assembly GCA_949316235.1). Lineage (NCBI taxonomy): Eukaryota > Metazoa > Arthropoda > Insecta > Lepidoptera > Autostichidae > Oegoconia > Oegoconia quadripuncta. The sequence continues at coordinate 4,982,268 of OX438751.1, forward strand.
GAATTTTACTTTTTAACTATACGACTGTCTATATTTGGGCTTCGATTTTCTATAATCGATTCGAGCGATTGTCTATCTTTAGTACTTTCTCAAATTTGTTACGTATTGTAATTTTTGGTGCGGGACAATGATAAGATCACAATTGTATGACAATAACAAATAATTCTATAGAAAATTTACCTACAAATAGGTACATTCGGAAAAATAGTAATAAGGAAAACTTAAATTTGGAATACTCACAAAAAACTGTTCCTACAAAATTATCGCGACTCTAATGGAATAGCACTATAGAAAATTGGAATTGATAAAAGATAGGATCAAGCCTTGCATTGAAGACACGCTACACGAGTACCTATTTATATCACTACTAAATTGCTAGTGACCTCGTATAACTGATCTTACATGAGTTTATTGTACGACGTAGGTATATACTAGTTCAATTGGATAAGAGGTCAACAATAGATAATAGTGGTTCTAAATAACAAGGCTATTTCTTGAACCCCAACGGAAAGTGCAGCCATCCTGTCTACAAGTTTCAAACTTTTGTAATTTTGTGTGTCAGGGTTACCAATCCCTAAATAGCCCTGTAATAACTGTAAACCCAAAAAAAAATCCCGTACCTGTTCAGACGCATATTTCAATAATTTTTATGTTTTATAAGGGTAAATAGGCGCTTATAGACCTATAATTCATTTAATATGCAATTTAATAAATGTTATTTAGCTTTTTACTTATATTTTTTAATCAAATATTTTCTTGGTGAAGATTTGATTAAGAGATTGATTTGATGGGGATTATATGCCTAAAAATAGCCCTAAATAAATTTAGGTCCTAAAAAGCCCAATTGGATTATTGTCGCCCTAAACATGGGGCCAAAGGGAAGCCTGATGTGTGTCTATGTTACTCTTAAAGTTATGTGGAATTGAAACCCATAATATATATTAGTTAAGCTAGACTAACTAACTATTACATATATATAACTAGTACATATTTTAGTTAAATAAATACAATCGTCACAGATAAAAAATTGAGTCCAGTGCATCTCGTCGAGGTGGCATAGTGTCAACAGGCAAACTGCGTTCCCGCGCTGAATAGCGAGACTTATTCTTTGTGCTAGGAAGCGCCCGCTCTGCGGTCCCCATAACCCTCGATAAGATGCGCCGGCAAGTTTTTGACAAGGCGTTTTGTCCCCCAGGGTCACAACGTCTCGGACCCAACCGGTACGAACGAACATGTAACCTCCTTAGACCTCTTGGTTCTTCTGTTCATTTAAGTTCGCTCCCGCATCGTTGAAAAAACTAACTCCTCTTTCATAGCCAATTATGAAATTAAAATTACGAAAACGGATCAAATGGATAAATAAGTATATTAAATACACGGGGTTGAAAATAACCTTCCCTGTTGGAAAGTGACTATGTGGTCGCAGATGATGCAGGCGATCTCAGGCAATAAAGATTTTACTGATTGCATTTTCGTTCGATCTTTTCTTGTGTAAATCACCGGATTAATATTTTTGGGAGTTCATAATACGATTATAATGATAAAGAGGTCAATTTATATTCAGATCGCTATTAACTTTCAACAAGTTATTCAACTGTATACATTTGTAAATGTCATGAAAATCTATAAATAGCCCATGTCGTGTATATATGATCGGAACTTTCTTTCATAAAAGTTTTTTTTTTTGTTTATTAAAAACTGGTTTCGCGTTTGACTACAATCTCACCTGATTCCGATTGAGTTCCGATGTTATTTCAAGCATTGAACTTTGATTGTTTAAGAATACCCAAACTCTTATATCTCACCAGCCCATTTGTGATAAATATAATGTTGAACACTTTAGATAATACTAACGTAATAACTGCGACAAAGGCCGATTGTTTACTTATAATATAGAAATATTTTATTAGCTTAGGTCGTGATTCGTGATGTAAGTGGAGAAGACAATGAGCTGTGTCTAGAAGTTAGAATCACAATAGTGGGTTTGTTAAACGGTGTTACCATAATGTAGGTATACGAGTAGATAGGTACAATTTCAAAGATGTCACTGGGTCAAATACAAGGAGATTCGATACCAACCGTGACCTCAGATCAGAAGAGTTAGATATCAGGAATTTACTTATCGTTGTACCCAAAGACAATGGTGTCGATTCGGTTGTACACCAACTAAACTAAAACCAGTTTTAAAGTAGTACTGTCTCTTTCTCCCTGGAACAGTACGATGCGACGGCACCACTCTAAAACTGGTTTTTGTTTAGTTGGTGTACATCCGAATCGACACCATTATCTTATTCTTTAGTCACGCAACAAAAAAGAATTGTCTGTTGTACAATTGTCTTGTCTATGTCCATCTGTATGTCACAGCTGATGTTTGGGCTATAAAGCTGAAATATGGTAGTTATAATTATTTAATAAATATCTTTGCACATACACACAGCGCCATCTAGTTCCACACTAAGCTTGGGGCTTGTATTATGGATACCAGATGGTTGATAAACTACACAAATACATTTTTTTTTGTAAATAAATGAAGAACATTCAGAAATCGGGAACACATGTCTGTATTCATGCATGTACACATGCCCCCAGCGGGATTCGAACCCGCGACCTTTTGGTAAAGCAGTCCGAGTTTCTAATCACTACACCAAACAAGTTGTCGAATATTTAGATATAACCTCTACAAAGACAAGTCAAAATCTTGTAATATTTTTTTTTGATGTAAAGTGCAGGTGATTTTGTATACGCAGACCCCATCGTGTAGGTTACATATAGTTGAATGGGTATTTCAAATATATTGGGAGATGTCTTATATTGTTAGAATATGTGACCCCAAATAGTGATCTGCTAAACCATTATTTTTGAAAATAAAAAGTATGTATTCACAACAGTAGTAAGTATGTACCTATATATGAGTAGGTAGGTAGTCCTCAAATTTTTAAGACAGCTGATTCATACTGATGTGAACAGAAATATTCTAAACAGTTGCGAGAATTGCTAGGAGAGTAAGGTATTTTTTCTTAGTTGTAGAGTCCAATACGTTCCATTCTATCAGGAAGAAACAGGACAGGGCCCTGGTTCCATAAAAATTACTTATGTAATTTACCATGACAATTCGTCGTACATTGCTGGTTATATTTAAACATGAAACACGAATAGTTACAAATTTACCTATATTCTCAGTAATGTATTCAGAATTCTCATGGTTAATTACAATTGTCATACTTGTGAAACAGCGCCCTGGAGTCGCGTTTGACCACGATCTCACTTGGTGGAAAGTAAAGATTTAGCTTAGGAAAGCACGCGATTCCTGTAAATGATTCGCCATTGACTTGTCTTGATATTGAAATATTCTAATATATCATGCCAGTGCCTCATGCGAATTCCAACCGCAACATAAATTAAATTTTAAAATATAATGTCAGTTTATTTTATGCGCATCCATGTTTATAATGCGAGAGTAAAAAAAACCTAATTTTTCGCTTCACAGGATGGAGCTGTCACTTCGACGGCGATAAAAATTAGCATGTTTTTATAATTAATTATCATATAGTTGGCCATGAGACTTTTATTTGCTTTTCTTTGACTAACTTAAATTATAATAAACGGGGCTGTTTGTTTTACTATTCGTATGTTGGAATCAAACATATTCAGAATTTATATGCACAAGGGGATAGCCCTTGACCTATACTATCTGAATACCATCAGATCCGATAGTTAAGGAGTGACGAGTGACAGGATAATTTTTAACAGAATCCATAAAGTAGGACTATGTTCCCTTGTATGTATATTTTCGTCAATTGTTAACCCATTTTGATGGTAGCTTTTTGTTTGATAGGGTTTATCACCAGATTTGGAACTTTACTGAAGTCGGTTGCATTACCAATTTTTGGCAGTTCAATTATTTTTACGGAAATCTAAAAAACACACGCAGACGAAGCCGCTAGTTGAAGCTGTTATTTTCGGAGACGACGGAGTAAAATTTTAAAAAACTAAATCACAACTACGGTCATACGTACTGAAAAGCAGAGACACTACGGATCATGGCGAACACAATGATAATTCGTTTGTTGAAATATGTTCGGTAATTTGGAATGTGCTAGGTTTCAAACTACATTCATTTGGACCGTGGTATTTTGCTTTAAATGTATAAAGACAGACGAATTCCTGTAATACCATACTTATACCATATCTTGAGACACTGTATGGATCAAGCAGGAATTCAAATGACACCTCAATTGTTAAAATTGGTTCAGTAGTTTAGGCTATTCGAGGTATCGAACCATTGTCCACACACAGTTAGCGAGACTCATAACTAATAAAAAGAATATAACTCAATAACAAAAATGAAAGAAAACATAGGCGTCAGTGATAGCAGGTATAGTATAACAACTAATAAACTTGAGTCTATCAATAAAATTGGTCAAACAAACAAACATACAGTCCTGATCCCGGGTTTGTTAAGAAAACTCGGGGAAAAGTATACGTATAATGGAGTCAACAACGTAAGCAGTTACGTCAACAAAACCAGACACAATCTGGAAAAATAGAGCTTCTACACAAACAAATACAGACAAGACAAGTTAAATAAATTTAGGGCTCTCCTTATTAGTGTTACGTACGAAAACTGGCTAAACGGAACACTTTTGGAATCATGTCGGTCAAAGTCAGAAATGGGCTTATTTTATAGGTACATAGGGTACACATAAAATAGTCAGTGTTTACATTTTTTAAGCTACTGCTTGTTCAAAAGGCAATTTCGCATATTTGTCTTTTCGATTAAATGACCCATCGGCTAAATGGCGTTTCTCTCATATGACACTTCGATTACCTGGCGTCGCACAAATGGCTTTCGTTTATATGTCTTTCGAAATCGGGTCCTAAACCCGCTATCGACACGAAAAGAAGAAGTATAAAACAAACAAGTCGCTCCCGGGTTTGTCTGTTTGCGCCCTTAATAGTTCTAAACGACGTATCAGATTTTGATTAGGTTTATACAATTATCTAGAGAATTTCTTCCGGAAGGTTAGTTATAGGCACTTTATTTGGAGATCCACACGGACGAAGTCGCGGTCGTTATGCTAGTTATAACATAAACGAAATCCAATGAAAAATGAACTCTTCAACTCTCACTTACTCAAAACACGATGTTATGTACGTGAGAATAATGTTTATAGTTTTTTTTTTGGACTCAAATACAACAATTTTATGTTGGGTTGGGAAAAAATTTAAAGAGACATTCTGCTGTGTTGAAAGCAGTTTTTAACCCGGTTCTGTCGTTTTGGCGCCAAAATGCTACATAGGCTTCAAACTCAAACTTTATTTTTAGAGTCGGGGATTGAAAAAGTCGATCCACGAAAGTTATATTCATGACTATTCTTTTAAACACTAAAAGCCGGTTTACACGTTAAAATAAAATGTCGAACATTTATATATTTACGTAGCTTGTTGATTTTTAATACTACTCAGTTTATTTGTATAGTTCACAGCTCGCAGCAGGTTTTTCAATTTGTTTAGTGTGTATTTCAAATATTTACAATCCTCTACATACCTACAAGTAATCGCGCTGATCCCGCGTTGTCCGTTCCCGTGGGAATTCTCCAAAATCCTTCAAATTTTTCAAATTGCCAAATTTCATCAACATCGGTGTACGTTTTTTGGCTTTGCGCTGTTAGATCAGTCAGTCAGATACTCCATTTATATACAGCATGGAAAAAATAGGATAGTAGTTTCCAGCTTGTTTTTTTACAATAGTTCGCTTCATTTGTGTTAGATTTCATGGTTTTCCTTTGATTTAAAGCACATCATCTATTGAAAAATACATGTTGTTATTTTTACGCATTAATGTCTGTTCGCTACAGCACCGAGGCAAATGACTTTTCAAAAATTGTCAGTCAGTAAAATGATGACGACCGATTGATGTAGTGCATAGTGATCCTGTCTGCGAGACCAATGGTTGCGGGTACGAATCCCGCGAGGGGTAAATGTTTGTGTGATGAATACGAACATTTATTTCTGAGTCATTGATGTTTGTATAACTATTCATGTATATTTATCCGTCATCTAGTATCCAAAGTAGTTTACTTCATCAACATCCGCCCGTAAACATCCCACTGTAGGGATATAGGCCTTCCCTCCTATAATGAGGGAGTATGGGCCTTTGTTCACCACGCTGGCCCAATGCGGGTTGGGGACGACAGGAGGTAACATAGAAATCTACATACATACACTCGAAAAACATTACCCTAGTTTTTGGGGCTGTCGGGTAAAAAATATGGATGAACACACAAAAATGCATACAGACGAACATGCACCTCCACCTTTTTGGGAGGCGGTCAAAAAGCTATTTTAAGAAGTTCTCAGTTGCGGAAAACCAGTATTCAATATTAACGCTACCATTACGATTTGGTTATATTTTTCTTCACTACAATTAATATTTTTTTCTTTATTACGGTCTCCATATTAATATTGCCTACGACCGCACACAAAAACTTTAAGCCGCTAATAAACCAGCCTTTTACGAAACCGACAGCGCCAAATTAAATGGGGACGACTAATTTTTTCACAATAAACAGATGCCCATAATACCCCACTCGAAGTAATTTCGAGGCGTCTGATGAAATGCACCATAATTACATATTTTTAACTAGTTATTATTTATAATTTATATGTTACGTAAACTACTACACAGGGTTATGCCGCACTTGTTAATAATTTTGCAGAAAACCTGCGCTTTTATTAAACAGGTTTATATCGTGAGATTACCCTTTATGGTGTCCTATTAAAACGCTATATTAAGCTAATTTTCAAAATTCCATGGGAGCTGTTTTTGTTATTTAACAAAAAAATATTCTATTGTCAATATTCCACTGATTCGGCACACCCTATATATATAAAGAAACGCGTAATGATAATGTACAATAGCAGTACTATATAATAGCTGTTACGCAAAGAGAGAACTAATAAATATTTTTATCAATTGGCCGCATGCGGCGGACGACCGTGTGTAACTGAGAATTATTTACATTGCGCGATGAACGCATGCGGTGACCGACTTATACGGCCGACGATTATGTGTGGATCACACTAGACCATAAACGATTTACTTTGATTCCCATAAAAGAACACTATAAATAGATAAATTCATGAGAAAACAAACTAATACCAAGTTAATAAATATCAGTCTCGAGGATTTTCGTTACGGACTCGAGGTATACTAGATATACTAGGTAACTAAACATCGAAATACAAACATGCGAAGAACCGTTGTTAGTCACTAATAGCTCCCTAAAAAAACTACGGTAGCTAAACTGATTACGACGTATCTTCTCAAATCAATGCAAATTGTGTCTTAGGGTAAGGTTTTTCGTCTAGCAGTAGCTTGAAAATGAATTGATTTCAAATGAATTATTAAATTATTATATTTTTATTAGGTATGCACAACGGATTAGCTCTTAACCTCAATCTCTTCTGGTGGGTATGAAGATGCCGAAGATGGAATTTTCAATTTATTTAGGGACATAGCTATCTTAACAGCCGAAACACAACGATGCTATCAGAACATTGCTGCTTGGCGGAAAATCTAGATATGCTGCCAGTAGCTGGTTTGATAGACATCTTCCTACCACCAAGCAACCCCAATACTAATGTTAGGTACTCCACTGAGAATCAAACACGCCGTTTGGTAAACCTTATGAATAAAATTATTTGTCAATATTGTCTGGGGCCCTTGGCCGTTTGACACAAAAAAAATGTAAAAGATTTATCCATTAGACTGATCCACGCCTCCGGATATCTGAGAGCTGGTGCTTTTCTGTCAGCAAGAGCGTATGCATTCAGCGGGGCAATCGCGCTAGCGTACTGGGTACCAAGCCTCACGGAAGCGAGTCGGACAGCGTATTTTAACCTTAATTGACCCACACACAATATAAATAATTGGAGGCCAATTATCTATAAGCTACCATAAGTACCGACGATATATTACAGATATTATCTTCCTCAGCTAAATAGGTATACTTATAAAATAAGTTAAATGCCCATTATAGATTGATGTACATTTAAATACCAGTACCAGTGAAATCGCAATAAATCACATTAAAGACAAACTACGATAAATAAAAGAACTTAACAATGCTAAATCCGATGAAGCTAGATACGGGGTCAAAATCCTTGACCCAACAAAGACTCAAACGGCAACAATAAACGTCCTTCAACCTTCTACATGAACAAAAGCACGCCGCAATCAGTTACCTCATTACAGTGCGTGAAGCTTCATTATGTTATAGTGAGTTTAAGGTACACATGTAATTTGTAACATACATAATTAAGCAAGACGATATAACATAACAATCACTACCGGATTTGGGGTATTCAATAATACATTCGTAGTTGTTAGTACAGCAAGGTTAATAGAGCTCTAAGGCGATAATTTTCTGTGAATTTACTTAACAAAAACATACAAATTAGATACACACACAAAGAGATTTGTTAGATGCTTTTGATAAACCGAATCGATGCGTTAGGTCATTCCTTGACTGAACTCTGCAAATAGTAGATATGAATAAAAAAAACGAATGGTTGAAATGGGTACTCGTAATAATTTAAAATTAAAGTCCACTTTCAATGTTACTATGGTACTATTAATAATTCAACTAAGTATTACTTGAAGTTATTTTGAAGGTCATACGTCAACGAGTGATTAATTTACATAAGATTAAATAGCAGGTAATTGCGGCGGATTTGTAAAATTTTGAGTTCGTATAAATAACATAGGGTTTATAAAACGGAGGTCGTGGATGCGCTTCCCAGCTGGATACATGTTTAGTAATCAGTTTGGCCGGTTGGTAATTTTAAATGTTAGTCTGACTAACTTACTAATGTCTTATCAAACAGCAATATTGCTAGCACTGTTAAGTTCCTACTGTTTGAAGTAAGCTCGAAGTTAGGTGTTCCTGGTGAATGTGCTTCCACCTTCAGCCTCACCTTCATTTAACATTAGGTGTGTTCATTTAACGTTAATATGTTGTGCAGAACATACCATAGGTATTAATTACAAGTTAAAATAAAGTTAAAAAAAAAAACTAAATAAGCTGGTTCACCATCCATACATATAAAACTTTACGACCTTTATCCCAAATGGGGTAGTCAGAGATAACCCAAAGAAGCATTTGGATGTTTCAAACATTCAAAATATAATACTTGAAACAACATCAGTAGTTCACATTTCGCAAGGGACTGAGCCTATTACCGTTGAAACATGCAATTATATAAATATTAAGTATAAACCTATTCTCTTCTACATTACGTCCATATTCGTTTCTATCCCTTGATCAAAAACCTTTGTCTAAGGAACCTAACACTTACCGTTTTGAACCGTAACCTTTGCATTTAAGATTATTCTCACAGTAGTAATTCAATCTGCGCCAAAACCAGTTTTTACCGATTTAACTTATCTTTTAACTATAGCGATTACCGGTCATTTTAGTCTACAATCTGTGAACGAATGCATCATTAAGGTGCCTTTTGCACCCAAGGCTGCATCGTTTAAACGTGTAACTTGCGAGATAACTGGCTAAGCTTCAGACCTTGGTTAAGCAATTGGTTTTAACGATGCGATGGATGCGACTTCGCATTGGTTTTTTTTTGCAAGAGAAGTCTATTGCAAATTGCAAACAGAAATTAATTTTAATAAAAAATAAATATAAGCCAAAATAAGAAAAGCAATTAAATGTTTTAATACGTTTCTAAAAAGTATCAATATCTTACTACTAAATCACGATATAGTTTACTAACGCCAATAACATGTTGTTGTCAGTTTCATGGTTAACAAAAATTATAATACTTAATCGATTTTACACGTCGAGAATAAAAAATACACAGACATAAAAATTTAACGAACTTGATAAAGCAACAGTCAACACCATTTCTGAGTTAGTCATTGTAACTACTAATTACAGATAATCTTTCACAACTTGTGTGTTTGAAGGACTTCGTAGAATTTTAACAAAAGCGTGACAAAGAGAGTACAAAATGCAACAAAAAGTTGTGCAAAGAAAATGAAAAGCAATATGGTATGAACTTTACTCATTCTAATTTAGAGGAGATTATTTACAAAATGTAATCGACGAAGTGTAAAGTGGATCTGACGTCTTACTAGACACCGTTGGATTAATATGGACAGCCACGACATAACTCAGTGCCATTCTGTATTATAATTAAAAAATGGCGACTATTCAATTTACACTTAATTATATTTGGATTTGTAAATCTGATCAAGATTGTTGTAAGTGAAAATAATATATATAAATAATAATAAACACTTTGCCTCGATTTATAGTTGTGACGTTTATAATTTGTTAAATAGGTGTTTTGTATAATACATCCTAAAGCGAACTGAAATCTAATTTTTGAATTACAGGTATTTTGTGTTGAGAATCTTATGCTACTAAAATAGAAATTGTACATAAATTCATGAGATATCACAAGGTAACCCGATAGGTCCACATTTATTCCCTAACTACAGCATGATTTCAAATATTTGTTTACACTTATTGAAAACAAATAAACTTTGACAGTTCTAGCAATAATGGACCGACCGTCATTACACGTTGAGAAAATCCATTTAGTTTACGAGTTGCTCGATTTATTAGCTATAATGTGGATGCCAAGACCAGTCGCCGATTGATTTATTTGCCCAGTTAACTGTTAAACGACTCAGGTTGGGACTAAATATGGCATGCTATAGAACCTGTTGCCGGCCAGCCCTTCAGGTTTAGAAGTAGCAGCGGTTAATATGAAGCTAAAGCTAATGTATTAACGCATTAGATGATATCATCGATCAATTTATTATTCACTCAACGAATTTTTAAATAATATCCTTATCCTATTTTCAGCTCACTAATTCTGAAAGCAAACAAGTATCCAAGTTTTATCCTCTATATTCTTCATATATTTTTGTAATGGGCTGGATACGCCTTTGACTAACACCATCAAATGACAATGCAGCCGATGATGAAGCTCGCGATCTCAGTAAATGCCTGTCCAACTTTTATAATAATTGATAAAGTTTGTATTAACAAACATACCTAAATGTCAATTACTTGTATTATGAATCTTCTGTCTGTACATTTCTTAGTTGATTAGTTCTTTCACTAATTAGCCACGTGTGGTTACAATAGCACTAAACCGATAATTTTGAAGTAACCGATGGTTATTAATTTTACAGTGGTCATTAAACGAGCAATTATGAATTTCATAGATCCATATATTAAGTTAAATATTTTTAGAAATTTATGGTAAACATACAATTTTGATGACGACACTTTAATCAGGAAATTACGTCATTATGGTGTAACCGGCCGAGCTCTCGACCTTCTGAATTCTTATTTGAGTAACCGAGTTCAGAGGGTTGATATCAGTGGTAATACATCGTCAGGGTCGACAGTCTGTATGGGCGTCCCACAAGGCTCCATTCTCGGACCATTTTTGTTTTTGGTTTACATAAATGACTTGCCAAACCTTGTAAACGATAAACATGAAATAGTATTGTTTGCTGACGATACCTCTGTAATGTTTAAAGTAAATAGACTAAAATTAAATTATGACGACGTGAACAATGCTATTTCTCAAATAGTAGAATGGTTTACGGCAAATAATTTGTTACTGAATGAGAAAAAAACTAAATGTGTAAAATTTGTACTGCCTAATGTCAGGGAGGTGCCCACAAATATAATGATAAAAAATGTCACTCTAGACCTTGTTGAGTCCACTGTATTTTTGGGCATTACTTTGGACGCCAAATTACAATGGGGTCCTCATATCCATAAATTGGCGAAGAAGCTCAGCTCTGCAGCGTATGCAGTCAAAAAAATTAGACAAATATCGGACGTAAATACTGCTAGATTAGTATATTTTAGTTATTTCCATAGCCTGATGTCTTACGGTATCTTGCTGTGGGGAAATGCCGCGGATATCAATACAATCTTTGTTTTACAAAAACGAGCCGTTCGCGCAATTTATCAATTGAGACCTGCAGTGTCACTTAGAGACAGATTTAAAGAGTATAATATTCTAACCTTTTCGTCACAGTACATTTTTGAAAATCTAATATATGTCAAAAAAAATATAGCATCATTTAGGAAAAATAGTGATAAACATGATGTCAATACAAGAAATAAAGATAAACTTGCAGGTCACATAAGTCGCCTCCACAAAGTCAGTAATTCATTCAAAGGGTTATGTATACGCTTTTTCAATAAAGTTCCTGTTGATATACAAAATCTTCCTTTCAATAAATTTAAAGATACTATAAAACAGAAACTTATTAAGAAAGCATATTATAAAATATCAGATTATTTAGATGATAAACAATCATGGACATAACCAGCCCGTTCGCATAACCAGGCTATTTCACAATTAATAATGAAATATTATAATATAAAATAATAATTTTGTAATACAGGGTGTAACGGTTAAGTGTAGTCATATTTTAAGGGCTTGTTCTACCCATCAATACGAACAACTTTTACTATGGGGGCAACTTCGAAATCGCGAAAAAAAAATGAGCTGTTCCATAGAAAATTTCAATAACCTCCCGATGCAATGTATGAAACAGCTGATTTTTTTTTCGCGATTTCGAAGTTGCCCCCATAGTAAAAGTTGTTCGTATTGATGGGTAGAACAAGCCCTTAAAATATGACTACACTTAACCGTTACACCCTGTATAAAAACCTTTTTTTAAAAAAGAGCGACCTCTCGAGTTTCTTGCTTGTTCTTCTCAGGGGAAAATTGCCTTTTGAACAAGCAGTAGCTTTAAAAATGTAAAATCTGACTATTTTAAGTGTACCCTGTGTACCTACAAAATAAAGCATTTTTTGATTTTGATTTTGATTTTGATGAATCGATTGGTTTTGCCTTAGGTCGAGATAAAGGAAATACCTATTCGGGGTACCTTTTAATTACATTGTAAAATTACTAAAGCAACTAAAAAAATAGTAATAGAATAATCAAATTACTTAACTGACGTAGAAAATAAGCTTCTGTAATGGCAGACATTACAAAAAGTTGTAATTGAAATCAGAGATAATAATAATGACGCAAATAATGTATATAGGTAAGAAGAAATACATTGATTCATCCAAATTCTAGAAAACTGAATGCATGTTACATTTAAAACGATGTTATCAGGCTTCTACATTACACGTGTAATCTTTTAAAGTTCTTTATTTCATATGATCGTACTTTTTCTTATTTGCACAATATATGACCAATGCACGAAGACTTCGAGATATTGTTGTAGAAATGCCTTTGCTAAACAGAAGCGCTAATTAGATATAAACCTGACAAATCAAAAATAGTGCAAATAACGTAATAGATAAATATGAAACGTACGCAACAACTGTTCCAAATAAGGATTAGGTAGGTGCATTGGCAGTAGAACTAGTCCAGCCTGGTCAATCAGGTTACAAACTCGACTTACCTGAAACAAGAAAAAAATATCATTAATAGATGCAGTATCAGGTTTTATCCTATGGGAAGATAAATTTAGAAAAAAAAGGTTGGATGACTTAGTCTAGAAGCGAGACAGTAAGCCGGACCGTAGCAAATTGGTAGCTATCATAGACTAGACTGTATACTGCCTTAGGCATATACCATTAGACTCAATTTTAATTTGTTTATCTTTTTTCTCTTTTTTAGCACTAGACTGATTGACTTGACAGTTTTCTGATGCTTTTAAATAGGTACATCTCATAAGTCATGTGAGCACCGACAAGACTTGGTTTGGTATCATGCATGGAGAATGAGTTCTGTTGCTAGTTTATAAATAGCTTTTAAATATTGCAAATAAATTTTGCATGAGAAATTGCTTTAATAAGTTAATCTAGTCAAATTTACTTGTCAACCTTTTTCTGACAGTTCTTTCCGAGTCTATTATTTCACAAGACAATGATGTTCATAAAAAGTGACACAACAATTACAGAGTCAGAAAGAACATATCCGTATCCTTTGGGAAGACAGCCGTAAATATCAGCAAGTATCTGCGATAATAATTATACCTTATTGGCATGTCGGTGCGACTTCGCACTCGACGTCCGCAACATTGATTCTTGAACTACAAACAACAGGTTCCACAAGGTCTGTATGACCCCTATTCTGATCTCCATACTCATCAATTGCAGCGTATTTTACTGTACTTTAACAACCATCACCGCATTCTTCTTGGGTTTCATTTTAATGTAGCTTTCGCGAGCGATAATGAACTGCGTTATTGTTGAATATTTTCCGTTCGACAGCTGTGTTTCGAGAATGCTTCGTAGTGCCTTTACAGAGATAAGCGACACTCGTGTCTACCTTTTCATTATTTTAATTTATGAGAATCAATACACGTAGACGAGCAAACAGCGAAAAGCAAGTAAATGTTTATTTAACATTACTTGTGGTTGTTTAAAAGGAACAAAAGGCGAGAATCGTTCAAGGTTTTCAACTATTTAATGAGGTTTTGGATCCATAATTCATAAAGTATTCGTAGTATATGAAGAAAATAGTTTCGCGTATGTATTCAAGTCGTAGAAGTCAAAATATACAGCTACTTTCTAGGTTACTTATGTATCTAACTAATATTATAAATGCGAAAGTTTGGATGTTTGTTTGTTGCTCAATCACGGCGAAACGGATGAACGGATTTCGATGTAATTTGGTATATAGGTAGAATATTCCCTGGATTAAGACATAGGATATTTTTTATCCCGATAAAGTGAGTAGTTCCCACGGGATAAACAAATTTCCGCGATACAGTTATTCCACGCAGGCGAAGTCGCGGGTGGAAAGCTAGTGTTTAATAATAATAGGAGTCTTTATTAGATCCTAATATTATTATAGAATATGCGAATTAAGTCTACCCTTAAACAACAAAGGGTGTGACAAATGCAGCGTTCGTCTGATTCAAAGATAACATAGACTATCTTTGCCCTAATCACAGTATTAGACAGGGTTGATGAGCGGATAGTCAAACGAAACTAATGCCTCTAGTTTAATTATTATCTATAGGAATTCATCAGACCTCTAGGGAAAATGGCTTTAGGTAACTGAGACATAACAGGAATACATGGTGGTACATAAAATGAAGATACTCCATCGTATTAAACCCTTGATCCACCTTTCAAATGTCAGTTACTAAAATAGAATACAATGGCTTCATTAGCGACTTACACGTAGAAGGTATCGGGCCAAATATGATACGCAAACATATTAACCTACATGATAAATGTTTAACCATGTGACTACACAAACTAAGTATATATTATAAAAGCAGATGTTCCATTGAATGACAGACTAGCTAATGCAATCTGAAGAAATACAAGACAATAAATGCGTTCCAATAATCAACACAACGCAGACTAAATATTGTCTAGGGTCATATCCTAATCTATTGCTGGACATAGGTCTTTTCCAGGGCGTACCACTGAACCCAATCTTAGGCTCTCTATTTAGAGATATTCTTCTAGCAAGTGGGTGTCCCATACTAGGTTAGCCAAAACATGGTTTCCCTTTAGAACTCGTTTTTCCAATAGCCATCGGTTCTGCGACAGATGTGGCCAGCTCATTACCACTACCGCTTACCAAATAGCTGGGCTATGTCGGTAAATCTCGTTCTCTCACAATTCTTTTTTCTGGTTTTATACGAGTACCTCAGACAAATACCCAGCATAGCTCTATCCATAGCTTGCTGAGCGACTTAGAACTTATGGACTGACCGCACCGTGAGTGTCCATGTTTGGGATCCAGGCCGGTCCATCTAGGTTGTGCACTTTCAAATATTATAATATAAGTAATACAGTTAACAACTTTTACTATGCCAGGTAAGGAAACTTCCACATCAATATAACAAATTTGGTATCACTAGTATTCCATCACTTGCCCTCCTATCGTTCATTATAATGCTTTAATTTTCGATGTTTTATTTCAAATTATAACTTACAAATGACCATTGTAATTCCAATATTTTAAATTGAGTTTCTATTATTCCCATCGTAAATGAAATGTAAGAAACTTTCATCGTGTCTTTAACTATCATCACCACTGGTCTTCACTTGGAAATTCCATTCTGAAAGCCTACCTTCTAGTTAATAAGGTTTAATGATGATATTAAAATTTATCAACCTGTAAAATGTTTGAGTATACGTACGTACGCTACACGCGCTATAATCACTAGCAAATGTTAAAACTTATTCCATTGGAATACAGTTGAAAATGGTCACCAGATTTTACATTGACGACCATACAACATTAGCACCATCATATCATGAAATGTGTTCATGATTCCACCATTATCAAGTGCTAATCTGCAAAAATTCCACAGGACGTCGTAAAAGATGTAAAATCGTTGAGTTTACGTTAGGGCTTAGGTACATGTAATAAAGATTAACTTGAGGCCCTAGGCGAAGGTTTCTCAAACTTTTTATCTCATGACCCCGAATAAAGCATTCTCATGCGTCATAATGTATCAGCTTACTAGAAGATTGAACTAGGGTTTTATTTATTTATTTTAATATTTATTTGCATGTATACGCATAATTATCAAATATACTAAAAATAACAAGCTTGTCTCTACAACACATCTCAAATCAAAACAGTCGAAGGAGATAATGTAAAAGATACTTTACAAGTAGTCAAAGTAAAAACAGAAGCATAGTGTAAATAAAATATCAACTATTATAACGTACTAACTAAATAAAAAAAAATACTTTACTTGCTTCATCCTTACGTAAATATACCTACACTGATTCATAAAGTTTATGTAATTTTTTGTTTTTTATTGCAACTAGATTTGATAAGCTAAAGCTGCACGGCGATAAAGTTATCTGTCAGGACTAATTATATCGTTTTCAAAAATATAGTAAAGGCAAATAAATCTATTTAGTTTTGGAATTCTATGGGGGAGGCCAATGTTAAGCAGTGAACGACCTGTGGTTGATATGATGATGAAGATATTTCGTTGTAGCCTATACTTAAATCCAACAGCCTTTTAATAGTCATTGTTCAATACAAAACAAATCATTAATATCATGAATATGGTATGTTTTAGTTTATATAAATACTCAATGAATAACAGTAATTAATAACCCGTTTTATTTCCAAGTGGCAAACATTTTTAATCGCTCTTCCATCGTAGCGTTGATTATGCTCGCACTGTGTTTTATAAAAATATACAAATTCCATTAAATAAATAAAATACCGTTCTCAAAATTATATTGGAATGTCTTATTTTGTAAACGACGACCTGTTTGGTGTAGTTGTTAGCAACTCTGACCACTATACCAAAAGGCTGCGGGTTCGAATCCCGCTAGGGGCATATATTGTGTGATGAATACGGGCATGTGTGTACCCGAGTTATGGGTGTTTTCATTTATAATATGTTTTTAAATGTATTTATGTAGTATATCAGCCATCTGGTATCCACAACACAAGCCTATAGTTGCTAACTGTGGAATTAGATGGCGCTGTGTATATGTCTAAGGATATTTATTATTTACTTATTTTGTACAAGCGAATGGTGGTGCTTCGAGCCGGATATGAAAAAGCGACCTAATGGATCGCATTTATTTTGTACAGTCATCAGACCTACAGAACGATAACATACAGGTTAAAATTTCATTCGTGTAATTACTGTGTTCCTTGGGGAAAGTTGTTCGTAATCGAGAGTGGCGTCACCAGTTAATGCGAATTACACGAATTCAAATTCATCCGGTACAAATTATAATCATGGATGC
Organism: Oegoconia quadripuncta; assembly: GCA_949316235.1. Lineage (NCBI taxonomy): Eukaryota > Metazoa > Arthropoda > Insecta > Lepidoptera > Autostichidae > Oegoconia > Oegoconia quadripuncta. The sequence continues at coordinate 5,000,033 of OX438751.1, forward strand.
CCTCGAGTATCCCGGACTTCACATGTTGAGAAACGCTGTCCAAGTCGATGATAGCATAAAATAGTTTTCCGGCATTAGGACAAAATTTATGAACATTATGTATGAACTCTACCCTTGCTTAAAGCTTACTACTTAGCAATAAATACGAGTATGTTAATATGACATTGTGTAGTATTAAACATATCCAAGCTTATTATGTCTCATTCGTTACGGTATGAAATAATTTATACATCCTACGTTATTATGGGGCTTTGTTTGCTTCGAAGAAATGTTTTAATTCAACATTTGTGCATATTAAATACAGTCGACTGCAAGTCAAGCGTATCATAGGTAATTCTAATAGATTATTGCGGCGGCAAGGTTTAAGTTTTGAGCTGCTGCCTTGAGCTGCAGGCTTGGATGAATTCAACACGATGCAGACCACCGCATATTCGACAAGAAAAAAATACCCGACTACGGCAAGCCGAATATGTATGTGGGTACGTTCGTATGTACGTTCTGAACTAAGAAATAAAGTGGTCATTATAAGGATTACATTTTTACGAAGTAGCGAATCTTATCTATTGAAATAAGTAAAAACCTGAAACCATATCTCTAGATTTTTAGCTAAATATTTAATTTTTTATTACTTAATATTTATATTATAAAGGAATACAGACTTTTATTTTTAATTTATATCAATTTGGGACGGTTTATGTGTCGATTGAATAACTTTAAGATGTTCCACTTGACCCTGAGCTTCTCATTCAGATGCTAGAAATGGATGTAGAGCAACAAGAAGTGCTAGTGTTTCACATAAATCTACCTATCCTTGTTTATTTAAGTGGAAGCGATAAAATTATTAACGATCCGTGCCGACCGAAGCAAAATGTTACTGACTGTTACTACTGTTATTTGTAATATACTTATTAGATGTTACTTTCGATAATGTTAAAGTTCCTAATTTATTCACATGCAGGGATGTTTTCATTTTTTTTTCTACTTATCAGTGATGGAATATTTTTTTCTAACAAATCCGTATCTTGCTGCCGCTATACTATTTAAATATAATTGACGACCGATTAGTGCAGTGGATAGTGACCCTGTCAACAAAACCAACGGCAAATCCAAATTTAGCTAAAGTTTGTGTGTATTATCGGATAACATTAAGTTAAATACATATAGGCAGTGTTTGTTTTTAAAAGTAACCGCTTTATAAAAGTTTCTGCGAATATAAGAAATAATATGGGAAGCACATGAAAAGAGCTGTGTTCAAGTTTTTTTTATTATGTGATTTCGCTCAGACATTAAAAAATATTTCATGTGAAACCTTGAAAATATATTCTATTTTCCAAATAAAAAACAAATTTGGAAATAGCTATAGAATCGTAGGAGTTGGTACATTATGATTAACGAAGTAAAAAATCTCCAATTTCATAGGTAAAGACTTAATATTGTGACACTTTTTACGCGCGCCTCTAATTCGTTTTAAATGTCTGTTTTAGTCAAAACTACGTCTAAACACTTCCAGTAAGTCTCTACAACCGTAAATTTGAGATGCGGTGAAAGTGACAGCTACGAGGCCGCACGTGCGGGGGGAGAAATGGGGGGAAGAGGGGTAGACCGCATGCGCACGCGTCGGTTTTGCGTAACATCGCATAATCGCCGTCCTGACATTGGATTTATTTGGGTTACGATACGCTTTTATTGGTTTGCGAAGTGGCAAACTCGTTTGTTGTGCTATTGTATTAGGGGCTATCTATAAAATGTGTTATGAAACTATTGTTGGTACTTAAAAAGTAGGAAAATATATTGCACAAAAAAGAACAAGAATTTACTGACGAAGCCGATTTCATCGTTTAGTAGATTTGTACTTTAGGTATACACAGACATACAATATATAATCTGTTATCAAATTTATAATTATTAGGATGATAACCAAGCTTATATTTTATGTAGGTTGCTCGGCTATATTCTGTCTAATTATACAATATAATACGTATGATTTTTTTGTTTTGTCGAATTTTTTTACTGCCACCGTGGCTCAATGTAAACAACATTGGGTTTATGATTCGGAGGCCGCGGGTTCGATCCCCAGCGGGGTACATGTTTAAGTACTCGGTTTGGCTGGTGGTAGGGCATTTTAAATGTCGGCCTGGCTAGCTACCACCACCTTATCTAAATCTGCCGCCAAGCAGCAATGTTAATAGCATTGTTGTGTTCCGGTTGTCAGAGATAAGATAGCCAGTCCCCCAAATATGTTGGGGTTTCCGGGTCAGTACGCTTCCACCTTCGACCGCATCTTCACTTAACACATCAGGTGTGATTGAGGTCAAGTACCAATCCGTTGTGCATTAAAAAAAAAAGAATTACACATTGAAACCCCAATGAGCAGTAAATTTATTAACTTAAAAAATGTATTTAACTGATTACTTTATCTTATAAAATATATTTTTTACACATTTTACCATTGTTCCAACTTACGATTTGATGGATCGAAACACCGTCGTATTCATTTAAGAAGTGTTCAGGGAAAGACAAAATTTTCATGCATTCATCATCAGCCCGTAAACATCCCAATGTAGGGATAATGACCTTCCCTATGAGGAAGTGTGGGCCGTCCACCACGCTGGCCCAATGGGGGTTGGGGACTTCCCATGCCCTAGCATTTTTATATCTCAGGCATGCAAGTTTCCTCACGATGTTTTTCTTCACCATTTAGGAGCAGTCGGATAAATGCACATAAGTAATTAAATTTAAAAACTCATTGGTGCATGACCTGCGTGGGAATCGAACCCGGACCTCCCAAATTGGGAAACCGCGTCTTAACCGCTGAGCCACCGACGCTCATGCATTAATACATTTTTTTTAGTGAAATTTTTATAGACTATTGAAAAAAGATGGAAAGTTACGTACAACAGAAAAGTCACATCCGAATTCTTAGTGATCCGCAACAACTTTATTGCAAATTTCCGTTTTATTAATTGCAAGTTACGGTTTATTAAAGTTTGATTAACAATAAATAAATAAATTAAATAAATAATTAATAAATAAATATTTTGGACACTTACACCAATCATCTAGTCCCAAACTAACAATGATCGAATTTAGTTCAATAACATTGTTTTTTCCAGTGCAACGCGGCAAGTTTTCACACACTATAATAAGCTACGTTTACGCTTCGACTTACACGGGGAAACATCTACGAGTAGCAATAGGTTATATTGTAGGGTTTATTAGATTGCGAATTTGATTATACCCAATACTTATTTTGTTACAAACAATATCAATACTTAAAAAGCATGTTGCAAACTGCGCCTGTAGATGTATAGAAGTGTATTAATATGTGTTCTGTTACTATTTATTAAAGTTTAAAAAAGTAGATTTGTAACTTCCCACAATCAATTGACAATTATAGGAAAGCGTAGATGGTTGAACTTACTTTTATTTCAATCATTATGAAAACGATATAGACCATCACGGCTAATTTCACCCTTGTGGTTTAGCGACGACACTGCTGACATTTACAAGCTGACTACTCTGTAAATGTCAGCGATTTTTTTATTGTAAGTTCACATCCAATTAATCGACTAGAAAGGTAGGTACGTATTTTATAGACGGCCCCTTATCCACAAGTTGACCGCACCGTTTTTAGCCGGTTAGTGTTAGACGTGAGAATATTTGGTACATTAAGAACTTAGTGTATTGCGATCTAAACCAAGACATTAGTATTTAAATATGCATGGACCTCATATTACTATCAAGCATCCATCATTCTCAGTTGGAAATAGCCGTGGATAATGCAATAGCAGTAGATTTCTCAATTAGTAATGCTATATTTTTTCCTAAATACCTGATGTGGGTGGTAAATCAGAGGACACAAAGTGCGCAGTTCTCAATATCGAGTAACTTTTACCAAAACCTCTCTCTTTTCTGTGCCAATTTCCTGGCTTCTCTGCACGACACAATGTTTACTCGCCTATTTTGAGAGTTTACTTGATGGAAAGTGATCAGACGTCAGTGTTTACCGCAACATTAGAATTGCAGATGTGTTTTCGTAAGATCTGCAATACTAAGTCGTTGACAACCGGAGGAGTTGAATATTAGGCTGCCAAATAATTGCCTAACGGGGCGATGCATGTACCCCAACAGTATAATACTGTTTTACTGATTACTAAGTATCAGCAGCCACATCATAATTATGTGTATTTCTACTGACTCCTTCTACCCGATGTCAACTGTGGGTAACAAAGTATATAACTACTTTTTTAATAGGTATCAAGGAATGGTAAACGAGAAATAGCTCACCTGGTAAGTGATAATGACACCACCAAAAGGAATGCTACGTAAGCTGCTAACTTCAACATGAACACAAAACGGGCATTAATACTTAGCGTAGAACTAAAAGAGTGAAGGCAAACCGGGTAAAAGAATACCATAATGATAACTGCTTTTGCTTTACCTCTATCCATATAGATCCGATTAACCATTCCCAATGTACTCAAAATTTTCAGAATAGTTCCGTAACAAACGCCGGCGCATCTATTTGCGTTGAACATAAAACATCGGTTACGTTTGATCATACTACTTGTACAGCTACCAACAAAAGTTTTAATATTACACCTTCCGAAACAGATGATGGGTGTTCGTTGAGTTTGGTTGGTAACTATAGAGAAGCTGCGTTAGCCGAAAGCCGAATTGAGCCATTTCAATGGCGCATTGCTGCTGTCGGTATTACTGATTCAAAGTGATGTTTATTTAGATGTGTTTGGAGCTATAAAGATTTGTATAAATGCATTTAGATAAACCACACGGATTGATGAATTTTCTGTTTATACATACATGTTCCTCATACATAAATTGGCATTGCTAAAATTTAACAACTAAATGTTGATAACGAATACGTTTTAAAGAAAACAAATGTAATTTAACAGTTCCTTACTTCAAACGAGTATGCATAACCAAACAGTCCATGCATAAATTGAACGGTTTTACGATTTCTTAACAATAATAAAACTACCTGAAGTTTATAAAACTTGGTATGTAAACGTACGTACGTTACTTACTTAATTTTAATTAATTTGCTTTTAATTTTGTCCCTCGTATTATACAAACATCATCTGACGATTTAATTCAAACTAAAATTTAAAATATTGGTAGCAAATATTTAAACCAAACTGTATATTTCTAGCTTAAAAACTCGTCAAGGTCAAAACACTGACGATAGTCAGACCAATCCTTAAACAAGCTATGTAGCACCTATCTATATGATAGAAATCATCTTTATTATAGAAAAATACAAAATAGTGCTTGACGTCAATCATACAGGCGATATCGGTTTACATACGGCCGAAGATGGAAGCGTCATACCTTATCACAAACAGCCAAAACACAACAATGCTATCAACATTATTGCTTGGCGGCACACTTAACTAAGATGGTGGTATCTAGACAGGTATTATAAACGCGCTACCATCTTTCAAACCGATTACTAAACTAGTCCCCACTGGGAATGAAACCCGCGACCTATGTTTTTTAAACCTTATGTTGTTTACATTAACCATGATGGTTGACACAGAAAGACATAGATAAAGATAAAGTAACTAGAAATAGTCCTACTTTTGCAGCGGAGGTTAAAAATCAAGCAATACTTAAATCAAAATGACATATAATTAATTGCAAATTAAGAAAATGCAAAGACAATGAACTTCGACTAAACGTTGCCATAAGAACCTTCAGACACGACACAACATAAAAACATATCATAATTCCGGTCTACAATATTGACACGTCAACTAATTGCAGGATCGCGTGATGGACTAAAACACAAAGGAAATAATACGGCAAAGTGAGGCGATGTCAAAACGCTGAGACCTCCTAGCAGTGTTGTTAGGTACACAATTTATTGCCGCATAAGTAACGAACAGCTTTATGAATCCGATTTTGGGAAACGACCTGGCATTGTGACAACTGGATATAATATAACGTAAGGTGATAATAATATTTACCGCATGAGTAATAATAGACAAAGATTTGGCTCAACTAGTGTCTACGAGTGTCGTAAAAGGAGAGATTTAAGGGTGTCGTGAGGATGGCGTAGAAAGCAATATCACTAATTCCTTACCATTGCGACAAATCCTACGTAATCGATGCAAACTGCGATGTAGGAGAGGCTTACGCATATAGTAGAATGGTTCTAGGTTGCGCAAGCATTCAAATTACCAGCATATGAGTTTGGAGTCTTTTAGATTAGATGACAACGCGTCGATGACATTTTGTACTTATTTGAGGTATATCTTTGGGAGTTTAGTTACCATGGGATGTAGCGATTACTAATAATTATCATCAACAGCTTATAGTCTTATCTTCTAATGCATGCTATGCAATGTCTCATTAACTCTCACTCTCTGCATAAGTTAGTATCTACTAATAATAGTAGGGTTCAAAATTACCTTAAAATTGGGTTTTCCGTCTTCAATTTAGAACTTCGATTCCTTTCAATATGTAGGACTTATAATTTCATTATCTACTAACGAAAACGCTCTCTCGTAAATTTTGTCTACTTACGAACCTAATAGCTTGTTTTTGGTTGGCTTTACGAACTTAAGCCTAGAAATGGTTCAACCATTTAAGCGGCTTATGTTATCAGCGACTCCAAGAGTCTGGAGTAACTAATGTTATTTATGAGAGCCGTATACCTTTACGAACGTTGATGCAGAGATGTATTTATTAATAGATGGCCGTTCGTGACTCCACTGTGAGAATGTAGGAAATATCATTTGGGAAGTTTAAAAATATATTATTTAAACGATTCTGTTCAGTAAAAGTATAAGTAACTTGACTATTCGGTTTGTCAAAGGAGATATTATGTGAAAAATATAAAGAAAAAAGTTGAAATCGGGTCTTACTAAGTTGTCAGTAGGATGGTGGGGAGCAGAGAGTACTAAGATTCTTCATACAGAAGAGTGATGGAATAAATAGAAGAATTATAATAATGAGACCCTCATTATTATAATTCAAATAAAAAAAATGTTTATTTCAATAAGCAACACAACAAAAAAGATGTAGGATAAATAGGATGTAGGATTTTTATGCTATCTATACTATACTAGCTATACGTTGGAGTCATCGCTGTATACAAACCCGTATTGCTAAAATCTGGCAAATGAAGATTTCACTGAAAACCAGTGTCATTTTAAATACAACAGCTGGCTGCCATTCTTCATATTATTTCAAACTAAATTGACCACGAATCTTCAGCCTAAAGTGACAAGAGCGAGGCAGTCAAGCCTACATCACAGTTTGATGCCAGCTTTTGACGTAAACAGTATTCCGTTCGCTTACGTCAAAAGCAGCATTACATTACCCGTATCGTAAATAACTATTGACGACTACATAATCATTCTGGCAGATGAATTTTTTACGACTCCGTGGAATATTCATACAGAAATTAGTTGCCGAACTACAGCTACAACAAATGTACTACAGTAGTTTTATCCTAGGATGGGCGGGGTTTTCCTCAAAATATTTTATTTTAGTAGCATTTAAGATTCAAGAGTACAAACCTGCACTAAACTATACGTCAAAATTAGAGAGAAAGATAAATAAAGCAAAATAAAGCCTACACCATGAATAGTAGTGTAAGTAGTGGATTAGACTGCGGCCGAGAACAATCTGGTTAGTTACGTCTATGTCTCCGCAATCCACGTGGTCAATGCCGGATAATTATCATGGAAGATAGTGAACATGAATAGGAAGATACGTATGCAGACAAAGGTTTGCTCTATCTCACTGCGAGGCGACGGGGCCCTCCGCATCATGTATAGGTGTGAAAATAAACTTCTACAGAGTTCATGCGAACAAATTCGTACGTTTCGCATACTGACACATTAGAGAAGCCTTTATACTTGTAGCTATATAAATCGTTAATGGACTAATCATGTTACATACAATTTAAATCAAAATGTAAAAAACAATGAACGATCATTGAAGTCAGAAAAAGACCAAGAAAGGTGGAATTGTTGTGGTAAATAAAATACAAGTTATAAGAACGATTTATCGATCATATAGACATATTTTTAAACACGTTTTAATGAAAGTATATCTACCGTTAATACACAAAATAAAACAATTGTAGGGTATGTGTTGATTAACATTAATAATAGAAATTATAATATCAAAATATTTTAGAAAGTTGGAAACCCCAAAGTAACAAAGCATGAAAAAAATTTCACAAGCCCATAAAACGACAGGGTGCATTATGTAAAAGCAAGGTGAACAATAAAGCGCACCCCGTGTCATCAACCACGTCACTGCGCCACTGACCCAAATAGTAGGACAATGTCGCAAAATGGCCATCCTGTGGATGTAACTTTGCTAGAAGATCATGACATAGTAATCAGCTTCTACGCATTGTCTAATACAAGAACCTTCACTATAACAAAGACCTATTTGTATAGGGAGAGAAAAAAACAATAGTGTTATATATTCAGAAGAAAACGCATAATTATTATCATCATCGGACGAAAATTTTAAAGAGTTCTGCATATTTTATTTAAGGTTCTTCATTTCTAACTAATGCTGTTCAAAATATTCCATTTGATTATGCCAATGCGTTGGCAGCTATTATTTATAGTTACTTCAGTTTTATAATTTTCAAACAAAAAATAAGAGCAGCATTGCTTTTTGTCACAATAAGTAATTACTTGAAATTCATCTCAGGTATTAACCTTAAAATCAGCATTCTTCCAAGTTAACGAACTGATTCTTGATAAATCCTTCAGTACTGACTGTCCTGTCACAGAGTTGTGATTCCACAATACAATTCCAAGCAAACTCTTCTAGGCAAGTTTTATTTCTGTATACGGTAGTGGCACCCTGTGACGTTCACTAAAAAATATCACGCGAAGAATGTAGTTGGTGTTGCCAAAAGAAAAATCCAATCCAAGATGAAAAAGTAAAATACTACACCAGCATCTAGAAAGACAAGTTTGAAATATCTGCCATGATAAGAACAAAAAGTCCTAGAGACAACACCATTGCACGAATAAAACCCACATATGCTGCAAATGGTAAAAAGGGAATATTTTAACTGTCCTTCATGGAATTGTAGATACTAAGAATAGAATTTGCTGGTGGCTAGGTATAAGGTAATATACTGTAAGCCTACGGTAACAATATCCGGTGAGCAAAACAGCATGGAAATTTGATAGGCTACAGCGAGCTGGTACTGGACGTCAAAAAATTTACAATAAATCTGTCTGACCAGATGATTATGGTAAATTCGTCGAAGAAAACCAAAACATAGGACTTATTGGAAGAACCCAAGTGCCTAGCAGTGAACTTATGTGATGTAAACGAAGACCTATGCCTATATTGAGTTATGTTTATATGATGGTACCACAAACAATTGACGTGCGGCGACGTCATTAGTGAGGAGTAATTATTTGCGGTCGCTAACCTAAATGACAAGCGTGGTAAAATCATGAATAGCGTTAAATGGTGGCACTCCTAGGCAATTTGATATTTTCAATTTTGTTACATTTCACTGAATTTCATTAATGTAAAATTGAAGTGAAGAGCGAGAATTAATGGCAGGGGACTGAAAATTTATTGTAAAAAGCCTTGGAAATAATCTTTGTTAATATTAAAATACAATTTAGTTTAAACGGTGACTTTCGGTAGGCTGATTATATTATCGTTCGTCTATTGCTAGTTTACTTATGTAAAGAAAGATGGACTTTGTTGTCTGTCACAAAGTACAAAGGCTTTTATTTTACAACCCAATTTAACTTGGCCTATTTAGGTAATGATATCCGAATGCGTTGAAATACTGAAAGCAGATTACAGAGGGCGCCACTATTGAGTAATAATTAGAAAGAGAAAAAGGCAATCGTAGCAGCGTTTTAAAACGTAGCGGGTAAGACAAATAAACAAAAGAGTTTGGATAATAAATAGAAAACAAGAATATCAGAATTTAGATTTTCGATATCTGGTTACCCCTAGTCTAATGGGCTTAGGTCGGAAATGTAGTGAGGCGAAAAAATATACGACTCATCCATTACTAGCACTTTTTGAGGCTTCGTCGTCGTAATTATACTTTGAGCACATGATTAGAGGTTGACGAAAAAATCCATTAACATTTATAAGATTGCATGTGTAGACGTAATTATACATATTTCCAAAATACTGAATTATACTCTAAAAAGCAAGAATTGTTATGTAGAGAAAAACGACATTATCAATGGAGCTAAATGTAAAGGCTCGAAAACTTACTTGAAAGTAAATACTTAAGGCACAGAACTCGAGCGTAGATTCCAGTATGAGTTGGCGCTGCTCGGAATAAAGCAATTTTAAGTGGAACTCAGAAAATTCGTATATATTCATGAAGTACTTACATACCTACCTACATCGTGTAAAGAAAATAGGTTTATAATACCGTTACAAATTACAAAAACTATACTTAGGTGACATATTAAATCAAAACACCTTTTTTTGTAGGAAATATTTGGAATACTAAATCAATTTAGGGGTATTTGAATATTTTTTAACGAACGAAATAACTCAATATTTTGAGCTTTATAAAATAGTTACTTTATGTCCCCTAGTTTCATATATTTCCATTTCAGAACCATACCCTCACCAGCTTTAATACAGAATTGGACTCCTTAAATTCCTTTTTTAACCCACTGCATGTATTTTTAATGTATGTTCATCAACATTTTTGTCAATTGTTAACCGATTTTGATGATTTGTTTTTTTGTTTGATAGAGTTTATCACTAGGGTGGTCGATACCTGATGATACTACGGGGATAAAGACCGGAATCATTACTGAAGTCGGTTGGTTCAATTACCTTATACTGATCCTCGTCACCGAAATTTTGTGGTTCTTGCAGGCCTTTATTTCTGTAGTTAGTTAACACAGTGTTTCTTAACAGGTGGTTCTCGGACTCCTGGCCGTCCGCGAATATTATATATCATCTCTAGACTATTTAACCATAATAAATGAATGCCATCAAGTCTCGTAATGGCTACGCTTACCTCTGTGAAAAGGCATTCCTTGCTGTTGTATATACTAAAAAAACAAATATAGAAACAGATTATAAGTGGAATCGGATTGAGAACATCAACTCAAGTATCACTAATTTCGTTGCAAAAGAGCAACACATTAACGTATTTTTTTATAAGAAAGCTTTTTTTTGTATTTGTAGTACTAAAATAAATGTTCCGAAATTTATTACTGTTTCTTTTTGTTGAGGGGGTTCTTAAAAGTTGTGCTAGATATCTAGCATATCCGTTCGTGGCTGACAAAGGTTAGGAAATACTGACCTATAACAAACAGTAATGACGTCAATTGAAAACTACCTTCTCTTTTAAATAGAAAAAAAATTTCTACCTATCACCTACATATTTCATTACATAAGCACTTTGGCAGTAATTATCCGCAATCATAATATCAGAACTGGTTAAAATATCTATACAGAAGACAAAGTTGGCGAACCAATCTCGGGTTTTTTTCGCATGATTATGTCATGCAAGACACGCTTGACAAATTACATTTACCAATATACATCATGTTAAAAATAATAAATAATTGCAAAAAATATGTTTGCAAACTTTTCTTGCATCTATGTTAGCTATAGATTGTGTTATCTTATTTAATTTTACTAGCAAGCTTTTATTGCCGTTGTAAAACGCATCATATTAATCTAGTATCAGCATACAGTAGGTAATGAAAGATAAAATTACTGATAATATTAATATGATGTTAATAGATATATTTGGTATTAGATATGTGTTGGTGAAAAATTATATTTATATATACAAAGATATGAGTAAGTACCAAGCCATAGACAAATGAAAGACAATGTTCCCAACAACAAAGAGTGTATGCAAGAACTGGCAGCGTTATTGCAAATAATTGTCATCTAGTTTAATTTATGCTAACAAATGTACCTCTAAATATATAAGAAAGAGCATAAACACTGAAGATATTAATGTCACACATTATATTGCTTCTGTGATGCCACCATTAACAGTTAACGGTATAATAAATTTCAATCAGATGCATAATTTATTAGTTACTTGTAACATTGTAGCTTTGTCAATTGTAAAACGCCGTGCTTCAGTGTATTTACAGCGTGTCTGGAATACACTCTACTAAAAATAGTGAAATTTGAAACTTAAGTGTCTAGGTAACAGCACCATTTTGTTAGTTGGATAATAAATTTTAATAACGAATTTATCAAATCTCCGCCAGCATTATTAAAATTGTACCCTATTCAAACCCGTATTTTGAGCAATGAGTGATTGGTCAATCACTCGTTGAACAGCGGCTTCGCGTGCTTGGAATTACATTATTTTGTCGTATTCTGTGCCTTTTGAATATTGTATTGTATCTCATACCATGAAGTTCAGCTTATATTGGAGGTCATACTACTCAATACATACACGGAGATAGAATTTTTGATATTGGATAGTTTTATCTCGCTCTTCGACCCCGTCCTCTCCAAAAGGAAAGAGAGGGGGACCTTAGTGAGCGAAAGAAATAGCCAAGGTCAAATCGGCCTTCTGACTTCACTTATGTATAGGGAAAATGGCTTCCACTTTGTCTTTAATTATACGTTCACTAGCCCAAAGCTTTACCCGCTTGAAATTACATTATCTTGTCTTGTTTTTTGTGTTTTATCTTTTTTTAAAGTAGCCTATCCCCTTCTATAGGTTGAGACCTGTATCTCTGTAATTTGAGTCCAATTGAATCAGAGATTTACTCAGTCAAGAAATCCAACCACGCCGTAACAACACATAAAATCTGTACAAAGAAAAACATAAATTAAATATAAAATAATTACAATAAAGAATCAAATCAACCATCTTGTCTAGATTATCATTTTAGAGAACTTCGGAAGGCATAGCTTAAATAGCGTCATGCTAGCATTGATGATGTAAACCTCCCCGCTATGGTTAATTATGGAGCTGACTGCAAAGAACTTCATGTCATCGTCGCCATTGGTTGAACTTGACAGTTGGAGATTAAGTTTGTTGCCATTAAAGCTAGATAATAAGGGTGTTGGGACACATTTATAGCCGAATTGTTGTGAGTGTCAATTAGACGTTTTTTTTATGTTCGTTCATTGTGTTTGTCATTAGTATCTTTGATGCTTTTTTTTATTTGATAGGGTTTGTCACCAGTGCATCGCAAATAAATTTGGTTAAGATATGTGATGCCCGTCGGAGATAGATAAGGGAACCTTAGTGTAGTCGGCTGTTTTTCAAATTTTTGACGGTTTAATTATTGGTAAAATTGTTTATTGTGAAATATATGACCTTTTATTCATAAAATAAAATAATCAAATGAATCTATCATGCGAATACTCCAACGCTTCTTAACGTTAAGATTCCCTTAAACATCAATCTGAAGCTTTGAATATCAATGACATGAGTATTAAATTAACTGAGTAAGATGCATAGACATTACTGCCAGATAAACGAAATAAAGTAGTTCATGTCAAATGTAAATTGAGCTCTTATGAAAATTCCAGTTAGAAATTCGAGGGAAAAGATTTAAATAAGTATACGTCTGCGCAGTATCATATAATTTTCTTTACCTACCCTCCAAATTGTTCTACTGACCCAGATCGCAGGACACGCGAGCTGACAATATTTATTTTAAAATAAACAAATATTTTTCAGTATATTACATTTATTATTGAATGTGCAGTATTGTATTTTGTTCTAGGTGCTTGATATGTTTCTATTTTTTTAGCAATGTGTTCAACTCGTTTTATGTACCTATGTATTGTGTTACAACCTACAGATTAATCGACTTAGACGATTTCGAAAAATGAGGGCCGGGATTATCATAAATATCATCATGAAAATCCAATATGGCGGACGCTATCTGCCATTTTTTCATACTTAACAACAAATAATTCTATCACCCGACGAACGAAATTCAAAACCAGAAAAAAAACAACGTCTAAATAAAAAAGGTCAAAAAAACTATAAACCTACTTATAAAATATTCAAAAACAAGACGAAATAAGTCAATTGTTTAAGACCGGAGTCTGGGTTAGGCTTACGACCGGAGTGTGTCATGTCCCATAATATTTCATGCATAACAACCTATGATGTATGTATGTATGATAGTATGATGCAAGTTTCGTTCAGTTATGCTATCAACAGCACTGCATCTGGTTTGATCCAAGCTTTAGTATTCGTATTGTTATGACTATTGATTACGAGTATATGAGCTTGTCATACTACATATTTGAGTAACATACGATATTGATAGGTAATTTTCACATTTTATTTGAAACTTGTAGTTTCAACTCTGGATCTTTTTTTCAATTCGTCCTTCCTTCCAGGTTCTTGCTTTATCCTCTCTCATGTTTGGGAAACAACATCCGATATGAATGAGGATTTGTGCATAAGGGGCTGAACTTGGTATGGGGTAAATTTACAGCGGGTTCACAAAAGAGAGGTCGCTGTTTCCGATTACCTGCTCATATATGTCTAATACTTGGCTTTACGAGCGTGTTCACAAAATATTCATCGACTTTTGCTGTCAACAGTACCCCGAGATCTTTGGCAGGGCGCCACTAGTTGGCGGTAATGGTCGTAAATTAAAATCGTCTCGTGCCATTTCGATTACAAACCGACTGCCAATCGATCGGCCGACCGACTGAGAAACGTTTCTAATGTCTTACATTACAATGTGACGAGAATAACCGGGAAATACCTACTGAATAGTTCCCGATTCCGACGAGTAGCGATACCGAATAAGTCTCCTACAGTCCCACTATTGAGGATCAATGGAATTATGCAAATTTTAGGATTGGAAAGTTATTTGGATTTAATAAATTATAATTACATAATCTTATTCCAGCGTCGCCCTTCCATCTTCGGACTACTAGGCGTGGAGACAGATTCCACCCGTATATAGTTAATATACCGAACATTCGGACTAAGAAGTTCGACTCTTCATTCATAATACGAACATCCAAGCATGGAACTTCCTCCCTGCGTCAGTCTTTGCTGAATCCTACAACCTAAAGCTGTTCTGTTCATGTATTCACTCTGCTGAGTGAATAGGCATTTACTGGGATCTCGTGCTTCATCTTCGACCACATTGTCACTTTCCATAAGGTGAGATTATGGTCAATCGCGTATCCAGTTAATAATAATAGAAAAAAAGCAAGTTGTTTTTGTGTAGCATATCTAGTCGACTTCTACGACATCCTTGATGACTACGCATCACTATTCCTGAACGATATATAAAAAAAACTGCATTTAGAATCGTGATTGTATCGTTAACCAATAAACTAGGACGCTAAGCAACTAACTCCTCAAGGCGGCAATTTATTGGCGAAAAAAATCACCGTATCTCCAAATCCCATCGAATCCCCATGACCGGGCCTGCAAATCCAGGCTCATACCACGGTAATTACTTACAAACCCGAATGAGGCGCAGTGGATAGCCGATGGCGATAACGGGCACTCATTACCAGTTGATAGCAATAGACTCTAACTACTATAACATAAATAAGTACTTCATTGATAAATAAATAGAGCGGGTGATGATGTCAGAAAAGTTATGAAAATACTTATTCTACTATTTCAGCATGTACTTATCACCATAAATAGTAGGTAATTTCTTTATTTCTGTTTTATTTATTACTACGATTCAGCTAGGTTGCCATTTTTTAAATACCTACCACCGATTAAACCAGCTATTGATATCCCAAGGACGCTGATTTTCATTATAACAGCTAAGTGCTCACCTTCTTAGGAGAATATCAATTTATTGCTAACCAAAATATCTATTTCTTTCAGTTTATAGCTAAAATTGTCTAATCTTTTGCATTTAGAGCAAAATCAAAATCAAAAAATGCTTTATTTTGTAGGTACACAGGGTACACTTAAAATATTCGGATTTTACATTTTTAAAGCCACTGCTTGTTGAAAAGGCAATTTTCCCTTGAGAAGAACAAGCAAGAAACTCGAGAGGTCGCTCTTTTAAAAAAAGGTTTTTATATTACAAAATTATTATTTTATATTATAATATTTCATTATTAATTGTGAAATAGCCTGGTTATGCGAACGGGCTAGTAATGTCCATGATTGTTTATCATCTAAATAATCTGATATTTTATAATATGCTTTCTTAATAAGTTTCTGTTTTATAGTATCTTTAAATTTATTGAAAGGAAGATTTTGTATATCAACAGGAACTTTATTGAAAAAGCGTATACATAACCCTTTGAATGAATTACTGACTTTGTGGAGGCGACTTATGTGATCTGCAAGTTTATCTTTATTTCTTGTATTGACATCATGTTTATCACTATTTTTCCTAAATGATGCTATATTTTTTTTGACATATATTAGATTTTCAAAAATGTACTTAGCCCCTATTCTCGCTGGTTTAATAACATATACCAGTACCAATCTAACAGAATAGGTCTGCAGTCTGATTATAAACCATTTCACCCTAATATTATGTATATTTTGTGGATGCTTGATCCCATGGGCATTGATTTTTCCCCTTTCGATAGAGGACACCGGAAATAAATTCTCTGACCCCAATATATCGTGATAAATGATTGAGTGAGAGGAGATTTACGAAAGGTCAGCCCTTGAAGAAATGTGAGCTGAATAGATATAGCGGTCACCCTAGCTAAGGGTTTGAGGAGGATTAGTTAAATAGCTCGAAGTTGAGGCGCCTATCTATACCAGCTAGATAAAGGAACACTAAATTTTTATGGAAATAGCTCAATTTTCGGTTGCCTCGTCTTGTAGACTAGGTTGCTCAGAATAGAAATTCCAGTTTTACTTCTGATATGTTACCATATATCCACAGATACTACCGGTTGGGATTAATAGCGGTTTAAACTCAAAGGAATTAGATTAGCGCGTAATTTATATTAATATATAGCTACTTAAATAATTGACTAAATCTCTGTAAGTATAACCACATGGATGGTAATTAATATGGTATGGTTTATCTGTATATGAGATGCCACTAGCAGAAGATCTAGATCATACAATAGGTAAAACAAAAAAGTCTTTTTTATTCTTTTTCTCATTTTTTTTAATTTAAAATTGGATCTATTTTTCAATGAGTGCTTATTCGTATACCTAATAGAAGGCATTGTCTCAATATAAACGATTAATGAGCAGTGTTAAGTTGCGTAAAGTATATTTGCATTTTTGTTGATACTTAGTGTATGTTCACACTGCACGAAAGAAACGCGACTGGAAATAAACGACTAGTCATAATCGATTCGTTAGCAGTGTATTTGCTGTTCAACAAGAAGATAGAACGAGTGTAATTACTAAGAGTGAATGCAGATAACGCTTGATCATGGCGAGCCAGAGCGAGACGAGATCAACGCATCTATATCTATTTGTTATTTACAATCTTTTATTAGTTTTTTATTCAGGTATCAACATTGACATTTTGAAAATTTTTTATGGTTCAGCTTAAATTAATCGCATCCATAAATGCGCGACAAGCAGTTCTAATTAACTCAATATGTCAAAGGGCTTTTAAAATTAATCCATAATCGTTTAAGACAAAGTTCATTATTTGCCTATTTTTAATGACTGTCTCAATCAACCAGTTTATGTGGCAACACCAGCCATCATTCTAACTTGTGTGACATCTACAGATATTTTTTATAACCATGTTATCCAATACGCTAAATGAAATGTCTCAATAATACAAAATTCAGATAAGTAAGTAACTTCACAAAATCCCCGTTTTCTTTCATATCTACAGAGAAATTACTTTCTCTTATTGTTAGTAGTAAAGATAAATAAAACGTCAGGAGAATTCGCTATCGCTTTAAACGCGAAGTGTGTACGAACCTAATCACAAGTTTAATTCCAATTAGAAGTTAGCGTGTTGTTACGGTTATTAAAGATTCAAGTACTTATTTCATTGAAATAATGACTGTTACGTAGTTCGATATTTCCCATTCATTAACTTCGAAATGGCAACTATATTTTGTATTTTCAAGGGTAAATATAAGGTATACTAGCGTTGCGCAGTTTCCATGTTCTGTATAGAAATAATTCGGTATATAATTTTTTTTGCAACTACAAAAGAATAAGTGTCATTGCTTTACCATATGATAGCAACAATCCTCTTAAGAGGGTTCATTCCGTCTAGTGGCGTTCTCATTGGATAAATTAAGACTTCTTTTTAAATAGGGAATTAATGAAAAACACCGCTGTGACAGGCCATCGCGAATATATTATTTGATGGGGGTTATTTAAAAAAAAATTGGCCGCTTTTTAACAATAATTTTAAATTCTCGAAAACGACGGTAATATAAGCCATTTACGTTTTATTTATAATCAGTTTTAAGGCTTTTGGAGTGCAGATCAGAACAACATTTTTAATTTGTGTACTATTTAATAATAAATCTTAATTTATATAATGAGGGCGCCACTGGACGGATTAAGCCCTCTTAACCATGGATGCTGCGATTAGTTATTGGGTAGGAACACTTCGATCTTCGACCCCATCTTCACTTGACACAAAAACTTAGTCGTATAAAATGCAAGGTAATTGAGTAGTTAACAGCAAATGTTCCGAAAAAAGCAGTTAAGTTTTTACGACGATGTCTGTTCCAAAAAAAAAATAATACGCAATAATATTTTAACCTTCAAGCACGTATGTGAGGAATTACTTATTCATTTGCTGATGTCTCATAAGTTAAGTGCTAGTTAGTCGAACCAATGCAACAATATTGTAATATCACCTATGTATTCCACAATAAATTGATTCTGATTTATAAATATAAGTCACGTGAGCTAATTATGATGGAAATAGATACATGAAGGGAATGAAACACGTAATAAAGCCGACGATTTTGCACACAAAATTGGGTTCCAAATCGCCTGATCTTGGTTCGAGTAAAGAACGATATCTCATTAATTATCCGCGCTTACACAGATGTATCTTTATTGTATGTGGTTATGTTATCGATGAATCGTGGGCAATTTTTTTAAAGATTGGCGAATTGAACGAAGATTAATTTTCGGACTTCGAGAAACATAAAAACGGCTAATCTTTTTTACTAAACACGCTATGAGTCCGCCCTTCGGATAAATGTTTATTGCTAAGTACTTATAGTAGACAAAAAAATCGGTCAAGTGCGTGTCGGGTCACGCGCAGTGTAGTTCCGTACTTGCCCTCACAGTATGCGGAATTTAAACGGGCTTTTTGTTGCTTGGCAAATAAATTTCAACGGCTCTCCGTTGAACTTTATAAGTTTCTCGATTATTACTCATTAACTTGTGAAACCTATAGCTTACCTGCAATATATCAACCATCTGGTATCCACAACACAAGCCTATAGTTGCTTACTGTGGAACTAGATGGTGCTGTGTGTATGTCTAAGGATATTTATTTATTTTATTTATTTATTTATTTAATAGTTTTCCTTTTAACTTCATTTACATAGGTACTACTGCCCTGAATTTATTCAGGTATCGAAACTATGGGGTACAATAATGAAAGAAAATTAATGCCCACTCCACGTGTAGGAGAGGTACCCTAAAAACATTTAGGTAACCCTAAACAAACACAACAAGATGTTATTTTACAAACAACAAACAAAATATTCTTAATGCACAATACTAAGAAACATAACACAAAGGTAAATGAAAAAAAGGGGACAGTACAATTTGGCGGCCTTATCACTAATAGCGATTTCTTCCATGCAACAACAAATACACTTTATTGCACCACAGAAAAGAAAATACAGTTTCAGAAAAGTGATAAGAATAGAAAGTTCAATTTTACCTTTGAATTAGGAAACTTTACGCACATTATAGGTAGGTAACGTGTGCGGTAAACTAATTTTAATAAAATAAATAAATTACCTATATAAATACATACCTTAATTGTACCACTTTGTCAACGTGATTAATATGTATAACCATGCCATATTACAACTATAAGAGCCTCTGTGCTAAGCCTCAGACGGACAGACAGACGGATATAGCGAAACTAAAGATCCCTGTTGACTACTGAACCCTAAAAAAACTAGTTTTTGACGCGATTAACAGCGTCAAATGAACGATAGAACGTTTTAAAATGTGTAAAAAGATACATAACAAGATTAAACCCCTATAAGCCCGCATGTACGCGAAATTAAATGGAGAAACACAAATATAACTATGCACATAGCCGAGTTCAATTTATTGCAAATTATTATACAGCTGCATATAGACTTATTAAAGTATAGTCAGGACTGACAGGACACTGGATACGATGAGATTATTGTGAATATGAATTTAAAACATCTGCAGATACACATGTGACGACCTGTATGCTGTAGTGGTAAGAAACTCTGACTGCTACCTAGCGGGTTCGAATCCCGCTAGAGGAATATGTTTCTATGACGAATAGAGACATGTGTTCCTGAGTTGGATGTGTATTTATTGTATATTGTGTGATGTAGATTTATATATGTATTTATTTACACAAAAAAATGTGTTTATCAACCATCTGGTATCCATAACACAAGCATATAGTTGCTAGTGTGGAACTAGATGGCGTTGTGTGTATCAGCAAAGATATTTATTTATTTAAATATTAATTATCACTATACATATATAATCTATAAATATTTAAATATAAAACTGATTGGTTCTTTCTATTCTCTATTTTTCACTATACAATATTGTGTTACAATTTTTCAATTTTACGGAGTTGGTACAGACAGCGTCAAAAATATATGTGAACAATCATGGGCCGTATCAACTTTAAAATCTCGTGATTTTATTCCAAGTAATGGTCTCAAAATAAAATGAATTCTTTTTTAAAGTAGCCAAGATTATTTTTGATTAATTTGTTCATATATAATTGAACACTTGGGCTGCTCAATCGGCATTTGAAGAATATATACCTACATAGCAGAGACTATAGATTTCCACTTGCAACAATCCTGACATATTACTTATGCTTCTTCCACTCTCATCAAATGCTTCATACAGTCTCGTCGGTTAGTGGTTGACCGCGCCTGACCTAACGTACCACCGGATTGACGTACGTCCTTCTTGGTTGACCTTTATCGACCCTTCCATTCAAGCTTTCGTTATATACTGCTATCATCATTTCTTATTTGAATAATTTTGTAAATATACCTTTGTCTTTGATAATGTCATTGTGACGTAATCTTTAAATATTTTTCGAGCTAGTTAGGCGGTGATCGTTTTTGTTCTAAAACATTATTTTATACATCTATTCAATTAACAAATTTAACTATACCTTAAGTTACGATGGGTCTCTACTGCATAGCTTTATACTTTGCAAATAAATACCACCCTTTGCATTAACTATTACGACCAGACGAATGGTATGTGACCATAGGGACCCAATTAACGGACGGAAGCACCTTTGAAGCATATTATGAGGTAGGAAAGATATTCCAAGCTCGAAAGACGCGAAGGAAACATTCGCAGTCGGTTGTACACGCAGATAAATGTGGCACATTTGTCTTTGTAAACGCTAGCGCGATCGGAAATTAAACGCGCCTTTTCCTCTAAAACTTGTTTCTATTTTAATGAAATTACAAATGAAAATAGATGCGTTGGTTACGAGTTGGAAATTAGTTACGCCTTATGCTTGATCCAATGTCAACATATGTTTCCTATAAGAAAATGAAATACAAATAACATTTATTGTCCAATACAGGTAGGGTGTACAAGATGGTTTAAATGAACAATGTATGAATGTATTTTACAATATGGTTTACAATATTATTTAAAATTTATATTCCAAAAATTCGTCATTATTATAAAAGCCGTTACTAATTAGAATGCCATGTAATTTTTATTATTACTTTTGATTGTGCAATGAACAGGAAATGTTTGATTAAATATTTAGGTAGCATTGCGTGTGTGAGAAATCTTAAAGGGTTTAAATTTCATTAGGGAAAACGTCAACATTCTAAAAAAGAGCATGTGGTCCCCTTATTACGTAGTAGACAACACTAACAACCTTATTAATCACATAGGGTTGTAAATTGGGCCGGATGTTTGAACGTCAAAATTTTGTCCAAGCCTGATCCCGTCGGCTGCAATCTACCCACAAAAGTGAGAATTGCGACCCAACAAAATCTCGGGAGGCGTAGCTAATGAGATTGGATTCTAACTTAACTTTAATTATGTTTAGATTTTCAGTCTTACACTGATGCCGGGTTCGCTGTTGGCTGGTTAATTATTAATGTTAATTAAACGTAGTAATCAAACCATCTCAAAGGTCAGGAGGCAAGGTTGTTCGATATTTTCCGCCACGCGACTGAAACGTAAAGGTAGAATTTCACTACACCAAACAGTTACATGACTTCGTTCGTTTACACGAACTGACACACGAAACTATGTATAGAGACCTTGTTCATCAGACCGTTCTGTCACATGTTTGGAGTCTGGCTACGTGACGGTGGCAGGTTAAGCGGCGGGGGCCCGCGTACTAACAATCTACAAATTTGCTCACTTTGTACTACTTCATATCTTATAATGGGTGTGTGACATTAAGCAGGGCACATAGCTCGAAGAATTGATGGCTGGTGGGTATTAAAGTTCTCAAGTGCAAACGCAGCATAGGACGCTCACTCACAAGGTCGCGGAAGTCGCTGGATGCCAGCTGCTTCCCACAGGTGGCTCTAGAAATGTATATGGGAGGCCTATGTTCAGCAGCAGAGATCCTGTGGCTGATATAAGACGATGATGATGATGCCTTCCGCCCGGGGTCGCACTAAATTCTTACGTGTCTTAATTGACGGATCGGATACGTTTTTATTACAGTCTTATCACGGTCCTCCCGGTCAACTTACTTTAATTCGAATAGGTAGCCGAATGGAATTCCACCGATCTTTAACACTGATAGAATACGAAAATTCTGATTTAATATACTTACGCGTACTTAACTAATTTGACTCCTTTGTTTCCACAGATTACAGATACACAATCGATCTTCGTTCTCAAGCTCTCGGTTTCGTTGTTGGTGAAGCATTTTTAAAACACCGCCACCTTACCTTAGTATCAAGCAGAAGTGTTTCATAGCATTTGTTTCGGTTATTCGAGATAAGATAGCCAGCCCTTCGATCCTAAATATGATACGATAGAACGGTAAGATGGCCGTTCTGGGTGAGCTAGTTTTCACTTGACACCACATCTTTAATTAGCATCAACTAAAGCTTAATTTAAACACTTTGTGCATAAATCAATAAATCAAATACACTTTTAGCTTGTATAACTAGGTAGGTATCAGTATCTATTCTTTCTAAAGCGTACTTTTTAATTTTTTTTGGCTACAGGTGTAAGCGCGGACGGTTGAGTGGTTAACTGAAACGCTGACTATCTTAACTCGGCACTTCGCCAAGACAGTTTAGAGCATTAACGACACGGCAAACCACACCTTAGGAGCCATCAGGAATCAAATCTGCGACCTCGCTAGCGGAGGCGGCTAAAATCAACATCTATTCACAAATTACTGCGTGTAACCCCAATTCGAGATAGAAGCAAGGTTAGACGTCTTCCGCTAAACAACGAGACATTGTTAAAATGTGGTTTTTTAATGCGCCAGTGATTCTAGACTGCCACCGCAAATTTAGGGTTCAATAAAATAATCTAATTCTAAATAAACGAGACAGTGTTCACGCCAAAAAATCAAGAATCCCAACTATAATTAAACAATTATAAATGAGAAAATTTGTGTGTTTGTGTGTGTGTGTGTGTGTGTGTGTGTGTGTGTGTGTGTGTGTGTGTGTGTGTGTGTGTGTGTGTGCGTGCGTGCGTGCGTGCGTGCGTGCGTGCGTGTGTGTGTGTGTGTGTGTGTGTGTGTGTGTGTATGTGTGTGTGTATGTATGTTTGTTAGTTTTTCACGCCTAAACGGATGGACAGATTTGGTTAAAATTTGGTCGGTAGACAGATTTGGACCTGGATTAACATATAGGCTACATTTTATCCTGGAAGTTCCTGTGGTATCTCAGTTGTAGTATTATTAGTGGGAATGCTTTTGAGTTATTATAGAGTGACGCATTTGGTATTAGAATTAATTCTTCCCGGACGAAGTCGCGGGTAACAGCTAATAATAGATATGTAATCTGCGTTGATCTAAATACTTAAATCTAAAGCTTGTCCTTCTCAGAGGAATATTGCCTTTTGAAGTAGCTTAAAAAATGTAAAGTCTTACTATTTTAAGTGTACCCTGTGTACCTACAAAATGAAGCATTTTTTGAATTTGATTTGAATTCACATATGACTGTAAGTACGGGGGTCTGGTTGCTCTGCAGCCGATTGTACAAGTACATACACCCGAAAATTGTTACCCTCCTTTCTGGGGCAATTGGATAAAAATGTACGGAACTCATTACCACATGTCAGACAAAAATTGAAATATATAGGAATACATTACTTGAGATTTTTTGCCGATAATCTTGGGTTTTTACGCGTAACGTGCATTATGCTAATTAACAATTCATTACCAACAGTACGCTACTATTTATGAGGAAGTATAATAGTTTTATTATTCAAGGGTATACGAGATTGGTAAATGAATTTCGAATAGCTAACGAAAAATTCATGGTTGCTAATTTACGCCGGTGGAAACATCACAAGGGGAGCGTAAACGGCAAATTATACAACATTCCACAAAAACATTTTTTTATGCACATCGGGTTAGCACTTGACCTCAATCACACCTGATGTTAAGTAATGATGAGTCCGAAGGTGGAAACGTACTGACCCGGAAACCCAAATATTTGGTGAACTGGCTATCTTATATCTGACAACCGGAACACAACAATGCTATTAACATTGCTGTTTGGCGGCAGATTTAGATAAGATGGTGGTAGCTAGCCAGGCGGACATTTAAATTAACTTTAAAAACTCATTGGTACATGGCCTGCTTGGGAATCGAACCCGGATCTCCCAAATTGGGAGAGGAAGAGTAGGTAATTTTCTTCAATTTATTTAGATATTTGTTTACGACCGAAGTAAATAACATATTTTGTGGATTTCGGATTTAGATTTATTTTGAATTAAATAACATGCCCATAAAGGGAATGTCGGGTTGTCCCTTACACGGATTATATTGGTCTTATACCAAGTAAATAAACAGACGGTTAATTAGGACACGAGCTGCGGCCTGTACATAACATCACTATTGACAAACTTCTGAAGACTCTTTTTGTCTGTGTCCAAGTTTTTTTCTGTGAAACGTCTGGAGGTGTCCACTGGAATGCAACATCGAATACTAAAGTCTGCAGCCTGAAACTGCTGTAATAAATTTATGTAGTTTAAAAAAACTAAATAACAGGCTATAGTTCCACTATCCACCATCTGACCCGATCATCAAACCCTCGACACCAGTGCAATATATTTGACTCGTCAAAACGAATCATATTAGCCCAAACTCGAGGGGTTTATTAGCCCCAGTGGCTCCAAGATACCAAATTATAGTATTGTCATCTGAATTAAACATACATATCAAGTTTCATTTCGATACCACAATTAGAAGTAGTTTAAAATTGACTTATTAGTTAGTTACAAGTGAAGCTAATAATAAAAACAGGGCCTTAACATACGGACCGACAGTCAGAAGAACAACAATTCTATCTTTTGAGCTACGGAATTCTAAAAACAAAGACAGAGCGCTAATAGAACGTAAAGTGAAGCCATACTACTCTGTAGTTTAGCGGAGTGTCTGCAAAAAACGAGCATACGACGACCTGTTTGGTGTAGGGTTAGCAACTCTGACCACTATACCAAAAGGTTGCGGGTTCGAATCCCGCTTGGGGCATACTGTTTGTGTGATGAATACGGACATGTGTACCCGAGTTATGGATGTTTTCATTTATAATAAGTATTTATTTCCAAAAAAAAATATGTATTTATGTAGATATCAAACCTATAGTTGCTTACTGTAGAACTAGATGGCGCTGTGTATATGTCTAAGGATATTTATTTATTTATTTATATGTTTACACGCTTTTATTTAGTTTTCAATGTTCGTACGTAAGTAACTTGTCCGTTACAAAATTTGCTAACCATTTTTCAACCACTTTTCTAGTATCTGATTGAGCTGAAATTTGGCATATTTATGTAAATTCGATGACAATGCAATATTATGGTATCACCGAGCTGATCTGATGATGGAGCCGACATGAACTCTCTGATGGCAAATGGCAAGATAGAATTTGGACAGGTTGTTTTGTTTCCATGAACACTTTTCATGGGACATGATGACGTGAATCTTAGGATGGAGGCAGAAGATAGCCACTGGAACACCTTGATGGGCTTTATGTTACTCGTCTTTGTACTAGAATAATATGTGATAACTATGATGGAGTAATAAAGCTTGTTTTTAAAAGTTTCTAAATATGTGATATTTAGTGATAAGACAGACACTATCTACAAACATTGGAGGTTCTGTTGTAAATACGTTTTAGAAATAAATAATTTATGAACGAAAATTTCGTTTATAAAAACTCCTCCATTTTGTAAAATATTATCAAATTGTTTTCTTTAAAATGGATCAAATGCGAATGAAAACGATAATGGACCATAGCGTAAACTATAACAACAAAACAGGAGGTACTGTCAGCCTCAAAATTATATTAGCCGACAAGGTGGTTATAGTCACACAACTATAATTGAAAGTTTAGAAAATCCCCGATTGTCTTTTTCATCCAAATACACTGTATATCTTCGAAACGACTTAATCGATTCTCAACAAACATGGCTAATAACCTGTCCACAAGTTTAGTATTTAATATAAACAATTACTGAGATACATTCCGAGGATACACCCACACACACACAACGCTGTCAAATACATAACGCCCGTCGTTTTTCGTGAGGTTAAAGAAGGCTAAAGTTAACATCAAAATTATGTTGGCGGTTGGTGGTCAAATATATCTTTGCCATTTAAGATAAAATTTATATCTGTTTAAGATTTTTGGCATATTTTGACGACATCAATCCATTGTATGCAAACTCTAAATTAAATCTACTTAACATAATAAAATGAACATTGAGTTGGATGGGACATTTAGCAGATCCAATCCCAACCTCATACGAGTAATTCCCTGTTAGATGCGTAACGAACACATTTCACCAATATATGTGCATGTATGTTTGTTTCATATTTATTTATTTTTTCAAGCCAATCAACAGCAGTTTGACACATACTTGAACAGATACATATGAGTAAAATCTTAGCCAATGATATGACTATGCAGAATGAAGTAATAAACCACTAATTTAAAGAAAATAAAAAACCCGTCTTTGTAAAAAGCCAACTAAAACGGTGGAAAGTCTATGAGATTTAGAAGCTCTCCACACGCTTACTGCTTAATATGTCTCACTTGTAATATATAAGGTCAAACAAAATTAACCCGACGAACGTTGGCAATTGCACGTACATGACAATAAAATAATATATTGATTAAAAAAGCTTGCCTTAAAAATTTTGTTTCCGAGTAAAAAAAATTAATGTATGTGCAAATGAAAGTACAAATTAACAGACTTACTTCATTTCGATTGTATCTTGTTTTATCAATGAGAAAAAACAGGCAACGTTCCATTGATATGGATGACGCCAAAGGGGGTGGCGGGTGGCTGGTGGCCGGGCACAAGGCGCAACCAATCACAGCAACGGCTCGGCGGCGAGTGGTCGCCTTTCAGCGTCTTCAAGGATACCGCGGCACGTGTTTGTCTATATTGTGGCAAGCGCGCGGCCATTAAATGTCCAAATTTTATTTTTTGAATAAAATCTGTTAACTTTAATGTTTTATTATTTTCGTAATAGGTACATCCTATACATACACTCTGCAACGTTTGTCGGGTTAATTTTGGTAGACCTTATATATTTCAGAATTCTCATGATGAGCCCTTTCCTATGATACCCATATTGTAGTCAAAGAAATTTTTTTTTTACATTTTGTCAAATTTTACTCTTACGACACGACAAATCTAAAGTTACCTTATTACTTAAATACTATCCAACCATTTGGATGCTACGAGCGAATAAGGTAATCCCACAAAACATTCCTGTTGAATTAGGAAATATTTATTTAAGTATTTAATAACTAATTATTTAAAAATGAAACATCCGATAGCACGTTTCGTATTTTGCAGGCGGCATGATGAATTTTTGACATAAAATCAACGCTATCAATGGTTAGGATCAAGA
The DNA here is from genome assembly GCA_949316235.1 of Oegoconia quadripuncta. NCBI lineage: Eukaryota > Metazoa > Arthropoda > Insecta > Lepidoptera > Autostichidae > Oegoconia > Oegoconia quadripuncta. Next base: position 5,028,229 of record OX438751.1, read on the forward strand.
CAAATCGAACGACACCTTGCACTATAAAATTGGTAGAGCCGTTTAAGCTACAGGAGGTATCTGAGTTTGAGTAACACAGAAATCTACATACGGTACATACATTTTTTTGCGCGTTATAAGTAAATTTTTCTTACTGTGTCATGATATATTTTGACCACCCATAACCAGCATAATTTTGTGCCAACTGTACTATACCTTTATGGGTTATTGATCAAATAACATAAACTTTTCTCGGCATTCCGAGTCGAAATTGATTATTTTCTTAGGGCACCTCATATCGGCCTACGTAAACAAACGCCGCGCTGTTTATACTACAGTCTATCATTCTGTAAACGTGCTGAAATTTTGGGGTTTTACTTTGTTTGATATTCTCGCATGAACTAAAATTATGAGCAAAATAAACTTAGGCATTACACAATAATAGTTATAAATGCGGAAAGGCTCCCGATCCCAAAACTTTGTCGTAGGCCGTCAGACGCAACTTAGCCGTCATACACCCGTCGATTTCGTCGGAGGTTATATCATCATCAGCCCGTCAACATCCCACTGCAGGGATATAGACCTTCCCTCGTATATGAGGGAGAATGCTGGCCCAATGCGGGTTGGGGACTTCACATGCCTTTGAATTGTTATTTCTCAGGCATGGAGGTGTCCTCACGATGTTTTCCTTCACCGTTTAAGAGCAATCGCATTAAGCACGTAAGTAATTAAATTAAATTTAAAAACTCATTGGTACTGCCTGCCTGGGAACCGAACCCGGACCTCTATCATCCTGCACTAGTAGCATGACAGGCGCGAGAAACTTATTTATTTATTACTATTTTTATTTATTTATTTTTATAACTATCCCACTCTCACTCCTACGTCGCGCGCGACAAACGAAGTCATGCCACCGGGCCAGGTAGACCGAGGTCAAAATATAGTGTTAAAATTAATGACTTCGAAATGTCTTAACGGACATAAATCAATCATAGCTAAGAACCTATACCAGATTTTAATCTTAAATATAAAAAGACAAACGTTAGAAAACACTCGCAAGACTATGATGTCATAGAAATACAGCAAAAAACTGTGTTAAAAGTTAAATATCATTTTCATCAAATATGGCTAAGAACCTGTTGCCTCGTTTAGTCTTTCATATAATAGCAATATAAGTTTAAATACCACATACCCGACAGCGTATTTTGCATTTTACGGGCGCCATATTGGATTTTTTACTATAAAATGTACCCTATGACACTTCAGGAATCAATAGACGAATCTAACGACATATAAAGCATATTATAAAATATCAGACTATTTAGATGACAATCATCCCTGGACATAATCAGATCGTTCGCATGCCAGGCTATTTCACAATTAATAATGAAATATAAAAACCTTTGTGTAAAGTCAACGCCGGATTTTAAAAGAGCAACCCTTCGAGTTTTTTGCTTGTTCTTCTCAGGGGAAAATTGCATTTTGAACAAGCAGTAGCTTAAAATTGACTATTTTAAGTGTACTCTGTGTACCTACAAAATAAAGCATTTTTAATTTCACCTGACTTTGACTTTGACACAATGCAAAATTGGTAAAGCCATTTAGGCTACAGGTGGTAACATGGAAACACATAAAACATTACCCTTGTCCTTGGGCAGTCGAGTAAAAAACCGCACACAAAACAGACCACGCATTCCTGAGATACGTATGGACAAAGACTGGACATCCACACATACATACACAACGCCGACAAATACCTAACAACCATCGTATTTCGTCGGGTGTTAGAAGCGAGGCGGCGTACATAAATTTACACACCAAAGTGTTCAAACTAAACGACATGATATATAAATCCCGATGTTAATCGAAGAGGACAGAGAACCTTTCGACAAGAAACTATTCCATTTATTTTTATCCCACTTCGAATTAGCAGATTGAAAGCTTAAAGTTTTAAAACGCTCAGAAATGTGGTGATCACACCACCTATTTTCGTATTCTGGTTAATCTCTCTCACTCTTGCATTTAGAAACGCCATTAAAACCCGAATGGTGTGCACGAGATTTTTTTTTACCAAACATAAAACTAAATGGAAACTCCGAATATGAATCGGGAAATGGACTAATTATTCAGTGGCACACTAAATCGTATCGTTCAGTGTAAATGAAGAATTCCATATTAGTTTAAAGTCTTAATGATAGATGGAGCTGTGTCGTTTTTAAATATCGATCCAATAATTTTGAAACCTTTACTTATCTGTGACATGGTAGTGCCAAAACGATTTCATAACGGTTTTTTACTTTGAAAGCTAGTATTTCTTATAATATGGTTCTTAGCCAAGTTCGATGAAAGATTAAAACTTTAAAACAGCTGGTTCATTTACTAGGTAGATAATTATTTCGAATTTCCGCGATTTTGAATATTTACAATTATTGAGTACCTAAGTTTTATTAATCGTGATAAAACGGGTAAATCTTATTGTAAATAGGAAATTATCCAATTATTTACTGGAAATGCAATAAAAGATTAACACAGAGTACATGAAGGTGTCCTTGACGTTTTTATAGTTAGTGGGATTTTGTTTGACAAAACATCACAGACTTTAGCTGTATTATTTATTATCTATCACAGAGACACTTTTTTATATGAACACTCATTCTGTATTTACAGACTTGGAATCGCGACGGAGGGTTCCGTAGCAAAAATTATTATCGTCTTTGAGATACAGGCTTAACAAACATTCAGGAAATTCCTAAATTTTGCCCGTCCCGAAATTTAAGATACACTGCTGTCGATTCGGATGTACACCAACAAAACTAAAATCAGTTTTAAAGTAGTACTATCTCTTTCTCCCTGGAACAGTACGATGAGACGGCACCACTCCAAAACTGGTTTTAGATTACTTGGTGTACATCCGAATCGACACCATTGAAAGAAATTGTTATAACACTAACAAAAACTTGATTTATATGCAATTAGATGTTGCGCGAACAAATGTCTTTCTCGGTTATCTTAGTTTAACGAATAATACATTATGTATGTTGTTGCTAAAAGGATACTCCATGCTTCATTTTGTTATTTTACAGTAAAATAATGTTTGCAGTTTCTCATCAGACAAGTGAACGATATAGGCGTGTGGCTGCGATCGCATTCACAACTATACATATTGTGAAATGTCGCGCGAAATATTTGTCCTGCTCATTCGCTTGGACGAAATATACAACTATCCCACTCTTACTTCTACGTCGCGCGCGACAAAAGATGTCCTGCTACGGGGGCAGGTCATAAAAATAATAGAGAATTTAAAACTGAAAAAAGTTCTAAAGACTTAATACATGAAATATGTACAAAAAATTAATATTCCTAATAATTATAAATGCGAAAGTTTGGATGTTAGTTTGTTACTCAATTTTTTGCTGAACCGATTTAGATAAAATAGAATTTGCGGGCGGAAAGCCAGTCTAAAATGATGATCGAAAGATTTTCATAGAGCACCCCTATATTAGCGTGTCGAATACTGAGATAGCGGAAGTAGTCTCGTAAATATCAAATTTGAAATCATGCGAAATATTACAGTTATACTTCCACCAGAGCAGTAATAATAAAACTGATGTATGATCAGATCAAAATCAGAAACAATTATACTTTTTGACTCTCCCACAATTATCAAATATTTATGTAAATATATTTTGGAATTTGATATTAAACTTTACCCCTGTACTTGTATCACGTGTGTTGTAACGCAATTTGTACTCGTCTATTCTTGTCTTGCTATTATCCTAGTCTCATTGTGATTGTTCTTATTTTATATAATGTTTACATTTAATTGTTCTAGATGGTGAAGTGAATAACTGACCAAAAGAATTTATCTCTATTCTAAAACCGGTCATCCTTTCTCAAGATATTTTGTATACGTTATCATTGGCAGAATTTATTGTGCTTGAAAGAGCACGATACAAAGAGCCAGAAAAAAAAAACAATATACCTTACCTACTTCTTGTAAAATGTGTTTTCTTATCTGTTGGGCAATAAAGCGTATATACCCTTTATAGTATCTAATATTGTATACTTTTTACTTTTATATTGTTTTTTACCTTTTGCCTGTCTTTTTGACTAATTAGTTTATTGTTTTGTTTACTTTCGATTCGCTATGTTATGATTAAAATATTATTTCACCACCCGAAGAACCCTCTTTTATCTAATACAGTCCATAAAATCACAGCGTACTTGTATTGTATTGTGCTATACTAAATTACATGGAAAGAGTAAAAATTCCAAGAAGAACAGAAGAAGTATATTGTCAGCTACCTTCTGACATGTGACATGTGTCGCATAAAGTCTATCGGTACAAAAATTCGCGGCCCTTGCAACGGGTCGGCCCGGCTCCCAGACCAACTAGTTGGTGTATGGCCCGGCTCCTGTAGAGTAGTTCTAATAGGTGAGTCTATATCGAGCTGCAATAACGTCAAAAGAAAATCTGCAAGAAACACAACTTCAACCAACTAAACTATAGTCGATTTCCTTCTAATTTACAATTCATTCAAGTCAAACAACGATTATTGAAGCCCCGATGGATATCTGGCAGAACAACACGCAACCCGTAACAGCTGTAGCAATCATAAATTGTGAATGTAAAAGATTTCAAAATCACTGTCACTTGGCATTGGGGACGCAATTTAATTTTTTTTACTGCACGAAACAAAAGGTCCGAAGAATGTCTCTTTATAAATATAAAATACGGAAAGTCCGTCGGTCGCCAACTAGCTGTCGTAGAACAGTCCAATGCGTGTTAAAATAGACACAGTATCTAGTTCGACGATAGAAGTCAAGCCGACAATCGGCTATGCATCGTTGAGGTTATAACTGAATGCGACAAAGATATTTTCCAAACGACGTGAAAAAATTATTTCTACACATTAAAACTACTTTTAAAAACAAGCTTTTAATACTATCACATATTATTCTATTACAAAGACGAGTAACATAAAATCCATCAAGGAGTTCCACTGACAATCTTCTGGCTTCATCTTCAGACTCCCGTCATCATGTGGCTCATTGCAACAAAACAAACTAGCCCAAATTTGACTATCTTGCCATTTGTGATAGCAATTCCCGTCCCTACATCCCGGCTCCATCATCAGATCAGCTCGATGATACCACACTATTGCATTGTCACCAAACTTACATGAATATGCCAAATTTCAGTTCAATCAGATACCAGCAAGTGTTTAAAAAATTTTTTGTTAAAACACTGTTAATTGATCAATGGAACTAATTTAGAGCTAAGAATAGGTAAAGTGAAGTCGCTGTTGCTACAATTATAAAAATTCTCAATGTAATTAAATCCAGATGTCGTTTCCAAATCGACTTAATCGCGAAACAAATCCGGGAACGTGTTAGTAACGGCTGAGCGAGCTACATTTCATTGACTTAATACCCGACTGCCCTAGGAAGGAGGGCAATGTTTTTCGTGATTATGTAGGTATATGTATGTAAATTTCCTACCGATTTATGCGCAAGGTGTTGTTAGAATCATGTTAATCCCCAGAGTGTCATTTGATATATTTTATTCCCTTTTTAGTTCCTTTTTATATGCAGTCAGGTATTTTGGTTTTTAAACACTTATATTTTTTTTTATGCACGACGGGTTCGTACTTTACCTCAATCACACCTGATTTTAAGTGAAGATGAGGTCGAAGGTTTTAACCAACTTTATAAGAGGACGTTATCAATTCGACAGCATTTTGATAAGTTTCATTATTAAATAAAATTGTTTGAAAAGGTGGTATAACAATAATTTTGTGAAGATCAGACGATATACTCTGGAAATAGAGAACGAAATCATATAATTGAAGTCGTTTGTTTTGCCAAATTTTGACGGCTCCATTATTCATTTGAAGACTGCAAAAGATTTGATTTACCGCGTGTGTGCGTCTGATTTTATATAATTGATTTTGATGAGTGTATATGTAAAATAAGATCCTAATTTATTAGTTCCGATCAGTGGATTCAATGGAACACGTGATTGTGTATGTTACAAGTATTCCAAATTACAATTTTGTTTATAAAATAATAATAAAAAGAACACAGCGCCTGTCGACGAAAAGTACCACTTCCATTGATTTATATGCTACAGATATGGTGCCGCGATCAAATATGAAATTGGCGTTTTGTATGAAGAATTTCGTTAAGACTGTTTTCTCCTACAAACATTTTTGTTTTTTTTTTGGGAACAGCAAATCCAAATTTAGCTAAACTTTGTGTGTATTATCGAATAACATTAAGTTAAGTATAGGCAGCGTTAATTTTTAAAAGTACTTAACCGCTTTATTAAAGTTTCAGCGAAGCTAAGAAATGATTATGGGAAGCACATGAAAAGCGCTCTGTTCATTTTTTTTTAATATGCGATTTAGCCCAGAAATTAAAAAATATTTCATGTGAAACCTTGAAATCATTTATTCCATTTTCCAAAAAAAAAAACAACTTTGGATATAGCTTTGAAAATCGCAGGAATTGGTACATATGATTAACGAAGAAAAAATACTTCAATTTCATAGGCAAATACCCAATATTATCAAAAAATAGAAGCAATTGCAATATTAATTAAATATCAAAATGGGAACAAGTCTTTCCTACAATTATTAAAGATGCCAGTTTTATTCCTCAAATTTTCTCTGAAGTGGTTCCAAAATAGATCTTTCTTTTGGCAAAGTTATATTTCAAAAATAATGGCAACAATGAATAAAAGAAAATTAATAAAAAAAAACTGAGCATGTGTATTCGTTGGCATACAGTGTACTTACAAGCGACATCCGAACTCGGTCCATGTTTCGTTGGATGCGGAAGTCAATTTTAATTTCCTTTTTGTTACTTTTGTGATTCATAGTGAAACATACAATTCATAAAAATACATTGGTAGATTAAATATTTGTTAAACTTATAACTAAATAACTAAATAAGTAGTGAGTATTTAAAAACCCAAAATCCGACAGAATATTTTGTATTTTTACCATAAAATGTATTCTGACACTGGGACTACAAAATCGGTCGACCCGTTTAGGCTACAGGAGGATCATAAAAATCAACATACACCCGAAACCCTTTACCCTTTTTCATAGGTAGTCGGGTAAGAAGACAATACGGTCCGTGTTTTCTTGGCCGCGTTTCGGATGCAATATTTAAACGTAAACGCTTTAGAAATATATTACTATTACAAAACTTGTGGGCCCATTTATACAGTAGCGTAAAATAGCTAAAATATAGATTTCAGGTCACATTTCCTATACGCAGACATAGCAACAGTCGATTGGTGAATTATTTTGACAGGAACCTAAATTCTTAACTATAGTTCACTCACGATAATGATATTTCAAAATTTCTTCCAAACGATTTACTTTACAATACAGTTATTGTCAGTTGAGCAGCTTACCACCAAAATATGAAGAACGCTGATCGTTATGATACAGGTTTCAGCCTTAATATATCGTCCACTTAATATATTGTATTTAGTGTGAACCGTAACTTTATTTGCACAATAAAATTGTAAAAATTATGTAAAATGAGGCTCCATTTAATAAAGTTTATTAAAATTATAAGAAAACTAACGATAGACAATGACATCGAAATACACCAAAACTACTGTGTTAAAAGCTAAATATCCTCGAAACGGCTCAAGAGATTTTCATCTTTGATGACCGATTGGTGTAGTGGATAGTGACACTCTCAGCGAAACCAACAGTTGCTGGTTCGAATCCTGCGAGGGGTAAATGTTTGTGTGATGAATACGAACATTTGTTCCCGATGTTTATATAAATATTTATGTATGTTTATCCGTTGTCTAGTATTCATAATACAAGCTTTCCTTAGTTTGGGACTAGATGATTGGTGTAAGCGTCCGAAATATTTATATTTATTTATTTATCATAATATAGCTATGGACCTGACTTGATATAAACTGTTCCTTCGTTTCACACTAACATCGGACCACGCGTTACTGAGACACGTCCAGACAAACACACAACACCGTCAAATACATAACACCCGTCGTTCTACGTCGGCGGTTAAATTTGTATACCTGTGTATAAGAATAATGTTTATTTACAAAATGTTACATAGGTGAAGCATTGTTGGCTCAGCGGTTAAGACGCGGTCTCCCATTCGATTCCCAGGCAGGCTATGTACCAATGAGTTGTTAAATTAAATTTATTTACTTATGTGCATTTATCCGACTGGTCTTAAGCGGTGAAGAAAAACATCGTGAGGAAACATCCATGCCTGAGAAATAAAAATTCAAAGGCATGTGAAGTTCCCAACCCGCATTGGGCCAGCGTGGTGGACTATGGCCCATACTCCCTCATTATACGAGGGAAGGGCTATATCCCTGCAGTGGGAAGTTTACGGGCTGAGATGATGACATAGTTGAAACAAAAGATGTCAGGCTGTACTTTGTATTTAATAATACAATAGTTTATGCAACCTGTATTTCAGCATACAATGTTGTCGATTCGGATGTACACCAACTTAACTAAACTAAACTAAAACCAGTTTTGGAGTGGTGCCGTCGCATCGTACTGTTCCAGGGAGAAAGTGACAGCACTACTTTAAAACTGGTTTTAGTTTAATTTAGTTTAGTTGGTGTACATCTGAATCGACACCAATGCCCTCCCCCTGGAGATTAGCAGGATTAGATCCACAGATCTGCAGCATCACATACACATATGTGTGAGTATATATCTAACTAATATATGTGGTTGTGGGTGTTTGTGTATGTGGTATAATCACGGCATGTGGTTTTTTTTTTCCTCTACTTAAGGGAGAGGTTTTCTTTTGTTTGTATTTGTATCGGTAAAGATCGCGGGAAGCCGCTGGATGCGGGCAACGCAGGACAGATCGTTGTGGACATCCTTGGGGGAGGCCTTTCTCCAGCAGTCGACGTCTTTCGGCTGATATGATGATGATATCGGTTTTACGATGTATGTTTAAGTTTACATGAATTTGTCAATAGATGTCGTTGTAAGGTTTTACATCGCGATATCGTTACGTTCCGTAAGATTAGTATAGCCACTTACGAGATATTAAATAAACTTACCTTTGTACACCTTAAGAGCGATTGTTTTATTATAGACCTAATTCACGGAGTACCTAGACAACTTTTTGGTATATACTTTTTTATATATACATATACAAATATATGTATATTTATCAATTTTGCTGTAAAGGTCCAGGAAATTTGTGATTGTGTAGTTCCGATGTTCGACAAGCATCCTAATCCATCTACATAGGAACAGAAACTTTCTATCACGCTAGCAACCTGGCCCTTTGCCTTCGTATAAAATATCTGCGTTATATTCTGGTGTAGTTTTTCTATTTTCCACCAGCAACTGCGATGTCAAATCATTAAAGAGCTGTAACCGAGTGGAAAATTTAATAGTAACGCGGATTTTGTTTAAAAAATATTGTCCAGAATATAGACAGGTATCGTGTTAGTTGTACTAATAACTATCGTTTTTACATGAAATATTTTCTTTTATACAATTTTACGGCTGTTTTATAGCTAATGTAACTTTTTCTCAACAATCGTTTCGCTGCAAGAATTAACAGCAACGAAGGGAAAAGTGGTTTTTATTTTAGTACTAAACACATGTGTGATTGATTTAAATATTAGAATTTTGCAATAATATACCGGATGAGTTTTTTATCATACAGATAAAAAATGGGCAGTGAAGTAGAAGGCATTGGCATAGGTAGGTTACTTTTTATTTTCAAAACCATAATCGAATATAGCCTTGTGTCATTTGACGGTCGCGTTAGTAGCCTATTCCATATAATTACATCATTAAATTAAATAAATAAAAAATAAAATATATTTAATGCTAAAATTGATGATGCAAATATATATAAATTCGTAAATAGTTTTAGTTATCAAATAGTTATCAAATATTTTGAAATGTATTATAGTATATAATGAGTATCAGAGAATAAAATTATAAACGCTTTTGTCATATCTAAGACTTTGTTAATACGATATTGTAGTCAGTTTAAAAATTATTTCAGCATATATGCATAAACTCGTCGAGAACACAAAAGTACGCAATTTTATAAAACGGACTTTATATTTGAAAGGTTGATTTACATTTACCTTTCAAGGCGATCTCCTATTGGATGAATACGTACAAGTAAATAATTAGGTATTTACTTATGTATGGCGATACAGGATAATCAATATATTTATAATTAAACTGCTATAATTAGTAATTAGCGAACAGTTGTTATAGACACAGTTTAAAATAAATATGCTTCATCGTCATTTCGTTGAAATTTGCGTCGCTTTTCCGACACATGATTACTCTTTCCGAATCGGCAGTAGCTCGGACATACTGACTGACAGAAATGCATAAACTCTATTATTGTCATTCAACAAATGATATAATGTATTTTATGTTGAAATAAGTGCATGAAGTTTGAAAAGTGTTAGTACATCGATAAAATCATCACGGTTTAATTTTATTGTTGGCATATTGAATACAAGAAAGGGTTTTCACGGGTTTATTGTATGTTTAATTTTAGAAATTACTGACAATGGATTTAATATGTAGGTATTATTTATTACTGAGATATTATACTTAGCAATCATCGGGTTTATCGGTCATTATTAAATCTTAAATTATTTACAATCGTGATAAAGATAGACAAAATCCAAATTAAATAAACTTTAATAGATTCGTGTATTTTAATTATTATTAAGTACATTCAATCGTAAAATAATGTAACACATTTTGAAGTTAAATTTTGGTTATTTAAGTCTCAGAACCGTGGAAAGTTCGTGATAATTTTATTTGAATTATTTTAAACGAAACATGTACCTAAATGTTTTAATTTATATTCGCTAGATCCAGTCCACTTTGTAGCCTAATATTCGTATCAACTCGTAATTTCTTCATTAAATCCGATCGAAACAATCGCAGCTGAAACTCTCGATTCGAATTTCGAACAACTGACATTTCAAAAGAAAACTTGGAACCGGCGCAAATATTCAGACATAGAATAATAGGTATTCCTGAGCAGTTCGCGTGTAAATTCGTTGGAAAATTGTATTTGAGAATAGCAGCGGGACGATAATTTAAACCTGACCCGAAATGTTAGACTTTAATTGAAAAAAAAAACTTTAATAGAAACATATCCAGAAGGCATTAATAAAAATGTAATACTCACTTTTGTATAAAATCAGCGGGAAAATATAACACAATCCGTTCCACCTCTCTTACAATTCAATAGAGAAAATCACAAAAAGCTTTTTGCAAACACATCAGAGATCAAATCAAATAAAACGGCACACATCAACATAACATTTACAATAGAGAACAGTACAGGAGAAACGTTTTGTCGTCGAGTGGAAAAAGGGAAATATAAAATATTCGACGCGATCGTACGTAAATTTTCGCGGGAAATGTCGAGTGTAGGAACACGACCCACCCACGCAACGGTCAGAGAGCGACTGAACGGATTCACCTGCATTGCGTGCGCTGGCCAGTGGCGCTAGACGGAGCGCGCTACACTTTCCTTGGTTTGGGTTAGAGAGAGATAGGACACACACGTGGTCGTACCCATCAGGGGTAGTTTTCAGGAAAGGGGCGCGATATTACAAAGCTAGGTATGTATTTTGCATTATGAAGCCTTGGACAATAGAACCAGTTTATGCCCTTTTGTTGGCGTAGATATGCGATGCGACTTTTCGAAGACAACCATTTTTCTTTAATGTATAGCTTAGCTCTTTTAACCCTCCGTTAAAAAACACAATGCGCGCTAATGTAATTTGAAAACGGCTTTCATATTAACAATATTAAAAGATAAAAATAACAAGTAGCTTTTGTATGAATTGAAAAAAAAAAGATAGGATAATGCTTCTGGAGAGAGTGGCACGGAAATTTTTGAAAGGTTATTTGTAGAAAGGTAGAGTTAAGCACATTATTAGATTTATGTCGCAAATTCTCGATGTCTTTTTAACCAGAGCGTAAGAGTAAGTTGCCCGGACACCAAATATATCAATTGCCGACATGTCACAGCATTGGAACATTTGCTAGCAGTTCCTTGGTAACGGGGTTATTTAAGATCCACGCGGCCGAAGAGGAAACTCCCATGCTCCTAGACCCTGCGAAATCTGTAGTTCGAATCCACCTAGTGGTAAATATTAGGTCGTTAACTATGAAATTGGAGATTTTTTCCTTCGTTAATCATATACAACCAACGCCTACGATGCTATGGCTATTTCCAAATTTGTTTTTTATTTGGAAAATGGAATATATTTTCAAGGTTTCACATGAAATATTTTTTAAATCATATAATAAAGAAATCTTGAACACAGCTCTTTTCATGTCCTTCCCAAATTATTTCTTAGATTCGCTTAAACTTAAAAAAAACGGTTACTTTTTAAAAATAACGCTGCCTATACATACGTTAATGTTATCTGATAATACACACAAAGTTTAGCTATATTTGGATTTGCCGTTCCCAAAAAAAATAGAAAAATGTTTGTATGGAGAAAACAGTCTTAATGAAATTCTTCATACAAAACGCCAATTTCATAGGTAAGGACTTAATATTTGTGTGATGAATATGGCGATGAAAGGCGAACATTATTCCAGAAGCAACGGTAGCAACAGGCAGTTGAAATTTTTACAACGCTAGCGTTTGTTTTAGCATGAATCTGATAAAATAAATATTAAAAATTTGTCCTTGTGTGACAAAATAGGTATGATCCCATGACTCGCACTTTGTCGATCATTTAAGGTTCCATACTGGTTTTGGAGAAACGGAACCTATAATTTTTCTATCCGTCTGCCCAGGTGTCAAGGCCATTTTTCTAAGAAATAATTGGAGGTATCATTTTGAAAATAACACAGAATAAGATAATTTTTTTTTATGTACAACGGGTTAGCACTTGACCTCAATCACACCTGGTGAAGATGAGGCTGAAGGTGGAATCGTAATGACCCGGAAACCCAAAATATTTAGGTGGCTATCTTATCTCTGACAACCGGAACCCAACAATACTATTAACATTGCTGTTTGGCGGCAGATTTAGATAAGATGGTGGTAGCTAGCCAGGCCGACATATAAAATGCCCTACCACCAACCAAACCGAGTACCCCGCTGGGAATCGAACACGCGACCTCCGATTCGTAAACCCTATGTTGTTTACATTGAGCCACGGAGGCGGTTAAATAGTTAAATGGCCGCTTACTGGTGTATAAAATTCAAGTGTCTGGTGTTATACAGTTATATTATATTATACAATCTTATACAGCTTAGTTTTAACCTCGGACGCAATAAGAAACGTATTATAAGTTTGACGCCTATGTCCATCTGTGTATAGCATTCTTCTTCTTAGGGAGTCGATGACAAAAACATCAAATTCTGATCCTCAACCAGAATGTGGCCACGCGTACAGCATTGTCTGCGGTATCGTAGAGGACATTTAGTTTACAAGTGTCGGGACACGCAGGGCAGCATAGAAGATACACCATAGTTTGTCGGTGTATCGTCGCACAAGTATCCGTTGTCGTTTGTGTAGCCCCATTTGAACATGTTCTCTGGGCATCTACCGACCCCGGTATGCAGTCTATTGAGTGATTTCCATACGGGCCACGCAGGATCGTGACCATTGTAGTAGCATTGTAGAAGGTGAAACGTTTTGGTAATGGTTTTTGCTTTTCCAAAAACTGGTGTTTGCTAGATTCGTTCATGTTTGATGAAAATCTATTGTTTCGAAAATATTTCGATTTTACTTAGTTGGTTTGTTTATATGGTTCATAGTGCTGTGTACTTATTATTATTCTGCTGAAACCTGAGGGTTGGTCATGACACAGGATTTTTTAAATGTATTTGGTGTTGATTAAAACTCATGGATAAAAACTAACATAATTGGTAAATAATTGGTTAATGAATGCATGCGCGTCGGTGGCTCAGCGGTTAAGATGCGGCCTCCCAATTTAGGAGGTCCGGGTTCGATTCCCAGGCAGGCTATGTACCAATGAATTTTTGAATTAAATTTAATTACATATGTGCATTTATCCGACTGCTCTTAAAATGATGACAGAGAACTTCGTGAGGAAAGCGGCATGCCTGAGAAATTAAAATGCAAAAGCATGTGAAGTCCGCAACCCGCATTGGGCCAGCATGGTGGACTGTGTCCCATACTCCCTGATATACGAGGGAAGACCTATATCCCTGCCGTGGGATGTTTACGGGCTGATGATGATGATTAAATGAATTTTAGTATAAGAGATTTACATTACTATGACTGCGAAGTGAATATTCGGTCATACTCTTTCAATTAATAAAATATACCCACCTAATTAAGTTATTGGTCAAATTATTATTATAGAATAAATGTATAATTCTGTTGAAAAAAAAGGAAGAAAAATTTTTTCAAACCCATGTCATGACACAAACAGATACAAGTATTATACAGTAGAGATACACAAGAAGAAGTAAACATTGGTCGCAGATGGGTGTCAAAAAAGGGCTCCAACTCAACCGCCTCAGTGGCTCATTGTAAAAAACATAGGGTTTATGAATCGGAGGTCGCGGGTTCGATCCCCAGCGGGGTACATCTTTAGTTCTCGGTTTGGTTGGTGGTAGGGCATTTCAAATGTCCGCCTGGCTAACTACCACCATCTTATCTAAATCTGCCGCCAAACAGAAATGTTAATAGCAATGTTGTGTTCCGGTTGTCAGAGATAAAATAGCCAGTTCCCCAAATATTTGGATTTCCGGGTCAATACGCTTCCATCTTCGACCGCATATTCACTTAACATCAGGTGTGATTGAGGTCAAGTGCTAACCCGTGGTACATAAAAAACAAAAAAACTCAGCATGGGTTGCAGTCGTTCACCACAACGCTGGTCATAGAGGGAACTCTCAGGGCTCAGTTCCACTTGTACATGACCTGTTTATTATTCTATAAGGATACCTAACCCCGTTCGCTACTGCTATGTAAATGTTCAATCATTGTTTAATGCGGTTTATAGTAAAGAAACTATGAATAGCCGCGTGCGGTGATGTAATGGTTTCAAAGAAGCCATTGTGTTTACTGACCTAATGAGGCAAAAACGCGTCCCGCGGTTAAATAATAGCAAGGTTCCGTAGGTCATGTATCTATTCTGGGCATCGAGACTTGGATGTGAGATTCGTGAATAGAACATTTTGTTTTTTGAAGTATATAAATATTTCAGACACTTACCTACCTACATCAAGGTATCTAGTCCCAAACCTTAGTTTGGGTTCGTAAACCGTTCTCAAGACTGGGATGACCTTAAGTTGATGCTTGAGAATTTGTTGCATATTAAAGCACTATCAAAAAAAAATTGTACTGAGACAGACGCGATCTAAATCTCAAGATCGATTTATTAATACGGCCCTAGGTAAAGCTATACAAAAATATGTTGGAATAAATGTTTGCATATGATACAATACATTTACCCCTAACGGAATTCGAACCCGAAACTGTACCTTTCATTTAGTTCAAATTGTAAGTTGACTAACGATGGGATTTGAATCGACTTTCGATCTGACGAGACTTGACTCACAAACTAGTTTCAATTTGGTTTTTGATGAAGGACTACCTTCAGCTCTGAGATTCGGAGATAGTGTCAGCCAATCTGCACAGGGCCCGTCTGATGGATTGTGAGATGTTATGTTGTAAATGTTTAAACGTTGATTTATTCTGGCTGAGCGATCTTAAAGCTGCCGTTCCACCAGAAGCGAACAGCTAAAGCGAATAACTATAATAGATAATATATTACTAATGACCAACTTGGAAGTAATAGATGCCGTGGAGTTTCCGCCACGTAAAAATAATTACACCTTCTCTTTTCGTGGGTGTCGATTTTAAATCAAAAACATTTTATAGGCTTGCACGTTTCAACGGGCTTACCCCCATCACGTGTGCATTTCTGTATATTTCTAAAGGTGAAACATATATGTTATTTAAAGTATTAAACTTTTAATGTTTGAAACACCCAAATGTTGAGGTTTGGTACATCTCTGACCACCCTAGTTGAGATAAAATACGTGACATTAATATTTGTAAAACTATTACAGGCTTCGTTGAAAAAGGTTTGTTTACATAGCATAGTTATATACTATACAGATAATTTTTTACATATCTGGTAACTGTTTAACCTCAATCACACTTGATGTTAAGTGAATATGAGAACGAAGGTGAAAGCGAGTTTACCCGGAACCAGTAACTTATTTCGCAGACTGGCTATCTCTAACAGTGGAACATAACATGCTATCAATATTACTGTGTGTAGATTTAGATAAGACGGTAGTAGTTGGCAAGGCGGAAATTACAAATGCCCTATCACCAATCAAACCGAGTACTAAACATATACCCAGCTGGGTATCGAAGCCGCGATCGTTGTTTTATAAACCGCGATTTTATAATGACTCGCAATGTGACTGATCACGAATTGAGCTATAAAAACTATTCGCTTAGCTAGCTGTGGGATGTTTACCTAATCGCTGAGAACAGATGAAGATCATTTGATCAAACACAGTACAGAGATAACACAAACAATTTGTCCACTATACTTGAAGCGGTTACTATAATAGTATAATATTATAATAATTACATAGGTAGGTACATAAATAAACCACATTCGGGTCAAGGTATCCACTATTGTTCTACACGTAACGTGACTCTTTTTACCATTACTTTTGGCGGACCAAGGTGAAGTATAATGCATATTTACCAAAATATTAGAAAAATCGTGTGGTTATATGCATTATTTTTTATATATATTATGTGTGTATGTTTGTATGTATTCAATTAACGTATGTATTTATATGGGTGATTCATTTATTTTATTAAAATGAGTTTACCGCGCGCGCTACCTTTTTTTTTATGCACAACGGGTTGGTACTTGACCTCAGTCACACCCGATGTTAAGTAAGAAGTACCTACTATCATGTGCGTAATGCTTCCTAACCCAAAGGTTGCGTGGAAGAGATCGCTTTCAGTGATAAGGCCGCCAAATTGTACTATCCCCTTTTTCTTATTTATCGTTGTTATGTTTCTTATTGTTGTACAATAAAGAATATTTTGTTTTCTTTGTTTAAACGTATAATTGGGATACAGGGGGTAAAGTTAAAAGTATACTTTTATTGTCATTAGAATCATCATCTTGGTGGGGATGATGAATATCGAACTAGGGGTATCAATTTTCCTGGACTAGTATTAAGAGGGTATATCCTTCCAGTCGGAGCGTCGGTGGCTCAGCGGCTAAGACTATTTTTATTTAAAAACCAGAGCAATTTAGGAGGCCATGTACTCGTACCAATGAGTTTTTAAATTTAATTACTCATGTACATTTATACGACTTCTCATAAACGGTGAAGGAAAACATCGTGAGGAAACCTGCATGCCTGAGAAATAAAATTTCCAAGGCATGTGAAGTCGCCAACCCGCACTGGGCCAGCGTGGTGGACTATATCCCACACTCTCGCATATATACGAGGGAAGGCCTATATCCCTGCAGTGGGGTGTATACCGGCTGATGATGATTCCGTCCAGTGGTGCCCTAATTGGATAAATTATGATTTCTATTTTAAATACAGAATAAATCACAAATATAGCTCTGACCTGCTAATTATAAATATTACCAAAATAACTCTAATTATAGTTATTTTCGAGAATTTACAATTATTGATAAAAGTGACCAGTTTATTTTTTTATAATCATGAATTATGGAAAATAACACCCATCAAAGCTATTTAGGTATTATTTATAATTAACGTTTAAGCATTTCGAGTGCAGGTCAGACCGACGCCTTTTTGTGATTTATTCTGTATTTCACGCCACTGGACGTAATAAACCCTCTTAAGAAAATTTAATTTATACTTCCCGTATTCATAAAAAATACAATTACTTTACTAGCTACCTCTGCTTTGCTTTGAAAGATTATAAATATTTGCGCTCCTCGTAAAATGAAAAAAGATTCTTTATAAGTTAAAACACCCGCAATATCACTGCAATGCCGTCCTATGTCAAGGTTTATTGTACATTTTAATAAAAAAGCCTACAAAACTTGAAGCAAATTTACTTTTTACATTCATTAATTTTAATTAGAATCGCTTAAAATTAATAAACCTTGCTTCATTGAGTATCAAAAGAAACTAAAAAAGTATTATTTATCCTTTTCAGTAGCAATCGAAGTTTTTTCATTTCCAAGGTCTTCATCACCAGAAAATAAATCGTAAAAGATAAGTTAACTTCGTCAATGAAGCACAGTGTTTCTAAATTCTACTTTTCAAAATCGGTAAAGTAGGATGTTCCCCAAAATTTATTCCTTATATTTCTCTTACGGCATCAGTGGTCTATGGAAGTCTGCTGCTGGATGCATTTTCTACGCCGCGATTTGCATCGATTTGGATGGGAGGATTTGCCCAAATCGCACAGGGCAGGGTTTGGTATAAATAGGGAAACGTCATGTGTTAAACCACGTGACAATGGATATTCAATTAAAATTAATAATAGAATTATCAATCGCGATATAGAAGTAGCTCAGCATTTTGATATATTTTTTTGTAAATATTCCAGCTAAAACACTGAAATACTAGCATCACCAATTCGTGCTAAATCATTGCTAAAAATGCCACACCATTTTTAAATTTAGGTATTCGACTATTCATTCATAACGTGAAAAGCCAAGGCATGGAACTCCCTCCCGGCGTTAGTCTTTTCTGAATCCTACAGCCTTCGGATCTTCAAGAGCAGGGTGAATCTACTGAGATCGCGTGCTTCATCCTCGGCCACATCGTCACTTCCCATCAGGTGAGATTGTGGTCAAACGCGTATCCAGTTAATCATAAAAAAAAAAAACCAAGATCCGATGACAGATTTCAATGATCAATCAACACTTCTCTTATAGAAAAAGTTTTGTTTGTTCACTTTATTTGTTAATAATTTTAGCTTGCGTAAAAGAAAATTAAATGATTTAATACTAAATCAGTTTGCAATTGATTGGCGAAAGCACAACTGAGTCAATGTGATGAGGGAATGTCCACTGAAAAGATATAGTCCTGTAAGTAATTTGTAAACAAATGTAGTAAATTTTTACCGACATTTAATTGTGCATCGTTTAATATATTTACTAATAATACTAGTACAGCTGATAAGTGAACAAATCATAATTTGGAATTTTATGATTGGTTGGGCTTAGCCCATATACCTAGATGACGATGGTGTGTGTAGGTTTATTGAAACATAATCATCTATTGATATGTATAATTGACTATTGGTCTCATAAATAAATTAATTAATTTTGTAAAATTAGGTAGGTGTAATATTAACATAGTCAGTAAGTAAAATTTGTACTAACTCCTATGGACTGTTATTTGTCTGAAATAAAATGTTTTTATTTTTATTTTCTTTTATAAGAAAGAAACCTACACATTGAGCTATGAAGATCGATACCCATGGCATTGTGGCTCAACCCTCTCAAAGTGAGAGAAGGCTGTACCCTATAACAGTGGAGACTTCTAAGGCTGTTGATGATGATGAATTCATTTCAGATCATAAACATCCCACTGCTGGGATATATAGGCCTTCCGTAGTATAATCAGGGAGTATGGGCCATAGTCCACCACGCTGGCCCAATGCGGGTTGGGGCCTTCCATGCCTTAGAATTTTCATTTCTCAGACTGCGGGTTTCCCCGCGATGTTTTCCTTCACCGTTTCAGAGCAGTCGGATAAATTAAATTCAGAAGCTTGCCTAGAAATCAAACCCGAACCTCCCAAATTAACCGTGTCTTAACCGCTGAGCCACCTATGCTCAATTGGCCGACGATAAATAAATAAAATAAATAAATATCCTTGGGCATGCACACAATAAATAATAATAATAATAAATATTTCGGACACTTACACCAATCATCTAGTCCCAAACTAAGCAAAGCTTGTGCTATGGATACTAGATAACGGATAAACATACATAAATATTTATATAAACATCCAAGACTCGGGAATAAATGTTCGTATTCATCACACAAACATTTACCCCTCGCGGGATTCGAACCCGCAACCGTTGGTTTCGCTGATAGGGTCACTATCCACTGCACCAATCGGTCGTCACAATGCCATCTAGTTTCACTTTAAGCAACTATAGGTTTGTATTGTTGATACCAGATGGTTGATATACTACATACATACATTTTCTTTTGTAAATAAATACTTATTATAAATGAAAACATCCATAACTCGGGTACACATTGCCGTATTCATCATACAAATATATGGCCCCAGCGGGATTCGAACCCGCGACATTTTGGTGTAGTGGTCAGAGTTTCTAACCACCTACGAGGAATTGAATGATTCAACCGATGATGAATTGTCCTATCATATTTTCTCATCACATTTTATAAGCATTCAGCAGAGGGCTTTTGTTTTTCCCTTTTCCGACATCGCTAGCATCTTCGTTATCACCGTAACACAAACCGCTTGACACGCATCAAATTTGTCCAACCAATCATTGCACCATTGTGTACTCCATATACTCTCACCCGTAATTACACTAGGGTTGAAATTCCGCCACCAGAGCACGGTTCCGTCACGAGGCATTTACATAATAGGAACATTAATCCGTGCCAACCCTGTCTCGGACACGTCGACAAATTTTTCGCCGCACGGCAACCCTGACACGTACTGACGTAATTTTTGGAAGATTAATAGTGTGTAAACTCGTATCAAGGTTATTTATTCGAGTGCCTTCTTCATTAATAAAACTCTGTATATACTGTATATGGGTAAACAAGTTGAGATACCTGTCTTTAGGTAAGATGAGACATAGTATTCTGGACTCCTTTTTGTTGAAGATACGGGTGCTATCTTATTTCGGATAAGTTTTCTGAAGATGATAGAAAGGGCGTATAAAACCCAAAAGTTTGATAGAGAACAGTAACACACAGTAGCTTAAAGGCACTTTAATTTCAATACTATTATTGTCGGGGTTATGTGCTTTGACGGTGTTTTATGCGTGTCCAGTCTTTGACCGGATGATCTTGGTATGCGTAGCATTAGTGTGCAGCTAGCAGTAGTGTGCGTGGTCCGATTTGAGTAGTTATATTTTTTAAAGACTAAACAAAACTAATTATCGGCCATGTTTGATGAAGATCGGTTAAGCCGTTTCTCAAGATATTTATATTAACATTTTTTGATGTATGTCATTCGAGAGTTTTCTAATTTTTTTGTTATATTAAAAATAACTAGTTATATGTATTTAAGACCAAAAAACCGGGTAGCATATTTTGTATTTTGCGGACGCCGCCGTGTTGATAGGATTCCTTCGAAATCGGTCAAGCACTCTAGGCCACGCCAAGGGAACGAACATACATACACTCGAAAAACATGATCCTCCTTTATAGGGCAGTCGGTACAAAAATTGTTATTAGGAATACTTTGGACCTACACAATCACGTCTTCAATGAATCGTAATAAATAAGGGACCTGATTAAACGCACACATATAAACACCTCATTCTCTCACACACACAGATAAACATATATACGCACACACGAGCACCCATATACACCTTACACGCGTCTTTATCATAGTACACTTCTTTATAATCCGTGCCAACCCAGTCTCGCGGACACCGATTCAATTTATCTCTAATTAAAATTGTACTGTACACATTATCAAGTTAATGAATTAATTGTTTATCATTTTTAGGTAAGACAACAAGGTGCTTACGACATCCTGGCTGTCTAGCAACGTGCCTTTATGTTTACCTCGTTATTAGAAACAAATCATTAAGGACACAGAAAAATCTTTTATTTAACGGATCTCCGTTCAAGCAATTACGTATTATCTTTAAGGTCGGCCTTGCATTGTTACGGGTAATGCACAGATCGGATTCAATGTAGCAAAAACTTAATTTACATTAAAGGGAAGAGGTTATTAAATTAATTATACTTTGTTATTCATTCCTGTACTGACTCACTATACCTATGCTGTCGAGATTATTAAAAGTGATAATACCTAAGTACAACTTACCTGTAACGTTTTTTGGGTTGAGTAGGCAAATGGACAAAAACGGAATTACCTAGCCACACCAAGACGTCCATTGTTAAACATAGGCCACCCTCCTCCCCCATAGATTTCGCCCCAATAGCCGTGTGGAGTGTGGCGGGCGGCAAGAGGAATTAAACGTTCCTCGATTGCAACTCGTATAATGTTCCCCAATCAATCATAATAAAAGCTTACACTAATTCATATAAACATAGTGGCTAAGCAGCCTGCAACCAGCGACTTCCCACGACCGTCATCAGGTCATCCACCTTGTGAGTGGACGTCCTACGCTGCGCTTGCCGGTGCGTGGTCTTCACTCGAGAACTTTAATTTCCCACCACCGGCCGACTACCACGGAATCTCCGGCTACCAATATTACTACAAATAGTCCGTATCAAAATGTCCCAAGTCAGATTGAAATTAGCTAGGAACAGTTCAGATGATTGTTGTCTGACATGCCTTTGTTTTTACTCGACTGCCAGTAAGGTTGGTTTGGTAGGTGGTAGGGCATTTTAAATATCCGCCTGGTTAGCTACCTCTTATCTAAATCTGCCGCCAAGCAGCAATGTTAAAAGCATTGTTGTGTTCCGGTTGTCAGAGATAAGATAGCCAGTCCCCCAAATGTGTTGGGGTTTCCGGGTCAGCACGCTTCCACCTTCGGCTTCATCTTCATTAAACATCAGGTGTGATTGAGGTCAAGTACCAACTCGTTATGCATTTAAAAATTAAAAGACCAGGACAGTATATTTTGCGGACGCCATGTTGGATTGTTTACCATTCCATTACATTCCAGGTACCAAGACGAATCTAACGACACCATGTACTTCGAAATCGGTCAAGCCGGTTAGGCTACAGGATGCGCTAAAGGAACGGACATACATACAACCGAAAAACATTACCCTCCTTTCGGTCAAAAATACTGGCATATTGTTCGCAAAACAGTAAATCTAACACGCACGGTTATCACGTTAAGGATTGAGGAAAACGACACATAGAGGAAGAGAAAAGATAACCACTGTCACATTTTATCGAATAATGACAAAAACAGCTCATCAGAATACCAAAATTATCATTTACGACTGCAATAGCATGCAATAAAACTGTGTGGTTATCGATGAATTACCTCGACTGTAAATTTTTACGGTATCAAAAGACTTCCGACAATGTTATCTTATTTTTTGTTGACAAATGGAACACGTCACTAACCACCGACTATCACTGCTTTTCATTGCGAGTGTACTCTTATTACCGAAGAAGTTATGAATCATCTAAATTAGACCATTTTATTTTTGACGCGGGGAATCGCATTACGCCTACCGCTCGCCTGGGGGACGGCGAGTCGGTTATGTGGTCCCACATAACTCTATCGGGAGGGATACCCAGTAAAACTCCGCGGCAACCTTCCTCGGCAGTAGAGAGGACCGAGGAACGCATTAGCGGCTCCAGGTCCCCCCCCCCGCCCTGCCTCCCCTCACAAGGGGAGGCCCGTTCCCGGAGGGCGGCTAGCGCGCCCTCCACGGTGCCTCACACCGCAATCAGCGAGCGGTGTGAGGCGCGATAGGGCCCGATGCAACGACACCACCCCGGTCGCACCGGGGGGTGTCATCCTCTCCCGGATCCCGACGACTATATCGCCTCGAGATGTAGCCGCCCGCGACCCTTAGGCGACGTGCAGGGGAGCTAGCGAGCGTTGCCCCTGCGAGCAGGATCGGCCCTCCTGACAATCAGTGGTCTTAAGCCGCCCCTGTTGGTCACCGACTTGACTTCACGACTGGCCGGAAACCCCAACACATTTGGGGGACTGGCTATCTTATCTCTGACAACCGGAACACAACAATGCTATTAACATTGCTGTTTGGCGGCAGATGTAGATAAGATAGTGGTAGCTAGCCAGGCGGACATTTAAAGGGTATTTTTACCACCAACCAAACCGAGTGCTTAAACATGTACCCCGCTGGGGATCGAACCCGCGACCTCCGTATCGTAAACTCAATGTTGTTTACATTGAGCCACAGAGGCGGTTAAATACTTAAAATTGAATTGTTTTTATCAGACGGCAGTAAACTAGGTTTCCGACAAAAAGCTATATCCAGCGACTCTATGATCCAGCCTGCAACAAATCCGACGGCCACTAATTAAGATAGATGATGTGCGAACAATGAATTGCCTTGGCTAAATGTCATTCAAAATCTATGACTATTACACTGCAGGCCATATTAAGCTACACATTTATATTATTTCTCATTCAGATTGTGACATTCGGAATGATTTATTACCGTTATCAATTTGTAATAAGTAAAAAAAATTGATGCGTTATTATCGTCATAGGTACATCGTGTTTTTTTTTATGCACAATGGGTTAGTACTTGACCTCAATCGTTAGTATTATATTAATTCTGTGCCTCAATCACACTTCTTTTATTTTTCTCTAATCATACAAAATCTACAATAACAGTGTCTGTTTGTTACCTTTTCGCGTCTAAAACATGTGAACCGATCGTATACATAAATTTGGCTGTGAGACCTGCCCCCGCAGTCTCGACATAGATAGCGATCGCTATACTACCGATTTAAGTCCTAACAATGTTATTTTAATTGGAGAATTAGAGTCTTTAGTATCAAAATATCGGTTTCCATTGAAACTACGATTCAGGCTTCCAACAAAAACCGATATGATTATGAACACTATAACATTTAGAATAAGATCGTTAGGAGTCGAGCAACCGATTTCGGTCGTTAACCGAAATCGGTTGCTATCTATGTCGAGACTGCGGGCCCTGCATGGAAAAGACTGTTACAGATTAAGAAGCATTTCCAAGTTCATTAGATCACAGAATGTCCAAACATTCAAATGTTTCTTAACTTTAAGAGCCCTTTAAATGCCATGCTGTCAGTCATGTCGTTGACATTCAAAGGGATGAAATGATGTCAGTATAGAAGCGTCTACAAATATTTAAGAATTTAATAGAACATAATTTATTTGCTACTGAATAGGTTGCCACTAAAATTAGGTATTATTACAATAATATCATCTAAGTACATAAACCCTATCAAACAAAAAAAATCCGTCGGTGAACAATTGACGAAAATATCGGGGAACATACACAAAAACACGTACAGGCAAACATAGAACCTCGTCCTTTAATGGAGTCGGTTAAAAAGACGACAAAACATAGAGATATTCATCTAATTTTAGTTACCATACCTATGTAGGTAAGTATGTTAAAACTGTAAATTCCTGGTGCATAGTTGAGAGGCGTACATATTTCGCGGCCGCCACTATAATGTAACCCAAAACTTGCGTGCGAACCCTCGTCAGTTTCTCGTTAGTCCTAAAACTACCTTCAACTTTCACATTTCGCATAAAAAAGACAATTGTTGCCTGCAAAATGGATCAAAATTGTAAAATTAAACCTGAACACAGCCTAGAGCTGTTCACTGTTGGGCAAAGCCCATGGAATGATTTACAAATAAATTTGACCCACCTTTTTTCTCACTTGCTCCCGAGTCTTATTACTTGTGGTTCTTTTGATCAATAAATACGATAAATGATTTATTATCATTTATCGTAGTAGTGAACTGATTGTTTTGAGGACTATGGAACTGACTGAGTCATAAAGACTTAAAGTTTCCAAAAACAAGGATAAGAGAAAAAATCTAAAACAAATAAACGTTAATTTGAATGTGCTATAATACCTATAATTTTGATGCTGACTGGTCTTATACAGCAAAATACGTACGTACCGAAATAACGTTGACATTTGTAAATATTGAACTTGGAACTGACCTGAAACAAAAATTAAATTAAATAACAGTATGACAGGATAATCTCATATTATTAACAGGAAAATTGTACTAAACCTCATCACTAAGACAAAAACAGACCGAAGGTTCAAGCGGATTCACCAGGAACCCTCATATTATTTGGGGACTGGTTATCGTATCTCAAAACGCTATCAACATTGCAGCTTGGCAGCATTCTTAGATAAGATGGTGGTAGCCAGACATTGAAAATTTCTATCGCGGTGTGGGAACTCGGAACTGGAAGGATATACAGGGTGACTTTTAATTAGTTCTTAATACCATAAGACTAATATTGACTTATGATTACAAACTTACCCAAATATTTTTTTTAATTCATCTTTTATTTTTTTGTAAACTACAGGTTAACACTTGACCCCAATTACACCAGACGTTAAGTTAAGATAAGGCCCAAGATGGATGCTCAACCGGAACTCTCAACTAAATGAGGAACGGCTACTTTATCTCTGACAGCCGGAACACGACAAAGCTAATAAAATTTTAAGAAATTAAAAAATAATTTAAAAAAATTGTTACATTTATATATTTTGGTATTAAGAACTAATTTACAGTACTGTACCTACTATCAACTAAACCGGGTACTAAACATGTACGGTGCCGGGAGTCGAACCCGCGACCTCCATATTACAATCCAAGATTCTTTATATTGAGCCACGAACAAGGTTAAAAAAGTTTTGTTGTATTGTCCAAAACGTATTCAAGTACAGACTGAGTTATACTACATTTCTCAAACGTAAACAACAGTAAACACTATAATATTTATGCCAGTCAAAAATGTCGACTGACATCACTGTCAGTGAGATAATGTAAAAATGTTCCAACAGCACCGTGCCGACGTCTCGTGACGTCACGGAGCGAATAGCATTACCATAGCATTAAAGTTAATACCAGTATTTAAAGTAAATGAATTTTAAATATATCCACATTTATACAGGCTGTAATCGAAAAGTGTCACCAGCAGTCCGACCGCCTAAGTCAATTGTTTTGGGAATTGTAATTGTTCATGACGTCATTATAATTGTAAATAAATAAAATAAAAATAAATATCGTAATACAATGACAAGGACGAACAGTGCATTGCTATCGCTATAGATTTTAACCCCCGACGCAAAGAGGGGTGTTATAAGTTTTACCGCCATGATTGTGTGTCTGTGGCACCGTAGCTCTTAAAAGGATGAACCGATTTGGAAGCGATTTTTTTATTTGTAGAAGTTTTCTAGCGTTAGTTCTTTTTTTATTTTCATCGTTTAGAAAACTTACAGTTTAACCTAAGAACATTGTGAAATTAATTTCAGAAAGCCATTAAAAAAAAAGAAAAACCCACATTACACGCGTGTAACTTAATCAAATGTAATGTGAGTAAGCCTTTACAGAAACGAACAAATAATTATACTACTGTAACTGAATAAACAAATTTCTAAATTAATACTCACTTGGAAGCTTGTGAACCTAAGATAAATGTTTTGTGTAAATTTGTTTTACTTTTGTTGGTTTTGAATCAAAAATCTATAGTAGACACCTCAGAAGTTAGATAATTGAAGGTAATTGCTGCTCTGAGAAGAAAGAATTTTTGCGGTAGTTTGTGTGGTATACAGAGCGGGGGATTATTTCTCAATGGCCTAGTTGGTACGCGTAATGATAAATAATAATAAATAATAATAATAAATAATAATAAATAATAATAAATAATAATAAATAATAATAAATAATAATAAATAATAATAAATAATAATAAATAATAATAAATAAATATTTCGGACACTTACACCAATCATCTAGTCCCAAACTATGCAAAGCTTGTGCTATGGATACAGGATAACGGATAAACATACATAAATATATATATAAACATCCATGACTCGGGAATAAATGTTCGTATTCATCACACAAACATTTACCCCTCGCGGGATTCGAACCCGCAACCGTTTGTTTCGCTACTATCCACTACACCAACCGGTCGTCCTTGTTTCATCAAAATCGGTTCAGCCATTTTATTTTAAACGCTTCGTTTTTTGGGGTTTCCTAAAGCCCCAGGTGATTATATCGTCAATATGTAAAGAGATGTTGAAAAATTTTGCACTGATATCGAAATTACATTAACTGATTAATAAAATTACTGTAAAAACTGAAATTTTGACGTTCACTGCACCCATACTTTTAATATAGCAGCCATTTAAATAATAATAACAAATAAAAACTTCAATAAACTAACTTTGACAGAAATATCAATCACTCAATCAATCAATCAATCATTTATTTATTTTTCTCCACATTATAGCATTATTGTACATTAGAGTTAAGTAAAGCTAGGGACTATAATTCTATGTGGACACTGGTGCCTGAACTAGGGAAACCTGTGTCTCCACCCCACGGTTTACGAATACAAAAAACAAAAGTACCCTGTGTACCTACAAAATAAAGCATTTTTGATTTGATTTGTGTATAATGCCAATGGCACAAATTGTAATGGCCTCAATAATGCCATAAATGCGTTAGATTGGAACAAAATTCTTTGTTGCTCACCCATTGCAAGAATTCAGTATTAGAACATGTTACTTATAAATGTAATTAGAAACAAACCTGCAACTAGAATCAAGTTAAAGTTTGAAAATATAAATTGACACTGATAGGTAGGGAATTTAATTGCAATCCTAACTGCGCTATCACTTTATAAACGACAGGCGGAAGCGAGAGTGCAAGAACTCTGACTATCAGTTGCAGTTCACTCCTGAACTTTGTTTTATAAAACTTTGAATACTGGTACATAAACTGTCCCTTCGGAAATTAGGAGACTAATCGTCAATCTCAAGCTTCTCAGAATCAGTAGGTTTTGACCCTTGTCATACTACATGGAAAGAATAGACACTAGTGTATTTTACCTCTCCTGCTATTCCTCAAAAAGTGGATACCCCCGTATTTACCGATTTGAGAAGACCTTTAATACTTTACTAATTTTTTTTATGTACGACGGTTTCGTACTTGACCTCAATCACACCTGATGTTAAGTGAAGATACTAAACCGGAAACCCCAACACATTTGGGGGACTGGCTATCTTATCTCTGACAACCGGAACCCAACAATGCTATTAGCATTGCTGCTTGGCGGCAGATTTAGATAAGATGGTGGTAGCTAGCCAGGCGGACATTTAAAATGCCAGACTATTATTGGTACTAAAATCAAACTTGCGAAAGTTTGTTTCTCTTTCTTTCGCGTCAAAGATAACTTTCTTTGCACAAGGATAGTTGAAAGGTCGAAACCGCAAGCGGAAGCTAGTTTATCTTTAATTCATATCTACTGGTGAATATAACACGTGGCCATGTAGAATGAAATAGGGCCAATACGTCTTTTCCTGAGGGTGTCGTAAAAGGTGTGAGCATAATAGTGTGTTATACCAGTGATGAGAAGCAGCATCATTGGTGTGGAGCTTCCGAAAAGTCTGCGATTGCCAACCCATCTCCACAGAGAAGCGATCAGAGCAATTACACCCATAGAACGTGATGCAAACACCACATAAGCCTCTCATATGGAACTGAATCGCCATACTTGGCAGGCGGAGTGACGATCGCAGATTCTGTAGGATCCCCGCAATGATTTTTGCAGTTATACCAACGAACCCTTAGTCGTCTTATATGGAAAGAGACAGGGTTGACCCTTTTTTGGCAGGAACTACAAAACAAAACTTGATATCTATACAAATACCTGCTCTAAACAGGAACGCATATAGAAAATTTCTGTTGGTAAATTTTATTGCAGGCAAAACCTATTTGAAATTTTTGTTCAATTTTTAATCACGTCCGTTCAGTTATCGCGTATCGCTTCCACCTGGGTCACAAGTTGCCCCGTCAGACAGTAATTATTAAAGAAGTTCCATCGTGGAAGGTAACTCGATTCAATTAAAAGTTCACACCGAGCCAGGGATAGTTTTGTTTGATTGAGATCCAATAATGAAGAAAATTAATAATGAAACTGAAGTTAAGTAGATAATATTTCCTCTAAATAAGAGAAGAGAATAGAATGATGAAATTGATCGGACGAATGCGATCTTGGGAAGTTTTGATTTCACAATCTACACAAAGTAAGCGGTGAAATATTATCATAAAGATAACTAAAGAAAAGATGTATAAATTTAAAATCTTTAAATTGTTTTAAACGAACTCGTAGATATTCTGTAATTGTTATTATTATTCCCCTTTGTAGAATTATTTTTCATGTAGGTACTACTTATTGTAGTAATATATTTAAAATTCTTGTATAAGGAGAACAAAGGGAGACAATGCATTTCGGATTTGTTTAAGCACGGAAGAAATTCTTGGAACTTTGCTTTGGTCTATATTTTAATTACTTTGCAGACCTGCTAAATGCAGCTAAATGAGAAGTTTGTTATGGAACCAGAATTTATAACTTCCACCAAGACTTCAAAAAACCTGTATTTCAGCTTCACACAAATCACATGACCCTTTCAAAACTCAGATATTTTAAAATTATTTTTCGCTTCTTACTCGTTGTATTTCTACTCTGACACGACTGTCCCGAAAAAAATCTAAGCCTGGAAGTCTCCACTGGTCAACCGCTTCACTAGAGCTCTCAACTGTAAAGACGGAAAACGATTTTGATTCTCTTCTCCTCCCATCACATTCCCTAGTGATTTTAAAATATGAATAACAATTCTTTTAAGAGTAATTTGACCAATAGTATTAGACCTTATTGATCTCTGGCAATGGACCTCACAAGAAAGCTTAGTGACCTGAAAAACGTAACGGAATATTGCTGGATGCATGCCGCTTCAAACGGTTCTTCAAACAAAAAAATAGGTTTAATTCTTGTTTAATAATTTCGATTCTCCATACAAAGTAAACCATTTTTAAACCACCTTGAAAGTCCAACAATTTTCGGCTGAATTCCGCTATGGTTCCTAGTGGAAAGTTATTCGAATAGAGTCACCAGCCGAAAATTACTCCTCTCTCTCTCCATACAAAAGGTGGTTTCAGAATGGTTTACTTTGTATGGGTAATTTATTGATCGAATTCGATCGAATCGAATCGAAATCTAAAAAAAACATCGAATCGACTATGGTTGTTTGGGGAAAGTTGTTTATAATCAAGAGTGACGTCATCAGTTAATGGGAATTACACGAATTCATATATCTAGTCTATCTATGGACGTCCTGTGTTTCATATGCTATTGGTGATTGGAACGTAAATGTCTTCAAACTCAAATTACATTCATTTAGAGTACGACTCTCTGAACGGTAATAATAAATAATGATATTATAGATTCGAAAAGGTTTTTGGAAAAGGGGCTTAATTTATTGTTGTTACTTGATATTTTTGCCATCGACTCGCTAAGAAAAAGACTCGAAGTAATTTTAAAATAATTAATTTGGAATATATTATGAAACAAAAAGTCAGTCGTAAATTTTATCGTCAGTTTCCCAATTTATTTTTAATGAAATCAATTGCGGGGACTCCTATCACAAGTATATTCTATAACTTAAAAGGAGCTCCTCAGCCGAAATTTTATGTATTAGGCTTAAGCTATGAAATAAATATTTTGTATTTTTGTATTTGTAACTTTATTAATTCGCGGTCTGATTGACGTCACTAGCTCCCATGACGTGACAGTATAAATAATGACTTTTAAATAAAATACAATTGTTCACGTTGGTGAACTATACCTATTGAGATGAGTGCAGAGTACGGACAACAAGTTAATGACTAAATGATCTATTACGTTACTTCATCATTATCGTCAGTAATCACATTGCCCAATGAGATAATGTAAACTGCTGAGCGAGAACTTAGTCAACCAATTAAATTAACTTACTTAATTGATAGCGAGAATAGTAAAGATACGTAATAAATAATACCACTAAACGAAAACTCGCAAGCAAAATGAAAATATGAAGGATGTTTTTAGAACCAAGTAGTTTAAATAAGAAAATATAGGTTAAATGATATTTAAAATATGTTATGTCGATAACTAAAATGCAACTAAAGCGAGGTTAACATTAAACAAGTGGGTTATTACTTTGTTGGCTACTGTGAAGACTTGAAATGAAATGAAATGAAATGAAATGAAATGAAATGAAATGAAATGAAATGAAATGAAATGAAATGAAATGAAATGAAATGAAATTACATTTATTTGCTTGGATTCTGGGTACATTATAAGTTGGTATTATCTCTCCGTCCCTACAAAATCTGCCTACTAAGGCGTGCAAATTTTCAAATAATTAATATTTACTTTTAATTAAAAAATAATATTAATTTATGTCACATTTAAATTCATATTAAATTAATTATACCTACATCAATATATTATTATAAAAAAACAACTTATCCATATAACTTCCCTGTCAATACTTAAATGATGTCGTATTCTAATTCACATTGAAATTCTTATTAAATTAATTAGATATCAATATAATACATATATATATATATATATATATATATATATATATATATATATATATATATATATATATATATATATATATATATGTATTTTACAGCTTATCCACATAACTTCCCGGTCAATACTTAAATAACAATTTAATACCTCAATAATTTACAATGTCAATCTCTACTTTGATCAATAAATTCATTTATGGAATAAAAACATTTCTCTATAAGCCACTGAATTAGTTTTGTTTTAAACTGTTTCCCACACAATGTCCTAATCTCATCTGGCAAAGTATTATATATCGTTATCGCCATCATGTGTGCATTTTTTCTAGTCAACGTTAGTCTACATGTGGGAGACTCCAATTTTTGCGCTGGCCTTGGCCGTAATTGTCTTATGTGAGTACTTTCCTTCAGTGGGAAGTATTCAGGGTGTTCCCTAACAAAAAGGCAAAGGTGTTTTATATAAAGACCGGTAAGTGTCATTAATTTTAGTTTTCTAAATAGGGGTCTGCATGATTCTAAATATCCAGCGCCACATAATGATCGAATACACTTTTTTTGTGTCCTGAATATCTGTTCTATGTTCGAACTGTTACCCCAAAGTATGAGTCCATATTCTAGTACAGAAACCACATGTGCGTGATATGCGTGTAGTGCTGTTTCGACCGACGATATCTCTCTGAGTCTCCGTAAAGCATACGCGAACCTTCCGAGCCTATCACGCACTGCCGCAGCATGTGAATTCCATCCAATGTTCTCCTCTAGTACAATACCTAAGAATTTTGTCGATCGTATGTTATCAATTATTTGTCCATTATATTTTACACTAAGATCTGGTTTGGGGGATTGTTTGGTGTGAAATTGCATTAATTTAGTTTTCTCAATATTTACCTTGAGATTATTAGCATTTAGCCACTCAATAACACAGTCTATAGTATTATTTATTTCATTTTCCAAATCAGATTTCTTGAAGTCTGGTTTTTCATTGCCTTTTATAAGTATCGTAGTGTCGTCTGCGAACAGTATGGTGTCATGCTCAGTTATTTTTGGCAAATCATTTATGTATAGGATAAATAATGTAGGACCTAACACGCTTCCTTGCGGCACTCCCCACTCATTCAACCTATATTCAGACCGGTGTCCAGTTTTCTTGAAACAGGTTTTGGATGTCCTCAATGTGCGAGTTATTTCAGTACATTGATACCTGTCTCGTAAATAGCTGGAAAACCAGTCATTAGCCGTTCCTCTAATGCCATATCTATCTAGTTTCTTAAGTAATCTGTCATGATCAACAAAATCAAATGCTTTTGTCATGTCGAAGTAGAGCGCCGTTATAGGAATACCTTTGTCCACACATTCTAAAACCTTTTTAATTAAGTTAAAAACAGCCAAGGTGGTGTTTTTGTTTTTCCTAAAACCGTATTGTTCTTTTCTGATTATATGGAACTTGTCTATAAACTTAGTCAATCGAGTCTGAACTACCTTTTCTATTATTTTTGATAAGATCGGAACTAATGTCACTGGTCTATAGTTATTTAGATTTGTTTTATCCCCTTTTTTATATAGCGGTTTAATTACTGACAATTTACATTTTTCAGGGTAGATCCCTTGGCTGAGCGACAAATTTATTACATGACTGAGCACCGGAGCAATCGAGGCAGCAATGAATTTCATAATTTTAGTTGACAATTCATCATATCCCACTGCGTTCGTATTTCTAAGAGCCATTATAATTCTGTAAATCTCATCGCTACAAGTTGGTTGCAGGAAGATACTAGAACTACAGGCTTCGCACGAAAAGTTTGATTTGGGATTTGCATGAATTTTCTTATTAGTTAATTCAATAAAATAATTATTAAAGGCCTTGGCAATTTCCTTTGGATTGTTGACAACTTCATTTTTATATTGTACTTTTTCAACTTCTGTCTGTTGTTGATAATTTGCAATGTGAGTATTGATTACTTTCCAGACAGCTTTGCATTTATTTTCTGACCGCACTACATAATTCCTATTACTTTCTTTTTGTAAACTCCAAATATAACGATTTAAAGATTTTGAATACATTTTGTAATTGTGTTTAAACAGTAATTTATCTTCTTTCTTTGCT
This sequence comes from Oegoconia quadripuncta, assembly GCA_949316235.1. Lineage (NCBI taxonomy): Eukaryota > Metazoa > Arthropoda > Insecta > Lepidoptera > Autostichidae > Oegoconia > Oegoconia quadripuncta. The sequence goes on from OX438751.1 coordinate 5,062,614, forward strand.
CTCTGATATCTAAAATATAAACTTCTCTTTACCCTGCTTGACTTTTTTATGTTTTTATTTATCCATCTACATTTATTTGACTTCCTTGTAATTTTAACGTTTATTACCGGAAAGCAGAGATTAAAAAATAGTATTAATACATCATGTAGCTTAGAAAATGCTATATTGGTTTCCGTTTCTTGAAATATGTCCGAAAACGTAAGCGATTCTATACACTGTTTAAATTTGTCCATGTTGTTTTTGTCAAAGTCTCGCTTTACTTCAGTCCATTGACTTATCAAGTGCTTTATTTTTAGTTTAAATTCTAGAGTCTGACCAGTATGGTCTGATAGTCCTAAATTATGTACGGAGCCTTTAGCTGTTGGGATATTACTTATCATATGATCTATACATGATGTCAAACGAGTTGGAGTATTTATATGAAATGTCAGGTTAAAACTTTGTAACAATTTTGTCAATCTATTTGAATAAGGATTTGGCTTAGCTGTGTCAATATTTAAATCACCTACCACAATGACTCGTTTTTTACCTATAACATTCAATTCAAACAATAATGCTTCAATATTTTCGAAAAATACTTCAATATCTGAGCTTGGTGTTCTATAAATACATAATATGATGAGATTGCACTTCTCAATTTTTATACCACAACACTCAAAACTTTTATTTAAAGCGTATTCGCCTGTGATATTAATTTTTGTAAATAGTATGTTATTTCGAACCATAATACAACTTCCGCCTCTCCTCTCTTTCGGTCTAGAATAAAAAGCAGCCAGTTGAAACTCAGATACATTCAAATTCTTCTCATCACCTGCTTTGAGAAATGTTTCTGTTATACATAAGATTTTAATATAATTTCCATCATCTTGTAATTCCTGTAACACTATTTCCAACAAGTCCTGTTTACTCAGAAGACCTGCAATGTTCTGATGGAAAATGATGAAGTTATCTGTTTCTTTAGGTACGAAAAAATGAATCAGATTTTTTATTCTGTATTTTTGTTGTGTCTTTATTAGTTTGTGCTGTACTTGTGGCAATGCTTGTTGAATTTGTTTCTTTTATGGTTGGAAAATAGTAAGTTATTGTACCCTTTTTTGGCGCTTTAGGACTTAGGTTTTCTGAAGTTCCGTTGTGGTAATTATGGCTATTATTTGTCAATAATGGTATGTTGCGATATGTCAAAAATGTCGATTTATATGCCGAATAATCTATTTCAATATTTATCTTATTGCACAGATTCTTCAGGAGAACTGTGTGAGGAACAGTCAACTTATCAATATCAATATACGTACAGTTTTCATAAATTTTAGCGATCTTTTTCAACTTGTTGTTCAACATTTTTTCATTTAAACATTTATTACTTACAACTGGTAAAATAAATACATTTGTTTTACGTAATTTATATAATGCTATACACATATTGGAAAATATTATGTTTGGGTCAGTGTCATTATTTCCCGTACATAATATAACATAGTCTAACCCTGACATTGACCCTTCAATAGTATCACAATAACTCAATACCTCTGATGAAGAAGCATGGGACTTGGTCAAACCGAATACTTTATATATGTCATTCCATTTATTCAATCTTGAATTTTGTAATTTCAACGCCAAGCCTGCTGCTTGTTCATCGCCCATTATAATAATATCATGTTTAAATTGTTTCACTTCTACATCGCGATTGCTAGATGTTATAGTAAGATTTTCATCCTTGGACTTTAGTATATCAGACGCGGGTGTAGTGCCTTTACAAATTTCGTTCACGCTGTTTCCAAAAATTTGTGACTCAGTATTTGATTCCGGTACCTCGATAACCGGCGCTGATCCTCTCTCTTCAGTCGACCGTGAAGCCTGTTCTTGTGCCTCTAAGGAAAAATTTAATTTCGTCCTGTTAAAACTCTTTCCTTTACTTTTTCTCCTTGTCATATTATTTTTAGAAGTCGATTTACATATGTGTGATAATTTTTCAATTTTTAATTCATAATTAGCAATTTTATCGATTAGGGCACTATTTTCCAGCAACAAGTTATCGATCTCATAATCTGCACTTTCCACCTTTTTCTCCAGTGTCTTCACTTTTTCTTGCAATTTTTCTATTTGATATATATATTTGTTTTTATACTCCGTATGTGATTTAACAAAACTCCTATTCAATCCTTTAGTTGGTGTTGATTTTAGCGATGAATATTCATCTTCTTCTGATTCATCCGATAACAAATCAAATGAGTTTTCTGTGTTGATGTTAAGGCTATGTCTTTTACGCTGTGTTATATTGTCTTGGTGATTATCTGTTTTTCTGCAAGCGTCACATTTGTAGTTTTTTTTGCTAATGGATGTCATTAAGTAAAAATATCTGATCGAGATACTTGTACAGTCTACATGGAAATGTTTATCACAGAGCATGCAGATTAAAAAATCCCTGCTTGTTATTTCAGTTTCACATTTAGTACAGTCCTTTGCCATCCTACACCAACTCAGAAGACGCCAACAAAAAAAAAAAAAAAAAAAAAAATATATATATAATAATCTGCGGATTTGAACTGGCTCGATCTCAACCTGAAGGCAGATTCTTATACCATTCAGCCAATTGTGTCGTTACGCTGTTTGGCGAATTATGTGTTGTGTTTCTGCTTGCTACTAGTTTATTGTACTCGGCCGAAGTGAAAGTGACACGTCGTTCTCTGACTTAGCGATCTTTGAGTCCAAAGGTCAATTCTGCGTTCATTCAATAATAACGGTATACATACTGGTAGATTTGAAAATATGTATTTTTACACTATGCAAATGTTGTCTTTATTTTGCATATCACTTATTGTAGTCTATAGATTTGTTTTATGAAAAATCGGCAAGGGAATACCTTGTAACATACAAAAAATTGACATGATAGTTTATTGTTACTAATGCACAATATTTTGTTCATTAAGGCTTTTACCCATAATGTCACTTATACGAAACACCACACTTCATAGTTTTATAAAGATTTTGTTATCGAAAGACACTTCAATCAATTTTAAATTAAAATTTTCGCGTAGCTGTTGTTTATTTTGTGCGCGCCACCTACCCACTTGTACTTGTTAATTTTCTCAATTATTTGAATTGTATCTTGGGGACGCTCCAAGGAGATGAAAGACGGTGACATCAACACGCTGTGTTAATGTGAAAAAACTAATTCTTTCGTCGACTTCTTCAATATTTTAAAACTTTGCACGTTGAATATCGGGTAAAATAGAGGAAGGTTAGGAGAAAAGGAGCCTTATCACTAAGCCAATTCTCTGTTTCCGTGTCATGCATTTTGCGCAAGCCTATAATCGCCATCAACAACATATAAAAGTTTACTGTGGAATAAAACTTTCCCATAACAAACTTGCATTAATTTTTCGTGTCACGAATTGTTCTTAGTCTCACTGCAGGATTTAAAATCATATATTATCTATCAATAGGGTCACGTACGTAGTTCCGAATATCGTTCTTGCGATGCACGCTGTAGCGAAGTTTTTGTTCACTGCCTGATACGTACGAAACCTTGTGGACTCGAATTAAATTGTTTTAAATTGTTTGATATCGTACTAGAGAAACACGTTGTTTTCATGGTTCCTTGTCATCTTTAATGCGACACATAAGAAAAGGGATGGTTCCATGATTATGGCAACTGATAATTGAACGGCCAAAAATCGGCAACTTCAGTAAGATTCCGTTCTTTAACTCCTGTGTGCATGATCAGATCTTCACCAAATTTTTATTTATTTAGAAAATATCGCGAAGCACACTCAATAAAAATTCAACTTGATAATTTCTTCCCATTTGGAAGTCCATTAAAAAGCATTTAAAGATCACAACGGTTTAATAAAGATGTATGATTGCCACGGTAACGATTCGTTTGTCAGTCAACGGGGCTAGCAAGACCCTTCATTTCTCTGCAATGAAATGAGATAGTATGCGTCTCTTTTACTTGCTTTAGCATGAACAAGGTAGCAGGCTTCTCTCTCGTGGCGATGTAGAGGGTACAATAGCCCTGCAGGTGGTACTTAATCATTCAAACATGGGCAAAGCACGTAACTGATAGTAGACAGCTGAATCAATACTCCTAATGGTTTTCATACATATTAAGGCCGACACCAAAGAACCCCTCGAATGCCGTCCGCAATTTTTCCCAATTACAAGCCATTCTGAAAAAAAACCCATCGAAGCAAACATAATCACGCCCGGGGGAAGTGTCATTGACATGATCAAAATCGTAAACATAACACGTTAGAATGAGATGACGTCATTAAAACCAACCATGCGTGAAAGGGAGGCAGTACGTGCTGTTTATTACTCGCCCAAATGGAGTTATGCAAAAATGGACGATTTATAACGATCAAGTTAGGTACCTTTTATGGGGGTATAAATGCCGGGCACATTAACATTATTCAGAGACTCATCGAGGCGTGTTCGGACAATAAACATGAAAATAGCTAGTGCAAAGGAAAATTTTAAGGAAGTTGAAATTTTGCAGTGAACAGAAAATGCTAAAGCTGCTGAAATTACTTCTGATCTACAGCATACACCAGGGTCATCTTCCGATTATCTCAAATTGACAGGGTCACGACGAGGTAGTAAACTAAAACTACCGTCAAATAAAATTTAATCTCGTCTCTATTAAGCCATCGCCGCCTGAGCAAGCCGTATCCAGTAAAATCTCGTCAAATATACAACGTCATTGGACAACACGGGCCGGTGATCAGTCCACTGGCATTGTCGCTTCTCTTAACCACCACTAGTAATCTATTAAAGTATATACGAATCGAGGTTAACCTCGAGGACAAGATAGGAATCGTATTATTTAACATCAACAAGTTGCTAGTTCAATACCGTTACGAGTATGCTCAACGACGAGTCCATCGCTTTTAACGATATCAACAGGAAAATTGCAAGTCAGTTCTAACACATTCTACTCTGCCAGAAACTACAAGGCCTTTAATAAAATGACGTCAATATTACAATTAGTAGACAAGATTACTTTGACAATAGATAAATTACTGAAACAAACAGGGCAATGAACATTGGTCATGGTTGGCATTAGAAAATACAATAAAGAGCACATCGCGATTAACCTTGGGCACTGTCTCGTCTGTTGCCAGCTGATGCCAAGAGAAAAGTCCGCGACAACACCTACGCGAAATCTCGTAAACACAGAATAAACCACTCTCACTCGCCATTAGGTCATCGTGAAACTGTTCATCCTAATTGTGCGCACAGAATTTACTATCTATAGGTTTGTGACTGTCGGAGGAACAAAAAGACTAGTATTGCTATCCCACGGACTTATCACAGCAATTGTAGGTGATGGGTCAAAGAATAGAGATAAATAAGATAAGAAAAAGATAAATAGATGGGAGGTTTTATAATATTCACACATTGGCGAAGGTGAGCTCCATTCGGCGTGGTCAGTACAGGGTAACCGTGCTTTAGAGATCATGTTATTTTAAAATAAGCCAACTCATTGGCTGGAAAACAATTTTGATTCAATTCCACCAATCCGCACTGTGGTCGCCAGGTCGATTGAAGTTCATTCCCTTTCGTAGTGAGTCCTAAGATTGTTGGTATTAAATTCGGATATACTTGCAAGAACACCCATTGGCTATTAGATAATTTCTTTGACGCATACATCTTTATAAAAGTCATAATAAATAAAATAAAAGTCAAAATATGATCAACCGATTCGAAACGTGGATAAATTAGAATCCGACTTTGCAGCCGCCTTTTTCATTTTCTTAATGGATGAGGTAGTAACCGTGTCTATTGCGTGATGCGACCGTGTACGTCACGTGTCAAAAAAATCCGCGCTCCTTGGACAACGTCCATGCGCGTAGAGACAGCAAAAAACTTTTTAAAATATCATAAATCACGTTGGGTGTCGCTGCGTTGGTGACGTCACTGCTCCATTCAGTCACTCGTTACTACAGGTTCTCGATACCTATAAAGTTGGCAAAGAAAAGTTCGCACAAATGTCGGGACTTTTTGTTCAATACAATTTGGTGGGGAAAAAATAACATTAATTGAAGCTACAGTTTGCTGTAACTATGACATAGATTTCCAGAGCGACCAGTTGGAAGCGAAATCCCGCAAGCTTTAGTTGGTCACCCATCCACTTCATGGGTACATTTAGGGGTCCCACGCTGCGCTTGCCAATGCGTGGTGTCAAGTACATTACACCCCGACCACCATCAGTCCTGCGTATCATGTACAGTTCCACTCGTTGTCCGAGAATTATATTTGACCAAAAATACTAGGTATTCTGAAAAATCTTTATTGTACATTATTTTCGGTTCGAGTAACTGTAGTAACTTTGCAGAACAAACCAGTTTCAGCCGGTTACATTTCCTATATAAATAATTCTCGACGATATCTTTATGTATCACTTTCAGCGTTCCAGGCGTAATGTTGTATTGCATTCTGTGATCAGGCCGAATTAAATAGGCATATAAAACGGCGCCGTATCAGATTTATTGTTATTTTTTGTGTTGAGTAAAACAGGTCTTGTATTGCATCAATCATCATCATTATTCAAGGCGAGGAATACTCGTATTTCGTTCCATTTATTTCAGAAACCGAAGGGTAATTTTTAGAGTTTTCTACCTCGTGTGTAGAAAAGGAACCTAGGATCATTTTTGTTGTCTGTATGTCCGTCTGTTAGGCCGTTTTTATCATGAAGTGCTGGAGGTATCACGTTGAAATTAATATCAAATCAAATCATGTTTCATTTTCATTGGTAAAATTTACACTTGGAAATAGTCAGCTGAAGCTACCAGGCGTTCGGAATTTACGGTTATCCTTTGAGAAGATGCTCAAGAAACTCAACGATTGTTCTTTCTATCTAATATATAATACTAAGGTATGTGGCTCATTGCTAAACAAAATTCAAGTTTCTTGGAACGCAATAAAGACACAATTGAAGGAATAAATACGAAATCATTCCATACCAAATTCTAAAATCCACGTAAAGGACGATACACATTCTAATTGTAACAGTTGTACTTAATTTTTTTTGTTTATTTTTATTACTGTGTAATAAGGTTACATTTCTAAAGGATAACACCGAGCAGAATGATTGTTGCGATCGAATATTCTTGTATGTGTTTCTGTAATATGCAAATAAACTATATCTATTTATATCTATTTCTATTTATCGAATCTATCGATAGGTCGTCAGAGCTCAATCCTGTTCTATCACGTGCATATTTGCATTAAGTCTATACCGCTCATTCCGTTTCGAGCGCACGCAAAAACTTAATTATATCCTTTTTATAATGTAATGTAAAACATTATGATAACTAGTTCATATTTGGTTTAATTATCACTCAAAGTTTCATCTCTACCAAAAGTATTTACGAAATGTCAGCCATTTATTTGTACTTTCAAATAACTTCGGATATTTTGCATATCCAGAAAATTTCCAGGAATCGTGTTTTCGAAACACACGATCAGTAGCATAAGTCCTATTTTTTTATTATATAATTAATACGAAGTGGATTGTTAGCGCATTGTTGTTAAACTGGGCTGGTCCTAAGCCAAGTGAGATCGAACGATCTAATCGACTCTTAAGCGACAAACATTACTTGCGGACGAAATAATTATTTATTTTATATCATCGGTCAATATTTCGGACACTTACACCAATCATTTAGTCCTAAACTAAGCAAAGTATGTACTTTGGATACTAGATAACGGATAAACTTACATAAATATTTATATAAACATCCATGACTCGAGAATATATTATGTTCGTATTCATCACACAAACATTTAGCCCTAGCGGGATTCGAACCTGCAACCGTGGTTTCGCTGACAGGGTCACTGTCCACTACACCAACGGTCGTCAATATCATTAGATAGTCGTAACTAATTTCGTATTTAAGTTTGTCGGTTTATGGTCGGTTTAATGGTCATGTTAGGTCAGGATTCTTACAACCATTACCGCCTCCGTGGCTCAATGTAAACAACATTGGGTTTACGATTCGGAGGTCGCCGGTTCGATCCTCAGCGGAGTACATGGTTAAGTACTCGGTTTGGTTGGTGGTAGGGCATTTTAAATGTCCGCCTGGCTAGCTACCACCATCTTATCTAAATTTGCCGCCAAGCAGCAATGTTAATAGCATTGTTGTGTTCCGGTTGTCAGAGATAAGATAGAGAGTCCCCAAAAATGTGTTGGGGTTACCGGGTTAGTACACTTTCACCTTCGACCTCATCGTCACTTAACATCAGGTGTGATTGAGGTCAAGTACTTACCAGTCGTGCATAAAAAAAAACCATTTTAGGAAGTATGTTGGCTATATTTTGTCTTACAGATGCACTGATAAGTCATGTTAAACTTAATCTCTGTAAATGGTTGTCACACTGAGAAATAATTTGCAGCAATATATACATCTACCTATAGTTAATTGGTTTGTTATTTGAACTGAAAGAAAATAAACTGAAAATATGAACCAAAGCGGTTTCTGAAAGGAATGAAAAATATGAATCTATGCAAATCCTACGATGTCGACACCTAGTTTCCAACGTTAGAGATGGGAGTAATAGAAAATATCGATAGAAGGATCGAATTTTCCAGTTAAAGAAATATTAGTCTTTCGTTATTTTACAAAATGGCACGAGGTTTCATTCACATCTAATTTTGTGTGAAGACGAGACAGCTCAATTGAGATTAGAGGACTGGTTATCTCGTTTCAAAAAGTCAACCATAAATATCAGAAGTCTGTTCTGTGTATTAATTTTGACGACAGACTTAGCTAAGTATAATTTAATTTAATCACATTTAGCTTTTAAATATTTAGATTTAAATATTTTGAACAAGTAGGTAAATGGATAACAAAATAATGACATGACACAAGAAAGCCATGGGATTCATTTCTCCACCCCCACTTAAATACATACAAGAACGAGGTACATATGCATTTACTGAGATAGCGTGCTTCATCTTTAGCCACATCTTCATGTTCCACCAGGTGAGATGATAGTCAAATTAGTACTCTGTTCATTATGAAAAACATGTTTTAGCGAAATGATGCTTTCTAATAATTATAGAGACAAAGATGCTACATACAGAAAACGTTGAAACATAGTCGATGTTTCGGAACTATTTATCGATAAACTTCCCACCACTAGCACACAGACGTTCAAACTATAGCACACCACCACACTGTATTGTGTCCCAGAATTAATACCGACAGCAAATCTGAAAGGTTCCCAACCATTGTAAAGCTGGGTATTAACACAGTTTAAAAGGGGGGATTTACCCGCTCGCCCCGACCTATATTTGGTGGACTGACGGATTTATGCGGTTCTTCTGGGTGTTTTTTAATGATAGGGGTTTTTCGTAATAAAATAAAAAATGGTGGATTGATTAAATCGTCTATCCCTTTCTTGCATTCCAATTTAACAGCCGGATTCTAATTAAAAAAAAAAAAAAAAAAAAAAAATGTCATCTTGGAAGTTGGAAAAGGTATGCCCTGGTCTATAATGAGACAGGCGATCGTAGAGTCAATATTGGATGTGGTTTTGGAGTTTTAGGTTAGGAAAAACGCTTCCGTGGTTAATATAAGTATCTATATACTCGTATAACTATATAATAGTACAGTACAATTAAGCGCTCTTAGTGATAAGGCCGCCTAATTGTACTCTTTTAAAATTTAAAATCTATATTCTCCTTTTGTGCAATAAAGTGTATTTGTATTGTATTGTATTGTACTGTAATGTACTGTACGTACACCTAGTGAGTCTTTAAGACTGTTAAACTGATACGATGTATTTAACACTTAGAACGTTATGATATCTAGTTACATCACCTGTTGGCTATTAGATACATATAATTTTCTGGGACGCATAAATCTTTATAAAAACGTATTAATCAAAATGGGATGATCTAAATCAAAACATAAATAAATTAGCATCAGATTATATTATAGGTGAGGTATTAGATGTCAGTTAGGTAAATCCAACTTGGAAAAGGAAATCAATCGTAGAATCCAACTCGGCTGGGCGACGTTTGGGAAGCTACGTAACATCTTCTCGTCTCAAATACCGCAATGTCTCAAGACGAAAGTCTTTGATCAGTCTGTGTTGCCAGTGATGACATATGGAACTGAAACGTGGTCGCTCACTAATGGGACTCATAAGAATGCTCAAGGTCATCCAAAAAACAATGGAGAGAGTTACTCTCGGAGTCTCCCTGCGGGATCGAATCAGAAATGAGGAGATCCGCAGGAGAAGCAAGGTGACCGATATAGCCCGAAGAATTGCCAAATTTAAGTGGCAGTGGGCAGGGCACATTGGGGTGGTATCGACGGCCGTGGGAGGAAAGATTCTCGAGTAGCGACGAAGCAACGGAAGATGCAGCGAGGACAGGACCCCCACCAGGTATGGATCGCCGATTTGGTAAAGATCGCCAGATGCCGCTGGATACGGGCAGCGGAGGACCGATCGTTGTGGAGATCTTTGTGGGAGGCCTTTGTCCAGCAGTGGACGTCTTTCGGCTGATATGATGAGGTATTAGGTATAGTTTTAGTGAGAGGAGAGTGTGCTCCGACGTGGTTCGTTGGGGCCCCACTATTGAGTGGGGGTTGATGTGTGCGAAGTTAGTGTACTTATCATTACCGCCCATCAATAGGTGCAAGCCTAGTCTCAGTTCTACCATGAAACCTCAAAGTAATCACTTATCGTAAACACGAGTCCATCCCACTTGTTTAAAGGTCTCGTCATCCCTTTTAAGATATTAAAGCTCAGATTCCCTTTACGCCGTTTATATGGGGGACCCTTTTCAAGTTACATAAAGCCCTATGACTTGTCTGCCACTATTTTTCGTTGGGCTTTAAAGGAATTAGATTACGGAGTCAAAAACCACACGTAGCACACTAGCAGTACTTCACAATATAGGGTCAAGGTTTTATATATAATAAATAATAATAAAATAATAAATGTCTTTGCATAAACACACAGCGCCATCTAGGTCCACAGTAAGCATTTAGGCTTGTGTTATGGATACCAGTTGGTTGATAAACTACACAAATACATTTGTTTTGTAAATAAATACATGTCTGTATTCATCATACAAACATATGCCCTTAGCGGGATTCGAACCCGCGACCATTTGGTATAGTAGCAGAGTTTCTAACCACTAAACAGGTCGTCTACACAAAGATATATACATAGCGTCAAGACCTTTTCCTAAATAGGGTGGTCAGAGATATCCCAAACATTAGTATTTGGATGCTTCAAACAATAAAACTTTAATGACTGAAATATCATCTACGGTTCATCTTTCACCTTTCGAAATATATAGAAATGCCAACGTGACAGGGATGAGCCCATCGCCGTTAAAACATGCAAAATAGATGTTTTTTGGTGGTCCCTTAGTCGCCTTTTAGGACACCCGCGGGAATAGTAGGGTTAGTTCCGTTCTTTTTAACGACATCCGCGAAGAGGCGGGTTGGTTGTATTCTTTCTACGTGCCAAAATCACACGACACCCTTGTCAAATGTTATGAACATACAAACTTATGCCTCATAATATTTTGATGATTTTTAAAGCTGAAAGTTAAATCTTTATCACATCAACAGCCATAAAAGTCCACTTAACCGCCTCCGTGGCTCAATGTAAACATTGGGTTTACGATTCGGAGGTCGCGGATTCGATCCCCAGCGGGGTACATGTTTAAGTACTCGGTTTGGTTAGTGGGTAGGGCATTTTAAATGTCCGCCTGGCTAGCTACCACCGTCTTATCATAAATCTGCCGCCAAGCAGCAATGTTAATAGCATTGTTGTGTGCCGGTTGTCAGAGATAAGATAGCCAGTCCCCCAAATGTGTTGGGGTTTCCGGGTCTTCCACCTTCGACCTCATCTTCACTTAACATCAGGTGTAATTGAGTTCAAGTACCAACCCGTTGTGCATAAAAAAAACTTCAGTACATAGCGACTTGCATCGCTTCACATGTGAGGATTTGGCCTTAGCACCAAGCTTGTTGTCGATCGCAATTTTTTGGCTGGGAGCTTCCAACTAATGACGTTGCTATCATTGGTCTATGCTGTTATAACAACAATAATTTTTATTTCAGACGTTATGCACACGATCTAATAATATTAGTCGCCTTTTATTCCGTGACTAATTATAAACTAATAACTTTAATGAAAATTTTAAACGACTTCTTGATCTGGCAACTGCCATAGAAAAATTCCTAGCTGAATATATTGTATCACATCCAGTAATAATGAAAACAATAGTTTTTAAACACGTGTCTTTGTCTTGCTGAAACCGCCTTTTGGTCAGAAATCCTCCTGTGTGAAGGTGTTCAGGTGATCAGTCGGGACTTTCACCACAAACATCTTAAATTGCAAGTATTGACTGGCGTCCAGGTAGTACACCTTCACAATGAACTTCGTTTTGAGCTGAATGTATTGTATCACATCCAGCGCGGTGATGTTGTGATGCAGGCAGGACAGATAGAGTACCATCGTGGGTGTCGCAGCACGCAGCAAGAAATTGGGCCCCGTCGGGGCGGTACCGCGCTTATTTTGGCACGACTGTAAAATTCCGCTAAAAATGGCTACTAGATCATTGCTTTTATAGTGTTAAGGAATATTTGGAATTTAGAAATTAAATTATTAGTCAATATGTCAAGATATAGAGTCAAAATATATTTAATATTTGCATGTCCGCTTGCGGGCTGAATACAATGTACTATTTATGTACTATTTTTAATTATTAAGATCTTGTTTATACTGTATTCTTGCAAATAAACTTATTATCTTATCTTCTTTTCGGTAGAAGCATAGATGACCAGATTGTGGGTTTGTAACATATATTGGATGTCGTAACAGTTGAAGGAATTGTTGAAGACCATAGAGAGGAAACTGCTGCTTTACTACATGATCTGACATCCACCCTGCTTACAACATAAATTAAAAACACTCCCGAGGACACACATAATAACAGCATCCAGGTGTACAAAGCCGAAACGGTCGAATTTTCATCAAAGATGGCTCTCGCCTGGTTTAGAGATAAATATTAAAAACCCGCACTCAAATCGGACTACGCATTATTTTTATTTAGTAAGACAGGCAGGACATATATTACAACTCACAAAAACAAGCAGGTTCAAATAATATCAGATCTGATATATATGCAAATAATAGGGGTGTACAACACCCAAGAGAAGCATAGACAACTATGTTATCGTGATACATCCGGACAAAAACTGGACACATACACAACTCCGTCAAACGTATAACACCCGGCGTTTTTCGTCTGGCGCTAAAATAATTTATTGTGCTGCTTTTGGATGTAATTCCAAATGTTTTGATGTAATTTTATATTCCGGTTGTCAGAGATAAGATAGCCAGTCCCCCAAATAAGATGGGGTTTCCGAGTCAGTACGCTTACCACCTTCGGCCTCATCTTCACTTAACATCAGGTGTGATTGAGGTCAAGTGCTAACCCGCTGTGGATGTAAAAAAAATACCAAAGTTGCCTCTCAATTTCCGAGGACAATAAAACCACAGGCTTCTGAACTAATGATTGAATTTTTAACAATTGTCGATGTATTGCTTAGAATCTTTTTTACTGCAACATTCTTATAAACATAGTTTTAACTTATTAGCGGAGTTTCTCAAAGCAACATATAACTTCATATAAAATCCTTCAATATAAAATGCCGCTGAAGTTACCTTCGGAAGACTATGTAAAGCTGTTGACGTGATGTAAAATCAAGAGCCTTGGAACACAATCCACACATCAATGAAAGGAGACCCAATCTTCCAACCCTACGTTGCTTATGACCCGTATTATTTTGTAGGAATTGAGATCTAAGTGAAAACTCCTTTGGGTGTTCGATCATCCGTATCACTCTGTTTGCAAGATACGCACGCACATTTTCCTCATGTAATTGAAAATGTTACGTTTGATCAGAATTGTTTGTTTAGGGATATTTACGAAATCGCTTTAGAGATGAAATTGTATTTTATTTGTTACTTTGGAGCTTCAAATTGCATCTGAATATGGGAAAATGAGGCGGTGGAAGCGCGTATACTGAGAGTCTCTACTCCAATATGAGGTAGCTGCCTTTGTTATTGCAAACTACCGGAACATGTAATATGGTATTAACACTGCTGCTGCAGATTTAGGTGATTGTATAATCACATAAATAGCTAGGCAGGTGAAAATTTGAAATACATTTATTTATTTATTTTATACTATATTGCATATAAGTATACAAACATACGTTGAACAAACATAGGACAGAAATTACAATACACAAAAGTTAAATACATGTTCCTGTAGTAGGTACGTGGCGTGCACAGTGTTTTGTCACAGAGTAGGCAGAATGATATATTAGGTTAACCCGCATTGGGCCAGCGTGGCGGACTATGGCCCATACTCCCTCATAAATGTGGGATGCCTATGTTGCTGCAGTGGGATGTTTACGGGCTGATGATGATGAGGCAGAAGGATACGTTTGCTATTAAATGTGAAAAAATTTAACTACAAAAAAAGCATACATATGGCCGAAAGTCGTCCTTTCTGAGGTCGTTTAAAAATAATAACTTACTCTTATAGCAATCCTCGCAGCTGTTCAGAATATTCCTGTTCACATCATTATGAATCATTATGCTGTGGGTTGTCTGGAAGAGATCGCTTTTAGTCATAAGACCGCCTAATTGTGTTCTATTGTTATCATCAAAAATTAATGTAAATTATTTTGCGCAATAAAGAGTATTTGTATTGTATTGTATCGTATCGTATCTTATTGTCAAAAATCAAAATAAAAATAAAAAAATGCTTTATTTCGTAGGTACATAGGGTACACTTTTCGTAGGTACACAGGGCATTTTAAATGTCCGCCTGGCTAGCTACCACCATCTTATCTAAATCTGCCGCCAAGCAGCAATGTTAATAGAATTGTCGTGTTCCGGTTGTCAGAGATAAAATAGCCAGTCCCCCAAATGTGTTGGGGTTTCCGCGTCAGTACGCTTCCATCTTCGACCTCATCTTCACTTAACATCAGGTGTGATTGAGGTCAAGTACCAACCCGTTATGCATAAAAAAAAAAAAAAACTTAAAATAGTCATATTTTACATTTTTTAAGCTACTGCTTGTTCAAAAGCCAATTTTCCCCTGAGAAGAACAAGCAAGAAAATCGAGAGGTTGCTCTTTTTTTAAAAAAAGTTTTTATGTTACAAAAGTATTAATTATTATTTTATATTATAATAGTTCATAATTATTTGTGAAATAGCCTGGTTATGCGAACGGGCTGTTCATGTCCATGAATGTTTATCATCTAAATAATTTGATATTTTATAATATGCTTTCTTAATAAGTTTCTGTTTTATAGTATCCTTAAATTTATTGAAAGGAACATTTTGTATATCAACAGGAACCTTATTGAAAAATATATCTTTGAATGAATTACTGACTTTGCGGAGACGACTTATGTGACCTGCGAGTTTATCTTTATTTCTTGTATTGTATTCTATGAATCAGCTGTCTTGACAATGCATTTCGAGGAAAGGTTACAATTTGCTATGGTAGGCACTGCCTGCCTGCTCTTCGCATGAGTTGAGGAGGCGGAAACCAGCCATACAATATCAACAGCCTCAGGGCTACTACACTACTGTAGACAGATTCGGTACTGCGTTAGACTAGAGACCGCCCCGGTGGGCTTTTTCCCTTTAAATCACGGAAACACTTGTATGAAAATACCATTAGAGGTCATGGAATATAAATAAATCTAATCAAGGTCCCACTCTACCGTATATTTAGATCTAACAGTATTTTAGTCGTCATCACATCCACAGAACAATGTAACTGTATATGTAGCCATATACTTTAACTTTCTTTATAAGCTTTGATTTCATTTTGAGATCAAACGTCGGACCTTCGACACAGAATATATTTTTAAACAAAATAGCTCACAAAAGTCGATTCAGTGCAACAGGTAGCAATATCACAGTCGGTTGACCGCACGTGGAGAGTTCACCTGGTGCAAGCTAATGCAATTCAGCGTCCGTTTGGTGAATTTGTCGTGTCACCGGCAGCCATTTTACAATTGGAACCAAACAGAGTCGCTCTATTTGGGTTTCAAACAAATTTGTCTGAATTTGGTCGATAATCCAACCTAGATTACCCATACTGACCCTGCAAATCTTAATACCCGAAAGTAGATTCAGATTTCAATTTCTTCACTTCCTCTAATGTTTGTGAATCTGAACCAGGCGATCGAACGTCACGTGATCTCTATTCTCACATAAAATATAAGTTCAAGGTCAAGTTTGCATTTTATTGAAAAGGGACTGGGAAACTGTTTCTATGGTACAAAATTATGTTAATCTTGGCCTTTAACTTCATGACCTAAACATTAGGAGCAATGTATAGGTATATTATAGTTTAGATTCAGACATTTACCTACTACTTAGAATGAATTTTCACTATTTTTTTTAAATACAATTTGTTATTATCATTAATTCATTTAGAAAATTTATTATTTTAGGCGGGGAACTAAGTATTTAATTAAGAAACTTTTTTAAATAACTTTGTAAAGCACATAGGGGGCATTAAAAGTTTAAGTGCAGATCACGCACCGTGGACAGACGACCTAATGTATGTCGTAGAAAGCCCCTGGATGCAGGCCACTTCCAACGGAACGCTCAGGAAAAAGAGGAAAAAGGCAAAGAAATTAAGGTGACATAGATGAAAACCAAACATTGCACAAAGCTGATTTTTATTAAAAAAAACCAGCTATTTCTAGTGTTTCGTCTAATCATTAAGATGTCTGACGACCTCAAAGAGATTTTATGGATCATTTAGCGGTGGACTGTTACTGGGAGTGATTTATTTTCGAGGTAAAACGTTTGATGTGCTTCCATAGTTTTAAATAGTGTTATTACATGGAGCATGTGTTTGTGGAATGGGAAAATCAATTCGAATCGGTTTGTTTGGGTAGTGAGAAACTTAAGCAATTTCGAAAGAAAATTTTCAGACGCTAACCGGAGGAGAGATAAAGACGAAACGGAGACATGGATCATTACAAAAATATTTACAAATTCATTGTTTGAGAAGTATCTACTTGATAAGTGAAATGATCAGTAGAAGATTTTTATTCACAGATTAGCATTATAATCATATTTGCAAAGACATCAACTTCCTACTTTCAATCTAAATTGAACCCAGGATTGTGCGAGTCGGAACGGAATATAGGTTTTCCGTAATTGCATCACTGGATTTTGCATAAGTAGGGGTCGCAAGAAGTCATATTTGATTGGCTTATTTAGCCAGTTTTGAAATTTATAACTACGTTCTCGTTATCATTAAGTAAAGGCTGTAGTCGATTCCACTTTTAGGAGTAGGGAAATACGTACGACGGATAAAACAAGGAAAGTAAACTTAGTACTTATACTATAACAGAAAAAACAAGCACTTCTTCTTCTTAGCGAGTCGATGGCAAAAACATTAAATTCTTGAGGACCAGAATGTGGCCACACGGACAACAAGCACTGAATAACGAGAAAATTCCTAGTGAACAAGAGTAAAAAGTTGGATCCTCGAAGCATAACACACCTAAGAAGGAAATCAAAATATACAAACTGTGCTAGCTGCTTTCTTGCATAGAGCAGGGAAACAGTAATTTATGAAGAAGTATCATCCGGGGGCGAGAAAATGGATAAGTCATTCTATTTCTGTCGGAACCGCAACAAATGAATGAGAAAGAAGCAGTGACCATCAAAACTATGCGGCAGATGCGATATTGGAAATGTTCGGCCGAATGGAGCTCCATCTGTTGGCAACACAGATTTTACTAACGGATCTCGATTCACAATTACTCTTGAAATATCAGTACCTGAATCGTGAAAGACTTTAGCTATTTTTGGAATTTAAACATTTAAAGGTCGTGTAAAAATAACGTTACAAAATTAGCAGAAAAGTTTATTACAAAATATGTGACTACCTAAGACCTGAATGACAAATACGCTTGGAACCAGCTCCCAAAAATTAAATAAAATGGTGATTCATTGTATTTATTTTTTACAGACGATAGATTTGGGAATCAACTTTTGAGTATATACTCACTATCCACTGTTTTGTTTGCTATTGTAAACAAACAAAAAAGTATATAGTAATATAGTTCTTGTAACATATAAAGGAGTAAAACCTTCTACAGTCAGGTTCGATCTCAGGAATCAGTGTTCTGCGTAATATTATTTATCATATTTCATTATTACAATAGATATTTAGGACAATTGAGACATAATCTGAACGCACAAACACTCCATCCCTACAATAAGAAATAGAGTGCCATTATATTTGCACATGTCTCCAAAAAAACTCATACACAGCTCACTCTCAATTAACATTTCGCAAAGCAATCGAATTTCGTTCGAGTTACAAGAGTTGAGGTGGCAGACGCAGCCCAGTAATTCAATACTATTTGATTTATAGCATGGAAAGCGATTTCTCTTCGTTACGTCCGAGGCATTTTTCGGTGTGTTAACCAACACATACATGACTTGCCGTTCCTTTCTCTGAGGGTTAACTAACAACAGACTACAATTTGTCTATATCACAGCATAAACGGGAATATTTCTCTTACAGTTTTCTCTTCAGATCTCGGTGCGTGTACGGTGTCGGTATATTATAACACTAGTTATTCTTTCTTGCAGTTTCTTTATTGCAGTCGTATTAATAATTGTATTGGCAGTCATTCTAAGATCAGGCGGTATATTACCTCTCCTGACATCTTTCAGTCAAATGCGTCCAGTTATATTTGATCCGCCCAGAATTTAGCCACTATTATCGTGTTATTTTCGGCCAAGCAAATTTGACCTCAAAACAACTATTGACAGTGTAATCAGGCCCAGATCTGCTCGGTCAAATACTAAGCTACCTTTGACTCTGTCGAACTGGATATCATAAGGCATATACGGGATTATTCAATGGTTATTGCTAAACTGCAGAGCCTGGAACAAGGTTGCAAAGTCGCCTGCCTCTCAGTGTTTCTAGGATACTTGGGACTACTAGGCGTAAGGAAGATTTCCTTTCACCCGTTTGTTGTCGACATATGAAATACTCGCACTTAGCGTTTTGGTCATTCGTTCATAATGCGGACTGATAAATATGTAGAACTTCCTAACGGGGTGTCGGTGGTCCTTGAATCTTTCAGTCTTGACAGTGTGAACATCTAACCGACAAATTACACTTCAAAGCAGTAGATCATCTTATGTGTATTATAAGCATTAAAGGTCCATTTTAAGACAATTTAAATACCATAATATACCGGATGAGTTTGTCAACCGTAAGGAAAAAATAGGCCCCTATTTTTTCCTTACGGTTGACAAACTCTAAAACTACTCACGGTATTAGGTAAGTGAAATAGAAGGTATTGGCATAGGTAGTTTATTTTTTTTTTTCAAAAATATCATCGAATAAAGCGTTATTTGTGTCATTTGACGGTCGCGTTTGTAGCCTATTCACATCAAATATGAGTTCCAAATAAACTTCGCATTGTAGGAACCCAACCAATAACGCCAGTCGTATATCAATATAGATCGGGCGCGTGAGTTTTTGAAAAAAAAAATAATGAAACTACCTATGCCAATAACTTCCATTTCACTTACTTAGTATGCCCCTATTTTTTCCTTACGGTTAACAAATTCATCCGGTATATTATGGTATTTAAATTGTCTTAAAATGGACCTTTAATGTTTATAATACACATAAGATGATCTACTGCTTTGAAGTGTAATTTTTCGGTTAGATGAATAACGTTATATGCTTCCGGAATTTCCAGTGTTTCTACTTTTGTACCACGTTTCTCTACAACCTCATCAAGCTTGTATTCCGGATACTGGCAACTCACTGTATGTGTACTTACGGCTACAATACTGCACTCCATAGATGCAGTTCTCCTTTCACAGGGAGCGAAAATCAGCTTAGCTTTTGAAGCGAGGATTATGTTAAGTTACTTTGCCGCTGCTGTCTCGATGTCTTTACCTTTACATGAATGATGTAATTTACTTATATCAGGTTCTATTAAGATTTCCGCATTCTTGTTTGTCTTTCTTTGGACGCTTTTATACGCGATAGGTAATGTTGAAACTTTGTTTTAATATTGATGAAAGCAAAGTAATGTTTCTTGAACATTTGTCTTACAAGTATTTATAAGGTGATGGAATTACTTATACTGGGCGTAGTTTTAACGGGTTACATAATGGGATAAAAATAGTATCTTCATACTGTAAAGTAGCAGTGATTTAGGTAGAGTAGGTGATTGTGACATTTAAGTTGGAAATTGCTGCATAAGGAATAATAATTGATATTGTAATTCATTGAATGATTGATGTTCGGCTTAAAATTTGTATGATAAAAAGACAAGACATGCTGCAATAAAGAAAGTTGTGCTCCTGTAAAGAATGATACTTCATACAAAAAACATAATATACCTCAATAATTAAAAGGATATTAAAACAAAAAGTATGTATTAGAATCACCAAATTAATGATGGATCAAAGCAGTAACAGAGTGGTGGCCTATAATAAAAAACATTGCTGGAACGGATTGCGTCTTAAATAGCCTGGATCCAGTAATACAGGCTGGATATGATGATATATAAGTATATACATTTTTATGTAGGTACATAAAATGTATATAGTTACCCAGATTGACGGTGCTGTTTGTTCGCAAACATTGTACCTTAATATCCGACGCGGCGGGCGGGCAAACATGCTCACTGTCCGACATCAGCCCTTAAGAGCAATAAATAATGTTACTATGTGATTGTGACACTATATTTCAACCGAACCATTACCACAAAATTACTTATATTCTGTAGTCTTTCTGTGGCTTTGCAACAGCAAAACGGCAGAACCGATTTGAAAGGCATTTACGTTTCGAAGTGTTTGAGAGATCGTCTCAGCAGATGGAAATCGGTTATTATATTTATTTATTACTAGGTTTCCGCCCGCGACTTCGTCCGCGTGGAACATTTTATCAAAACGCATTCAGCAAAAAAAAATGTTCTGCCTATATGTTCAACTGGATCCTAATCAGTCTACCAATCAAATTTCATCCCAATCCGTATAGCCATTTAGGCGTGAAGAGGTAACAAATATACATACATACACACACACTTTCGCATTTATAATATTAGTTGGGATTGGGATTAGTTGGGAGAGTTGGGATACCGATCGATACGATATGTGACGACCGATTGATGTAGTGGATAGTGACCCCGTCAGCGAAACCAACGTTTGCGGATTCGAATCCCGCGAGGGTCAAATGTTTGTAAGATAAATACGAACATTTATTCCCGAGTCTTGGATGTTTATATAAACATTTAATCCGGTAGCTAGTATCCATAGCAAAGTACCTAGAGCGCGCGGAATATACTTCATCCATTTGGGACTAGATGATTGGTGTTAACTATGCGAAATATTTATTTATTTATTATATCCCAATTCCACCAATTTTATCTGACGAAGTCTATATACAGTGACAATTTCTGTGGCTTTTGACGCATTTGTGTAATTAATAACGTTTCCGGTTAGATGTGTCAAAGGATCCATTGTTCCTTTGTTATCGTCAGCTCTTGCTTTCTTTTAGGCCAATAAGATTATTACACGCCTCAGATTTTCCTCTTCGCGTTTTGGCATTCATAAAATATTCTTTCAATAGTGATTGAAGTGATATTGTAAAGTCAAAGAACATCGGTTACCATTGACTAAAATGATGTCAATTAAAATTCATCGCAATGATCCCCATCGAACTGCACAGTGTTGTCGAACTAATTCCTTTCGAACTAAAATCTTGTCGAACTACTTGCTACCGAACTAAAGCCTTGTACTAAAAAACGTGTCTTGTCCAACTACTTTCTGTCAAAGTAAAGTGTTGTCGAACTAAAATCTTGTCGTCTAAACTCTGTCGAACTAAACTGGGACACAACCTCTTCAAACTGGTCCATACTATGGCCCATACTATCTGTGTGGGCCATAGTTCACCACTCGGGTCTAATACAGATTTATGTCAGACTAGTGGAAACCTGACTTTCACTGTTTTCAAGCCGCTCTTGTATAGGCTAATAACTGCTTCCAATTGAAAACAATCGAGACCAAAATGTGCCCGCCGACGCACAAAAACATTCTTCTGAAAATGTCACTAGTTGACATCTGGTGACTGCTGCAGATGTTGCTTAACTTTGGTAATTTAAAACGAAGATGAATACAGTCGCGCCACGAGTGCGTGCACTTGTGTATTTCAATGAGATAGAAAAGTCACTAGTGAGCTAATTACGTCAGGCGGTAGCGAACGTACAATTTGCATTAATGCTTGATTTACATTTCAGTATGCTTGGGCTTTAGTTTAGGTACAATTGCTCAATTTGCAGTCTCTCGGTGTATTTCGTGAGACTTTGCAAGTTATTAAAGTTACAACTTCAAATTGAAAATTTAAAGAACTGTTCATATAAAATAATCATCTAGGTAAACAACTACGTGATGGATTTAGGAATTAAGAAATAGAGAACAACAAAGGAAACCGACGACGTAATCCAGCGGATTAGTTTCAACCATTTTCAAATCAGTTTATCCGATTTGGGGCTATATTGACACTGACAGAAAGTAGGCTTCAAATGTACCTATGTTAGCTTAGATAACTTCGTAGAGGTACAAGCAAATAACATGTAACTGGAAGTACAAAATATTACACTACACCACATGCATTGTTACTGCAAAAGAGCCCCCTAAACGACACTGACATGAATATTTTAACTCGTTCCGGGACACAGCACCAGACACAATAGAAGTTTTATCGTTATTTCGCCTAGAGGCGTGACGTATCCCGAAATGTGTTATACCTTAAGTTTAACGCAAAGACTTCAATCACACATGGATGTTAAGTAGAAGCACGCTCACCCACGATCACAACTTATTTAGAGAACCGACTATCTTATCTCAAACGGAAGGTTCACATTATTGTTTGGGATTTAGAAAAGTACTCTCAAATTATTTACAGATTTGGCAATCTTATCTGAAGCAAGTGGAACACAACAATGCCTATTAAATTTCGGTGCTTAGAATTGGGACAAGAAATTGGTAGCTAGCCAGACCAACCAAATTGCGTACTAAATACATGTTGCAATCAAACCTCCTATGGGAGACAGTCATAGTCAAAAACAAATTTTTATACTCGTAGATTGAGTTTTCAGGAAGCATCTACGCTTGAAATGGCCGCGCAAATAGCCGGCATTCACTTCTTTTAAACTGCTTAAATAATTTCGGTATAAAAAGATTTCTTTGCAACATGCTAAAAGTTTAAAAGGGAATTACAATAATTTCCCAAACAGCCACCACTCTGGTGTAGCAGAAAATGTATAAACAGTACAGATGCTGCATACAAATCGGCTTTCGCCAACGGTTGAGGTAACACTGTATGCGACTCGTGTTTTGCATTACAAATGGTTTAGATGTGGAAAAAATTTCGAGTCATCCCTCAGAGCTGGGAGCAAGATTTAGTGTTATAAAAATGTTTGTGACAATAAATTTTATTCGTGTGTAATGAATAAATGACTAATAAGGAATATAAGGGAAATAAAGTGCCCAACCCGCATTGGGCCAGCGTGGTGGACTATGGCCCATACTCCTTCATTTATACGATGGAAGACCTATAATCTCTGCAGTGGGATGTTTTCGGGCTGATGATGATGAAGGAAAATAAAAAAAAACTTTATTATCATAACTACGGAAACTAAACACCTATAAATGAAATAATAATAAAACCTCTTATTGTGTCTGGTTCACAATCCGTGAAACTATTAAAAGTGATGAAAATCAAACAAATATGGCAACAAGTTACAATAAAAGCAAATGATGATAAGAATAGATTGCACATCTTGTGCCCATATTTTACTATCTACTAATTTTCGTTCGATATCGGAAATTTCATATTTTTCAATCGCTCGACTGGCTGTAACGAGTGGTATCTATCTCTACCACTCGTGCGGCAGAATAAATGTCAAATTATGTGTCAATTATGTTATCTAAGTAACTTAATACATATTTTAATATTGTCAATTTAATATTGTCAGAATAAATGTCAAATTATGTGTCAATTATGTTATCTAACTAAGATAACATAATTGACACATAATTTAATATTGTCAATTTAATATTGTCAGAATAAATGTCAAATTATGTGTCAATTATGCTATCTAACTAAGATAACATAATTGACACATAATTTAATATTGTCAATTTAATATTGTCAGAATGAATGTCAACTTATGTGTCAATTATGTTATCTAACTAAGATAACATAATTGACACATAATTTAATATTGTCAATTTAATATTGTCAGAATAAATGTCAAATTATGTGTCAATTATGTTATCTAAGTAAGATAACATAATTTACACATAATTTAATATTTATTCTACCGCACGAATGGTAGAGATGATAGCACTCGTTACAGTCAGTCGAGCGATTGAAAAATATGAAAATTCCATTCCGTTCTATCAGATTTCTTAAAATAACCACCTAAAAATCAAAAAACCCGACTGTGTAAAAAAACAACTAAATCGATGGAAACGCCTATGTGATTTACAACTGCTAAAAAGATAGATATGCCAGAGCGATTTAGTTCTCCATACGTCGCGTCTGGTGCTTAGTATGTCGCTTGTTTTATACATATTCAGAATCCCCATGATGAGGATTCTAGAACGATAATAGGAGCCTCCTTCAATCTCTACCATCTGGGCAGGTAGGTTAGCGATCGTAGATTTGGGAGTCTGCATTAAAGAAGCCCACCACGAAGCCTTATTCATCTTCACGGCACTGATCAAACAACCTTCTCATGTGAATATCAACCACTACCATCGCTTGATTTGAATATATAACAACCAGGTAATAATATCGTCAGCCAACGACGCGAATTCGCACAAACTTTTAACAATGTAAAATATAATGTATCGAAAAAATATGTTTTTTCTTGTGTGCAATAAATGATAAATAAATAAATAAAATAAAGATTGAATAAATCGACTATAGATTGATTTAAGCAATAATTTCGGACTATCCACTTCGGAAACCTCTGTAGTGTTTGCGATACCCCTAGTAATAAACGGAACAGTCACCAACGTCTTATTTCTATAAGTAGTGCTGGTCTGCGAGCCTTTCCCACGCCGCGATAAGCATTATGTCTTTTTATGGGAGGATTTAGTTACCCTATCGTCCAGGCTACTCAGGCAGTTCGGTGATTAAGATATTTTAGGAGGATATGCGCCGCTGCCCATCACTGGTTAAACGAGGCACACGCGCCACGGAAACGATAATCAATTTTGGAAACAATAATTTATACAACAGAAAAGAAAATCAACCAAGTCACTGTCGTCGTTCTTCCATGAAAATGCTTATCGCTTATGCGCCAAACTTCTCGGGATCACAACTGGGAGGAGAGATCATTTGCACAGAAACTTGTGAGACACTTTACAAAAGCAACGACTTTGTCGGGACTTGGTGAGATTTAATTGAAATAGTTTATTGAACTCGTTCGTTTGATCTTTGTAGAGGAGAATTTAAAGTGGATTAACTGTGCAATATACATTATGCAATCGTATTCTTTGGCACAAAGTTCGCGTGGCTCACAATCCGCCCCTCGCCTTGTCACAGGTTACCACATTCGTGAGACCCCACTTCTTATAATGTCACAGAATTTGAAATTTGAAATCTAGAATAAATTAACAACATTCTTATTGTATACTTCAGTATTGTTTGTGAACCGCACTCAAAATTTTTCCATTGAATCTTCTCTGTGTTTATCCGTCCATTCTATTCATCTGTCACAGCGACCTTTATTCAGAAACTTGGGTATTAAGTGGTCCAATTAGACATGAATAAAAATTATATTTTGATTTAGGGGGGCAAAAGTCAATTCAACACATTTAAATATTTTATAGAAACTACAAAGTCATTAGATTGACATCAGAGCAGGGGAAATAGGCTTCATCTTCGACCACATCGTCATTTTCCATCAGGTGAGATTGTGATAAAATATAAAAAAAGATAATACCCATTTTTTTAACCTTAATATATCAGCCACATGACGTTAAATACTGAACATAGGCCTACCCCATAGATTTTCAGATCGACAAGATTGTAATTTTTCATACTTACTCTCAATTATCACGTTTTCCCTTAGACAAAGGAACCCGAATATTTCGAATACCAAAGGACTGTGTACTAAAAATAAGTTTGGCTTAAAATGCCCCAAACATTTATACGAATAAGAATAAAAATCGTTTATTTGACCCATTTAGCGACACACACATTATTATTACACCGAGTGAGATAAAAGTAGTACACAAAACAGTTTCATGTAATAGGATAGGTACTCCTATCTCATAATGCAGTTTACAAAATACAATAAAAATACCTAAGCAATGTTTCACTTACAGACTAAAATCCTTAAAAATTAATTTTCGGTGTGGCAAAGTGGTATCAAAGAAGGTCTCCTTCTCAGCATAAGTTGCAGTCTAGAAGTTAGACTACAACTAGATTTTCTAACATTGTAGCTTTGCATCGACCTTTCTAACACCCTACACTCTATATTACGTTATAAAAGTTATTAATTTCCTAACCTATGCACGTAAAGTCTAGTCTCGCCAACCTCACTAACAGATTTACAAAGATCATAAACTTTGTCCTAGGAAGCGGGCTGGGCGGATATTGGAGGGGCCTTTGTGTACAGTGAACAAATAAGGTACTACATACTCCCCACCCGGCCTCTATATTTGATCCGCATCCATTAGCTGTCGACGCTACGGAGGAAGCTTAGAGGAAATTTTAAAGCTTTATGACGTGAATTATGAATGTTTGAATTAATAACTAAATATTTTAAACTGACTTGTATTCGACATTTTGCGTTGTACACAATATTCAGTCTAATATATAATTGTAACCCAAGCTTATTTAAAAGAGCAACCCTTGAGTTTCTTGCTCGTTCTTCTCTGAAATTTGGCAGGAATTTGCTTTGCGAATGAGCAATAATATCCATAATTTTAATATTAAGATAAAAAATGTGACGTGATCAAGTGATAATTTTTATCCTACGAAATAAATATTTTTTGATTTGATTTGATACTATGCCAGTAGACATTCTATAAACACGGGATTTCTGATCCATTTTGTTATAACTAATAAAAAGAGTGTTACATTACTCAACTTATTAGATATACTAATAACCAGAGCTTGAAAACTGGATAAATTACTATGTAATCTTATTAATGTAACAAGTTATTTAAATCTTAACAGCATTTCAATAGAATATAATACGATCATGATCTATGAAGCTGAAATTTGGCAGGTAGGGAGTTTAGGAGAGTAGTAGATAGTAGGTGATGTCCGCTATAACGTATTTTGTGAAATTCCCACACTGATACGGGAAATACGGATATTTTTAACGGGAACGTAAAAAACAGATAATTTCCACAACAACGGGAATGCGCTCGGCAAGAAAAGATTTTGATATATTCCCACGTGAAATTACCATGGGAACGGAAAATATTGGAAATTTTGCACGCGACCATAAAAATATCGGTAAATTCCAAGGGAACGGGAATGCGCTCGGCAAGAAAAGATTTTGATAAATTCCCACGTGAAATTACCATGGGAGCGGAAAATATTGGAAATTTTGTACGAGACGGTAAATTCCACGGGAACGGGAATGCGCTCGATAAGAAAACATACATACATATACAAAGTCACGCGTGTTTCACGCTTTGAAAAGATTTTAGAAAATTGTAACGGGAAAGGGAAATACGAGATATTTTGTGTGAACAGAGATATTGTGCGAATGGCGATATTGTACCAATGCCAGAATTGTACTAATTGCTCAGTGTACGAATTGATAATTTGTGTGAACAGAGAATTGTACGTACTGCGATATTGTACCGATGTCGATGCTTTCATATTTTCAAGGGAAAATAAAAAATAAGGCTACTGGAACGAATTCCACGCGGGCGAAGTCACGGGCGCCAACTAGCTTTTGTTAATATCTTTTAAATTTTATAATATTTTGACACAAAATCGGTGGTAAACTTCGTTTTATAAACCAAGCTTAGAACTGTTAAGAAATATCTCGAATGTGATCTAATATTTTGCAAAATAATAAATTAACCAGTTTCAAACCCCGCCAATAATCGGGAAACTATGTTTAGTGCTGCGTATCTTAAGTGTTGGCTATGCGAGTCTTCGTTTTTAACTTAACTAAGCCAAGGCATGTTCGCGCAAACATACATAGCAAATACGACTGCGCCACGAGTTCTTCTCGATTATTATAATTACAAATATCCTTGGAGGCTAAAGTTGTTCGCGTCCGTAGGCGAGGCCATTGGCCTCATGACTCTAGTTACCCTACACGTGGTCTCCGGGTAGTGCAAAATGGCCAACACAATTTTAGTGGTAGAGCCATAACAGTGCCTTACCACTGTACGACGGGCAGGCTCGCCCGGTGTGATACCACGGCCTCATTAAAGATCGGCGTGAAGCATATTTTCTTGCGTTTCGTCCGGTAAAATGAGGTTGCCGGTTGCCCTATTTCTCCTTTCCTCCCCTCTATGAAAGCGGTGTTTAAAAAGAAGCTAACCCAGGGCGGTACCAGTGTGACTTCCACTGGAGAATCCTCCACTGGGCATACAAAATCGGACCCTGCTCTGCTATGCGAGTCCGAAGTTGGATGTCCAGGCTGCCCTACGTATTCTGGGGAGGGCACAACCCCGCTCACTTCAACTGTTCGGGGCAAAAAAGGCAAGAGGACCAAATCGGCACCCCCTTCCACGCTTGGCGTGGACTTTTGCAACATAAGGGGCTTGCACTCTAATCTTAACGCTGTCCACTTCCATCTGGAGACAGCGAAGCCGGCCTTGCTTTTCCTAACCGAAACCCAGATATCTTCCCCGGCTGACATCTCTTATCTCTCTTACCCGGGGTATAGACTTGAGCACTCGTTTGTACCACGGGCCGGAGTGTGTGTGTACGTCAGGGAGACACAAGGGAGTACCCCAATAAGACACAAGTGTGCACGTTTACCACTAAAAGAAAACTCTTTGAAGTATCCCCTCAATTTGAGAGCACTCGTTTAACTAATTCCTCCAAAATTGGAATCTCGGCGTCGATATTTCCAACAGCATCCAGTTTTGTGGTCATTTGGAAGAAAAGGCGAAGACAGCCTCCAAAAAACTGGGCGTTTTGAGTAGAGCGAGACGGTATTTCACCTCTGCGCACTGCTTGCAGCTTTATAAGGCTCAGGTTCGGCCTCACATGGAATACTGTTCTCATATCTGGGCCGGAGCGCCTAAATACCAGCTTCTTCCACTAGATCGCATCCAACGTAGAGCAGTTCGCGTTATCAATGATCTAGCTCTCACCAATCGCCTTGATTCGCTTTCCTTACGAAGGGTCGTAGCATCTCTAGCTGTTTTCTATCGGATTTACCATGGCGAGTGTTCCGAGGAATTGTTCGGTTTGATTCCTGCTGCTGAGTTCCATCATCGCACTACTAGGCATAAACTTAAATTCCACCAACACCACCTAGACAGTTGGAAGTCCACCACGGTGCGGTTCAGTAGACATTTCCTTCCACGTACCGTTACTTTTTGGAATAAGCTCCCGGCGGATGTCTTTCCGAACCGATACGATCTGGGAACCTTCAAGAAGCGAGCATATTCCTTCCTTAAAGGCCGGCAACGCCACTGCGGATCTTCCGTTTCCGTAGATGGTTATGGGCAGCGGTGACACTTACCATCAGGTGCGCCTCTTGCTCGTTTGCCCACCTGTTCAATAAAAAAAAAAAAAAAAAAAAAAAAATCCAAAATACGTAAAGCTTGCACATAATATGTCGAACGGTCTATAAAAACAAGCTCAACATTAAAAATACTTTTAAAAACAAGCTTTTAATATCACATTATGATTATCACGTATTATACTAGTACAAAAAAGAGTTACATAAAGTCCATCAAGGACATCCAGTAGCAATCATCTGACTCCATTTTCAGACTCGAGACCAGAGACGTGCAATGGAAACTGCATGTGGCAGCAAGCTTAGCTAGCCCAAATTCGACTATCTTGCCCTTTACCTGGTTGTTTAAATCCTTACATCCAAGCTCATCATCAGATCAACTCGATGGTACTACATTGTCACCGAACTGTCAAATTTCAATCAGATATAGCAAGTCGAAGAAAAATGGTTTGCAAATTTTGAAAAGAGAATCTTAATTACATACGATTGCGAGCTAACTAAAATCTTGTAATGAGACCATAGTATCGTTTAAAGGAATGGCAGTGACTTAAAATTTTATCAGAATAAAAGTAACAACAAGAATTTATTTTGAACGCCACAGCACGACACAAAAACAAAACAGTAGATAAGGAAATACTATTATAAATACCATTCAGTTCATACTGCTACGGATTGCAGCGCTGGTTTTCAGAGCTCCCAGATGCCCAGTAAAGCACGGTAGTGTTCGTCAGTATAATCGTGAAGTCAAGTCTGTAATTCGTGTATGTATAGCGCAGTGTATGTATAAAAAAAGTAACCAATAACAACATTTCAGAATATGGATATAGCGAATGTGTGAATGTGTAGGCTAGTATAATGTAAGTAATTATGCATCTGCTCCAAGCCAGTCTGCCGACGGTTGCCGTCAGTGACAGGGATATCCATGTGAGCTCACAAACTAAAAACTTATATATGAAAAAGTATCCACACAGCGTACAGAAGCAATTACATTCTACAACTAAATATACGAACCGGTCACTCTGGAATTCTATGGGGAAGGTCTATGTTCAGCAGTGGACATCCTGTGGCTGATATGATGATGATGACTGCATATTCGTGTAGACAGTGAACTTAGACTTTATCATTGTCTAATCAACGTTTTGTAACGCTTTGTAAAGTGTACGTATCTCAATATTCCGCACAGAGAGTCGTAACTTACAAAACTCACTCCATTTGCACACAAACTTTGTAATTAAAAAGTAGGAGAACAATTCCGAGAAACTCGACTCTCTTGGTTAAGTTTTTCCATTCCGCAAAATAATCGTCACATACGGAACATTGTGTATGACTTAATTAAACTGGGATTCGGTGAAGCGATACATGTTGCTTATTTGGAACGGTGTTGTAATATTTTTGAATGTAACGCGAGTTGGAAGCGAGTTTTTCAATTTCGCCAATGTTTTCATCTGTTATGGTTGGAAAGAATTATTTATGTTTTACTATTTACCCGATTGCGACTGCTGTGGCAAAGGAGAGTAATGTTTTTCTGATGTATGTATGTAGAATATATGTAGATTTCTAAACGGCTTCTCAGAGTTTGAACTGCAAGGTGTAGGTTTTATGGTAAAAAATTCAACATGGCGCACGCAAAATATTATTTATGCTGTCGGATTTTTTGGTTATGTATTTGACGACGCTGTGTGCATGCGTCCAGTCTTATAACCGGACATAAATTTAATATTAAGTATACTATTTATTATTCTGTGTATTAAGTTAAAGAATATGACGTTTGCAAGTGATAATTTAATTCTACGAAATAAATGGTTGTTTAATTTGATTTCATGGGTCCTAGTATTAGTCCTTAGATGGCTGACCACTGGTGGCATTTTCATACTAGCGGTACCGTGCTTCAGAGGTTTTCAATTGAAAGTTGGTAGTCTATGATGCGGCACGAAAACAGTGAATTTCAGGTGTCGACTACTCGTCGTTATCTTTTTCAATCGCATTATTTTACAATGAAATAATAATAAATAATAAATATCCTTGACATACACACAGCGCCGTCTAGTTCCATAGTAAGCAACTATAGAGATGGTTGATATACTACATAAATACATTTATTTTGTAAATAAATACTAATTATAAATGAAAACATCCATAACTCGGGTACACATGTCACCGTATTCATCACACAAATATATGCCCCTAGCGGGATTCGAACCCGCAACCTTTTGGTATAGTGGTCAAAGTTGCTAACCACTACACCAAACAGATCGTCAAATGAAATGAAATGATTAAAATTATGTTTGAAGTCATTGTTAGTCAACATCTGTCGCGAACGCTGTAGTGGCAAAACGGCCTACTACCCTCCCTTACGTAAATCCCGGACTAATTTGGGAGTATTATTAAAGAATAGTCCTCCAATAATTGACGATACAAATAACTAATAAATCAGAAGCCAGCTAACGCTTGGCGTGACGATTAGGTACGGTAACATCAATTCTAAGGCCGAGGTTACACCGTCGATTGCCGATAAAGGAGGTGACTAGGCACTTAGCGCGTATACGATTGTGTCACGGTGACGTCTGATGATTTCCTATTCATTGACTTCTCAGCTATAAGTTTATAAGTGAAGTTATCTGAAGAGGTAGCAATGTAATAGGGATTTTAAAAAAAATTGACGGCTTCTTTAGTAAGCTCGAATTGTTAACACTTCCGTGATCGACATAGTTCGGTTGTATTAATGAATGTCGATTATAACCGATGAGCCATCAAATCAATAAAAAATCAAAAATCAAAAAATGTTTATTTGCGTTTACAAATTAATCCTTATGCTAAGAACACAGTGGTTGGAGGACACCTATTAAGCATTTTATAAAATACTTGAGCCAGATGGCCCCGCTCATCCAATTACAGTACAGTTATATCTGTATGTTATTTATATTATATTATATACACAATACATCGATTGGACACTGATCGATCGATTGATTATTCGATTGTTATTTGAAAAGAACCAATTCAGCTACTTGTAGGTGTACTTCGAAATCCTACCGGATTGATCTTGTCTTCATTTAATTTTGGTCCGTCGAGCTACTGTTCGATCGATCGTTTTATGCACAACATAGATCATCTATGTGTTTTTGATGACGCAATTATTTACCATCATGAGCTAAACACTTTCGCGTTCAACATTTATCATAACATCGATCATGTAAACCTGGTGTAAAGCTAACGATCACTAAATATAAAGATTTTAGTTAATAATGTAACTCGTTATCGAACGTACAACAAATCAGAATCGATGTACATCCCCAACCTAAAATCGAAAAGAATAGATTATCGGGGTCGTTAATAGGAAAGATGCTGGGAAAAATAAACAATGAAACGAAAATGGGTTTCCTTGGAGAGAATATTGCAGGCTTGTTGTTTCCCTGCCTTCATAAAGAGTAGTTATTTCTTATTAGACTATGAATTGTAAAATTGTGCTTCCTCCGATCATACCTACGTTCTTGTTTTGAATTGGAATCAACCAAACAAAATGAAATTTAATAAAATCAACCGTCCGTGAAATCACCTGCTGGATACAAAAAAATATTCCCTGTAAAGAATATAGCAAAATCAATAACCTCACACCTTACCCCATTTTCACCGACATAACGATGTTATAAATTTGAAGTCACGTGAAGGTATAAAAATTTTATAACAAGATAAAAACAACAGCGAAAAGAAAGTAACAATTTACCAACTTCGCAAATTCTATAAAACAGAATAGACGATCGACGTCCTAAGTGACTATTTATGTAATAAATTCAAATCTGTTTTCGTTATGATACGCTCTGTCTGTCCCATTCAGATGTTCGAAGTTGAGAAGCAAGGAGGAGCAAGTTCTTGAGAAGTAGTTCCCATTCGCACTGAATAAGTTAATCTCTAACAGTGAACATTAAATCTGCAAAATAAACAGCCCGCTAAAACCACAACGCTGCAGTTTCCAAAGATAATATTGCTTGCTGTTACACACATTAAACAGAGATTTGTACAACCACAGAATAACGGTTATGTATAGAAACAAAACCAACAACTATTCCTTGAGAAAAATATCTACCAGCGTCCACACTTCTTGATCACCTTGTTGCAACTACATATAGAATAAACTGCACTCGGAGGATTTCCCTTGAAGCTTTGTATGTATTTATTTATCTAAAATGGTACAAAGATACATTTAGTTTAGACGACCGATTGGTGTAGTGGATAATGACCCTGTCAGCGAAACCAACGGTTGCGGGTTCGAATCCCGCGACGGGTAAATGTTTGTGTTGTATGGTAACATATATTGAAAATAAATAAAATAAATCAAATCAGTATGTAAAACTAAATTAATTATAATTGGTGTGAGTACACGCGGGAAAATGGTAATGGTATGGAGACCGGACGTGAACTGGCAAATGTCATAAAATTATGATATTTACGTAAGTGCTGAGTTGGCCGCGTGTGACCTACTAATTGTATAACGCAGTTCATACATGTGTGATGAATATGAACATTTATTCCCGAGCCATGGATGTTTATATAAATATTTATGCATGTTTATCCGTTATCTAGTATCCATAGTACAAGCTTTGCTTAGTTTGGGATTAGATGATGGGTGTAAGTGTCCGAAATATTTATTTATTATTATTATTATATTATTATTATTTACAAACAAAAATCTACATAGGTTTATCCGAACATCGTACCTATGTTATCATCGGACACTCATGTATGACATATTGATTTATATTATCGAGCTTATAAATAGTCATTTGTTTATCTTCTTACTCACACCTACAGAGATAAACAATCTGTATTACTAATAAGTCTGGAAGAAAACAAAAATTAATAAAATAAATAAATTGTAAGGCAACAGAATAATATGGCGGCATTCGTATGTGTAAATCCGTCCAGTATTTCTGGTATGGTATGTATAGTGTGGTTTTCTATTCGGAAGGATTATTCATGAAGCATGTGACAGAGATGTTAAGAGTCAGCAACACATGCAAGTATTGCAACCGTTCACGGAAGACGGTGACTGCTGCCCGTCAGGTGGCTCGTCAGTTCATTCTCTTCTTAACAATGAAGAGTTCTCTTCGGTCCCGGCACATAAATTAGAACAACCCACACTGGTGTCTGGCAAGTAATGGAATGATCCTCAACAAATAACTATACCACAGCTGTACATTCCCGGTATAAAAATAGAATAGTGATAATTTCATCTCATGGGAGTAAGGCAACAAAAGGATAAACCACGTATGGACAGCACTATCAACGGTGACGTAGCTTATAAAAATGAGGATTTTATTTCACATCCCGACTATTTCACTGGCTCTTTTACATGGTTCAAATCAAAACACAACAAAGAGGGTGATATCCATTCAGCCGGTCTCTCAGCAAAGTCAAAAAGGCCTACAGTCAGGTAAAATTATGTCGCCCGTCTAGTCTACACAAAAGTTCCAAATGACGTAAAATTTACCAGACAGATGTCAGGGTCCATCGATGCGTGTGGAAGGCACATAACAAACACGACGCGACATAAACAATACTTACAAGCCGTGAACGAAACAAAGTGTTACTTTCACGCGTATACATTGTGATAAAAACTGTGTCGAAGTTACTGGCTCCATTTTGACGTCAGCACTGTACCTTTATAAGGATTTAAGGATGCTCGTGAACTTTGGGTGGTACTTTAACAGTACTTTCAAAAAGACAAAATTTGACATTGGAAGTTTCATTCATCAGAGTAAGCATGACAATCCATCCATGATCCATCTGAGACTTGGAAAGATGGAATCAGGAATAATGTAATTAGGGAGTTAAGCAGTGTGAAAGAAGACGTAGTGACAGAGATTGAAAAAGGTATGGTTTGGGTATATGAAGAGGATGAATGAAAGAAGACTAATGAAAGAGATAGTCTGTGACGGAACAACGTCTCACAACTATAGTAATGTGCCATAATGTAGAGTCTATTTAATCAAAGATACTTCAATTTTGAAACTGGTAATGCCGTCTAGTGGTGGATGGCGATATAACAAATCAATAATAAATCTATGAAAAAGAATTGAAATATTAGTGCAGTGGGGGGTTTCAATTTACACTATAGATATTAATAGTTTAGGGTTGTAGATTTGTTTTACGTTCTTGTTAGATAAAAGTATTACGAATAATTAAATAATTCCTTGTCTACTGCCATCTCTTATCGAATAGACGTCAAGGTGTTATCAGCGCCATCTCTTACACGTTGGTGCTATTATCTTATTTGAGAATCAACGCCATCTCTTATTTGTTGGTGTTATTATCTTATATGAGAAACATCGCCATCTCTTAATCTGTAATGGAACTACGGTAAATTGAAACTGATTAAAGGTTTCACCATAGCAATTATATTTTCATGAATAATTACAGGAAATTATCTACAATACATAAGAAAATACAAATTAACATAAATATGGACTGACCACTCATTTATTCAAATATAAATTGAAGTAGGTATTTCTCCTTTCATACTGCATTCACATTTTGTATGATTTATAAATAAATTCCGTGAATTTCCGGTTGAATTCCAGTATTCTATGTATTAATGTTTCCTTAGGGCTTCTGGATGGTTGTGGAAGCGGTCACGTTCAATTCTTTTAGCCATAATGACTGTAACAAAGGTAAATAAAAATATTGAATTAGGTAATTTAGACATTTAGATTTTAGGTAATATTCGCTATCTATTCAGGAATTACAGGGCCTACCTCTGTAGTAGTTCTGCGTTAGCTATGTAAGATGCAGTTACACATAATTCGATATCAATTTCCAAGTAAGATTGATATAAATCAAAAATCACAAATGTCAAGGTTGGTGGCTCGGAGAACCAAATATTATGAATTACAAAGGTTGAATTTTCTTATATGAGATTTGATATGAACAAATGTACTAAAGAATTCTATGCCTAGGGATTGAGTAGGGCCTATTTAAAGTATGAATCTGTTATAAACTTTGATAAGCAGAGTAGGGAATGACAGGGAAATTATCACTTTATTGAAAATTTCATTTTAAGAATTTCTCATCTATATTTAGGTTAGCTTTCAAATTATAGTAATAAGTAGTACCTGGTGAATGTTTCCAATGCTCCTTGGTGTAAGAATTGAATTCAGAGTTGCTGTTTAGGATTTGTAGCAAGTACTAGGGTTTCCATTTTGGGAGAACATTTTAGGTCCATATCTTTTGAAAATAGGTCTGAAACAGATAAAGTTGTACATTGTTAGGTAAAGCTTGCAATCCTTCATACGTAATGTGTCGTAAATAGCAGATTGTATGCAGAAATACCGAAGAAAGCTGAGGTTATAGGTTAGACTTAAACTTTGATTTTATAACAAATTCCTTTGCCTAAATTAACCCAAGGTAGTTAATTCTGCATGGTAATAAGTAGATTTAAAGATGAAATCTAAGAATTTAACCTGAGTTATCGTAATAAAGAAAATATGACAAACCTTAAATTGCATAACGATTTTCATCCCAAAACATCGGTGGGAAAAGTTGCACTTAATATCTGAAGTGAAGACAGTTTCCTGACGAATCCAGTAAGCTATTATGTATAGCGAAAACGTGATGGAATGCGGCGTTTTCAGTAAATTTACAAATGTAAACAAGCAAATGTAAACAAACATTAGAAAGGTTCAATCTAAAAATTAGATAGTTCACTCGAAATGGGAAGCACAGTCCCACTTATCGG
The DNA here is from genome assembly GCA_949316235.1 of Oegoconia quadripuncta. Classification (NCBI taxonomy): domain Eukaryota; kingdom Metazoa; phylum Arthropoda; class Insecta; order Lepidoptera; family Autostichidae; genus Oegoconia; species Oegoconia quadripuncta. The sequence continues at coordinate 5,100,156 of OX438751.1, forward strand.
GCGCCACAGATTAAGGGAAAATTCGGGGTTAGCCAATGGGAGCGCAGAGATTACGGCTCCACCAATGAGAAACGTGAATTTGGTATTTTAAAGATGGCTGAAGGGTACCCCTTCCCTGCGTCTTTCAACTAATGATGAGGGTAAAGTTAGAACACATAAAAAAAACGTCGATAGAGTTTGTCTATGGAATTCTCTTAAAATAGATTTTGCCTAAGATACCTGCTTAATAAAAGATCTGATGTTATCAGCTGGTGGAGCGCAGCTTTGGGCTCCAAATAAGAAATAGGACAATATTAATAGGCCACGGACTGCAAATCGTTCTTATGGAAATTCGAATGAAAGTTATCGAGAAATTTACGCTTCACTAGCAGAAAATCAGATGAAGGTCACCGAAAAGGCGGTGTATGCAGATCGGCTAACATCGAGAGTAGGAAAATATTAAAAAATCGGAGAATTTGGCGTGAGTATAAAACCCACCGCGCGTCATTTTTTCGGGAATTCTCGTAGAAACCACAGAGGTAGACAGGTCGTAATGCAGTCCTGCCCGTCGCGCCGTAAGTATATCTGATCAGCCATGCTGCCTCCAGCCTGAACAGATTCCGCCGCGTTTACCAGCTTTTCGAGCCTCCCGTGGTGTTAGCTGATGACGCGATTACGTTTAGATCAGGGTTTATTCCAGTTTTGTAGCTTTTCGGGCGAATTTAGCGTTTGTTGGAACTTTTTTATAAGAACCAACGCCGTATACCAGTATAAAAGTACGCGAAATCGTCGTAGGAAGCAGATTCCTAGGGCCTAGCTTAGGACATGCGTTCAGTGATTTTTTTTATACACGTGCTTTCGTGTGTGAAAAAGTGTTCCCTGAAGGGAAATTATGGCCTTTAATGTGATGTGTTTGTGCTTATTTTTCAGCTACAACGAGGGAAATTGCGTCTGAGACGATCAGTCCCTAGACGTCAGGTTTGAGAGTGATTTTGTATGTAAAAGGGCCATAGGATTGTGTTAGGGATATTTTGTAGGGAACCCAATTTTATTTCACGAAACGACCCCTAATTTTATGCTGTGCGAATTTATTTATGTCTGTGTTATTTATGATTTAGAAAATGTATTTTACATGTGCTCACACGCTTACGGAACCCGGTTCCATATTTGTTTATATATTGGCTAATTTATTTATAATATTACTATTATACCCATCTAAGCAATTTATTTAATATCCATTTTTATTTTATAGCCCACACAATTTAATACATTTATTTATACCAGTTCTAAAGATATCTTATAATTTAGAAGACCCTATTTTGACTCGCCTATTGACCCCTAATTCTTATGTTTTCCTTTTGTCTTTCTCTTTCTCTGTTCTGTTAGGAGATGTATTTAAACTAACTCCATTTTTATCTAGGTATATCATAATTTATGTTTTTAAGTATTTACCCTCATATATTTATGCTTTACGTATCTATGTAATTTATGTATCTACTGATATATTTATCTATAATCGGCGAATACCGCCGAACCTAACCTAAAATCTATTCCAAATATTTCCAAAACCATTATTGAGTAGTTTTCGCGTTCTGCATGAGGCAACGTAAATGAAAATTCAGTTTTATGAATACATTAATGAATAATGCCGAATGCAGACGTGAAGGCGAGGTATTCTCTATCTGGCGAAGTTCTCAGACCTGCATGAGGAAAGAAAGAACTAACCAAGTGCAGAGCTGTGGAATGGGGTACAGAAGTTGTTTTATTCTAAGTAGCAGGTGATGCAATATCGAGTACTTAAACATTGCTCAATGTTTCATCATTTGTGAGGTAAATTGGTTAAAGGTTTCCTTGTTACAATAATCCAGCAAAGTACCCTGGTCTAGAGTGGTAAATATCGACGGTGTTTTATTCGTAGTTTTCCCTTCTGGGAGTTTCTGTATGGAAAACCGGTTGGTATGGCGTTCCCTGTTATGGCTTTATGTCCAGCTATACCAGGCTGGCTATATTGTTATACCTTGGAATTGTATTAATGCTGGGATTGAATCGGGCAAACATAGGGGAACTATATTAAGTAGTTTCCTTGGTTCTCCTTATTACGTCTCATGTCATTTTTTAACCAATACTTACATATGCATAATTGTCTATCTTCACCGTCTACGACCTTTTGTCCAATACCGGGGCCGGATGCAATGGTATCCACCGTTAGTGGAACGAAGTGAGGCGTTTGGATGGATTGTCTTGCTTATCTAAGTATATAGCTGGGCTGACTCTTACCTCCGCTTGCGGACTAGATGAAGCACTTCCATGCAGTTATTCTCTAGCTAATGCAGCGTATTGTGCTGGGGGGGTATCCAATACTCTGCATTGGTCAACTGTCCTCTTGTAGATGTGTGTTCTCATTAATATGAGCCACGCTCGACCAGCTCACTCTTATGCTGGATTCAATATTATAACATCATCGAAAGGTATCGGGGAGTTTAGCTCCATCAGGTATTAAATAAAGAGTTGTTTTATTTTATCCCACAGCAGATAGAACCTTCCCAGTTCTATGATTACCCTAAAACCCCACTGGTTAGCCTAATTGCAAATACTAATTTTATTACTAGGTATCAATTTCAATATAACTTCTATTTCATACAAACTTATTCTAATTTGAATTTTATTATTTATAATAAATATTCAAACTGATTGATGGCTTGTTGACTTCATGGCTGGAGAGTATATACATCTACTGCTTCTACCAATCTACTACTACTACTTATCAGCTTGCTCATAACGCGCTTGCTGATCCTATTTATTTATTTAATCATATTAGCCTTCCGTTACGGGGCAAAGGTTGATCATGTAAGCAACTGTTGATACCTATGGGTTACGACCCTAGGAGGAGGTTCATTGAGATACTGGCTCTAGGTCTGCTATTTATGATTCCTACTGTTAATACATCTTCTGCTTGGCGGCGGACTATGTATCGTCACTAAAATCCTTGAGGAATGGTTAACTGACCGTCCTGGATTGTACCACCTTCTTCTTCTTGATTGGGTTCTGATGATGTACCTTCTCTGGCTTAAGTCGCTCACATTTTATGTGCTAGCGCTTTCATTGAACTGTACTCATAGACCTTCAGGGCTGATAACTGTACCTTCCTTGACCGTCGACTTACTAATTCTGAAAGGTAAATCTTCAAATTGTCGCTTGCATTTATGCTTTCGACCCTACTTTTGTAATGATTCAGTTGTGTCCAGGCACTCTGAATGGTTACCCACTACAACTGTGTCCATGTTGGCCAGTTATGAAGTCTAACAACACCTATCAATTAGATTGGATAAAGCATCCTTCTAATTAAATTAACTTCAACTTATTTGGATCTGGGCTAGTCTCTTTTCCACCAAACCATATTCATGTCTCAGATGTGTTTACATGTCTGTTACATCTCAGCCGTAAGGCTATCATACTGTCATCTTATCAGGGGGAGGTTATTTGTGGTTGACCTTCACTCGCCTTGGGCGCATGGCTGGAGCTCACTTGGCACCCTAACCCTAACCCTGGCGGTTGACTCCTGGTACAATTAATAGCTCTAACTATACCTACTTAATTCTGCTGTTTTCTGTACCTAGGAGGCTGCCTGCTTTATGTTATTCCTAAATACCTATTTTTCTTATTATATACTACTTATTAATACCACTTATTTATTTATATATGCTATTTATCTATCCTATATATCTATTTACCTACGTTTTATACCTATCTATTATATGTATGTATACTATATGCCCTACTGAAAGATATTTTGTATCCTAGTTCAATTGAAATTACTTGCATGAATATTTACTTGACTTCTTATATATCAATGTACGCTCCCATTAGGCATTCAGACTGTATTACACATACCTCATACAAAGAACTAGCTGGTTACTACATACACAACACAACGTAGAGTCCTGCCTATCACTAGACGATCACACCATTTGGCCAATTCTTCATATATTTAATTGTGAGAGGGTTCGAGTCCCTTTCTATCTTTATTTACACCTTGGTTTTCAAGGTGTTAGACGTGTCTATGTCGGGCCGTCGTGTTTTTCTTTAGGGGGGGGCGTTACAATTTGGGTGGCCTTGACCAGGATGTATGACCTGTTATTCGTCTGGATACCTATCTAGAGTTAATGCCTATTTAGTAGACTGTTATCAGTCACAATTTGATGCTTATGTGAAATGGAATGGGGTCTCAAATGTGTAATATAGCTGATTAGCACGGGGGGCGATAATTCGCTCACTGTACTGTACTTGATGTGGTCATTTATTTATTCTAGTTTTAGATTTTTGTGTTCTCTAATTTTCTACCTAGGATGCCTACTTCAGTTGATTCAGAGCCTGGGGGCGAGTCTTTGTGACTTCCCAATTCTATAGCTTACCTTCATACATATTAGTAAGGAACATTACAGTTAAAATAAGTAGTATCCGACATGCAGGTGTAATATGAACGCTCTTCTTTTCATTTTATTTACCAACTAATTAAACAAATGTAAAGCACTTTCTTATTAATTTTATCACTTGTCTTCCACATAGGTAATTCACACAAAGCACTTAGAACTAGGGTGTACAAATTTTCATTCTGCAGTGAGGTTTCTTAGCCAGTGGGTTCTTGTTATCTAGCTATTCATACATCTTCCATTATTCAAGCTTGTTATTACTAATGTATAGTTGTTAGAACTCTTTAGCTTAGCATACACCACACGCATGCATTGCTGCAACAAAACAAAGATTTAGCATTAAAAAGCGTGCAAACAAACATTAGATCAGGTGATAGGAAATTCAGCATTGTGCTTTTAGTGATGAGCTGTATAAACACATATTTTAACAAAAGGCTATGGAACAGGACGTAGCAAGAGGATGAGTTTGAAGAAATAGGATCTTACCTGTTTACAGGATATTGAATTACAATGTAACTCAAATCCACTGTGCGGTCTGAAGTGATGGGGGGCGAGTTTTTGATTGAGATTGTGTATTTCTTCTCCAATATTTCGTAGATATACCAGCAGTGGGTATGTTTAGTGGATTTTCCTTTAAATACTGTCACTCCATCCGATAAAATTACGTTTTATAGCTTTGCTTAATTTTTTCTTTGTCAAGCTAACTTGACATTGTTGGTTTGGTGTTGCTATTATTATAATTCAAAAATCCGCAAAAGAGTCGTAATTTTGTTTTTCCAATTTTTTTAATTTCCTAAATTATAAATTGCTTTATGTTATAAGGTTGATCGAAATATCAGTTGTAATTTATATGACAAAACTAGAGTGCTAAACGTGTATTTACTATTTATTTGTGTGCATGTTTCCCTATCTAGGTTCTTGCTTCCTTTATTGTGTGCTATAATCTAATCATTTAATTTTATGTGTCACTTACAGGTTCAAAATCATTCATTCTAATTCTTACTTTCTAAACAATACATTCTAAACTCGCAGTCCGTTAAGAAATAAAATTCCATAAAGTTTCGGTTTTAGTTCTTTTTTGGTAACACAGGCATTTCCTGGCCTGGAATATCGGGTTTCTTTTTTCCTGCACTTGGTTATGAGGCAAAGGAATTTGGTATACATACATATGATAAATTTTGTGGAAGGTTTCGGATTTTTAATGAGTTAACTTTATTTATCGTATTGAAGTACCAGAGTTTACAGTTAATATTATTTACACTTCATAAAACCTATAGTTAGGTTTAATATCGTACCAGTTTGAGAAATGAGGTTATGGTAGAATTCTGTTATCATTATAGGTAGTATTTATTCAGGAATTCAGAATATATGGATAGTACAGTTTACCATAGTCCGCAACGAATGTTTTTATTTTTGTTTTTTTTTTACTCACGTTACCGTACCGTACCGTACACATACCTCCGTTATAAGGGATTAGAATACCTATTCTAAATAGGAAGGATGGACACTGGTAGTCAATCACGCTTTGCTGGTGGTACCTTTAGTACTATTAATTATTCTGTGCTGGTGGTAAGATAACGACGTTTATGGTTTTATGGTTTTGTGTACCTACTTAGTTGTTTACAACTATTTATGTGGTTTTACGAATAAATTATTATTACTGCGTTTATGCAGGGTAGGTGAGTTTATAGTAAGGCCTACTTTGTTAATTTCTATTTCGAGTCGACCTTTTCGTTTTCGTAATTTATATATTATCAATATCTATTCTAGGGCTTTGGCACACTACCTTGTGTGACCTAGCCCTGGTAGTGGCACTTCTAACAACATTCTTTGGCTTTCAGGAAATAAAATAAAATACCTATCTACCTAAGTGAAGGATTACATACCATAAAGTGAAGTGTACAGTGTAAAAACAATTGGTTCTAATTTGAACAGTATTTAGTATTAGTCATTTTTATATTTCTTTCTTATTTCGTCATTTCATAATAACTTAATTCAGTACTTAACGCCTTAATTATTTTTTTTTCTCTCTCTTATTTTATTAAATTTAATTAGTTTTATTTTAATGATTCAGTGATTAGTGATTGCAATTCGTCCATAAATATTTTCGTTCTTCGAAAACGTAGGTATATCCTAACGTAGGACATTAGTGAATCAGTGACTTGTGTGTTCAAGTGGATATCGTGGATCAATATGCCAAAGGAAAGGACAAAATCCAAGGCAGCCCACGCTCGTGGTATTCGCAGGACCATGGCTAATCCGGTCTCTGGTTCTTCCACCGAACCACAGACCCCTCTAAGACCTAAGATTAATCCCATACAGTATATGACCAAGATGATGCGTCAATCTGTTGGAATTATTAACCTCAAGATTGGCCAGCTGGAGGACAAGATTAGGGCTATTTCATCTACCGGCCCTAACAGTGAAGTTGGTGGTACGAGCAGTCAGGACACGTCTCCTGGATGTTCAGCGCCCTTGCCATCAGGTGTCTTCCCGACTGCCCATCCTATAGCTACGGCAACATATTACCCCATACCTCAACTCAATGTCGAGAAGCCAAAATACCCCAATAAAAATAAACATCCTGTGACGTTTATTGAGGACATGTCTGCTTACTTAAGGAAGGTTCTACCTGGTGCTGGAAATGTCATCGATCTAATCATCGAGTGCTTGGAAGGTGAAACTCGGAATTGGGCACGGATTTACAAGGATAGATGGTCCCATTTTGAGGACTTCAAGGGCGATTTTCTGGATACATATTGGGGAGAAGCAGAGCAGAATGAGCTAAGAAGGAAAATAGTACATAATGTTTGGGATAGCGCAAACTCCACCATGTTGGGTCATTTCATATCTCTCTGCGGACAAGCTAAGATGCTAACTTACCCAATGCCAGAAAAAAACAGCTTATCAACGACATCATACATCACTTCCCGAAGGACGTTCAGTACGCGTGGACTACGAGCCGGTGTACATCAATGCTTGAAGCCACCGAATTTTTACGCAAGTTGGATGACATCAACAGGCAGAGCATCTCAAGTCATCAGCATCAGGGCTACAATCAACCTAGTTCTACGCAACGCAACGGTCATCAGCAGACTCCTATCACTTCTGGAGATCAAGGTCAACGTGTTAGCGGGAACTACGTCAATCGCAAGAAACAGTACAACAGTCCACCAGAGCGTCAGGCTAGCCGTGTTGCTGAAACTAACGTCGTTAATATTACTGACAATATTATAAATGAATCTTCTAATGACAATAATAATTCTGATAGTTTAAACTAATTTGACAAAGGACATATAAATAACTTAAGCTTTTTCTGGTTTTAGCAATGTATACTTATAAAATTCTTACTTTTATTAATTTCTTAACAATTCCATTAATCACTTAGCATTGTATTCCATATAGTAGGTACCTATACCTATTTAAACTCCGTTGATCTCTTCGTGATTTTTAATTATTTAGATTACTACCAATTGCAAGCCTCGTAAGGTAAATTATTACATTTTATGAAACTGTGACATAAGTTTGCATTATCTTAGCATTTATAAATTATTTAATTCACTGTGTTATTTTGTATCATGGGCTTCATAACGTATATTACAACATTATTGTAAGAGTTACATTCTAGTAGTAGTCCTAACTCGTCTTACTTAAATTCAGATAAGGTTGTCTTACTAATAACATATTGTTGTAAGTAATATGGTATGTAGTACTATATGTTATTATTGTATGCTGGCATTGTTCAGCTTGTTTAAAACTGTTGTATTACTTGAAAGAATAAAATGTCGGGTCGGGGAATGGCTCAAGCACATCTATTGGGGCGCTTTTTGGGAGATTTGCATTTCTTTTTGGTCATAGATTCATATCACATTGATATATTTTAAGTAAGAATTCAATAAAAATTTAAATTTTGTTCGTCATTATATATACTTTGATTCTGTTTACATATTTTCTTTTAAAAAAGCGCTGGCTTAATACATGTGGATGATGGGGTGTAGGGTGGCTATTCTCGTAGGTTAATACAATATATGGTTTTATTTCCATTCCACCTCACTTCTCCCACCACTAACTTCTATTAAGTTGTAAGACTTATGAAATTGGTGAATTATACCTCCGATAAACTCCGTGATAATTCAGGGGGCGAACTGTGACGGAACAACGTCTCACAACTATAGTAATGTGCCATAATGTAGAGTCTATTTAATCAAAGATACTTCAATTTTGAAACTGGTAATGCCGTCTAGTGGTGAATGGCGATATAACAAATCAATAATAAATCTATGAAAAAGAATTGAAATATTAGTGCAGTGGGGGGTTTCAATTTACACTATAGATATTAATAGTTTAGGGTTGTAGATTTGTTTTACGTTCTTGTTAGATAAAAGTATTACGAATAATTAAATAATTCCTTGTCTACTGCCATCTCTTATCGAATAGACGTCAAGGTGTTATCAGCGCCATCTCTTACACGTTGGTGCTATTATCTTATTTGAGAATCAACGCCATCTCTTATTTGTTGGTGTTATTATCTTATATGAGAAACATCGCCATCTCTTAATCTGTAATGGAACTACGGTAAATTGAAACTGATTAAAGGTTTCACCATAGCAATTATATTTTCATGAATAATTACAGGAAATTATCTACAATACATAAGAAAATACAAATTAACATAAATATGGACTGACCACTCATTTATTCAAATATAAATTGAAGTAGGTATTTCTCCTTTCATACTGCATTCACATTTTGTATGATTTATAAATAAATTCCTTGAATTTCCTGTTGAATTCCAGTATTCTATGTATTAATGTTTCCTTAGGGCTTCTGGATGGTTGTGGAAGCGGTCACGTTCAATTCTTTTAGCCATAATCACTGTAACAAAGGTAAATAAAAATATTGAATTAGGTAATTTAGACATTTAGATTTTAGGTAATATTCGCTATCTATTCAGGAATTACAGGGCCTACCTCTGTAGTAGTTCTGCGTTAGCTATGTAAGATGCAGTTACACATAATTCGATATCAATTTCCAAGTAAGATTGATATAAATCAAAAATCACAAATGTCAAGGTTGGTGGCTCGGAGAACCAAATATTATGAATTACAAAGGTTGAATTTTCTTATATGAGATTTGATATGAACAAATGTACTAAAGAATTCTATGCCTAGGGATTGAGTAGGGCCTATTTAAAGTATGAATCTGTTATAAACTTTGATAAGCAGAGTAGGGAATGACAGGGAAATTATCACTTTATTGAAAATTTCATTTTAAGAATTTCTCATCTATATTTAGGTTAGCTTTCAAATTATAGTAATAAGTAGTACCTGGTGAATGTTTCCAATGCTCCTTGGTGTAAGAATTGAATTCAGAGTTGCTGTTTAGGATTTGTAGCAAGTACTAGGGTTTCCATTTTGGGAGAACATTTTAGGTCCATATCTTTTGAAAATAGGTCTGAAACAGATAAAGTTGTACATTGTTAGGTAAAGCTTGCAATCCTTCATACGTAATGTGTCGTAAATAGCAGATTGTATGCAGAAATACCGAAGAAAGCTGAGGTTATAGGTTAGACTTAAACTTTGATTTTATAACAAATTCCTTTGCCTAAATTAACCCAAGGTAGTTAATTCTGCATGGTAATAAGTAGATTTAAAGATGAAATCTAAGAATTTAACCTGAGTTATCGTAATAAAGAAAATATGACAAACCTTAAATTGCATAACGATTTTCATCCCAAAACATCGGTGGGAAAAGTTGCACTTAATATCTGAAGTGAAGACAGTTTCCTGACGAATCCAGTAAGCTATTATGTATAGCGAAAACGTGATGGAATGCGGCGTTTTCAGTAAATTTACAAATGTAAACAAGCAAATGTAAACAAACATTAGAAAGGTTCAATCTAAAAATTAGATAGTTCACTCGAAATGGGAAGCACAGTCCCACTTATCGGGCGCCACAGATTAAGGGAAAATTCGGGGTTAGCCAATGGGAGCGCAGAGATTACGGCTCCACCAATGAGAAACGTGAATTTGGTATTTTAAAGATGGCTGAAGGGTACCCCTTCCCTGCGTCTTTCAACTAATGATGAGGGTAAAGTTAGAACACATAAAAAAAACGTCGATAGAGTTTGTCTATGGAATTCTCTTAAAATAGATTTTGCCTAAGATACCTGCTTAATAAAAGATCTGATGTTATCAGCTGGTGGAGCGCAGCTTTGGGCTCCAAATAAGAAATAGGACAATATTAATAGGCCACGGACTGCAAATCGTTCTTATGGAAATTCGAATGAAAGTTATCGAGAAATTTACGCTTCACTAGCAGAAAATCAGATGAAGGTCACCGAAAAGGCGGTGTATGCAGATCGGCTAACATCGAGAGTAGGAAAATATTAAAAAATCGGAGAATTTGGCGTGAGTATAAAACCCACCGCGCGTCATTTTTTCGGGAATTCTCGTAGAAACCACAGAGGTAGACAGGTCGTAATGCAGTCCTGCCCGTCGCGCCGTAAGTATATCTGATCAGCCATGCTGCCTCCAGCCTGAACAGATTCCGCCGCGTTTACCAGCTTTTCGAGCCTCCCGTGGTGTTAGCTGATGACGCGATTACGTTTAGATCAGGGTTTATTCCAGTTTTGTAGCTTTTCGGGCGAATTTAGCGTTTGTTGGAACTTTTTTATAAGAACCAACGCCGTATACCAGTATAAAAGTAGGCGAAATCGTCGTAGGAAGCAGATTCCTAGGGCCTAGCTTAGGACATGCGTTCAGTGATTTTTTTTATACACGTGCTTTCGTGTGTGAAAAAGTGTTCCCTGAAGGGAAATTATGGCCTTTAATGTGATGTGTTTGTGCTTATTTTTCAGCTACAACGAGGGAAATTGCGTCTGAGACGATCAGTCCCTAGACGTCAGGTTTGAGAGTGATTTTGTATGTAAAAGGGCCATAGGATTGTGTTAGGGATATTTTGTAGGGAACCCAATTTTATTTCACGAAACGACCCCTAATTTTATGCTGTGCGAATTTATTTATGTCTGTGTTATTTATGATTTAGAAAATGTATTTTACATGTGCTCACACGCTTACGGAACCCGGTTCCATATTTGTTTATATATTGGCTAATTTATTTATAATATTACTATTATACCCATCTAAGCAATTTATTTAATATCCATTTTTATTTTATAGCCCACACAATTTAATACATTTATTTATACCAGTTCTAAAGATATCTTATAATTTAGAAGACCCTATTTTGACTCGCCTATTGACCCCTAATTCTTATGTTTTCCTTTTGTCTTTCTCTTTCTCTGTTCTGTTAGGAGATGTATTTAAACTAACTCCATTTTTATCTAGGTATATCATAATTTATGTTTTTAAGTATTTACCCTCATATATTTATGCTTTACGTATCTATGTAATTTATGTATCTACTGATATATTTATCTATAATCGGCGAATACCGCCGAACCTAACCTAAAATCTATTCCAAATATTTCCAAAACCATTATTGAGTAGTTTTCGCGTTCTGCATGAGGCAACGTAAATGAAAATTCAGTTTTATGAATACATTAATGAATAATGCCGAATGCAGACGTGAAGGCGAGGTATTCTCTATCTGGCGAAGTTCTCAGACCTGCATGAGGAAAGAAAGAACTAACCAAGTGCAGAGCTGTGGAATGGGGTACAGAAGTTGTTTTATTCTAAGTAGCAGGTGATGCAATATCGAGTACTTAAACATTGCTCAATGTTTCATCATTTGTGAGGTAAATTGGTTAAAGGTTTCCTTGTTACAATAATCCAGCAAAGTACCCTGGTCTAGAGTGGTAAATATCGACGGTGTTTTATTCGTAGTTTTCCCTTCTGGGAGTTTCTGTATGGAAAACCGGTTGGTATGGCGTTCCCTGTTATGGCTTTATGTCCAGCTATACCAGGCTGGCTATATTGTTATACCTTGGAATTGTATTAATGCTGGGATTGAATCGGGCAAACATAGGGGAACTATATTAAGTAGTTTCCTTGGTTCTCCTTATTACGTCTCATGTCATTTTTTAACCAATACTTACATATGCATAATTGTCTATCTTCACCGTCTACGACCTTTTGTCCAATACCGGGGCCGGATGCAATGGTATCCACCGTTAGTGGAACGAAGTGAGGCGTTTGGATGGATTGTCTTGCTTATCTAAGTATATAGCTGGGCTGACTCTTACCTCCGCTTGCGGACTAGATGAAGCACTTCCATGCAGTTATTCTCTAGCTAATGCAGCGTATTGTGCTGGGGGGGTATCCAATACTCTGCATTGGTCAACTGTCCTCTTGTAGATGTGTGTTCTCATTAATATGAGCCACGCTCGACCAGCTCACTCTTATGCTGGATTCAATATTATAACATCATCGAAAGGTATCGGGGAGTTTAGCTCCATCAGGTATTAAATAAAGAGTTGTTTTATTTTATCCCACAGCAGATAGAACCTTCCCAGTTCTATGATTACCCTAAAACCCCACTGGTTAGCCTAATTGCAAATACTAATTTTATTACTAGGTATCAATTTCAATATAACTTCTATTTCATACAAACTTATTCTAATTTGAATTTTATTATTTATAATAAATATTCAAACTGATTGATGGCTTGTTGACTTCATGGCTGGAGAGTATATACATCTACTGCTTCTACCAATCTACTACTACTACTTATCAGCTTGCTCATAACGCGCTTGCTGATCCTATTTATTTATTTAATCATATTAGCCTTCCGTTACGGGGCAAAGGTTGATCATGTAAGCAACTGTTGATACCTATGGGTTACGACCCTAGGAGGAGGTTCATTGAGATACTGGCTCTAGGTCTGCTATTTATGATTCCTACTGTTAATACATCTTCTGCTTGGCGGCGGACTATGTATCGTCACTAAAATCCTTGAGGAATGGTTAACTGACCGTCCTGGATTGTACCACCTTCTTCTTCTTGATTGGGTTCTGATGATGTACCTTCTCTGGCTTAAGTCGCTCACATTTTATGTGCTAGCGCTTTCATTGAACTGTACTCATAGACCTTCAGGGCTGATAACTGTACCTTCCTTGACCGTCGACTTACTAATTCTGAAAGGTAAATCTTCAAATTGTCGCTTGCATTTATGCTTTCGACCCTACTTTTGTAATGATTCAGTTGTGTCCAGGCACTCTGAATGGTTACCCACTACAACTGTGTCCATGTTGGCCAGTTATGAAGTCTAACAACACCTATCAATTAGATTGGATAAAGCATCCTTCTAATTAAATTAACTTCAACTTATTTGGATCTGGGCTAGTCTCTTTTCCACCAAACCATATTCATGTCTCAGATGTGTTTACATGTCTGTTACATCTCAGCCGTAAGGCTATCATACTGTCATCTTATCAGGGGGAGGTTATTTGTGGTTGACCTTCACTCGCCTTGGGCGCATGGCTGGAGCTCACTTGGCACCCTAACCCTAACCCTGGCGGTTGACTCCTGGTACAATTAATAGCTCTAACTATACCTACTTAATTCTGCTGTTTTCTGTACCTAGGAGGCTGCCTGCTTTATGTTATTCCTAAATACCTATTTTTCTTATTATATACTACTTATTAATACCACTTATTTATTTATATATGCTATTTATCTATCCTATATATCTATTTACCTACGTTTTATACCTATCTATTATATGTATGTATACTATATGCCCTACTGAAAGATATTTTGTATCCTAGTTCAATTGAAATTACTTGCATGAATATTTACTTGACTTCTTATATATCAATGTACGCTCCCATTAGGCATTCAGACTGTATTACACATACCTCATACAAAGAACTAGCTGGTTACTACATACACAACACAACGTAGAGTCCTGCCTATCACTAGACGATCACACCATTTGGCCAATTCTTCATATATTTAATTGTGAGAGGGTTCGAGTCCCTTTCTATCTTTATTTACACCTTGGTTTTCAAGGTGTTAGACGTGTCTATGTCGGGCCGTCGTGTTCTTCTTTAGGGGGGGGCGTTACAAGTCGAAGAGATGGTAGTGTTGGTAGGGGAAGACCACGGCGAACGTGCCATGATCAAATCGGGGACGTCGTAAAAGAAGGCCAAGTCAAGAGTACCCTAAACCGACGAGCATGTATGAACAACTTTATGAGAGTGAATGAAGCATATGAGGTGTATCAGGATCGTAGCAAGTGGAAGTCTGTGGTCTCTGTCTACACTCACTTTCGTAGGCGTCACATTATGTATGTATGTCATCTGATATCTGTTTGGCTGTTGGTAAGCCATTTTAAAATATCCCCCTAGCTGCCACCAAATATTCAATCTAGCTGTTTGGAAGAAGATAGTCATGGAATCTCATGGAAAGCAATGCAGGATGCGAGGCTACATTTGATAGGCAGTTTATGTGTGAATGCTACAATTAATTTATGTTACCTAAAAATAATTTTCAAATTTTGTGTACACTATTTGCTGTCCAATCTAATTAAACACTACATAGTCTCTCTCTCTAAGGTTTGAAGGTAGAAAACTCTATCGGAGTTAAGATCGCCTTTGTACATTTTATATACAATGCATATTTCTGTAATAGTTTTGTATACAATAAAGATAGTAAGATATTAAGCTAGCTTGGGTTATTTGGAGGTTTGGAAACCTTCGCTGTTTCTAATTTGTCAGTAGTACCCCTAAGCGTGGTGCTGTAAAAGTATCAAAATATCAGAAACCGAACAAAAGTAATAATCTCCGTAAGAACCCGCGTCAATGTCCTTATAGACACATCTATAGTCATCTCACAGCTGGTTAGAAAAATATAAGTGGAAACTTGAATTTTTCACAAGAAATTTCCTAGAAGCTTCCGCAGATTCTACTTCCACTGAGATTCAGCTGAAAACAATTCGCTGTACACACACCAGACAAAGCCTGAATTAGTTTGTTCAAGAGCACTGGGGAAAATTGAAAAATACTGCTCTCTAATCCGGAAGTCGGGACTCTGATTGAATTGGAATCACACGAACCGAACTACTAGGTTATGAGGCTTTTAACAATTTGATTTATTTCCTAAAAGAACACACTGAATTGTGAAATAGAAGAGACTTATATATGACTCATATACAAACATATTGATATACAATATGATGACCGATTTATGTAGTGGGTAGTGTCTTTGAAAGCAACGGTTGCTGGTTCGATTCTCATTAGGGGTAAATGCTTGAATAATGAATATGAACATTTATTTAGAAATAATTATGTATAGTCCTATCTATAGTACAAATTTTATTTAGTTATATGTCTAATTTGCCTTTAAAATGTGTTAAGCGACACATTTTAGTAGGCATAAAATTCATACATACATGACGTCACGACTCTTATCCCAAACCCACCTCGTTATTCCGAGATATCCAACAGGGTTGGAGCGTTCCAAACATTAAAAGTATAATGCTTCAAAGAACATATATAATAAACAAAAGGTCTATTCAATCAACTTTTCTTTTTTTTTTTGCTTAGACATACACACAGCGCCATCTAGTTCCACAGTAAGCAATTATAGGCTTGTGTTGTGGATACCAGATGGTTGATTTAATACATAAATACATTTTTTTTTGCAAAGCAATACTTATTATAAATGAAAACATCCATAACTCGGGAACACATGTCCGTATTCCTCACACAACCCGCAACCATTTGGTATAGTGGTATATATTTCATATAATACATAAAAACTCACTCACTCACTCACGTATCATAAAATCTGTCAGTGTAAAAACAAGACTTTTCACTTTCACATAGTTTCAGATGTTAATAATATATAGTTCAATTCAGGAATATAGTTCAACCTAATAAAGGTGTATTTTCATTAAAAAAAATCAAAACATATGGAACCAACATCATTCAATAATGTTTGGCGGGGAAGTTATAAATAAAGTTTTATACACTTTTGCCAAAATTGAGGCAGTTATGGATACAACTGGAAAAATACGGGTAACTTTAGATTTATTTTTCATCAGTTCTGAAAATAAAATTTTAAAAAAACTCTATCATTCCTTTCAATAAATGTCAAAGTTAAAGTGACAACTGGAATCTCAGATTCACTGTGTTTTACGGAAAACAAGCTTTAACACTACTAGGCTTATGTTTTATATTTTCCATATGTGTGAACTTTATTTGAGCCAATGAATTGAAAACACCGTTTAAGGAGTTATGAATGGAAATAAGCTGCTATATTTCCAGACGCCTGGGCGTGGAAAATTTATGAGAGTTTTGATCCTCACCGCGATCGCAAGTTTCTTGGTTGAGTGACGCTGATTCACCTCGAGACTTACCTGTAACGAAGAGAAAAGACATCATAAAACATTTCAACAAAGTGATTTGAAATTGTCCCACACAAGTAAGCACGCATGCATCTTCGTACGCGCGCTGTTTTCTGTTTCAAAAGAAAATACATTTTTGGTCAAATTGAAGTATTCAACAACCAAAAAACCTGACAGCATATGGGGTTCCGGGTGAGCACGCTTCCACCTTCGGCATCATGTTCACTTAACATCAGGTGTGATTGAGGTCAAGTGCAAACTCGTTGTGCATTAAAAAAGAGACGGTAGGTATGTTAGTTTTTCAGATTCTTCATCATCAGCATCTGTTGGTTAATAACTGGTATAACAAGACTATTGTCATCATTAAAATTACCCACAGGACGTCGACAGCCAAGAGTTAAGTCTCCCTCATAAATCTATGAAGAAGGCTGTATTCGGCAGTGGACGTCTGGTGGTTAATAAAAATCTCCTCAGCTACCGGTTGGAAGTGGTCTTCATCCAGCGACAGCCCGCGACCTTTATTAGATCATCCACTCCACCTTGTGGATAGCGTCCCACACTGCGCTTGTCGGAGCGTGATCTTAACTTTTGAGCTTTTACACCCCAACTATCCTGCCCATTCTCACTCCAACGTACTAATCCATTGGATTATGTCACTGACTTTTTTTTTATGCACGACGGGTTCGTGATTGGCGTCAATCACACCTGATGTTAAGTGAAGATGAGGTCGAAGGTGGAAGCTTACTGGCCCGGAAACCCCAACACTTTGGGGGACTGGCTATCTTATCTCCTGCTTGGCGGCAGATTTAGATAAGATGGTGGTAGCTAGCCAGACGGACTTTTCAAAATGCCCTACCACCAACCAAACCGAGTACTTAAACATGTACCCCGCTGGGGATCAACCCGCGACCTCCGAATCGTAAACCCAATGTTGTTTACATTGAGCTACAAAGGCGCCTAATTCGATTTTTTTTAGTTTTAAGTGATTAACTGGATATGCGTTTGACCACAATCTCACCTGATGGAAAGTGACGATGTGGTCGAAGATGAAGCACGTTATCTTAGTAGATGCCGATTCACTCAACTCTTGAAGATCCTAAGGTTGTAGGATTCAGGAAAGACGGACGCCGGAAGAGAGTGCCATGCCTTGGCTGTTCGGATTATGAATGAAGAGTCGAACTGCTTAGTGCGAATGTTTGGTATATTAACTATCTATGGGTGGAATCCTTCCCCACGCTAGTCTGAAGATGGCAAGGCGACGGTGGAATAAGATAATCGAAATAGATATTCCAACGCAATACGCACCCAAAGAATACTAATCCGCTGGGTTATGCCAGTAACTTTCGTTTTCCTTATTCGAAATTAGTTCAATGTCTTAAATTACACACAACAAATCGCATTTAACGAACTAAACGGAGAGCCGTCGATGCGCGTACGCCGACCCTGTAATTAATCAAAATGGCGGATGGTTAGTTGCTCGTGAATGCCAAATATTCACGAGAGCGATAATATATCTATTAGCTTAGCTAATTTATGCGGTGCGGTCGAAATGAATATTTGCATAAAGGTGGTTACGTTGTAAGGAATACGTGTTGAGTTTAGCAGCAAATAGACTGAAAATTTACTCCCTCATATACTAGGAAAGGCCTATATCCCTGCAGTGGGATGTTTACGGGCTGAGATGATGAATAGTTTAAATAATTTCCGATTATTTAGATCAAATCGTGCATGGACGTAAACGGCTGAGGGATTTTCAGACTTAAATTTATTTCTTCCCGACTTTTCTGCCAGAAGATAGGTAAAGTATTTTAATTTATTCGTCCTTTTCTTTTGTTGATACACAAATAGTATTACCCTGTGTATAATGGACAAGACATGTGAACAATCAATCAAATGCGCTTGATTGTTTACTTCAAATTAGGGTTCAGTGGCAAGTAGCATACCTACCTCTTACGATTATTCTTACAATTTACAGAAAAACACTCATAACCCGAGTCCGTCCTTAGGAAGACAGTTCTTTGACAAACTTAGTTTTTCGGGTTAGGTTTAGATTATGTGAGGCAGAAATTGATATGTTACTTTATTAGTATGCAGAAATGAGTTAATGCAATATTATAAAAAGTTTATTGTGGACAATTCATTACGATTACTCTTCGAATTGTGGCAAAACAATTGATAGCTTTTTACAATTAGATCAGATTTAGATTACATTCTTAATTCTCCTTCTTTTTAAATACTTATTTTTAATAGGGCTTTAGTGATTATGCAAACCATAACCTATTTAGCAATCATGTCTTAAGTCTGTGAGAAATTAACTTACAGGTAACTTTACTTTTAATGGAACTTGGACTTTTTGCTCCTTTAAAAAAGCCTTGTTTCACCACAATGAAGTGACACTTTCACAAAACGTGTAAACCGTTGGAGGTTCACAGAGTGCTAAGACGGGTGTGTGAAGTGGGCCTTAACCCGGCCGAAACAAAAAGATGCAACAGCTTAAGGGCACACGAGGGGATGAGACTGCTTAGGAAGCCATTTTAGAAGGAAATGCAGAAGCAGGAAAAATAAATGTTTTACAACATGAACAATATTAAAGTGTCCACACGTGTAGAGAGGAGTTTCGTTCAAGTAAATTGTTGCACAGAGTATAAAGTGATTTTGCTTCGAGTGTTGTTTGGAGCTAGTGCAGTCCATAATCTAGTTTTCTTCCAACTACAAGCGAAGAGCATTAATGTCACTCATTCTAGTAACGTCTGAGACCTACCTAATCCTATGCGGCAAATGATCAATGTTTTTTTTTTTCAAATTTAGAATAAGCCATTTCGGCGAGCAAGGATTCTTTTGGTTGTTTGGCGGATATTCGCAAGTGGTGTTTAATTTTTTTATATATATTTCATGTAATGTCTCTTTGAGTTTAGATAAAGGCACAAAATAAAATTGTACAAAAGCATATAATTGCATACAAGTAAGGCAAGTAAATTGCCACGAGCTTCCCACAAGAAGTTGGCAAAATTTTCCGTAAGGCACTGTCAACTTACGGAAGATAAAAATAAGAAGAATTTAATAACTTGAGGTATTACTACACGTGACGCTGGCAGAAATGTCGCCTGAATAGGCTGACGATTACCATTAGTAGGAAAAAAGAAGAAAACATATACTTCTTAATTTGAAAGTCTATCGACCAATGCCTACAAATTATGTTATAAAACTTTTTGGGCTTGCTTTGTTGTTCTACCACTACAAAAGAAAAAAAAAACAAAAGTCAGTACTGGATTTTCTTACAACCTTACAGCACTGAGAGTATATGGCGCCGCCGTTTGATCGCCATATTGAGAAGTTATGAGGAAATTATATTGGTTGGAAGAACAGTTTATGGCACTATTACTCTTGCTTAATGGACAATGAGTATTACTAAAATCTATAGAAACTATAGGATCACACTGATGATATTGGTAATTTACAGGTGTCCTAATATGAACTATAATGATGACATCAAAAAAATCTGTTGTATCTAAGTAAGTACACAGAAGTGCACCTAAATACAATCTATATTAATAAAAGTCAATATTCTGACTGACTGACAAACGCGTTGAGCGATATTGATGAAATTTTGTTGGTGTTTTCGTCAGGTTATTTAAGAACTAAGAAAACATTTCATGACTTTTCTTTCGTGGGTCAGACGGGGGAAGACAATTGTAAAACATACAACGACCATAAGACTTAATGTCTTTGAAGCGAAATATCTACTTAATACTCGTACTTAATAGTCGTACTATAGAAAAATAAATATTGGAATGTAGATTCTACGCGCGCCGCCGCTACTTACTTTGTGATTCTAAATTCTTTTATCAGCATTTATATGTTTTTCCAAAGACAACATAATCTTTAAAATATGGCTATTCGATGGCGATAGTTCTGCTAGATGGCGCAACTGGTATTTTATAATGCGATATCGTTGTTTTCCTTTTCCTGTATTTTACCGTGACAAAACACAGTTTTTATTTCGAGCTCCAGGCGAAGTTCCAGACGAGGATCTAGTCTTAACTAAACTTAGATTTTTGTACCAAGAACTTCACTGATCAAAAGTTTTCTGACGGAATATATTACTTTAATCAAGAATAGCCAGCGAAGTCAAAATCCAACCTAGTGGTATTACAAACAAAATCAAAAACGAATACACTTCAAGTACTTTCGCTTGTTAAACTTTACAGCAGCAGCGTATAGAATGTAATTTATGCAAGCTATTCCGAGAAGATCGACCCAGAATATTAATCGGACATGTATGATACGATGTATTAAGGAAGGAGCTATAAATAAGACATTAAATGCTGGTGAGTGTGCTCGTCTCATTGGATCGTTTCAATCTAAATTTCATAGAGAAACCAGAAACTTCGGTTTCAAAGTAGAATAGTGATGTGACATAAAGTGTTTTTTTTTTAATTAACTTAGATTGAATAGGCGTTATGGTTATAGAGAAGAAACGACTGCGTAACAACAATACATTAAACATACAACAATGCATAAACAGTATGTATCTTAAAATAGATAATGAATAATATTGTGAGATACTGGTGTCGATTCGGATGTACATCAACTAAACTAAACTAAAACCAGTTTTAAAGTAGTACTGTCTCTTTCTCCCTGGAACAGTACGATGCGACGGCAGCACTCCAAAACTGGTTTTAGTTTAGTTGGTGTACATCCGAATCGACACCAATACCTCTATTATCTTAGAGTGGGCAGATTTATATCCCACAAAATCACTTCGATCTTTGCAAATCTAATTGTGCCATTCCCTCTAGTAAAAGTTCGTCCCCTAAACCAGCGGTAAGCATTTACTGTAACATATCCTGGGAGACGAAGAGTTTAAAGTCCTCTCATAAGCTCGCCCCCAGAGATGTTCTTTTAGTGTGGATGAGTGTATAACACCAACACGGGATGTGTACAGGAGTTTCCGCCTACTACAGAATCTACCTACCGCAAAAGTTCATGTGCGCGTGTTATAAAGAACTAGCTTTTCGCCAGCGATTTCATCCGCGTGGAAGATTTTATCAAAATCGGTTCAACAAAAAAAATTGTCTGTATGTTAATCCAAGTCCTAATCTGTCTAGCCACCAAATTTCATCCCAATACTTCCAACCATATAGGCGTGAAGAGGTAACAAACATACATACAGACATACACACACAAACTTTCGAATTTATAATATTATAGTTGGGATTTCGTCTGAACGTATAGGAAAGTAAAATCCGAAAATCCGTAGCCAAGCGAACTAGCTTTACTTTAACTTATTAAAGATAGCAGTGGGCAGGGTACATAGCTCGAATGGGGCATTAAGGTTCTCGGGTGGACCCCACGCACCGTCAAGCGCAGCAACTTCTTACAAGGTGGAATGTCGCGGGAAATCGCTGGATGGCAAGCCGCGTCACACCGGTCGCTCTGGACCCCTATTCTCGCACACTCGACATTTGTCTATCGATAGACATTGGCATGTCTATCTCTTTCACACTTATATACGTGTGTAAAAGTGACAAACCTATCGATGTCGTTCGACATTGAAATCTCGAGTATGTGAGAATCGGGGTCCTGGACATCTATGGGGGAGGCGTATGTTCAGCAGTGGATGTCCTCTAGCTGATATGATGATGAAGCTTACAAACAGACAGACGTGGATAGCGACTTAGTTTTGTACCATTTAGAGATATGACCGAAAAGTAATATTAATGAATAAGCTTAGAAAAAGCCAACGAACTGTACCTAACCGATCAACATACATTTTTCATTCGGCTGCTCGTGCAAGAAAATACAGAGCAATTTTTGCAAAAATATAACCCTTTCAGATTCGTCATGTCTAATAAATATATAGTTCCATTGGCTGTGTAAGCGGGCAGCGTAACAGGAACGGAAACTAGATAGACCGTCTTGGTAGAAGCAAACAAAATATCACGATCAATTACAAGACACGGTTATTTATAGATTTTGATGACATTTAGCAATGTATACGGCCGGATAACTTATTTAATCATTAAACAGACTTGGGAAGGTTCAGAACAGCTTCATGCGCAAGGCCACGGACTGCCGGTAGTTTGTGCGCAATGAAGAGTTACACAAAGATTTAGAGCTTCCCTCCATAGCTCACTATCTGAAGTCAGTGTCCATCAGACATTTTGACTCAGCTGTCAACCACCCCAACCCACGCGTGGTAAATGCCGACAGCAGTAGACCTTAATCAAAAAAATAAAAAACATCAGTAAATCAATAGCGATATAAATGTGAATTAAATATGAATTGACCTCTTCGACTTTTATTATCATTAATATGAAGTGTATCTCCCATACTAAATCTGTGATTAACACAGGAAAAGTACGAAGGCAAGTCAGTAATAAATATCTTACTAAAACAATTGTTATTGACAAACTGATAGACGCCATAGAATTCATTAAGGGATGGAATGTTATACAGGGTGAAATTTAATTCGTGTAATTCCTGTTTACTGGTCACTCCACTGCTGATTACGAACAACTTTCCACTGGGAACCATACCCGAATTCAGCCGAAAATTGTTGGAAGTCCATACTAAATATGGTTTCAGAATGGTTTATTTTTTATTGGGTAATCGAAAATTTGTTGATCGAATTCGACTGTGGTTCCTTGGGGAAAGTCGTTCGTTATAAAGAGTGGCGTTACCAGTTAATGGGAATTACACGAATTCAAATTCACCCTGTATAACTTCAACTGTACCACTTTGCTCCATTAGGTATCTGCTTAATCATTTAATTTACTTTCCAACATTTCAGTTTCTTCAACGTATTCTAGTATATTCCTATAGCTAAATGCCCAATATATCAGTTAATTATGGTGCAAATATAGGCAATATTTGTCGGAACCCCTGACGCAGACGTGAGCAATCAACGCGTCTAATAATAAATCATGATGCCAAGGCATCCCCGGTTACGATGTCATATTTCACCAGCTGTTTAGACTAGGGATGTGACTAGGTATACTTAAGAAAACGATTTAGAAATCGAATAACATTTTCTTATGCGCATCGAAACGACTTAGAAACCGAAAAAGCATCTTGCAAGCGCTTCACCTCAATCATACCTGGTGTTAAGTGAAGATGAGAGAGTGTGGAAACGCGCTCACCTTGAACTTAACTCAGTCGAGTGTACCACATAATTGCGGGTTTTCGGCAGACTTAGTCGAGTAGGTAATAATAAACCGCCTTGACGCTTGAGAATCAGTTGCATATTAAAACAATATCAAAAAAATTGTACTAAGACTGAGACGTTATTTCAATCTCAAGATCGATTCAATATCGATAATTATATTTTGGTTTGGCAAATAAAAATTATTATTATTAATAATACGCGCCTTAGATAAGATGATGCTTGCAAGCCAGCTTCGAAATATTAAGATTCGGGGATAATTTACTTACACGAATATATCTCACAATACAACCCTAGTTTAAAGTTCAGACAAAGCTGGTAGCATTATATTTGCCATTTCCGTGTGCCCGACGTTGTAAAATTATTTGCTCAAACATTTAACAAGTGACGCATCGCCAAGATCAGAGGACGTTTTATTGTTTTATGTTCCTGGTTGAGCACGTGTCTTCTGATCACCTGTTTTGGTGCAGTTTGTGATCTATTTTCTGAGTAAATGATCATTCGTACTTGACAGTACCGTATATACCGTTAGAGTGCAGAACAGGTCACTAGTTTAACTCAATCATACCTGCTAAGTGATGGTGGACGAAGATGGAAGCGTTAACTTATTTTGGGGACTGGATATCTGATCTCAAACAGATCTGAAATATGTTTAGTGAAGTAAGAAAGGTAAAAAAGAGCACTCACCCAGAACAAGCATTGCTCTTTGATGACACACTTAGATCTAGCTAGAAAGACTATTAAAAATGTGCTGCCACCAACCAAACCGAGTACTAAGCAAATAATTCCTTGGGAATCGAACCCGAGGCCTCCTTTTCGCAAAAATTATGTAAACATTGTGACACAGAACCAGTTAGACATCACTTCATCAATTTTCTTAACGAGTCAAAGGAAAACATTAAGTTATAATGTGCTAATTCTTCAAGGGAGCTTGGATTGGAGCAATGGAATTCAGAATATCACTCTGTTTAGGCCTTTTACTCAGGAATACGTTGAACATAGGCCTCCCCCAAAGAATTTCAGAGAGTGGAGACCTCACACCGGTAAACGCAGCATAGGACGTCCACTCACAAGTGGACAGACTATCTCTGAATCGCTGGATGTAGGCCGCTTCCAACCAGTCACAAAAAATCTTATTAATACCAAATATTATCTACGTCGCACGTCACAGCTGAACCACACATAGAGGAGGCTAACGTGAAAGTCAATGTTCAGGTAAACCTGAAAAAAAAAACATTAACTGCAGCTATTTCCGTTGCACTACGATGCTATTTTAAGAACACAAAATATTAAAAGATCATAATTTACCTCAATAAAAGTCATCAAGAAATCTTGAAAAGGTACTAAACACAGACAAAGGTCTCATTAACACGTGAACTGTAGACAGTAACTTTGCCATTCCGAAGCATTGGATAGTCACAAACCTGCCTAATGTCTTACAGGACTGGTCATCTGACATATAGTAAGGACCTCTACGAGTCAAAGAACACGGCGTCGGGCTTTTACCTTTATTCATTTAGGAGAGAAGACCAAAACGTTTAAATGGAAACGTAAACTAGGTGTCTCACCGTTGTTGGGAAGAAATAGCTAATAATAGGTGCAACAAGACGGAGGCCGACGTTGCGGTAAACTGAAAACAAAGATGGCTGGACGACAGTGAAGCTGTGGCCGGAGTTATCTCAGAACAATTGCGGGTTATTGCAAAAATAGAAAAAGAGAGTAAAACAGGGCAGTTGTCAATAGCTGGACACCAAATAACACAAATGATGATGACAAAATAAAAAAAAACTGTTCAAACTTTTACAGGACATGAACATAAGTATTTAATAGTGTTTTGTCACAGCTTTCTAAAAAAAATATTTTCACAGTAGATATCACATACAGTCACAAAAAGCCACTACTGGATATGCATGACCTTCCATGGGAGGTTTTGTTCTAATCGCCACCCTGGGCAGGTGGGTAGGCGATCGCAGATTTTTCTGGGAGCTGCGGAGTAATGACACTACTGCCCATCACTGGCCTATAGTCGCTTTGTACGACACCACAGGAAGAGTTCGGTTGGTCTTATTTCACTCTGCCGGGCCACATGGAAAACTGTAGACGTAGCCGGTCGACTAGTTGTAGTGCAATGAAGTAGAGTAACGAAAAACTTTTATTTACAAAAATAATGTATTTATTAGACACCGAATGTACGAAATCTGTTTGCTTGTAGTTAATTAAAAGCACGAAAAGTAAACATTTGCATTTCAGGCCGCATAATGAACAGACCTGACCAAACAAAGGGTCGAACTATAAGGTAATTTTAAACTATAAACCTTTCGTATAGTGAAGAACAAAGCGTGAAAAACACAGTGGGATTGAAAAGACAATAAAGCATGCAAGAAGAAACATTGTTTTAGTAACAGTGTATTCGTCAAAGGGATCTAAATTTAATACTAAATAACAATTTTTTGGTAAAGAAAGATTTCGTTGATGACCCAGCTATTTCCAAAGTTATAGTACGGTAGCAGAATGTGAAGAAGATCAAGTGTTTTGTAAAGTTGCAACCGGCTTTGCTCAGTTTGGGCTTATTAAAAAAAAAGAAGCTAAGCAAAAAACTGTATATACACTGATAAAATTGGAACTACCAACTGGATCTAGGTAAATGTTTTAGACATTTAAATGCCAGTATCTACTCGTATAACAGAAAATTTCGCTCCTTGTCGCATGAATCAGCGAATCAGTGAAACGTGTAGGTTTCTTGCCCAATGGAATAGTTCAATGAGAAAATATCCACTAATGAATGAGGAAAACGGGTCCAATAGGGCTAAGTACGTAGTAGAAACAACTAATACAAAGAATGCTCACATGATAATTGCGATGTATATATACGATAATGGTCTAATAACTCGAGAGCTTAAATGATAATTTGCAATGTAGTTTAAATTATTCTGTTCTTGCTGTCGGCTAGTTGGGAATTTATTTTTAAACGTTATCGTAACCAACCACTATAATTTGATTGGATATGTCAAAATAGATATTACCAAAATATAGACAAGAAAACATTTTGAATTATTTTTCTGTAATCTGGAATCCATATCCTATGGATAATACGTAAATATCGGAATTGAATATAGCTAAGCGTTGTTTCGTAAGATAATAAATTAAATTACAACTTTAAATTCTAAGTATTTTAAATTGTATTTTAGTTTAAACTGCTACTCATTCAGAAGACGGATTTGCCAATAAAAACTAAGTATAAATTGAAAATTTGTAAAACCCCCTAGGAAACAAATGATTATATCATCCAAATAGACCAAACCAAATATCTAAGAACTCATCCCCTCGTAATATAAAAATGCACTTAAACAATTTACACCCAATGCAATTGAACTATAAGTAACTGCCTGTTTTCCAAATCCAGGTGTTTAAAGAAGTAAAGCAAGAACTACCCATTAAATCAAACAATCCAAGTGCCCAGTAATTTAAACAGTCTTAAAACTTAAAGCTACTGCAATAGCTGAGGGCATCAATCGTGGTGACGCTAGTACAGTTATCTGAAATAAAGAAACAATGCTACTGATCGTACTATAGTGTAAATGGGTAGCAGACACCGAAAATTATATGAAAATTTAGTGAAATCTGTGAAATATTGTGTGCTTTTACGGTATAGTATTGATCTACGCCTGTGTAAACGCCCCACGCACGAGGCTAAATCTAGCTCCGATTGCGTCATTGCCGTGATCACAGCGCCATCTGCTCACGCAACACAATATGCATGATAGAGTAATGCTTTCTTTCTTTTACACCATGATGCTAAATTAAGGCGGGTTAGGACGTCTGCAACAATTTGAGTGATAATAGCCTACTGCTGATAGAAGGATTATAGTGTTAAATGTTTTCTTAAGTATATGTTGTTGGTTGTTGGTTGTAACGTAGTGTAATGTAATGACCGGTTGGTGTAGTGGATAGTGACCCTGTCAGCGAAACCAACGGTTGCGGGTTCGAATCCCGCGAGGGGTAAATGTTTGTGTGATGAATACGAACATTTATTCCCGAGTTATGGATGTTTATATAAATATTTATGTATGTTTATCCGTTATCTATAGTATCCATAGCACAAGCTTTGCTTAGTTTGGGACTAGATGATTGGTGTAAGTGACCGAAATATTTATTATTATTATTATTATTGTTTGTTTGCTTGTTTGTAAACGCTTTATTGTACAAAAAGGCAATACATTAATTTATTATTATTATGTGGTGTTGTTTTTTTTTTGTTTAAACATTGATATACTATAGTGAACAAACGGTGCCGAAAAAAAATTTTTTTTTGAAAAGCCTACTAATAGATAATGAAGCAACGAAACATTTTATATTATGATTAATTTCGTATTATCGATAATCAAGTTGAGTATTACAAATAGTTAATTCCGGTAAGTCTAAGTGAAGCTAAACACAGGTAACAATTAATTCACAAAAATAAATACAGATCACTAAGTACTAGTTCATTGGAAGCAATTTTTGTTCGAATATTTGTTACAACAAGTAGAAACTGTCGAAGAGAACTGTACACAGGTTTACGAGACACATCCGTTACGGCTAGCGAAGCGATTTACGTTTACTGCTTGGTTAAAAACAACCATTCCGACAAATGCACCATGGAAACAGCACCAAAGTGATTTGGGGTACGTACGTAAATGGGGTATATGCAGGTACAGCAATATTTACACCAGGTGTTAGTTGAACGTGCATATTTTTATGGGAGTGCTTAATTTTAATAGGTTCCTTTGTGTACGTTACCATACGCGTCTTTTCTATTTACATATCTTCCGCTAAATATTATACTACTTTACGGATACACGCTACGATTGAAGAAATGCTGCATAAAATGACATAATCACATTTGAACTATGATTATCCTCTTCGATTACTAACAATTTAAGTATTTTATAATAATTGAATAGACAAAAGTATTCCAAACAACCAACTTCAACAAGGTTCCATTCCTATCTCCGGAGGGCATTATCAGATCTTCGCCAAATTTATATGTGGTTACTCTACCGTTAAATCCTATCAAACATAAAAAGTATCCTCAGAATGGGTTTTAGTGACAAGGCCGCCAAATTGTACTGTTCTTTTTTGTTAATTCTTGTGTCATGTTTGTTATTGTTGTGCAATAAAGAATATTTTGTTTGTTAACTATTAATAACTTCGATAAAAAAAAGAAAAAAAAATATGAATAACATAGAACCTAAGCCTTTGTCAACTCTATTGAAAACCAAAAAAAATCAGACAGCATATTTCATGTTCGCTTTTTACGATGAATTGTATCATATAACACTGGGGATTAAGATGAATCTAACAACACATTACACTTAAAATCGGTCAAGCCGTTTAGGTAACAAGAGGTTTTTTTTTATGCACAACGGGTTGGTACTTAATCTCAATCACACCTGATGTTAAGTGAAGATTAGGTCGAAGGTGGAAGCGTACTGACCCGGAAAGCCCATCACATTTGGAGGACTGGCTATCTTATCTCTGACAACCGGAACACAACAATGCTATTAACATTGCTGGTTGGCGGCAGATTTAGATAAGATGGTGGTAGCTAGCCAGGCCGACATTTAATATGCCCTACCACCAACCAAATTCTCTAGTGTTAATAATTCAATTTTATTAATCGTCATCATCAGCCCGTAAACATCCCACTGCAAGGATATAGGCATTCGCTCGTATATGAAGGAGTATGGGCCAAAGTTCACAACGCTGGCCCAATGCGGGTTAGGGGCCTCACATGCCTTTGACTTTTATTTCTCAGGCATGCAGATTTTCTCACGATGTTTTCCTTCACTGTTTAAGAGCAGTCGGATGAATGCACATAAGTAATTAAACAAAATTTAAAAACTCATTGGTACATAGCCTGCTAGGGAATCGAACTCGGAGCTCCTAAATTGGGAGACCGAGTCTTAAACGCAGAGCCACCGACGCTCCTTATTTTATTAATACTTATTAAAAATAGTAGATTTTTATCGAGACATGAATCGATCGAGTTGCCTCTCGACCTGTTAATATCTCGAGGTTTATTTTGTATCTGTAAAAAAATATAAACTCCAATTTACGAAAAGGCGGCATTGATAAAACCTTACCTTAAAACTATGTTTTTTGTTATTGTTACAAATTAACAATAAACCGAACATCGTAAATAATTTGAGTCTAGTTCACAACCGTCCTCCAATAGTCACACGCCCGAGATTTTTATACGCGTCTTTTAGGGGTTTTCTAAATTTATAATTATCACTGACGCATTTCCAAGATTTTAGCGTGTGGTTTACACATTATTTGCAACTTTTTGCTGACTATACTTAATCATATCGACTTTGTCCTTCGTTTTAGTTTTGCTATAGTTCAACGACACCGATTCAGTTACATAACAGAAGTTTGTTGAAAGAAATTGTATCCGTATCGAATGATCTCTAATTTACAATCGTAAGATGTTCCATAGTGGTTCAGATTGAATGGATACATTCCAATTTACGCGCGCTGCGCCGCCCCATGTTTGATGTATACATTATGGCATATGAGACGTCTGCCGTTTCGGAGTCGTTGTTTTTATTTTCATGAGCTCGCGTAACGATTTGTGAGTTGTAGACGGGGGTTATTCCTATCTATTCCACATAATCAGTGTGTAGTCGGAAAGGTTTCAGCAATCAATCAATCAATCAACTTTACAATGTATCAAACCACTACTCAAAGTCAAAGAATTCTTTATTTTGTACTAAGGGTACGTTCAGAATAGTCAGGTTTTACAGATGATCTAAATGTTGTAATGAAACATCCATACAGATATACCCATCTATAGACATAACTGTTAATATCATAACCCTTCTTTTCGCTTTTTTGTAGTCGGTGAAACACTCTACAATACTCAAAATAAGTAATAGTGCAGTAGATGTTTAAAAACATGTAACTCAACAAACAGGCCATACATCGTCCAAAACATTTCGACTCAAATACTAAAATGAAAAAAACTTGCACAAAAACGCCGTTGTGAGCTCGAAGCGTAAACATTGCGATGAAATATTCCGAGATAAATACACATAAAAACACTTAAGCAATGGTGGAAGACGTACAATTATTTATTGATGGAGAATTAAGGAACCAGGGAGAGACAAACACTCTGGTGAGACAATTAAAGCTAAGTGAATTTGATGTAGCACTCGTGGCGCAGTTGGATTCGCTATTCGTTTTCTATTAAGCGAACTGAAGCAACGTCTGGTGCGAACAGTGCTTGGATGGGAGATCACTACTTTCCGTGCTTCAGGTCGGCGGCCTAGAGTAGCGATTTGAAAGCGCTGAGGACGCGCTAAGCTCTTTGAAAGGAGTGGGGACGTCAGGCTGTTGATATGATTTTAGACAAAAACGCTTGGTATACTTCGCCCAGCGTCAAAAATGATAAAATTGTCTTAGTTGTATATTTTTATTAAAAAAAAAAGAAAAGAACAATGATCCTATTGGTTTCTTATGCCGCTTCTTTTCCCACAGATGAGTTGGTAGTAGTTGAGATAAACTGACTAACAGAGAAATGCTTAAGCCCTATTTTATTTCTAATAGATTTAAATTGAAATTCAACAAATGATATCATGTAGGGGAGAGTGGGGGAACTGAGAACGGCGGGTAATTAGGAACAGCTAGATAAGTAATATT
The DNA here is from genome assembly GCA_949316235.1 of Oegoconia quadripuncta. Taxonomy (NCBI): domain Eukaryota; kingdom Metazoa; phylum Arthropoda; class Insecta; order Lepidoptera; family Autostichidae; genus Oegoconia; species Oegoconia quadripuncta. The sequence continues at coordinate 5,131,725 of OX438751.1, forward strand.
TCCCCCCACAATACACCGTCCCGCACCTGTCCAACGGATGCATCCAGCGCCCCTCAGAGCATACGCGATAGTTAGATTGAAAGACCGCACGGGCGCTGTTATGGTGAGTCGAACAATTTTTTTTGCATTTCTGTTATAATTTTTGTTATGTGTTATAATAGATGTAAATATTGTACTTTTGAGTTCGAAGACCCCATATTTCGTTACTATTATACACGTACCATATGTTTATAAATCCCATGTAATGTGAAGTTCACCAAAAATACTGTTGAGGGTAGCGACCATTTTTATTTATATTGACTACTTCGGGCAATTGGGAACGGCGTCAGGCGGGTAATTGAGAACGTTTCTAATTACCCCTTGGGTTCTTAATTACCCCTTGGCTGGTTGATTGTGGAATAATGTTTTAACGTTACGAATTGTTTTTGATGACTCGAAATTATATACGAAAGACTGAACCAAAATACCAAATTGGAGATCTTCGCCATGCTATCGGAGATGTCAAAAGTAAAAAGGTCACATTAGGTCAAGCTGCCAAGTACCAAAAACAACATTATTCAAACAACTAAAACAAAAAAAATTCAAGACTCCAAAAAAAGGTCGGTACACCGTATTTAATAAAGAACAAGAAGACCAGTTAGAAAAATTTGATGAAGTTGATTGCTGCAAGTCTTTTTGTGGCATAACATCAAAACGTGAGATCTACATCGTTAACAATCCTGGGAAACGAATAAGCCAATATGAGGTTGGAGATCTATACAAAAGAAGCCACAAGTAAAGGGTAAAGGAGTCAGAATTTTGAAGAAGGCTTTACAAGGAGATGAAAACGAAGAGGAGTTTTATTGCATAATTTGCAACGAAAAGTATGAATCCGAAACGAATACGAATGAAAGAATGAAACAGAAGATTGGATCGTGTGCGCCATTTGTAAACTCTGGGCATATAACTGTATTACCGGAGAAACCAGTAAAGGTTACGTGTGTGATTTGTGCAACACAAAGAAATTGTAGTTTATTATAAAGATTTAATTGTATCGTTCCTAATTACCCCATACCGTTCCCATTTCCCCCGCGGGATGATCTCAATTACCCCATAGGGTATCGGGTAAAAAGGAACGGCAATGTTCTTTGTTTTTATTTATATTTTAAAAAAACGTTGATTTTTAAGGTTTTATTTAGCACTAATAAGTAGATAGAGAAGCAAAGTTATGTTTCAATAAAAGTTGATTATGGTCTGTGACCTTCTTTTATTATTTTTGAGCGTTAGAAGTTAAGTGTTCCCAATTCCCCCACTTTCCCCTATCTAACGATGAAATAAGTGCTTGAACTTTGAAGTTCCAAGATTCACAAGTCTCTTTTATAACACAAGAAAAGATTTCAAACAATTTTGAAGTAAAAACAAACCAAGCCCCAACGTGCATGTAAGGCACTGTTATGACACCAATACAATTTCTTTTAAACTCCCATTTGGTTTTTACGTTCGCATGTAACGAGGGTGTAAAGCTCCTTTACAAGTTAGCCGATATCACTTTGTGCGTGTTTGAGTTTCGGAATTAAAACAAACTTTGTTGCATTTTTAGTCGTAATAGGTGAAGTCTAAGTTTTGGCGTGTCAAAAGGTTATTTAGCACGCTAATAAAATGTTCGTTTATCAAGTTTATTTCCTTCAATAACACCGACTCAAAGTTTTGGTCATTGTAACTGTCTGAATTATGATTATATTAGAAACCGAATGTAATGTTGGTATCGCGCTCTGATGAATCTTGAGCCAGTAGTGAATCACAAACTCCTTTGATCTGTGAATTTTGATTCAATTTCGGTAAAATACTTCAAGAACGCTTAATACTTTTTAAATCCTAACTCAAAGGATTGTTTAATTTTAAGCCTGTGTCTGTCTGTTTGTGTGAAGCGATTTCAAAACAATTTATTAATATCGAAATCTGGTGCTTTGCGAGTTTGTCCGTTGACATGTTTGTTGAAAACACGTCAAATGATTCCAAATATTTGTCTTTTAATATATTTGGTTTGTTTATCTGGATGATACAATATCGGGGATTTGTAAATTTTCAAATTATATTTATTAACTACGAGGTGCTAGAAACCACGTCTACCTTTTCAGCCATAGTATTTCCAATACGTTGTACGTTAAGATATTCATTAACATTCTCATTCATACCATTACATTACATTTAAGAAGGTACTACATATATTCGGGGCATTTTATTTTTCTTTCTCATTCGTTTCCCTCGACATTTGCTCGCAATACGGTATTCCTTGATTCATTCATGACCACAAACAGCTATTACTTACGTGCTTTCATATAAAAGTTGAAAAATGTGTGGCAATATTTCCATTAATCTATTAATTACTCCATCAATATAAACTACTATAGCATTCCGCCCATGGTACCGCTCGCGTAGAGTTAATTTGTTATATTTAATTAAAATTTGCGAATAAAAGTATCGTATAATATACTGACAATTGATGAGGTTGACTATGTAGTAGCATAGTCAACCTCATCAATTGTCATTCAAATCCGCTCAGGCATTATGTCGTGGTTAAGCAAGAAACATCGTATTGGTATTGCTGGGATTTCTACCAAAATTTTCTCTTCCATACAAAGCAGCGCTATTTTATTAATCAAACATAAGACAATTTGAATTAAGAAGAGTATTATCCAAAGCGATTTGCATAAGCATCCTTTCAAAGTACCACCTTAGGAAAATGGGCACAGCGGAAGGCCTTGTCAATATTTGGCCATGAAACCATGAATGCATCCAATGAGTCGTAAGAGATTGTGCGAATGATATGATAAGTAGCCAATCAGAAGCGAATAGTTGCGTCTGTGACAATAGGACAGTTGGATACTCGTGCAACCGGAATTTCCATTCCAATGGAATTATTTGATTATTGACGCGACTAAATAGATTTATTTACATAATTATCTTGAATCATATTTGGTTCATTCGTTTGGTTAGATCGAATAGTTTTGTATCGCGGTCACCGGGGAAAGTTCCGAGTTCCCGAGCATGTGCTGTGTGTATGCTCTCGGGAGACGTTCACTGATTCTCGTAATATAAGGTATAGGCATCAGGTACAATAATCAGTGTACCTACATCCAGCCTCAATTATAACTGATTATTTTAGAAAAAATAACCTTAACCTTCTTTGTATGACCACCCCTGCTCCTAGCGAGATAATTTCACGTCTTCTGGAAGTAGAGGAATTTGGAATTAATAAAAATCCAGGATTCCAGATCCAGAAATCCAGATGTTCGATAAAATAGCTGACTCCATATCCACTGACCCAGAACATATTTACAAGTAAGTTACTATAGGTAATACAAATTTAACGTTTAAGATAACAATGTTAATTTAACAAAGTTGGATGCTGTTGACATATTGTCACCCACGTTGAAAATACTAAAGCGAGCTTTCGAGGAAGCTTAGCGATCAAAAGCTATTGTTATACTTTACTGGTAACATAAGAGCGATGGTTAAGGTGCGGCGAGAAAGGATACAGAGTATAACTAGTATTAAATGGGTCTAAGTGGAACTTTTTACATAACTTTTCCTGTTTTCAAATGTGACTAGGGGGACATGGCATTTTTGACGGTATCTTCGTTATCGAGCATACATGATGTAAGTCACCAAATTCACGTGTCTCATCATCATTACTTAGTTGAAATATTTCATCACTCATCACCGCGAAATGTAAAATTACAAGGTATTTTCACAAATTTTGAAAATTATCACCACCACCCATACATACATACATAACGTCACGACATTTATTCCAAATAGGGTGGTCAGAGATATCCCAGCCTAGGTGTTTGGGTGTTCCAAGATGCTTGAAACAACATCCACGCACTTTACGATATATACAAAAATGCAAACATGGCAGGAGGTGAGCCCATCGCCCACAACAATATTTGGGTTTATTTATTGACATTCTCAATGTCACCTGGATTTTTTCAAGCTACCTTCATTGCATGAGTGTCCGATGATGACATAGGTATAGTGTTCGGATAAAACTACTGTATAAGTTTTTGTGACACCTGTACACATATCTTTGTAACTTTTTAGATAAATAAAAAATAAAATAAATAATTCTAATGAAGTAAACATAATCAATAATCAATAATTTATTTGCATGAATACAGTTATATAAGTTCTTAATACAATTAGAGTTCGGTGTATCCAGTCTGCTTGCAGACGTGCAAATATTAAAATCTAATACACTTTAAATCTTATACCATTTACAATTAAAAATAACAATGTCAAGCTTAAGTCATTAAAATAAAAATTATTACGTATACATGTCAATTATGGAAATGTCAATTATAAATATATTATTATTGTCATTGAGTAGGTAGAGAATGCAATATATTACGAAGCTAAGTACTGTTTCACACTAAAAAAACATTTATCATTAAGCCATTTCGACAATTCCCTTTTAAAACTCTCGTATCGTATATAATATATATATATATAATAAATCGTATAAATAACTATACATTACATGGGAGTCATACATTTAGCATCATCTAATATTACAAATGCGAAAGTTTGTTTGTTTGTTTGTTGCTAAATCACGGCGAAACGGATGAACGGATTTGGATTGGATTAAAACATAGGTTATTTTTATCCCGATAAAGTGAGTAGTCTTCCGCGATAAAGTTACACGCAGGCGAAGCCGCGGGCGGAAAGCTAGTAGAGTAATAATAGTTAAGTCTATTGACTGAAAAATTGTAATTTGATTTACAACCACACATCTGCTCGTTACAGACAGCTCGTAAACGTGCAATGTCTAACATTATTATTTGTCTATTAAGCTATTGCAATACGCAGAGAAATTTAACAAACGTAGCCCAGAGAGTAATTGGTAGATGCGACACTCATAATAATATTGGGTCTTTACCTATGAAATTGGAGTTTTGTTTCTTCGCTAATCACATGTACCAATTCCTGCGATTTTCAAAGCTATATCCAAATTTGTTTTTTATTTGGACAATGGCATATCATTTTGAGGTTTCACATGAAATATTTTTTAATTTCTGGGCTAAATTACATAATAAAAAAAAATTGAACAGACCTCTTTTCATGTGCTTCCCATAATCATTTCTTAGATTCGCTGAAACTTTTATAAAGCGGTATTTAAAAATTAACGCTGCCTATACTTAACTTAATGTTATCCGATAATACACCTAAAGTTTAGCTAAATTTGGATTTGCCGTTCCCAAAAAACATCAAAAATGTTTGTATGGAGAAAACAGTCTTAATGAAATTCTTCATACAAAACGCCAATTTCATGGGTAAGGACCTAATATAACGAAAAAGTTAATAATTAATAAAAAAGATCAGGTTTTCGGGTCAGTACGCTTCCATCTTCAGCTTCATCTTCACTTAACATCAGGTGTGATTGACGACAAATGCTAACCCGTTGTGCATAAAAAAAATGCACATAGAGGTTGAATTGCTTAAGAAATTGGCAATTAAGAAGAAGAAGTATATAAAACATCTCCATATTATTAAAAAGCTTGACGAAGATACTGTAGTAAATGAAGCAACATGCAGTACATTATTGAAAATTTGTACGTATACCTAATTTTTTAATTCTGGAAGTGCGCGACGTCTACAAATATTGTATTGTAAGTAAGCAGATCATTTTTGATACAGAAATGGAAGACTTATGTCATTCATTAATAATGACCAGGAAACGTGACGAGATCATCAGAAATATTACGTAACCCACGGATTTTTACTTTTTTTGTGCGAACCCGCGGTGCATAAAAAAAGTATATAGTCCTTTTCATAATGCACAATTTAGCGCTAACGTATGGATCACCTAAATGCAATATTGATACAAGATTTTAAAGAATGGCGCTTCTATTTCTTTTGAAAGTCTTTGCGGATAGGAAGTCTGGCAACATTAACGCTTCGCACTTAAACGGCGTGGGCAATGCTATTCAGTTAATATTCCATGAAGTTGTTAAACAACATTGTTCTCAGCAAACTACGCCTGAAAATAGTAACGATGAGTGCAGCTCTGAAATATGAGAATCTGGTTTGACCAAGGCCATTATTGCTGTTCTAAAGATTCATGAAAAGTGGAGATTGGCGAAAATGAATAACGAAATTTTGCGTCTGCAAAAAAAATCTTTTTAGTTCAGGTACTTTGCGGCCGCAAGCAATCTTAGCTTAGTTGACACGTGCTTTAAACCCAATGAAGACAATTTGCACTTCCGTTAGGGTTGCGACGTCCTTGTACTTCTTTTTTCGGACTTCATTGAGGATTATTAAAATGCGGACGGGTAACGATTAACTATTATATTCATAGATTTTTTTAGGGCACTATAATAATAATAAAATACACACGTACATACATATATAACGACACAACCTTTATCCCAAACGGGGTTGAAATACTTGAAACAACATCCCCGGTTCAGCTTACGAAATATACAGAAATGTACACGTGACAGGGGTTGAGCACATCGCCATTGAAACGTGCTAATCCAAACATGTTTTTTAGTGGAATGACGACGGGTTGGTTCCATTCTTTTTAGGTGTCAAAACCACACCACATATTATTACTTATTCGGGTTACAACAATATTTAATAAATTGTTCTTTGGTACCTGAACTAGGTAAGGTATATTTTAGGCCTCCAGACAACAATGTTTTACAATATGTAAGAAATTCACAATTTAATAAGATAAAAGTTAACATTGAAGTGGTATATTATAATAACTATGTGTGATGTATGTGTCGTGTTTATGTGTGTATATGTAGTGATACGCGATTCCAAATAATTGTATTTAATTTTCGACTTGTTAGTTAGGCTATTCGACCCGGACTAAAAAATAGTGTCATAAGCTAAATATTTTAGGCTTGACCGTTCCATCAAATATGGCTCCGTACCTCCGCACCTAAGGTATCTCCGGGTTTAATCTTCAATTCATTTATTGCACTCCACAATGTTTGTTATGATGTCAAACTTTAACAAGGTATCAATTTGGTATCAAAGACGACCTGTTTAGTGTAGTGCTTAGCAACTCTGACCACTATACCAAAAGGTTGCGGGTTCGAATCTCGCTAGGGGCATATGTTTGTGTGATGAATACGGACATGTGTACACGTGTTATGGATGTTTTCATTTAAAATAAGTATTTATTTACAAAAAAAAATGTATTTATGTAGTAGTATTTCCTTCCACGTACCGTTACTTTTTGGAATAAGCTCCCAGCGGATGTCTTTCCGAACCGATACGATCTGGGAACCTTCAAGAAGCGAGCATATTCCTTCCTTAAAGGCCGGCAACGCCACTGCGGATCTTCCGTTTCCGTAGATGGTTATGGGCAGCGGTGACACTTACCATCAGGTGCGCCTCTTGCTCGTTTGCCCACCTCTTCAATAAAAAAAAAAAAAAAAAAAAAGGTATATCAACCATCTGGTACCCACAACACAAGCCTATGGTATTGCTGACTGTGGAACTAGATGGCGCTGGCGTATATGTCTAAGGATATTTATTTATTTAATTGTGGACCCTGAATGGGCACAGCAATAGCTGAGAGGAGGAAATGTTTATATTATACATTTATTATTATATTACACTATATTTATTATTATTAAATCCTTTCTTGCACACAAAATCTAAAATAAATAAATTAATCTTAAATAAAAAAGAAATAAGAAAACCCTCGAACATCTTCATAGTCATTCGAGGGTTTTCGTATCGTTTATATTAAAGTTAAATATCTTCGAAACTGCTTAACCGATTTTCATCAAGCATGGCTAAGAATGAAGATTTTCTTTTGAATTTCATATAAAAAAACACCGCACTCAAATCGGACTACTCAATACTACACACACACACACAATGCCGTCACACACATAACACCAGTCGTTTTCTCCGAGCGAGCTGTTGGAAGCGGCCTGCTGAAACGAGACTTATAAGATGATGATAACAACAAAATTATTACTTAGCAAAGCATAAACTTTTGTGTACACACCAAAAGTAAGTTCCCTGAACTCAACATTTAAGAACCGTTTAATGTTGCTGTAACGAGTTGAATCCCAGTCTTATAATGAACAAAACACCTTGGCAAAAGCTGAGAGAAACCCATATAACGCCACCAGTATAACTTGATCCACATCAGTTCATTCACGTGCTGCTATCGAGTACGATTTCTTAACTGCTAGACGACAAACGGGGGGTCCGGTTAGAGTAGCATTTTATTTGAATAAGGTAATGAACTAATTTGTGCCGGGCATAATGGAATCCTCAATCTGGTCCGTATTATTAAATGGTTTTCATGTGATAATATTAACCAACATGAAAGGAACTAGGTAATGAGGGTATAATTGTTACTAATTTGTCTTATCGCATAGTTATTTTTTCGATAGTATAAGTACCTACAAGTCCTTATGTACTTATACTATCCAAAAAACCGCCTCCGTGGCTCAATGTAAACAACATTGGGTTTACGTTTCGGAGGTCGCGGGTTCGATCCCCAGCGGGGTACATATTTAGTACTCGGTTTGGTTGATGGTAGGGCATATTCAATGTCCGCCTGGCTTGCTACCACCACCTTATCTAAATCTGCCGCCAAACAGCAATGTTAATAGCATTGTTGTGTTTCGGTTGTCAGAGATAAGATAGCCAGTCCCCCAAATAAGATGGGGTTTCCGGGTCAGCACGCTACCACCTTCGGCCTCATCTTCACTTAACATCAGGTGTGATTGAGGTTAAGTGCTAACCCGTTGTGGATGTAACTCTGAATATCAATGTAATATTACTTTTCCCAAATTAAGCATTGTAAACCTAAAAAAAAATTGATGACCGGGTCTCACAACGGACTATTAAAATTTTTTTTTATACAGGCAGATAAGTTGTTGTATCTAAAAAGTATTATTAATGTGGAACTTATATAATTATAACTTACAATTATCAAATATATTGAAGTGCTACAATACGATGTAGTGTGTAATGTAAGTTTATTTATTTAAGACTAAATTTCATTCCCAGGAAACTACGATCTCGTATGACTCAAAGGGTTCAAAGAGCTTTGCGAGAAACTATCTGGTTACGCTGAATCAGTAGAACAGCTTAGACCGAACAGTAAAGCGAAGTCTATGTGTGAGTAGGAAATGCTTCCACGACATTTCTCCTCCATACCTTAAGCTTGGCTCACAAATTATACCCTCGGAATACGCTAGGCATTTCGAAATGTAAATGTTTTGTTTAGTTCAGGTGAAAAAAAAAGTGACGGGAATAGCGCAACGTGCTCATTAACCTCGCTTGCTGGTAGGGTTGCCAACTCTCCCAATGAAAATTTCAGGATTTAATGGGAAAAAACTCGTTACCGCAAAAATAAAAACTTCGCAAAAAGAAAAAAAAACTACTACAATCAGTCAAAGATAAATATGCTTTATTTTGTATATACACAGGGTACACTTAAAATAGTCAGATTTTACATTTTTAATCTACTACTTTATTTTTTTGTTTGTTTAAAAGGCAATTTTCATTCAAGAAAGACAAGTAAGAAACTCAAGGGGTTTCTATATTTAAAAACAGTTTTCTACATTACAAATAATAAACAAGAGGTACTGGAATTTTAAACAATACACAGACTCAGAGTGTGACAGTCAATGAATTATTTGTTAGGTAGGTACATACAATTATTTTAAAAGAATATTTATTTTGGCATGTTAAAAATCGGGACATTCCGATTAAATCGGAACAGTTGGCAAGCCTACTTACAGGGGAAGTCGACTCTTGAATGAGCAGAGATGCGGGTTCATAGCAAAAGTATTGCGCTAACCAACTCAACTTAAGTTGGGGCATTGTTTTCGTTACTTATTTGGTTTCAAGTGTTACCGTTGTGGTGGTTTTCACAACTTTGGAAGTGGATGTTTGTTTCTGGTTATTAATGTTGAAAGAAAAACAATTGAATCACAATAAGTAAATGGGATAGTTAAATCTGAAATTGTACAGTTTTTACGGTAAATCGACATTAATCCAAATATAAAAACTTCCCCTTCACAAAATATCATATCGTGAGCTCAGGTAGATACCATATGTCTATTAAAATACATATAATAAAATACCATTGCGCATCCAAAGAATAGATAAAAAATCCTTATTTCGTAAAAGACTAAAAGATTTTTCAATTTCAAAGTGCTTTTATACATTGCAAGAGTTTACTAAATCTGATAAATTATTGAGACATTTGAATGTTATTTTATATGACTAATAATAATTTTGGTTATAATCGAGATTTATGTAATTATGTAATAGATACCTAAGACATTTAATTTGTGTCTTACATGAAGTGTGTCTGAAGTCTCACATGACTTTGAAGAATTTTTATTTCTCAGGCGTGCCATGTTTCCTCACGATGTTTTCCTTCACCGTTTTAAGAGAAGTCGGATAAATGCATATAAGTAATTAAATGAAATTTAAAAACTCATTGGTACATGGCCTACCTGGGAATCGAACTCGGACCTCCCAAATTGGGAGACCGTGTCTTAACCGCTGAGCCACCGACGCTCTTACCGACGGATATAAAATTATACATATTTATATAGTATGAAAAGAAAGCTATGCTTATGTAATTATGACGAAGACTTGTACTTTTCTCACTTAGTATTGGCGATGGCGATACAGATTTCAGGTTAGCTCTATATCCATATTCTTCTTTTCAAGTTGAGGCCATTTCAAATTTCATTAGACCAAAACTTAGCCACTCTAAATGCACTCTCCGTGGCGTTATCAACAACAATATAAGATAGGATAAAATTTATTTATTTCAGTATAAACTAATCTAAATACAAATTGAGCGTAGCAAAACAAAATAATTTAATTCTAATAACATGTCAAAGAAATCTTAATTAATTAATTTTAACTAATTTTGCTAAGTATTAGTGTGATGCCTAAACTAGGTAAACTATCTCCTCAGAGTTTTATTTGTTTGTTTGTTTGTAAGCGCTTTACTGTACTTCATATGATAAACATACATTAATCCATTAAATGTAGGTTAAAATTAAATACAAAGAGTATTAGGTTTCATACGAATATTGTGCGTATATAGAAAAAAGCATAATCGTATCGTATACAAACTCAAGATCTACTTATAAGTATTTTACCAAACGATATGACCATACTCCGGATAAGGGTTATTCCTTTGCTAGGAAATTATGTAAGCGGTTGTAGGTAAGAAAATCAGGCTCGTTAACTATAAGCGTTGGAGCGTTGCTAACGTCCGCTGAATGAGCTTCTACAGCGCAACGGGCCAAGGAGCAAGCGGCAGCGGATATATACCGGATGAGATTTTTTACCGTAAGGAAAAAAATAGGGCATATTAGGTAAGTGAAATAGAAGGTAATTAGCATATATACATCAAGCACATGCCGGCCGGAGATTGATAGTTCTAATTGTTCATGAATATTTTTTGCTTTACGAATAAAGCAAAAAATATTCATGAACGATTAAAACTTCCGTAATGTTGTGATATATCTTATTAGATATATCTATTGGCGGCAGCTGGTTTTACGTCTTACGCTTTATGTCTCTGGACTCCACACCGAAGACATGTCTCACAGATATCTGCCCACCGTATTCTAAACAGTTCTATAATCGATATGCCACTCGGTATGCGAAATTTTCTAATTACGAATGCCGAATTTACGGAAACACACCAAAAATTTTAAACTTCCCGAATATCGACTATTGAATACGGACCCTGGTCGAGAAAAACCAGAAGCGACTTATCAAATCTCCAGGCAATGTAAACACTGCTGTCTGTAATCTATCAAATAGTAGCTCTTATGATAGGTACTCTTTGATGCCCGACAGAGTACAATTCAATTTAATTCAAATTCAGTTGTGGTAAAACGCGGCTAAAATACGGAATCGTGTGTGGTTAATAATACTCACAGCATAGGCAAGTGAGAGTCAACAGTGTCATGACATGGAACAAAAAAGCTGCTACAACATATAGCAGTAGGTATTTTCTACAGACTGTTGATAATGATATAGAAATTGAAATGTTAGAAATGAAGCACTTGTCAACTCCCGACGAAAAACGACGGGTTTTATGTGATTGACGGTGTTATGTGTTAGTGTGTGTATATGTGTGTGTGTGTGTGTGTATATTGACCCGCACGTTTTTCAGTAATCCGTGGTCCGATTTGAGTGCGTTTTTTTTGTATATTAAAGATTTTACGAGAGGACAAATTCTTAGCCATGTTTGATGAAAATTGGTCCCAAGTATTTAGCCTTTAACACACTTTTTCGGTCTTTTAAGGCTTTATAAATTGTATTTTTTTTAATTCAAGATTAAACTTGGTGATATTTAGCTAAAATTACAGTTGGTTTGATTTATCTGGATGATATAATGATTATCTTGTGGTTTTCAAAATTATTTAGTTATTGTCAATACTTTACCCGCTACAGGCTATACATTGTGCCCATTCGGAAGACCCTCATAGAAACTGGTGTAAGATACAATGGGTGGGTGTTGTAATGAATGACGAGTATATATAGGTATCTTTAGTTGCATTGAAAGTATACGCTTTCCAATATTACAGTAGGAAATAATAATATAGTTAATTTATCTGCTGATATCTATATATCAAGTTGTTCAAAGTGAGCTGAGTGATTGAAGTGGTAGAAAAAAGCCAAGTTGTTCATATTTCTCGTCAAAATTTTATACGTACCAATGACGTATGGAGCAAATCTGTTATTAGTATTCAAAAACACTTTTTCGTCGACAACTGCTGTCCAACAATTTTCGGTTGAATTCGGTTATTTTTTTTTTTATGCATAAGGGTTGGTACTTGACCTCAAACACACCTGATGTTAAGTGAAGATGAGGTCGAAGAATGAAGCGTACTGACCCGGAAACCCCAACACATTTGGGGGACTGGCTATCTTATCTCTGACAACCGGAACACGACAATGCTATTAACATTGCTGCTTGGCGGCAGATTTAGATAAGATGGTGGTAGCTAGCCAGGCGGACATTTAAAATGCCCTACCACCAACCAAACCGAGTACTTAAACATGTACCCCGCTGGGGATCGAACCCGCGACCTCCGAATCGGAATTATGGTCACTAGTGGAGTTTTTCGTAATCAGCAGTGGAGACAGTAATTACACCAATTTTATTTCATTCTGTATATATGTATATTTACAGATGTTGTAATAAGCATACTGCTTGCATCATTCACACTGCTGTTCAATGTCAACTCTCAAGTATAAAACACCTAATAAAGAAATAAGTGTATATTCATATAATATAAAAGCATTCATTCGAATTCCCCCAACAGAGATTGGTAGTAACCTTATTATGTTTATGGTAACGTGGATTCGAATCAGACAGACGATATTGATTTTATTCATATATACTTCACGATAGGGTTGTCGCTCTGGATGTTATTTTATTTATTCATACATAATCAACTACATTATCATCAAAACATTTATACAGTATATACAGGGTGAATTTGAATTAGTGTAATTCCCAATAACTGGTGACTCCACTCCTGATTACGAACAACATTCTCCAAGGAACCATAGTCGAATTCGTTAAAAAAAAATTCGTTTGCCATACAAAGTAAACCTTTTTAAAAGCACATTTAGTATGAAAGTCCAACAACTTTCGGCTATGGTTCCTAGTGGAAAGTTGCTTGTAATCAAGAGTAGTGTCACCAGCCGTTTAGGTTTCCGGGTCAGTACGCTTCCACCTTCGACCTCATCTTCACTTAACATCAGGTGTGATTCAAGGTCTAGTACGAAGCCGTCGTGCATAAAAAAAAAGCCAAAATTTGTTGAACTTCCATACTAAATGTGCTTTTAAAAAGGTTTACTTTGTATGGTAAATGAAAATTTTTTCATCGAATTCAACTATGGTTCCTTGGGGAAAGTTGTTCGTAATCAGGAGTGGAGGCACCAGTTAATAGGAATTACACGAATACAAATTCACCCTGTATATTACTAATTTTAAGCCAATTACAGATTCTTACTTCATAACATTAATAAATTTATTGTAAATAAGTGGATTGGAAGCCTTAAAAATAACAGTATCCATGATCACGCACAAAGCTTAATGTTTGAAACAACATCCAAAGTTAACCTCACTAAATAAGTATACAGAAATGCTCACGTGACAGGGGGTGGGCCCATCGCCGGTAAAACGTGCAAATCTATAGAGATGGTGATAGGAATAATTTTTGGTGAAAGGTCCCTTAGTTGCCTTATGCTACACCCACGGGAAACAGCTAGTTACAAATAAATAAAGATGGAAGTGAGTTAGATGTCAATATAAACTTTTCAACTTGCCAAATTATAAATTGCAAAAACTATAATCAATATCAATGAATAATAAGAATAATTAAGTAAATAAAATTTATGTCAATGATCAGTGACAATTTCCTCACTTTTGACAACTTCATGTGAGATTGTGGTCAAACGCGAATCCAGTCAATCATAAAAAAAAAAAAAGAAAGAAACTTCATAAAAACCTTTGATTGAAAATTGTTACCAAGCCTAATGTTATTATAGAGTATCGACTGAAGCTCTCGCGAGCCAATTAGTTGCGCCAAAGGTTTCACTAAAAGGGGTGAGCTAGCTTTTAATTTTTAGAAAGGGGAGTCACTCACAGGGCTTCAGCCTTTTGATGTGTCGAAATAATTAATCACATTCCTACTCTATATATGTGTTTGGACAATCACACACGCTTACTTCATTAGGGGATTTTTAAAGAAGTCGTTTTGTATATACATCTCCTTGATCAGTCAGACACCCAAATAAAGTCGATGTTCGATACTTTTAGTACCTCTTTGACACCTGTACATATATTTTTATTGTTCCGTACAAAATTTACAGAATTGCGTCTGTCATTCCGTCTGTATAATACACGCAATGTTTTCGAACCTTACAATAAATTTGAAAGGCACAAAAATGAAAATTTGCGCCTTAATAGGCACCTATATAGACAAGTAGTAAGTATTTTTTTTTAAATAGATCTGCGAATGTTGCGGTGCTTTCATTGACTTTACATAAGTTATTATGGTTTTGGGGAGTTTCCTAAAAGATAATAAAAACAGAAGACTTAGCCACACAAGTTATACAGAAGTTTATATACCTAGTGTAATGGCTTTTTTCAATCACTATTTAGATATTGTGTTCTATTGTTATCATCAAAATTATTGTAAATTATTTTGCGCAATAAAGAGTATTTGTATTGTATTGTATTGTATTGATACGTTAAGTAAGACTTTAAAAATTATATATGTCGCAGATAGCGATAAATTAGCGATACAATTCATTATTCAAACGGTCAACTGACTATCATAATACGCGGTTAATGGAAAGAAAACCTGGTGGCGCTGGTATCGCCGGAAACGGTGCGGTGACTATATGCGGTATATTAGGTCTTCACGTCGAAAATGGGACACACTTTGCTACCAGCCGTCGAATGAGTCGGACCACCACTGGACATCAACGACCATGAGGGACTCTGATTACCTACTACCATCGACGCTTGAAGAATCCAGTGAGTCGTTACTGAATAAGACTTTGATTATGGAATTTTAGCAAGGAGGAACTATAGACAAGGTACGGCTGAGTTCCACATAGTGCACGCGGGGGCCAAGTTGTATGGCACGAGGGGCGTGCACATGTTTTCTCTTCAACAGAAAGCATCTCAGGTTCCTTGATTATAATCGAATGTGAATACGTTGTTGATTCCCCCATAGTAGCTTGCAATAATGTCGCCATTGCCCGAGCAACCCTTTTCCACGCGACTGGCGCCGTCCCGGTCGCTAGCAACGCCCCCCCGAACACGCCCATCTCCGACATGTATATATTTGATGATGATTAAATATAATATAAAAATTATAATATAAATTTGCCATATATCTCTGCTCTCCGCCTTCGTCTTAACCTCTTGATACGACACGACGTTCAACTTCTCTTTTATCTGCTGCATGTAGCTTATTCTCGGTCTTCCTCTTTTTCTTTACCCCTCTATTGTTCCTTCTATTATAGTTTTGATGAAATCATCGTGTCGTATAAGGTGTCCCAGCATTTTTCCTCTTCTATTCTCAATTACTCCCTGATTAATATATTTCATAAGTAAATAAATTACACACACAGCGCCGTCTAATTCCACACTAAGCAAACCAGCAATAATGACTAATGCCTCAAACAAATTTGTTTTAAAATCATATTATCGCACAAATAAATAGTTGAGAAGCCATTCATTAACTCATTGTGCGGGACCCAACTGTGCAAATACAATTTGCGCTTTGTCGACTTTGTATTTATTAATTTAAGGTTCGTCGGTTCATTTCACATGTTTATTTTCACGATAATAGACCATTATCAAAATACGGTTGAAAAACAAAATACTCGTCTTTTCATATACACACATGACTGGATATTGTGATTTTATATGATTGTTTGTTTATTTTCCAGCTGGCTGGCATGTGAGAGGAAGTAAATATTATTTTCACGCTTTCTTCATGACTTCTAAGTATGATGATTAAAAGCTGCAGAGTACATTCCTTACTGCAGTAAAGGTTGCATAAAAATCCATTCCGCATATTTGTTTTCTTTTTTCATTTATAGTGGACCAACGAAGTCTGTCCAAAAGTTGGATTAGAAATTGCAAAGCACTTGTTTAAAGACATTCAAATTAAGAACAACCCTGGTTGCTCGCCGTCGTGATAAGCTTGTTCTAAATGTGAATTAAAAAAAATACCTTGGATAAAATAGCCGCGCAAAACTACGGGTTTCAATTTGGAAATTGTTAGCCGTGAAAAGTTATTATATGAGTAAAAATTACCAACTAATAAAAAAACCTACTTTATTTTTAGCCGACTAAAAAGATGGAAACATCTATTATGATTTAGAAGCTCTCCAGAAGTCTGCTCCTACATGTCTCACTTGTAACATAGTATCTATCTTCATTTTCAAAATCGTCATGACGAGCCCTTTCCTATAATACACATATTGTACTTCTAGATTTCTTTTTATTTTGATAAATTAGAATTTCTACTGTCACTTTAGTTTACTTTTTTGTGACGTAATGTACCCTATGACACTTGGACGGTCATGACGAATCTAACGTCACTTGATTATCCATCCATCCATTTTTGGTGCTACGAGGGAATATAGAATCCCCCATATACACATACCGGATGAGTTAAGCAAGGAAAAAAACAGGATATAACGAGTATTAGGTACTTCAGTCGGGTAAAAATTGAAAGCAAAGCAGATTATTGACCACATTTATCATGTGATTTTCGACTCGGTGTTACTGCTCGCGTATCTACTACATAAATACACTTTGTTCTTTAATATTTCACTCTAAAGCACTCTATAGATATATCACGACCCTTGCTTTAAAGCCTGTACAAAATGTGTGCATACGAGTTTCAAAGCTGTTTGAACTATAAAAGAATGTTCGCCCACTTCAGTAAAATATTTCATGTAAGCGCAAGCGAACTTCTGTATGAGGCATTTTTAATATTCAGTGTGTAATACCATTGATAACTTATTGAATCAGAAATATGTGAGGGCCGTAGAAATATTGCAGCGCGAAGTTATTTGTTCAATAAGAGAGGAAACATGAGCAAAATTCTATTTTGCACATTGATTTATACATAGAGCAACGTAGACCTCCACGCGGCAGGCCCGGAGGTCCGGAGTCCGCTCCGTGAGGTTAGGTTCGGTTCGGTTTTTGTTTGGATGTACCTCAATAATGCGTGGTCCGATTTCAATGCGAATTTATTTAATATTGGTTCACCCGTTTTAAAAACTTAACATTTGCTTTTATAATTCTAGCATTCAAGAGGCTACTGGTAGCTGTTACTTCAAGTAAAAGGTAGTTGACTCACTGGTATATACCGCATGAGTTTTTTTACCGTAAGGAAATAAATAGGGCATATTATAGGTAAGTGAAATAGAAGTTATTGGCATAGACAGCTTAATTTTTTTTTTCAAAAAGTTTCAAAAACTCACGCGCTTTTACATGCGACTGGCGGAATTTGTAGAGTTCCTATCACGCAAAATTTATTTAGAAGTCATGTTTTCTCCAAGTTTTCTTTATTTATTTAATTTAATCGTGTAATTATGTGGAATAGGCTACAATCGGGACCGTGTAAATGACACAATTAAAGCTTTTTTTGATGATAGTTTTGAAATACAAAAAAAAATAAACTGCCTATGCCAATACCTTCTATTTTACTTACCTAATATGCCTTATTTTTTTTCTGACGGTGAAAAAACTCATCCAGTATATAGTACAAGCCTCGTCATCGCCGAGTATTACAGCATGAATTTGAAACACGAATTGCTTCTCATATTACGTTTCCAATCACAGTGAAGCCAATTTTGATGCCGACGGGTTGGTGATTCCACTGTTCTTTTTTTGGTGCAATGATGTTCGACTAACGCGACGTTGTAATTTGGCATAACCTCGTGTACTATTTTACGCCTAGAAGAGTTTTCTCTTTGGAAAAGATATTCAGTTTAATGAATACCTACGAATACGAACGAAGAAATAAACCCACAGGAACAAACCAACAGGTTTACACGGTGTATTTTGGCTGTGTTGTTGTGACAGGTGGCCACTGTTGTGACGGTTACCACCTCCGTGGCTCAATGTAAACAACGTTGGGTTTACGATTCGCTACGATACGGTCGCGGGTTCGATCCGCAGCGGGGTACATGTTTAAGTACTCGGTTTGGTTGGTGGTAGGACATTTTAAATGTCCGCCTGGCTAGCTACCACCATTTTATCTAAATCTGCCGCCAAGCAACAATGCTAATAGCATTGTTGTGTTCCAGTTGTCAGAGATAAGATAGCCAGTTCCCCAAATGTGTTGGAATTTCCGGGTCAGTACGCTTCCACCTTCGACTTCAGCTTCACATAACATCAGGTGTGATTGAGGTCAAGTACCAACCCGTTGTGCATAAAAAAAAACCATTGTAGGAATTATGTTGGCTATATTTTGTCTTACAGATACACTGATAAGTCATGTTATTAATTTAAATGATAAACAAACTCAAACTCAAACTAATAATGCAAGATAATCGATATCATGCATCGTGAATATTACATATACAAATTCACGACTTTTACCTCAAGTGGGGTGGTCAGATATATCTAAAGATGATTTTTTTTAATGGTACAAAGCCCTTTACAACATTTGCTGGAAGTGACTGGTTGGTTCAATTCTTTCTACGTCCCGAAAACCACAGCGTACCAGAGTGATTGTTATTATTAGACACTATTAGGTGTCTTTTAAAAGGTTTAAGTACTTCTTTGCCTTGAGACTAGCTAGCCGGGTCCGGTTTTATATATGACTGCCGCCAAGCATCAATGTCCACAATTTTGTGTCAGCTGTGAAAAATAAGTATTTGTACAACTGTCTGAATCGTATCACGGGGTCTACTCTCTAACGAAAATAGCTTCGGACGGCCGTAACTTCGGACTTTTTCTTTTACAGTTCGCTGTGTCAATTATAAACCAATCGTCATTATTTTACTTTTGTTGTATATAGTTGGACATCACAAGTTAGTACGGGACGCAAGGAACGTCTGAAGTTATGCAAATAAAGGATTCTAAGCAAAAGAAAAAGTTCGAAGTTGCGGCCGTCCGAAGCCATTTTCGTTAGAGTGTAGACCCCCTGAGGCGCTCTATGTAGAGGCCTCAGAAAACCTGTGCTGTAGCAATTGCTACAGTCCATTTTTGATATGCACTCACCTCATTTCAAAATCTGTTTTAAGTTGTAATTTTTTGTTCTTGTTATACTTGTTGATGTTATGGTGTGGTGTCAAGTAAATATGCCTATAAGAGAGCTAGTGAAGTATTCCTTCGGCATCTGTGGCCTGCTCCAGATTGGCCACTTTTTACCTGATGATATAACCAGTAATTCTAGACCTCGAACGATGGTAACGGTTCTCTTTATTCTATTTATCTATTGCCATGTTGTGTAAAATGCTGTCTACATATTTAAACTTGCGTGCTTCCTC
Source organism: Oegoconia quadripuncta (assembly GCA_949316235.1). Lineage (NCBI taxonomy): Eukaryota > Metazoa > Arthropoda > Insecta > Lepidoptera > Autostichidae > Oegoconia > Oegoconia quadripuncta. The sequence continues at coordinate 5,151,771 of OX438751.1, forward strand.
AGCAAAAGTGCCCACTTAGTACATACTGAGGTTAAGCTACCTTTATCTGGTTTTTATTACTGTACTGTAGTCTAAATTATGTGTACTACTTTTGTATTAACTATCTTATAAATATTATTTAATGTATGTGTGTGGCTGGAAAAACAAATAAACGTTTATCTATCTATCTATCTTTATCATTACCGCTTATATAAAAGGTTCGTAATATTCAATTTTCAAATTTTTATTTGTGAAACTTACAATATTGTTTCCACAAATAAGAGAACAAATTGTCATCTGACGAATTATTTAATTTACCTCATCTATTTCTATTCATCTGACGACCTGTTTGGTGTAGTGGTTAGAAACTCTGCTACTATACCAAATGGTCGCGGGTTCGAATCCCGCTAGGGGCCTATGTTCGTATGATGAATACAGACATGTGTTCCCGAGTTATGGATGTTTTTCATTTTCTCACTTCACTCGATCTTGTATTTATTTACAAAAAAAAAGTATTTCTGTAGTTTATCAAGCATCTGGTATCCATAACACAAGCCTAGATGCTTACTGTGGACCTAGATGGCGCTGTGTGCAAAGACATTTATTATTATTTATTTATTTATTATTATTATTTGTATGCACCTACCTACTTCTTATTTTTTTACTTAAATACCTCTATTCATGTACTTATTTGCACACTTTGTACCCCTTTATATATAAGTAAACTTATCAGTCTATGTGATTTGTTGACTAGTCCGGCAACACTGAAAACCAGTGTTGCAGTACAGCAGTTACAACCCATGATGTTTTAGAGTCCCTTTTGGCTTGGACACTGATAAACCGCAAACATCATGTTCCTATCATTTCATATCTAAATAGTTATTATAAGCGATAAACAAGGTTCTTATTTGCTGTTCTATGGACAATTAAAGATTTTTAAACAGTACCAAAGACATTTGCTCAGGTTATTCTAAATCTATATATAAACAGTAATTCAACCAGGATCATTAGTCACACGAAGCGTCGTGTACTTTCCAAGTTTCCAAAACTGATTTGAGTATTTCATGTTCACTTTAATTAACTATAACTAGCGCTAAAAGTATTGTATGTACATACATACAGAGTATACATACAAACGAAGTCCAATAGTTGGTATGAGATGTCGTACTCGTAAAAATTGCAACATGTGCTGCACAATAAATATCGGCAGCAATATTTAGACTTATTAGAAAGAAATACCATTAACACACATTTTTAAATATAATTCTATTTTTTTTTTTTTTTTTTTATATATGAGAGGGCGGCAAACGAGCATGCGGGTCACCTGATGGAAAGCAATCACCGCCGCCCATGGACGGGTGTCAACACCAAAAGGGTCACAGATGCGTTGCCGGCCTTTGAGGAAGGTGTCCACCCCAGAATAAGTAGGGCAGCCTGAGCGATGAGGGATTCTCCAGCAGTGCTGGTACCCTCCTGGGGTACTAACTCTTTAAATACCGCTACCATTCTGGAGAGAGACTGGAAGGTGGGCCTCCGGCGCCCTCGCTCACCGGACGAAGCGCAGTGGCAAAATGCCACTACTCAGACGTCGGTCTATGCTTAACTGTGATGTTACTCGTCTTATTTGAGAATGCTGGTAACAATTCTTTAATTTAACTGAAAACATAACAGGTTTTAGACGTCACAGACTTGGCTTTGATGATAAATTTAAGACACACACTAAATGGAAAGACGTGTCTCACATTATGAAGTTAATGTAAACATTTAGCTTCCTGCACTGTTCAAAATAAATATCAACTAGACGAAAGTCGTCTGGATAACACAAATATGCCAGATTTTCAGAAATAAACACGAATTTAAAATACATAATAAGCATAGCATAAACATATCTCATGCCGTACGTTATAAGTACTTGGTTTTCTTTAGATGAAGCAAAATACGAATACTTAAACAATAATTTATTTATGTACACCAAGAGCATTGCAGCATTATTCTTTCAATCAAGACCACACATGGTAACTCTTATATGCATGCCAAATAGGTAAAACTTGAAATACATAGTATACAAACATACATAATATATGAACTCCGAAAACATGAAACCCTTTTTTGGGGCAGCCGTGTAAAAATTACTTACTAACTAACTAACTAAGTAACTAAGTAACTAAGCATATTATTTTAATTTGGTTATCTATAAATTATAAACTAAATTCGAATTCAAACGAATTCAAATTCACTCTATAATATTAATTGCATTACGCGTATTCTTTTAATTTTATTTACAAATTCTTATTTTTTATGCTCAACGAATTGGTACTTGTCCTCAATCACACCTGATGTTAAGTGAAGGTCGAACGAAAGTGGAAGCGTACTGACCCGGAAACCCCAACACAATCCAATAGTTGAATCCAACGTCCGGATAAGAGCTGTAAATGAAAGTATGGCTGCTGATTAACCCCACGCTTCTGCAATATAACCTACCTATCCTGAGACTGCGCAGTCCACAGTCTCTTAGGTTCTAATTTGACGTCAGCAAACACGGATCTAATTATGCGCTTTGTCAACCGATAGCGTATAATTGTATTACCTGTGTAATTCTAAGTTTAACGAAGTTATTTTGTGGAAATTGTTTCGGCACGTTAAAAGACTAGAACTAACCCGTCTCTTGTCGTAAAATGCGACTAAGGGACTATTCACCAAAAATACATCGATAGACTTGCGTATCACGTGTGCAATTCTGTATATTTCCAAAGGTCCAAAGGCTTGAAATGTTGGTTTAAGCATTGTACTCTTAATGTTTGGGATAGCTCTGACCACCCGATTAGGGATAAAGGTCGTGACGTATTTCCGTGTACTCCTATCCAATTACTTTTTTCAATCCATCTGATCCAGAAAAATATTGCACATCCAAAAATAGAACTCGACTGGAGGAAAATTCGAACGCAGCATCAAGTTTCCGAAATTGCAAATCCGCTAGTCATTAATGTCTGAGATTGAATCCCTGGTGGTTGCGACAGACGCTTGTTACATCTCAATTTAACTTCGTCTCTCCTCGACTATTAATATTACAGCTATCCATACGTGAACGTATTGATTACCAGGCGGTTTCGGTTAGCAAGTTCGCAAATCAAAATCCAATTCATCTGCTTGATAGGTATTTCCGTCAGTGTCTCATCCGTTCTGATTTATTCGTTAGTCGAATTTTATTCCAGTTCTATTTAGAGAAAATTCAGCGGTCGAATGCTATCTGTTTGACAGTTGCCAGAATTCCTCAACGAAACTGAGCTTCGATTACAAATGCCATTCTCGTTGTCTTTTGTAAGAATTTAAAAATAGATGATGTGACGAGTCGATAAACATTTCAGCGTCTATTTTGCTGCTATGTTTAAGTTTTGCTTTTATTTCAGCTTTACATTTATATACAACTACCTTTCCGCCCGCGGCTTCGCCTGCGTAGAATAACTTTGTCGTGGATATGTTTATTTGTTTATCCAGCGGGAATTACTCACTATAACGGGATAAAAAATAAACTATCTTTTAATCCCGCTTATGTTCTACTTATAACCAAATTTCATCCAAATCCGTTCATCCGTTTCACAGAAAAAACAAATAAACAAACAACCAAACTTTTTCGTTCATAATATTAGTTGCGATTAGATCACGTACATTTATATTTACCTCTTCACGCCTAAACGGCTAGACAGATTTGAATTAAATTTAGTTGGTAGATAGATTAGAACCTGGATTGACATATAGGCTGATTTTTGTACTAAACCGATCTTGATGAAGTGTTTCACGCGTAGCTAATATTTCCAAAAAAATGCCACTAGAGATCTAACATTTGGCTGCGTTAAATATTGCGTAGCTTTGCTAACGTTAACGACGCACTATAAGCTTCTTTTGTAGTCATATCGAATCCAATAAGCCTTTGCGACGTCCAAGAAGTCTCAAGATATTTTTATTCTTCGTTTTCCTTGATGTAAATTCATGCTTTTCAATAATAACACCATTGGTAAAAGCCAAGTATCGATTTGAGCGATTTATGAAGCTCCAGATTCACAGACTACGATTGCCGATAATAATTCACCTCCGATGTCTATAAAATGCCTCCAGTCATCGAACACTCGCTATTGTTTAGTGGGGCGTATTTGCTCAAACATCGCTGCGATTGTCGATCGTTCAGAGCGTTTTTGCTACGTCGTCGCTGTTTGCATTAGGCTTTTGTTGAGCCCCATCTCGCCTGACGTATTACGTGTTCTGCATATAATTTCTGTCGTATCCACACTTGTATGATTGTTCTCGGGCCAACAGACTAATAGTAGAACCGATATACTTACTTATACCACTTGGTAATTTATTTTTGACTATCTAAATTTTGTATGGTTGTCAAGTTCATTAAAGAAATTAATATAATAACATTAGCATCGCAAAATTTTACGAAAACTTAATGTATGTAAGAAAAAATATAGAATCGTTTAAGAAAACTAGTGAAATACATAATGTTAATACCAGATATAAAAATAAACTTGCTGTTCATGTCAGCCCTTTACACAAAGTCATTTAAGGAGCAATGTATACGATTTTATAATAAGGTTCCAGTGGACATTCAAAATTTACCTTTGAATAAATTCAAAACCATCATAAAACAGACATTATTTACCAAAGGCTATTATAACATTTCTGACTATCTGGATGATAAGCAAGCTTGGACATAGACCGCTCGGCGATATTCAGTCTAATTATAGGTACAATATAATATAATTGTAACCGAAACTTATTTAAAAGAGCAACTCTTGATATTTGAATAATGTCAAAAACTTTAATAATAATTTTTATCCTACGAAATATATATTTTTTGATTTTGATTTTTGATCAAACTGAACAACGTTCACTATGAGACCAACTCTATAATCGAGAAAAAAAAATCAGCTGTCTCATACAAAAGTTCAAGACCTACCCACCTGAAATATATGTATGTATGAAACAGCTGATATTTTTTATATTTTCCTCGATATCGTAGTGAAAGATGTTCAGTTTTAAGGTCTGAACAACCAGTCAAAATTTAGATAGTGAATAAAAATCACCAAGTACGAGTACAAGGCCAAAACCAAATAGTGTAAGGGTTGGCTGAGACCATTAAACTGGTCAACTTTATTGTCTACTGTCTTTCCGCCTGCAGCTCCGCCTGCGTGGATTAACTTTATTGTGGAAATTTGTTTATCCTGCGGCAACTACTAAAATTATACCCTATGTTTTAATCACCCTGGATTAATTTTAAATTTTCTACCTAAAAACCAAATTTAATCCAAACCCGTTCATCCGTTCACAAACATCCGAACTTTCGCATTTATATTTAGTGACGTGCAGTGAAATTTATCGAACGTATAATTTAACAACACCACTCGGCATTTGTTTTTCGAAATTCGAAATTTGAACAAATTAAATCTAATACGATCGTCACTTATGGGATCGCTGGCCAGCACAACTTCTATACCACTGGCAAATTCGCGTTAATAATAAGTAAAGATTTATATTTCCATTTTATTAAAAGGTTCTAATCAGCTACTACTTTCAATAACAGTTATAAATCTAATAACTAGATCCAACTCGCGTTTGATTATATTTTTTGTCGATGATGAATTGAAATTTCACCTCACTATTGTAACCTGTCAAAACGGCCATCAAAGCGTGCTTTTACTTCACAATTTGCATGTCAGTTATTTTTGCCTTGCGATTTTGGGTGGATGTACCGACTGCAGCGACAGCTGCTGTCGCTGACTGCAAGCGACACTATCGATTCATAGGAATCAATTAAATGTAGAGACATTTTCTATGATGTAACGTTATTATGCTATGTATGGAGTATAGCTTTATACGGCTGTGAGACATGGACATTAACACAAAGGGATGCCTCTCTAACCTTTCCCGGTTAGAGGCATTCGAGATGTGGTGCTGGAGACGAATGGAGGGAATAAGCTGGACCGAGAAGAGAACAAATGAAGAGGTGTAAATGATGGTAAAGGGGAAGAGATGCCTGTTAGCCACAGTTGAGAACCGAAGAGGAAAGATGATAGGTCACTTGATACGACACGACACTTTTTTGAAGAACATAATTGAGGGAAAGATTAAAGGAAAGAGAGGAAGGGGAAGACCTAGGCGTAATTACTTTAACCAAGTGAAAGAAAAGGTGAATGTCGTGTCGTACCAAGAGGTTAAAACGAGGGCGGAAAGTACAGAGACGTAGTCATTACTCCACCGACAAGAGCATAGTTCTTAAATTGAAGAGGGAGAGAGCGTTTTATGTTGAATTTGGTATTAAAAGTACTTGACACTAACATTGCATATTATTATTTCGCGTACATTTAAACTGGTCATTTCTCATCCTTTTTATTTCGTTGATTTTATCTCTGTTGGGTTACCTAAATCGCCTTTGCGGTCGACAGGTAGACCGCGGTCGACCTCTTTGCCACCCTACCTCCTATTCTACTATTTATATACAGAGTGAAATTGAATTCATGTAACTCCCAACTGGAGACGCCATTCTTGATTACGAACAACTTTCCCTAAGGAACCATAGATGCGATCAAAAAATTTTCGGTTACCCATGCAAGTTAGTATGGAAAGTTAGTATCCAACATTTTTCGGCTAGTGACTGCAATCCTGATTACAAAGAACTTTCAACTGGGAACCATAGTCGAATTCAGATCCCACCTCCGCTCTCGTCCCACTGTAACTCCTGTAAGCCAGGATCAACAGTGGTACTCGACACGGCGCCTACTGAAGGTAGACGGTGCCTTACGTGACCCTATTGCTACATTGGATCCCAGACTAATTAAAGAAAGAATTTAAAGGTGAAAAGTAGGAAAGAAAGAAAATCCCACCTCCCCCCCAGCAGATGGGAGTGTAGCTAATGTGAGTAGTCGAATTCAGCCGAAAATTGTAAGATTCCCATACTAAAGTTGGTTTCAGAAAGGTTCGGAAATCGAAAATTTTTTAATCGAATTCGGCTATGGTTCTTAGTGGAAAGTTGTTCGTAATCACGAGTGGGGTCACCTGTAAACAGGAATTACACGAATTAAATTTCACCCTCTCACATATGTTTAAACATCGAAGTAGTTTATCATGCTCTAATGAGATTAAAAACTTTGCCCACAAACAAGCCACCTGTTGCGACACCTATAAATTTCAGACTATCAGCAAGTTTCGCACATTTGAATTTGAGCGACATTACGCCGACGTAAAATGTCGTTGTGTCGCACGTAATAAATCTACCTTTGGTACATGTAATGCCACCATTGGGTTTCAATTGTCTTTTATCTCCAGCCCAGGATACAAAAGCGTCCAGATTTTCCATTCAGAGAGAAATGCAGCGCTATCCTGAATACGTTTCAAAATAAATTTCACGCTCGGGTTACTCTTTGTCGAAAGGAACAAAAGACCACAAGTAATTGATGAAATATTTTTAAACACAAGCTGCTTCACTTCTAGTTTTGTATCTGAAGTTTGTGTTTTGGACATAATTATTGTTATGTTGGTATGAGCGTCGGTGGCTCAGTGGTTAAGACGCGGTCTCCCAATTTGGGAGGTCCGAGTACAATTCCAAGGCAGGCCATGTACCAATGAGTTTCTAAATTTAATTTAATTACTTATGTGCATTAATTTATCTGACTGCTCTTAAACGGCGATGGAAAACATCGTCAGGAAACCTGCATGCCTGAGAAATAAAAATTCAAAGGCATGTGAAGTCTCCAACCCGCATTGGGCCAGCGTGGTGGACTTATGGACTCATATACGAGGGAAGACCTATGTCTCTGCAGTGAGATGTTTACGGGCTGATGATGAATTAAGGTTTTAGGTAGCGCTCTCATTACGGACTGCGTTCTGTCTGACCAAAACTTTTCTAAAATCCGGTATGAGACTTTATTGACTAGCCCTGATTTTAAGGCATGACAACTGCGTTCTAGGTTGACCCTGACCGATATAGTACCGTCGTCCAAACAATTTCTTTCAGCTCAAATTAGAAACAAGCCGCCAAAAACGTCACCAATAAATTAATAACAATATGAGACATGAAGCTAAACAAGATTAAAATTTAAATAGGTACGACTACAGCTAATAAACGATTATTAATGTTGTCTGTGTATCACTGTTCAATATAACAACTATCATGGCAATTTGCCAATTGGGTGATCTGTTTGATATCGAAGTGGTTTACAAAGGGTATTATACTAAAACATTAAACTGCATCATGTGTTACATATACGTTAAACAGTTACGAGACCGTATTAAGAGCTTCCCACCTTGGGATACCTCGTAAACTCGTCCGTGGGTGAGATATTTACTTTTCTAAACACCTGGTACTATTAATTATTCTGTGCCTATGGTAAGAATCGACCACAGTCACTTTCAAATTCGGGCCAGTTGTAGATTAACAGGAGGTATACCACACACATTCGTCAGTATAGATAAAATAGATAAACCGTATATTTGTTACCCCAGTCATACAATATAGAATAAGTTTCATTATATGTAGCCATTTCAACTCTAATTAAATGGGTATATACTTAGCCATTACAATAGACAGCTGGTTACAGGGAAATCGTCTCGATAGGTTCATCACCCAAGACCACTGATTGTGTAGTGGACAATGAGCTTGTCAGCGAAACCAACAGTTGCGGGTTCGAATCCCGCGAGAGATAAATGTTTGTATGATGATTACCAACGATTACAACCTACCTATTTCAAATGTACTGTCCTTATACCCAAAGGTTGCGTGGAAGAGATCGCTTTTAGTGATAAGGTCGCCAAATTGTACATTCTATTCTTACCACTTTTCTGAAACTGTATTTTCTTATCTGTTGTGAAATAAAGTGTATTTGTATTGCATTGTATCGTATTGTTTATTCCCGAGTCATGTATGTTTATTCGTTATCTCGTATCGTTAGTACAAGCTTTGATTATTTTTGCAATACATGATTGGTGTAAGTTACTGCTATAATTCTGACTGCTATACCAAAAGATCGCGGGTTCAAATCCCGCTAAGGGCATATGTTTGTATGATGAATACGGACATGTGTTCCCGAGTTTAACTTACTAATGCGCTGGGCTATGCCGGTAACTTTCATTCCTCTACGGATTTCTTCATACCTTTTTTTTTATGATTGACTGGATTCGCGTTTGACCACAATCTCACCTGATGGAAAGTAACGATGTGGTCGAAAAGCACGCGATCCCAGTAAATGCCTATTCACTCTGCTCTTGAAGATCCCAAGGTTGTAGGATTCAGGAAAGACTGACGCCGGAAGGGAGTTCCATGCCTTGGCTGTTCGGATGATGAATGAAGAATCGAACTTCTTAGTGCGAATGTTCGGTATATTAACTATACCTATACTATACTATAATACCTGATTCGATTACATAGTGAAACGCCGAGCATCGCCCTCTCCAAACCTCGTTGAGTGACCTTGAGCTTTCTTACGAAGCCCATTAGTGATCTCGATATTTTGTACCTACTTGTATCCAATAACATACCATTGGTATGTTTATTGGTATCACAGGTACACATATATTGCGTGAGGTTATTAGAATATCTAGATCTCAATTAAGTTAATGGAATTAATTCTCTGGCTGGGAACACTCTGCATAGCCGAGCAGCAGACGTATGCAAATGGAAAACAAGGATGTAATCATACAAGTAATACATCCTTGATAGAAGCTAATAGGTATTACACCGCTTACTCTAACAATTAAATACTGGAAAAATAGTGGTAGAGTAGAAACCCGTCTCTAATTATGTTTGAATATGGAAAAACAGCTGAAAATCATGAAAGAACAATATCAATGTACATGAAAAGGCATGTACATGAAAAAAAGTATATTAATAATTATCCAGGACTGTGTGACAGCTTTTTTTTATGCACAACGGGTTTGTACTTGACCTCAATCACACCTGATGTTAAGTGAAGATGTGGTCGAAGGTGGAAGCGTATTGACCCGGAAACCCCAACACATTTGGGGGACTGGCTATGTTATCTTTGACAACCGGAACACAACAATGCTATTAACATTGCTGCTTGACGACAGATTTAGATAAGATGGTGGTGGTTAAAACCAACCAAACTGAGTACTTAAACATGTACCCCGCTGGGGATCGAATCTGCGACCTCCGAATCGTAAACCCAATGTTGTTTACATTGTGCCACGGAGCAAAAGCCAAAAGCCAAAAGGCTCCTCTATTTTTTCCACGCATCTCCAGTGCAATCTCTCAACATTCCTCGTCGAAAGCATCTAGCTCGCTTTTTAATAATTCCAAAAAAAACATATCCTCTGCATAACATAATAACCTTATCTTCTGCATCTGTACCAACAAGCGACAATACAGTGTAACTACGTCATCGAATCAGGAATCGTCACATAATAGGCGAACGAAGGCCCCACATTGCCCAGCGGGTTAGCAAGTTGAAGTGGCAGTGAGCAGGGCACATAGCTTGAAGAACTGATGGCTGATGGGGCATTGAAGTTCCCGAGTGGAGATCATGCACCAGCAAGCGCAGAGGACGTCCACTCATACACACTCGCCGGAAATCGGTGGATGCAGACTGCTCCCAACAGGTCACTCCGGAATTCTATGGAGACGGTCTCTGTTCTGCAATGGACGTCCTGTGGCTGATAGATATTAACTATGACAATGAACACCTCTTTCTGTGGATGTGTGTACGCAAGTGTGTAGGGTTCGGATATTACTATAAATTATTTATCCAATTTATTTATTTGTTTATTTTGATATCCTGTGGAACTGAATAGCATAACTGAATAGCATCTGTGAATAGCATCTTTGACTATTTTTTTAGAATTATACTGCATCTGGTTATAATTTATTATATTAAAGTGGTAATGGCTTCACCACGCGCTTGATTAAGATTTCTAACTTCATTGTCAAAATTAGTATAATATTATTTTGGTATTTTTTGTCACACAGATATATAACAAGTAACAGTAAATGCATCGTGTAGTAAATATCATATATAGCATTAATTGATATATTTTTAGAGTAAATTATTTTGTAATGCTACTAACTATATTTAGATACTTATTGTAATAATTGTAGGTAATATTGTTAAACTTAGTTTAGGCACAGAATCATTAATAGTACTAAAGGTTTAGGTATATTCAACTTTTGGTGTAAAATTAAACCAATTTTGTACTACTGTCTATATCTTCGAAATAGTAACCTGTGGATAACGTTGCTGGTTGTACAATGATCCACATCATTTTGTAAAACTAGATTAAGTATATAAATTGTGCAGCTGTTTGTTGTCCTTAATAAAATAAAATAAAACACTATTAAAATAAATATATATAAAAAAGATTTGAAGGCAATAAGCTCCATTAGGCATCACGGCTAAATTAGACCAAAATCGCAGTCTACATTATAACAGATTCCAAAACTCATTCAAACATTAACAAAGCGATATCCAACAAAGCTAAATATACCAGATCACCTCTTAGCGGTAATTTATCGATAACCACATCTCCAGCTCAAACACTGCAAACCAAACGACCGTCCAGCATTACATTAGCCACAGATACAAAGATTCGTTACCATTTCTTAACTTTGAAGTTGGCCGCGGGCCAAATAATCGATACGTTTTGGCGGGCCGCCAGACCATCTGTCGACGTAACAAAAAAGGCAAACAAAAAGTTATGTTTCCACGTCGTGTGACATTCCTCATTTGCGTAGCCGGTGATTAGGACACATCTAGTTTTTGTTCATCATGGTCAGTAAGAATGTTAGGTAGGTTAGGACAATATTGTGAAATATCGTACTTCGTCGAGGTCTCATTGACTGAAACACCGAGTATAATGAAATTAGGTATGATAGAAATTCGCTTACAAGTTGGAGCGCAACCCTTGTAATTGAATTAATACCCTATCGATATTTTCTTTGTTTTATGTCGCCCTACAGCTCCAAAACAAAATGAACTTTATTACAATGTGAGTTAATGTTACTGTTCTTTAATGGTTTGCCGGAACTTTTAACTAGTCCATGTAGTCCAATTCTCTAAACATTAATAGCATTGTTGTACCCGGTTGTCAGAAATAAGATAGCCAGTCCCCCAAATATGTTGGGGTGTCCGAGTCAGTACGCTTCCACCTTCGACCTCATCTTCACTTAACATCAGGTGTGATTGAGGTCAAGTATGAACCCAGCGTGCACAAAAACAAAAAAAAACAAAAAAACCTCAATTGAAATCGATTCAGTCACGTGGGTGTAACATGGACAATAAGCTTGTGAATTATTGTTAAAAAAAACCTAATTCTTATGACATCTGCCATTTTGACGGCCTATCTAACTAATATTATAAATGCGAAAGTTTGGATGGTTGTTTGTTCGTTGCTCGATCACAACGAAACGGATGAACGGGTTCAGATGAAATTTGGTAGATATATAGTTAGAATACACACTGGATGGACATGGGATATTTTTATTTCTGTGTACATCATTCATACTTAAAATATTGCCTATTTTGTGGAAACAATTTGGTCCATGATAGCTACTTTACTGTAAGTTTCTCAAATATAAAATTTAAAATTACTGGATTAAGACATGGGATATTTTTACCCCGATAAAGTGAGTAGTTCCTACGGGATAAACAAATTTCCGCGATAAAGTTATTCCACGCAAGCGAACCCGCGGGCGGAAAGTTAGTGGACCATAAGCTAACAATTTCTGATACTGATTATGTGGTGGGTGTCGTTTTACAGACTTGCACGCATCAACGGCGATAGGCTTATTCCGTGGTACGTGTGAATTTCTGTATATTTTTTAAAAATAAAAAAGGGTCTAATTGCCGTAAATATAATGTGTTAAATATCTTAATTTATCTTATTTTATGAGGAGATCCGCAAAAGAACTTATATAGCCCGAAGAATTGCCAAATTTAAGTGGCAGTGGGCGAGTCACATTGCTCGTGGTACGATGGCCGTTGGGGCGGAAAGGTTCTCGAGAGGCGACCACGCACCGGAAGACGCAGGCCTCCCACGAGGTGGACCGAGATTTGGTAATGATCGCGGGAAGCCACTGGATGTGGACACCGCAGGACCGATCGTTGTGGAGATCATTAGGGCAGGCCTTTGTCCAGCAGTGGACGCTCTTTCGGCTGATAGGACTTTTTTTTATGAGCAGGAACAGTTGCTGTTAATCTGATAGGCTTTTTACAGCGAAGCGCACCTGACTGTATGCAACAGTATGGAAAAAGTTTTGCAATTGACGCCTAAGGGTGCCCACGGGGGTTCGAACCTCGGCTTAGGGCGTTGCATGGGGGAGTTTTTAGACTAACATTGACTACCATCGCGTCGTAATGTGTATAGTCGAAGAGAAGAAACGACGCTCCTCGATACACAATTTAGAATTTGGAAACAGAGACTTGTAAAAGAGAGGTGTGTTAGTGATCTAATAGCAAAACGACTAGTGTCGACCGTGTAGCGCGTATAGTAAGGCGGTGTGACGCGTAACATGCCCTCGCCGGCGAGAGCAGTTATATCGGAGATGTAGTGTTATCGTCAGATTGACGGTGAATAGCGGCTAATGCCGTGGTCGTATCGTCGTCGGGATCCGCGAGTACGTGACGGGGACACCTTTTCCGGAAGGTAGTCTCCGGTTCGGCGCGGTAAGTGGCGGCACTTACCACGCGTGGGTGGCGATGGTTGACAGCAGTGTCAAAATGTCTAATGGACGGCTGATAGGATGGTCATGATCTTATTTTATTGGACTTTCCGACATTTGGTATCCACAACACAAGCCTAGTTGCTTAGTGTGGAACTAGATGGCGCTGTCTGTATATGTCTAAGGATATTTTTTTTAAATTTAAATGGAACGCAATAATCCCAGCGCATAAATCTAAGCCTATTTCATTGGCGCAAACTAGACCGTACTCATTTTTAACTTTTATTACTAAAATGCAGAAATTATCGCATAATTCTTTACATGTGGTCATTACAGTTAGTATGAAAACGGGTAACTATCGTTTACCGTTAACCTACATTTTTACGAGTTTGAGCGTTCAGGCGTGTTCTGTAACTGATCGAAATACCTTCTAACGGACATTATTATTAACGTAAGTTTCATTTGAAATTTCGACTGACATGTAATTATTATTATTATTATTTCGACTGACATGTAATTATTATTATTATTTCGACTGAGATGTAATTATTATTATTATTTCGACTGACATGTAATTATTATTATTATTTCGACTGACATGTAATTATTATTATTATTATTTCGACTGACATGTAATTATTATTATTATCATTACTTCGACTGACATGTAATTATTATTATTATTTCGACTGACATGCAATTATTATTATTCCGGAGTCAAGGATGTTTATATAAATATTTATGTAAGTTTATCTATTATCTCTTTACCATATTACAAGCTTTGCTTAGTTTGGGACTAGATGATTGGTGTATCCAAAATATATATATGCTTCTTGCGCATATAGAACAGTAATATACCTACATAAACTTACCACCTCCGTGGCTCAATGTAAACTGGCTCAGAAAAATGTTCGATCGCCAGTGATGTACTCGGTTTGGTTGGTGGTAGGGCATTTTAAATGTCCGCCTGGCTAGCTACCACACTCTTATCTAAATCTGCCGCCAAACAGCAATGTTAATAGCACTGTTATGTTCCGGTTGTCAGAGATAAGATAGCCAGTTCCCCAAATATGGTAAGGTTTCCGGGTCAGTACGCTTCCACCTTCGGCCTCATCTTCACTTAACATGAGGTGTGATTGAGGCCAAGTCAACAAAAAAAATAGCAGTGTACAATGGTAATATGGCTCAAAGCGAACTCTTCCAGACCACCCCTTACGTCCGTGCTGAACATAGGCCTCCTACATAGATTTCAAGAGCGACCTATTGGAAGCGACCTGCATCCAGCGACTTCCCGCGTTCTTCAGTCGTTGTTGGAGTCATAAGCTGCGCTTGGTAGCTAGCCAGGCGGACATTTTAAAATGCCCTACCACCAACCAAACCGAGTACTTAAACATGTACACGGCTGGGGATCGAACCCGCGACCTCCGAATCGTGAACCCAATGTTGTTTGGTGCCGGTTGCCACGGAGGCGGTATACTTCAGGGATCAAAACGATACTAACGACACCGTGGAACTTTGAAATCGGTCAAGCCCTTTAGGTTACATGATGTAACGTAGAAATCTACGTACATGCAATACTTAAATATACTCGAAAAACAACACCCTCCTTGGGCAGTCAAGTAAAAATAATAGTGACATGGTCGCCAAATTGTAACTACCTGTTTACCAACTTTCTGTGTATTTTACAGGATACATTTCGGGGAGTGTGCGTTGGAATTACATAATCTTATTCCACCGTCACCCTTCCATCTTCGGACCACTAGGCGTGGGGAGGGATTCCACCCATATATAGTTAATATACCGAACATTCGCACTAAGAAGTTCGATTCTTCATTCATCATCCGAACAGCCAAGGCATGGAACTCCCTACCGGCGTCAGTCCTTCAAGAGCAGAGTGAATAGGTATTTACTGAGATCGCGTGCTTCATCTCCGATCACTTTCCATCAGGTGAGATTGTGGTCAAACGCGAATCCAGTCAATCATAAAAAAAAAATTAAAAAAATAAAATTATTTGTGTACTAAAATGCAGTTTAGCATTGGATCCTAAATGATACAAATGAATTATCTATCAATTAACGACTTAACTCATAGTCATGCTGTACCTGTCAACGTTGCGCACGCACGACTTACGATACAGTAAAGCGCGTAAAACTAATTTTACGTAAAGTTCACCGAGTCGTCCGACCGTTACACAATCACGTCTAAATTAAGCTTGAAGTCGCATCGGACATCGCTAGTGACGAATGCTGAGAGCTGAGTTTCACTCAAACTGTTCTTATAAGTTTTTCAAATGAATCACGGATGTGTGAATGTTCATTCTTCTTCTTCAATTTAAGAGCTTATGCTCTTGTCGGTGGAGTAATCTCTAATTGCTTTCCTCCGTCGATTTAATCTCTTGCTACGACACGAGATTCACCTTTTCTTTCACTTTATCAAAGTAGTCTAGGTCTAGGTTTTCCCCTTCCACCTTTCCTTCAAGTTTATTCTAAAAGTATAAAATTGCTTTCGGACCATTTCGGAATGTCTATGCATCAAAATGCCTATAGGTACATCGTGATTTTTTTATTTGTAAGAATGATATTGGCGACCTGTTTGGTGGAGTGGTCAGAACCTCTGACTGTATGATGAATATAGACATTGTGTTCCCGAGTTATGGATGTTTTTCATTTATATATGTATTTATTGTGTAAAATGTATTTGTGTAGTTTATCAATCATCTGGCATCCATAATACAAGCCTAGTGTGGATCTAGATGGCGCTGTATGGATGTGCAATATTTTTTTTTATTATTAAATTATATTTTTAAAATCTTTTAACATTATTACGGACGTAACTAATACACGAACCCTGAATTTGTTAAAGAAGCCCGTTCCATACAAAATACGCCAATCAGCTGACCAATTTTATAAGAAGGGGCAATTTTTTTTGCAATTTTAAGATTGGTCCCACAGTAAAATTTGTTCATTATGGCGATCTTTGAAATTTGTTTATCCCGCGGGAACTACTTACTTTATCGGGATAAAAAATATCCCAATCCTAATATAATCCAGGGTATATTCTACCTAATATACCAAATTTGATTCAAATCCTTTCATCAGTTTTGCCGTGATAGAGAAATAAATAAACATCCAAACTTTCGCATTCATAATATTAGTTAGATAAACGAAATAATAACCAGGAAAAATACGTCAAGCTGTAGTGAGTTGGGATTCCGATGTTTTAATGTGCTGTAAATCATTTTGTATTGCTCAGATAATACACAATCATTAAATTGGATCACAGTCACCACTGAAAACAGTTTTAATATTCTACTACAGCTTGACATACTTGTTTTTCTTTGTTGGGGTTATTTTTATGAGATATAAAATCATTTAGTTGCATGGCAGCACTTTCCACTTCATGGGATGTGCTCTTAAATTCAGGATTCACTAAAGACCACAGTGTGTAACATGACCAGTACATCAACGGTCTGCTGCTAATTTATATTGGTCGTGCTCATGTTTATCGCGATTAGATAAATAAAAATTTAGAAAAAATTATAAATTCAATGTGACACAATTTAGCGCTCAGAATACCACGAGTGAACTGCGTGAACTACCATTAATTTTTTCAGAGCGCTAAAATGTGCTATAAGATTATTTAATGTTCTTATTCAATTAATTTTTCAAATTTAATAACAAATCCATGGACACACAAATGTTATTTAATTTCACTTCGAATATAGGTATGTACCGTGATATTTCTGCGACTTAAATAAATGTTTTTTGTTTGAGCGTTTATTGATTATTTTATTGATATAACGATAAACCCCGGAGGTAGAGAACGGAGACATAGTATTTGGCAGTTCAATTATATAAAAAAAAACATTTACGAGTTAGTTCATAAAACTATAACTATCTAGTATGCGCTTGCGCAAACTTAGAGTATATAAGTTGTATGTACAATCTGTCTGCACAGTGTAGTTTGTCGTCATAACTCAGAATTATGGCACGCTACGATCATAAACCAAAACTACCGAACAATTCTACTCAAAGGTCATTGGCTGGATTCCAGAATGCGCTTGCAATCAATTAGAATACACGAATTATTTTATAGCTAAATTAATATTAGTGTGAATATGGTTCTTAGTTGTACCATACATAAGATAGTAGATTGTTGCATGAAGCAGAAAGAAGAAGAATGTATGAAAGCCGGACAAACCTACAGCGCATTCAGAATATGGATAGTAGTAAGGATTTTGATGAAGCTTGGTACTTATAGTAGTCCATAGTACCGTACCATAGTACCGTACCATAGTACCGTACCATAGTACCGTACCATAGTACCGTACCATAGTACCGTACCATAGTACCGTACCATAGTACCGTACCATAGTACCGTACCATAGTACCGTACCATAGTACCGTACCATAGTACCGTACAATAGTACCCTACCATAGTACCGTACCATAGTACCGTACCATAGTACCGTACCATAGTATCGTACCATAGTACCGTACCATAGTACCGTACCATAGTACCGTACCACAGTACCATACCACAGTACCGTACCATAGTACCGTACCACAGTACCGTACCATAGTACCGTACCATAGTACCGTACCATAGTACCGTACCATAGTACCGTACCATAGTACCGTACCATAGTACCGTACCATAGTACCGTACCATAGTACCGTACCATAGTACCGTACCATAGTACCGTACCATAGTACCGTACCATAGTACCGTACCATAGTACCGTATCATAGTGCCGTAGTCTATAGAATAAACTTTTAATTAGTTCTTGATAACAAAAGATATCTACCACTCATGATTAATGCAAACATTCAGTAAGTATACTTGACGGACTTCAAAAAAGGACGAGGTTCTCAATTCGACTGTATTTATTTTTTGTATTTTTGTTACGTAATATCTTCGTAAATTGTTCAGGTGACACAGTTATTTTTTTTTTCGCTTCATTTGCACCTATTAAAAGACGTGGAACCACAACAAATTCGCACGTAATCCCATTCAATCAGAGAGTAAAAAAATTCATGATATAGTTTGACATATACTTTAAGAAACATTTTTTAGTAATAAATAAAATAATAATAAATATTTCGCACACTTAAACCAATCATCTAGTCCCAAAATAAGCAAAGCTTGTACTATGAATACTAAATAACGGATAAACATACATAAATAATTATATAAACATCCATGACTCGGGAATAAATGTTTATATTCATCACACAAACATTGACCCCTCGCGGGATTCGAACCCGCAACCGTTGGTTTCGCTGACAGGGTCACTATCCACTACACCAACCGGTCGTCAACTATGGATACTAGATAACGGATACACATACATAAATATTTATATAAACATCCATGACTCGGGATTAAATTTACCCCTCACGGGATATCGAACCCGCAATTAAATTTACCCCTCACGGGATATCGAACCCGCAACCATTGGTTTCGCTGACAAGGTCACTATCCACTACATACCTATTAGACAGATTATGTATTGATGTAACAATTTATTATCTTAAATAAATAAAATAATAAATCTGCCTCATACAATGAATTCATGATAATATAGTTTGATATGTATACTTAAGAAACATTTTTTAGTAATGTTCATTACACAAATTTTACAGGTCATATTTATTAGTCGAACAGTTGTGAATTGTGTGCTTCTTAGTATTTTTCAGCTCAGTTTTTCATTGTCATTAGAAGTGACACGGTTCGCGCATGTGTTTGCAACTGGAGTACTAATACCGTTTCTATTTTGATATCAATCGTAAATAAATACGAGCGCCGCGATGGTCTTGTCTATTAAAAATCAAACTACAGTCATATCTTGAGGATTGTTTTAATTCAGGCGTGGGACTGTGAATAACTCTTGAGACCGTGTGTGGTCAGCTCGTGGCTGGGTGAACACTGTGACATTTTCATAGTTTGAAGGACACGTTAAAACCTACTTGTTTCCCGATCGACAAATTTCCCATAGCTGTGGGTTCTCTAAATGCCGTATAATTTTGTCTCATTCTGTTATTATCAAAATTGAAAATTATTTTGTGAAATAAATGTGTATTTGTATTGTTACACATCCCGATTGTTTTCAAAATCATCGCAATTTTTAAATTTACCGCTCATTCACAAAGCTGTTATCCTCAGAGAAGAATGGGCAAGAAATAAATAATAATAAATAAATATCTTTGCACATACACACAGCGCCATCTAGGTCCACAGTAAGCATCTAGGCTTGTTGTGGATACCAGATGGTTGATATACTACATAAATACATTTTTTTTGTAAATAAATACTTATTATAAATGAAAACATCCATAACTCGGGTACACATGCCCGTATTCATTACACAAACATATGCCCCTAGCGGGATTCGAACCCGCAACCTTTTGGTATAGTGGTCAGAGTTGCTAACCACTACACTAAACAGGTCGTCAAAGTTTGTTGTTTGAGATAAGATAGCCAGTCCCCTGAAGTTACGGATACGGATAGGATGGTTTTCGCCTATATACGGCCTTACCTTCACCCAGCATCAGGTGTGAGAGGCCAAGTACTAGCCCGCTCTAAACAAAAACAATGTATTGGTAGAGTGCTGAGAGCGCGTGACCATATTGGACTTGTATCCTGGGGGATCCTGCACGCCCTACTAAAGAGTAGATTGCGGCCAGTGAACCTAATAGAGAACAAATAAAACTTATTTTAAATGAGATTTGTGTGAACAAGGTGCCTTTGTAATCCGAATAAATTCAGAATTCACAATCTCAATTCAACATCGTTTCCGAATAGCGCAAGAACTAGTTGTTACGCTATGTTAGCGATGCTATGCTAAGCGATGAAAACAACACGATACTCGTACAAACTTATAAAACGATTATGAATAAATACATATTTATGCATATATTCTCTAGTTCCACACTAAGCAACTAGGCTTATATTATGGATATGTAATTATTTAATTGTGTCATTTGACGATCGCGTTTGTAGCCTATTCCAAATAATTACATTAAATAAATAAAGAAAACTTGGACAAATTATGAGTTCCAAATAAACTTCGCGTGATAGTAACCCTTCGAATACCGCCAGTCGCACATTACGGTAATAAATAACTGAAAAACATCCACAACTCGGGTACACATGGCGTGTACCCCTAGCGGGATTCGAATCCACGGCCTTTTAATATAGCAGTGAGGGTTTCTAACCTTTACACCAAACAGGTCGTCAATATAAAACTAATTAAATCATAAATATATAAACCGTATTAAATATCTAAATAATCATGATAACATCACGTTAACTAGACATGCGTTTGTCCACAATCTCACCTGATGTTAGTCGCAAATGCAACGCTACCACAATTCACCTGGCGTTAAACTACCTTCATTGTGAGTACCACGTATCGACTTATGAGGTCCAGAAATATCTGGAAACATAATAATGTTAGAAAAATTGCTTATTTTTCAACGCAGGAACCTCACCATTCTGCGCTAAAAGCGGTACAAAAAAAAACAAAAGTAATTTGATATCTTTCACTCAAAAGATAAAGCAACTCATGCGACGTGATAAGATTTTATATTACAACAAAACATGTTCAGATTCATAAAGATAGACACGTCGTCGGTAGCAGGCGCCGTTAGTAATTTAATTAAGGATGACGGAAGGTTGTTCCTTGTATTTACACTCGTGAATGGTTTTGTGTGAATTAAGTTTGTTTGTACTTTGGTTTGTATACGATTTGACAATAGACAATATACAAAAGATTAATAAATAATTTTGTATGTAAAAAGGCGGACTTGTCCCATAGATCTTTCCAATCACCCATATAGCTGAAAAGTAGATTCACATTAGAGTCAATGACATACTAATATATTCATGAATACATACTTTTTTAGAAATATTATATTAATACGTAATAGCAGCAGTAAAAAAACAGAAACAAAGAAAGTTTCTACGAAAATTAAATTAGGACACTTGTTTGTCGAAAAACAACAATTTTTTATTTTGTCTTTATTATGTCTACGGATATCATCGCTGACAATGTAGCCACTACCTAATCCAAACTGCCATTTAAACAGTCAGTTTATTGTATTCGGTTCGTAAGTGGGTCGGGCACAGCTGACTGCAATAATTCCTTACGTCAAGATTATCGGGTATTAGTCGACCTGCCCGATTTAATTGCTTGGCACATTTGTACAATTCCTTCACTAGCAAGCGTTAGGAAATCGATTCAAAGAGTAAATATATATCCCAAATTTGGGCGGATTATGATTCCAATCCGCCCAAATTGTGAAGTTCACTGTTTGTCAATGCTCACTGTATGAAGTCAAAAATGTTGAGGGCGTCTTAGACGGTAGTAATCACTACTATTAGGGCGACTAAAGATACTCCATTAATAATTCATCTACATGAACCTCACTTTCCGAATTTCCAGCAAAATCTTAACAATTTTGCTGTAATTGATGGAGAAATGCGAAGCGATATTGGCAATAGACTACACAACAGAAACAATGGACGTACAAATTATTGTTAAAGTGAGGTAATTTGATAAAAATATATTCAGCCGTTTTCAAGCCCAACCGTAGCCGTATTTGACTCCAATCGCACTTGATGTTAAATGAAGACAAGATCCCTTACTCCGCTCTCCCATCCTGAACTTATTTAAAAATGTACTACCACAAACCAAACTGTTTATATTGAGTCATAGTTGCCATCATCAAGTTTGTGATTAGGGTCTTGGCCATTATTTTATCTCCAAGTCGTAGTTGAAATATCTCGTGACACGTTTAAATTATTTTACATTTCTCTTTTACTATCAGCCACAATAAATTCATTATAAACTCACAAATCAGTTCATCAAAAGAAAATAACAATTAACTTTAATTCTAAAATAAACACGCCATGACAAAGAAAACAGCTGACTCCAATAAATTAGAAATCCAAATAAAGACGCATGCGCCACTCACGGATGTCTGAAAACAATTAATTAAGTTTAAATGTTTCCCGGTGGCCTATTGTAACCACGATTGCTTCTCATGTCCGATAAAACAGGGCATAAAAACTCCTACATAAATTAAACTGGCACGTAGTTTAGTGTAAGTGTTAAGAGGAAATGGGTACATTTGTTGAAGTAACAGATTTTTATTCGACGGCGACAAGATGGCAAAACTTTTAGAATATCTATTTATACAATATGTTGTGTCAGTATGCCTGTTTTTTCGCTGTTCCATAATCCTTTTCAGACGCATCACAATTATTCTAGATTAGATTGCATGGTTGCCAATTTAGTATATCCAAAATAATATTACTGCATTTGTCTGTCAGTGACAATTTCAAGACTACCATCGCCTCGGAATAGAATATCATCTAGGGTGTAAAAAAGCTGCCGAGGGATACCCTTAAGCTAAACTTGTCACGGAGATAAGAGATATCAAAAGTTGGATTATCATCTGCTTATTTATTGTTGGCAGTTTTATCTGCGGGTTAAGTGCGGTGATTTCAGTAGGATCCCCTATAGGGTGCGAGACTTTTGGCTGTATTGCATCGCATTGGCTACACTCTAGGGAGGTGAGAATTCCATCCTACTTATTCACCTCTAAATTCCTTTTTTAAGCGTCCTGAGATACAGAAGTTACAGGAGTAGTGCGGGCGCGGGATCTGTCATCTGCATTATAAATTCATTCGTAAAATTTTAATCACCTACTTACTAAATCTATTCTGTAAAAGAACAAGTTCAACAAGACAATTCTCCTCATTTACTAACTATTGGAAACGTGATGGTTATGGCTGGCCACTAATTTTATAAAAATATTTTTTATCTATCTGTCTCCCTACTTTTTAGATTTTCTTTTACCTATTATATTGCTAACCTTCAAAGTATGCCTTTCATTGCTAATACTAACAATGTCGACGACCTGTTTGGTGTAGTGGTTAGCAACTCTGACCACTATACCAGAATACGGACATGTGTACCCGAGTTATGGATGTGTTCATTTATAATAAGTATTTATTTACAAAAAAAATGTATTTATGTAATATATCAATCAACCATCTGGTATCCACACCACAAGCCTATAGTTGCTTTCTGTGGAACTAGATGGCGCTGTGTATATGTCTAAGGATATTATTATTATTATTATTTGTTTTTTGCGTTTCTTTTTCTCAGCATGAGCTGGTATTATCATACCATTTACGGGCATTAAACAAGTAAATGGTATATTACTATTTTTTATTTCTTTGTATATTATCTAAGTCTATTTATATATTTTGTACGCTCAAATTCTTGGTATGGTATGATTGTAGTCATTATTATTATTATTTTGAATTCTTTTTTATCTCTTTTATTATTATTATTATCGTTAAAATCCTTTAACCTTTAGACGGACGCGGGCACCGATCGGTGCCAAAACAAAATTTTATACTCAATTATTTAGGTTTAGATTACCTTTGAAATATTCTTTGTACTTTTTAAACAACTGCAAAAATGGAGGAGGTTTTGTGTTCGTCTATAAGTATTTTTTTAATGTAGGAATATTCACCCATATTTTCGTCAATTCTTAACCGATTTTGATGATTGTTTGGTAGGGTTTACCGACTTAGTGGTTCCATTAAATTTTGTTAAGATATGTTCTTTCACTTCGAGGATAGTCCCTAACGGTATATAAGGTTTATATTCGGCCTGCGTAAGTTCGACCACATTTCAGAATTTTGTACGCGGTTGAAATGGCTTCCCATTCGACTCGGTCGAAAGGTACACATTTTGACCCGTCTTTTTAAAACTCTCGGTAATTCCGCTGCCCCTGAATATCTTCGTTCTCGGTTCCAGTTATTACCCCAATCCCGCCCCAAACGGGCATGCGTTACTAAGACCCTGGACTATCCCCTAGCTAACTCTAAATTCTTCTTTAATTATTTTACCGTGTATGCTGCTCGGCTGTGGAATGATCTTCCTGCAGACATTCGAGAGAGCCCTACACCACCAGTTTTCAAAAAGCGCTTAAAAAAACACTACCTGTCGCAATTGGCATAAGAAGTAATGTTATATATTGATATTTATATAATATATTAATTATATATCTAATTAAATGTTTTATTTAGGTTTATTTATTATTATATTCATGTAGTTATATTTAGTTATTTAAAAGTATTTATGTATTATAGACTTTTTTACTTTTATTATATTTTTTTTTACTTTTTATTCCCCGTTATACACTTTCTAACCTTCTAACCGCTTATAGGGTTGGCTGGAAGAGATCTCTCTTAGAGATAAGCTCGCCTTTGTATCTTTGTATCTGACAAATGTATATTTTGTGTTTATTTGCAATAAAGAATGTGTATTAGTTGTTATATTAGTTACTTTGACGACATAATGATTATTGCTTATACCTGAAACTGTTTTGCCAATTTTTCAATTGTTCTAAAACACAGTAGAAGTATCAACGCTACAGCTCAGTACTTGGACGCGTTTAAAAATCTGCTTTTAAAATATTCAGAAAGTTTAAAAGATTGCCTAAGCGGCTGCCGAATTTAAATTCGGAAGCATCGGTCTCTGACAGCTCTTTGTTGTAAATTTGTTCAACCTTTGTAAAACACAAAGTATTAAACGTTTGTAAACTTAGCCGATTATATTATGATATTGTTGAAGTATTTTCTAAGTCAATTAACTGTCTGTCAGATGACTTACCTACTTTTATACGTCCTCCAACCTCCAAATATTCTCGAGGCTGAAAATTTGAATGAATGACATCATCAGATGTGCATAAAAGAATGAAAATATAAAAGGTACTTGCAAAAAGTAATACTAAGTATCATGACCCAATGTGAAATAGATATAATATATTCTACTAGCTTTCCGCCCGCGGCTTCGCCTGCGTGGAATATCTTTATCGCGGATATGTTTAATTTGTTTATCTTGTGCGAACGACTCACTTCATCGGGATAAAAAATATCCTATGCCTTAATCCAGGGTAAGTCTTATCTAGGTATATACCTAATTTCATTAAAATCCGTTCATCCGTTTCGCCGCGATTGAACAACAAACAAACGTGCAAACATCCAAACTTTCGCTTTTATAATGTTAGTTAGATTATTGTATTGTACAGTCAACTACAAATCGAGCGGAATTCTTATGAAGCATTGTTGAAGTTTTAAAACGAATTAAAGTTTGCACGAGAGCTGCAAGGCTACAATAACTTAGAGCGAATCGAGTGAGAAAGAGTCGCGCGCGACATAGTCTCAGTCTCATGCAGCTGATTAGCTGTGGCTTGACAGCTGTCAACTTGACCGTCAATCGGCTTTGAGAGATGTAGGCTATCTCGCACGCGACTCTACGTCACTCGAGTCGCGCTAAGTTGTAGTAGCCCCATGGAAGACATAATCCCTAATTTTTACAAAACTGCTGTGTGGTTTCGGCACGTAGAAAGATTAGAACCAACCCGTCTCTTCCCATGCGTGTCATAAAAGGTGTCTAAGGGATTTTACAACAAAAACCATCTATACACTTGCACGTTTTAACGGCGATGGGCTCACCCCCTATCACGCGTGCATTTCTGTATATGTATGTATGTACGGTGAACCGTGGATGGAGTTTCAAGCATTACACTTTAATTCTGGACCACCCAAACGCTCATGTTTGGGATATCTCTGACCACCCCAGTATGTCTATACTCATTGATAACGTATTGTGTCTACTTACATTAAACGTCAGTAACAATATATAGAGCGTCGGTGGCTCAGCGGTTAAGACGCGGTCTCTCAGTTTGGAAGGTCCGGTATCGATTCCCAGGCAGGCCATGTACCAATGAGTTTTTAAATTTAATTTAATTACTTATATGCATTTATCCGACTGCTCTTAAACGGTGAAGGAAAACAAACCTGCATCCCTGAGAAATAAAAATTCCAAGGCATGTGAAGTCCCCAACCCGCATTGGGCCAGCGCGGTGGACTATGGCCCATACTCCCTCATTATACGAGGAAAGGCTTATATCCCTGCAGTGGGATGTTTACGGGCTGGGATGATGAACGATATATAAATACATAAAGGATGTTGACTTAGAATAAACTTTGCATACAAATATTAGTAGGTAGGTAGGTATCGCAAAATAACATTCTACAAAAATATCATGTTACAACACTATTACATTGAAATAGCTTTTGATGTAACCATGTAATTTGGAACACCCTTGCCTATTCAAGTTTTTTCTTCATTTCGTGGGCTTATTCAAAGAGTTATTACCGTAGTATTCAAGGAATCGCGGCGGTGCCCACTTGACCTACAAATTATGAAGCTTACCTGAAAAAGAAAAATAAACATTATTACAAATTCAAGGCAAGTTTCTTTTGTTAGTAATAGTAAAGTACCTCACAATAATGCCAACGGTATTATCGAAGGTGCCGAATCAATAGGAATAGGTACATCGAGGAATTTGACCATACAGCTCCAGGCAGCGCTTCTGGGGGAGAGTTAAGCTATCTCTTTACGTTAGCCTGGTTATAGGCGATTAAAGATGCCGTGGGCATAGACCAGTAAAGACGAAATGTTATTGGCATTGGCGAAACCGTCAATCTCGGTAACCAAGGCGATTACAGTAGTCAACATAATATAGGCTGAGATGATGGTAAAACTGAGTAAAGTAATAAAAAATGTGTAAATCATCGAGAGGGTATCGTCTAAAGTGTGCAAAGATAGTATGTATACACCAAATAAAGCGAGTACCTATTAACGTAAAGATACCACGCTGGAATTTGAATTCGCGCTTCTGTTTTAATGTGACCTAAGGAGCTTGTTAACGACTTGCAAGAATACACAAGGACACTGTGGTTCAGTCAAATAGAGATGGTCCAGACACGATGGCACAAATTCAAATAGATATAATATTCAAAAATAGAACGCCCATTACAGTGGACGTAAAATGTGAACAATACAATGACATTAAACTATTGCCAACGGTCTCAAGGATTATAATTACATGTAAAGTCGCAATTAGTAACAATGATTTATCATTGATTGGCTAGAAAAACAATAGGAACGCCCACTTTTAGAATGTCTCGTCTGGCCCGCCTACAAATCCCTGTCACCGTTGCTAGGCAACGAAATTTGTTGCTGATGGATATTGGCAGAGGGCCAGTATTGTAGAATGTAGACTAGTCTGTCTAGGAAATGAGGTATGTGACCGAGGGATGTGTCATTTTGTTTGAGTGATGTGTGTCATCAATTATACGAGAGTATATTAGTTGCTTTGGAGCTCATTTTGTGGGCATATTTTTACTTAAAGTGCCATGTGGAGAAAATGGGATTTTAGATGAATGCATAATGGACGATGATACCCAGATATTTCAATATATTATTAAGATAGTATTATGCTAGGCCAACAATACAAAAGTCGCCTGCAACAAAAACGAACGTTCACTTATTGGACGGCATGAGAACACCGTGCGTCAAACGCATGTGGCAACCTGTCGCAACTGTATCCGAGCTCGATGGGTTCGCTGTGACATATGTCATCCGTCAACAAAACA
The DNA here is from genome assembly GCA_949316235.1 of Oegoconia quadripuncta. Classification (NCBI taxonomy): domain Eukaryota; kingdom Metazoa; phylum Arthropoda; class Insecta; order Lepidoptera; family Autostichidae; genus Oegoconia; species Oegoconia quadripuncta. The sequence goes on from OX438751.1 coordinate 5,179,946, forward strand.
GTTTTGAGATTTCATTCCTAATGTCAAAGGAAAAATATCTGCAGCTTATAAAGTGCGTAACTATGGCGTTATGTTGGCTCCCCTGTCTCTCAAAGTCATTGGCACGAGAAGACGCTCCCGCAGATTTTGTTTATTTTCATTTGATTTTCGACTCAAATCATGCCCAAAACTTTGAAAAGTTTTGTGAACGTGAAAAACGCAATGATGCCTCAATAATTCTTTTAATACTGAATACAATACATTACTGAAAAATATTGCTGCCAACATAAAGCCATAGGCACTGTTCGGTGAAACGCACTCTAGAGAATATTTACATTAGCGTTTGCCAGCAACAAGTTTGCTGTTCCTGCGATAATTTATATTGTGCACATAGAGAACATGCATTAACCAGTTGATTCAGAGGTGAGCCTAGCTCCGTAAGAACTTTCTACCAGCAAACCTAATTGTTTTAATTGGGCAGAAAATATTGTACAAACATTTCAAATATTATCAGAAGTTTGGTGTATGTAATTATTGATGGAAGAGATTAATGCGTAGCAGGTATACATAATCTAGAACCTAGTGTTTCATTAGTTTTCCTTCTTCGGAGTGAAGTTGCAAATGAATTTATAAAAAGTACGGTCAAAGACTTAGTCCCACCCAGTCTTACCCAGTCTTCCGTAACTAAAAGTTGCGCTAACTCCTAACACCCAACTAGCACAAAATTGCTGTACAAAATCTTTAAAACCAATCCATTTGTAATTGAAGGTGTTGAAATTTATAAAAAATAGTTACGTTAACTCCTAAGGCTGCCATGTTCTCAACCTCTAAAATTCACCTAGAGCTGAGAAGACATCCACCATATTCGATTACATCGTCACTTTTCATCACGGTGAAATTGTGGTCAAACGTATACACGTCTACATCTAGTCGTCATAAAAAAGTTTAGTGGCACAAAATTTCTGTGCAGATTTGCCGATTTCTTTTCACTTTATATTAATGTTGACAACAACAGCATTATAAGAAAGTTTCAATTTCAATTTGATAGTATCTACGTATAGGACCAGGTATGCACCATCTTACCTAGGTTAGCCTTCAAACAGCGTTGTTGATAACATTGATGCAAAGCGGCTGTTTGAAGCAATACAAGTCGCCCAAATAAATTAGAGGTTTTGGTTGCGTCATCTTCAATTAAAATTGGGTGTGCTAATTTCTTGTGTATGGAAAAGGATAATGGTAAAAAAAATGAAGTAGCTATCAACAACAATCTACAATATGAACAGTAAACAATAGTTGCTGCAAAATTGAATCTCCACAAAAGCGGTAATCGACAATGAAGAAAGTTATATACATTCTTGTAGCACAGGTACTCGACTTGTCCCCTCTGGCTCCAGGCCAGCGTTTCACCTGTTGCGACGATATTATTCAACTGAAAACGACCTGAGAATCAGGAAGCGATCGTATGATACTGCAATTCTATATGTTTCTCATTGAAAATTGTCGGGATATTAAAGAAATGTTGCATCGACAAAAGCTAGATTACAAATAAAATCAAGAATGGAATAGCCTGTTAATGGTGAGTCTTCAGTATCATCCAGAATATCACACAATAATATTTTATCGATCTGTAGCTGTAGAAGGGCTTTATTTTATAGTGTTGAAACAAAAGATAATGTTAAGGGAAGGACAAACTTCATTTAGTCTAAAATCGCATGATTGAGACACTCGTTAACAGTTAACATATTACCAAGGACAGAAACTTCAAACATGGTGGACAAGTTTATCTCAACACAAGAAATTCCTATAAGAAGACGTTAACCGCTTCACATAAGATTGTCTCAAGAAATATCATCATACCGTTGGCGATTGCAGATTTTTTGCGACCTCCACACCATCACTTCCCAACTAGCGATAGGATATAACAGAATTCCTATTCCACTTTTACGACACTCAAAGAGACGAGTTAGTCCCATTTTTTACTCTGCCGGATATCACAAAGTAGCAGCGGAATAAAGAGTTATGTTACAATACATCACGTCCATTACATTTGAAGGAATATGTGCTCGCCAGACGGAATTGGACTTAAGATGGACTACGTTTCTCCATTTCTTGTGAAGATTAATTGTAGCACTCAGAGTAACTGAAATAATTTTGGTATAGTCTTATCTATACCTTAGAAGACTTGATTAGCTAGGGACAACTAAAATAAATTGGATGAACGTTGAACCAATTCGAAACAAATCAAATCATATTATAATTAAAATTAATGTGGTTATAGGTAGGTATGTAACATTGTCAAATGTCTTTAGTTCTCTAAGTTCTTGCCAGCTACCATAATACGGAAGAAAGCTCAATAGTCTCATTACTGATACAATATAAAAATGTGACATGCTGTCGGCACAAGGTATCAAGTAGAGACGTTGCAAAATTCGATGTGCCTACAAACGTAACACAAACTAAAAATATGACCTAGTATCGACACAGGGTGTCAGCAAAAATTGAGACAGATTGCACAATTCAATGTGAACCACACAATGTATAAATGTAACACAAAGTAAGAATGTAACATGGCTTCAGCACAACGTATCTGTACAAATTGTGACAAGTTGCAAAATTCTATGTGGACGACAGATTTTGTTAATTATTTCAGATACATGTTGTGAAACAAAGTGTAGGCGAGGCAGACACAAACATAACTTATGAAATTGACCACAATTTCTGTTGGTACTATATTAGGAAGTAAACGTCCCATTGGTATCCCACAATTTTTAAAAATCGATCTATCAATTCATCATGGGACAAATAGAATATTCGCTAAATAAATTATGTCACGTTTACCGTCTATTAGGTTGAACAATGCACCATTACCAATGTACTTAAGGCAGATGGGAAAGGAAACCCCAAAAGGGTGCGGACATTGTCGGGAATAGCCGGAATCCTCGGAAGTTCGGACACGTATCGCATAAATCTAGCCAACTCTACTGAGAACTGGCTTTGTAATAGAAGAAATATAGAGTACGATTATGATATCATAGACTATTTTTTGTAATGGAATGAAAAAATCAGAAGTTTATTGACAATGACGAGGTGAATCACTCATCTAGCAGACCGGCCATCTATTTATTAATTAATGATTGGTTGGAGATGATGTGAAATAGCGTGATATACAAACCGAACCGAGAAGTATTCGAGCTATTTTGACCCTAACAGCCGGAACACAACCTATCAATATTGGAGTACTGACGTCAGGATTAGAAAAGTGGTGAACCAGGTGGGCATTTAAAATCAACCCCTAGTTCCCCCTGGAACACTTGACGCCGCTTGAAATCGACTTCGCGAGCACCGTATTTATAACACAGATAATAATACTTACTGTCTAGATGCTACTGACTATTTCACACAAGCTCAGATTTATACAAAGGCAACTCCTCTTACAAAATTCCTAGCTCTACAGACAAAGTATTGCCAGCATTTTCTCAGATAGCGACTGTGGGATCGTCCTTTCAATTTCTATTATTCAGTGTCCGAAAGAGGGCTCAGCAAAACCATATAATATGTACACACATATGTATAGCGTGTATACAATAACAATCTTGTGTTAGTGAAACGTTGTATGTATTCCCTAAAGGGTTTAAATGGGCCTGTATTCTTTATACTATACCACGTAATATAATTATTTTAAATTGAAAATTTGAAGTATTTGAAGACAAATTAAATTATTAGGATATCTTTACATTTTTTATTTTTATTCACCATCACAGGAAGGACGTCCATAGCTGAACATATGCGTCCCCCATTATTATTACAGAATTAACGAAATGAAACCATATAATCATCTAATCTAACTAATATTGGGAATGCGAAAGTTTGTATGTTTGTTGCTCAATCACGCCGAAACGGATGAACGGATTTGGCTGAAATTTGGGATATAGATAGAATACGGTACATTCTATCTATATCCCAAATTTCAGCCAAATCCGATTAAGGCAGGATAGTTTTTATGTGAATGAAAGTGAGTAGTTGCCGCGGGATAAACAAATTAAATATATCCACCATAAAGCTATTCCAGGCAGAAGCCGCGGGCGGAAAGCTAGTATATTAATAATAACTATCAATTTGAAATTACTTAACTAATAAAAACAAGGAGCAGTGTAAGGCTGATCTAGACGGAGAGGAATATGCTTCATATTTCGCTGCCATGACGCCAAAAGGTTCGACCATTCGCGACGTACACGTGGAAGGTGTCCTTACGTGTCTTCAGCGCACGTGGGGTATGTCGCTAAGATTGTCTACAAGCCACTTTCGCAACGCATCAGCGCCGAATCGAGAGTCGCCATGGCCGAAATCGGTCGGAGGACATATTGTGTAATCGTTTTTAGTGCTCAGTAACAAAAATGGCAATGCGCAACAAATTGTCTAATCATCTCATTATCTTTGTTTTATATTCAGGTTTCGTATTTCACCTTTGTTTTGACGAATCACAAATGGTAACATTTAATATTTAAAAAGAGCAACCCTTGAGTTTCTTACTCGTTCTTCTTTGGGGAGTCAGCATTATGAATGAGCAGCGGTCTAAAGAATTGTCGGTTTTTGCAAGTTATGTATTCAAACTTAATATTAAAAACGAAAATGCACCGGTAAAAGGTGTATACCCAAAAGTGAAGTATCGAAAAACAACTTTCTATTTAAAAAAAAAAAGCATAAAAATATACTTTCAAAACGAACAAGCCAGTCGTCAACATCAGGTATCGTATTGAATAAAAACTTCTAACAGAAATGATGATAGATTGACTCTGTTATCGAAACAGAAGGTTGCGGGTTCGAATCCCGTTAAGGGGTAAATATTGTATGATGAATAATTTATTGTTGTATCAATAAATAGTCATGTATTTATCGTCTATCCTTTGTCTATCCATATACTTAATACAGGCTTTGCCTACCTTGGCGCTAGATAATAATTGGGTAAGTGTCCAAAATGTTTATTATTATTATTTATTAACCTTAGACGAAAAACGACGAGTGTTATCTGTATGACGGCGTTCTCTGTCTCTTTCTTTTTTTTTTTTATTAAAAACTGGTTTCGCGTTTGACTACAATCTCACCTGATGGAAAGTGACGATGTAGCCGAAGATGTATCACGTGCACCCAGTAAATGCCTATTCACTCTAGACTTGAAGATCCCAAGGTTGTAAGTGTAGGAAAAAACCGATGCGGGCAGTGAGTTCCATACCTTAGCAGTCCGCATTATAAATGATGAAGCAAAGCGCTTAGTGCGGATGTTCGGTATGTTGACAACATATGGTTGTCCGAAGATCCGAATGTTGTTTCTCTCTCTCTGTGGATCCAGTTTTTGTCTCCAGTCCAGATCCAGAATCTCAATAAAGCGTTGGTCTGATTTGAGTGCGGTTCTTTTGTATTTAAGATACAGGAAATAAATAATAAAATAAATAAATAAATATTTCGAACACTTACACTAATCATCTAGTCCCAAACTAAGCTTCCTCTAATAGCTATGTATGACAAAAATCGGTTCAGTCGTTTTGATGATATTGAACTTTTAAAACAGATTTGTATACCTTGAAGATATTATTGTTTGTTACTCGGGAGTTTTCTAAACAATTTATGTTATTTACTATTCTAGTTTAAGTGAAATGGCGGGCCTCTCAAATAACCTCAAAGTAACCATAGCAACGAGGACAGGGACCGTTCCACGATCATAATAAAGGTCTCGAATCAAAGTCTCGTAACTAGATACGCTATCTGACAAAGGAAACGTGAGAATGGGAAAGGTGTCCCCTCGGAAATTACTTAGAATGACTTGCGGAAGGTACAAGTATGTTTGTTTTGTCAGGGAGCAAATAGTTTTTGCTCGGTCTACGTAGCGGTGCTGGTTATTATTATTATTAGGAGCCCATACTGTCCAACTACTGGGCAATGGCCTCCCTCCTCTCTCTCCACGCCTTTGTCCCGGTTTTCCTCTGACCAGTTGGTGGTGTTGGTTATCAAAATTATCAAAAGTATACCTGTGAAGATAAAACATTATTGATTTGATTATTGATTCCATTTGATTTATATCAAGTACAATCTGAAACAGATAAATAAATTAAGAGGGTTTATCCCACACGGCATTCCACGGCTAAACGAACACAATTTTAGATCGCGGTGTCATTTTTTCAACGTCATAGATAGCGAGGGCAACCTTTGGAAACAGATACCCTTCGCCCTTCCCCCCGGAACAAATTACCTCATGTTATCCATGCATGACGTGAGACAGAGTAAAATCATACCGGGAAGGTGGAGGTATTGGAGTAGCGATGTAATGTGAATTTCAAGGCACTGGCTTCGCGAGTCCCGCTTCAACAGTTGGTTACATTTACGAAGGATGCTTCTGGTCGACCGGCGTTAGGGCCGGCGGTTTCGAGGCTAAAAGTCATATAAAAGCCAAGCGCAATATTGTATAAAGTGCTTAGGTGAAGAATGAAAAGGTAGAATAGAAGTGGAAGTAGATTCTCAAAATGGCTGAACCGACTTAGTGAGGTTGGTTCTTAGCCATGTTTGATGGAAATCAGTTAAGCTGTTTCGAAGATATTTCATTTTAACATAGTTAATTTATTTATCTGGATGATATATACTTCATAAGTAGGTATTGGTTCGGGGATCTTCTAAATTTTCAATTTATAAATTATATATATTTCAAACATCTTTGTAAATGATGTCCACTCTTAACCTGATGAACGTCGCAGTATGTCGTTGGATGCCGGCCGCTTCAAACCGTTCTCTCTGGAAATCAATGGGACCTATGTTCAGCAGTGGATATCTTGTGGCTGATATGACATTGATAAAAAATCTTTGTTATTGCATATATTAGGTCCTTACCTATGAAATTGGCGTTTCGTATGAAGAACCATACAAACATTTTTTTGCGAACGGCAAATCCAAATTTAGCTAAACTTTGTGTGTATTATCGATAACTTAAGTTAAATATAGGCAGTGTTAATTTTTCTAAGAAATAATATGGGAAGCAAATGAAAAGAGCTGTGTTCAAGTTTTTTTATTATGTGATTTAGCACAGACATTAAAAAATATTTTATATGAAACCTTGAAAATATATTCCATTTTACAAATAAAAAAACAAATTTGGTAATAGCTACGGAATCGTAGAAATTGGCACATATGATTAACGAAGAAAAAAATCTCTAATTTCATAGGTAAAGACGTAATATTTTACAGGCCACAGCTCAAAATAGTGGTGATTATAACAGCAGACGGCCCGAAGACTGGAATTCCTTTAGGGGTTCATCATAGCCTGTCGGCTAGTACACTCGACATTGAATTGGTCATCTTGACCGTTCTATTACCGGCAAATATGGACCTGATGTGTAACCCTTCCGAAAGGGTCCGAGTTACGCCGAGGACAGACCACCTGCGCGCAATATGACGACATTAATATTTATTGAAATTTATCTTCTGGGAAATTGAATTCGGTTTGTAATTTCTCGTGTTACTGTTTTCTGGGGGATTATATTTTAACGTACTTAAAGGTTGTCAACGATTAAATAAATAATAGTAAATATCCTTGGACATGCACACAATGCCATCTAGTTCCACTTTAAGCAACTATATAGACTTGTGTTGTGGATACTGGATGGTTGATATACTACAATAAATACATTTGTTTTTTGTAAATAAATACATATTATAAATGAAAACATCCATAACTCGGGTACACATGTCCGTATTCATAATTCAAACATATGCGCCTAGCGGGATTCGAACCCGCGTCCTTTTGGTATAGTGGTCAGAGTTTCTAACCATTACACCAAACAGGTCGTCGATTATTTACGAATTTAAACCGATGATTAAAGTGAAAGTAATTGGATCAGTAGGGTGACCGCGAATACTTTCTCGCAATCGCTAACGCATTCATAAGTACATATATAACGTCACGAACTTTATCCCAAATGGGGTGGTCAGCGACATCCATAACATTATTGTATGGTTGTTCTTAATATAAAAAGTTTAATACTCGTAACTACATCCACATTTGACCATGCATACGTGACAGGGGGTGAGATCATCGCCTTCAAAACGTGCAAGTTTATAGATGTTTTTTGGATGAAAATCGCCTTTAATCCCATAATCGCCTTTTACGACACCCACGGGAAGAGACATTCATGGACATAACCAGCCCGTTCGCATAACCAGGCTATTTCACAATTAATAATGAAATATAAAATAATAATTAATAATTTTGTAATATAAAAACCTTTTTTTTAAAAAAGAGCAATCTCTCGAGTTTCTTGTTGTTCCTCTCAGGGGAAAATTGTCTTTTGAATAAGCAGTAGCTTGAAAGATGTAAAATCTGACTATTTTAAGTGTACCCTGTGTACCTACAAAATAAAGCTTAGGTATTTGATTTGAAAGATGAGTTGGTTGTATTTCTTTTAGGTACGAAACCTCACTCATTCATGCTGACATTTAAAATGTTTGGCAACCTAGTAAAGGATACTAAAGTAGCCACAAATTTTGTAATAAACTCTTTTAGTTTCTCTTTTAATGATCTTTAAAGATTTTCTCAGTTAGATTAATGATATTCTCAGATATTGCAACAAGCTAATAGTCGAGATTCTGCATCGTTCATTTGACACAAATTTCCGCAAGATGCATATTGCTAATTTAACTGCAACCAAACCCGGTGGGTATATAATTAATCTCCGGTACATGTCTGTCGTGCAGTGTTGTCCCTTGCGAATAGTCGTTAGCGTGAGGGATGATAGAATGGGGTATGAGGGTCGCTTAATCTATCGATGATTAGAGACATGGTGAAATGAAATACAGACTACACAGTCTAGTTTGGGCATCAGTTTCCCACAATTCTGTTGATGGCGACACATTTTTCTTGTATATTAATAGTTAAATTTTGTTAAGTTAAAAGTTGTCCACCGACTAAATTTCATTCAAATCCGTTTAGCCAATTAGGCGTGAGAAGGTAAGAAAAACACATAGGTACATATACACACAAACTTTCGCATTCATAATATTTAATATAAATAAATGAAATAATAAATAACAAATATAAATATATAATATTAAATACCGCATATATAAAATTGGACCTACATAATTGAGGAGAGAAATAAATGTTATATAGATTGATGATAAACGCATGTGTAAAATCGTGCTCTGGTGACCTTGAGCTTGTCCCATGAGAGTGTATAATCATTAATCTATATTTTATTTATATATTTAAGGAAATAAATTAAATATAGCTTTTAACACAGTCGGTTTGATCTACATGAATGATAAAATTATTTGTTTCCTCGGGCTTTTCCATATTTTCAGTTTATAATACTTCATTTTATTTAGACGACCAGTTGGTGTAGTGGATAGTGACCCTATCAGCGAAACCAACGGTTGAGGGTTCGAATCCCGCGAGGGGTAAATGTTTGTGTGATGAACACGAACATTTATTCCCGAGTCTTGGATGTTTATATAAATATTTATGTATGTTTATCCGTTATCTAGTATCCATAGCACAAGCTTTGCTTAGTTTGGGACTAGATGATTGGTGTAAGTGTCCGAAATATTTATTTATTATTATTTATTTATTTATTCCCGAGTCATGGATGTTTATTATAAATATTTATGTATGTTTATCCGTTATCTAGTATCCATAGCACAAGCTTTGCTTAGTTTGGGACTAAATGATTGTTGTAAGTGTGTGAAATATTTATTTATTATATTATTATTTATTTACTAAGTTACACTTCGTGATGTACCAACCCTATAAATTTATCTCCAAGAATATAACTCACATTTGTATGACCTCCATGATTTAATGCCGGTGAAACCATCTATATGACCATCTGTATATCCTATTAGAATTATCTTCTTTACGATTCTATTCACGTACATATTACGCTTATAACGAGGCATTACCATGGAAAGCAATGGCGGCGATACGGGGCCAATTTTGTGGGAAAATATACGATGACGTCACCTTGACGTCACACATTTGATCGAACACTCGCGCTTAGACTGTTGACGTACGAAACTGGAGACACGATCACATTTGCGATAAAACCTCGTGTTACCGTTTATTTGTTTCTTGCATCAATAGTTATTAGTTGCTGAAAAGTGATAGCGAATGTCTTGTGTATACCTACTATAAACTTGTAAAACTATATATATATATATATATATTTATGCACAACGGGTTGGTACTTGGCCTCAATCAACCTGATGTTAAGTGAAGATGAGGTCGAAGGTGGAAGCGAAGTGACCCGGAAACCCCAACACATTTGGGGGACTGGCTATGTTATCTCTGACAACCGGAACACAACAATGCTATTAACATTGGTGCTTGGCGGCAGATTTAGATAAGATGGTGGTAGAAGATAAGGGAGGTAGAAACCCAATGTTGTTTACATTGAGCCACGGAGGCGGTTATAATTAAAAATCAAAGTTAAAAAACTATACTCAATTGATTTGAAAATGTTAGTGTTCTCTGATTTTCTGTTTTGAAAAGTTTCAATTTTATTTAGATTTATTATACAGCGTGAATTTGAATTCGTGTATTTACCATTAACTGGTGACGTCACTCTTGATTACGAACAACTTTCCCCAAGGAACCATAGTCGAATTCGATCAAAAAATTATCGAATACCCATACAAAGTAAACCATTCTGAAACCACCTTTAGTATGGAAGTCCAACAATTTTCCAGTGGAAAGTTGTTCGTAATCAGGTGTGGAGTCACCAGTAAATAGGAATTATACGAATTAAATTTTGTATTTATTCCATTTATTGTATTATTCTGTATTTATTGTGAGTAATATCTATATACTTTTTTGTCTTATAAAATAGATAGATAGATAAGCATTTATTTGCATCCATGTACACACACATAACAAATTTTACATATGAAAAATACAACTAAAACAATAAAACACAAGTACAGAAACAAACAAATATTATATGTGTGCCGAAGTATACAAAAAGGCTACAGCTCAGTGTATGGATTTGCCCAAGGCGGGCAAAACACTGGTATTCTGCTGAAACCTGAGGGTTGGTCGTGGGACAAATGGAATGTTGAAATGTGTTTGGTGTTATCAAATTAAAACTAACGTTATTGGTAAAAGAATATTGTGTAAGATTATTCCCGTAACATATTGGATTCAATTAATAGAATATATGTACCTAATTAAGTTATTGAACCAAATTTATTATTATTATAGAATAAATTGATAATTAATGAAAAATTAAGAAATTATTGCAATTTGCGATTTCATAGTCCTATAATCAAACCATTATTGCTATAAATCTTAATGTTTTGTCTTTTGTGAATTGTGTTACTATAACAGTGATGTTTTGTTAATGTATAGTTCTACATTTTAAGTATCGCTCTTTGTCTGCAATAAAAAGCTTTAAATTGGTTTTCCTTCCGAGGGTTTGCTGGAAGAAATCTCTTACAGAGATAAACTCGCCGTTTGTGTATTGTAATTTCGGTCCTATGTTTGTTCAAACTTTTACAGATGTATTAAATTGGAATGTCGAATACCCTGTAATATTAGTTCACAATTCTAGAACTGTAAACACTCGGCAATATAATTGACATTGCTATACTGTCTGAATAAATAAAAATATATATTCCATAATAGAATACCAAACAAACCACTATGGTCCAACTGCAATAATAATTGAAGAAACCGTAGATGATTAAATCATACGAAGCCCACAAAGCTACGCGTGTAGCACTTGCTACGTATCTACGATAAAGCTACACGAAGCGTAGACACTACGCGAGGTCTGTGAGGCTTTATTTCAATAGCATTGTTTAAATACTTTGAATTACATTATACAATAAGTACATAACGAGCGTCGGTGGCTCAGCGCTTATGATGCGGTCTCCCAACTTGGGAGGTCCGGGTTCGGTTTCCAGGTAGGCCATGTACCAATGAGTTTTTAAATTCAATTTAATTACTTATGTGCGTTTATCCGACTGCTCCTAAACGGCGAAGGAAAACATCGTGAGGAAAAACCTATGTAGATCTGAGAAATAAAAATTCAAAGGCATGTGAAGTCCCCAACCCGCATTGGGCCAGCTTGGTGAACTACGGCCTATGCTCCCTCATATACGAGGAAAGGTCTATATCCCTGCAGTGGGATGTTTACGGGCTGATGATGATGACATAGCGAGGGGTTTAAACCGTTATTAAATGAAATTAATAGCGTTGAATTATCATGTGAATGGAGGTAGCAATGACATTACCAAAGTTGTATATCACTAATCTAGAATTTTTATTTTAATTGAATGACATGTTTAGTTAGTAGCAAACATTCAATTTTTCTCAGTAAAAGAACCGGCTGTGTTAAAGCGAAATTCGAAACAGCTCAACCGATTTCTACAAAACTACGATAACTACGTCATTTTTGGCTACGCAAAGCACTTTAATGCTAATATCAAAGAAGTGTCAAAAATATAAAGGATAGCAATAAAACCATTCAACAAACGTAACCTTCCATTTCGTATCTGCAATATTATTATGTATAGGAAACCACAATATTACGAACGATCCTTAAAGAAAACGACCCGAATATCACATTTGGTGGCAGATTCTCCAATCTTTCCCCATAACTAGACTGCTAGGAAAAATTATACGGTAGAGATAACCACAAGAAATACGTCTTTATGGGTAAGAGATAAGATGAAATATACAGTGTATGTGAAGGCATATTTTTGGCCTTTATATTAGGCTGTTACCCATGGACAGTATAACGTAGTAGATTCTAGAAAAGACTATTTTTAAGTTAGCGTTACATTTTACTATCACTTGCATTATTAACTTAAAACACACGCTTGTAAGTCTACAATCTTTTACAAAATACAAATAGTCTATTTAGCATAAATAGAGTATTATTATCATACCGCTCGCTGATTGCGGTGTGAGGCGCGACAGTGCCCCCCGTGGAGGGTGCTCTAGTCGCCCTCCGGGAAAGGGCCTACGCTCATGAGGGGGGGCAAGGCGGGGAGGGGGGACCTGGAGCCGCTGATGTGTTCCCAGGTCCTCTTTACTGCCGAGGATGGTCGCCGCGGGGTTTTAGTGGGTATCCCTCCCGATAGGGAAAACGTTTCCCCGCTTCAAAAAAAAGGGTATTACAAAGTAATTTTTATGATGTATCAAGAAAGAACATGATGATAATTGCAATGTCTAAACTAAATAATTACTTTACCTATATTTTAAACCCTGGTGTCTCCGCTGCCCTACTGTTAAGGATGACCATATCAGCCACAAGATGTCCACGTCCACAGGCCTCCAGAGCGACCTGATGTAAACGGCCTGCATCCAGCGACTACCCGCGACCTTCATCAATTTTTTTTAATATTTATACCGTAACCAAGGTGGTTCGTGTTTTAATTCAAAACTCCGCATGCAACAGAACTCTTTTGGTTTTTCTGTTGTTGTTGTTGGTTAGTGGAAGGGCATTTTAAACGTCCGCCTGGTTAGCTACCACCATCTTATCTAAATCTACCGCCAAACAGCAATGTTAATAGCATTGTTGTGTTCAGGTTGTCAGAGATTAGATAGCCAGTCCCCCAAATGTATTGGGGTTTCCGGGTCAGTACGCTTCCACCTTCGACTTCATCTTCACTTAACATCAGGTGTATTTGAGGCCAAGTACCAACCAGTTGTGCATAAAAAAAAAATGTCAAAGTGCGTGTTACCCACCAAAGTAAAGATGTCAAGGAAGCAACCTGTTATGTGTGCGTAATGTGTCAAATACAGTCCGTGTCATTTGATATAAGCAGTCACATACCACGTGAAGTTTTGTTGTGTGCGCTACAGGTAAGGGAAAAACTTCGCTCCTTTTTGCTGATTGCCCTACTAGATATCTTCATTCAGGCGTGGCTTTAGACGAGATCTATTGTTATCATGCAACAGAATATCAGTGTGAAATTTAATTAAGATAAGCACTAAACTCATATTAAGCAAGTAATAGATGTTTTCGTGGGTGGTTGATATGGAGGTTGTGTTAATTTTAAGTATCTGCAGTGGCACCACAGAATACCAGCATCGTGCTTGTTCCAACCCGACACATGCTGAGTGGAGACGTTTTTGGATTTAGAAACCTTGGTATTGTAATTTATATTAAAAGTACCTTTATAGCACAAGTTCAAATGAATAGGTACTTTCTTTAATTTTTTTCAAAATATCAAGAAATGAACAAAATTATAAGTCCTCCGTTGCACTCAAACTCTGTATCTATGTAAAATTATTGTATTGCCTGCTTGTATAGCGTTTACAAACAAAAACAAAGTATAAATAATACATATTTAGACATACACAGCGCCATCTAGTTCTACACCAATCAACTTGTGATATGGATACCAGATAGTTGATACTCGTAAAGGTACTAAGCAAATACATTTCTTTTTATAAATATATTCTACATAGGTATTATATATAAACATCCCAAAGTCGGGTACATTGGTCATGCATAAAATCTCCCTAGCGGGATTACCAACACCCAACAGGTCATCAAAATTAACCGCGAAAGTCTCAAGGAGTAGGTAAAGTACAAGTTCAAAAGTACAGTTACGCCCTCAACTCAAGCAACTTTAATTTTTCTAACACATTCATAAATTCACGCCTGTTTCCCGTAGGTGTAGGCAGAGACCAAAGACTTCCACTTGCTACGTTCCTAACACACCTACACTCTCATAAGATTGTTCATACATGTTCGTCGGTTTAGGATACTCTTGACTTGGCCTTTCTTTAAGACGTCCCCACTTTTGACTTGATTCCTTGATTGATTTGTCTTCCCCTACAAACACTTTCATCCATTCATCCACATTTGCATCGTATATCTCTGTTAGTCTTCTTTCATTCATCCTCTCCACATTTCCAAACCATTTCAGCATACCTTTTTCAATCTTTGTCACTACGTCTTCTTTCACATTGCTTAATTCCCTAATTACTCTATTCCTGATTCTATCTCAAAGTCACATTCATACTTCTCAATGATCTCATTTCCATTGCATTAATTCTACTTTCATCTTTCTTCTGCCATGAACATCCAGACGAACATTTTCTTACACCTTTCTATTTAAAGCAAGTATCGAGCACTATGCACATGCAGTACGTTCTTCTGTACGGAAAATAATGTATTTTCCTTTAGGAATTCGAAATTGAAAAAAAACAAATACATTTTCACTGCACTGATCGCGATTGTACGATATCGGTATACACATCGGCGTTTCCACTTCAATCCCTATTTTTGTACCCCGGGGAGTAATTGAAAAGTTAACATTTTCCGAAGTACTATGCTGCGATTGGTAATTAAAGTTAGATTATCTTCGAAGCTCAAGAAAATTGGAAGTGAGGAATTACCACCCCATCAGATTCCGCCACCCGATTTATCAGCTCGTGTGTCACACAGCTGTTTCAAGGTGGAGCATAATCAAGTTAATGAGATAGCTTCGCGGCGAATATTCTTGCGACAACTCATTTGTTGTGTCAACAGAACTCGACGCGACACGTACGGGGCGTGACGTCATCTGATACGAGAAACGTGTCTTTATACCGATATTATATTTGGGTATTCGTAACCTTTGTCTAAAAACAAGATATATAATATGTTGAGTTCGGATCATTATTATCAGCCTTACACATCACACGCGCCCACTGTTGCGATACAGCCTCCTCTCACTGGGCGCAGCCTCACTTTCCAACAGGTGAGATTGGGGTCAAACGAGTATCCAGTCAATTATAAAAGAAAACGCGTAGGCAGACGCTCATATAATAACGAGTATGTATACTTTTTAATTTGCGTATTAAAACCCGCCTAGCTGGAAAGGTCATCGACAGCCAAGGTCTCACACCACTGTTGGGGCAAAGCCTACTCTCGCTGGGATGTATATACGGGCCATAAATTTGTATCAGACTGTGGCGACATGACAGTCATTTTTTTAAGTAGCCCTATAGGCCAACGCTTGGCTTAAAGACTGCTTTCAATTCAAAACAACCGAAACCAACTATTTAACGTGCCCTCCAAAGCCTGCAATTATTAGTATTAAAAAGCCACTGGCCACTAAGCTACTACCACTAAAAAGTCACCCATCCAAAGAGTGACCGCGCTAGATATTGTTTTAATAATCAAAAACGAATAGCGAAAGCGACTGCGTTACGAATCCTTCATATAGGATTACCAAATTATAAAAAAAAGGCGAACTTTCCAGACAAAACACTCGATAATATCTGGAACATTTCTCACAATGTCAACCCTAGGTTCAGAGCAAAAAAGCTCAGTATTCATTCTACGTTTGACGACCATAGATTTCATTGAAGAAAATTTGGCAGACTATTATTTGAGATTCGAATAAGACAAAAGATAAATTTTGTAAGACTATTAATACCTCACCTTCGAATGTCGCGAAACATTATAAATTATACAGTTTCACGAAATAGGTAGGTATATACATTCACTTTGATAAATTACCAACTTCATTCCAAATATTATACTTAAATAATGAATTTACGGACCAATTTCATTATAAATCGCCGCTAAATTCGACCCGAACTCGCTATTTACGCTCTGCAAGTCTTTACAAGCGTCTCTTATTCAATTTTCAGATCTTCCTTAAAGTAGCGAGATTAGCAAACTTTTCAATCCAATTAAGCAAATACTTGCAAAGTAAAAAGTCCGAGTAGACGTATTCGAAGTAGATTATGTAACTACTTTACTGAGACGTCTATAGACAAGTAACACCGCTTAATGAGCTTGTATATAGATTGGATTAATGTTATGTATATTAAGGTGGTTTGGGCATATAGAACGAATGAGTGAGAGGAGATTAATGAAAGCAATTTATAACGAAAGCGTGAATGGAAGGGTCGGTAAAGGTCGACCAAGAAGGACGTACGTCAATCAAGTGACTGACGTACTCACAAAAGGTCAGGTGCGGTCAATTACTAACCGACGAGCATGTATAAACGACGACCTGTTTGGTGTAGTGGTTAGAAACTCTGAGTACTATATACCAAAAGGTCGCGGGTTCGAATCCCGCTAGGGGCATATGTTTGTATGATGAATACAGACATGTGTTCCCGAGATATGGATGTTTTTCATTTATATGTATATGTATTTATTAACAAAGAAAATGTATTTATATAGTTTATCAACCATCTGGTATCCATAACACAAGCCTAGTTGCCTAGTAGTTAGTGTGGAAACAGATGTAGGCGTGGTGTATGTGTGCAAAGATGTTTATTTATTACTGTATATTTATTATTTTTTTTTTTATATAAATCATTTGATGAGAGTGGACGATGCAAAAGTCGTATACCAGGATCGTTGCAAGTGGAAATCAATAGTGTATGCCCACTCCAACGGGATACAGGCGTGAGCATATATGTATCGATTCGATATCACGGTCCGAAATGATATGCTAACTTATAATTTTTTTCACATTTTTTTTTAAACAAGCAATTTAACTTTTATTGGATTTGCATGTTGAAGTGGTCGTGGGCATGGCACATAGCTCTAAGAACTGATGACTGGTATGTGTAAATACGATTGTTGATCATAATCATGGGCACAGCACCCTTTCTAATGACACGACTTTAATAGCATTCTGTATATGGTTCTGGTAGGATGAACAGCGCTGCGGGTTCCTATCGAGAGCACATGCTGAGTCTGGGGCATTTCGTTGCCACGATATGGGTCACGTGTCTTGTTATGATTTTTAACCAACGTACTGTTTTATATTGTATGTATTTATAGGTTAAGAGACTTGTATCATGGTCGACAAATACATTTATACTAGTCTATTCCACATGTTTAAAAGAACAGACAAGTGCGAGTTTCACTAACGCACTGAGAGTTCCGTAAAAACTTGTATATTATTGTTCGTCCATCATTTGAATTGTATCGAAATATAAGTTTGTTATCGCAAAAAATAAAACTACACTTTATCGAATATATACTTTTGCTTTGAGGCTTTGCTTCTTGTCAAAAATGGAAAGTACCGTTACAGGGTTGATTTATTTGCGAGTGTTATAATATGCAGCATTAATGGACGTATTTTTACCCGACTGCCCAAGGAAGGAGGGTAATGTTTTCGAGTATATGTATGTAGATTTCTATGTTATCTACGACAGCCCAAATAGCTTGACCGATTTCTACATTTTATGGGAAAAACTCCAACATGGCGCCCGCGATATGCAAAATATGCTGTCAGGTTTTAAAACTTTATTGTTATTTGAGTTCACTGACTTAGATCTTAATTTTTTTACAGCTCCAATGAACCGTATTAGAACTAAGTATTTCATATTAATTTCAAATTGATACCAAATACCGCAATGTCTCAAGACGAAAGTCTTTGATCAGTGTGTTGCCAGTGTTGGGGCGGAAAGGTTTGTCGAGTGGCGACCACGCACCGGAAGACGCAGTGTGGGCAGGCTCCTCGCGAGGTGGGCCGACGATTTGGTAAATATCGCGAGAAGCAGCTGGATGTGGGCAGCACAGGACCGATCGTTGTGGAGATCTTTGGGGGAGGCCTTTGTCCAGCAGTGTACGTATTTCAGCTGATATGATGTTCTTGACAGGCAGATGGACAACGAAGTGATCCCATGTGGCTTCCTTTTTTTTCGTTTCAGGTATAGAACCTTAAGAACTTGGTAACAGTCATCTACGAGTATTTTAAATATCCACGAGGAATAATGTCAACACAATGATATCGGTAACGAAATTAAAAGCAAAAATTTCATATTTTTGTCTGAAAACTTTTTCAATTCCCTGTTTGTAATTTTTTTTGGGCGTCGTGTCGAGCTTTTTCGTGATAAAACTGAAAGTTCACGGCCGTCTGTATAAATACATCACAACTTTCCACTGAGTTATTGAGCGATGTTGTATTAGCTGATCGCTTTCAGACGTTCCAGTGGGAATTTCACTTAATTCTTATATCAACTTTTGTGAATTAATATATGTAACGTATACGCTAACGTTGCTAGTAATTATGACTTATGAGCTGCTATAAATGTGATCGTTTATTTATAGAAATAATAAAGAGAAGTGGGTATAGTACAGCTCAAACAAGCAATATGCTACCACTATTCATTTAAAATGTCCTGTATGATTAATAATGAAGCCGACTGTATCACCTTTTCATACAAAAAAGATTCACAACTGGCGGATATAGCGCGGAAAATACATAAAAATAATAATATAATGGAATTAAGAACCTAAAAAAAAGGTTAAAAAAGGGTGAGCTAGTTTTGAAAAGAGGAAAAAGAAGATAATTCATACAAAACATTCACCATTTACCTTCAGCAGGCTGTTCATTAGTGAAATAATAGTAATTAGGTAAAACGAAAGATACCTTACAAGTTTATTCCATTTCAAGCACCATTTCCCAACTTCTTATAGGAAATTTCATTAAATATCTAATTGAACCCCTACAAAGAGGGTTAAGAGGAAAAATATTTCTAAGCCGGATTCCCTCACGCTCCCAATTTACATTGTCAACACTTCGGTGCGTGCGCTCCTTAATGTATGCAATGTACAGCCATTTTAGTGTAATTACATCTCTTTTATTGTTATTATATTACACAATTGGGTCGATTTGAGGGTGGAATTTAAAATTTGTGAATTTCTGTACATTTCGAAAGGTGAGCCTTAGATGTTGTTTCAAACATTATTACTTTTAATATTTGGAACACTCAAACGCGTATGTTTTATATAAAGGTCGTGGAGTTCTGTGTGTATGTACTTTTCGCTTTGCCGTAACGAAATAAATACAGGACCAGAAGTAATATTTACTCGAAAGTATGTGAACTTCATGCGATATTTTTCGAGAGCGACAAACAAAGCATTCAGCCATCTTTTTGCACGGGAAACGAGCTCCGAAAGCGGATGTAGTAACAAACTACTTCCGCAAGACTGAATAAATCTCGTATCAGCATGGACGATAGACGAGATAGATATTCAAAACGACATTATCATTTCATTGTATGTACTGTTTCTTATACCTTTCAAGTCAATTGCCTAACAAATCAGTTTTTTCAAATGCACAAACAGGATAATGATATATAATGAAAATCGATTAAAATGACACTATAAAAACCTTCCAGTTGCTTGAGATGTGGTAACCAGCCTCTCAAATAAATTGGAAGTTACGAACGAGCGCGCTTCCCTGTACGCTCATAGTCATTTAATATCAGCGATCTGTACTTTGACTCGCTGCCTACTTTCCGTAAAAAACTAGCGTCAAGTTTACTATAAATTCATTTTACCAATTATGTACAAATTCTCCCAAAACCAAATTAAAGTGAATACGGCAATTTAACATGCAAGTTGTTTATCTATAAATAGTTGTGCATCTGGAATTAGACTGTATGCTTGAAAATAGTTTAAGAAATGGTGTAATAACTGTAGATGATCCTTTTTAAATAAATAAAAATGAAAAAATAAAAAGTTGTGATTGACAGCGTGTGCGTGTGAAAGAAGACGTAGTGGCAAAGATTGAAAAATGTGTGCTGAGATGGTTTGGACATGTAAAGAGGATGAATGAAAGGAGACTAACGTAGGAGATATACGAAGCGAATTTGAATGGTAGTGTTGGTAGGGGAAGACCACGGAGAACGTACCATGATCAAACTTGCGAAGTCTTAAAGAAGGGTGAAGTCATGAGTACCCTAAAGCTATGGCATGTATGAACGCTTATGAGAGTGAATGAAGCAAAAGGGGTGTTTCATGATCGTAGTACCTAAGTGGAAGTCTGTGGTCTCTGCCTACAGGCGTTACTTAATGTATTTATATATGTGATTGACAACCGTTAATCCTTTGGCATATGACTCCCAGCAGAGAATATAATATTGGGTCTTTATCTATGAAATTGGAGTTTTTATCTTCGTTAATTATACCAATGACATATATGATAATGCCCATTTGGAAATTAAAAATGCCCATTTACAACAGCTAGTTATTATGAAAACTGACAATGCCTCTTCACAGCAGCTACATTACTCTAAATTATTTTATAATTCTTTTATTTGTATATTCTTCGTACGTAATTTGTATACCATTAAAATTAATTTATTGTGTTATATTGTAATGGATGTCCAAATGCTCGGGAGATTCCTATGGAAAAATAAATGAGTATGAGTCATTAGTTTGACGACCGGTTGGTGTAGTGGATAGTGACCCTGTCAGCGAAACCAACGGTTGCGGGTTCGAATCGTTGTGTGATGAATATGAACATTTATTCCTGAGTCATGGATGTTTATATAAATATTTATGCATGTTTATCCGTTAATTAGTATCCATAGTACAAGCTTTACTTAGTTTGGGACTAGATGATTGGTGTAAGTGTCCGAAATATTTATCTATATATTAGCTTTTTACAGACTTTAATTGAGGTTTGTACGTGACCTATTGTTTGTACTCTGTTATTGTAATATTTTGGTGCAATAAAGAATATATATAAATAAATTCTAGTTTACTTTCGTCTATTTACATTTCGTTTACACAATCCGTTTAATTTCAGTACTTTCAATGTTATAATTGCAACATCCTATTATAATTGTTGTTTAAATTTGTTAATGTCGTAATTCCGATTGAACATTCACCTTTCCAACTTTAAATAGCCTAATATCTCACTCGGGCGTCCGTGCGAAAGCGGCAGCTGCGAACAAAACAGCGAACGGTTATTGTTGTTTTAATTGTACCGCCAAAAGTTTAACCGAAACTTTGACAATGAACTTGATAGAGCGACTTTTTAATTACATTTTTTTTTTCAGTGATACATGATTTCGAATATCATTTTGAGGTTGGCTTTAGGTTTGCTAATTTTAAGGTGCTTTTGAGTAATGTATCACCAGTGAACTCGTAATAGCATAGTCACATGAAAACTACCCACAAACCTGCATACACACAATTCAATACAGTTTTTTTTAGCATTGGGTCTTTACCTATGAAATTGGAGTATTTTTTCTTCGTTAATCATATGTACCAATGCGATTTATTTGGAAAATGGAATATTATTTCAAGGTTTCACATGAAATATTTTTTAATTTCTGGGCTAAATCACATAATAAAAAAAATTTGAACAGAGCTCTTTTCGTGTGCTTCCCATAATCATTTCTTAGATTCGCTGAAACTTTTATAAAGCGGTTACTTTTAAAAATTAACGCTGCCTATACTTAACTTAATGTTATCCGATAATACACACAAAGTTTAGCTAAATTTGGATTTGCCGTTCCCAAAAAAAATCAAAAATATTTAACAGTCTTAATGAAATTCTTCATACAAAACGCCAATTTCATAGGTAAGGACCTAATATATATTTCTCTCCCTTTCCACACTCCTAATCCTCAACTAAATCAGTTCGCCCACACTTTCACTTGCTAGTTAAGTACGTTCGTAATTTCATGTTTCATTTCATTTTTACCCTACTGTCCCAGAAAGGAGGATAATGTTATTGGATAGTCGGTTAAAAATATTGATTATTTATTTAAATGCTGTTAATAATTCGTGAAAATAATTACATAACATTACAACTCCAGGCCAAGGTACCAGGTGTGCCAAGTACTACCTGGTAACAGAAAACTAGGAGAATTCTATTGTGTCTAGATTTCCTGGCACGTGATAAATCTGGTAGAGGATTTTTTTTTTATGCACGACGGGTTCGTACTTGACCTCAATCACACCTGATGTTAAGTACCCGGAAACCCCAACACATTTGAGGGACTGGCTATCTTATCTCTGACAACCGGAACACAACAATGCTGTTAACATTGCTGTTTGGCGGCAGATTTAGATACGATTTGCTTGATTGTCACACCTTCCTGGTTAAAAATTCGTACGTAGACTGTGCCAGATTTCAGCAACAATTTCTGCAACCCATTTATATTGTTTAACTGTAAATATGACGGTATTGTGCCATTGATTATGAAACAGCATCGTGCGCAAGCTAACATGTGTCCGCCGAACAAAGATCCATTTATCATCACGATGAATAGTTCTGAACTATACTCACTCTGTGCCAAGTGCTGGAATACTTTACTCACTGTTGCTTTGGTAAATATAAAAGGGGATCTCATTATTTTTATTGTTTTTGAAATACCGTAACGGTTGTATAAATAAATAATAAATAAATATTTCGGACACTTACAGAAATCATCTAGTGCCAAACTAAGCAAAGCTTGTGCTATAGATAACGGGTAAACATACATAAATGATTATATAAACATCCAAGACTCGGGAATAAATGTGCGTATTCATCACACAAACACTTACCCCTCGCGGGATTCGAACCCGCAACCGTTGGTTTCGCTGATAGGGTCACTATCCACTACACCAATCGGTCGTCAATATGTGACGGGTTGTAAGATAGGAAGCAGTAACATTTCGAAAATAAAAAATATATACATACATATGCTCACGCCTGATTCTCGTTGGGGTAGGAAGAGACTATTGATTTCTACTTGCAAGGGTCCTGACATACTACTTTTGCTTCGTCCACTCTCATTAAATGCTTCATACACGCTCATCGAGTCGTGGTTAACCGCACCCGACCTTTTGTGAGTACGTCAGTCACTTGATTGACGTATGTCCTTCTTGGTCGACCTTTACCGACCCTTTAATTTATGATATCGTTAATCTCCTTTCACTCATTGGATCTATATGCCCAAACCACCTTACAATATATATACATAAGGAATAGTATGTTTTGTACTTATTTTGGACACAGTGTTTTAATAATTTCATAAGTATAACATGATAGATACGTATACCGAAATTATTGTTTACCAAATCTACAAAATAAGAATATTACTTAAGAGGGTTTATTCTATCCAGTAGAGGCGCCATCATTGGATGAATTCAGATTTGTTTTTAATTACAGAATAAATAAAAAAAATCGCTCCGACCTGCTCGAGACTATAAGTTAATTAATTATAAGTAATATCTAAATAGTTATGATAACGGTTATTTTCCAGAATTCACGAATATAAAAAGAGTCCGCATTTATCAATAATTTGAAATTTTTGAAAATTACCGTAAGCTATTTAGGTATATTTTTTTTATACACAATGGGTTAGCACATGACCTCAATTACACCTGGTGTTAAGTGAAGATGAGGCCGAAGGTGGAAGCGTACTCACCCGGAAACCCTATCTTATTTGGGGAACTGGCTGTCTTATCTTTGACAACTGGAACACAGCAATGCTATTACGATTGCTGTTTAGCGGCAGACTCAGATAAGATGGCGGTAGCTAGCCAGGCGCACAAGTAAGTAGGGCACTAAATACCGAGTACTAAATATGTACCCCATATTGATTTATATTGTATGTAAAAAGAAAATTTATCCAACGTCACTGAACGGTATAAACCCTCTTAACTACCCGTCTAAATCTTAGCCCACCATTTTATAATTTTTCAATTGTCCGCGTCAAGTGATCACAGTATAATAAATAGCGATGACAGACGGACAGATACCAAGGTGATACCACAATGTGTTCCTTTTTGGGAGGAAATATTAATACTGTTATCATTATTTTATGATGTACATTACTTTAGCTTTAATTACATATCTTGGATAAAAATCCGAAAGATTACAATTCAACTTTTTGACTTACCAAAAGGAATGGGTTCCATTCTTGGAACATCTTCAATAAATTTCATTCTCAGTACTCGGTACGTCTTTAGACATGTAATTTTCTCACAATTAAATCTAGAACTTATTCTGGGAATACTTTACGACAATTTCAGTTATAATTAAATTTGTAAGCCGGTCGCTAACCGCTTCGCTTATTACAATATATTGACTAGAAAATCACTTCTGTCACACGACATAACAACACACGATGTTCAGAAACTATTTATCTAGTTGTTAGTGAAAATAGCCGACAAAGTTTGAGATTGCACAACTGTGGGTACAAAGTTAGGTTTCATGAAATAAAAGTCAGATCAACTACATTAAACAAATAAATAAATAACGTTGCACATACCTACACACAGCGCCGTCTAGTTCCACACTAAGCAACTCGGCGTATATTATGGATACCAGATAAACTACACAAATACATTTCCTATTGTAACTAAATACATATACTTATAAATGAAAAATATCCATAACTCGGGTACACATGTCTGTATTCATCATATACAAACATATACTCCTAGCGGGATTCGAACCCGCGACCTTTTGGTATAGCAGTCAGAGTTTTTAACCACTACACCAAATAGGTCCTATATATGTACACACATGTCAACTCAACTGGAGGTGAAGACCTGGTAACCTGGAATACAGGATATTTATCCTAGTTCAGGAACCAGGCTTCAAGTTCTAACCGTTTCAATCTATAATGTTGATTGTATTTCTTTAAAATGTAGCGAATGTGAACTTATGAAGTTAATAAATAAATGGTTACTTAGTTCTTTTTTTCGTTTTTTTATCCAGGACGCGTACGTACTTGACCTCAATCACACCTGATGTTAAGTGAAGATGAGGTCGAAGGTGGAAGCGTACTGACCCGGAAACCCCAACTGGGGTCTGGCTATCTTTTTCTAATTACGCTCAAGCGCAGATCTACGCTTGAGTAACATTCTGAAATACGGGCTTAGATGTGTAAGCAGAAGTGTAACTGATTGATAAATAAATGCTAATTATTATTTCCAGTAGATTTACATTGACATTCAACAAATGATAATATAATGTATCAACTTCAAATAGATGCTTGAAGGTAGACGTTTCCCTCGCCAGTCAGTATGTCAAGATAAGTCACACAGGACATTTCAGTAAAGCGACGCTAGTTAATAAAATTTGATATGTACAATTCGTCAACAATATATTTTTTAATATGTTAATCCTTTTTACAAGTACATAATTTAGGCATCTCAATACCCACATTACCGTGAATAGGCGACATGTCAACTCCACACAGCCCCGCCCAAATTGTAAACAAGTGTTGTAGTCACAATAAACTAGTGATGTGTATTGAATCACCTGTTAAAATATGTAGCATTTCCCCTTTAAGGGTTGCTCAGGAACCTTTCTTATACGAAAGCAACAAATAAACTAAGAACTTTCATGTGTTTTTTTAACAGTTCTCGGAATATTTACACACGTAGCACTTGTAAATCCTTTGAAGTATCGACAAATAAAGAGACGAAAAGGGAAAGGTCAAAGGTGGGAACCTCTTGGAAGGGTTGAAATAAACTCTGTTTAACTCTTTTGTTTTCTACAGCGGGTAACTCTTGGCCGGTTTTTGGTTCAATATAAACATCTCCGTAGTAACGACTGTGCAGGTTTGATTCCCGACTGTCTACGTTTTAGTTGGTGGAACGACATTTTTAAACACTAGTCTGTCTAGCTAGCAGTATGTGTTCTAAATCCAACAGCAGTCATCCCGCAGAATAATAAGGACAAATATGTCCTGCTGTTTGAGAAAAGATAACCTCAATAGTTAAAAAAGAGCGTCGGTGGCTCAGCGGTTAAGACGCAGTCTCCCAATTTGAGAGGTCCGAGTGCGATTCCCAGACAGGCCATATAACAATGAGTTTTTTAATTTAATTACTTATGTACAGTTATCCGACTGCTCCTAAACGGCGAAGGAAAACATCGTGAGGAAACCTACAATGCCTGAGAAATAAAAATTCTATAATATGTGAAATCGAACTCGCGTTGGGCCAGCGTAGTGGACTATGGCCCATACTCCCTCATTATACGAGGGAAGGTCTATATCCCTGCAGTGGAATGTTTACGGGCTGATAGCAGAATAATTATTTATTATCTTTTTTTGGCCGACGCGACCGCGTCCGCAACTCTACAGTGCGCTCTAAGGCCCAAGTTGCTGACGCAGCCACAATGGCCGCCAAGGTAAAGTGGGACTGGCTGGCCATATCTGCCTATTTTTTCTTTGTAATGTATTTACAAAGAAAAAATAGGCAGATATAAATGAAAATATCCATAACTCGGGTATATACCCGTGTCCGTATTCATGATAAAAACATATGCCCCTAACAGGATTCGTACCCGCGACCTTTTAGTATAGCAGTCAGGGTTTCTAAGCACTACACCAAACTGATCGTCAATACAAAGCCAAAGCCGCCGTCGCTCGCCGCCGTCTAGAGGAAAAGTCACATATTTTTTTAATGCACAACGGGTTACCACTTGACCTCAATCACACCTGATGTTAAATGAAGATGAGGCCGAAGGTGGAAGCGTACTAACCCGGAAAAACCTCATCCTATTTGGGGGACTGGCTATCTTATCTCTGACGACTGGAACATAACAATGCTATTAACATTGCTGTTGGCGGCAGATTTAGATAAGATGGTGGTTGGTGGTCAGGTAGACATTTAAAATGCCTTACCACCAACCAAACCGAGTATTAAACATATATCCCGCTGGAGATCGAACCCGCGACCTCCGAATCTAAAACCTATGTTGTTTACATTGAGCCACGGAGGCGGTTAATAAAGGCAAAAAAAAGGCGGTTTTCAAATTTAACTTACTTTTTGGGCTTCGATTCCCGTGTTGGCCCAACTACCTATAGCTACATACTCGCACTTGTCCCTTTTTATTGATACTACAATAACACAGACAAAGGCTTCAAACTTACAACCCCCTTTGTGTGGAGGGTTAATAAATAATTTAATGTTAGCAAGTCTAAATCTGTGCGCAAAGCTTTCACAACAAAGTCGTGACCTGAGGCGAACTTAAAACTAAATGGATAATGAATTACACAATTTGACCTTGCGTAAACCATTTATTCTCAACTCGGTTGCAGGTCCGTACACACTTACACCTTGAATGGGATTATCGTATGGTTCAAGTGATAAGAGAGTATAATCGCTCTTGAACTGTGTCCTCTGTAGTGATGAAATATTACTTATAAAAAAACGCTGGTAAAATCCTGGAGTTACCGCGATTTTAGTACGACTAAGGTCGTCTAGGCCTATCACTATTTTATCACTAAACATCCCTATGTATAGCACACTACAATTAGCTTTTTTCCATATTCAAAATTGTGTGTCAGAGAGTTTCTTGCGTCGTTTCTGCTGACTATATACACATTACGAAGAGATAGTAATCAAGTCTCCAAATTCCGCCATGCAAAGCCCTAAGCCAAGGTTCGAGCCCTACGTGGGTACCCTTAGGCGTTGATTGCAACTACCTACTTTCGCCCTGTTGCATGCAGTCAGGGTGCGCTTCGTTTTACTATTAACTTTTTTAATCGTTAGACTTAGACCACACACATTCTACCTTGAAAGCAGCTAAGTCCGTCCCTGGCGGCAGGATTTGTGGACGAAAAACTTCGTCCATTAAGACTGGGTGGCCATCACTTTGTGTTCCGCTTTGTTTGTTTAGTTGGCTTATACAAGTACTTACACATGGCTTGAATATAACCAGAATATTATAAACATTACTCGCTTTTCGCCCGCGGTTTCGCCTGCGTTGGAATAACTTTATCGCGCATATGTTTAATTTTTTTATCCCGCAAGGACTACTCACTTTATTGGGATAAATAATATCTTGTTTTAATCCAGGGTATATTCTAATACCAAACTTCATTCAAATCCATTTAGCCGTTTCGCCGTGGTTGAATCACAAACAAACATTTAAACATCCAAACTTTTGCATTTATTAAATTAGATTAGATTAATTAGATTAAGTGAGATTATACGATAAAGAAACACGGTCAAGTATGAGAAGGACTCTAGCCCTTAGGGTGCCTTACATAACATCACCATTCACAAACTTTTGAAGGCCCTTTTTCAACTCCGACGTAAAACGATAGGTATTATATGTTTGACAAAGTAGTGACCAAGATTGAGAAAGGTATGCTGAGATGGTTGGACATGTGGAGTGGAGAGGAATATACGAAGCGAATGTGGATGGTAGTGTTGGTAGGGGAAGACTACGGCGGACGTACCATGATCGGATCGGGGACGTCTAAAAAAAGTCCAAGTCAAGAGTAGGTACTCTAAACCGACGAGCATTTATGAACAACCTTATGAGAGTGAATGAAGAAAAAGAGGTGTGTCTGGAGCAAGTGAAAGTCTGTGGTCTCTGCCTACCCCTATGGGAAACAGGCGTGACATTATATATGTATGTTTGACGGCGTTTGTGTGTGCGTGTGTGTCTTTAGCGGACGTATTTCAGTAATACGTGGGCCGATGTGAATGATTTGAATGTGGTTTTCTTTAAAAGACTAAACTAGAGGACAGATTCTTATAGTCATGTTGGATGAAAATCAATTAAGTATAAACCGTTTCGCAGATTTTTAGCTTTTAACACTATCGTTAGGTCTAGATCTAACTGGCTGGACGATATAATCATTTGTTAGATAAATGTTTAATGTTGAATACTATGATTATCCCCTCGTGCCAAACGTCAGAATTATACGTATAGTAAATAGCCTATAGGTTTTGAAGACATGTGAGTACAATAGGACTTTTATTATGAAACTACGCTCGTAAAGCCCGTATCTTTTTATTGCATTATATCACAAACTTGAATTTTGAAGCAGCATAAACCTTAGTATTTGATATTAATTTCATCTTAATATCTAAATTTGCTAAATAATTTTTTGACTCCGACTTTCAGTCACATCTCCTAAAACTTATCGATTAAAGATCGACTTCGTAAAAGTGGGTCTTCCTGCTAAAATTGCCGTCAAGGTTTTCAATCAACTATAAACATATATATAACAAAAACCAATCATCTACAAGAAGGCAATTTGGAAGTCAGAGTTTGTATGGCTGCTGTAAGTAAAGAAAATGTAAGTAGGTAATCTAATCTCCGATATTGATTGAACATGCACCACAAAGTTTTCATAGAGTAAAATAATAACTAACTTTGTTTATCTTCTCCACAAAAATAAGTAGGACCTATACTAGATTACCAACAGATTTTATTTGTGGAGCCTGTACCATAGTTTCATCTGTGCTACAGCCATGTGTGTCGGGATTGGGTTCCTGTATGTTATGTTATGCGAAGTTGCTAATCAGGTGATTTTGTTTGACGTAAGCTGAGGTGATGATGCAGGCGGTGGACAGAAAATGAAACGGCAATGAAGTGAGTTGTTTTGACAATTTAAATCAGGAGTCATGTTTCAGAAAGATATAACAAAACTATATACTTGTGTTTTACAATACAATACAAATACACTTTATTGCACAACAGATAAGAAAATACAGTTTCAGAAAGTGGTAAGAATAGAATGTACAATTTGGCGACCTTATCACTAAAAGCAATCTCTTCCAGGCAACCCTTGGGTATAAGGACAGTACATTTGAAATAGGTAGGTTGTGCGGTATTAAATAGGGATGCAGATATAAACGGTTTTATTGTTTTAGTTGTATTTTTCATATGTAAAATTTGTTATGTGTGTGTACCTACATGAATGCAAATAAATACTTATTTATCTATCTAGCTAATAATGCAACATTCGAAAAGTGCCTTCACAATGTACAGACTATTGCCTGTATACTGTTGTGTAACGCTCACCCTCTCACATAAACACATGCAGCAGGAAAACACTCCCGCAAGCCGAGCACCATATTACCGGCAACAATTCTTAACCTTTAGCTGCCGACCTGGTTAAACGTAGCACTTACGCCGACGTGACGACTGAGAGACGTCAAAATTTAAGTACTGAAATAAATAGAGTATTTGCATGCTACATTTTTCTATTTTATACATTAAAAAGATTATTAATTGAGGTAAGTGAACTACAGGATTTCAAAAAAATACACGTTATTTTTCAGGTAAAATCAACATTTATTCGAGAGATCACAATTATTTGGCACTAAATTTTAAGGAGTTACTTCAGTCTCATTTTTCTCTAAAATTAAGTAATAAACAACAAATGAACTTAAAATATGTTATCTTCTATAAACAATTATCAAAATAAAACATAAATCTGACTTCTTAGTTAAAAAATAAAATAAATGACAGCACTTGAATATTTGGTACATTCACTAAGTACTACGTTTGTAGTCACTGCATATTTGTTGAACGACTTGTTCGGGATGGTTCCGCCGATGCCCATATGTACTTATTCTTCCCGTAAAAATAACGCGGCAGCTCTCCTGTTGATTCTTCATTTGGCTCCTGTTCTGTTCTAAGATCTTCACTACCCTGGTCATTTCGCGTCTCTACTTCGCTATACTGTTCCTCTCCGATCTCTCAAATTCTAGTCTCTGCTGCGCCATGCTGTTCCTCTCTAACCGTTGTCTCTTGTTCGCTCTGTTCTCTAATGTCCTGGCTTCTGTCAGCTCGTACTTCTCTTTCGTGTTCTTCATCTTCGTGATTAACGTTGATTTCTCCGTGGTAAACTTCCTCAACATGGGGATACGCGACCTCAACATCATCCTCATCGGATTGTTCAGATTCCATGTTGTGATCGCTCTCTAAAATAAAATCAGGATCGCCTACATCGTCATCAAAATCACTACAGTTGTCACTCTCGTTCATGAGATTTTCACATATCTCTTTATCTTTTAAACGCCTATTCTGTTTTCGCAGTTTCGGAGGCTTCTCGGGAACTGAACCGTCATCATTTGCAGGGGTTTCCCGTTTGCTGGACGTGATGTTTCTTCTTTTAGGCATTCTGCAATTAAAAGTATAATTTTAAAGCCGATGTGACGTCAATCAGACTCTATAAGCCAACACACGTGAACACCGATGTGACGATCAAGAGACGTACGAAATTTTGTACATAAACACCGTACTTACGTCTGTGAGACGTCGATCGCTTCGATACGGAGACGTGTGCACTCGGCGCGGGCGCGGCGTCGACTGATGGCTTGCGACGCTGAGGGAGGAAGGTAGCGGGAGGGGCGAAGCCGAAGGTGACGTGATTTTAGAAATATTTCAAAATTAAAAGTTATTACGTCTGTGAGACGTATAGGTCGGTAGTTAAAGGTTAAGTATTTCGCCTCTATACGAGGCATCATCAGGGAGCACCGCACTGATAGATCTGTTCTGAAGGCATCTATCGACTGTGCATTGTGAGTGGAATAAGAACAAGGTATTTACAATTGTAGTAACTTACTTCTTGAAATTGCTAGTATACGCAAGCAATCATTATCATGTTAGCCACAGTACGTTCACTGCTGTCCACATGCCTCCACCATTGATTTCCAGAGCGACTCGATGCACCTTTGCACTTGCTGCTGCTTGGTCTACACCCCAGAACTTGAGTCCCAACGATAATCACTCCTAACCCGCGCTGTGTCCTGCCCAGTGCTACTTCTACTCATTAATCACCTGGGTGATGTCAAAGACTTACGTTCGTCTAAGGATCTTCATTCCTGATTCGTAGAATACGCCTACGCCATAGCTTCTTTTGTGTCCATGCATAGCTTTCATATGAGTCCACCTTTAGTAAGTCACTATCAATTAACATCATAAGAAACAGCCTTAAGCCGATAGATGGACTTAATTCTCTACATTTCTCTACATATCTCAAGCGTCTGCTTACCCCAAGACTATGAATAATAATGAATTGATTTGTATGTTCCCAGACGAACAAATAATAGCTGCATAATTATTTGACGTTAAAACATATATAATGATGTAAGCGAAAAGAAACCAGCAAGTAGATGATTGAATAAATACGAGTAGACACGAATGAGGGCCAATAGCGTCTTGTTACGCGGTTTAACTCTCTTTACACGTAGGTGTAGTAAAAGCTTTGTTTTTAACAGTAGTAAGAAAGAAAAACAATTAAATAACACACGAGCAAAGGTCGCTCGCTACTAATAGCAGTAAATATGTCTGAAGTCAGCTTTATTCTATTCAACCACGAGTGAAAATATTTAAAAATTCCCAACGGGACTTGCAGTATTGCGACTATGTTGGAATGCACAGCGCAGTACGTTTTAAACAAACTGAATGTTTATGTGCATATTTGTTTCGTTGATAACTTCAGATGCATTTCATTGCTGAACGTGGTTAGGTTTACAACTTACAAAACATTGTTTAGAGGGTAGAAATACCTAGCAAGCATTACCTCTTTGTTTTCTTTAATAATAAATACATAATGTACAGCATAATCTAAAATTCTAATAAGAAATCCTCACATAGATAACACGATCACAGTCCCCATACAAACTACTGAAATGCTACGTTATGTCCATTAGATTTTATTATTCATCCATTAACTTATTCGAATAATAAATAAATAATAATAAATAAATATCCTTACACATACACACAGCGCCATCTAGTTCCACAGTAAGCAACTATATGCTTGTGTTGTGGATACCAGATAGTTGATAAACTACATAAATACATTTTTTTTGTAAATAAATACTTATTATAAATGAAAACATCCATAACTCGGGTACACATGTCCGTATTCATCACACAATTCGTCAATTTTCTATAAAACTTTCGATTTTAAAAACATGACCCCAGAGTCAGAAACGTATCAGTGTAAATTAGTATGACTAAAAGGAGCCATGGAAGTCGCCACAAAATTTAGGAATGGTGAGCAAGGGTTTTCTTCGGGCGCTGTAAGAAAAAAATCGAAAAAGGGAAACATAGGAAATCAGCTACGAATAATAATGAAATCAGCTGTTACGAAAACTTCAAAGTTACTACTAAATAAATAGCAAGAAACCATTTTGCTTCGGTTGTTTTAAAAATATCATTGATGATTTTTGTTGAATTTTTTTAAGGACTATATAGTATTTTTCATACCAGCCCCCGTATCATGACATCGATTGTCGCGCGCGACGTAGGAGTGAGAGTGGGATAGTTATATATTTCATTCAAGCGAATGAGCGGGACAAGTATTATCTCGCGCGATATAAACCTTAATCGCGCCTGTCATGCTACTAGTGGAGGTAATGATTGTTCAAACTTTAGACAACAACAGTAAGAAATCTTATGAAACTTTTTCTTAAAAAATAATCTGGTTCTACATTTTTTCTTTTTATTTATTTATTTATTTAGTTATTTAACACTTTATTGTATATAAGCATACACGTCAAACAAAACAAAAAAACAGGAGAATATTAAAATATACAAAAGGCGAGCTTATCTCTATAAGAGATCTCTTTTATTTGCTAGCAACTCTGAAAAGATAGATAATCTACGGAATGTCCCTTGGTAGTTGTAATCCATGGTTCCAAATTGACAAATCCGAAGAAAAATCTGCAGCATAACTCGTACGTCCACCGTAAAAATTTCTTTAGAAAAAGGTACACTCCTGACTCCATTTAGCGTCATGAACATGTAATTGAAGCTGAAGCGCGCCTTGGGAAAGGACGATGTCCAGCAGTGAACGGATATGAACAGATGATCATGAAGCCGCTAATAAAGTAATGTTACGTATTTTCAACGTCGTGTCGTATCTGGAGGTCAAGAGGAAGGCGGAGAGCAGATTGATATGGAAAAATCTCCACCGACAAAAGCATGGCTCTTAAATAAGATGGTGATGATTCTCCATTTAGATAAAATTACTTAATTCTTTGTTTCCACTTTCTTTATACGTGGCGATTAACGAAGTCGAGCAATTTTTGGCTCGGTTACTCCTCGAATGGTTGATTTTCATACGAGCGTTACCATACTTCGGGGAGCCGGGGGCACTTTAAACAATTGCACCCCAACCTTTCAATTGGATGAGTTCGATAATCCGGTGATCTGTACAACGGCTTTAAACACTGACGATCAGGCAACCACAAGGCTGATATAAATACACCAACTCACACTGAGCCACTGAGCTCTACCCCAATAGTGATGACGTAAATTTGTAAAATTATATCAAAGAAATATCCACTCGAGTTCCTTTAAGAGTTTAATCCCACTCCTACGTCAATCATAATTAATAAACACATATCTACAGCAAAATCGTCCACATAGTGTCTAAAATTAGCCAATCTCTCACGCTTCTGTAAACTTGAAATTTCGCATAAAGGTTTAATTTGAACACGAGATAAGCTGGATTTAGCCTGTTCAACACCGAAACGGGACAGTAGGAAAATTAAAAATGTTAAAATTTCACTTACGGGATTTTTAAGAAATGTGTAGAAATTTTCGTACATACAGTCACGCTTGTTTCTCGTAGGGGTAGACAAAGACCACAGACTTCCACTTACTATGATGCTGACACACCTTTTTGCTTAATTATTATGTTTTAGCATTATTATCTCAAAATTTTCATGTACATGCCCCATTGTAAGCTGAATAAATGTTTTCTTTCTTTCATTCATTCTTTCTTCTCATTCATCTTCATTCACTCTTTCTTCTTTCATTCACTCTCATAAGGTTGTTCATATACGCTCGTCGGTTTAGGGTACTTTTGACTTGGCCTTTCTTTAAAACGTCCCCGATTTGATTATGATACGTTCGCCGTGGTCTTTCCCTACCAACACTACCATCCACATTCACTTCGTATATCTCTTTTATTAGTCTTCATTCATTCATCCTCTTTACATGTTCAAAGCATCTCAACATACCTTTTTCAATCTTTGTCATTACGTCTTTGCACACACTGACACACACTTGATGTTTAACTTAATTTTTCTGTCCTTGAAGTGCGGTTACTCGTTTAGTCGATAAATGTTGATAGTCGATTACTTTCAGATAGAGATTAATTAAATAAGTTTTAAGTAGGTATAGCACTCACAACTTTAAATAAATACTTAGTTTTTGAGGTAAATCATAAGTTACTTGAAAGAGCCTAGTTATTCAGAATTTCATTAAGCAAATTGTATGAAAATACAGATAATATTAAGTAGCAGCTATGGACGTCCTGTGAATGATAGGATGATGATGACTTATTGCTGTAATTCTTACGTTCGACAAGGAAACTAACACATCATGCTACAATCACTCTTAACGTGTCTTGCACTAATCTCGGTACATACTACAAATAATAATAATAAATTTTATCTTTCGATATTCACGCAGCGCCATCTAGTTCCACACTAAGCAACTAGGTTTGTATTATGGATATTACTTGGTTAACACCATCCTATCCTAAATAGTCAGAGCGTCTCATAAATATTTGGATAAAATAACAGTTTAATAAGTAAAAATCTAATCTAGCGGTTTCTAGCAGACATTGCCGTATGTTTTTCAAGTTCGCTGCAGTGGGAAAAGTTCGGCTTGAAGTTTTAGTAGAACAGCATCCCCAACGAGGTGCATCCGACAGAACTAAAGTCGATTACATTACTTCGCCGGTGAACAAACTGAAGTATGAACTGACCACATCTTTTGGAAGAAGGAAGAACAACAAGTCCGAAAAGACGAGCTTTAGAAAATATTCTATCTCATTGAATAATATTTTTTTTTCTATGCGCGACGGGTTCGTACTTGACCTCAATCACACCCGATGTTAAGTGAAGATGAGGTCGAAGGTGGAAGCATACTGACCCGGAAATCCTAACACATTCGGGGGACTGGCTATTTTATCTGTGACAACTGGAACACAACAATGCTATTAACATTGCTGCTTGGCGGCAGATTTAGATAAGATGGTGGTAGCGGCAGGCGGACATTTAAAATGCTCTACCAAAAACCAAACCGAGTACTTAAACATATACCCCGCTGGTGATCGAACCCGCGACCTCCGAATCGTAAACCCAATGTTGTTTACATTGAGCCACGGAGGCGGTTCGCGTCCGAAATAAATATTTCGGACACATACACCAATCATCTAGTCCCAAACTAAGCAAAGCTTGTACTATGGAAACTAGATAACGGATAAACATCAAAGTTCAAGCATTTATTTCAACATAAGATACATGATATTATTTGTTTTTTAAATCTACAAAAAAAGGAAATAAAAAAGGTTTATTGCATTTATCTGTAAGTATGTCCAAGCTATGACAAACTATGACAAACTATGACAAACATACATAAATATTTATATAAACATCCATGACTCGAGAATATAAATGTTCGTATTCATCGTACAAACATTTACCTCTCGCGGGATTTGAAACCGCAACCGTTGGTATAGCCGGTAGGGTCACTATCCACTACACCAATCGATCGACAATATACTAAGTATTCGCTTATACCGGATGAGTTTTTTTACCGTAAGAAAAAAATTAGGGCATAAGGTAAGTGAAATAGAAGTTATTGGCCTAGGTAGTATATTTTTTGAAAAAAAAAAGATTGATATTGCGACTAGCGGGATTCGTAGGGTTCCTATCATGCGAAATTTATATGGAACTCATATTTTCTCTAAGTTTTCTTTATTTTTTTTATTTAATGATGTAATTATGTGGATTAGACTATAAATAGGGAGCGTCGATGTTTCAGCGGTTAAGATGCGGTCTCTTAATTTCGGAGGCGACTTCGATTCCCAAACAGCCTAATGTACCAATGAGTTTTTATAAATTAATTTAAAAATTGCAGAGTACCCTGGTACTGGCCTACATCCGGCGATTTCCTGCGCCCTTTATTAGGTTGTCTGAAGGGTATTTTACCCACAATTTCGCCTGGCAAGTGACCATGTTGAAGATGAAGCACGCGATTCCAGTAAGTGCCAATTCACTTTATACTTGGAGATATAAAGATTGTAAGATTATGGGAACATTCACGCCAGCAGGGAGTCCGTTATTTCAGACCGTATTTAGAAGAAAGAAGCGAAACGCTTGGTGTGAACATTCGGTATATCAACAACGGGTGGAAACCCTCATTCTCGCGTGTAGTGCGAAGATTGAAAGGCGATGTAAGAACAATTTCATTCAATTCCGACGCACACTCACCGAAATGTAACCTATAAAACACTGATAGATATACGACCTTGTGACGGCGTTCAATAATGCAGTTTAGTGGTAACCGGATCGTCACTTACTTCTTATTTCCCCAATTCTCTGCGATTCGGTAACGGGTGGTCTTATCAAATCAAAATATATCATAGGTTATTCATATTATATCGCACGTATTGATTGTAGTTAAGTATGTAGCCATTTATTTAGTATGGGGTATATTTGTGGGAGTTGACTACTGTGCATCTACCTACGCCTATTTTAATGTCCTTTCGGCTACTGTAAGGTTAACATTATTTTCATGTTGTACAATAAACTGTATACAAACAAACATTTCAATAGCAAGCATAATCTATCATAGCCCAGTATATTGATCGTCATCGGGTTGTCGATATTGAAGTTCTATGTTCGATTTCCAGCAAGATATTATTATGTGTGTACAGGAGTCTGGTAAGATTCACTTTACGTAGTACCATAATCTTATCTGAATCTACTGATGACAGTGTCAAATTGTATTATACCGTTCATCAGACTGTGTGAAATAAATAGCTAGTCATCTAAATAAATTGGACGATCCCAATTACCTTAGGATATGTGCTTCACATTATCAATTGATGTCAGATATTAGAGGTGAAAGACCAAACCATTAGTCTACGTGTTTAAAAAATTCACACTATACACTCCCACACAAACTTGACGATCATAAATATATGAAAATATATGTGGTAGTACTCACAACATAGTTCCGTTTGTCAATGAAATAATCTTGCAGATACAAAACACACCCAATTTTCACTATTAATACATCTACGCACAAGTGTTAATAATAATTAATCGTGTAGTGGTTAGATAGTTATGATTACTGTCTTATCTATCACCTTCCAAAACTTCTGGCCCATAGAGAGCTGGCAACACTTACAAGTTTGGCACTTAATTACCCCATAAACAATGGACTATATATGGCAACCCGCATGGCCCTTTGACGGCCTCGTCCAAAGTTAAATATAACATTTACTTGCTAACTCAAAGGGACACCGTTGTGTGTATGTGAAGCGAACATAACTAATCTTCCGAGTAAATCTAAGTATACGTATATACGAATAAGACCCTGTAATAGTGTATTTTAGTCATATTATACTATATGTTTGGTGTAGCGGTCAGAAATTCTGCTACTATACCAAAAGGTCGCGGGTTCGAATCCCGCTAGGGGCATATGTTAGTATGATGAATACGGACATGTGTACCCGAGTTATGGATGTTTTCATTTATAATAACTATTTATTTACAAAAAAAAATGTATTTATGTAGTATATCAAACATCTGGTATCCACAACACAAGCATATAGTTTCTTAATGTGGAACTAGATGGCATTGTGTGTACGTCCAAGGATATTTATTATTATTATTATGTTATCTATGGAGTATTTGATACTCCAAACGATAGTCTTTCACTTATTTAGTTATCCTTTTTTAATTATGGATCACTGTTTATTATGATATTATATTTCAATAGTACACGTGAAATAGTATCTATAATAAATAACAATGAGAAATGAAAAGACACATAGATGATTACATAAGTATTCATAGTTTTGCTATTATTTATCCGCCTTCGTCATTCAACATAAATAACACAAGGTACATAAAACGAAGGTCCCGGCTCCGATTCCCGGCGGTGGAAGGGAAGTTTTAAATATCCAGTTCGCTGTCACCAGTTTATCTAAGTCTGTAGCCAAACAACAATGCATTGTTGCAGTTAATTCGCTCTTGAGGTATACCTCGTTTGAATTCCTCGTCCCGGCAAAATAAAAGAGTTACTCGTATGTTGAACCACCTCATTTATTCTCTCACATCACTACAGTTTGATCAGTGTAGTGTGCAAATAGAGTACCTACAAACTAACGAGCGAGCGCGAGTGAGGGACTGATTAAACGAATGAATTGAGTACAAACGATCCAGCATGACTATGTGAGGCGAAAAGGTGAAGCTTATAAGGTGCAGAGAGTAGTAACTGGTGAGGTGACTGAATGAGTGAGTGAGCTGATTGAGCAAGTAAATATCATCGTTCGTAGAGTCCCTATACCCATGACTAGACTGGATTATTAATTTATAACAAAACAGCAACAGGATAATCGCAGTGAAAAGCATCTATAAAGAATCGCCAAAAGCAATTTAGCTAATAGAAACTTATTTATCGCCAAGGGTCATCCCAGTCGACTCGTCCGCAGCAAACTCAAAACAACTCGGCGAATGACATCACTTACTCATGAATCATGACTATTAGTTCTGCGTCGAATTGCAGGTTACTTTTTCGGATCGGGAATTGGGAAATACAATTGGTAAAGTCAGGGAGTGGATACGTTGCACCACATAACAGGGAAGGAAACAATGGGAAGAAGGACCACAATTAAAGATAAGACTGTTATTCATGTCGTATCATAAAGTAATCTAAACAACAAAAAGGGTTTGAAATCGCCAGTTTGAATTGTAGCGAGTTACATGTTCAGGGTTGGTGATTGGACTTTTCTCAAATGTCCGCCCTACCAGCCAACACTAGATTATCTAACTCTGCCACCAAACAACAATGTTGATATAGGCAGCCAAATAAGTTGTACGTTCCGGGTGAAGCGCTTCCACCTTCGGCCTCATCGTTACCAGTGTAATTGAAGTCACGAATTTTGTATTTACAAAATACGGAAGTGAATGACATTTTCTTCGGCTTTCGTGTTTAGGAGCGACCAATGGAAGAATTTGCATCAGATGCGGCGACAAAAGCATAAAATTAAGATAAAGAAAACCTTGTGCATCGGGCGAGGACGACAGTACTTAAATGACTACCAAGATAACTGAGCCGGTTCCTATGGTTAGCTGCGCGGTGAGGGAGGGGTGGTTCTTTGTATCGATACATTGCTTTGAGTAAAACGCCCACAATAAGCTTGTAGCTTCAAAATCATTTATTTCATGTTAAACTTTTGTAAAGGACATCAGATTTCTGAAGAACTGTTCGAGCTAATACCCGCTGCTCAATTTAACCATTACACTTCTTGCCGAAAATTAAAATTCCATCCACATCAACTGGACGAGTGGAAGTCTACCACTGTACGTTTCTCAAGAAACTTCCAAGAAACGTCCGTTCCACAGGGTGGTCGTAACCCTGTGGAACGGACTTCCTGCAGCGGTATTCCCGAACGAATACGACATTGGAACCTTCAAAAAACGAGCCTACACCTTCCTCAAAGGCCTGCAACGCGTCTGTGACCCTTTTGGTGCTACGGGTGTCCATGGGCGGTGGTGATTGCTTTCCATCAGGTGACCCGCATGCTCGTTTGCCGCCCTCTCATATAAAAAAAAAGAATTTTTTCGCGATTTCAGGTAGATATTATATCTCCTAAAGTAAAAGTTGTTTCCTGATCTAACTTATCCTTTAAAATAACTTTAGATATTTCAGTAATACTAACCATACAATATGCCAATATTTTATAATATTAACAGATGTTGGCACATTTAGATGGTATAGAGAAACAAACGATTGTCTGTTGAACACAATGTAACAGTTAGGATGGCTAACCTCCAAATTTGGTGTGGTTTTGGAACTACTAGACCGTGAGTAATTTCTGCTGTATTTTATTAAGTCGGAATAGACTAACAAAACATTTAAATCACGCTACACCAGACAGCATTATAAAATTCACTCTTACCGATGTGACAACAGCTTTTTTCTTATTTCTAGCAACACAGAAATGCACTTAAGACTAACTTCTTAAGACACTAACTTTAGATTTCAAAGAAAGTGGTATATATACAATGTAATGAAGATTTACATTCTTGGGAAATCTTTGGAAATCTAAATTTATGACAGTTACAAAGTGTTGAGAATCGAACGAGCATAATCGAAAACGAAAATAATAAATCTGGTACTAACGCTAAGGTCTGTGAGAAATTCTGTTTAGTAGTAGCAGAATGGGACAGCACAATTATAAAGTGACTATTTCACTAATAAAAAGGATTTATTCACTTACAGTAAACTTTAAAAATATATTTAGAGCTACTCATATGGAAAACGTGAAGACGTTATGGGAACGTCCCAAGGGATATATATGTATAAACAAACCCATAAACAATAGACATAAAGGTAAATTTTCAATGAATTGTGACATTTTTGGAGGTTAATTGTATTAGAAAGTCAAATAGAGAGAAGGTGGAGATAGACCGAGTCAAAATACGTAGATCATATAATGTATGTATCATAAGAAAGACAACCCTAGCATCTCATAAAAAAAGATATGTTTAAACTTGATCGTTTCAGAAGTACAGGACTGTACAGGTAAAGACAATATCTTTAATGCCACAGGTAAGAATTTGATGCAGGTCAGTTAGTACTGTGGAGTTGACGTACCTACGTTGAAAGATCCAATATGCGATTATCTATTTTTTTGGTCAAAATATGGTCAGAGGTTTATGATTTTCAAATGGTTCTTTAGTAATGTAATTTTAATAGTTAATTATTTATTGTGGGCATAAAAAACGCCTGCTTTGTGTGTTAACTTTGCACTTCAACAAAGTTCAGTGGAAAGTAAAAAATATTAAATAAAATTTTCATTTCCTCAAAGTTTTTATTGCTCCAACGCTAAGAAGATTTTAACAATGGTGTTCACAATGAATTAGGACTGTTTTAAAGTTTTCCAAAGAATACAAAGAAGTTGAAATAAATCACATTTTAAAAAAATATATAAGTGATGAATAAGCTTGCCTACTATAAAATTATGATGTATTCTAATCCCATCTGCTTACTACCCACCCAGTGAGCGCTCTTTGATTTATGTTGTGCCTATTTCAAAAGAAACTAATTTATTAAATGCGGGCGCCACTGGACTCGCTGCACTCTGTTAATAAGGTGGTGTAACGAAATGAAATAATTAATTTGCTTGATTGGCTACATCTGATGTAGATGGTACAAAAAGGAAGTCCCATAAAACATCTGCTGACAATGCAGCGTGCAAATATAAAACTTATGGAGTTAGTAAAA
Organism: Oegoconia quadripuncta; assembly: GCA_949316235.1. Taxonomy (NCBI): domain Eukaryota; kingdom Metazoa; phylum Arthropoda; class Insecta; order Lepidoptera; family Autostichidae; genus Oegoconia; species Oegoconia quadripuncta. The sequence continues at coordinate 5,222,693 of OX438751.1, forward strand.
ATAATAAATTTCAAACACCACAAAATCAATAATTAGAATTGTGGTAGATATTCTCAATTAAGCAGAAACACTTTTTGGACTAGCCACTCATGCAGATGTAAACTATCCATTTTACATCTTTTTCTGAGCTTAGTATGCAAGTTTTGATGATGTGACTACAGAAGCTATTGACTACATTTCTAAAAATATTCTTCGGAGACTAAAAATAACTTTATATGTTTTCCTTTATTGTATTTATATAGGCAGTCAAATCTTTTTACCCTATAATACTCGCTTCACTGACTATTCGGGAAGAGTTGACATTTTGCCAAAAAATCTTTTCATCTCGTTATAAGGAGCTAACAAGCCATGTTCCTGTCTTCCTGTGAAACCTTGGATCGGGATACAACAAAGCTTTTTCGATGAAAAATAGAGAGTAATGATTTACTTGTACGTAGAAGATTATGTTACGGGATTTTCTTTTCGCGTATAAAAAATAATTTTGTTAAGCAAAGTGAGTTAGTTCTTCAGTGAAAAATTAAATAACAGGTTGAACAATTCATTTAAAAAAATCTAAAATGTGTAAAAAAAATCGGGTTCTACATCGTAGACTCGTAGTTGATTGAAATTGTTCATTCTTCTTGAAATATTACGTAACAACTCGATTCATTAATAATTCGCTTTCACAATTTAGCAACAGCTGCGTAACAGTGTTTGTCTCATTTCCCCTGGAATGATTGAAGGGCTGGAAGCAGATGTGTTTGACGCACACAACCAACTATTTCTCTATACAGGGAGCCCTTAAACTTGTGATTGGTTTTGGAAACGAAATACCAAATTTTAATTGCATATTGTATTAATAACATTTAACTGAACATTAATAATAGTAGAAGCTGTTATTGCAATCAGTATTAGGGAATGGAAAGTCGTAGCATACGTAGGCAATAGATATGTTAGGCATAAAGTTAAAGTCAAAGTCAAAAATGCTTTATTTTGTAGGTACACAGAGTACACTTAAAATAGTCAATTTTACGTTTTTTAAGCTACTGCTTGTTCAAAATGCAATTTTCCCCTGAGAAGAACAAACAAGAAACTCGAAGGGTTGCTCTTTTAAAATCAGGCTTAGATTTTACATAAAGCTAGATAATTTATATTTCATTATTAATCGTGAAATAGCCTGGCATGCGAACAATCTGATTATGTCCAGGGATGATTATCATCTAAATAGTCTGACATTTTATAATATGCTTTGTTAATTAGTTTCTGTTTTATAGTATCTTTAAATTTATCGAGAGGAAGATTTTGTATATCAACTGGGACCTTATTGAAAAAGCGTATACATAACCCTTTGAACGAATTACTGACTTTGTGGAGGCGACTTATGTGACCTGCAAGTTTATCTTTATTTCTGGTATTGACATCATGTTTATCACTATTTTTCCTAAATGATGCTATATTTTTTTGACATACATTAGATTTTCAAAAATGTACTGTGACGAAAAGGTTAGAATGTTATACACTTTAAACCTATCTCTAAGTGACACTGCAGGTCTCAATTGATACTCTCATCAACAGCCTTAGACGTCTCCACAGTTGGGGCACAGACTCCTCTCACTGAGAGAGAGTGTGGGCCGTAATCCATCACGCGGGCCCAGTGCGGATTGGTAGATTTGTGTCAGACTAGTGGCCACCTGACAGTCTGTGTTATTAACCGCCCCTGTAGGCCACCGACTTGGCTTAACGTACGCGTTGTACCCTCAAATGAGAAAAAACCGGGACCCGCTATTTAACGTGCCCTCCGAAGCACGGAAACACTCGTATTAAAAAGCCACTAGTGGTCACCCATCCAAGGACTGACCGCGCCATACATTGCTTAATTTCGCTAATAGAAATCGAATAGCGAATGCGACTGCGCCACGAGTGAATAGTCTAATTACGCCTAATTATGCAAGACGAGCCGCGATAACAGATTATAGCAGGAGGAATTGGAGTCAAAAATACCGGGTCCGCAAGCAAGCATACACAACAATGCATCACCACGCTGTAAACTATGAATTATTGTAAATAAATGATGATATAATAATAATTAAATAAATATTTCGGACACTTATACCAATCTAGTCCCAAACTAAGCAAAGCTGGTACTATGGATACTAGATAATGGGTAAAAGCATTCATAAATATGACTCGGGAATAAATGTTCGTATTTATGACACAAACATTTACCCCTCGTGGGATTCGAACCCGCTACCGTTGGTTTCGCAGACAGGGTCACTATCCACTACACCAATCGGTCGTTATTAATACTAACAAGATATTCTGGTTGAGATTAGGTTATCGGAGTCTTTGAGCGGCATTTTTCTGAAACTATTGAAGTGATTTAACCATCAAAAATACTTACAAAATGCTTGATATTTAATCCGGATTATGGACATATTTTATCCTTATTCTAATACTAAAGGAAGGTCGTCGGTATGTCGCGTTTTACCGACTACTTTCCATAATTTATGATAGAAATATTTTTAGATGTGTCGTAGTATCGGCATACCTACTTGGTTATCCTTTTGCTTCATTGAATTTCACCAATATATTAAAGTTATTATGAGCGTGAACGTGACCTTTGCAAACTAAAGGAGAGGACATACTGTATATTGTGTAAGCAGCTGAAATTGGAATAACTCGATAAACGTCCAGAGACCTATAAATAGAATTCTTGAGCCAGCCCCGATCTAACAACTTCACCCGTTGGAAAAGTTATTTCTCCTAGGCGAGTACTATTTCTGGTAGTTACTTTCCCTTGTGCACCTGTTTTGCCAAGTTTAAATCTACGTAATAACTGTTTTGTTGTTTTGGTCTAGTGTTGATCTAAGTATTCTAAACTTTATCTTTGTACGCTAGTTAGTATCTTCATACAGTTATCTTTTGATGGGTTATTTAATATTTTTTTGATTTAAGTATAAATTCAAATAATAGCTGGTAACGCCATCACTTATCATGAAATGTAGGGTTCAGAAATGCAATCAAAAATGTCCAAGGGTATGTAATACGTTGATAATGAAGCAACTTTAATATAGAAAGAAGATTCACATTCATAAAGTCTTTTGTTTTTATAACAAGCTCACAAATCCGAAGTATCTAGGAGTACACATTGCGAGATCCAACTACGACTCAGATCCTCCAGAAGTTATAAATATTGTGGGTAGGTATTAACCTATCATAATTCTCGTAATTTTTCTCGAATAATCCCTTCGAGATTCATGATTTCTTTGAAACAACTGACCGACAGACAAAATGTCAAGTTAAATAAAGGCTTGCAAAACATGAACAAACAGTGATAAATAATTAATGTAAAAAAGATCTATTCTTGAACTTGGACACTTACACCAATCATCTAGTCGCTAACTAAGCAAAGATTGTACTATGGAAACTAGATCGTTATCTAGATATTTATGTAGGTTTATCCGTTGATAAACATCTCTGGAATGACTCTGGAATAAAATAATATTCGTGTTCATCACACAAACATTTACCCCTCGCGGAATTCAAACTCGTAAGAATTGATTTCGCTGACAGGGTCACTATCCACTACATCATGCGATCGTCTAATGTACATGACATATATACTAATTAATTAATTACAATATTTTGAATAAATTGTACGAGGGTAGGTGGCATCTAATGTACGTTCTAATATAATTTATAAGTTTACGGAAATGCCGTAAAAATCCCGCATTATCTTTGTGACCTATCATTAATAAAGTAAGTTGAAAACAGTAAAAATATTTAAATTGAAATAATGTTCAATGGTTTGAACAAACTTTACAAAGATTGATTTTTAAACTGCTCACAACTCGAGATCAAACGAACAAAATGCATCGAAGTATGATTGATGTTTATTTTATTTTATCTTCTTGGGAAAACCAACATCTTTTTTAACAAAGTACAATTAAAAAATTGAAAACCAATTAGAGGTTTCCACTGGTATATGAGGTTTAGTGTTAAATAATATATAAGTTCATTATTTAATTTTGATATCATAATAATTATATTCTTTATTGATTGTGATAGTAGAATTGCAGATGAAATATTTATGTCTGACAAAGATAAAATCAACAAAAAAGGCCTACCTTATAATTGCAGATAGGGACCTATCGCTACCTGTAATTTCCTGAGCTTCTCCACTTTTCAATTTCATGAATGATTAGTTTTCTTTTTTATTTATACTTGTAAGTAGTATTGATACGAGTATGCGACTTGTCTTCATAATAATACGTTTAGACAAAGCTGAAGTAGAAAATAAGCTGATGTCATTTATGCTTAAACACATCATCAACATTTCTAACGCTGGAAATCAGCTCGACGATAAACAAAAGCCAACTCATCGCATGTCTCGCTGACATTTCCGCCTTCAAAGAATAAGAGGCGGCAAATAGAGAACACCGTTGGACTAATTGTACCCATAAAAGCTTTTCGAGCTAGTAAATGTTAACTCAGATCTACATTAAAACAAATTGAATTACAATGGTCACAAATTATTAGAACGGCGATACGATCATAACAAAATATACACAAAGCTGCCAATTATCAAGTACTTAAATCCTACATTTGCATATGGTTAACTTAGAAAAAGCTAACTAGTTAGCATTAGTTGATGAAGCAACAGATATAGAAGAATAAACTTCACTATTTTCATTTAATCATGATAGGAATCGGTGTTTATATAGTTATCGAATAATTACAATAACTGTTGTAAAGAGAACTGAACAAACTTATTCTCTCAAAACCATTTCTACTATTCTGATGACAACTCACCGTTTCAGTTAATACGTGAAACACAAGCACGTCGAAACACGTTTGAGACACGTCACAAACACGCGGTCGATACGCCGGGCGTGAGTCGGGCGTGCGGCGACTTCGAGAGCGTCGTGAGAACTGGGCGGGCGGGATACTGGAGCGCTGAAGGGATGGAGGTGACATAGGGTTGAAAGTCCTGGATATGACATTGACAATAAAAAGTTCGAAGATCTGTTCTAAGTTTACTGTTTTTATCAATCCAACACTCAAAGGGCAGCAAGTTCAATTTAATCCTCTATAGAGACCTTATTTCGGTGGTACATTGGAAAAGAGTCGCTTACTTCTACATTTGTGATTTCTCACGATAGCATTCTAGATTGTAGAAGTTTTTGCCTATTCAGTTTTATGGACAGTCTATTAGTCTAGTTTTTCTAATAATTAAGATATACATATACACAGTGGAATCAAAAAAGATTATTTCCTTAATACCTAATACTTGATGTCAGTTTGAAGTTTAATATTCAAATTGACATCAAAATAGCTTTAATTTCCATGTTTCTTAACATTAAAAACTTGAAGTAATGGATTTAGATAGCACCCCAACAAGCTTCTCCAACTCAACATCCAGCCATTCATGCTACAGGATGCATAAAAAGCAATGGAACTTACACACAATAAAAACTCCCATCTTTTCTTTCTTGTATATGTATAGCCGTCTGTACCCGAAAACTTTCTCTCCTTGTGTACTCGGGTAAAAAGTCTGATATAATTATTATGATACTAGTGGGGCGAGTAGAGTAATATAATAGCCATTGCGGATGATTTTATATCACAGTTAGGTTGCCATAGCAATGATGGGCTTTTTGCGGCGGCGGCTCGGAGCGGCGACCGACTGCGGCGCGCGGTGTGGGCGATGCCCTAATCCCTCTCCAAACAGAAGTATATAATGGATTTAATGTAATTGACTGGTATTATTATTTATTAAACAGACCAAAATAGCCCTATACCGACAGTGTATTACGGAACTATACCAAATAATCAATCAATCATCATTATCAGTCTTACTCGTTTCCACTGTTGGAGCAAGGTCTCCAATCACTGGTGAGGATGTACAGATTATTGGATTGGTGGCCACCTGATAGTATTTTAAGCCGTGGATCACAGACTTGGCTTAATGACTGCCGTCAAATGAAAACAACCGAAACGTACTATGGTGTGGAAAAATTTGTAGTGTGACTAACAAGAAAAAGAATCCTGTTTGTAACACTGGTGTGATAACTTGGTGTGACTATGAGTCGGTAAGGTTAGTGTGACTAACAAGAAAAAGAATCCTGTTTGTAACACTGGTGTGATAACTTGGTGTGACTATGAGTCGGTAAGGTTAGTGTGACTAACAAGAAAAAGAATCCTGTTTGTAACACTGGTGTGATAACTTGGTGTGACTATGAGGCGGTAAGGCTATTTAAATGTACCATCCGAAGCACGGCAACACTCTACAATGTCACTAATGATCCAAGGGCTGACCGCGCCAGACATTGTTTAACTTCGCTAATCGAAAATAAATAGCGAATGCGACTGCGCCACGAGTGCTTCATCAAATAATCAATACAATACTTACCTACACTTGCATACCTATAAACACGTCCAACTTAACTGTCTCCCTCTGGCTTAATCTACACAATACAAGGTTTACAAAACGGAGATCGCTGTTTCGATTCTCAGGTTTGGAGAGTTTGATTGGTCTCATTTCTAAAAGTCCGCCTGGTAAATTATGACCATCTTATCTAAAACTGCCACCAAATAGCCAGGGTTTCTGGGACCTTCCACCGTCAGCCTCATCTTCACTTAATATCAGTTGTGATTTAGGTCAAGTGGTATACCGTTGTGCATAAAAAAAAGGTTAGTGTGTCCTGGAATTGAAGTGCAATGGTCTTTATGAAACGCTTTATTCATTCGTATTTAGTTATTGATTGGGGTAATAATTACATGTACACCTCACCATGTACAGGTCAGGATGACCTGTTTGGTGTAGTGGTTAGAAACTCTGCTACTATACCAAAAGGTCGCGGGTTCAAATCCCGCTAGGGGCATATGTTTGTATGATGAATACAGACATGTGTTCCCGAGTTACAGATGTTTTTCATTTATACATGTATTTATTTACAAAAAAAATGTATTTGTGTAGTTTATCAACCATCTGGTATCCATAACACAAGCCTAGATGCTTACTGTGGACCTAGATGGCGCTGTGGGTATGTGCAAAGATATTTATTTATTATTGTTATTATCATCATCATTCTCAGCCCACATTCACGCACTTCTGATGAAGACCTTTACTCAATAACGCTAAATGTAAGACAATGCCGGCTACGTTCAATGAGATCCCGACTTATCGCCTTATCGCTCCTCTAGTCCACATATACACATGTCAATTTAGCACTTGAAATTTTATGTATAAACTATAGCTTTCCGCCCGCGGCTTCGCCTGCGTTGAATAACTTTATCGCGGAAATTTGTTTATCCCGCGGAAACTATTCAATTTATCGGAATTAAAAATATCGTATTATTTATTCCAGGTTATATTCTACCTATACCTATACCAAATTTCATTCAAATCTGTTCATCCGTTTCGCCGCGATTAAGCAACAAAGAAGCAAATATCCAAACATTCGCATTTATAATTATGTTAGATATAAATATCAATTGATATAAATGTCTCTTAATAACTAAAAATCAATCTGTGACTGCCTTTGTTCCACCATCCGTCACCATGTCTAGCCACTTGGCTAGTATAGGCATATTTATCCACCTTACCTTGGCCTCGTTATTCATCATATTTATCATTAATTATCATTCAAACGCCCAAATACAATCAAATTATTTTCGGAATCATAAAAACAATAGTATAAGTCTTATATTCTAGCCAATACTCGTAATTTTAGTGAAATTTATTTGCTTTGTGTACGTCCAATCTGTTCTTTGGCAAACACCAAGGTTAACTGTAAGAGATCCCTTTATGCGGTAAGTCATCTGTGTGGTAAATTAAATATCTATCATATACTACAATACTTAGCTGTTGCCCGCGTTGTCGTTTCATCAAAATCGGTTCAGAGAGAAATTTAGCCTGTAGGTATGTTAATCTGTCTACCAAACAAATCGTCCAGCCGCTTAAGTGTGAAGAGGGAGGTAACAAACATACACACACAAAATTTCGCTTGCCGTTTGATACTATATACCGTAACCCAAGAATGCTCTCAGCGTGTAATTGAAGAAAATGTTCTCAATTAATTAATTAAATGGATTATAAAATTAGCTATTTAGCCTTAATATATCAATTAAAGAGCTTTCTTACTGAAATTATAATAATTATAAAGCCATTTGAGAATCACTAACGTTGTTGAAATCCCTCTTTTATGTACAACTAGCTTTCCTCCCGCGACTTCGTCCGCGTGGAAGATTTTATCAAAATACAAACAACAAACTTTCATCCCCTATTTTATCCCCTTGGGGGTAGAATTTATCAAAATCCTTTCTTAGCGGATGCCTACGTCATAACATCTACCTGCATGCCAAATTTCAGCCCGATCCGTCCAGTGGTTTGGGCTGGGCGTTGATAGATCACTACGTCAGTCACCTTTGAGCTATATATATTTAGATTTTCAGTCACAAACACCCCCGATATTCATACTTGTAACCTCATCGTTGCTCTACATTACTATTTCCTTTATCGTGCCGACTAAAAGCATGCAAATTATTAAGCCCTATTCTGAGATACTATTACGATGTCAAAGCCATAACGTAGCAATTCCGAAATCACTTGCCTTTGCTTTGACGAGCGTAGCAGGTATGAAGTTTTTATCATTTCGATTTTATTACTCAATTCAATGCGATAGTCGTGTTTACTCAAGTCTAGAAGGCCGCGCTGGCGAAGTTCTCTGATTCTATCGTGACACGCGACGCGGCAATAAAAATTGATGAATGAGCACAATTACAACTCCCTAGTTTTATGTTTGCCTAGTACTTCTGAAGTGTGAATTATAAGTATTATAACTTGTTTAGTTGTAAAATGATATGTAAAGTCGTTGTAACACGAAGAAATCCGGCCAAGTGCGTGTCGGGCCACGCGCAGTAATTTTCAACGGAATGTACATTTTGTTGTGAATATTTTCAAGTATCCAAAACCAATCGCACACGATTAACACTTCTCTCTAATAAATATTTTGTACTATAAAGTATTTCTTAACCGGATCCCTGAATCGATAAATTCTTCAAAATAACCTTGAACTACCTATACCATGACAACACACACCGTGGGCAACAAAAAATCATCCCCACTTTACGTGTATGGGAGATAGTAGTTGACTATGAACTCTAAAACAATATTATCCACACCTACCCAATATTTATTCACACCACACACACACCCTCACATACACATATTCATTCACTAACGCTCAAGAGCAGAAATCATATCTACATGGTAACTTAATAAGTACTTTCAGTAAAGTCTGACCAATCTGGGGTTCTCTATATACGTTGTATAGATTATAGTCCTTTAAAACTCCAGACTCTCAATAACGAAAAATTATAAGGAATTGAAATCTTAGTGCGGAGCAAAAAGACTTGATTTAATTCTTTTAAATCATCTATTATCTGAATAACACCGGTGTGAATAACAATTTCAAACACCAAAAACAGGCTAAATACGTAAATAATTCCAGAGTTGCACAAAATAATTTATAACTTGAAACAGATTGCAATTGCACGATTAAATCACAATATCTGTGCAAAGCAAGAACGGATTGGTTTTAGCAATTTCCGGGTGTTCATAGCTGGGATGTAGGCGACTGTTTTCACTTTCAGACGAATACTTACATAAGCCTAAATTAAAACAAGATTATAATATTCCATCATGATTAACCGCCTCTATGGCTCAATGTAAACAATATTGGGTTTACGATTCAGAGGTCGCGGGTTCGATCTCCAGCGGGGTACATGTTTAAGTATTCGGTTTGGTTGGTGGTAGGGCATTTTAAATGCCCCCTGGCTAGCTACCACCATCATATCTAAATCTGCCGCCAAGCGCAGCAATGTTAATAGCATTGTTGTGTTCCGGTTGTCAGAGATAAGATAGCCAGTCCCCAAATGTGTTGGGGTTTCCGGGTCAGTACGCTTCCACCATCGACCTCATCTTCACTTAACATCAGGTGTGATTGAGGTCAAGTACAAACCCTTTGTTCATAAAAAAAATATTTTTTACAAATTATTCTAGTTTAACCGTGTATGCAGAATTTCGTATCCGTGCTATTAACCGATGAGAAGATCCCTCTTGGGGAGACAATCCTGGCTGCAGACCGTAAAAATAAGATTTATCTAAATTAACCGTGCTGGCAAAATTTATTTTGTATCCGTGCTGTTAATCGTTAATGAGTTTCTCCGGTGAGGAGAGGATCCTGGCTACAGCAGCAGTTCATGTCTATCACAAAAATGTATTTTTATCAGAACTGAAAAAGTTGCTAAAATTTCAGCTCCATGAGTAAAAAAAAATGGTACTAATTTGACTTCCAAATTTTTAACGAACATACACACATACGAAGGAAGTTAAATAAACGCTTGTAAAAATAATTACCTGTCCTAATTTTGTTATATCTTCATCAGCCACAGGAGGTCCACTGTTAAACATATAGGCCTCGCCAAAAGATTGCCAGCGCGACTGGTGGCAAGAAGAGCCCTGCATCCAACGACTTCCCGTGACCTTCAATAGATCGTCCGTCCACCTTACTTGCCGATGCGTGGTCTCCACTCAAGAATTTTAATGCCTCACCGACTATTAGTTCTTGAAGCTATTAATTCAGCAAGGATATGCTTTTAAATTCCTATAATTTTAAAGGTCGTGATATTTTGCACATGTGTAGAGTACTTGTCAATGTTTTCTACCAAATCGGTAGCTTACTTTAGATATAATATAGGTATACTATATCTAAAGCAAGCTACGTTAACAGTGGTACCTTTAATTTAATATTGAAAGTTTTAAAACTAGATAACAACATAACACCCGTAGTTTTTCTTCGGGGTTGAAAAATAATGAAATGGATGTGTGGACGGATGATGGTCACAGTGCTATGAATGATCACTATGATACATACATCCGAATACATAAAAATATTAAAGAAAAAAAAACCTTTTTAAAAACAAGCTTTTATTATTTGTTTATAAAATGAACTAAAAAGTTAAAAATAAATTAACTCTAAAAAGAAATATAACACTTTGTAACTTGATTGTAACCTTTAACGACAAATAAGCGTCTTCGTCTAGGACAAAATAATTCCATATTGTACAAATTTATTTAATTTTAACACTAAAACTTTTCACCATACATAATTATTCAATCTCGTCCCCCCTCTTTATCATAGTCCCCATTTATAAATGAAAGCGTGTTACATTTAATACAACACAACATTTTCCTCAAGCTATCACAATGTAACACGCTTTCATTTATAAATGGGGACTATGATAAAGAGGGGGGACGAGATTGAATAATTATGTATGGTGAAAAGTTTTAGTGTTAAAATTAAATAAATTTGTACAATATGGAATTATTTTGTCCTAGACGAAGACGCTTATTTGTCGTTAAAGGTTACAATCAAGTTACAAAGTGTTATATTTCTTTTTAGAGTTAATTTATTTTTAACTTTTTAGTTCATTTTATAAACAAATAATAAAAGCTTGTTTTTAAAAAGGTTTTTTTTTCTTTAATTTTATTTTTAACTTTTTAGTACCCCTATTTTTAATTCGAGATTTACTACGACGTAGTTCGCAGCGCGTAGCAGCGTTATTCCGTTATGAAGTCCGTAGTTCGTTCACATGATATGTAATATGTACTGATTTAAATATCAATAATGTTGAAATTATGTAATCACTTGTTAGTTATTTGTAACGTTTCTCATTCTATCCATTTCTTTTAATGCATCAACATTACAAGGTTTCTTCGACGTCAACTTGGAGCAGTCAAGTTCTTCGATTTGAAGACCTGCTAAAGACCTAACTCGGCTTAAAGCTACATAAGCTTGATCAGCAGCGAAGCGTTGCCGCTTGTGGACATCGCTTTCATTAGCAATCTTCTCCTGTCTCTTCAATTTCGCCTTCTCTAAACGTCGTTTTCTTTGTGTAGTTGTGTCTGTTTTCTTCATGTTATTCCCACGAGTATAGGACAAATAACGGTCCATCCCCCCAGAGGTCCGTTGTAGAGGGATAAGGGCTACAATACAACAGGGTTCGCCCTGGTACCCTGAGGCGCAACGTTAGCGGCAAGATATGTTTATACACCCTCATACCATTCAGCCCTCGGCACGTGCTCACCTTGGCATTGGGTCATCCATCCAATCAATCATATATATGGGACGAAAGCAAGAGACTCGTCAAGACGAATCAAACGAGACCAAACTCGATGGGGTTGCGTCGTTTAATTACGGAGTTCCTATGGCCACCTTCCGGCTCCAACATCAGACCCTGGTTACCATATAGTATCAAAGTACTCGTCAAGACTAATCCAATGAGCCCAAACTCGATGGGGTTGCGTCGTTTAATTACGGAGTTCCTATGGCCACCTTCCAACTCCAACATCAGACCCTGGTTACCATATAGTATCAAAGTACTCGTCAAGACTAATCCAATGAGCCCAAACTCGATGGGGTTGCGTCGTTTAATTACGAAGTTCCTATGGCCACCTTCCAACTCCAACATCAGACCCTGGTTACCATATAGTATCAAAGTACTCGTCAAGACTAATCCAATGAGCTCAAACTCGATAGGGTTGCATCGTTTAATTACGGAGTTCCTATGGCCACCTTCCGGCTCCATCATTAGACCCTGGTTACCATATAGTATCAAAGTACTCGTCAAGACTAATCCAATGAGCTCAAACTCGATAGGGTTGCATCGTTTAATTACGGAGTTCCTATGGCCACCTTCCGGCTCCATCATCAGACCCTGGTTACCATATAGTATCAAAGTACTTGTCAAGACGAATCTAATGAGCTCAAACTCGATAGGGTTGCATCATTTAATTACGGAGTTCCTATGGCCACCTTCCAGCTCCATCATCAGATCAGCTCTATGTCACAATAACATTGCATTGTCATCCGATTTATACATGCATTCTAAATTTCAGCTCAATCGGAAACCGGGAAGTGGATCAAATTTAAGTTGCAAGATTTGATTACAGACAACGGGACAGGTGAAAGTAAATAAAAGCTTGTAAAAATACATTGCTTGTATTGACATAGACATATATTTATTTAACACCACACTATAGCAACAACAATATTGCATTGTCTTACCTTCTAAATTAAAGATCATCGCTAGTAAACAGCAACAATCAAATAGATTATAGCTTTTTTTATGCACAACGTGTTGGTACTTGACCTCAATCACACCTGATGTTATGTGAAGATGAGGTCGAAGGTGGAAGCGTACTGACCCGGAAACCCCAACACATTTGGGGGACTGGCTATCTTATCTCTGACAACCGGAACACAACAATACTATTAACATTGCTGCTTGGCGGCAGATTTAGGTAAGATGGTGGTAGCTAGCCAGCCGGATATTTAAAATGCCTTACCACCAACCAAACCAAGTACATGTAAACATGTACCCCGTTGGGGATCGAACCCGCGACCTCCGTATTGTAAACCCAATGTTGTCTACATTGAGGCGGTTTGTAGGAGAACATAAGTTAGGTACATAAGAGAAGCATGTACGTAAGCACACATATATACGGTTACAAAGCAAATATAACTTGTTTACCTGCCCACAGATATCGCATAGCATGTGGGCGGGCAAGGGAATCTAGACGTCCCAGGCGAAATGTAATGCAGTAGAAAGCTAGATTATATTGCAAAGGCTTGTGCACACGATATTAATAATCTGAAACCTATGTCTCTGGACTGTTGCGCGGAAAAGGCTCAGTCGATTTGATATCTTAGCTGTGTTTTGATGGAAATCGGTTAAGCAGTTGTTTTGTTTACCTAGATAATATAATCATGATTATTCTCGGGTTTACTAAATCTTCAATTTTATTTTTAATGTTATAAAAGAAAAATATTGTAGCTCTTCAATGCTATGCACATGTTATGAGGAGGGATGAAACGTATGTTACTAAGAGAGTGATGAATATGGATGTCCATGGTTGCAAAGGAAGAGGAAGACCACGGAAGAGATAAATGGTTTGTATGAGGGGTGATATGAACGAAAAGGGCAAATGGAGCAAATGGGTAGCACTCAGCTTATGTATAGCAGCGCTGGTTTTCAGTGCTCGCAACATATGCATAAATCTGCTAAACACATCAACAGCGTTATGTCCCTACTGGAGAGTACAGACTCGTTTCACTACATAATTCACCAGACATACTACCTTAAAATAAACCACTAAGAACTAACCATTAGCAGCCAACGACCAACAATTAGTGGCGGGGCAACCAATGCAGGTGGCTAACGTTCATTCAATATTTTCATAGCCAGCTATAACTGAGCGAGACGCTTATCCTCAAGCTATACCAGCAGCTTCAGTTCTTCCACGGACTTCAAAATTTAATGCCATCACAAAGGAAATTTGCGATCATTTGAATGATCCTCCATACCTTTGTAATTGAGCTATATTCAAAAATAGAGCTATGATGGCAGGCATGGAGAGAGATATCAACCAAATAAGCCTTTGCGTATTTACGACCAATAGCATAGTGTACTCAAGGCTTAAGGTTCAATATAAACCCACTCAATAAGCCAGTTATACTTAGCAAACCGAAAAAGTCAAGTATTTGCTGACGAATATCATTACGCCTACGCTTCCAGGATTTGTTGTTATTCTTGCGTGGGTAGCATAATTTTGATTTATTATAGCTGGAGGTAAATTTGAGGAAATTGAAAGGCTCTTTTAGATATTCAAATACGTAGAAGTTTTCTGTAAATTATGCTCAGTTGCTTAGTGCAAATATAACTTAGTTTAGGCTCTTTATTACACAATATGATAACCGCCTCCGTGGCTCAATGTAACCAACATAGGGTTTACGAATCGAAGGTCGCGGGTTCGATCCCCAGCGGGGTACATGTTTAGTACTCGGTTTGGTTGGTGGTAGGGCATTTTAAATGTCCGCCTGTCTAGCTACCACCGTCTTATCTAAATATACCGCCAAACAGCAATGTTTTCAATCTCCTCATCGGCTGTTCATTAATAAAAATTGATGTTTTCATACATACTATATTGATAAACGGCGATAACGTAGCATTCTATCAAATTTCTCTCTTCACGGTTCGTGTATTTTCCCTTTGTGTGTTTAATAATTCAATAATTTTGTTTCAGTAAACAAACCGAACGCATTCACTTTTGCGGTGAATTTTATTGAGTTGATGTTGTTATTACAGATCGGATCACAGTTTTCGTAATGGTTTTTGTTTCAGATGAGTGATATTTATAATCGACTTCTAATTTCTACAATATAATATAATACAATACAATACAGTACAGTACAGTGCAGTGCAGTGCAGTGCAGTGCAGTGCATTGCATTGCAGTGCAGTGCAGTGCAGTGCAGTGCAGTGCAGTACAGTAAGATACGATACGATACGATGCGATACGATACGATACAATACAATACAATATATTATAATAGTTTCTATATTGGTCTGTAATCTGTATGTATTTTTTTATGTATGTTTTGATGATTCCTTTTTTGTCTGATAGAGTTTACCGTCAGAGTGGTCTCATATAATAATAATCATCATCATATCAGTCGAAAGAATAATAATACAGATTTCATACACTTACACCAATTATCTAGTCCAAAACTAAGCAAAGCTTGTACCATAGATACAAGATAACGGATAAACACACAAATATTTATATAAATGTCTATGACTCTGGAATAAATGATCGTATTCATCACACAGACATTTACCTCTCGCTGAATTCAGTTCAGAAAAGGGATAATTAAATAATAGTAGTTAACTAAATTAAATCGTTCGCACTCGCACTACACAAAATCACTATCTGTTTCGCGCTATCTATACAAAGCGGTATATCCAAAATTAGGGAGTAAATATTTCACATTAATATCTATATTATATAGTAATTCACAAATACGTGTTGAGATAATTTTTCTTTGTATTGGTTGTATGAAGTTATTTTTTAATATCTGAGGGTAAATTGTTAAAAAGCTGGGGAAT
Source organism: Oegoconia quadripuncta (assembly GCA_949316235.1). Taxonomy (NCBI): domain Eukaryota; kingdom Metazoa; phylum Arthropoda; class Insecta; order Lepidoptera; family Autostichidae; genus Oegoconia; species Oegoconia quadripuncta. Next base: position 5,238,684 of record OX438751.1, read on the forward strand.
TCGAACCCGTAACCATTGGTTTCGCTGACAGGGTCACTATCCACTACACCAATCGGTAGTCTAATGTAAATGCTATAAGTACATATTAATATAAATTTTACTATGGATACTAGGTAACGGATAATCATACATAAATATTTATAAATCAATACGATTTATTGTTTAAATGAGGAAGGTACATTTAAATGTCTTATAGAAACTACAAATTAGGCGGCCTTATCGCTAACAGCGATCTTTTCCGGGCAATCCTATATAATTAAGATAATTATAAACATTCACTAGTCGGGAATAAATGTTCGTATTCATCACACAAACATTTACACCAACGGGATTCGAACCCGCAACTTTTTTATGATTGCCTGGACTCGCGTTTGATCAAAAGTACAAAAGTACAAAGATCAAAAGTTGGTACACCCAAACCCGTATATTTGGGAGGTTTCTGACTACCTCATTTGGGATAAAGGTCCTCACGTTCAGTATATACATATGTTTATCAAATGGGGTTTTATTAAATTATTTACCCACTGATGAGTTATGGCAATTAAAATTCGTCGGTTTTATCTACAAAAAGAAATTTCCCCAACAGCCTCTGCATTGGACATCCCATTAGCCTTAACAAAGTCAAATATTAGGGAGGGCAGTTTATTCGAATTTATCTTAGCGGGAAAACTGTTTGGATTTTTCAAAATATTCCACTCAGATCGTACCATAAGTATTTAGAACTTGCCATCGTGGTGAAAAGGATTCCAGGGTGCGCCGCGAGGAGGCTCCTTCCGTGCACCATCATGTCTTGCCCCGCGTGTCCTGACAGCTGCACCTTTGACGACATCCTTAACGCCACAGACAGTGCTGTTAGAGTGGCCAATAAAATTTGAAACTTGCCTCGACACGAAAAGAAGAAGAAGACCATAAGTATGTATAAATGGGATAGGTGTACAAGCAACTTTGATAAATTATCCTGAACCGATTGCCATCAAACAGAAACTTCTTACCTATTATTACCTGAGCTGATTCAATTTATTTTTGTTTTGTGTTAAGTACTGTATTAGTTTAGCAACCCCTTCTGGGAATGTTGGTACAAAATACTTACTAAATGTTAAGTTGTGTTTCTCAATTAATTGAATGTTGTGTAAATATTCTTTGAGAAATAAATTCTAAAACCTAAAACCTGAGCGTCTGCCAACGTGCGTTTTTTTATTATCCGACAGCCCCAAAAAGTAGGGTTATGTTTTTCGAAGCACGTGGAACCGACTTCCTGCACCGGTATTCCCGAACGAGTACTACATTGGAACCTTCAAGAAACGAGCCTACACCTTCCTCAAAGGCCGGCAACGCATCTGTGACCCTTTTGGTGTTGCGGGTGTCCATGGACGGCGGTGATTGCTTTCCATCAGGTGACCCGTATACTCGTTTGCCGCCCTCTCATATATAAAAAAAAATGTGTATGTATATGTAGCTTTCTATGTCACTTTCTGTAGCGTAAACGGCTCGACCAATTTTGAAATGCAAGGTGTCGTTTGATTCGTCTTGATCCCTGGAGTGTCATAGGATACATTTTATGGTAAAAAATCCAACATGGCGCCCGTAAAATACAAAATATTTTTTATAATTCATTTCGTTTGATTTCGTTTGAGCACAATCTCACCTGCTGGAAGTGACTGTTTGCAATATAAAAAAAAATATCATTTGACATACACACAGCGCCATCAAGAATAAAGAAGAAGTGTTGCCACTGATATTAACCCTCTGAACTCTGCCACTCATATAAGAATTCAAAAGGTCAATAGCACGGCCTGTTACACCATAATGACATAATTTCCTGATTAAGATGCCATGATTAACGCAATCAAATGCCTTGGACAAGTCGCAGAATACTCCTATTGCATCCCGAGAATCTTCCCAAGCTTCAAAAATATGTTGTAAGAGCTCGACACCCGCGTCGGTTGTCGAGCGGCCCCTAGTAAAACCGAATTGTTTATGTGACATAAAATCGTTACTATAAAAATAAGCCGATAACTGAATTAATATAATTTTTTCAAAGATTTTACTGAGAGTCGGTAGTATTGATATAGGTCTAAAATTAGAGGGGTCTGTTGTACTACCGGCTTTAAATAAAGGTATTACTTTACTGTGTTTTATCAAATCAGGAAATATGCCATCATCAATACATTTATTAAAAATACAAGCTAAGTGTGGTGACACACAATCAATTATGGCGCTAATAATTTTTACTGATAAACCGTAAAGGTCGACAGTATTTTTCTTGTCTAGAGATCTAAATGCTTTTATAATGTCTACAGGACTTATATGATGAAATTTAAAATGAGAATTACAAAGTACAAGCTGTGCTTTGTTTGGGAATAGATTATTTATTTAATTGCGAATAAATTATGCGTATATTTGGAGCAGATTAATTATGATTGCACAATCTATTTTAACTTTACTTTCCTCTTTTAAAACTTGAATAAGGAAACTAATAAGGGGCCAGACGATTCTTTTCAACTTTTCTTTCATCGTTCAAAAGTTTCGACTAAGAAAAAAGAACCGTTCGCAGTTTAAAAGCTTTAAGCTGCCAAGTTTCACGTCAAAATTGAATGCATTTCAACCAAATATTACTTGTATGCAAGTATTTGGAAAAACAAAGAGTAGGTACTTGAAAAAAAGATATGTTATACCTTAAATCGAAATTAGCTTAGTAAAGATTTCATATCTGCATCCGTATTTTGCACAACCTACCTGTTCTATAAAGTTATACTCCTACACCCAAAGGGTGCCTGGAAGAGATCGCTCTTAGTGATAAGGCCGCCTCATTGTACTTTGTGTGTGTGTGTTTATTTCAGTATTGTGCTTTGTGAAATGTATTTATTTATTTTATTTTATTTTAACACTTTATTGTACACACACATAAAGAAATGGTCGTCAACAAATATTTTAGAAAAATGTACAAAGGGCGAACTTATCTCTATAAGAGATCTCTTCCAGCAAACCCGTGAGAGCGAAATTTGATATAAAAGGTATATGTATATTCTCCTTTTGTGCAATAAAGTGTATTTGTATTGTATTGTATTGTAAAACATAGCTATAGTATATCCCTCGAGATTATGTAGCTTTCTATCAGTGAAAAATTCTCAGAATCGTTTCAATAAGGGTCCCAACAAATTGAGTAAATGTTAGGCGAGGTTGATAAGGACTCAATAAAATTTCCCTTAAATGTTGTCTATTTACATAACCCGTCAGGTTTGGAAATATAGCGTGACATGATTGGTCCGAGGTCATATGGCGATCGACAGAGATATAAATGCACGCCTTTTTTCCATAGGCTAGATATCACACGAGTCGTGCTAAATTGTATTGCCGTACGAGTACTGGAAGACACCTCACACAAACCACTTTACTTCACTATGATATATACATACATAACGTCACGACCTTCATTTATTTATTTATTTATTTCAACCCATATGGGGTGGTTAGAGATATCCCAAACATTGACATGTTCGCAAGAACGCAGCAGCAGAAAAAGTAGACGTTAATCCTTGTTCTTCTATGGGTAAATTTCAGGCATAACACCCCAGATATAAGAGATATACCACTCACACTCCTAGACTGAGGATGAATTAAAAGTTTAAGGCAGCGGGCACATTTTCAATAATTTAATAAAATTTTGACAGATGTCAGTACAGTTCCGTTCTCTATTACTACTCGTTCCATACTAGTATGCGTAACTATGAAGAACCTTACACAGAAGCTTCGCTCTACCATGTCAAACAATTTATTCTCTAATTTGATTTATAAATTAAACAAACTCCTAAACGGAAAGCGATGCAAATTTGTAGCATAAGGTAAATTGTGTATCTACATCCAAGCCGTCCGAGCATCCCCAGATTTGCATTTCAATTCGAATGGCGCCCAGTAAAACCATGGCTCGTATGGATTATGAGATCGCTGTGCTGATTGGTTGAAGGCCCGCGCTAGTGGCCATCTGACATGCTTGTCTACCACAGACTTGGTTTAACGACTGGCTTCAACAACCGCCACTGACGGCTACTACAAGCATGTATCACAAAATATGTAGAACTCATTTTGGATTTGACATCATGGACTTTCATTACTTGGCAGTTTATGATTACACATGATCATAATCAATCTTCACGTGATGGAAAGTGAAGATATGGAAGAAGAAGCACGAAATCTCGGCAAACTGATGTTGAAGATCCTAATATTGTAAGACTTCGGCCTGAAGACAGAAAAATTCTGGCCTTGGCTGTTCGTATTATGATTGAAAAACCTTAGTATAGGCGTAGAGACGAAGATGAAATATTGAGGAATATTGATGAAAATTGAAAGGTACACTTGTTTAAAGCTCTGCGAAATCGTCATCTAAGAGTCTTAGCACGTCGTTGCTGTGTGAATAAAATACTATTAATTCAGTCAGCCGAAAGAATCCACTCAAATCGACCGTTTTAGACTTTGATTGACATGCCCTACAGAATTTCGGCCCCAGATTGACAGACCAATTATTTTCCTAACCCCGAGGTCGAGCATTGAAATTTCTGAATACCTTTGCAGCAGAAGGGTTTTATAATGAAACAAAATATACAGGATTAAGGCCACCAAGGGAAAGCTTGTATTTATAGTAAAACAGGATGGATTAGGGATTTGTACGAATGTTTGACGTTACATAATGTTATTTTAGTTTATGAAATGGTGTAAGTTTTATCATTATACAAAGTCGAGTTACTTATGGACTTGGATTCTATATACATATGGAACACTGAGTACAAGGAACCAAGGGTTATTTATGATTATCTAAGATTGTTTTTGCAAAGTTCTGACCTACGATTGATTGAACTACCAAAAATTTGCGAAACAACCGACTTCAGTAAGTTTACGTTCTCTATCTCCGTAGTGCATCTTAATAATATTTATATGAAACTAACGTAGATAGTCTTTTTACCCTTTAAAAAATATGAAATAGTTGTATAAAATGTCGGCGATAATCCGGAATGCACATAAAATACAGTCAAATTTTACAATACAATACAAATACACTTTATTGCACAACAGAAAAGAAAATACATTTTCAGAAAAGTGGTAAGAATAGAATGTACAATTTGGCGACCTTATCACTCCTTCACATCTCTTCCAGGCAACCTTTGGGTATAAGGACAGTATATTTGAAATAGGTAGGTTCTGCGGTATTAAATAGGGACGCAGATACAGGACAGGACAGAAGTGATTTTCATAGCCTTCCATTGGAGGAATTTCGCTAATCGCCACGCTGGACAGGTGGGTTGACGATCGCAGAATTTTTGGAAGCTCCGCACCAATGACGATGCTGCCCATAACTGGTGTAATACTATATTACTGATATTATTCGGGGTTGATCCTACGTTTCTAGGAACCAACACAGTCAATTTTTGTTTGTCTTCTGTTCCATTTCTTTTGACAAAACCTTGATGTTTAGACGTATAGTTTACTAGTTACATGATATGTTTTCAAACAAATCGTTGACTTAAGATATGCGAAGCTTTTGATGATGTAATAGGTTACGATATACCTAAAGGTTTGTAATTTTAATAATCTGTAAATGCATATTTAGATAATGGCGCTAGCGAACTACTAGGTACTATGCCTCACGGATGCGAGTTGGACGGCGTATTTTTTCTATAAGATATAGGTATTTTTAATTGTGTTTTAGATAATAAACGTGACTCTCATATATTAATAGTAGGTAAGTGTTGAATTTTAACCCACAATACTATAGTTTTACAACACGAAGAGACAATCACTGCGACATAACTAAATAGCGAAAATCTAAAGTGCGACACCACGAAAGTGCGAATTTGATAAGCTAAATATATTGATTTTATATTTTGAGAATTTTCTTTATAAACTTCATACAAATGCGAGGTTGGAATGCTCTTTTCGTCACTCCCCTTTTAAGGGAAACTAAATTGAAAACAGCTTTAAAATACAGTTAGGTTTTTTGCTTTCATCACTTGGTGAAGACATTTTAAAAGGCAATAAATCTCACTGAAACGCAGTGAACAGAGTAAATATTATCACGCGATATTTTTTTCGCAATAGTGTAGACCATATATTATGTAACTACTCGAGTTACCGTAGTAGAAGATATTCTAAATTCAAATTATTTTTCTCATTACTTTTCTTGTATATAGCTAGTTCAAATTATGAATAATTGATCATTCACCTTTCGAAATTCAGTTTCGAAATTCAAATAACTTTATTCTCGTTTGCAGAGCGAAGAGCATCGACGTTTTTACATAATAATAAATATTCTTTTTTCCGTGTATATTGCTTCCAGGTAGTGGAATGAAAAAATACACCAACTCGCAACCACCGTATCAAGCTGTTAAAACTGAGGTAAGAGGGCAAAGGTATCAATATTAACACAGCTTAATAAATTAACAGGGACTCGCTTGCAAATAACAAAAAGCAATTTCGTTGTCGGCCTATCCGTCTAAACTTTGGTTTTATTTTTGTTAGATAATCCCCAATTAGGAACTTTCCTCTTCGTTAATCTTTAGCTACTTAATTCGTTGCGCACTTCAGAGTTCTCCTAAGTACAGCAGTTTTGGCATCTGAAAATCTATTATTTATTTTTGTTTGCTGTCTAGATTTGATTGTGTGGTTTATTTTTTCATTACTTTCCTTTTGGGATCCGCGTTGAGGTGGAGGTTAAGGGGCATTTACAGCTGTAACGTCTAGAATCGGGGGGAGGGATGATGTGAAAGTAATGTCTCTCGAATAGACCTGAGCTTCTCTATTTTCTATATTTAATCGCCAGGTTGCTGAGAATATAGTATAATAGGCGGTAGAGAGGGGTAGAAGTGTATTCGGTTGAAAAGCAAACGTTGCGAATTTTTTAGCAGCCTAGTGGAGAGCAACGTGCATTTGCAAACTTATTGAGTCTTAAGTAGCAATATTTAGAGCTATAGAATCAACAATAAATAGACCTAGTAATAGGACTTGTAGACCTGTAGGACAAACACGGATTTTTTTCCACAACCAGCGTGACTCAAATGTGAATGCGAATTCGGAGAGATAATCTGCTAAATGACATTTCCACACAGCAACCAGGCTACGACGACTCATGCTTTAACCAAAACACGTAGTTCCAGCAAGATGGGATAACAAGCTCATGCTGCTTATGGGTCCATGAAAGCGGTGTGGAAATTAAGAAAACATTACCTAAATCGGCGACGCAACGTGGTCACTCAGGTCACTTGATTCGAGCATAAATTCCATCGATTTGTAAACAAATCCAGGGAATGTTAAGCAATTTAAAGAACTATTGTAGCCAAATGTAGCAGGATTACTCAGGAACGTGTTTTTTAAAACATGATTGCAGACAACAGTGTCTGGGGCACGCATATAGTTAATCCTTTCTTTATTTCAAGAGAAATCAACAACAATACTAATATACTAGATATGTACTGAAAGTGTAGTCAGTTTGTGAATGTATGTAACTAAAGCAAAATAAAGGTAAGAATTGATGTAAAGAGTGTAGGGAAATTTGACGACCGATTGGTGTAGTGGATAGTGACCCTATCAGCGAAACCAACGGTTGCGGGTTCGAATTCCGCGAGGGGTAAATGTTTGTGTGATGAATACGAACATTTATTCCCGAGTCTTGGATGTTTATATAAATATTTAAGTATGTTTATCCGTTATCTAGTAGCCATAGCACAAGCTTTGCTTAGTTTGGGACTGGATGATTGGTGTAAGTGTCCGAAATATTATTAGTATTATTATTATTATATTAAATATTATCATATCAGTCAAATAAACACATTTTCATTAGATATGTATAGTTTCATGATTACAAGCACAAATGTTCATAACGAGTCCCCCAGAAGACAAATAGTGGACGTTTCTATATTGTGGTCTATGGGTGGGTGCAATAGTGCTTTAGCGTCTCCGTTGTCGGATTCAGCTAGAACACTACACATATTAGTTGAAGTAGGTGTAAACTTAAGGGGATGATGAACTATTAACTGTACAATAGAGCGACATAGTCAATATTGATTAAGCTCTCAAAATTATGATGAAAAAAAAAAATGTTCTATTTACCAACAGACAGATGATCCGCGGTTCACGTAACAGCGTAAATTGCGCCGTAAATGCGTCAAAAGCAGATAGATTTTGGAAACGCCTTTGAAACGTGATATAGCGTCGCAATAGGAGGGAATGGGATGGAGGAAGGCTCTTGCAAACGTTAGCGCTTTATTTAATAAAAAGACATTATATGTGCCCTTAGACAATTTTTTCCACAAACTCGCAACTGAATTCGTAACAGCGATTTCTCATATTTCACACATTTACAAAAAAAAAATAAACGTTAATTCGTAGCTTCCTTATTTATTGTTTACTAAAAGATTTCCTGATAAGTTTAACCATTCATGCTTTTAAAACGGGACGAAAGTATTTTAAATAGAATATCTTTCATTGGAAAATTCAGAGGATGCACTTAACTTTTCGAAAACATGAAAGAAAGTAGCCCCCGATAATGAAACCGAGGGTCGTTTGTATAATAATATATATTTACGCAATTTTGAAGCGATAAGGTTGGGTGTTACTACGGTACCTAAACGAAACGGTTTTGGGCGAGTGCAATAGACATTTATTGAAATTATGGCGTCATATCGAAGCAACGATCTCAAGTAGACCCTTTCTGGGATAGAATTTAATGAGCCGACTGCGGATTCTCTTATATTATTATCTATCTGACGGTTTGATAGCGCTTTTGAAAAGTACTCGTGGCGTTGTCGCATTCGTTTCCGATTATCGAAGTTAAGCAACGTTGATGGGTGATCCCTAGTGGCATTTTCATGGGAATGTTTCCGTGCTTTGGACGGCATGTTAAACAATCGTGTCAGGTTACAGTGAAGGCAGTCGTAAAGTCAAGTAGCCTACAGGGGTAACTTGAAAATTGACTGCTGAGTGACCACTGATCTGACACACATAATTCCACTAATCCGTGTTCCACAAATTCGCAATTTATTGAATACAAAATTAGCTTTTATGAGATGAAGAAAGAATGAGTTCTCAAAGTCAAAACATCCAACTCAAAAAACTATGTCGATAGTTCAATGTACTATTAAAAGGGTATTATTCATTGATGTAATGATTATGTTGACATAGCGAAATAATTTTGTTGGGTAATTGTACCTTATATATAATTTTTCCAATTTCTAATATTTAATAATTATTCATTTGTATAATAATTATATTGAACATTGACATAGCGAAATAATTTTATTAATTGTATCTTATATATAATTTTTCTAATATTTAATGTACCTAAATAAATAAAATGTCGAAAAATTTGAATAATAGGTAATATTGTAAATATTATAATGTAACAGTAACATCCATCATAACTGTATTCTGGCAAATAAATAATAATAATAATACTTCGAAATATTAAGCTCGAATGGATTCAGCAACCCTTAACTAGATTGATCCTGTTAAATATAAAATTAATAATAATGTCAGACGAGCCGCAAGAGTATTCAACATCTGTTGGTACGCCGAACCCTAAATGATGTACTACATATCAAGTTAATTTATCTTCTGTTTTATTTTCGGCTATTTACCTTTACGAAAGGGTTCAGATGGGTTTGCGTGATATGCCGTTGGTAATTCGATGAATGAGTAATATGGCCCGAACTGAGATGACCCGTAGATACAGTCTGCCCCAAAGTCATATTATCAGCGAAGGCAATGAGAAAAACGAACGTAACACATTGCAAATAAAGTTCTGTTTGCTTTTGTAGGTACTTACTGCGTACCGACATAAAATAAAGAAAATTGAACTATATTGCAATGTCGTTAAAGCTTATTTTTCTTTTATTCCAAGATATTTGACCATAGCTAGGAATATAATTTTCATGCCAACTGTACTTATATATTGGGATATGTACAGAAACTATAAACTGGTGTTTCGCTTCAATATCATTTACTGAAGCCTTCTCTTTACGAGTAACTCGATAAGGTACGTAATAAATAACAGCTTGTACAATATCCTATTTCTAAAAGAGACCTTCAGTCTTGTATAGGTATTGCGTAGGTTATACCTACAATATATATGGAGGTATAATATTTTATTTTCTTGATATTATGTTGTTGTAATTGAATTGAACATACTTGACTTGATACAAGATGAATAATTAAACTTTAGAAAAATAGGGACTCTCTGACACCTATGGATATGCGAATAGCTAATTATGCAAAATGTTATACCTTACGAAATTTTCTGTATTTGTTGGCAATAAATACTTTTCTTTCTTTCTTTCTAAAGTTTTTTTTATGCACAACGGGTTAGCATTTGACCTCAATCACACCTGATGTTAAATGAAGATGAGGCCGAAGGTGGTAGCGTACTAACCTGGAAATCCCATCTTATTTGAGGGACTGGCTATCTTCTCTCTGACAACCGGAACACAACAATGCTATTAACATTGCTGTTTGGCGGCAGATTTAGATAATTTAGATAAGCTATCCCTGTCATGGCAATTCTATAAATAATTGAAGTCATAATGCAGACAAATACAGTTAATTTAGGTTTTACATATTCAACAGTAGTTCCAGTTTGACAATTTAGACAGTGGCAGACTTACCCTTGCGAGATTATCTGAACGAACACAGGAGCAAATAGAAATTATATTAATCGAATTCTCTTTCCGAATCCATATCGCGTCTTTACTAAATAAAATTACCTGCTAAATTATTCTTTCGTGATGAATTTCCCCAGTTAGACGCGGAGGACAGGTACCATATTTTAATAAGCACATCAGTCAACGATGACTCATCGTGGAATGAACTGGTGAAATCGGGATTGTGTCTTCATAAATATACGGGCGCCTACATAATTGCTGTTATATTTTTTTTTTATGCATAACGGGTTGGTACTTGACCTCAATCACACCTGATGTTAAGTGAAGATGAAGTGAAGTGGTTATCTTATCACACACAACAGGCTTAAGGACTGTACATGATGGATAGTGCTTCGGTATTTACCTATATTTAATGACAGTAGGTGCCTTGTGGTTTTTTATATCTTCAGGTCCCCGTAGCATGACAATGTTTGTCGCGCTCGACGTAGGCGTGAGAGTGGAATAGTTGTATATTTCGTCCAAGCGATTGAGCGACATAAACGTTTATCGCGCATGTCATGCTAGTGCAGCTCTAATAAGGCAGACTAATAATTATTCGGTAAAGGGCGATTAACTAATTATCGCTACTTAACACCAAGTAAGGCCTTATACGCTAATGTCATTAAAGTTATTTTTTTTTATGCACGACGGGTTCGTACTTCGACGAGGTCGAAGATGGAAGCGTACTGACCCGGAAACTCCAACACATTTGGGGGGCTGGCTATCTTATCTCTGACAACCGGAACACGACAATGCTATTAACATTGCTGCTTGGCGGCAGATTTAGATAAGATAAGATGGTGGTAGCTAGCCAGGCGGACATTTAAAATGCTCTACAACCAACCAAACCGAGTACTTAAACATGTACCCCGCTGGGGATCGAACCCGCGACCTCCGAATCGTAAACCCAATGTTGTTTACATCTATTCTCTTCTAACAGTTCTGCGTTAATAAGTAAAATATTTTAGAAAGAATTATAGAAAGAATAATTTAGCAGGTAAGTTTACTTAGTAAAGACACGATATGGGTTCGGAAAGAGAATTCGATTAATATCATATCTACATGTATTTTACTTATTAACGCAGAACTGTTAGATGAGAATAGATATAACAGCAATTATGTAGGCGCCCGTATATTTAAGACAGGTACCATATTTTAACAAGCACACCAGTCAACGGTAACTCATCGTGGAATGAACTGATGAAATTGGGATTCTCATCTAACAGTTGTGCGTTAATAAGTATTTTTCTATTTAACTACATGTACAAATGATCCGTCTAATTGATACAAGATGTAACAGAACTGAATCTAAATCAGGAATACTAAATACAATAGATCGACCGGATTGCAACGTTCGTTCAATTTGAACAGTTGACAGCTAAAGTTATGCAACAGCGTTCAGTACTTGCCAATGTAGTTAGGATCAATATTTGTTGCAGGTTGAACATGTCCGAGAACCGCCTAGACTTCCTGATTCTATTCTGACTACACTGAACAGTCATACCTTTGGATTGTATTCAAGTAGATAATTGTACAATCAATTAGCACACAAAATGTATTATATCTAGTGAAATATGTAGTGGATACACCTTTATCAGTAAAAACATAGCCCTCCCTATTGATATCCAGAGCAAACGGTTGTTTCAGCTAATAACACAAACAAGCGTTTCATACAAGGGTCATAGAACTCAGTTCTACTAAGCTTAAACTGGCCTTGAGGTTCCCGGCTTCGAAGAATAGGATTAACAAGTCCATTCTCGTCGATGTCATAAAAGCTATCAGTCGCCGTCATTGCTTACGCTGCAGCGATGGGCAGCAACGTCATTGGTGCAGAGCTCTCAACAATATCTATGATTGCCCTCCACCTGGCTTCGTGACTAGAGCAAATATTCCCCTAGAAATTGGTATAATTTGGGCCATGGCAGAGTCTTATATAGCAGTGAAATTATATTGGGCTGAGATGATGAAGATTTAACTTATGCTTGGACAGTGACAGTGCCGGTACAGTGCTCAATAATGGAAATATGAGGCTCGTCGTTCCGCACACATAACCCTTTAACGCTGGCCTAATTCAACATCTTAAAAGCTGTACTCTCCTCGACGCAAACTCTTTTATGTTCTTGTGCGACATTGACAGCGATCTTTTCTATAATTTGACTTATGAAGGTTCTTCACTTTGACCTTCCTCTCATTCCTTGTTCAATAGGTAATAGCTTCAATGATGTTTTAAATAGAGCTGTCATATCGTACAAAGTGTCAAATCATCATTCCTATTCGATTCTGTATAGTTTTAAATAGCACTCCCTGGTTGACCCTTTTCAGTACATTTGTTGTTTGCCATCCCCTGGAAGGCAACTAATTTTCTTTATTACCTCCCACCATATTTCAAATTCTTCCTTCATTACTTGACATCGTTTATGTCTCGTAGCCAAAAGGACTTTATGGATACGATATGAGGGCGCAAATGTATCAGAGATACTATTTGAAATTTGATGTAGCAATACATAAAGATAAGCAAGGACACCAATAATTCATTATGTAATTATATATTAATTATAATTATACAATTAATTATATAATAAACATTAATTACAGGGAGTCCATTTTTACCTTTGAAATACAGAATATAAAGAAATAGGAGAAAGAAGCAACTCAACAAATCCCAAGAATCTCAACACAAACTCAAGAATTGACATGTAAGTGCTGAGCCGAGGAGATCTCGTTCCGAACAGTCACAGTGAATTATGACAACCTTTAATCTTCCAATTTACAAAGCTACCAACTAATGAAAGCCGTTTGCCATTTAAAGCCATGATAATTACATCCCAGTGGATATGACCGCACGCGTTTGCTGAACAACAAAGGGTTATATAATTAGATCTTGGCAAACTCCCTTAGCTCAATTTATTATCGAACTAGCATTCGAAATCTGCGCTTCGCATTGCTGCAAATGAAATAGCTTACGTATAAACAAATTAGTGTACACAGTATTGTTTAAGTTATTTGCCAATAATGTCAATTTTATTCGTAGCAGCTGAACACTATTTGATGCTAATAATGTAGGTAAGTTCTTAAGGCCTAGTGCGCACGGGCAACTTAATCATCGCGACACTTAGCAATTTCTTATCCATTGCTCCTGCTCGGCTAGCGGCTATTTGCCGACATCAAAGTAGTAGCTACAACTAAAGTTGCCCCGTGCACCGAGTCATATTAATCACCGTTCAAACTATGCCAAGTTGAAAGACTTCAGTTAAATTGAAAACATTCGTGAGGTACTTTGGTAATTTTTATATTTAAATATAAGTCAGAATTCAAACATTTAAGAGGCGAATGCTCGTACCGCAAGGAAAGTGGGTGCCAACACTCTTCAATTTATAATCCACGTGATTGTTATATGTGTAATATATTAGAGCTAATGTACCAAAACTATTTAATATGACTAAATATGATTTAGTGTTTTCTATAGTTTCAGTTACTAGCTTTAGTACGCGACATCGCTCCCGTGGTATTGAAATGATAATACGAGTATTGTCTATTGGTGACAGATAAAATACAAGAACCTTGCGATGCTGTACCAGTTATATAAAGATATAACCTGTTCATTCATCTGACAGGTGCGCCCGCGGTCCGATATCGAAAAGTACCTTTTTGTGATCCGTTTCATGATCATGCAATATCGAGAATTACTACTATAGTTATCGACCTTTGATATCTTGTATCTTTCGATCGACGCCTATCGAACGTATCGATTATAATCAACCAGCACCTGCGTATAAAATAAATAATATAATTTAAAAAAAACTGTTTAAACTTACCGTCAGTGTCCGATCGGCGTCCGTGTTTTCGCCTTAGGCTCCACTGAAAACCAGCGTTGTAGTCTAACTTCTAGACTGCAACTTATGCTGAGAATAATGAGACCTTCTTTGATACCACTTTGCGACACCGAAAATTAATTTTTAAGGACTTTAGTCTATGAGTGAAACATTGCTTAGGTATTTTAATTGTATTTTGTAAACTGCATTATGAGATAGGAGTACCTATCCTATTACATGAAAATGTTTTGTGTACTACTTTTATCTCCCTCGATCCCAATTTCACTGTGTATATTTTCACATTTCATGTAATAATAATATGTGTGTCGCTAAATGGGTCAAATAAACGATTCTTATTCTTATAATATATAAGGAGATTGCACTATGATGGTGGTCCCTAGTTAGTTTTCTGAAAATGTTTTTTCTAGATCAATTGCAAACGCCCTACATCCAGCGATATTCGGCCAGCTTGTGGGTGGAATTACATTTATCTGCAAAACATGCTCAAATTTGAACAAAACAAGAAGAGGAATTAATTTCCACCAATCACAAATTACATATTTATACTTAAAATGAATAATTTACAAATAAGCAAGAGTGAAAAAGTGTTACAACCTCATCATGTGCCGCAGTGAAACCTCGGCGCTGTTTTTCAGGCAGAACCCAACAAAAGGCACATGAACCTTGTCAGGGCATAGTAAACATAAATATAATTTCAACTAAAAGCTATTTTCATTGGTCATGTCCGTCTGGCTAGCTACCACCATCTTATCTAAATCTGCCGCCAAGCAGCAATGTTAATAGCATTGTTATGTTCCGGTTATCAGAGATAAGATAGCCAGTTCCCCAAATGTGTTGGGGTTTCCGGGTCAGTACGCTTTCACCTTCCACCTCATGTTCACTTAACATCAGGTGTGATTGAGTTCAAGTACCGACCGGTGGTGCATAAAAAAAAAACAACAATGCTTACGAATCGGAGGTCGCAGGTTAATTCCCAGCGGGGTACATGTTTAGTACTCGGTTTGCTTGGATTTTAAATGTCCGCCTGGCTAGTTACCACCATCTTATCTAAGTCTGCCGCCAAACAGCAATATTAACATCATTGTTGTGTAAGATAAGATAGCCAGTCCCCCAAAATAAGATTGGGGGTCTAGGTGAGCACGCTTTGGCCTCACCTTCACTTAACATCAGGTGTGATTGAAGTTAAGTGCAAACTCTAAAAAAAAAGATAACCTTAAATGTAGTCTCCAAATTTTCTCCACGGTGCTGTTTACGACATTTTCATGATAATAAAATTGGTATATTTCATGTTTTTACTGACCGGACTATTTCTTCATCCTTTCGTAGTTTAGGGAACGACCATAAAAGAGGTGTGCTCTAAATGTTCATATAGCCAATGTGAACCGCCTCCGTGGCTCAATGTAAACAACACTGAGTTTACGATTCGGAGGTCGCGGGTTCGATCCCCAGCGGGGTACATGTTTAAGTACTCGGTTTGGTTGGTGGTAGGGCATATTAAAATGTCCGCCTGGCTAGCTACCACCATCTTATCTAAATCTGCCGCCAAGCAGCAATGTTAATAGCATTGTTGTGTTCCGGTTGTCAGAGATAAGATAGCCAGTCCCCCAAATGTGTTGGGGTTTCCGGGTTGGTACGCTTCCACCTTCGACCTCATCTTCACTTAACATCAGGTGTGATTGAGGTCAAGTATGAACCCGTCGTGCATAAAAAAAAAAAAAAAAAAAAAAAAAAATGTGTTTCAAATGTGCGAGTAGTAACAGTGTTTATAACACGGTAAAATATGAACATATTTACTAAGATCTACTGAAGAGCCATAGTCATAATTATCGGTCCATTAAACTGGTAGATATACCTACTACACTTTACACTTAACCATTACGCCGGGTAGTAGATCTTTCCTTTTTATACTATTATTATAACAGTAATCTAATTTATGCTACTGTAGTAATAATAAAAGTAACTAGATCTATGCCAGTGTATTGAGTTACTTTAATAGAAGGTCACTGAACTTCCATAGGGATGAGATACAAAGAACACAAGTAAATTGGCAAACAAAGAGAGAAACGTATTAAGAAACGTTATATTGTTTGAATATTAAATTAATACGTAATAAAAACTTATTTACTGCATATCGTTGCGCAAGCCTCTGCCGCTATATCGTCTTGAATCCGACATTAAAATTGCACTGAGACGTGTTAATTACCTGAAACAAGTATAGAGAAAATATATATCAAAGAGTTTTGACAACACTCAAGTTTCTTATAGGATTCTTGCACGAGAAAATACATAATTAACTGGCCTCTAAGGCAGTCCAGTGTATGAAGATCGCGTTCATGTTTATGTATAAAGTACAGTCTGAAACGGATAACCGCCTCTGTGGCTCAATGTAAACAACATAGGGTTTACGAATAGGTCGATAAAGGTCGCGGGATCGATGCCCAGCGGTGTACATGTTTAGTACTCGGTTTGGTTGGTGGTAGGTCATTTTAAATGTCCGCCTGGCTAGCTACCACCGTCTTATCTAAATCTGCCGCCAAACAGCAATGTTAAAATTGACAGAGATAAATAAATAAAAATAAATAAATAAATAAATATTTCGGACACTTACACCAATAAGTTAGCCTGTTCCCCAAATAAGATAGGGTTTCCGGGCCAGTACGCTTACACCGCTCATCTTCACTTAACCCTTACAGTTCTACATAACGCCAATTCAGTTTTCTCAGGAATTCATAAATGTTTTTGGATAATTTTTATTTACCTACAGAATTTACTGAGTTCATAATCTAAAAGTGCGTAGACTTGTATTTTAGTTAGCACATGGTTGATACATTACAGAAATACATGTAAATGAAAATCCATAAATCAAATCAAAAATGTTTTATTTCGTAAGAATAACATTTGAAATCGTCATGACATACAGTTATCGCTCCTTCACTAGGCAGTCTCCCCAGAGAAGAACAAGCATGAAACTCAGAGGTTGCTCTTTTTAAATAAGTCAATACAAATACAATTAAATTTATGATTCGAAAAAGAAGAATAAAATATACTGGATATTCCCGAGCGGTGCACACCCGTATTCATCACTCAAACATATTATGCGGAATGCGAACCCGCGACCTGTTTACTAACAGGTCGCGGGTTCTATACTTAGTAGTTAGAGTTTCTATGTAACCACTACACCAAAGAGATCATCAAAGAAAGTGTTACCTACCTCTTTATTGCATTGGAAAAAAAATGAAATTTTACTGGACTGTGAGACTGTAATCCTTAGTATATTTCATAACAATTTCAACTTGATTTAGCCATTATTATCATTATTA
This sequence comes from Oegoconia quadripuncta, assembly GCA_949316235.1. Classification (NCBI taxonomy): domain Eukaryota; kingdom Metazoa; phylum Arthropoda; class Insecta; order Lepidoptera; family Autostichidae; genus Oegoconia; species Oegoconia quadripuncta. The sequence continues at coordinate 5,256,519 of OX438751.1, forward strand.
GGAGGCTAAACTATCTCACTGATAGGCAAAGGCCCTGATAGGCAAAGGCCTCCTTCCACTTTCTCCATGCCTATTCTTCCCGAGCTTCCTCTAAGTACCTAATTGATATAGCCATACCTGTGAAAAATGATCTTGCTGAACAGACGCATAATATAAAGCGATCCATAAAAAGCAAAACCTTTTTACCTCTTGAAGAAAAAAGTTTTAAATCAAATTAGGGGATTACTAATTTTTGGGCAAAAAACCTTTTGGAAAACAACTTTTCGCAATTTTACAGTTAGCAATACTATTTTCGGTAATTTATTGTTTAACAAATAATTACATGGCAATGTTTCATTTTACCAAGTAGGTATTATGTAGTCAAATATGGTTTGGCATAACATGCTTTTCCCAAAATTATATTGTTATTATACAAATCAATTCTGTTGGAGTCACAGTTCTAACCTTTTTTTTTTTTTTTTTTGACGGGGGGAAAACACATTTACGCGTTCGACCCGCCGCTGACGGGGGTCAGCGGCGAGGATATGTGGGACTCACCGCTCCAGAAGGGAGCGGTCCTACCCACTAAAAACCCCCCGGTGTTCCTCCGCGCGCACCGAAAACGGCGTGGGCACGGGTACCCCTCGGTAATCGTCCGCAGCTCACAGTTCTAACCTAACCTAACCCATCTTTTCTAGCAGTTCTAATCTAGCCTACGTTACCTATAAAATTTGAACAAACTTATTTTTGGAAAATAATTTTTTACAAAATAAAGCATTTGCTTGATGTATATTTGACTTAATAAAACTTGAGCAAGTAAAGAGTTGCCAAATATAAATTTGCAAAAGATTCTTTTGGGAAATGAAACTAGTGCGATAACTTTTTTGGGAAGTAAAATTAAAATATTTTGCCAAACGAAAGGATACCCAAATTAGCAGATAGTACATTTAAAAAGCATCATACTAAGGCCCACTCACGACCTTATAGCTTATTAATAATCTCAATAAGCCTGTATTGTGCCAAAAGGTTGGATTTATCGCTGTTGTTGTTACACTAGCTGGAACGCTCAACAAGAACTTCGCGAGGCACAACCGCATAGCATTTGTAACTATTAGGGCTGCCACCGGTTTCCACCGCGCACTGTGCTAATTCAATAGCCCCGCAACTATATCAGAAAGAAAGAGAGAAAGAAAGAAAGAAAAAGTATTTATTCGGTGTCACATATCGTAAACTAAACAATAATCTTAAATTCTAGCAAAATATACATATATATATATATATCTATATATCTATATATATATATATATATATGTGGCACCGAAAAGGCATCCACTCAGCATATGCCAATGTACCAGTTAGATACCACGACGCTAGTCTTCCGTGGACTCCTTGAGCCAGACAATATCAATGCATATAGTAAATACCATTTTCCATATTATAGAAATTATCGCCAAACAAGACAGGCAGACAACAAAATATTAGTTGCTCTACTGTGTTCTAGTTTTACTTCTGCAAAAGGCGATGGGAGTTTCCTTGAGGTCGCTCGCGCTAGACTGACTCTGAAAGGGAGTGACAAAAATTTATTTTTCTAATTTCAGATTATAAATTTTTTTTTAAAGAAATAGTATGTATGGCTCAAAGATGATGGGTATATTAAACGACATTTAGGAAAAGGAATAAAAAAATAGTACAAACATATTCTTGTAACTTGTGAAAACGTTTACAATTTTTTTATTATTTATTCGCCATCCAACATGTACCTGTACCCTGTCCATGGTGAAAGCAATGATTGCGGGTTCGAATCCCGCGAGGGGTAAATGTTTGCGTGATGAATACGATGTTTATATAAATATTTATGTATGTTTATCCATTATCTATTATCCATAGCACAACGCTTTGCTTAGTTTGGGACTAGATGAATGATGTAACTATTTATTTATTTATTTCATTTACATTTTGAAGATTACGTTATTAAGGTTCTAATTCTAGATGGAAGCCTAAATGTATACACAACATGTTTGGTTTATGGTTATAAGTTTATAAAAATTATTAAAAGATACGAGCAATTAGAAATAAAACCGTATGAAATATATTTATTTTTGCTACTAAATGCCAGTGATGTAGGTTCACGTGATGCAGAAAAATACCTAATAAATTAAAAAGCTCTCTTACGAACAAATCAAGAATTTTAGAACCTTATGTCATAATATATTCGACGGTTGCTATCAAGTGCAAAGCTATCGGAAATGTGAACGCTCAGAGACCAGCTTTACTGGAACTACTAGAGGTTACAGGTGGCATGCGACCACTTGAACAAAGCATCATTCAACATTTTTCGCAACGAAAGAAGATATTTAGAATTGAAGACAACACCAAAGAGACTATTTTTGCAAATGAAATAGTACCAACCCTAACAACAGCGAATCGACCCACTTGCAAACCGTTTTGTATCAGCAATAGGTAATAAACTGCGAAATGAGAACAAGATTCGAGGTACGAAAACACTCATACGCAACAATAATTCAACTAATTATAATGCTCGTGATGTAGTAATTTCTATAACATTTAAAGCACAGTTGGGCTGGCCTTTCAATCGAATACTTTGTGGTTTACAGGTTTTACAAGAATATATTGGAAATTGTTTTATTTGGAAAAGACGTGTTTGAAAGTTTGAACAAATCTATGCGTCTTTGTGATAGGATGCAATGCCAATTCAAATTTGCTTGGAGATATCAAAATTGTTAAAACGCCAACCATACCCACATATGGTGATGGGATCTCCCGTGAGGTCACGAAGTGGCATAAATTAGGCCAGGTACAGACACTTTTATTAAAACAGCGGATTGGAATAGTAAACTCAGATAGAATATAAAGGATGAAAAGGTTAATTTAGATAAAAATAAAAACCTGACAAGTGCGAGTAATTGGCACGCCAATGGTTCTGTGATCAATCACTTGAAAAAATCAAGACAGTATATTGAGACACCGATACGCGATAATATGATAATGCGTGCATGTGTCCTGAACATTTCTTAAAGTAAATTTTTAGAGCTGCAAAAAAAATTTTGATTGTTGGTAATGACGATTTCTCTACCAGCACAATTGAGATTTTTCACTTTGTAAACTACATAGATTTGGGGGGCGATCAATTACTCGCAATTTGATCATAAGTCAAAAACATCGAAGACGATAGCTCAATATTAAAACAAAATTACTTTTAAACGACAAATATAAATTAATATTCCAAAAAAATCCCAATTGTATTGCATGACTTTTCAATAACAAAACCGGCCACGTGTGTGTCGAGCCACACGCTGTTCCGTACTTGCCTTCACAAAAAGCGGACTTTGAAGTTGGCTTTTTGTTGATTGACAAATAATTTTTAAGGGAAAGTACATCTTTACATCTTAAAAGAATTTCGATTATTCTCATTAACATTACAGCCTAGTTAGCTGTAATAGTTTTCCTTTTGACTTTTTTATATATACTATTCCGGTGAATTTTATCATGTATCCAAAACCAACCGTTAGTAGGCAGTGGGGAGGCGGGACAGTTCAGTAACAAAAATTAATATTTCTTAACCCTGAAATAATCTATTCAAGACAACCTATAATATTTTCTAAACGACCAATTAACGACATCCCACACTATGAAGTATACAAATGTACCCTAAAAAATTATTTCACAACAATTTAGTTTGTCAGCATGATTAATATGTAATCCCATGCCAAATTACAGCTTTCTAGTATTAAGAGCTCCTAAGCTAAGCCTCGGAGAGACACACAGACAGACGGATTTATGTATTTCGGGCTACAAATAATTCAAATGGTACAACTAGTACAATTCTATTATCGTCCTTCTCGCCGCAGTAAAAATTTACAACCACACTTCAAGAACGCTTGGTGTTCAATCAATACACTTTTCACGACCTATCCGTGTGTGTAGGGTGTGGAATAAAGTTACCCTTCAATGTTTTACCACAAAACTATTCAAGACATGGATGACCAACGTTCTTATAGGTCAGCACAACGCATGCAAAACCATGGTCATTGCTGGCGCTTGCCCCTTTCTATTAGGTGACGTGTCAGTTGCTTTGCCTTGTATATACTTATGGTTTCCGGATTCCGGATCCTTTGTCAATATCGATCAATGATTTCCGATGAATCTAATTAGACTTAAGCTGCCTAGCTTTCCGTAATTGCTTTATGCATTCCGTGGAATATGTCGCAAACTTTCATCAGAATGCAAAGTAGATGTCTCAGGCTTCTCTGTCAAATTTCAATACGATTTGTAGCAGCATAGCAGTTTACCTTCGCATAATATTATCGCGAATTAAGTATTTATAAACCGACAGCATATATTGCATTTTGCGGCGGCCATGTTGGATTTTTTATTATAAAATCCACTCCAGGTATCAAGACGAATCCAATGATACTATATGCACTTCGAAATCGGTCAAGCCATTGAGGCTACAGGATGCGCCAAAGGAACACATACACTCGAAAAACATTACCCTTCTTTCTTGGGCGGTCGGGTAAAAATGCCTAGGATAATGACACTTGTAAATGCACTCAATTTAATCATGTATTTGTAGAACATACACAAAACATTTAATCTTACAGATTCGAGATACTACTTGATTCAGCAAAAGGCATTGTTTGATTTCTAGACTGTCTCTGTTTCGCGCATTGTATTTGAGCCGTGGTTTGAGCTCTGTTTTACATATTATAATCCCCTTTGTTCAGTCGAAGTGTGTCTACTTTTGTTAGAGCTCTATTTATTTTAAGCTGTCAAAGCTAAGGAGGTTTGTCACTCCTTAACGTTGTGAGCTAAATCGTTGGTAGATTAAGGCATTGTCTTTGGATTTACTGTCTGCTTACCGAGAGGTAGGTTATAGTTAAGATACGACACACATAAACATTAACCCCGCCTGATGTTTATATGTGTCAGAATATCAATTCTGATGTAATAGAACACTCGTTCTTAAATATTTGTAACAAGTAGATTGGAATTTGATAAATTATTAACTGCTCGGTACTTAGATTACTATTAGCAATATTTATTAGAAGTGTTAATCCAGGACTTAATCTAATCAATTTTCATCAAATGACGATGCATTGAAGTACTGTGTGGTTTCTAATACTCGTGGGTGTTGTAAAAAGCTACTAAGGGACTTTCAACCAAGAAACATCAATACATTTGCACATTTCAAAGGGGGTGATGTGTTCGCCCCCTACCACGTGTGCATTGTCGTATATTTCGTAAGGTGAACCGTGAATGTTGTTTCAAGCATTAGGTATACTCTTAATGTTTGGAACACATTTTATTTGGATATATGTCGTGACGCTATATAAGTATGTATGTAACAAACATTCAAACGTCTTAACACACATAATGTCACGACAGTTTCCCGTAGGGGTAGGCAGAGACCACAGACTTCCACTTGCTACGATCCTGACACACCTCTTCTGCTTCCTTCACTCTCATAAGGTTGTTCATACATACTCGTCGGTTTAGGGTACTCTTGACTTGGCCTTTCTTTAAGACGTCCCTGATTTGATCATGGTACGTTCGGCGTGGACTTCCTCTAACAACACTACCATCCACATTCGCTTTGTATATCTCTTTCGTAAGTCTTCTTTCATTCATCCTCTCCACATGTCCAAACCATCTCAGCATACCTTTTTTAATCTTTGCCTCTACGTCTTCATTCACAATTCAACAACGTCAACATTCAAACATCTTCACAAACTTGCATATTTATAATATTAGTATAGGTTAAAGCATGTATTTACATTAAACATGACTAGGAACCGTCACGCATCAACCAGTTACCGAAAATAAAAAACACACAGACAGGGGCTTGAAATTTATAAGATCACTCGTTTTGCGTGGGTGGTTCAAATTGTAGTTTCTCTTTGAATCTTAAAGGACATAGATAAATACACAAATAGCTATAAATAGAATATACTACCAGGAGGCTTACAGAGTAATGACGACAAATGAGAGCCTTGTGCGTCAGACAGATTAAATAAATCCACGTTTCTTGTATCTCAATTGTCTGTTTTGAAGTTGATATAATCGAGTAGGAGGTGGTAAGTCTTTGGTTAAGACTACAAGTATTTCATGGTTTCAGCATAGATGACCCAGTGAAAGCAATATTGGCAACACTTGATTTAAAATAATTCATCATTGTGCGTTTAAACATCCATAGGCTGTCTGTCCATAAAAAATCAGCTGTTTCATACATTTCAATTGGGTGGGTGAAACAGCTGATTTCTTTTTTCGATTTCAGAGTTGGTAAGTTGTTCAGTTTTATGGATCTAAGCCATCATCTGAAAGGATGCCAAAGATTCAAATTTCATAAGGTGATCCATGGTTATGGTCGGGATATCTTTGACCATCCCATTTGGAACATATTTCATCATCATCATAACAGCCGAAAGAGGTCCACTGCTAGACAAAGGCCTCCCACAAAGATCGCCACGTATCTAATGTAAATTGTTGGTCAATTGCTATTACTCCCCACACCTCACCCCTCCCGCATGAGTTGCTACCCCAGGAACCGGCTCAATTATGTTGGAGGCCTGTAGTTACAATCAAACTTTCTTGTTATATTCAAATGTCAAGGGTCAAATGTATTTTGAATATTATAAAAAGAAAATGTCTTTCAATAGAGACTCAATTATTTGACGAAGCTTGTGACAAAGAAAAAGATCTCATAATAATAAGTTACAAAATCTTAAGCATACAATACAGTAGCTTCTGTCAACAGTAATCAAGTGGAACTCTTAACGAAACTTGATATAACAAAACGTTTGTGGCATGCGTAACCTCAGTGGTGGTACTTGAAATAATAATTTATATTAGATTTCGTTTCGTCATAGCAAACGATAAGAGACCAGCGATTTAATGAAAATCGTCGTCTCCTTGAAGCAGTGGTTGTGTTGTCGCATTCGATTTTAGTTTCTGATTAGCGAGGGTCAGCAATGTGTCTAGCGATCAGTTCTCAGATGGGGTTAATCATTAGTAGTATGTAAGTGTATCCGTGCTCCGGATAGCATGTTAAATAATCTACCCGGTTATTTTCAAAGGGTTTCCTATTTAATTTCGAGAGATTTGATCGAAATGAGAGCAACACTAAAACCAAATCAATAGCCTAGCTGCACATACTGTTACTTAGGCACTAGATTGCCAATAATCTGTTAATCCGCACTGGCCGTTTGAATCATGGATCGTAATAAGGGTGATGACTCAGCGGTTAAGACGCGGTCTTCCAATTTGGGAGGTCCGGGTTCGATTCTGAGCATGTACCAATGAGTTCTTAAATTTAATTTAATTTAATTATTTATGTACATTATCGGACAGCTCTTAAACGGTGAAGGAGAACATCGTGAGGAAACCTGCATGCCTGAGGAATAAAAATTCAAAGGCATGTGAAGTCCCCAACCCGCATTGGGCCAGCGTGGTGGACTGTGGCCCATACTCCCTCATTATACGAGGGAAGGCCCATATCCCAGCAATGGGATGTTTACGGGCTGTTGATGATGAATAAGGGTGGTGGACATTTTCTGCATAGGTATTGGTAACGCGCTGCCTAGTAGAGAGAACCTACCACGTGGGGCTTCTCGGTAGTTTTTTTTTTATGCTCAACGGGTTGGTACTTGACCTCAATCACACCTGTTGTTAAGTGAAGATGAGGTCGAAGGTGAAAGCGTACTGACCCGGAAACCCCAACACATTTGGGGGACTGACTATCTTATCTCTGACAACCGAAACACAAACAATGCTGTTAACAATGCGGCAGATTTAGATAAGATGGTGGTAGATAGCCAGGCGGACATTTAGAATGCCCTACCACCAACCAAACTGAGTACTTAAATATGTACCCCGCTGGGGATCGAACCCGCGACCTCCGAATCGTAAACCCAATGTTGTTTACATTGAGCCACGGAGGCGGTTGAAGTATTTAAAGCAACCTATCACAACGTAACCAATTCGCTCTCATCAAAACAGTTTTCTGTACAGGCGGAAATGTCCTTCATACATTACGATCCGCCTAGGCATTTCATGAAAGGGTACATGAACATACCCTCTTCTAGCGGAAGGAAGCTGTACGTCAAAGTCTTTACATTGTTGCATTTATGAATACATATGTATTTGTCGCAGACTGCGATAAATTAGTGATGGAATTTATAATTTGTACGGTCGTATGACCATCATAGTACGAGGTTTGCTACAAGAAAATAACCTGTTGGCGCTCGTATCGCCTAAAATGGCGCGGTGACGTTTACAATAATATTAAATAAATAATAAATAAATATCCTTGAACATACACACAACGCCATCTAGTTCCACATTACGCACCTATAGGCTTGTGTTGTGGATACCAGATGGTCGATATACTACACAAATACATTTTTTTTTGTAAATGAATACACATATACTTAAATGAAAAACATCCATAACTCGGGAACACATGTTCATTGTATTCATTGTATTCATCATACAAACATATGCCCCTAGCGGGATTTGAACCCGCAACCTTTTGGTATAGCAGTCAGAGTTTTTAACCACTACACCAAACAGGTCGTCAATATTAGGTCTGGACATCGAAAATGATTATTCATCGTCGTTTGAAGAATCCCGTGAGTCGTTAGTTAATAAGAAAGTGGTCATGGAATTTGAGCATGACAAAGAAACTAAATTCACATTTTTAAACTATATTATATTTTTTATTGTACATATTGTACTCAAAGGTTGCGAGCACAGACTAAAAAAAAATTTTGGTTGTACGCGGTTTACGTTTTGGCCAAGCAGTCCTATCCTATAGTTATCGATGATTCTAAGAGATGGCGCAGTTTTACCTACTAAGAAAGGCGCGAAAAAGATTTGTTCAATGGTAGCAATATACTACTGACATTATTAAATTATGTGTGTGCATATGAGAGAAAATTAACACGCTTTTCGTTTATATGTTGACACACAATACGTAAAACAAGACAGTTTACTCAGTAATCCCCTCAAGTATTCTCAGAATAATTATAAGTCATTTGCGATCCACGGGCTAAGTTTAGAATGTTTGCTGAGCTTTGTGGTTACCTATATTAAGGGCACTTTGTATCTATGGAAATATAATATAAATATATAGATATTTGTGTTGACAAGATCAAAAGTGATTAAACGCCTTGACAAACCGCACCACCCTTCTTGCTATTACGTACGTTCTGACGTGTGATTGGTTGGTTCATTTCTCCCTCTGCAATTTGACGTTTTCTCATTGGTTATCGGTGATGATAGTGATGAAATCTTATCGACGTTTACGCATTCCATTCAATTAGAATCTAGAGTCTAAAATTACAGAATCATAATTGTAAAACTAAGGAGTTTTACATTTCTAAAATCTAAGATTGCCATGGAAGGCCAGAACTACAAAACATATAATCAATAAAGAAGGCAGCAGAATTTAGAAGAACCTGCTAGCAGAAACATCTCTTCAGTCTTCATTAGCATTAATTTAGCAAAATTCCTTTTCGAACTCTGCCTCTACTTAGCAGTAGTAATCATCTCGTGGTTGGGACCGTAACAGTGGGTAGGTACTCAAGCCTATTTTCTTTTGTCCAATAACGTTTTACAAACACGTACTCGTATGTATAGGTTCCATGAGAATAAAACGCAATTGTTTGATTTGATTAATTGAGTAGACAATTCTATAATGTGAATTCATTGGTAATCTATCGCCAATCAATTCAGAGACATACATACATAACGTGGTCAGAGTTATCTCAAACATAAGCGGAAACAATACCCTCGAAACGATACCTTTCGAAATATACGGAAATGCACACGTAATAAGGGTGAGCCCATTGCCAATAAAATGTGCATGTCTATAGATGTTTTGCGCTGGAAAGTTCCTGAGTCGCCTTTTGCGACATCCACGGGCAAAGATGGGTTGACTCGAAACGATACAGCACAGATACATTAGAAACATATATAATTAATCCTGATATATTTTACGTAACGCTTGTCAAAGGGTAGTTGTAGATAATTGTTTATGTATGGTTCTACATGTTAAACCACAATAAACGATTGTCAATTCACGACTCGAGGAGTTGGCTCACGATATGATGAAAGGATTAGATAGTATAATCCGATCGACTTAGAATAGCATAGTATTTCTCAAGAAGACATACCTATTTTGAAGCATAGACAATCTATTGTATGTCGCAAATAGCGATAAATTTGCGACGGAATATATAATTTGGACGGTTGTATGACTGTCATATGATGTCACATATACAAGAAGTGATCCTGGTGCCGCTGGTATAGCCAAAAATGGCGTGTTGGCGTTTACAGTAATGTTAGGTCTTGACATCGAAAATGAATATTCATATTGCTATACCAGCCGTTAAAGGAGATGGAACCACTTAGCACATCAACGAGCGTTAGAGACTGTCACCTATTTATCACCGAAACTTTGAAGAATTCGGTGAGTCGTTACTTAATATAGAAGTTGGTCATTCAAGGTCAGGAATTTCAGTAGAGCGTTTTGTGGATTACACCGGATGAATCTCACAGAATGCATGCGAGGGCCAAGTTGGATGACATGAGAGGAATGCAAATGTTTGCCCTTCGCTGGTAAGCATATCAGGTTCCATGATAATAATTGAATCTATGATTTATATGTGCTCTGTAATTGACTCGGGCGAATCCATCAGAATCCATAAACTATTTATTACCTCGTTCTATTAAATCCTGCTCTCATTCCGATAACCTATTCGCGTTTAGTGGATTAACATTACATCGCAATTGCCCAAACCGTCCTATACTACGAGTGGCTGGCAACGTCCCGATCGCTAGCAACGCCTAAATTTCTTCGACATATATGAAGTTAATTATTAAATTGACAATATTCCGTTTGTTTAATATGCGACGACGATTGCAGGACGGTAGGTATTCCACAAATGTATTATCAAAGCGATCAGTTTTGCAATTGGTGGATCCGTGCTCAGCCAACCATGTCGACGCTCGATCGTCTGTGATCCACGTGGAATGCATTACAGAGTACCCTAGTACGAGTACACTAGGCCACAGATAGTAAGCCATCTGTCAAAATTCTGCTTTAGAAATAAGGTCTACATTAAAAATAACAAAGTAACAAGTTTGATGTTCTTTATTAGTATGCAAAATGTTAATAGCAGTCCTTGTTTATTTTGAGTGGTCGTGTCGTTGTAGGTGTTTTCGAATTTTGTCCTATTTTGAGTGAGGATCTGATATCAGTCAATGGTGGCGCGGCGGGAGTTTGAAGCAATCAGGAACAGCTTAAAAGAACTATTGCTTGATATAATTATTTATTACAATGACCTGTTATTATCTGTTGCTTGCTTGTATACCGGTACCCATGTTGTTTTCTGATGGTAATATCATTACAAGATATTGTGTTGTGATGGGGTTGTTACCGTATTGGTGTATAGCTAATTATAATTGCAATTTGTTAATAATATAGGGAACTACAGTTCTAAAAACTATCATTTTTTCTTATAATAATGAACGACTGTTTGTATTTTTAATACTTTATAACACCAACCTTGTAATATTCTTGTAATATTGTTCTAGTACTGACGGAGACGAGTAACATTATGCTGAAAATAGCCGGAAGGTGGAAACAAAGGTACGTAGTTGAACTATCACTGTTCTTGTATTCACCTTCCGGCTGTAGTATCAGACCCAGGATACGATCAGACTACTTATCAAAAAAAATCAAACAAGCCTAAAGCGATATTTTTAAGTGAGACAAAATGACAGCTAACGTCCGCCAAATTCGATTTATCATAACGTTAAACCCTATGATTCACCCGGGACTTGTACGAATCTAACGACACCTCAATTATCCAAATAGGCTAAGGCGTTTCAGGTGCAGGTGGCACCATACATACATACAGACGCGTTGAACAAATAGTTGCCTTTTGGCTTCGCTAGTCGAGTAACAACCAACAAGTTGAACGATTGATCGCAACAACTATACTGACTGACATTTCGTAAAATCATAACTTACTTAGTAGGATGCTTATGTAGAAAATTGATGGTAACGTAATCTAATACCAGTCACGATTCATACTACTTAAAACTTCGTGAATCTATGATTTACGAACGAGTAAGGATGAGAGATATTATTATAATCTTGAGTTCCGGAGATATAATGTAACTTAAATCAAATTCCATGAAACTTTAGATACCTAATATCTATAGTAGAGGTATGTAGATAGTGTACATATTTCTATAAGTTCAGTGAATATTCATATCAATGGACGCTTTTCTTTTCCTAAATGTGTAGTTTTATTGAATAGAATAGTAATTTAATTTCGCGATGCAACATCGAAATCGGTGCTATGTTTGAACCAATAGGAAAATGTCGAAATCACGGCTGTATTATCCATAAAAATCAACACTGTAACCAGTGTGTTACATGAAATTTGTTGTTCACATTATATGGTCATCCATCATTTAATATTCTTTGCTGATCAATCTGCATACTACACAGCTGCCAAATCACAGCCGCGCCCAAACGTCAACGTCGGCATCGAATGACAAATTAATTATTGTGTATATTAGTACTACAATGTTGCGCAATGCGCACATAATTAATAGCCTGTGTAAAATGTTCCAACAATGGTATAGCTATCTATACCATATACATCTATACATATTCATATACCTATGTATATGACAGACGAGGATATCATAATGACGAGAAGTGACTAGACAAAATACAAAGAGAACTTAACAGAGATTGTATACCTACTGAAACATATAGATTTATATAATGAGGTGGGATGCATGTTAATCTAAGAATGAAGAAATTGTTTTTTTTTTTATGATTGACTGGATTCGCGTTTGACCACAATCTCACCTGGTGAAAAGTGACGTGTGGTCGAAGACGAAGCACGTGATCCCAGTAAATGCCTATTCACTCTGCTCATGAAGAGCCCAGGGTTGTAGGATTCAGGAAAGACTAACACAGGAAAGGAGTTCCATGCCTTGGCTGTTCGGATGATGAATGAAGAATCGAATTTCTTATAGAATATTGTAGAAGAGACGTATGAGTGGAGAGGAAGACCGGAAAAGAAAGATGCATTGTGGAGATGTTGGAGGAGGCTTCTTTTTATATCATGACATGGCAAACAAGCAAGCAGCTCATCTGGTCATGGAATATGATTACTACTGCACATTATAACTGTAGCTTCCTAGAGATAAGTTAGATTTTAAGATCTTAAATATAGCAGTCAATTTCTCACCCTGAGCAAAATAATGCGGAATATGTTATTTGGCAGTAGCAATAGATATGGCAAGTAGTACACACTCAGTCAGCATCCTTCCAAAGGAAAGTAGCCTATCGAAGATAAGAGGTTGTGTTGGCCATGGAAAAGATATAGCTACTGAGGTACTTATGTATAAACTCACTCAGTGCATAAACGTGTTACACATTAGTATGATAACGGATGATTTGCATAATCTTGAGTAGTAAGATTTCGGTCAGGAAGAAAAGAACTTCATCATTGCACTGAAAAATTCATTAACACCGGGAAAATGTAAGGAAAGAGGTCAATTGGCTACAGCCATCATAGCGAGAAGAATCAGATTAACGAGGCAATAGACAGGAGCAAGACATAAAAAGAAAAATCATTTTGAACACTCATTCATCATTATGAACAACTCATTATGAAACAAGCAATCATAACACATGAGTGTTAGCTCGGTATCGTTGCATAGGAGTAGTGTAAACTGATGATGATGATCATGATGATACTTACATACTTACTATTAACTTCGAAATGAATATTCTACTGATATTTTAGCAGTCTTTTTATCAGAATACAAAAAAGTATAGGTACTTAACATCGGCGATAACGAAATTCATTATTACCTTTAAAAGCTATAAAGCTTCGATACGAAATAAAAAGTAATGTGAAATTTGTATTCAAAATTAATAGCTACCACATAATTCGAAGAAATAGCGGTGTATATTAATTTTACCGCATATCTGAACGATATTTACAAATTACAACAACAAACCAACGCCCCAGATTAGGAAAATGGCGTCGACTCAACGAAACGTAAAACGATATTCAATTATAATAATTTTTCCTCCAGCACAGCAATTCTGTTATAATTCCAATCGGCTGTGGAATCAAGGTTGCTTTTAATAAGCAAACATTACGAATAAATTTATCAAAACAAAGTGACAGTTGAAATTTAATTTGACTGCGCGGTTTTGGTGCGATTTAATTGTGGAATTTAAACCGCCTAGCTATTTCTGGATCAGGGCTGCTATTTGTAATTCCACAAATGTGCACCACGATTTACTTTCATGTATCTACTTATGTTACAAATATACAAGTATACACACTCGTACGAAAAATCACGAGCTACAGCTAGAGTGGTAGGTTTATCTTGACACAGATTTCTCGGTATTCCATCTTAACAATCACTTTATAGAAATTGGACAATTTAGAGAGGCCCCTAACACGGGCATATTACCACGACCCAGATTTATTCGAGGTAGATCTCCAAAGTTGCCATTTTCAAATATTGACAATAAAATTTACTTTATGAATTTCCATTTCTTTATTTTCTCATCTCTTACACTTCAATGATCTACTTGCCTTTAACTACCTAACAATAACGGTATAATTTGAAGCAATGGATATTACTAATTCCGGCTGTGAGATGGAAGCTTCGGGATTCTCTGCAAATTAGCCGACTTCAATTGTGAATAGTTATCGTTATTTCGAAGTCGCCGTTCATTTTGCGAGTCATATCCTTTAAAGTTTGTTCCATTTCCATGAATAATCGCAGCTTCAATGAATAATGAGAAAGTATGTATTACAATATTTATAACCTGGCTTATTTTAACCCTCGACTTACAAAAGAGTTTATGAGTTCGATGCCCGTGTTTTGTGTTTATGTAACATTACTGTACATCAGAGAAAGTTAGGTTTTAAAATGTTTAATTTCGTAAGTACCCTCTATTTACGTCTTGTTTGACTCAAATCAATCATCAGAGCTGAAAACAAGTTCAACAGTCTTTATTCAATACTTAAGAAACGAGTTTTATGTCTGTTTCCTACGTTTCGACTTCGAAGGCGAAACTCGAGAACCAAAAGTTATGATATTTAATGACAAATGCTCTTGTCGATCACTCTTGACTAAAGCAGTTCGGCAAAAGCTGTTCGGTCGCAGTGAATTGGCAACCTAAGATTAAAATCTAATTAACCCTGGCATATTGGGTCAATCGATCACTATAATATCGATTTAAGACCAATCAAAACGAGTAGGCGAACAAGTAAAAGGTACGAGAATTAAGAATTAGGTAATCGCGAATTGGCAACCCTGTGCTGAAAGAATTTGCATAAACCACGTCTGCTGTAATAACGAATTTACATAATAATTAATGTTAAAATATTTTGCTTTTTGATAACATGCCCTACATTCTTTTGTTATGGCTCATTTAATTATGATCATTATACTCAGTTTTGGTATAATAATAATGTAGTAAACCAAATACATCTACTTATTTTATCAGTTTCAGAGTCTGTTTTGGAGGAAAACGAAAGTTGGATCAATCAATTCCTAGCATTAAGACCGTTCTGCTTAAAAACAGATTCGCTGAGGACTGAAAAAGTGCAAGCAGTATTTAAAAAGACACATTTAAAGGAAATAAATCGATATTAATATCGTCTTATCGGTGGCTCTGCGGTTTAGACTTAGGAGGTCCAGGTTCGATTCCCAGGTAGGCCATGTACCAACGAGTTTTTAAATTTAATTTAATTACTTATGTGCATTTATCCGACTCTCTTAAACGGTGAAAGAAAACATAGTGAGGAAACCTGCATGCCTGACAAATAAAATTCAAAGGCATGTGAAATCCCCAACCCGCATTGAGCTAGCGTGGTTGGCTATGGCCTATACTCCCTCATATACTAGGGAAGGCATATATTCCTGCAGTGGGATGTTTACGGTGATGATGATAATATTTACGCTTATCTTTGTTTCTATTTTATATTTGGTTGTATTTTTTAATTATTTGGACGTCTTTCCGCTGATATGATGATAATTGAGGGCGCCACTGGACGGACTAAACCCTCTTAATAAGAAAGAATATTTTGTTTATACTATAAGACAATTGTGTAAAATCTCAATGAGTTTAAAACTAGCCTTTGTGTAGCATTACGTACATGTAAATTGTTTCCACTTGCTCATTCAATTTCGCCATGTGGGTTCAAATTACAAACAGGCACTTGCCGACTGCAAGCGGGCGCCATGTGGGAGCTGTCGTGTTAGATGCATTTGGTTAATTGCTCCGTACACATCTTGCTATATTATTAACTAGTTACTATAGTGGCCTACAAACACACCAAGACCTATATATCATACATACCTAAAATCACGCCTGTTTGTCTGTCATGGCAGAGTCCAAAGACTTCCACTTACTCCGAGCCTGACACTTTTGTTTCATTCACTCTCATAAGGTTGTTCACACATTCTGTCTTGACTTGGCCTTTCTTTAAAATGTCCCCGATTTTATCATGGTACGTTCGCCGTATCTTCCCCTACCAACACAATCGCTTCGTATATTTGTCTGTCAAGGCAGAGACCACAGACTTTCATTTGCTACAATCCTGACACACCTTTGTTTCAGTCACTATCATAAGATTGTTCATACATTCTCGTCTTGACTAGGCCTTTCTTTAAGATCGAGGATTTTATCACGGTACGTTCGCCGTGGTCTTCCCCTACCAACACAATCTTTCGTGAGTATTCTTTCATTTATCTTCTCTACATGTCCAAATGTATTGTATTTCAGCATTCCTTTTCCAATCTTTGTGACTACGTCTTCTTTCACACTGCTTAACTGCCAAATTATACTATTTCTGATTATATTTTTCAAAGTCACCCCATTCATACTTATATATAATAAATAAGATGCAAACTAAAACTCAAACACATAGTAATAATGTAAATCTGTGGGGGAGACGTTAGATTCAACAGTGGATATCTTTGGCTGATACAATGATGACGATAAATATAGTATTCTCAGTTACTCAGGTCTCATACAGAATTCATAAGAAACTAAATAAACTATATATATATTCAGAAAATTACGCCAATTGTCTAGATCCAGACTAGGAAAAGCCTGGAATATTGCTACAGAATATATCCATAATTCGGATATCTTCGTGTTCATCCTAAATTTTGCTATATTCAGTATCTAAAGTATAGTTTTCCTCATTTTTTCGCTGAATCATAGTGTTAATTGATACTGAAGTAGACTTAATTAGTACCTCTAAACGTCTAATCGAAATAAATTTAAAAAAATGGCTTTAATTTCATGACTATTATTGTAATTACTCCCACTACCTATATATATTCACACGGCTCAACTAGGATCCTTCTAGGATCATTTTGCGAACATGTCATTTTGCGAATCAGTCATTTTGCGTTTTGACATTATACGCTTAGCGGTGTCCGAACCTGCAACAGTTGAATGCAGAGTCACTACCCAGTGCACCAATCTGCCATTAAATCGAATAAACCTAAGAAATTATAACTACAAATACTAACCATAAATTTCAAGTCACTCAAGAGTCATAGAATTCTGAAACTCTGGACAACAGCAAAACAATATTGTTCTAATAGATATCAATCAACGTCAATATAAACTCATCAAAGATATCTGGAAACTTGAATCTATTGCGTATCTCGAAATGCCGACGTAGTTGGGCCAACATCAATTAATCAAACATTGGCCCGACAGACTTCGCTTTGATGTGCATCTGTATTCAGCGGAGTGCAGCCTAACCATTGGTGGGTTTGACTTAAAGGAATTTCCTTACTTCGACTGAAATTGTTGACATTATTCAAGTCCGAAACTTATTGAAATGGAAAATAAAGAAATATTGACGGATAGCGAACAATGAATAAATTATCGTTGGAACGAACTTCGAAAAGTTGAGTAAGTTTTAAAAGCAACTATGTATGTATGTAATTATGTAATGTGTTGGGGTTTCCGGGTCAGTACGCTTCCCCCTTCGACCTTATCTTCACTTAACATCAGGCGTGATTGAGGACAAGTACCAACCAATTGTGCATAAAAAAAAAAGTTCTGCATAAAAAAACAAGAAAAACTGATTTCACAGGAGAAATAATAATTGAGATATATTTTAAAAGTTGGAGCATTTTACTGAAATAATAATAAAATAGATGTTCTATTATATCGTTGTGGAGATCTTTCTCCCCCAAAGATTTTGTCCAGCAATGAACGTCTTTCGGCTGATATGATGATGATGAGATATACTATGTCATCCTCCAATAAGGTGAAATTAATCATTTGAGTAAGATCCCAAATTACTCAACATTTGCGGAAGCAACATGTATAGATTATGTACTGTAAAAAGCCTATAGACATCAAATGCTCCTACTCAAAAAAAAATTGGACCACCTTGGTTATAAATCCTATCAAACGAAAAACAATCATCAGAATCGATTAACAATTAACGGAAATATGGGGGAACATAAAATATTTATACATACAGACGACCACCTCCTCGTTCTTAAGTGGTGGTGGCTGGCCGAACCAACCAAAGCGAGTAGGTATTAAACATACTATAGAGTCCTGGTAATCGAAACCGAGCTCTTTCTTTTGTAAACCTTATATTGTTAACATTGAACCACACTGTAGCGGTCATAATTTATCACGTGACATTGTTTATTTTGAGATTTCGGTTATGTGCAAATTAGTTTAATTTCAATAGTAACCGCGGATGAGTTGTGCAGCATGTTTTGATAATTATCAACCAATCACGCGTAGTATAGGTATTACGTTAATAGAACTATCATTAACTCATAGCAACTCTGACCACTGCACCAAAAGTTTGCGGGTTCGAATCCCGCTAGGGGCATATGTTTGTGTGATGAATACAGACATGTGTACCCGAGTTATGGATGTTTTCATTTATAATAAGTATTTATTTACAAAAAAAAATGTATTTACGTAGTATATTAACCATCTGGTATCCACAACACAAGCCTATAGTTGCTTACTGTGGAACTAGATGGCGCTGTGTGTATGTCTAAGGATATTTATTTATTAAGGAAGCATGCGAAACCGTATAATTTTTGACGGAAACGTGCTACCACAAGCCCGCGCAATTTTTTTTCCAATAAAAAATAGAAGATGGAACAGCAACATGCGCCCAAACTTAGGGTAGTATTCAGCACAATCGCACAAATAAATCTTGCTTAACCGGGACTGTCCTCAAATGTAAATATATGGACGGCTAAACTTTAACTGAAACGTTAAGGCTACTTGAGTTTACTCGACATACTTAGATCGTACTATGGTGACTATATCTTGCGGTGATGAAAGGAAAAGTCCGATAGGTCGTGTGGTTTTCGCCAGAATGGAATAGGGCCAGTCTATTCCTCCCGTGGATGTCTTTAAAGGCGGCTGAACAATCGTGAGTACAACAGCAAAGATCGCAGTGGACAATTTAACCGCCTCCGTGGCTCAATGTAAACAACATTCGGTTTACGATTCGGAGGTCGCGGGTTCGACCCCCAGCAGGGTACATGTTTAAGTACTCGGTTTGGTTGGTTGTAGGGAATTTTAAATGTCCGCCTGGCTAGCTACCACCATCTTATCTAAGTCTGCCGCCAAGCAGTAATGTTAATTGTTATTGTGTTCCGGTTGTCAGAGATAAGATATATCCAGTCCCCCAAATGTGTTGAGGTTTCCGGGTCAGTACACTTGATATGGCAGGGCGTGTAAATAGCCCACCAAGCGGGAAAGTCAATTATTGTTATGGTTGTATACCTGGGAGCAAAACCTCAATTGTTTCCCTAAAAATTATGGGACACCACACCAAAGCTGCGTAACTATTAGTAGCTCACTAACCTTGCGAGTATCAATTCAGGATGTCGAGCAGGATCCAGCACGGCCATGTATTCGAATTCAGCTACTACAACTAATAGTTAGTTCACACAATTTGCACGTGTTAAAAGTTAGTTCAAATAATAGTTCTTCTTCAAATTAATAAAACACACACAGTTATAAGACCAGGTAAATTAGGCGGGTTTTCAGTTAAAAAGCGGCAAAGAATCTTATTAGGAGCGAAGCGGATACACAATTGCACAATTTTTACGCCATCTTGTCGTAACGTCTCTTCTCAATTAAATTGACCAATCAAATTTGTCGATTGTTCGCCGAAATAATCAATTTAAACAACGTGTGGCGACATCTCCGTCGTAACGCTGTACCTTTTGCGACCGCATACAGCACAAAATTAATGAGCCTCTTAGCCCACAGATGGCGTTAGTGGCCCATATTAAATAAGGAAACATTGCGTAGCCATGCTCCCGGCCTTGGAAGTTCCTAGAACTTTCAACAGAATAACAGGAATAATATAAGAAATATGTTCTACATTATTTTAGTATAAATTATTTAATAAATTAATAGTTACGCGGTTTATAGTTAAGATTAATATTATTGAGTAGGAATGGGATATAACTTTACAACAGGGCGTTTGAAAACACCTCTGTTGGTTTTAACAAGAGCAACTCTAACAATATTATCAGCCCCCGGATAGATTTCAGTAATAACACCCAAAGGCCAATGTAAAGGCGGTGCGTCATCGTCACCCATAAGAACTACTGTCCCTCTCTCGATAGAATGACCTTCTGAGAACCATTTCTGTCTAACTTGCAGCGTATGTAAATATTCTACACGCCATTTCTTCCAATATGAATCGACTAATGTTTCTAGTAGTTTTCTGCGGTTCGTTAAGTTCAGCCTTTCATTGGACAAGTCAGATGCGGGCAAATATTGGAGGGGGGTAGTTAACAAAAAATGTGCGGGAGTTAACACTTCAGGGTGCGGATCAGACGAAATTAAACCAAGCGGTCGAGAATTAAGAATACATTCAATTTGGGTCAATACGGTAAGCATTTCTTCATATGTTAGAAGTTGGTTTCCTATAACGCGGTATAGATGAGTCTTAAAACCCTTGATGTTCGATTCCCATATACCACCGAAATGAGGGGACCTAGGTGGGATCATTTTCCATTCAATTCGACGGTTATTCAGTTCACAACTTAAGTTATGTTGAAACTCAGAATTAAGAAAAAAGCTATACATTTCATCAAGCTGGGCTTTGGCGCCAATAAAATTGGTGCCATTGTCCGAATATAGGCAAGACACGGGACCTCTACGAGATAAAAACCGTTTAAAGGCGGCTAAGAAACAGTCTGAAGTTAAGTCTGAGGCGAGTTCCACATGCACTGCCTTTGTAACAAGGCAAATAAATAAGCAAATGTATGCCTTTTGCGCACGTTGTCCGCGGCGGCGGGAAAGTGTAATACGTAGAGGGCCAGCATAGTCCACTCCAGTATGTGTAAAAGCCTTTGCTTCATGCAAGCGATATGAAGGCAAGTCAGCCATTTTTGGTACGACGTTAGTAGGATTTAAACGGAAGCATTTATTGCACTTATGTACCCTAGCTCTTATAACCGTTCTGGCACTCAAAATCCAGAAACGTTGGCGCATGATCGACATTAAAAGACTAGACCCAGTGTGGCAATTCACAGCATGATAATGGTCTATAATAAGATCGACTACATGGTCACGTTTCGGTAATAAAGCGGGATGCTTAACATCGTAGGGTAAATCAGATTGAGATAGTCTACCTCCAACACGTATGATGCTGTCTTCATCCAGAAAAACACACAAATGTCTCAATTTGTTAGAAGGTAATTTATTAAGTTTTAATAAATTTAATTCATCAGAAAAATGTGCGGATTGTACTGCTCGAATTATAGCCTTTTCGGCAACTAATATATTATTTATTTTTTCTGATGATTGCGGTAATTTTTTTATAAAACGGAGTACATACTGAACGATGCGGATGAGTTTATTCCACGATGATACACGCTGAGCTAAACCATGCAGTATGGGGGGCTCGCAGTGCACTGTAGAGGCAGCAGTTAATGTGTTGGTTTTAAACTCAGGTAGCGTAGAACAATCAGCGGGAGCAAAATGCTTGATAGGCCATTTAGAAGGCGGTTTATGAAGCCATGAAGGGCCATTCCACCACAAATCATTGGAAATGAGCTGGGAGGGTAGCATACCTCTCGACAAACAATCGCTTGGATTTTCTACGCCGGAGACGTGATAGAAATTTTGCGGAGCCAAATTCTCTTGGCATTGAGCGATGCGGTTACTAACAAAGATTGACCATCTATGAGGAGATGAATTCAACCATGAAAGAGTGATTGTTGAGTCAGAAAAAGCATAAATTCCTTCAACAGGAGTGCGGGCTAGGTATGTGTCTTTAACAACTTTAATAAGTTTAGACATTAAAAGTGCGGCGCACAACTCTAAGCGTGCGAGAGTATTTATTTTAGCGGGAGAAACTTTGGACTTGGAACACAGAAGTCTAACACAAACGTTTCCAGCGGGATCTGTGGTGTGCAAATATATTACACAACCATAGCCATTTAAACTGGCATCACAAAAAGCGACAATGTTAGTCTTGGCATTGGTGGTAACACCGATATGCCGCGGTATTTTTAAAGTTGCGAGTAGCGGAAACTCCTGTACAAGTGCGGAAAAACGCCTGATAATATTTTCGGGTGGAACAGCATCCCAGCCTATTTGACTTAGCCAAAGTTCCTTTATTAATAATTTGGCATATAAAGTGACGGGGGCCACAAGACCGAGCACGTCAAATAAGCGAGCGACAAAGGACAAAATTGTGCGTTTCGTACACTTCTCATCAGTTTGAGTAGTGATAAAAAAGAAATTATCTTTTGCGGGATTCCAAGAGAGACCTAACACCTTAGATGTGGTATCACTGTTACGCTCTGAGAAATTTACAGAGACGCGGTGCGAGTCTGGAAGGCTATCTAATAGCGCGGTAGAATTGCTGTTCCATTTAACCAGCTGGAAACCACCTGATTGAAACATATCAATTAATTCTTGCGATAAACGCTTAGCGGCTTCTTCATCAGGTGATGAGTGGACGAAGTCGTCCATATAAAGTTCCGAATCAGCGGCTGCTGCGGCTGTTGGAAAGCGGTGGCTCTCATCTGAGCATAGTTGGCGCACAGTGCGCATAGCCAAGAAAGGGCTTGACTTCAATCCAAATGGAAGTCGATTAAATTGAAAGGTGCGGATGAATTCATTTTCATTAAAGCGAAATAATATTTTCATATATTTGCGGTCTTTTAAAGGCAATTCAATTTGCATGTACATTTGCTTGACGTCAGCTGTCATTGCAATCGGATATAAACGAAAATTTAATAAAAGTATGAAAAGATCGGCCTGTAAATTAGGACCAGTGTGTAAAATATCATTAAGTGACAACCCTGAGTGCGTTTTAGCACTAGCGTCAAGTACTATCCTCAAGGAGGAAGTCGACTTGTCTTGGCGGATTACTGCATGATGCGGGATATAATAACCGTCATCAGAAGTGTCACAATTGAGAACCTCAGAAAGGTAACCATTGTCGATATAACCCTTAATTACTTGATTATAATTTTCGCGGAAAGTGTGCGATTGCTTGAATTTCCTCTCCAAAGCAAGCATGCGGCGGTGAGCAACTGTACGAGAATTACCTAAATTACTTGGATCCTTACAAAATGGTAAGGCCACAGAATATCTGCCATCATCATCGCGGGACACTGACGTGACGTATAAATTCTCACATTCAGTTTCTTCCGGACTTAGGTAGCGTTTAAACGGGATTTCTTCTAATTCCCAAAACTTATTTAAAGTCGACTCAAGGTCCTTGATCGCCAAAGCAGAGAAAAAGGCAGTGGTCGAAGGATTAGACTTGATAGGAAAATCACCCATCAAAACATATCCAAAGGCGGTTAATAAAGCGGGCGGAGCATGGGATCTAGATTCAACCCTGTTCCCTAAATAAATATATGGAAATAATTGCGCACCCAGTACCACATCAATAGTTCCGGGAATATTCCACGTGAGATCGGCTAGCGGGATATTATCGAGGTAAGCCATATCACATTTCTCAATGAAACGTGAGGGCAATTGATCAGTGATGCAATCTACCACTAACGCATGTATATTATATTTGTTACTAGGGTAAACACGTGATTCTATATTTATATAAACATAGCCATGTATCGGTCGCGAAGTCAAACCTACTCCCTTAATAAACGAATTATTCAGCGGTATTATTGGTAAATTAAGCGCTTTACAGCATTCGAGGGTTATTAAATTATTTTGCGAACCATTATCAATAAGGCATCTAATCAGCCGCTTACCATCACCAGTATTAGGCTTGGCATACACTTGAGCTGTTGAGAGCAAGATAGTTGAGTAAGGTCTTGACTCTGTATTAAAAGAAACCGAAGCATTAATATCAGTATGTTGCGGAGTGATCCTACTGCGCGCATCACTACTCTGTGGCGCCGATGCGGGCGGGTACATGTCCGAACAACGCTCAGCGGCAATATTTTGCGACTGAGTCGACGGACGATGAGCGACAGGTGCGGCGAAATACGACGACGCAGAAGTGCGAGCGGGAGAAGCGACAGGGCTGTGCGGGGCGGATGAAACGACACTGTCGAGCGGTGTGTTTGAATACTTATTATTATTAGGTTGTGCACGAGTATTTTGTTTATGTTTATTATAGGTATTTTCGAAATGTAAATACGTGTGATGGCGTTTCTTACACGAGTTACATGAATGGCGGGAATTACACATAGAAACGGTGTGAGAAGTACTCAAGCAGTTAACACAACCATTTTTAGTTTTAATAAACTCAAACCTGTCTTGCGGCGAAATCATGTTTTTAAATTGCGGGCAAAGGTAAAGTTGTAAGTGCTCTGTACTATCACATAATGCACAGGACTCCTTAGTAGTTGGGGGGCGTGTGGGTGTCTCGTTACTAGAGACGAAAGACTTATAAGTACGACCCGAAGTCGATGGGGTCTGCGACGGCTTTGCCGACATAACACTTTGATGTTTGGCGTTTGGCATAGATCGCGTATTTGTCGAAGTATTATTCGAAGACCGTTCCAACACCTTTACTTGGTCTTGAATAAATGAAATTAAGTCCTTATACGAAGGAACCTCCTTATCTCGCATGGACATTTCGAAATCTTGAGCTGTTTGAGAATCAACTTTCCTCAGGGCGCATTGTAATAATATAAAATCAGTTAGGTCAGAAATATCCAATTGCCTTAAAGCGGCTATAGAAGCAGCATATTTTTCAATAAATGTATTTAAACTATTCGCGGAATTGTTACATGGTTTAATATCTAATAAATTATTTAAATAATGAGTACCTAAGGCACGTTTGTCCTGGTACTTATTAACAAGGCTGTCCCATATTATTTTATAGGTATCAGCAGTAGGTACAATACCTGCGGTCAATTTGAGAGCACTATGAGTTAGTTTACCCATAAGATACTGGACACGCTGGGCGTCAGATAATTGATCATTATTATGTATGTTGGTCTTGAACGACTCGTAGAAAATAGGCCAGTTCTCGGTCTTTCCATCGAAACACGGAAGTTCTATGGGTGGTAACTTAATCGTAAGATTTATATTTTTACTAGCGGGGACGGTAGAAGTATTTGTTTGCAAAGTTGCATTTTTATTTTGAGAAGCAATTATATTATTTCGAACGCGTTTTATTCTAGAAAACAAAGATTCAAACTCATCCAGGGCCTGATAATTAGGCGAGGAAGTAGGATCAATTGCCAAAGAAATCTGATTTATTTCATCCATATAGGATTCAAATTTATCGCGGAGATCATCTATTGTTTCCGATTCTGCCATAAAATGTTCATTACTTCGAGAATCAAAGGACGAAATAGAAATGTTTTTAGCAAGATTGTAAATGCGGTCAACTCTCTGAAATAAGTAGTCTTTTTTAGTATTTATCATATCTAATTTATTTTCTTGTACGTTTTTAGCCATTTTTACTAACAAAAAAAAAATGAGTATAAATTATTTACTCAAATTAAATTTTATTTAAAAGTAAAATTATGCGAATTGCAAATATGGCGGATGCCACAATGGCATAGAAAGCGGGGGTAGATAGGTATCTATTGTATTTTACCAAAATTACGTAAAATACAGACGTATCATATACTGGATCAAACAGATCCGTCTCGATGGACCAATAAATGATATGGCAGGGCGTGTAAATAGCCCACCAAGCGGGAAAGTCAATTATTGTTATGGTTGTATACCTGGGAGCAAAACCTCAATTGTTTCCCTAAAAATTATGGGACACCACACCAAAGCTGCGTAACTATTAGTAGCTCACTAACCTTGCGAGTATCAATTCAGGATGTCGAGCAGGATCCAGCACGGCCATGTATTCGAATTCAGCTACTACAACTAATAGTTAGTTCACACAATTTGCACGTGTTAAAAGTTAGTTCAAATAATAGTTCTTCTTCAAATTAATAAAACACACACAGTTATAAGACCAGGTAAATTAGGCGGGTTTTCAGTTAAAAAGCGGCAAAGAATCTTATTAGGAGCGAAGCGGATACACAATTGCACAATTTTTACGCCATCTTGTCGTAACGTCTCTTCTCAATTAAATTGACCAATCAAATTTGTCGATTGTTCGCCGAAATAATCAATTTAAACAACGTGTGGCGACATCTCCGTCGTAACGCTGTACCTTTTGCGACCGCATACAGCACAAAATTAATGAGCCTCTTAGCCCACAGATGGCGTTAGTGGCCCATATTAAATAAGGAAACATTGCGTAGCCAACACTTCCACCTTCGACCTCATCTTCACTTAACATCAGGTGTGATTGAGGTCAAGTACCAACCCTTTATGCATAAAAAAAAGGAATATTTTCGATCGCCAATCGCCCTATCCAGCATGGCGATTATAGTAATTCCTCCCACCTCCTTCAACTCGTAAATTTTGTTTCTCATAAATTTTAAGTCGCTCAATACATACCTACACAATGTCAAGACCATTATCCAAATGGGTGAATCAGAGATAAACATGGACGTTTGGTTTCAAATATTAAAAGTTTATTGCGAAGTATACAGAAATGCACACGTGACGGTGGGTAAGTCCATCACTGTTAAAAGTGCAAATCTATAGATGCTTTTGGTGGAAAATCCCATAGTCTCCTTTCACGACACCCAAGGGTAAAGACGGTTCTATGCTTTTACGTGCCGAAACCACTAATTATTAGGAAATTCCTAATTTTTATATGATATGCTAAATCATAACGAACAGGGCGTGAATGATGACGTAACGGGTGATACCTGGCCCGACCCCAAATAAATTGAGACAAGGACAAGGAGATAATAATAATAATAAATGTCTTTGCACAAACACACAGCGCCATCTAGGTCCACAGTAAGCATCTAGGCTTGTTGATGATGATGATGAGATGATGATGGTTAATCATAATATTCTTTATTATGGTTTTAAAAAGAAAAATATTATTAGACATTTAGAAATACTTGCTTCCACTCCTAGCGTCCTTTCCGATAACGTATTCAGATATAACATTTGTATTACTCATTCTGATATGATCAGTAACATCTTCCGATATGCCAAATTGTAAAAATAGTAGTACATAATAAGTGTACAAAGTAAGGCTATGAGGAAAGACTGAACATTCTAAATCTTACAACCCTTCTAGAGTGACTTCGTCGAGATATTCAAAATTCTCACCTACAAATATAACCTACCTCACTTGCACGACAAGTTCAGGATGAAAGACATACTACCGTTACGAGGAGACCCTCTATGAATAAGCCGCACTCACGCTGACATATGAACGTCGCCCATCACTTTCTGAACAACAGGATCGTTCTGGAACAAGCTGCCACAAGAGGTTGTCGCCGCCTAATCAGTGAATTTGTTCAAGGATAGATTGAATAAATTAAAAAAACTAATGGTGATTGAAATAATAATAGTGGATAACAATATACTAAACAATGTGTATAGTTACATAGACATAAAAGCAGTAATGCTGCTCGTCTATAATAATAAAATGTTAAGCATTTTTCATACTTCGACGTATGACAGTAACTGCTGGGTAGTTTCGACACAGCAAAGAATAGAACCAACCAGTCTCTTTCCACGAGTGTCGTAAAATGCCACTAAGGGACTTTCCACAAAATAGCCTTAAATTTGAAAGTTTAAAATTTTTGGAACACCCAAACCCTAATTGTTGTTATGAAATGAAATAATTTATTTACTTGATTTTGGCTACAAGATAGAATGACACAAAACAGAAGTCCCATTCAAAATCTACTAAAAATTTAGCGTACAAATTTTATAAATTAGGATAGCATTAGATAGGTATTACTTAAATATAATATAATAATGTATGTTGTCACAATATAAAACTAATTAATTGTCAATGCTGTGCTGATGCCAGAAAAGCGATATCGTTCGTTATATAAGTATTTTAAAATAGTGGTAGATATTCCTTAATTGAATAATTACATTTGTTGATAAGCCATTCATGTAACTTAATTTTAAATTGTCGTCCAGTCAATAATTTTAATTCATTTCGGAGGGCGTTGTATACCTTCGCAGCCATATAATTAACGTTTTTTTGCGTAACTGACAACATGTATTTAGGTATAATTACTTTATATGTCGCTGATGCTTGCTTTAAAAGAATGTTATAGAAATCACGAATATTTCACGTTCTTTACCTATGAAATTGGAGTTTTTTTCTTCGTTAATCATATGTACAAATTCCTGCGATTTACAAAGCTAGATCAAAATTAGTTTTTTATTTGGAAAATGGAATATTATTTCAAGGCTTCACATGAAATATTTTTTAATTTCTGGGCTAAATCACATAATAAAAAAAAATTGAACAGAGCTCTTTTCATGTGCTTCCCATAATCATTTCTTAGATTCTATAAAGTAAATACTTTTATAAAGCGGTTACTTTTAAAAATTAACGCTGCCTATACTTAACTTAATGTTATTCGATAATACACACAGAGTTTAGCTAAATTTGGATTTGCCGTTCCCAAAAAAAAAACAAAAATGTTTGTACGGAGAAAACAGTCTTAATGAAATTCTTCATACAAAACGCCAATTTCATAGGTAAGGACCTAATATTTAAAATGTGTGGCTACACCACAGTTGCGACACAAGTTTTGATGCTTGCCGTACCTATTCCGTGTCATTTTAGAAGTTTTTGATTTATACCTCCACGTCCTTGTGGATTTGGCGCAATGACACTATCTAACACGACAGGTTGAACTATAACGAATGTATTGAGTTTTAGATCAGTATTGTCGCAGTACATTCATTTTTGATCAAAATATACATATACTATTATTATTTATTTTATAAATTCAGGCTACAGTTGGCCCATCTAGCGTGGTAACTAGCCACGCCACGGTGAAAGCGTACTGATCCGGAAACCCCAACACATTTAGGACTATATTATCTCTGACAACCGGAACACAACAATGCAATTAACATTGCTGTTGGCGGCAGATTTAGATAAGATGGTGATAGCTAGCCAGGCGGACATTTAAAATGCTTTACCACCAACCAAACCGAGAACTTAAACATGACCCCGCTGGGGATCGAACCCGCGACCTCCGAATCGTAAACACAATATTGTTTACATTGAGCCACGGAGGCGGTTAATAATAGTCGAAAAACTTATAAAATGAAAATTTTGAAAATTATTCATCAAACATTAAAACGCCCCCTTTTAAGTCCTCATAATTACGATGGGCAACTACGGAACCCTACACTGCGTATGTCTCAATACGTACTTGCCCTGTTTTTAAACGCACATATCGCTACTCTAACATAATGACTATGCTACACGTCCACAGGACGTAATTTCAATCACGTGCAACAAAATAACAATTTGCTTACGAAACCTTAGAGTCGCTTAAGGACCTTCATATCATTAGACCTCTCTCTTTCAATTTAAGAGTTATGCTGTTGTGGATGGAGTCCTTTCATCATTAGATCTATCCGGCGACATTTCATACGCCGATCACCACTATATTTTTGATACTCCCTAAGTTTCTTAATCAAAGCACGATACACAACCGTTCACTTTAAAAGAGTCATATTTTATTTATTAGTTATCTGTCATGTAATACTGATATACATTAATACAAGATATAAAAATAAACTTGATATTCATGTCAGCCGTTTACACAAAGTAACTAAGTCATTTAAGGGTCAATGTATGTACGAAATGTAAATACGAATTTACCTTTAAATAAATTCAAAACCATCATAAAACAGCCATTATTTACAATAGGCTATTATAAAATTTCTGACTATCTGGATGATAAGCAAGCATGGACATAGACCGCTCGGCGATATTCAGTCTAATTATACAATATAATATATTAATCCAAAATTTATTTAAAAAAGCAACCCTTGAGTTTCTTGCTCGATCTTCTCTGGGGAGTCAGCTTTGTGAATGAGCAATAATATCAATAATTGTAACATTAAGATAAAAAATGTGACGTTTTCAAGTGACAATTTTTATAATACGAAATAAATATTTTTTTGATTTGATGTTACATATAATCTCCAAGTAAAATGGGTGTGACATATGGACGTAAGGTTCAATTTTACCACAGAATCCTGAAAATGGTTAAAGTCACAAGTTACCCCTGTGTAAGAAATCTGCGGTTTCTTTACATTTCTTTTTTATATCACAGTGTTTTGTGATTAATAAATCAAAATTTCAAATAAGAAACAGGTTAATCATAGGCCCAGATCTGTCTAAAAAAATTCCTCCCTCTGAAATTAGACCCTTGTCATCAAACGTCATAACTTCGTTGCCGGATTTCAGCTAATTTGCCTCCATACATTTTTATATAAACCGAAGTTTCTCCACCGGTTTGGAGTTCGTACAATTTTCTAATTAACTTTTTTATAAAATTTTAAACGATGTCAGCGTGTTTGGTGACATCATTTCACATTGTTTCACTGACTCCTGGAGATACAGGTTTATTTTACATAGTTTAGATATCAAGGAAAAGGTGAATGTCGTGTCGGACCAAGACGTTAAAATGAGGGCGGAAAGTAGAGAGACATGGTCGTTACTCCACCGACAAGAGCAAGCTCTTAAATTGAAGAAGAAAGATATCAGAGATTTCATAGGAGCTTGTAACAATTTAGTACGTCAATAAAGAGATTTATTATTATTATTGCTGAAAACTATGTTGGTAAGGTGGGCTACTGATCTGAAGTACCCATACTGTCCACTAATTGTGTCCACCCAAGACATTAAAGGTGCACGACCGCCCGGAGAACGATCGTAATTGGGAATTTGGCTCCAAAGTGAGCCCAACTTTGTGGTTCTTCCTCTTTGATGCTGAGGTTTTAGCAGCTTCCTATTCGGTAGAAAATAGAGGTACTTACCACCAGAAAGGTGTCCCAGGCACACACATAACATAAATATAACAATTCCTAACACTGACCTAGCCGGGAGAGCTTAGTGGAAAAAATTGGAATTTAACCGGTCTAAATTTAAGATTATGACAATTTTCAAAGAAGAGAGGCGTGAGGACACATATATATATAATCTACGGGGCGTAGAAATACATAAATAATTATAAAGAACGTTAATTTGAATCAATGCAAAACGAACAGGAGTACGAGACGAAGTGAAGTGTAAAAAAATTATGTCGGTGTTGCCGCCTCACAAAAATCTAACTGAAAATTGGGTGTTTTATTAAACACATACCTTAGCTTTAAACAATTATAAACGGTTAAGTATCATGTAGGATGCATCTAACTCCCCACAAATTAATTAATTATAACTGTTTTCACATCCGCGGTTAGCGTATGTGGTTTTGCAATCATGTAAATGCTTTAATGTATGTTTATTCTAAGGCCCGTATTAATAAACCTAACTTGAGATCTGAAAAGTACGTGCAAATCGATAAGATCATAGTCTTTCGAAGGTTTGCAGAATTTTGAATTGAAATTGGTTAAGCCGTTTCGAAGATATTTAGCTTTAATACAGTTGTTTGATCTATCTAGATCATCTGTTTATAGATAGCTTACAGATATCACATGTAGGTACCTAAAAAATAATTAAACAAAAAACAACAACATTACAACTTACATCATAACTAATTACCCTTTACAGAAAACAGATAGGATAAAAGGGAGCGTAATATTACACTGTTCCTATTTCTCTTGTCAATAGCTATGTAATACGATACAAATTCTAATTAAGCTCCAATCAAACCAATCGGGGTATTGTGAACTTGTCTGTCAGTATCATTTACATGGAGTATTTACTATAATCATACTAGGTAAGTAGCTAGGTAACATTTAAATGCGACACTATGTTTGTTTGTTTTTTCTTCACCTGTCGTTTTTTTTTTTTTAATTAAAACGTCTATATGCAACAACTAAAGCATCATAAGGACAAAGGCTACATTTCCTCTGGGAAAATGAAACACAAAGTAAGCTTATAGGTAGGTATTAACAGTTAAAGTGTGTGTGAACCAGGTAACAAATATCAGACATAAATACTGTTAAATTAGTATATTTTAGTTAGTTCCACATCTTGATGTCTTACGGTATCTTGCTGTGGGGAAATACCGCGGATATAAATACAATCTTTGTTTTATAAAAACGAGCCGTTCGCGCAATTTATCAATTGAGACCTGCAGTGTCAATAACCTTTTTGTCACAGTACATTTTTGAATATCTAATGTATGTAAAAAAATATAGCATCATTTAATAAACATGATGTCAATATAAGAAATAAAGATAAACTTGCAGGTCACATAAGTCGTCTCCGCAAAGTCACTAATTCATTCAAAGGGTTATGTATAGGCTTTTTCAATAAGGTTCCAGTTGATATACAAAATCTTCCTCTCAATAAATTTAAAGATACTATAAAACAGAAACTCTGTAAAGAAGTGTACTCTGTGTACCTACAAAATAAAGCATTTTTGACTTTGACTTTGAAGCGAACCCCGGACCTTAGCGGGGTAGCCGGAAACCACTACTCACATGGAGAGAGGGAAACTTCCATCTTCACTAAAATCTCCAACTCATTGAGATGATTGACTTGACTACCTTATCGCAAACACCCAGAATATAACAATGACTGTTATTTGGAACAGACTTAGATAAGATGGTCGTGTCTAGTCAGGGCGGCATTAGCAAATACGATCAACCAAGCCGGCCACGTTTATTACTAGTTTTACGCCCCCGGCTTCGTCCGCCTGCTACTATGCGGACTTTTATTGGGATAAAATACTTTTTACTCCCCATTTCCTTCTCCAGGTCGCAGGCTTTCTCATTGCTAAATTTGAATCGAGCAGTTTAGCCGTGAAAGCCGGACAGATAGATATACATATTTTCGCATTTACATAATATTATATACGGATTCCTAGCTGGATATCGAACCCGCGACCTCCGTTTTCAAAACCCAATGTTGTTTATAATAAATGAGCCAAGAAGGCGGTTAAAGACTCGTTCCGTATGGAAAACTACCCGTAACTCCCTCATTACAGGGAAGGGAACGTTCCTACATCACGTTTATGGGCTCGGCGAAGCTCGGCGGCTCGCAAGGGTTTTGTGTACACTATATTTAACCTCAAACAAACAACAAAATCAAACCTAACCACAGAATACAAACTAAACTCGTATAAGTTGATATAACCACCATTTTCAAATAAGTAAATCCATAAGGTTATCTGCTCTTCAATTTAATCCGCTGGGCTGTCGGTGAATTTCACTGGTGGATGATGAGCTGGCAAGTGTGGCATTAAAAATCTGAAGCCGAGACCACCCACATTTGATATTGGTGGACCAATAGGATGTTCTTCAATGAGCCAAAGAATAATATTAGATACTCCGTACAGAAACGACACTCACCACCCCCAGCCAATTTATTTTTGTCTGTGAAGAGGAAGGCAATCAGGCAGTCAACGCCGTGCCCTACATAGTTAAGATAAGATAATAAATAAATAATAATAATAAGTAAATAATAAAAATAAATAAATAATAATAATAAATAAATATCTTTGCACATACACACAGCGCCATCTAGTTCCACACTAAACAACTAAGCTTGTGTTATAGATACCAGATGGTTGATTAACTACACAAATACATTTTTTTTTGTAAATAAATACATATATAAATGAGTAACATCCATAACTCGGGAACACATTTCCGTATTCATTATACAAACATGTTCCTAGCGGGATTCGAACCAGTGACCTTTTGGTATAGCGGCAGAGTTTCTAACCACTACACCAAACAGGTCGTAAGTACAAGATAGATAAGATGTTTATTTACCAAAAAAGGACCTAACTTAATTATACATTTGCTGCAACATCCACACTAGGCTAGGCCTGTATCGTGGATGACAAAATTTGCATAATAGTGAAATAATTTTACTGATCATTACAACTTATATGTTACTATAAAATTTCCGACTATCTGGATGATAAGCAAGCATGGACATAGACCGCTCGACGATATTCAGTCTAATTATACAATACAATATAATTGTAACCCAGACTTATTTAAAAAAGCAACCCTTGAGTTTCTTGCTCGTTCTTCTCCGGGGAATCAGCTTTGTGCATGAGCAATAATGTCAAAAACTTTAATAATAAAATAAAAAAAGTGACGTTTTCAAGTGATAATTTTTATCCTACAAAATAAATATTTTTTTGATTTTGGTTTTGAGATTTAGAGAAATAGACATGCATACAGATCATAAAGATAATAGAACTGGTATTGGTATGTTAAAATTTTATAGATTGAGCGTGTACACACGCAATAGTAGTAGAAGTCGGTTATTTCGCGCGGGCGGTTGTACAGGTAGATACATAACATATAGCAATATTCTCAGACAAAAAGTAGTTATCTGAGTCCACGGGCTCTGAAGGACTGTGGCTGACTACGATTCATGAATCTGGAGCTACGATGGCGAATGAGTTTGTCGCGACGAGGTAACGGAGCGACTAAAGCGTTGCGGACCCGTAGCAGCCGGAGCTGTCAAATTCTCGGAATATATATTGCCTTCCAGCTTGTTTACATGTATACTCCCGTATTTACATTGCTTGCATGTATACTTGCTTGCTTGTATGCCTGCTTGTCTATACATACATGTCTGTCTGAATTACCTTTTTCTAAAACTTAACTTAAAAGCAATGAAATTCGGTCAAACGGACGCTTGACAGATCTGGGGGCACGGCCGTGCCCCCACCAAGTCGAGCAAAAAAGCGTCACGGCCGTACCATCCTTTTCTCGAAGCAATTCAGACCATTTTCGACCCCCTGTAACTTCGTTGTGGATAAAAATAGAAGGCTGAAATTTTCAGTAACTATGCAGGCATTGTAAAGACACGTATATTTAAAATTTCATTCAATTTGAACCAGTATTTTTAAGAATTATAACGGGTCAAATTTCTTAATTTTGTCACTCACTGACTCACCGATCATCAAAATTCTAAGGCACTTCTAGCAGACCTAGAAGCTTCAAATTTGGAATATAAGTAGTGTTTGGTGTATGAATCAAGGAAAAACTAAAAAATCTAGAAAAGACAGCAAAGAAAATTAAGCCCATACAGCCAAGTCTTCAGTTAATTAAATTTTTCAATATTGGCTTTATTCGTAACGATGTTTTATTATTTTACGGCAAAAATTGTAACATCAAAGCCTCCCAGAAAAACCCATAGAGACAGGGAGTGGGCTCTTAGAAAAACTGTAGCTGAAGCTCAAGAAGTAGTACCGGAAAAGAGAAAACGGAAGGCTACCTACAAAAATAAGAAAAGTTCATAAGTCAGAGAGAGGGCTTTAAGAAAATTCGTTGCTGGTAGATATACATATATACAATAAGTAGAAGGTACCGAAAAGGAAAAAAGTAGAACTGTCTACAAAATACAAAAAGAAATGAGATCCCATCAAAAACAATACTTGTCAAAAAAACCAAGTCTCGCAACTCAGTTGTTCTGCGGTAAAAAGTTGTGAGATCCATGTAATACCAAGTCGGTTGTTAATTTATTCAGTCTCTACTTAAGCGACTTTCTGTCTTAATACGTCCAGTCTCTAAGACCACGATCGTGGTCCATAACAATTGAAAATCAATTGTGTCTGGAATCTCCGTACTCGAAGCATTAAGTTGTTACGTAATAATTAACAGCATCTTATAGTGACGCATATCAATATTAAAATTCTTTAATGTTTTATATAAATATATTGAGACTTGGCCATCGCCTGAAAAGACGTGTAAATTCAATCGCCTGAAAACACATGTAAATTCAATTATTTAGTGCGATGGCCAAGTCTCGATATATTTATATAAAACATTAAAGAATTTTAATATTGATATGCGTCACTATAAGATGCTGTTAATTATTACGTAACAACTTAATGCTTCGAGTACGGAGATTCCAGACACAATTGATTTTCAATTGTTATGGACCACGATCGTGGTCTTAGAGACTGGACGTATTAAGACAGAAACTCGCTTAAGTAGAGACTGAATAAATTAACAACCGACTTGGTATTACATGGATCTCACAACTTTTTACCGCAGAACAACTGAGTTGCGAGACTTGGTTTTTTTGACAAGTATTGTTTTTGATGGGATAATGTTAACAGCCAAGGCGATACGATACAGCTATGGAGTATAACTGCAAGTAGACACTTTATTATTATTATTTCTATTTTCAATTTCTTTTTCTCAGCATGAGCTGGTATTATCATACCATTTACGGGCATTAACCAAGTAAATGGTATATTCCTATTAATTTTAAAATCGTAAGTCCGTTACTCCCTCATCTGTATCCAGTAGTTTTTGTTCTTGGCGAGCACAAACCATCCCTTATTAAAACTGTCAAGCTCGTCTCTATACCGTTTTCGCGGTCTGCCACGTAAATAAAAAATACAAAACAATAACTGTTTTAAAGTATAAAAATTACAACGCAAATCTTCATATGACATGAACAAGAAATTTAAGGGTTGCTCTTTTTAAATAAGTCACATACACACACAAACTCACACACGAATTTCATCTAAAGTCAAGGACATATTTTGTTGTAATTATTTCTCAAGTATATAAAAGTTTATTATGGAGGAGCGAGGTTTCCTACTCCAGGTATATACTTAATAGGAACCTCAACTTTCTCAACCTTATGTATTTTATACATTTTTGATTTATACAAAGACAATTAGACTGAAAGCCGTCGAGCGGTTCATGTCCATCTTACATCTTACTTATTATATCACCATTTCGACATATCTAAAACTTTCCATTATGAGTTCATTTAATAGCAAATTTTAAGTCTACTATCCTGCTCAAGAAAGACGAATGAGTCTAATATCATCAATGGCCTTACAGGTCCCGTCTTAGATAAATATTCTACTCAAGTAGGAGATGTAATACCCAAACATAATGTATAAGAGAAAACAATATTATGTTTCCAAAGCTGAAGTAAGTGGACTTTCTTACTTCCCTTCAAATCGAGAAGGTCCATTATAGGCTCAACGGGAGATCTACGCCGCCGACGTATTTCTGAAGGTCGAATAAATTTGGAACATTCCTCGGCGATTGACTCGTTTCATTATTGTCGGTTAATAATACATTTATTACATATTTTGTAATGTTTTCGGGGACATAATAAATAAATTAATATCCTTAGACATACACACAGCGCCATCTAGTTCCATAGTATGCAACTATGCAACTATATATAGGCTTGTGTTGTGGATACCAGATGGTTGATATACTACATAAAAACATTTTTTTTTTGTAAATAAATACTTATTATAAATGAAAACATCCATAGCTCGGGTACACATGTCCGTATTCATCACACAAACATATGTCCCTAACAGGATTTGAACCCGCAACCTTTTGGTATAGAATAGAATAGAATTTTATTGTCAAACTGTGTACTGATATTATTTTTTTTTGACGCAACAGCTTGTCCATTTCGGACGTACAATAATAATTATAATTAAAAGAATATAAATATAAATAAATAATAATAAATATTTCGAACACTTACACCAATCACCTAGTCCCAAACTAAGCAAAGCTTGTGCTATGGATACTAGATAACGGATAAACATACATAAATATTTATATAAACATCCATGACTCGGGAATAAATGTTCGTATTCATCACACAAACATTTACCCCTCGCGGGATTCGAACCCGCAACCGTTGGTTTCGCTGACAGGGTCACTATCCACTACACCAACCGGTCGTCATATTTATATATAGTGGTCAGAGTTGCTAACCGCTACACCGAGTAGGTCGTTTGGTACAGGACATAATTTATCAGTAAAAAAAATATAAAAGAAATGTACAAAACAAAACAAAGAGCATATTTATTTATAGTATCTAATTTGAAACAAAATTTATATTAAAATGTCTAGTCATCGTTATAATGTTATTTTTATTCACAGAGGTTAAGGTGCTTATAGGAATTATATCAGCAGTTCTACATCCACGTTGACACAAATATCAATCTCAAAGTTATAACTACAAAATCAACAATTATTTTCTGTAAGATGAGGCGCTTACGACTCAGAAAATGAGACAAATTGAGATTTTTTAACAAATATGCATATTATAATCGAACACCAAAAAAATATCGAATACATTGACCTAAAAATACCGGATATATCTTACCTAATTATTATTATGTTAAATGTAATATCATTTAATACCTATAGGCCGAAACAACGAAGAAAAGCAGAAAAGCGTTCCGACTAGAGGAAACCATACGTTTCGAAAGGAAAATCAATAAACCAAAGTAAGAAAAAATCTCGACATCACCAGGCAAGTCCGCCGCCATTTGTCGAAACCTAACGGCCTATTCAGTTGAATAATAGATGATACGGACACTATTGCCGATTTATTTTCATTTGGATTCTTCACTAGCTGTGATGAATTTTGAGGATATTTTTTAGCGATTTGCAAATTACAAGTGCTACAAAATACTAAGTTAATTGATGTCGATTCCTTGAAATTGGAGAATAGTCTTATCCGTTTCTAGTTCCGAGCACACGATTACAAGGACATGACATTTAGCCCTACCGCATACAATTCTTCATCTTTCTGCCTTTCCTACTCTAGGTGGGCTCGGTATGTTTTCCTCGTCCACTCTCCTCTATCAGCCGTTATCTCCGTACTCACCCCTTTCATACACATATCATTCTTCCCGTAGTCTACCTACACCTTCTTCGGCCTTCCTCTGCCTTTGTATCCCTCCACATTTTGTAAAAAAAATTATAACCTTTAAAAACCTTTACGTACTATGTTATTTTGCTCGAAGCACTCGTAGCGTAGCACTCATTATTCGTTTCTGTTTGGCGAAGTTAAACTACGTCTGGCGTGACCACTATTGACATTTTCGTATGGTGTTTCAGTGCATCGGCGTTCACGGTATACAGTCGTTGTTTCAATGGTAGCAGGCTTAAAAACTCTGATACCGACACAAAGCCACGAATGCGCAAGGAATATGAATTGTGACTTTATCTAATTTTTGGAGAATAGATAATCTATTTTGAACAAATGTTTCTGAGCAAATTCTAAAGCAGTTCGCAGAGATGGTCAAGCGCATAATAAAGTAATTGTAGTAACACAAACGCTCTTTTGCACGAGAATTATCATATTTTCTATTTGTGAATTAATTATTTGTAAAGGTATTTTTTTAAATCCAAACGGTTTTAGTTTTTAGAAATATTAGTAAGATTTCAACAACATTTCTTTAACAAATACGATATGGTTAGTGAATGACATTAAAGGTCGCACACTCCGCTACCATAGGAAAAAAAATATTGAAATATTACAAAGAGACGTTAAGAAATTCGACGTACTCGAATAATCAAGTTTTCAAGATGTCGATTATTCACACGTTTCTATAAGACTCAATCAACCAATCAATCAAATATGCCTTATTGTTTAAATAAGGAAGGTACATCAGAGAGCAACACATAACATTTTAAAAATGCTCTTTAACGAAGCAAAGTAGTGTACCTCGATATGAATGAAACTACCGTGTTTTTTTGGACCTGCAATCACGGCTAATAGCTAATCCTGAGTCAACCCAAGGTGGTTTTCTCCTATTTACTAAACTCCATCATCACCTTGCCCTTCATCAATAATTTTGGGATAGTTATTCATAGACCTTGTATGTCCATTACCTGTCACTTGTCTAAAACCTATGTTATTCAGTATGTTGCTCCTTCCAGTATTACACTACAGTCCATATCTATTGCCCAATTTCCTTCCGTCTGAACGAATAAGTACGCAGCTAAAATTTTATTTCTAGTTAATTAAATTGTTTTCTAATTTGAGTGAAAGCTTAAACCGAACAATTTGAAAAGAATCGTAAAAAATTTACCACTCAGCCCTCACTTTTATATAACTTGATCACACCCGAATCAATCTATTAAAAGCTTAATACTTTTCTTTGTCAAAATCTTTTTTTTTGTCTTCGTTTGTAACTGTCTCAAAATACAAAGCTACGCTTGCTTGACAATAAATGTCTTGACAACGGGATGAATTTATGATAAGGTGTATTTTAAGCTGATTTATAGTTACTGTGTTGTCCATCGCAATAAAACATAACAATGTCTGGTAGTTATTTTTTCCTTGGTTTATTGTGCGGGACGAGATTCCTCTGTGATTCACAATCATTAAAATTATAAACAGGGTGATTGGACAGCATTGGACAGCGATTGTAGAATTGTTGGCTCTTATCCCAAATGGGCTGGTCAGAGATATCCCAAACTTGAGCGTTTGGGTGTTCAAACCAGTAAATAATGCTTGTAACAACATTCGCGGTTCACTTTTCGAATGTACAGAAATGGATACGTGACAGGAGGTGATCCCATCGTCTATATATATAATTTTAGGTGGACAATCCCTTAGTCGCCTTTTACGAACGGACGGGAAGAACTTGGTTGGCGCTATTCTTTTTCGTGCTGAAACCACGTGGCATGGCTTTTGAACATGATTGCGGAAATTACAACCTGAGGTTCTCATTTCAAAATTTCGAATTTTTGATAATATAATTCGCATTCCTTTCGAATCTGAATATCTTAGGCCTGGGGCTGACTATCTAAACTCAAACAGTTCCAACACAACGTCGACATCTACATGACGGCAGACTTGGCAAATCAGGGGGATATTTGAAAATGCCTTATTATCAAACAACCGGCGGCTAAATTTACACCCGCTGAGAATTGAACCCGCAACCTCCAGTTTGTAGATACTATATTGTTTATTGGCCCTTATCTATGAAATTGGCGTTTTGTTTGAAGAATTTCATTAAGATTTTTTCTCCATACAAACATTTTTGTTTTTTTTTGGGAACGGCAAATCCAAATTTAGCTAAACTTTGTGTGTATTATCGGATAACATTAAGTTAAGTATAGGCAGCGTTAATTTTTAAAAGTAACCGCTTTATAAAAGTTTCAGCGAATCTAAGAAATGATTATGGGAAGCACATGAAAAGAGCTCTGTTCAAATTTTTTTTATTATGTGATTTAGCCCAGAAATTAATAAATATTTCATGTGAAACCTTGAAATAATATTCCATTTTCCAAATAAAAAACAAATTTGGATATAGTTTTGAAAACCGCAGGAATTTGTACATACGAAGAAGATATTTAAATGTACCTTCCTTATTTAAACAATAAAGCGTATTTGATTGATTGATTGATTCAAGAAAAAAAAGTCCAATTTCATTTTCATTTAAAAACCCAATATTATGCTGATGAATTTTTTCACTTACATTTGACTTTATCATAATTATAGTTTACTGATGCCTAAACATCTGCAATACCGTATAGGACTAGCAGACACAGATACACAAACATACAGACCTTAAGGCATATTCAATTATGTAAATATTAATTATTAATCATGACTATACTGACGTAACGTCCTTACGTCACTGAGCATTTGTCAGCACTGAAAACCAGCGCTGCGATCCGTCGCAGCATGAGCTGATTGCAAACTTATTTGTACATTATATACAAAATACCAATCTGGAAGATGGCTATGGAAGAGCGGTAATTGTGCATTATAGACCTAAATCCTGTTATAATTGAATTATCAGAGTTAAAGAAATAAACACTCATCATTTACAAACCAAATCAGTTACTAACCAAAATATGGGTCTAATCCTGGATTAAATGATTTTTTTTTCCTGCCCTTATCCCACTCTAGGTGGGGTCAACACAACATGTCTTCCTCTTCCACTCTCCTCTATCAGCTGTCATCATTCATACACATATCATTCCTCACGCAGTCTACTCAGACCTTCGGTTTTCCTCTATCTCTGTATCTTTCATTCATACTTAGTATGAATGTGGAAGTGAAAGCAATCACCGCCGCCCATGGACACCCGCAACACCAAAAGGGTCACAGATGCGTTGCCGGCCTTTGAGGAAGGTGTAGGCTCGTTTCTTGAAGGTTCCAATGTCGTACTCGTTCGGGAATACCGCTGCCGGAAGTCCGTTCCATAGGGTGGTCGTCCGTGGTAAGAAGTTTCTTGAGAAACGTATGTGGAAAGATACAGAGATATAGGAAAACCGAAGGTCTGAGTAGACTGCGTGAGGAATGCTCGTCTCGTACCTTTCATGCCTCATTAAAGAAATAAACACTATTAAACATTTTACAACACACTGTATTAAATATAGTGGTAAATATAAACCAAAACGCACTGCAAACATTCTGCGCATTTGATGAATTTGACGGCAAATTAGTAGATACAATATTTCACTTTCATTACAGTTGGTGGTTGGCCTGAATGTTGATGTTGGAGGAATTTGCAAATAATATTTCTATAGATTTCATTTCCGCGTATCTATTGAATTACATCTATTGAACAAAATTTACATAATTAGAATAAGAATAATTTATTTTTAACCACAGGTAAATACAGTAGTTTACAACCGGTAAAATTT
This sequence comes from Oegoconia quadripuncta, assembly GCA_949316235.1. NCBI lineage: Eukaryota > Metazoa > Arthropoda > Insecta > Lepidoptera > Autostichidae > Oegoconia > Oegoconia quadripuncta. Next base: position 5,299,492 of record OX438751.1, read on the forward strand.
TGTAATATTCAATAAAATTTCTAAAAGTATATTTCCAGCTGATGGCCATAAAAATACTTGTGTTATAAGCATCAATGGACTCCTAAATTTACATTATAGAACAACATGTAAGAAAACCTGTGTTTGTTATCGCCTATGTGTGGGGGAGATATTATATATTTGTGTGTGTATTGTGTAAGTGCTTGAAAGTGTCTACGTGTAATTGTCGATAAAAGTTTTAATCATGATGAGGTTCAGGCGATCCATTTAGTCTAGATGTCGTTTGAAATTATCAAAACCGTTAAAAGTTTCTTTCATTGCACTAACACACATAGGCCCGTATTAATAAACCGTTCTCAAGATTGACATGGCCTCAAGTTGACGCTTAAGAATCTGTTTCATATTAAACAGTATTAGAAAAAATGGTCTTGAGACTGAGACGCGATCTCAATCTCAACAACGACTTATTAATACGGGCCTTAGATCATTTTGAATATTAGGAAAATCAGAGTAACATGTGTTAGGTTTAGATATTTTTATCGATTATTATTGATTAATCGATTAGGGAGAAGGCAGTTTGGCAGGTGACAACACTGGTGACGGTAGTTGATACGCTCTCTAGTGTGGCGGCCGCCGTTGAGTGCAGACGTGTCAACCTAAGATAAGTGTTATTAAATTTGTATTTGTGGATTGTGGATTATTGGAGTAAAGTAAATATAGTGATTATTACTGTGAGACCGAATTTTATTACACATGGCTCGGAGGTCTGGGTAATATTGCCCTTTGTTATCAAAGCAATAGATTCAATCAACATCATCAATCAGCCGAGAGACCTCCCCCAATGATCTCCACAACGATCAGAATTGCGCTGTCCGCATCCAGCGGCTTTCCTCTTCCATTTTTAAGTGGCTTAACTACTGCCGTGAAAGGAAAACCGTTACCGACTATTTAACATGCCCTCCGAAGCAATACATTCAATACTCAACACATTATTGCTTTTCCATAATGTGTAAAAGGCATGTATGAACAACCTTATGAGAGTGAAGGAAGCAGAAGAGGTGTGTCAGGATCGTAGCAAGTGGAAGTGTGTGGTCTCTGCCTACCCCTACGGGAAACCGGCGTGCCATTATGTATGTATGTATGTAAAAGGCGTTAACTAAAATATCATCATGAACCCTATTTGGCACAATCCATTTAAAGAAAGGACGACTAGTTGGCATATTTCAAAAAATAACCAATAAAATGTAACATAAGTAGGTATTTACTAGCACTTTTTATTAAAAATGATATTCCTTACTACTATTAGGTATTTTATGTATAAATTTTTTTATATATATTTATTATACTCTGTATTTTGATTTTACACAATTGATTAATATTTTACACTTCATATTCTTCCGATTTTCATCAAACATGGCTAAGGACAAACAACGCCGTTAAACACAAAACACCTTTCGTTTTTCGTCGGGGGTGATAAAGATAAATGGTTACTACGACTTGAGTTTCGGCGAAACCATGTCACCGTATAACCTTTTATCAATATAAAGATTATCACCGATAACTACAACTCCCTGTTTATGTAGATCCAAAGCCTGTGCGACTGCGCCATTAAAGTTCTCGATCCATCACAATTCAGGCCGTTCATTTAGCAAGCAACTCGCGAACCTGAATAAATCCACCGACCCTCATTCCCCCCATAATTCACGTAACATCCGCAAAAGGCAATATCGGGCGTTCGAACGCAGGTGCAATATCCCGCCGTGAGATATCCAATAACGAACGAACATGTATATGCTCCAGTGCATTCGGAACAGTGTACTCGTTAATAATATTTCTATCTGGAGGGGTTCATAATATGGAGCATGAAATTCGTTTCGTCGATCTATAATCGACTTCAATGCATAGAGCGCCATCTAGTTCCACACTAAGCAACTGAACTTTCTTTATGGATACCAGACGGCTGATAAACACCACCAATACTTTTAACCCCTGACGAAAAACGAGTCTACATTTAAATTTTTTACTTTTTTGGAAATGCTAAATATTATAAATGTAAATATTCATAAAAGTCGCGTACACATGAATTATAAATAAATAAATATCCTTGGACATACCCACAGCGCCATCCAGTTCCACACTAAGCAACTGGGCTTGTATTATGGATAATAGATAGTTGATAAACTACACGAACACATATCATTTTGGAAATTTTGAACCGCCTCCTTGGCTCAATGTAAACAACATTGGGTTTACGATTTGGAGGTCGCGGATCCGATCCCCATCGGGGTACATGTTTAAGTACTCGCTTTGATTGGTGGTAGGGATATTAAATGTCCGCCTGGCTAGCTACCACCATCTTATCTAAATCTGCCGCCAAGCAGCAAAGTTAATAGCATTGTTATGTTCCGGTTGACAGAGATAAGATAGCCAGTTCCCCAAATATGTTGGGGTTTCTGGGTCAGTACGCATCCACCTTCGACCTCATCTTAACATAATTTTCATATAAAACAAACAGCGTTCAAGGTCTCTGACCATTACACCACACAAACGACCATAGTAAAAACAAACATTGACGCAAGATAACAAAAATAAAATACCGAACCGATAAGTTTACTTTACATTCAATTTACAAGAACTTAACAAGTAACGAAAATACATAATCGGCAAAAGGTAAGGGATGACGTTTCAACCCCGTCTACTGAAAGTTACATTTAACCTGAATACAGTAAGATGTAACTAACTCATTAACTGATGGGAAACATCTTATTTACCCGAAGAACCTTCAGAGCTATTCATTAACATTACTCACCAACACGATGAAAATTTGCAAATTACATTACGTAGTATTAAATATACATTAACATTATATTAGTTTCAGCCTCTCAATTTACAATTTTCCTTTTAATACTAAATTAATTCAAACATTTACTTAATATTACGCCTTATAGCATCGTCTTTGTAACACAAAGAGCGACCGATCTCATTTTGGGGCGTTCTACACGCAATATTGTGCTGAATGTTAATGGTTCAAACCCCTCTATTGTTTTACGCGAGAATAATAGGGGATAATGTAGCGTCGAGGTCGTTACAGTTGCGGAATGAAGTGGCTGCTTAGCAATTATAGCTATAAATGGTTAAAATGTTAGGTCCTTACCTATGAAATTGGCGTTTTGTATGAAGAATTTCATTAAGACTGTTTTCTCCATACAAACATTTTTGATTTTTTTTTTTGGGAACGGCAAATCCAAATTTAGCTAAACTTTGTGTGTATTATCGGATAACATTAATTTAAGTATAGGCAGCGTTAATTTTTAAAAGTAACCGCTTTATAAAAGTTTCAGCGAATCTAAGAAATGATTATGGGAAGCACATGAAAAGAGCTCTGTTCAATTTTTTTTTATTATGTGATTTAGCCCAGAAATTAAAAATATTTCATGGGAAACCTTGAAATAATATTTCATTTTCCAAATAAAAATAAATTTGGATATAGCTTTGATAATCACAGGAATTGGTACATATGATGAACGAAGAAAAAAACTCCAATTTCATAGGTAAAGACCCAGTTCGCCATGATACTGTTATCTTCGTACAGCGTACTTCTGTAAGTACGCCTATTATAACTTTTCTCTAATAGAACGCATAGTTTTGGGTTGTTTTTTATGGTTCCCTAACTGAAAGGAAAAAACCAGCCAAGTGCGTGAAAGAAAGAAATTATTTATTTGCCAGAATACAGTTTATAAGGTCTGATAAGAAATTTATGAATCATGTATTCAATCTGCATGCAGATGTGTAAAATATGATTAGTGACACTTTACATAGCATTCTGATAACTTAAATCCATTATTGGTAAGTGTTCATAAGTGTTGAGACATGCGCTAAGGGTTCCATGCTTGCCTTCACAATATGCGGATCTAGTATTTTGTTGTTTAACAAACAATTTTCAAATAAATAAATACGCAACGAGTAAGGTTGCACATTTTTGTCTGGCCACGCGAGGTGTAGAGTACTTGCCCATCACAATATGCGGACAAATAGTGAAGGAAGAAAGCGGAAAGAAGAATAAATAAATAAATAACCTTGAACACACACAGCGCACTCTAGTTCCACACCAAGCAATGAGGTTTGTATTAAGGTTACCCAGATGGTTGACATACTACACAAATACATTTTTTTTGGAAAATTTTAATTTTGATAATACAATTTTGAAAAATTATATAAATGAAAACATCCCTAACTCGGGTACACATGTCTGTATGCATCATACAAACATTATACCCCCAGCGAGATTCGAACCCGCGATCTCTTGATATATCAGCCAGAGTTAGTAACCACTACACCAAACATGTCGTTATGGAGCCGACTGGACTTACACAAAATATATCATCTAACTGCAATCTAAGTACCTAAAAGTTTTATCACTCTATGTAGGAGAGTACTAGTTTTATACACAAAGAAAAACCAGCAATATGCCCTGAAAATGTCTGAATAAAATCGTGAAATGTCAGCCATTTCCTGAAGAGCCCAATAAACTATATTCATACATTTCCTCGCCATTTTACATAATTAACCAGTTACACTCTGCAAAAGTAACGATCTCATAGCAGAATATCCGCTATAAAAAAGGCCAGGAAGACAGCTATGCTAATAAAATTACCTGCCCGAAAACTTTAAGCGTCTGATTTCGTGGAGCTAAGACTGGCTTAAGAGAGATAGCTTAGAGAATAACAAGAAAGTACTGCCACAGATATAATATCAACAAGTTGTTGATTGTTTAATGGAACATCGATGTATTCATATGAAGTACAATAAAGCGTTTACAAACAAAACAAACAAACATTATTAGGGTCCTTACAGTTTTATAAGACGGTTTATTATATTTCTTTGATGTTGTTATGTTATGTTACTTATTGTTGTACAATAAAGAATATTTCGCTTATTTGTTTGTTCTTTAGTTGTCTAATATATTGTACTTATTTTATTTCCGAGCTCGTATTGAATTGATTAATACGACATTGCTAAGACGTGCATCATGCATTTACACAGTGGAATTCAGCTATTTTAACAGTGATGTCGATTCGGATGTACACCAACTAAACTAAAACCAGTTTTGGAGTAAAGCCGTCGCATCCTACTGTTCCAGGGAGAAATAGACAGTACTACTTTTTTTTTAACACAGCGCCATCTGGGTCCACAGTAAGCATCTAGGCTTGTGTTATGGATAACAGATGCTTGATAAACTACAGAAATACATTTTTTTTGTAAATAAATACATGTATAAATGAAAAACATCCATAACTCGGGAACACATGTCCATATTCATCATACTAACATATGCCTCTAGCGGGATTCGAACCCGCGACCGTTTGTATAGTAGCAGAGTTTCTAACCACTACACGAAACAGGTCTTCAAATACTTTAAAACTGGTTTTAGTTTAGTTTAGTTGGTGTACATCCGAATCGACACAAATGTCAACTAATGAAACGCATTGTACGCATAAAGCACATACTGACATAGATGTAAAAATTTAGTAAAGAAAATTTTCGAAAACGAGTAGGTATTTAAATAAAATTAGAGCGATTTTAAGTTTTCCATAGAAACAGATAAAATGAAATATATTCTTTTAAATTCGATATTTTGAAAATGTTTTCTACTTCTTAAAACTATTTGAATAAAAGCAAGATTGCTTATACGTTTATATATCTAAATCTGCCGCCAAGCAGCAATGTTAATAGCATTGTTGTGTTCCGGTTGTCAGAGATAAGATAGCCAGTCCCCCAACTGTGTTGGGATTTCCGGGTCAGTACGCTTCCACCTTCGACCTCATCTTCACTTAACATCAGGTGTGATTGAGGTCAAGTATAAAAACCCGTTGTGCAAAAAACGTATAAAGTTTCATTAGAATCGGTGTATACATTTCGAAAAATTTGGATTTGAAAATTTGTATGTACTTCCGTGTGGGATAAACGCTCCTAAGAGCTAAATATCTCAGCATAACGGTTTAAAACTTGGCTAGTAAACTGACCCTTGTTTGGTAATTAAAATAAAAAAGATACAATACAATTCGGACAACGCATTACTGAGTTACACCCGAACAAAGACTGGACACACACTAGGTCAAACATGTCATAACACAGTTGTTCACCATCGAGGGTAAAACACGATTTGAAAGGGCATATCTTCTTGCATTACACCTATTATATTCAGATTTAGTTTTAGGTGTTATTCAATTAGATACCTCCAGCCGTGTCTTCAGAAAAACATCCTTGATAAACAGACAGACGAACAACAATGTCATCCAATAAGGGTTCCATATCTATACTTAAATAGCAATAATATGCAATACGAAATAGACGGTCTTATCGCAAAAAGTGATACACTTCCGCCAACACTTGGGCCTTTATAAAATCTGCCATATTTTCCTGCCAAGTAGGTACCAGTCCCCGTTTCGGGCGCGGCATCACTAATAAATCCTGGTAACGACCACTTTGCAGCGTCAAAGCTTCGTTAAATTACCTCCTGTGGGCGCGACGCGTCGGGGGACATGTATCGTACTTATGAAATTATACTTAAGTAATATCTACTTATTAAAATTTGGAAGTGTAGTGAGTGGGGTGAAAATTTAAGATGATATTAGGTACCTACAGTCAGAAAAAGGTATGGGTCCACGCGTGGAGGGTTCCGTACTTGGCATCACCATATGCGGACTTTTAAGGGCGCTTTTTGTTCAAATAATTTTCAACTAAATGTACATTTCATAAGTTTATCGACGATTAAGTACTCATTAAGTAACCTACTTACCTGTAATAATTTACCTGTAATCCTTTTATCTTCATTACATACTACTGCAGATACCTTATTTAATCGTAGTCGGGTTTTTATGATATTTTTAAAGTTTTTATTTAGATATTTTTTAAACATTGATATCTATTTTCGAATTTCTTTCAGCGCGACTTATGATTTGATACAAATAGTACCAATACCCGTAATCGAAATATGGGCGACATTGCGATATTTTCCGATTCTTTCTAACATCCATAACATATAATAAATAAATAATAATAATAATAATTAAATATAAAAGGTAAATTTTAGTTTACCGATATTAAAATGGTAACCAAAAAGATAATACGTTTATTTTTGTTGGTAACCCTAGTTGTAGAAGTACTGAAATTCTTCGACGTTAATTCATAGAGGTTTACGGTTGCTGGAATGTGTTTTGTAACAACGCCTGACCAGTACCTACAAGTAGGTATACAATATGAAAGACACCGATATTTGATTTCGAAACAATAATATAATCAATAACCGATACTAGACCGACTCAAGATCATTGGTGGTAAACTGCGTCATGAGCAATAGTAATTTTGATCAAGTCCTTATTTTTCATAAGGTCCTAATTGATACATCATCATCAGCCCGTAAATATCCCAGTGGAGGTATATAGGCCTTCCCTCGTATAATGAGGTAGTATGGGCCATAGTCCACCACGCTGCCCAATGCGGGTTGGGGACTTCACATGCCTTTGAATTTTTATTTCTCAGGCATGCAGGTTTCCTTACGATGTTTTCCTTCACCGTTTAAGAGCAGTCGGATAAATGCACATAAGTAATTAAATTAAATTTAAAAACTCATTGGACCTCGTCTCAACCGCTGAGCCACCGAAGAACGCCTTATTGATAAAATACACCGTAATACCAACCAAACAAATGGAATGCAATAAATTATTTGAGTTTAAAGACATCGAATATCGCTTCGTACGTCTGTGGACTAGAGGTAACAGTTTGTTTAAAATGAAACGTAGGAACGTGGAAACAAGAAACCTCCTGTTGACATTTACTGTTCATTAACTTGAAAGAAGCCAGAAGAGGCCAGATGAAACCAAGGACAGGATAACGAGGCCACTATTTCTTCCCGACCCCGCACAGATAAAAGTGATTAACCCTTGACAGGTCTAATTCACGGCCCGTAAATCCGCAGACCAATTTAAGTCGGCCCTATCGCAATGAAATTGACCTAATTTTCCTGGCAATATCATTCCGCGCATTCTTTAACCCAACTTTCGGTGAAATGCCTATTAGAAAGCAACATGTGTAGTCGACATCAAAGGGACATGGAGCCGATAATATAGAAATACGATGTAAACAGGAAAACGTTCTGGTTATTATCGCAGCGACAGAAATTGATATTTATTGCGATGAAAAACCTATTTAGCTAAATTGAATTGCATGGTTTGTGAAAACTGTAAAGCCAGTTACTTCACCCAAAGGAGGATTAACTAGTCTTAACATTTTCGACTGACGAACAAAGACTGTAATTTATAAAAATGAAATTTATATGAAAAATACTTAAAAAAGGATCGTTAAACTAATTATAGGTATGTCTGCCTGAACCAACACCAGTGTGAAGCAAAATAAGGCTTTTCATGTCAGAACAACAATGCATGAGATTTACATAAGAAATTTGCACAGCATTTCCGAACTTTCCACGAAACTAAAACACTACAAGACGGTACCAAGTTCTACTGACATCTTAACCACTACCACGATTAACTTACGCGAATAAATTAAGCCAAAGTTACAAGTGAGAATACTAAATCGGATGTCGCAACTAACGTCGCAGATTTGCCCTGAAACTTCTGTTTAGGAAAATGCAATTATCGTGAGCTTTGAGATTGTATGTATTTGCTCGTACCTGTAATGTAAAATTAGCTGTCATAATTATCATCTACCATACTGACATCACTTGTACCCACAATACTATGGAAACTGGCAACAGTAATTTTACTGAAATATAAAGAAGAAATATAAATTTATTTCCATCCAGTAAACGTCTAATAAATAATTATAGGTAATGGATCTCATTAAATAGAAAAATATCGTGATTAAATAGTGACACTATTAATTCAAGTGGCGTTAATTATAGTTCAAAAGTTCGAGGGCTATGAAGAGGGAGATGCTCAAACTGTTTTAATCCGAAATAAGAAAATCTATCGAACAACCAAGGTTACTCTATAACTCACAATCAAAATTCCAAATTAATAGCTTCAGGATTCATACATTGACAGTCCACAGCACACCAACCGTAGCACTATCAGTACTGTAATTAGTAGCATGGGCAGGCCATATCTGTCGCAAAGCCGATATGGAAATCGAGATTTAGGGAAGATACGCGATCTCTTCTATACAGGAAAGCGGCGCTACATGGTCCGATGATCTAAAGTGGTCGAAGATAAAGAGATACAAAAAACATGTTGTCTAGGAAAAAGGAGCGTGTGCGCCAAGTACTTTGGAAAAGGTCTATAGCTAACAGAAGCTGACGACGAATCAAAATTCTCAATTACAAAACATAATATAAACAATAGAGAAAAGTGAATTGTTCACACGACCTGTGTGGTTTATCTTAAGCAAGTAACTTAAGAATCTAAAATTTTAAGTGACACTAAATCGTTAAACTAATGGTAACGCTAAAAGTCGACTTCAAGTCAGTGTGCAATGAGTGAAGTTTAATTTCGAGAAGTTGAACGAACATTTCGAGTGCATCAGGCGATTTTCTGCTCCGCACGAATTCTTTATTCATCTAGCCTTTCGTTCGTTATCTGTTTTGGATCGCTTCGCAACTTTTCACTTCCTTACAAAATTAAAAGTTGAACAACATTATATTCAGGAGCTTTTATTTTGGTTTTGGAGCCGCATAAGCAAGAAGGGTCGGAGAGATATGAAATGTATTTTTCCTTCGTCCTTCAACTTGTTATATTTTCTTAGTGCGTAGTTCAAGGTATAAGTAGTGAGGACCGCGTATAGGAAGTGATATGGTCATAGATGTTGCAGACAAAGCCAACCAATACCGATTTACTTTGTATCAGCATTAACATTATTCAGACAATGATCTTTATTTAATTGTTCAATTTAACTATTCTTTGAAAATTTGTAGAGTTGTCTCTTTTCAAACTTAATAAAATTACGTCTAGAATTCGTCCTAATCTGATAAACTTTTGTATCCAACTCAAAAATACAGCCATTATTCAAACTTGCTCAATCGTGAAAACTCATAAGTTCTACGCCTACAGAATCACAGTTACTGAGGAATATTTGTATGTGTGTATCTGCTATGGCGTGTCCCAAGGAAAGACAGCGTGTGTTCAGCAGTGGACTTCTATCAGCTGTATGTCTTCGTGTATTACTATTTTAGGTCTTAAACTTATATATGATATTGTCTTGTAGACCACTTTAGTTCAATTTAAAATCTTAGCACGGCATAATTTCCATTATGTGGGTTACCTTACCTACATCATCATCACAGCAGCCACATGACGTAAACTGCTTAACAGATAGATTTCCAAGGTGACCGGTTGGAAACGGGTTTTGAGGGTGGACGTCCTTCGTTTCGTTTGCCAGTGCATAGTCTCAACTCAAGAACTTTGAAGCTCCACCGACTGAGTATGTGTAAGTAGTAAATTGAAGCAGCAGTGGGCAGGGATAGCTCGAAGAACTGATAGGCGGTGGGCCATTAAAGTTTTGGAGTGGAAACCACGCACCAGTAAGCGCCGGTCCACCCAAAAACGTGACAGACAACTTAATGAAGGTCTAGCCGATGGCTCTGCAAGTCTATGGAGCATCGGATGTCTATGGTTGATATGATGATGACGACTAAAGCAATTGATTATCTCAGAAAAAGGGAATGCAATTCAAATGTTTTCCATTTCAAACTTCCAGCACTGATAGACCTACAAAAACATTTGAACTTAGTTAAATTGTCATATAGTGTTCCTAAATAATGGTTATACAAAGTTAAAACAGAAGCAACCACACCTCCAAACCAAAATAAACACGGACCCGTATAAACCGATAAAATACTAAAATAAATCCAAAACAGAGCGGTTCAGGACAACTCTTTCAATTGCAAATCGGACACTCATGAATTCACAAGAGGACAGAGGGGTGGTGGAAATCGCGTGCTCCAAGTCAGTCAGTCACTGGATTTCCGGCCGCAGTTAAACTATTCATGTTCTACCTAGAGATGCATTGGAGTATATCTTGTAGAAATGTACACCTTCGAATGTGTCCCAGCGGATTTATAGCATTGTAAAGTTCCGGTGTTCAGGTGACAATGGCGTGGAAGAAATATTAAGGGATAAATAATGTTATTACAGAGGTATTTCAAATGTTTGTAAAATTATTTATTGGATAATGTGAGAACCTTTGTAACGGGATACAATGTATCGTGGGTTATACCTCGGTATGTAATTTATTAAGCAAGTAAACTGTTCTTGGAATAGGAACGGAATTTGCGCACAAAATGTGGTTGCTTTGAAAATTTTAATTTTGAATTGCATCATTTACAAGTATTTCTACAAATCACCACGTTTGGCCAAGCCGATTTAATGATTTCAGAATAAAGATCTAAAGATCATCAACAATGGTGTATTCTATGTATGCTTACCTACTAACATACGTTCGTCGGACGTCTTTAAGGCGACTATTGCTCAGTAGACAGAAAATTTCAGACGAATTTTGAAAACAGTTCAATCTCGAACTTTCGAAAATCCTAAATCCTAACTAATTCCTACTATTTCCCCAATCCGCTGCCTGAAGCAACAAGGTATACCACACACACATAATATGACGTCCACTAGGGTTTTAATATACCAGGACTGCAGGACTGAGCAAACTAGATGCGTCGGTTGGTGCCTACACGGAGTTAGTAACACTGGATGAGTTCGGAAACAGTGACTACGTACATAATATATTCGTAAATAAATCATATTATAATAATAAGTAGAAATGTGGTTTCGGTACTTTACGTACCGAATCAACCTGTATCTCCCCTTGGGCGTCGTTAAACGCATCTAAGGGAATTTCCATTCAAAAACATATAGAATAGTATTGCAAGTTTCAACGGCGATGGGCACTACGAAAGGTGAACCGTGGAAGTTGTTCAAAGCATTATATTTTTAATGTTTGGTTCATCCAAACGCTAATATTTTGGATATCACTGACCACCCTATTTGGGTAAAGATCATGACGTTATGTAGGTAATAAGTAGTAAAGTAAGTTAGACGCAGACTTTCAGTGAGTGTTCTATGACCTTTACTGACTTCGACCGTAGCTTAAATCATCTAGTCCCAAATTAAGCAAAGCTTGTACTATGGATACTAGATAACGGATAAACATACATAAATATTTATATAAAGATCCATGAGTGGAATAAATTTTAGTATTCATCACACAAAGATTTGCCCCTCACGGGATTCGAACCCGCAACCGTGTTGGTTTCACAGACAGGATCACTATCCACTACACCAATCGATCGTTAATGTATAATTGAGGTCAAACCTAAACTCGTAGCATTTGTGATGTCATTTTTCATCAATCTGAATCGTATACCTCAATCGGATAATATCATATGATTGATGATAAAAAATCGTAACCTTTCCCCGTAGTCGGGTAAAAAGGACAAATAATGATTGAGTAATGTTCTAAAGTAGTTCTTTTGTTGAACTGGAACGGCATTAAGAAATATGCAAAATTGTCATGTCATGTTTTTAGTTCGAAAATAAACTTAGAACATGGTACGACAAATATTTAAAGAGAAAATTCTCCTACGATATTTTCGTTTTTAATTAAATGTTTGCAATTAATTAAAAAGTAAGCTGCTCCAGTCAGTATTAAACTCCTTGGAGCGAGTCCCGAGTATTTATGTATAAGAAAAAAGGAAACAGATTTAAGCCGTACCTACACTTTCTCTGTGTTTTCTCTACGTCCCGAGATTTTTAACTAATTTAAAAGTTTGACAACTTTGAGAGGGAAATTTATTTAGATTTGATTCTAACGAAACCAAAGCCACTTGCGCCATATAAATTTTTTAGCGCGCCGCGTCTGCTTCTGGAGCTATAAATTCTTGTTTAATTTCCAGATTGTTGACATCTGACGCTGAGATCCTTTACCATGGTATCAATTATTGACTATTCATGTGACGAATGGTTAAAATTCAGATGTCAATTAAAGATGTTCGATATAATTGGGCCAGTTTAGATGTAAAGGCTGATTTTCAATTCCGTGGAATTCTGTTACTTGTGAGAGAACAAATTATGACAGTTCAGCAGTCATAAACCTTTTCTTTCTTCTTCGATAATTGTACATCTAAAATTAACTACGTAAAGAGTATAATACTTCTCCTGTGATAATTAAGCAACTAGCTTGTTTTTCTTTGATTACGAGTATCTTTACAATAATAACTTGTAATGTATCTCAATGCCGTGTGGATCCCAAACAGTGAGGCACACTTACCTATATGTACCTACATGAGCACTAAATACACAAAAATGGAAACTATTTTAAAGAAAAATAAAAAAGGTTTGTAATACATGCCAGTTAGTATGATAGCAACTTTTAAAATTATATTTCGCATTTGTTTATATAATAATATGAATAATTCTTAAATTAGTCTACGATAAATATAACAAGACATTAATATCATAACATTATATCTACTATAGTAGGACCAAATTTATAAGTTTGCTCACACAACGAAACTTCAGAATGTCACACAATTAAAAATCAACCTTGTTTTGTCCCAAAACATTTGGATGATGAGCTCTCAAATCTCCGTCAAAAGAACTTAAAAAGTTTCCGGCAGTTTAGAATAGGATTAACCCGTCTCTTCCCGTGGATGTAAAAGCTGACTAAAGATCCCCGAGCATAACAGCATAGACCAATGACGCGTAGCAGCATCATTTATGCGGAGTTCCCAAAAAATCGGCGATCGTCATCCCGCTTGCTCAGTGTGGCGATTAGAGCAAATTTTGTTTACTGGTAGACTTTTCTAATCTGTTCATATGATAAGGTCTTAGACATACTGACAGTTCCAGCTTAACCCCGTCATTATCCGTGGCTTTCAGCGATGCGTGCAAGTTATCTCCAGCGCACACGTTAGTTCGCACGGAGCGAAATGTGCTGAAAGTCACAATGTGTCGCCGCAAAATTAATTAAACACGCTTTACTTACCTGCTGCTATTACCCCTTTACGTACTGTGGCTTTGTTTCGTCTAAGAGTTTTGGTTACGTTAAAAATATGTTGTGACATTTGTTTTATATCATAAAATATTTTTGTGGAATTAAACGTAATTTCATCTCTGAGTGTCATCATCATCTTCTTGCCCTGGGCCCAATTTATTTGGGGTCGGCGCAGTACGTCTTTTTCTTCCAATCTCCTATGTCAGCCGTTACCTCATCATTCACAACCTTGTCGTTTAGATAACCCCTCACACAAGCGATCCAACATTTACGTGGTTGTGCTCTTTCTTTCCATCCATCGACATCCATATTCATCACTCTCTTAGTAATATGCGTTACATTCCTCCTTATAACATGTCCATAATAAGCTAAACGATTTCCTTTCAACTTTTCTGTCACGGGTGCCACTTTTAATAAACTCCCTCTTTTCATCGCAGTTTATTTTTCAAAACTACTACGATATATTGCCAATACATCCGCAATAAGAAGTCAGAAAGTGAGCCAATTTAAAGTTCCCCGGGAATTTAGTGATTTTGAATTTGGAATCAATAAAACTCCAAGAAGTAGGTAAGTGTGAAATTCCACCTATTTCAATATTTGAACTTGGAACTATACATGTCTGTGATTGTGTCAATTTTTAAACGACCAATGGGGTAAGCACTATAAAGTTACATAATAGAGTATTTTTGCGGGAAAGTGCAAGTATAAGTATTGCACTTACCTTCTCTTGTAAACAATCATTGAATTTTGCTGCACAATAATCAGCCTATATTACATTGTAAATTCGTAAAATATAAATTGCAGGAAATATAAAGAAAAATGCAATCATACTCTTCGAAATTCCCGCCAAAATACTCTATTATGTAACTTTATAGTGCTTACCTCATTGGTCGTTTAAAAAGTTTAGCGTTCCCACAAGAAGCTCTAAAGATCTTCCGTAAAGCACTGTTAACTTACAGAAGATTTATGTATGAATAATGTCTAACTGAAGTTATTATTGACACTCGACATTGGCGGAATAGTAAGAAGAAACAAGAAGAATCTTTGCAATATAATTATACTTCAACCCTAATTACCATATTGAGCTCGTTTTATTTTTAAGAAAAACACGATACATGCTTCGATTACTACTATGCTAGCAATGTATAAAATGTTTTTCGAAAATTTACAATTTATCTTTATGTCTGAGTATTTTGATAATGATGGTTGTTAATGGTACCCATACAGCGTTCCTCCACTACGACAGGTGCAGGGGCAACAATCGAAGTATTAGGCATTTAAAGTTCTTACGTCCTGAATGCGCCACCTGACTTTGGAGTTCGGTAGTTTCCCAGAAGTTGGGCAGCGGTGACATCTGCAACAGGCGTTACTTTGAAAATCTCCTACAAATAATACTTGATATTAAAAGCTTGAATTCCACCACTAGCTAGCTACAGCACTACTTTACACAGGTTCGGTGTTTTTTATTATTAATTTTATTAACTAAATTGTTATTTTGGGACGCTTTGGATCTACACGATCAAGTTTAATAAAATAGAACCTTCTTTATAATAATAAAAAATCTCTGCAACGCATCTGTGACCCTTTTGGTGTTGCGGGTGTCCATGGCCGGCGGTGATTGCTTTCCATCAGGTGACCGGCATGCTCGTTTGCCGCCCTCTCATATAAAAAAAAATGTCAGTACTACGCTTGAGTATAACCTATAAATTTTAGTGGAAACTCCCATAAGAGCGAAACGAGCACCGCAATTTATACACTTATTTTACTCCCAAATGAATGCAAGGCTTGCTTACGACTTGTTGCTCGTTTACGAACATTCAAAAAGGAATGCTCTGGTGGGAATTCTTCTTGATAAACATATTTACTACCGCAAAGGTAGTTTCTATATGTTTGTATGTAGTATCTGTATGTTTGTATGCCACAAAAACATAGCAACAGGAATATACGATTTAATTTCTAAATCCAGACGTAATATTATAAGGAGGGGTGACTCATATTGTCACAAGACACGATACTCGTCTTCTACTAGATCTAACTCTAGTTATGATTGCTACAGACAGACAGCTGTATATCTGAATGGAGGAAAATGAAATCTACGTTATACATGTTTTAGTTTTCTGTTAACAACATCTAGACTCCATGTAGGTAAACAATAAAGGTACTGTGACTTAAATTAGATTAAAAAAGTTCGACTTAAGTTTCAGGTTTAAATGGAAAATAAAAAGGAATTTGTGAGTCATGGAATAAACGCTTCAAAATAGGTGGTGGATCAGGGTCCAAATCGTCTCCTAGTAAGAGAATCCTGTGCCTCAGCAGATGGAATGCACATTTGTTATGTTAATCGTTTTAATCGCAAATGTAACGCTGCTCCGGGAAATAGGGGAGCAAAATGATTTACATCAAATGGAAACCAATAATCGTCTGGATAAAATAAAGTAAAAGCGAAAGCTTCAGATAATGTGGGCAACTACAAAAACCACTAACCAATAGTGCCACAGATTCCAGAAGACATTTATAAGCGGCCAGTGAGGTCACTAATTGTTTTAGTGGCAAGTTAAGCTATGGAATGGGTGCTCGGAGGTCCAGAGGCCCATTGTCTTTGTAATGAATAGGAATGACTCTCCGGCCCTCTCTATTATACAAAAGGGGACCGGAATATTTAAGAGACTCTTCCTGAGTTTTTCCGGAATAATAGTGAATGATCGTCTTGCGAAAATATTGATTATTTAGCTAATTTTAAACATGGTCAAGAAACTATATAATTTTGTGACGAGGTACAATTGTGATACTATTCTATTCGTCATCTACAGCACTGTTGGGTACAGTCATCTCTCAGTGGGGGTGGGTAAGGGTCATACATAATCCACCACGCGAGCCCAGCGGGGATTGGTCGAGTTGTATCAGACTAGCAGCCACCTGACAATAATTCTATTATCATTTTGATAATATTGAGACATTGTGCTTAATTACTGTGGGATCCTTGATGTCACATCAAAGAGATAGGTCTAACTACTTAATCCCGTACACGAGAATTGATAATACCCACGTCAGCCATCACAAGTGGTAACTTGACTAGATAGGCTCAATACACACATATATATTACACTATATTACGAAGTATGTTATTATCAAAATTTAAATAAGTTTTACTGAATGATTGATTATTCCATCCATAAACTAGGCTCCTCATCGCAGGATAGAAAAAAAAATATCATCATTTTGTTTTAATCTGGGTTTTGAGACAGACCTGGAAAGAATGGATAAATTAAAAAAACTTAGAATTTTCAACGAATGAAAGTTTATTGAATAAATGATTTCAAAAGAAGGATTCGAACTCCCAAACCTGTTATATCCACACCAATTGACGACCTGTTCAGTGTAGTGGTTAGCAACTCTGACCACTATACCAAAAGGTTGCGGGTTCGAATCCGCTAGGGGCATATGTTTGTGATGAATACGGACATGTGGAAGGATGGACCCGAGCTATGGATGTTTCATTTATAATAAGTATTTATTTACAAAAAAAATGTATTTATGTAGTTTATCAACCATCTGGTATCCGCAACACAAGCCTATAGTTGCTTACTGTGGAACTAGATGGCGCTGTGTGTATGTCTAAGGATATTTATTTGTTAATCATCCTGACATTTTGTTACCAGTAGGGATAAACTGCATTTTCCCATAAATAATATTGCATGAATAAACCTGTCAGCAATGAAATGACTGATATAAATTTCTTCGTTCTACATATTTTTGTAAAGGCAACATCATACGATACCTAACCAAACAGTAATGTACCTATCTAGGAAGAATTAGGAACTTGCATTAAAAACTCAAGTTTTAGAGTGGTACACACATCGACAGGTATAGCATAGGACATTCACCTATAGGGTAGACGTATAAACTAACAATGTTCACGGGAAGACGGTGGATGCAGGCCATTTCCAACCGATCACTCTGGAAGTCTATGGCTCTCCATAGACTTAGCCCACGTTCGGCAGTGGATGTCCTACAGCTGATATAAACTAACATACACATAGACCCACGTAGTATATAAACAATGTTGATATAACTATATTGTTATAGATACAAATAATGTTCCATTAACGGTCTTGAACCATACGGGTAATGGATTAAAGGAACAAAATAAACAAACGGCCATCCGATTATGAAGAAATTCATAATAGTAATTAGCAGTTCGAATTATAGTTGCGCTTGGTAGCAAACTTTCCAATCTGTATGCTAATGCCAGTTATAAATGGTGGACTTCAGAGAAGGGGAGAGGAACGCTCCTCTAAAATAATTAATCGACGCGATAGTTTTCGCCCAGTTCATTCAATGTAGAAAATTTTGTTAGAATTTATGTAACCGATAAAAACCATAAATTTCAATTTTAATCTAAACCATCTTATCTAAATCTACCGCCAAGCAGCAATGTTAATAGCATTGTTGTGTTCCGGTTGTCAGAGATAAGATAGCCAGTCCTCCAAATGTGTTGGGGTTTCCGGGTCAGTACGCTTCCACCTTCGACATCATCTTTCACTTAACATCAGGTGTGATTGAGGTCAAGTACCTACCCGTTGTACATAAAATATAATAATAATGTTTTTGTATTGTCTCGATAATATTCAGAGTCCACATTAGCTTGAAGCCAATCAAGCGATTTTTGACTCGTACTACACATATATTTATTTAACACTTTATTGCATATAAGCATATACATTAAACAAAAAAGAAAACCAGGCTAAAAGGCGAGATTATCTCTTTAAGAGATCCTTTGAGGAAACTTCAGTAAGTCAGTATTTAATTCAGTAAGGAAACAATTTTGAGAAGTAACTTAAAAGTAGACAGAGGGTATACTTACAAAATTTATTTTTATTTCTGTTAATTGACCGTCAACTTAATTTGCCGGTATATTTGAGTTAATAGTGCCAACCACAAATGTCAAAACCAAAACATACTTTAAATAGTTTGTTTCAGGGCTTTTGGATTGCCTTTACCGGACTTTTTTAATTTTGTAGAAATGGTTTGGTTTGCTGACCTCACTCATATTATCTCTAGGTAATGAAAACTATGTTATAAAGGTTGAAATAGAAACTTTCACGAATTCTGAATTTAGGTACCTACAACAAAATAAAACAGTCCATACAACCAACACAATTGAAATAGAATCAAATATTTATGGCTATATCTCGCGATCACACGACGATAGGAATTGTGTATTTTATCGGTACCAAAATCGATATTAGCCGACATCCACGACGATGCAGCCATTCGTCTATGCAACCTCGTTCGCGTGTCACACGCCACTCTCTACACCACTACCCTAATGCCTTCAGCACCACAAACTCCGCCGACAAATTTCGCCTTTAAACCTTGTAGTTAAGCCACCTTAGTCTCTACACTTTGGTAGCCTTAGGGATGTTCTGGAACAAGCAAGTTTCAAGTCTTATCAAGTTTCTACAATTCGCAAGTCGCGAAGGTGAACTAAACCTCTGTATTGAATAGCCAATTTCTAGAATATTGTTAGTTTTTAATTTCAATCTATAAATGGATTTGTTTTAATGGAATTGGAAGTTGGCAATATTCAATATTTACACAAACTTTTTATTTATCCAAAAGAGCGACTTACAAACAAAGGATACATAAAGGCTATACGTGGCAGGTTTATAGTTTACATAAACTGAAATGGTAATAATATTTTCAGTGTATGCAATAAATTTCCTAGAACTGATCTTTTAGATTTCCAATGAGGATATTATTTAATAACAATATACCTACAATTGTTCACGGAATGGACAAACTAAAATAAAAGATTTCCGGAATGATGTGGAAGTGTCTGACGTTATCCCTATGTAACGTTTTCTTAACAATATCGAGTTACTAATACGCAGGTGGTGGGCTCAATTCGGAACGATACCAACTTACTCGGTTTGGAAAAATAAAACTTTATTTCGATAGCAGTACGGCACATTTAAATGTACGAATGGTGAGATACCGCTAAACTTAGATGAAAGTTTTTAAGAAATTTTCAAGAATAATTTTTGGAATTTGACAAAGTTGTCTGGTAGTTTTCACTACATACACATATACATGATGTTGTGACTTTAATCCGAAATCCTCATCCCAAATGGGGTGGTAAGAGACATTTTGACAGTGACATTGACAGCGTTTGAGTAATCCAAACATTAAAAGTTTAATACCCTGAATCAACATCCCCTGTTCACTTTTCAGATTTCAGATATTATTATTATATTTCAAATATTCATATGAGATAGGGACTTTAACGACATCCACGGGAAGAGACAAGGGGGTTCTTCTTTTTACATGTTGCAAACCACGCTGGCAAAATGTAAATTCTTACCATTATTATTATTATTATTAAATTCTTTATTGCACAAAAATAAAATACAAAGAACATTTAACATAGATGATGAAGTGTACAAAGGCGGTCTTTCAGACAACCTGAGTTAAAGAAGCTTTTTAATAAGTAGTTGGATAGAGCAAAGTAAAAGGTGAATAACTTTAAATATCAGCAGGCACATAGACGATACACAGAAAATACATAGGTATAGTAGAATACATCCTGAATGTGTATCGACACGCAATTACTCGTTTGTTTTATGTGCTGTATCTCCTTATCTCGGCAATCCTCAACAGTTAACTGTATGTCAGGTTAGTCGCAGTCATATTAGATCAGCAACGGCTACAGGTGTCATTGTGACCAACAGTCACACTTATCCGTAGTAACCACAAACTGAAATAGATATACATACTGTTATTGGCACAATATATACATATAACGTCAAAGACATCTAATCATGTTTTATGCGGCATCAAGGAGTCATTCATATATCGCGGATCAAAGAGCCGCATGAAATGCCTTGCCACGCCATCATAATAACGAGGTCCCTTTTGATGTAGACACTGAATGCAACACGTACCTACGTAGTGTACATACAACGTAAGATACCTACTGTGAGACAATTTGCGGATTATTTCGCTCGAGGCATTCTATTTTACGTAACAGACTGTCATAGAACCTACTTGTTACATGTTTTCCAGCGAATACGTGTTTTCGAGGACTCTGTTTTATTCGAGCAACTTTCACTATATAGAGATGCGCAACATAGATTTATGTAAATTTGTTTTGGATTTATTTTCCTTTGTGTTTACAAACAAAACACAGTTGTAACAGGTGGTAGTTGTTAAATGAATGATGATAATTATTGATAAATGTGGGTACAAAATATAGAAAATCCGAGTAAAAAAACTGTAACAAAAAGCTAAATATTTGCAAAATGGTTTTACCGATTTTCACTACCTAAACATAGCTAACAACCATCTTCCAAACAACAGCTTTCGAAAATAAATAACTAAAAATTGAATATTTAGAAAACCCCTGAAGACGAGGTATCTATCAGTCAGATACATGAAAGACACTGTTTTAAAACTAAATATTATCAAAACGATATTTCCATGAAACACGGTTTTGGTGTCGCCAGAGGCGTTTCCTAAGGAAAAATATTTGGAAACTTGAGGACCCTACGACATACTCAATAGTACTAAGAGTCTCGACAGGATATTTCACTTGGAGTAAAGCAGGATGGCGGTTTCGAAGGTGCCTAGTCGTCGCGATTACAACACGTTTGTCCGAGGACAATCGAACGACAACTACTGGGTGTATGCACATATCATGCGTGCATTTCTTCTGTAGGGTTCACACACCAACTCTAACGCAATCCGGGAGCCGTTGGATGCTCTCGACCCGCGAAATTCAAACAGTTTACATCCATTTCTTCTAAGTTCACAACAGCGTCAAATTCTAATTATTTATTTTGCCAGAATATATGAACACAATATCTAATTATAATTATCTATTATTAATTAATTATACAATTTTAAATAACCCAACTTGCAAGAAATGTTCAAAAATTGTCAACATTACAAAATTAATGTGAAATCTTCTAATGAATATCAAAATTATAGAGAATTAGAAAGAATGTCAAAATCAATAAAAAGAAAGAAAGAAAACTTTCTTGACATACTTTACGGTTTAGACATAGGTAGCTTGAAATCAAAATCCACTTTTAAATCAATGTCAGAAATATACATAAAGAAATTAATGAATGTGGGTCAACAAAAGCAATTTCAAATAATAATAAAAAATGTTTATTTTCTCACCACAAATGACGCTTTACAAAGTGATTTTAGGACTAGGTAATACATAGAACACATTTGTGGGAAGACTGGTGTCTGAAAAGGAAGAACCAGAATTACAGGTCACCAGGCCCCCCCAGCTATGGACATAGTGTATTAGAGCAGAGATATGGTGATTGAAGAAGAAATACTTAAGGAAAGATACAAGCGAGAAGGAAATCACGAAACATAAGACCTGGTTCTTGGAGTGGAGTTGTAGTGTTGTGCACTGTTTTTAACCCCCGACGAAAAACCACGGGTGTTATGTGTTTGTTGGCGTTATATGTGTATGTATGTCCAGTCTCTGTCCGCAAGCAATAAGCGGTCCAGTTGGAATGATGTTACCAATGTTTCCATTTATAGTTGTTATTTAATAATAATAATCAAACAGATATTATAGTAATAAATTACTACAGGCGAAACCAATGGCTAAGGAACATCTCACAAACAACAGCTTCCCAAATAAACAACAATCTTCATAACGCTTTAGCCGCTTTAGTGCTACAGTTTATGACACCCCTAACATTATGGGTTAAAACACACATATAACATCCACATTTTTTACAACTTTCATTTAAACATAAACAGCACCAGTTAGCTTAAAAGTATCGAAATCGTTCTCCAAGGACGAGTTATCATTATTCCTTCGGCCCAATTTGGCCGTTCCATTAAACCGAAACTAATTTCGTAAATGGATCTCAGGAAATTGGGTCATACTTTAGCCTATTTGGTAGTAACTAGACTAAAAGTATACGACGTTGCTCAGTGTAAAGTATAGGTTTTGACTTTAGCTTAGCACACGTAAACAGGCAGCGAGAACAGAAACTAGACAGTCCGACTTCTATTACGAGTAAACCTCTTGGTAGAACAGCAGCAAACAAAATGTCCGGATCACATACAAGACACGACTAATATGGACTTTTAGCAATACAAACAGTTGAACAACTTATTGAATGGTATCATATAAAAACTAGCTTTCCGCCCGCGGCTTCGCCTGCGTGGAATAGCTTTATCCCGGATATGTTTAACACTTATAATACTTTATTGCATACACAGAAAACAATTGCAGTGATACTTAAGAGTAAGATATACAAAAGGCGAGCTTATCCCTAAAAGAGATATCTTCCAGCAAACCCAACATAGGAAATAACAATAGTGAAGGGGAAACATAGACATGCACACAAGTAAAATGAAAATAAGAAAATAAATATTAAGTACATAATAATAAGTACATAAATAAGCCTACGAATATATAAATGAATATATACACGAACATATAAATGAATATATACACGAACAAATAAATGATATATAAATGAATATATTAATACATATATTAATAAATATATAAATAAACAATGGTTATTGACAGGACCCAAGATAATGCTCTTTCACACGGAATTTAAAAATGGGCAATGGCTGGCTGTCGCGTATATTAGTGGGAAGTGATGCTAGTGGGTAGTTTAATTTGTTTATCCCGCAGGAACTACTCACTTTATATGGATAAAAAGTATCCTATGTCTTAGTCAAGGGTATATTCTACCTATATACCAAATTTCATCCAAATCCGCTCATCCGTTCGCCGTGATTGGGCAACAAACAGACAAATAAACAAACAAACCTCCAAACTTTCGCATTTATATTATAATATTAGTTAGATATCTGTAAACGATTTACTGGATGAGTTTCTTTACCGTAAGGAAAAAAATAGGGCATATTAGGTAAGTGAAATAGAAGGTATTGGCATAGGTAGTTTTTTTTTTTAAATGCACGCGCCTTGCTTAGATTGATATGCGACTGGCGGGATTCGAAGGCTTCCTATCAGTCGAAATTTATTTGGAACCCATATTCATAATGTTGATTAATAAATTAATTCTGAACTAGGCTGAGACTGCCTATATACCAAAACCAAGAGCTTACTTGATACTTGATGGTGGGCTCCCTTTTCCGCATTTAGACTCCTATTCGGTCCATTATGCGTGGGAATGCCAGCTAGCTCAGCCAGCCCAGCTCCTTCCAGAAGCACAGAAGTCTCCTGGGACGTTCACAGGCCTCTCGGAGCGACCTCGGCGTTTTGAGGATTTGTACCCGTTGTGATGCCACTCCCTCGCACTCCAGGATAACGTGGGCGGCTGTTTCCTCAGCGTTAAGACAGCCTCTGCATATAGGGCTGTCGGTAAAGCTCATTGTATACAAGTGTTTGTTCAGGGGGCAGTGGCCAGTAACCACGCCAACAACCATTTTAAGGTCCTGACGGTTAAGGCTGAGTAGGCGTCGTGTTAGTGTAGGCGATAGAGAAGATACCGCCTCCTTTGACTGTCTACAGCTGGTGATATTAGTCCATAGGTTATTGTGTTTGTCCTGGGTAATTTTACGCATCCATGTCCTTAACTGGCTGTAAGGAATGGGCAGAAATGGTGCAGGGCCTACGGCTGGGCTCTCCGAGCCCCGTTTGGCTAATTCGTCTGCAGCATCATTACCCAGTGAGCCGCTATGCCCCTTTATCCATTGTAATGTTACTCGATTTAATACCGAGGCACATTCCAGAGCAAGGTGACATTCTTGTATTAGCCCAGAGGTAAAGGTATTACTCTCTAGTGCTCGGAGTACGGCCATACTGTCAGAAAGTATTCTGATATTGTAATCAGATATCCCTTTCTGAAGGACCGCATTAGCTGCATTAGTAATAGCAATGCATTCACATTGAAAAATAGAGCTATGCTTTCCTAATGCTAGTGATAGATTAATATTTAGATCGTACGAGAACACACCAGCCCCACTACCGTTGCAGGTTTTGGAGCCATCCGTATAAATCCGGACTTCATGGATGCCCGAGTGATCTTGTTCGCTTTCATGTAATTGTATTCGGTAGCTTCTACCAAACACTTGTGTCTTGGGGATTCTATCGCAAGGTGCCCCGAAGAGAGGTTGAATTTCAACAAATCTTCCAAGCACTCTGCAGTGTAGCCCCTCGCGGTGATGCCACAGGCCTAACTTTTTAAGCCTTATGGCTGACATAGCTGCTTCCTGTTGGATGTGCAGATCCAGAGGCGATATTCCAAGTAGGACTTCCAAGGCTGCTGTCGGTGTCGTGCGCATGCAGCCCGTCACCGCACAGCAGGCGAGTCTTTGGAATTTCTGCAGTTTGTTGATAACAGTGCTTAGTTCGGTTCTGGGCCACCAAACTATGGCACCATAAGTTAATATTGGTCTGATTACGGCAGTGTACAGCCATAGGGTGATTTTGGGTGTAAGACCCCAGTTTTTACCTATTCGCCTCTTACATTGCCAAAAGGTGATACAAGCCTTTTCCAGCTTGTGGTCAATATGTCTGTGCCAATTCAGCTTACTGTCAAGTATTATGCCCAGATACTTGACTTCCTGTGCTAGGGTCAGACTGGTGTCGAACAATTTAGGTAATCTCAAGTTACCCAAGTTGCGTTTGTTTGTGAACATGACTAATTCAGTTTTAGACGGGTTCACTGTTAGTTCGTGCTTGTTGCACCATTGTTCGACGATTTTTAAGGCACTGTCCATAATGTCACAGAGTGCGCTGTCGACTGGGCCGCTGACTAGGATGGCCAAATCGTCTGCATAGCCCACTGTATATATCCCTCGGGTATTTAGTTGACGAATTAGTTCATCAACTACAATATTCCACAGGAGTGGTGATAGAACCCCTCCTTGTGGACAAAAAAAAAAAACCAAGAGCTTTGTGCTTAAGAAATTTTATTCAAATTAACCGGCTTCCTAAACTAATAGTAAATTTCATAAACTAGTCATTTTCATAGAGCCCTTTGACACTGAAATTTTGAAGGTCTAAAATTAATTTCAAGTAGTTTAGTAAAATTGGTTATTAGCAGCGTTCTCATCCATAGTTAATCTGTGATATTAAGACTCTCATAAAATTACACTCGCAAATCAATTAAATAAAAATTATTGGGATGAATAAAATCATGCCTACATATATTCTTTCGTAACAGAGGTAGGTTAGTTATAGGCAGTAAGTAAAATATATTTTTTGACAGTTTATTTTGGACACGATAAAAAACACATGAAAACTTGAATCAACATTCTAGTCCCATCCTAGAAATTGTGTTAACCCGATACTGTCACCGAAAATGGAATCTCGATGCTATTTAGTAGCTACATAAAAAAGCAGGAGGCATTTTGAAATAATGAAAAAAAATTGAGGTTTTTCTATCGAGAAAATTTCAAGGTATCGTGTTTTTGAAACATATAATCACTAAACTAACATAAGTTCTGGTTTTTATTACGTTACAAGCTTCCCGCCCACGGCTTCGCCTGTGTGGAATAACTTTATAATAATAATAATAATAAATATTTCGGACACTTACACCAATCATCTAGTCCCAAACTAAGCAAAGCTTGTACTATGAATACTAGATAACGGATAAACATACATAAATAATTATATAAACATCCATGACTCGGGAATAAATGTTTATATTCATCACACAAACATTGACCCCTCGCGGGATTCGAACCCGCAACCGTTGGTTTCGCTGATAGGGTCACTATCCACTACACCAATCGGTCGTCATTATTTATCGCGGAAATTTGTCTATCCCGCGGGAACTACTCACTTTATCGGGATAAAAAATATCCTATATCTTAATCCTGGGCACTCCAACCAAAATCCAATATCTACCTATACATCAAATTCCATCCAAATCCGTTCCAAACCGTTCCATCCAAAATGTTCAAACAAACAAACAACGAAACTTTCGCATTCATGATATTAGTTACATTAATACATGGTGAGTGCTTAACCCACGTGTTTTTTAATGTAGTGGTTAGCAACTCTGACCACTATACCAAAAGGTTGCGGGCTCGAATCCTGTTAGGGGCATTATGTTTGTGTTATGAATACGGATTTATTTACAAAAAAAATGTATTTTTATAGTATATCAGCCATCTGGTATCTACAACACAAGCCTATAGTTGCTTACTGTGGAACTAGATGGCGCCGTGTGTATGTCTAAGGATAATTATTTATTATTGTGGATAAGCTGGCTGGAGGTCAAATGAGGTCTAATCGATCAAGTCACTATTTCAGGCCCTGTGGTAGTGTCACGACGGCATTCAAATCTGGACTCTAGTCTTGACTATAGTGGATGGAATAAACAATTTTTCGAAGACAGTAGCTGACGTAAGACAAGGTGGTTTATCTTAGGACAAGCGGAGAGCATTCGAACGACTGGTATAAACGTCGTAAAACTGTTTTATATGTGGCCACAAAACTTTGACTATTATGATACCTTTGCTACGGTGAAACGTCCGATTGTTTTGTCTGCGACTTTATGCCCTACGTTTTGTGAGAAATCGTGAGATTTTTTTACAAAATCTCCACTTGAAAAATGTATTCTTGTGTGTCCTTAAATATGACAAAGGGATTAGAATAGCCTATTACGGCACATACATACATATGTTAAGTACTGGTTTTCAAGTCACCATTCTTACTTACCGACTTGACTTAAGAGGGTTTATATGTATTCCATATAAACTTTCTAGCCCAAATTTTTCGAAATGTATAAACCGATTCTAATGAAACATTATAAGCATAAAGCACGTACGTAGATCCAAATAGTAGAGAATATTTTCGAAAAAGGGTAGAACTACTAAATTGAGCGATTTTAATGTTTCCATAGTAACACAAACAATGCAATATATTCTTTTAAATTCGATATTTCGCAAATGTTTTCTACTAACTTTTTTAATCTATACCTGCTTATACATAATTTAAAGAGTTCCATTAGAATCGATTGATTCATTTCGATAAATTTGGACTGCTTTGAATTGAAAACCACCGCGACTGACTGCTACGTGCCTAGCAAAGCACGGAAACACTCATTATTTGACGACCTGTATAATGTAGTGGTTAGAAACTCTGCTGCAATACCAAAAGATCGCGGGTTCGAATCCCGCCAGGGGCATATGTTTGTATGATGAATACAGACATGTGTTCCCGAGTTATGGATGTTTTTCATTTATATATGTATTTGTTTACAAAAAAAAATGTATTTGTGTAGTTTATCAACCATCTGGTATCTATAATACAAGCATAGTTGCTTAGTGTGGAACTAGATGGCGCTGTGTGTATGTGCAAAGATATTTATTTATTTATTTATAAAATGCTAGTAATGCTCACCCATCAAATGACTAACCCGGAAAGGTTAACCACGTTAATCGAAAACGAATAGCAAATGCGACAACGCTACGAATGCTTCAAACAATGCATACAATCTTTACACAATACATGAAATGTAAACATGCACTACGACTCCTCTAGTCTAGCCTACGGCGCATCATGTTTACCACAGTAAACTAGGTATTGACAACTGGTTAAATTCAGAATAGACTGAAGTTCCAACAGACATAAACTGGTAACATACTATTGAGACTTATAACATCACAAGTAATTTAACTTTTTGTCTTAAATTATTTAGAACTTTTTTTTTTTTTTTTTTGTTTTTTATTTAAAATTGGTTTCGCATTTGGCTACAATCTCACCTCTCTGAATGAAGAACCTCACCTCACCTCAAAGAACTCTGAATGAAGTAGCTGTTCGTAGAACACCAATTTTCTTTTACAGATTTCTATGTCGCCGCTTTTCTGGTAGGTATTTGCTCTCTGTATACAAAGTTCTTTAATCCATGCCAAACGTGTTTTGAAGTATGTTGCGTACCAATCTCATTTCAATGGGGTAAATGTGAACAATAACTTCAGCAGTGGACGTCCTGGGCCTTATATGATCATGATAAAGTATGCCATTTGGCATAATTTTGCTAAAATTCATATAAGAATGCTCTCACAATTTTTTTTTTCTTGCAAATCATATCTATGGCACCTGAAACTGAGGTCTCTTTTATTAATCACGTTATATTTTAAAGCAATAAAAATTAAAATAAATAATTTAAACGGCAAGATTAGAAGCATTAAGGAAATTCTTAAAAGTGCTAAGCGGCATAATTTTGCTAAATTCATATAATTTTTTTTTATGCACAACGGTTTGGTACTTCACCTCAATCACACCTGAT
Source organism: Oegoconia quadripuncta (assembly GCA_949316235.1). Classification (NCBI taxonomy): domain Eukaryota; kingdom Metazoa; phylum Arthropoda; class Insecta; order Lepidoptera; family Autostichidae; genus Oegoconia; species Oegoconia quadripuncta. The sequence continues at coordinate 5,328,744 of OX438751.1, forward strand.
GTTAAGTGAAGATGAGATCGAAGATGGAAGCGTGCTGACCTGGAAACCCCAACACATTTGGGGACTGGCTACCTTATCTCTGACAATCGGAACACAACAATGCAATTAACATTACTGATTGGCGGCAGATTTAGATAAGATGGTGGTAGCTAGCCAGGCGGATATGCTTATAAGACATAAGAATGCTCTCACATTTTTTTTCTTGCAAATCATATCTATGGCACCAGAACCTGAGGTCTCTTTTATCAATCACGTTATATTTTAAAGCAATAAAAATCAAAATAAATAATTTAAACTGCAAGATTAGAAGCATTAAGGAAATTCTTAAAAGTGCTAAGCTCAGGCTTCGAAGTTAAATTATCGCTCAAACTGTCAAGTCATTAACTTCGTGGCCCATTTAATCTGTGGTCATTAACCAACTTAATGATACTGCGAATTATTTGGATAGGTACCTAAACGGAATTCTAATTATGGTTATTATGGTACATTTTGCAAACTCTCCAAAATGGTTCACTGTAGGTACAGTCAAGAATAGAAAGATAAGAACGCTGAGTTTTATTTACAATAACATTCTTAACAGGGGAATGATACTCATGTAAACTTAAAGCTACCACGTGATGGGAATTTCAATAAGGGCAGGGAAGAGTAAGTCGTTATCATTTTTACAATTTTTTTTTATGCACAAAGGGTTGGTACTTGACCTCAATCACACCTGATGTTAAGTGAAGATGAGGTCGAAGGTGGAAGCGTACTGACCCGGAAATCCCAAAACATTTGGGGAACTGGCTATCTTATCTCTGACAACCGGAACACAACAATGCTATTAACATTGCTGCTTGGCGGCAGATTTAGATAAGATGGTAGTATTTAGCCAGGCGGACATTTAAAATGCCCTACCACCAACCAAACCGAGTACATGTACCCCGCTGGGGATCGCACCCGCGACCTCCGAATCGTAAACCCAATGTTGTTTAACATTGAGCCACGGAGGCATTTATAAATAACACTAGCGACTCGATTTGGCTTCGCACCGGCACAATATTTAAACCACGACGAAAACGACAGGTGTGTTCATGCATCCAGTCTTTGTTCTGATATAATCGTAATAAGCGAAGTAAGACGTGCCAGCCAGTTGTAAATATTATTTAAGATTTTGTTTGTGAGATTAAGTTTAAAATTTTATATAGGAATTGTAGGTGTCTTTTGCCAATTATTATTATTGTTATTCTAATTATTATAATTTTTTTGCTCTCCTTTTTATATTTTGGTCATGTAATGCTTACTTGCATGTAACTTGTAACCAATAATATTATAAGTGTACAACTTCTGACGTCTTATGCGTCTTGTTGTCAGTAAATGCACGAGGTGGAGACTGAAAAACAGCTATTTTGCCGAAGTCCAACCTATTTATCCACTAAATTAACAAATATTGTAACTATAATTATAAATCGTGTAGTGTAATTTTTCAAGTAGATGAATAATTATCGTAATAACACGATAATTAATATAATAATAATATTATTATAATACTTCTTGCGATTTCAGTGCGGTTATTTTTACGGCTTACATTACATCTTCTGTATGTTAAGTCTTGGATGCAATAAGGCATTTAACAGTATTAGTAATCTGGAAAGTTGTAAAGTAATGCATCCGCGATTAGATCTCAGTACCATCTACTAGGCTTTTGTTTTCATGCACAACGGGTTAGCACTTGACCCCAATCACACCTGATGTGAAGTGAAGATGAGGCCGAAGGTGGAAGCGTACTGACCCGGAAACTCCAACACATTTGGGGAACTGGCTATCTTATCTCTGACAACCGGATCACAACAATGCTATTACCATGTTTTCGCGGCAGACTTAGATAAGATGGTTGTAGCTAGTCTGGCGGACATTTAAAATGCCCTACCACCAACCAAACCGAGTACTAAACATATACCCCGCTGGGGATCGAACCCGCAACCTCAGATTCGTAAACCCTATCTTATTTACATTGCATCACGGAGGCGGTTAAGGTTTGCGTGGTGCTTCAGCATTACGCATTAAAAGCTCCAACTCATCCATTGTCTATACCTAGTAATCATTCTATAATAAGTAAATCCCCAACTCCATTATTCATATCCATCATGTTATTTGCCCGAAACGGCTAGACCGCCTTTGTGTGCAGAATTCCCAACAAATCCAATCTTAGCAAAGTTAATAACCTTATATTATACCAAATATATTGTTTTTCTAATAGATACCGCTCTTCACCAATATTGGAAGATTGGTGAGTACTGTGACGATGGTCCAAGGAGAACGCTTGAGATCGTGGGGTGTAATGCTGGCCGTGGTAGACGGCGCGTTGTTTTAAAAAGAAATGCATTTTAAATAAGGAATAGAAATTGATTCGGGAGAGAGCTCGCATAGTCGCTCCAGAGCGGTCTCCGATCGACCTATTTTATAATATTACTAAATCTGATCCAAAATGTATTGTAATGCAACACTACGCTCACGGACTCGGATCTTTCACGTAGGGAAAAAAGCGGCAACGTTGAAGTGGGACTGGGCGGGTCACGTGGGCCGCATGCCGTGCGAGTTGTGGGCAAATGCGTCCACTATTTGAGACGAGCTTGACAGTTTTAATAAGGGATGGTTTGTGCTCGCCAAGAACAAAAACGACTGGAAACAGATGAGGGAGGCCTTTGCCCAGCAGTGGGACACTATGGGCTCTTAATAATAATATGTGATCCGTTTTAAAAGAGTGAATATACAGAGCTTTAATATAAGAGCAGCACAGTCTTATAATTGACACCCGTGTTACGGTACATACTTATTAGAAAACATTAAGTAGGTACTACGTAAGTATCATCATATCAGCCCTACGAAGTCCACTGCTGACGATAGGCCTCCCCCATAGGTTTTCAGAGCGGCCAGTTGGTATTGACCTGCACTTTGCCGGTGCACGGTCTCCATTTCACATCTTCCTTTCCCATTTCACATGTTTACTTTAATGTAAGTTAAGAGGCACAAAGTTAAAAATTTTAGTACATCTGTATTCGCAAAAATAAAGTTAAAGAAATCCCTCTTATCTTCACTTAACATCATGTGTGATTGAGATGTGAACTCGTTGATATGAACTATATATTGAAAATTTTGAAAAAACGCTTAATACAAAACGGCTGAACCGATTGTGATAAAACATGTTTAAGAACCATCACTAGAAAACCTGCATTCAAATAATAAAACCGCGTGTAAATAGGTTCACCTGTTTAAGAGTTACGGTGCCAGAGACACACACATAGCGGTCAAAGTTATAACACCCCTGTTTTTGCGTCGGGGGTTAAAATGAGAATGGCTGGTATAAATATAACGTTGAATGTGTGTGATGTAATTTAAGTGCACGCGGCTGCAATTTTTTAAATTTGTTCTACTTTATATTTAAATTCCAACTCTTCATTGTTACTGTATTTAAATAAATAAATTTTCACATTTAAGTGCACTATAATGTACATAACATCCTGTGGGTTTCTTGCGCCGCTTCTTTTCCCACAGATGATTTCCCTTTCCGAAGCGGTGGTAGCTTGGACATACTGACTGACCGAAAAATGCTTAGCCCTATTTTTATTTCCAATAGATTTAAATTGACATTCAACAAATGATATCATGTATCTTACGTTGAAATAAATGCTTGAAGTTTGAAGTTTGCACTTGGATATGATGAGGGATAATATTAAACGGCTTTTAGTTTCATAATAAATAATTGACGATACGGAAATAGAAAAATACTAAATAAATTAGAGCAGGTAAATGTTGATGAACAAACTAACAATTGGCATAGTAGGTAAATAAGAATGTGTTTATGTTCATGTTAGTTTAAAAATGTTCTCAAAAAGAATTCCTGTAACTGAAAATATTTATTTACAAGAATGCCGAATGCAATTTCGATATATTTCCCCCATGTAGTTGAAAATTTTAAGGTATTTTCACGTTTGCTGATACGTGGTTCCGCTCGTGGAAGGCGCAACGCTACGTTGAAAATACCTTAAAATTGTCAAAGGCATACCGCGTTCCAAATTCGAAAACTCCATCGCCAGCTTCTGGGTATTTTATTGCAGACGAGAGTCGAGACTATATTGAAAAACTTTGCAGCTCTAATATGATTTTCAAACACATTCCATTTTAAATAAACATTGCACGTGTAACGAAGCAATAATTCTTTATTTAAAAAAATGTATTTCTGGGACTGAAACTGGCTTTAATTATATTGTAACGCATTTAATCATACTTTTAGTTATTTACTACTTTTAATTTTGTTTTGTATATATCTGGGAGTGTGAGTTTTATTTCGATTTAACTTCAGTACTGTAGCTGGAAGGGAGGGGACATTTTGTCAACTCACAACAAAGTTCATTCTGAGGAACCCTTAAGAGCCTCTGTGCTAAGCGCGTGCAGACAGACAGACGGACATGGTGAAACTACAGGGTTCACTGATGACTGCGGAACCCTAAAAACGACGCAAAACTCACACTTCACACACTGTGTGTGTAACGCGAATAAAGTTTATATATCTATATTTCCATAAGTATGCACTTTCTAAATGAAAACATTGATAAAGCAGAAAGGTAATGTAATACATTGTCCCAATTAAAAGCGAGCGAAGTCGCAAACAAAAGCTACTATGAGCATAAAGTAACGTACGATATGTTGAGAAGCAGCGAAATGGATGCGCCGTTCCGTTAGATATACTCCTGAAGCTAAATAACTCTAGTTCGAAATTCGAAAATCCCGCCACACCGATGTGATACTGTTAGCGGAACACTATTCGGGTATTTTATCGTAGACAGAGCAGTATTAAAGCCGAGAGACCGGTGGGATGTCGGTGACACGATCCCCACTTTACGGCATTTTTACTGCTAACTGAAAGCCGGCCTTGTCTAAGCCTCCAAGACATCATGTTTAAATTGTGTGTGCTAAATTCAATTTTTAGATGTGCTGTTTTAGGGATTCATTGCTTACTGAATTTTTTGAACAGTGAACTGTAAGGTTTGTAGCATCACAATATATTGGTAAAGGTTGCAGTGATACAGGGCTGTGATGACCTACAAACTGATGACACGGACAGGATACACTAGTGTTACTGTCTTCGTGCTGTCGATTGTATAAACTATCCCCATCAAACTGTACTAATAAACCATCATATTCGCGCACAATACGAAAGAAAGCAAGTAAACAATGAAGTTATTTATAATATGTATTCCCGAGCTTTTGTAACCAACAGGTGCTCTTTACGGTCTCAACTTGGTATATAAATTGCCGTTTTCGAAGTAAGTAATAATGTCCGGCGCGGCCGATATAAATATCTTATAAGTTATTGAGGGTAGCCGATGGAAATATGGCTTAATAAAATTCTCACGTACGGAATAGTACATAGTTCAGTATATAAATTCAGTACCAAAAGGTCGCGGGTTCGCATCCCGCTAGGGGCATATGTTTGTATGATGAATACGGACATGTGTACCCGAGTTATGAATGTTTTCATTTATAATAAGTATTTATTTACAAAAAAAATATGTATTTATGGAACTAGAACTAGATGGATTTGTGTGTACGTCCAAGGATATTTATTATTTATTATTATTATTGCATAACCGGAATTTCACTTTGGAGGTGGGATACAAGAAATGACATGTCGCGCCTGTGGCTTAATGTAAACAATATAGGGCTTACGAATCGGTGGTCACGGGTTCGATTCCCAGCGGGATACATGTTTAGTACTCGGTGTGGTTGGTGGTAGGGCGCTTTAAATGTCCGCCTAGCTATTAGGTAGCAAAACAGAAATGTTAGTGGCATTGTTGTGTTCCGGTTATCAGATATCAGATAGACGTCCTTATAAGATGGGGTTTTCCGGGTCAATACGCATCCGCTTTCAACCTTATCTTAACATCAGGTGTGATTGAGGTCAAGTCCTAATATGTTGTATATAAAAGAAAAACATAACATAAATTATAAATTCAGTAAAACACCGAGTAAATAAACGTAATAATATCATCCAGGTATATAAAGCAACTGTGTTAAAAGTTAAATTTCTTCAAAACGGCTGAACCAATTTTCATCAAACTTTTGCCTCGCACTTAATTAGACCACGCATTATTGAGATGCACCCGCACAAAGACTAGAATACACACACACACCGCAGTCAAACACATAACACTCCTCGTTTTTCGTCAGCAGTTAAAAACGGCACTGCGTGAGTCAGTACTAGAACAGATAATATCCCTATGGTACTACAGTCACTCAAATTAAACAGAAAAGTGAAGATAAGAAAAGAGATATCATTAATGTTTTTTGTCAAAGAATGTGTGGCCAACGATTTAACACATGCTGGCTTGCTTTCGATGGTGGAAGCCGAGCTCCTGCAGCGGCAGTCTGCTGTTTACCATGAGGAATACAGTGCTGTAGTTGGATACTAGTAAATCACACCAGGAAGCAGAAGCAAACGCAGCGTGAGATGTAAAGAGGATATCGCTATAGGTATGGAAGCCGCTTGGCTGTTTCCAAGGAGTTACTCTGAAGACCTATCAGGTAAGACGAGGTCTAGGGAGTAGTGCGTCCTGTAGCAGATATGATGATGAAGCCACTATTCTAAACCTGTGCAAGTTATCGCTGTAACGGGACTATGCATTTCGCTTTATTTTGATGCACATGTGCATGTAAATGCGTATAAATCGTAGCTACATTTCTATCGTACGTCCTCCGTCTACATTTTATAGTCTCACCCAAGTATTGATTACTTTTAATACTTCTTAGGGTTCAACAATATTATTTAAGTGAAAATCCACTTATTTGTGATCCTGTGGTTCCCGGAAAAGTAGATATACTCGTCTCTACCCGTGAGTGTTGCAATAGGCGACTAAAAGATCGTGAGCATCCCACCTGCACAGCCGTGGTAGAATATTATCACTTCAGTAGTGTGGAAGTCATACAGACAATATGCTATCTGACACAGTATGGCGCTCTACATAGAGTGCAGTTATAATAGCGTGCAGTCGCATCAACGAGCAGTCGCACTAACGTTATTTGTATCTTAGTTTGTCGCATTTCTGTAGCAGACCGTGTGAAATCAACTTAATTCGGTGTGAACCCTTCGTGGACAACTCTCAAGCGAAATAAAAACCTTCGCGTGATATTTCATCATTGCCAACATTGTGTACTACGTTTTATAATAATTTCAACCCGCATTTCCATCTTTAGCGTAAATTAATTAACTAGAACTGCCACCACGTTTTACCGCTCGCCTAATTCACTGGCGGCGGTCATTTCCACTAATTGAGAGCCATTCGTAACGACTGTTTCGTTTTATCGTCCATCATAGCAATTTTTATTGTGTCGCCGCTGAAAGCACATGAAAAGTTTCCGAATGTTAAATGTTCCATGTTAAGAGGTAGGTATACAAATTTTCAAGTGAGGATTCACTAACGGTAACGAAGAAAAACAATGCCAAGTCATATAATTTCATAGGTGTTGTAAAGTTGTTAGCCGATCCTGCGTCGACTCAGTACCGATGTCCATTGGTTGATTCTCTTTAAGTATCTTGAGTCACTCCGCTTACCTCGCAAAATGTTGAGAGAGGTGTCATCTGACTTGCTTCCTACTATATCACGTCTTTTTCGTATATACACGTACTAGCTACCTTGTGTAGATTAAAAATCATTTGATTGCCTACTGCTACAGGTATGCACGCTACGTGCATGACAAAAGTCAAGCATGTGTATTTCCGCTCTTACAATACGATGATGATAAATGAGCCATTAGTGGCCTAGAACTGTTTAGGCCCACACGCATATACTAACTCTGTATCAATAAATATAGTTCAACAATTACCATAATTGTCACATTAAATAATATTCGCACCTAAAATAGTGTCATAAAATAATGCTACAATAAATCGCAGCACGAACACAGCCATTCGGTTGAGTGGGCCAGTACTTAAACGCAATATGACGTAATAGGCATGCGAAAATATGGCAGTGAGGAGTGATATATATCTTTTTAATTAAAGATATGTTTGTTTTCAAACGGAGTTTAATCAAGGACCTGTAGATGAGAGCTATAATTTAAGAGCTTATTGTTGTGTTATAAATAATAAGAATCTATTCATCACAAAATTAATATAAAGGGTTCTCAAGGTTTCACCTTAACATTAACCAATTACAGGTTTCCCTAAAGTGATAAAATATAGTACTGTTAGTAGGGGTGACAATTAAATGTACACAAAAGTTAGTTACTCCATGAATACACTAATTTATAAGTTGTTAAGTCCAGTTGTAGATAAATTGTGTTTGTGTGTGTATTTAGTACAGTAGGTATAATTATGATGAAACATCGCAAACTTAAAATAGCTTACCTTATCCAAATCAAGTCGTTGCTCAATCGTGTATAGCTACGAACACGGTTATCCATTTTATTCCTCTTGGCAAGGTAAAAGGCGTGCAACGCGTTTAGGTGAATTGATATTTTAAAGTCGCTTGAGGTGTTTTGCAGACTCCTACTAACTTCACATGCTGAGAACGAGTGAGGTGCGGGGCGCTGCGCTATCCAAAAATGGTGCTCTTCCGACGCACTTGATTAATTTCAAACTTTGACTTTTATGTACACTAAAAACTACTAGTTATGTTATCGTTTTATAATGGTTCTATAACTTCTAAGTATTTCAAGGAAATTTATTACATTACCTATTTATCAAAAGATTTTAAAGAGTCCCGACTTACACTTGACCAATTTCTGACTTTTCCGTTTATTGACCAAATTTTAGGTAGGTACATATCAGTGAGTGAGTCAGTCAGTTAGTGAGCCAGCCAGCGAGTGAGTCAGCCAGTGAGCGCCATAATTATTTTCTTTATGAGATCATATCTAAGGTTTTACTAAAGTTACAGTTTGCGTAATGATATGCAATGAGGATAGTAGTAGGTTGAAGTGGTTATTTCTCCAATTACATACCAAATGAATTTTGTTAAGTCATTTAATAATGAACTAGTTCATTTTAATGATTCACTTACTTGCAACCCTCTCTACGACGACGTATGTACAAGTCGGCTAATGGAGGCGCCATGACTTTAAGACCCGAGACGATGCCGAACACACGAGGTCACGTGTTTTTAAGTACGGCTGACCACATTTCATGCTTCCACCAGCCAGTTTTAGCAGACCTCTCTTAGTATGGAAGCTTCTTACGATTCAGTTCACATTGTGTACACGACACTACTTCGACAGGAGATTTTAAATTCTGCAATCCTCCCACCCCTCACCACTTAGGAAAACGGAGTTCTGAGTGCTCCTATTATATGCCTTACAACAAAATTGGAGCAGGATATATTGTAAATATAGAATACACTGCAAGGCAAAATGAATTACAAAGCGGATTTCACACGGTACAGTAGAAAAACATTACAGAAAATGTATGTTTCTTGTACAAGAATCCCAACTATCCCAACTAATATTAAGAATGCGAAAGTTTGTGTGTGTATGTATGTTTGTTACCTCTTCACGCCTATACAGCTGGACGGATTTGGATGAAATTTGGTGGGTAGACAGATTAGGACCTGGATTAACATATAGGCAATTTTTTTTGCTGAACCGACTTTGATAAAATCTTCCATTAAAAGCGGAAAGCTAGTCTATTAATATTTAAAATCAAATAAGAAGTAAGTTCAATCAATTTTCCGATTCAATCTGTTTCAAAGACTGTTGAATAAGTCTTTTTGGAAAAATTCAATTTCAAATGTCTGAAAAACGCCTTCGAATTTCACAAATCGGACATCGAATGAGACTACATAGAACCGCATACTAAGTTGAATCGCCAAAAAGTGGCATAATAACCGACTTCAATAACGTTCCATACTTTGGTCACTGTGCAACATAGATTTCGCCAATTTTCAATAAATAATAAATAAAATAATAAATAATAATAAATAAATATCCTTAGACATACACACAGCGCCATCTAGTTCCACAGTAAGCAACTACATGCTTGTGTTGTAGATATCAGATGGTTGATATAATACATAAATATTTTTTTTTTGTAAATAAATACTTATTATAAATGAAAACATCCATAACTCGGGTACACATGACCGTATTCATCACACAAACATATGCCCCTAGCGGGATTCGAACCCGCAACCCCTTTTGGTATAGTGGTCAGAGTTGCTAACCACTACACCAAACAGGTCGTCAATAGTGTGATGTTGTATTTTCTTTTTTACTCGTTTTGTAAATAGTCACGTTTTGTAAATATAATAAACTAGCTTCCCGCCCGTGGCTTCGTGGAAATAGCTTTATCGCGAATATGTTTAATTTGTTTATCCCGCTCACTTTATCGGGGTAAAAAGTATCCTATATCTTAATCTAGGGTATATTCTAACTATATACAAACTTCATCCAAATCCGTTTTTTTTAAGGTTAACTGGGTACGCGTTTGACCACAATCTGACCTGATGGGAAGAGACGATGTGGCCCGAAGATGAAGCACGCGATCTCAGTAGATGCCTATTCACCCGTTTTTAGCCGTGATTGAGCAACAAACAAACAAACAAACAAACAAAGAAACATCCAAACTTTCGCATTTATAATATTAGTTAGATAAATATCCTTGGACATGGCCATGCACACGGCGCCATCTAATTCCACACTAAGCAACTAAGCTTGTATTGTGGATGCCGGAAGGTTGATATACCTACTACTCAAATTCATTTTTTTTTTAATAAATACATATATAAATGAAAACATCCACAACCCGGGTACAAGTGTCCGTATTCATCATACAAACTATATATGTTATAAATGGTTCGAATCATATATAACAATATTATGACACTACGCCAAACAGGTCGTCGCTCAAAATTGAGACCACCCTTTCAAACAAAAAAACGTGCACAAATGGAAAATACAGTCGAATATATAATCCTCCATCTTTTTGAAAGCCGGTTAAAAATGCATGCCATACTAAAAATAAATAAATAAATATTTCGGTTAGTTAATTACACCAATCATCTATAGTCCCAAACTAAGCAAAGCTTGTACTATGGATGTTAAATAACGAATAAACATAGGTACATAAGTATTTTTAACATCCATGATTCGGAACTGACAAGGTCGCAATAAACTACACCAATCGGTCTCTTAAAATACAAGCCTAATTTTAGCATGCACGCTTAACATGCATTATTGGGAATGTATTGTTGCCATAAGATGAGGTTTACATGACTAGAGTCATGCAGACATAATGATGCAAGGGTCACGCGATTTTATTTTTAATTTGCATTTTCTACATTACTTTTGAGTCTAAACTTTGGTACTTATGCTTTTAAAATGCTCAACGAGAGGGTGACATTATGACATCCTATTTAGAAAATAAGAGGGAGGCCCTGCCCAGCAGTGGGACAGTATGGGCTCCTATAATAATAATCCGCACTTTGTCTACCTCGATATTACTCAATACTTTACGTACATGTATAACATAAAATTACGGCTTTATCCCAAATGGGGTGGTCAGAGATATCCCAAACATTAGCGTTTGAGTCTTCCAAATAGTAAAAGTTTAATGCTTGAAACAATGTCCACAATTCACCTTTGGAAATATACAGAAATGCACACGTGACGTCGGATGAGCCCATCGCTATTGAAACGTGCAAATTTATTGATGTTTTGTGGTTAAGGATCCCATATAATCGCCTTTTACGACACTTTGGTGGAATAGACAGGTTAGTTCTATTCTATCCGAAACCATATAGTAATAACTGAATCTCCAGGAAAATGGCAAAACAACCGAATTTCATGCGGTTTCAATCTTTATCCCCCAAGTGCATCATAAAATACCCCCAGACTGCAGATTGTACAAACAGCTCTGTCACATTATGCGTAGTCATCTGCTGCGCTTTCAAATACTTAGGAGTTCCGATCTCCTCATTGGTAGCTCCATTGTCGGATTTTGATGAAATTTAAATTGAATTACCTCGAGAGTGTCTTCTTTCCATTAAAAACGAATTACACAGAAAACCCCCGTGACTAACGAAATATCATCAAATATCAACTATATGTAAAAGATAAATACTTTCAAAATGGCCGAACCGAAAAATCCATAATACGAACAGCTAGGGCATGGAACTCCCTTCTGCATCAGTCTTTCCTGAATCGTACAACCTTGAGTTCTATAAGAACAGGGTAAGTAGGCGTTTATTGAGATCGCGTGCTTCATCTTCGGCTACATCGTCACTTTCCCTTAGGTGAGATTGCGGTCAAACGTGTATCCTGTTATTCATTAAAAAAAAGAAAGAAATTTTGAAAACAGCTATTTTAAATATCAGTCACACAGAGAGACATCATTCAACTTATAACCTGTCGAGGTTTAAATAGTACCTCCTCGTTTTATTGTAAGTCAGTTGAAAATAAACAACCGCATATGTCGTATTTAATTAACCCCATGTAGATCGCGACATTATTAATTTTTGCCATGACGCTGTCGTCACGTCGCAAACTGCTCGTGCATGCGTATAGTCGAAAAGCGTCATGAGGTTAGGGCCACCATTAAATATAAATTACTTGGAGAGATAACATTGTTGCCGAAACTTTGCTAAGTGTACCATTGTGACGGTCCTTGAAAATTCTATCTGCTGACGGTTAAATAAGTTGCATGCAGTTGTATTTATAACACTTCCATTCCAGAACCGCAGGAGCGCATTCATCATCATCAACAGTCTTACACGTCCCCGCTGTTGGATCATGGTCTCCTATTATTGGGAGAGGGTATATGGGCCATAATCCAGCACGTGGGCCCAGTGCGGATTGGAGGATTTTTGTCAGACTAGTGGCGACCTCATTAGACTACAGTCTAATGACTGACTACAGTCCACCGACTTGGTTTAACGACTGCCTTCAATTGAAAACATGCCATACACCAAAAAAAATTACTCTAGTAGGTGGTCATCCATCCAAGGACTGACCGCGCCAGATTTTGCTTAACTTCGCCAATTGAAAACGAATAGCGAATGCAACTGCGCCAGGAGTGCTTACTTGCTTTATAATTTTATAAACTAAAATAGCTGGTTTGGTAATAATTGATTCTGTATCTACCGATTGCGGACTAGCGTGGTAAGCGCGTGAGTGTGGAGGGAATAACGTGTTTATTTTATAAACTGGGATGCATTGAGATGCAAAATCTCAAAACATGTTTGTTGTAATATCTGATACATTGTTTGAATTTTTTAATCATCTTCGTGACAGTTTTTCAGCTGCAACAAATAGACGACAAATACAGGGATGTTGGCAGTCCTTATTTATTTATCGCAAACTCAAATGTCATTCTGAAGACGATACACTGGCGTGACGACACAGTCGGTTCTGGAAGATTTCATCAAAAACCGCCTCGAAAATATACATATAAGTGAGGAAATGAAGGCGACGACGGTAACTGTCGATAAAGCAGTGAACACCACAGATAGCACACCGATAAATCAGGAAGCGGCCTAAGAGTTCACACTATACGAAATTCGCCGCGGGACCGACAAGCGACACGGGGTGCGGTGCCATCACGTTATATTCTATGGACGTTCACCGATTTCAGTATGGAAAAGGCTTATTAGAAATACATACATACGGACTCTTACTGCCGTTACCTTTATCAAAGAGCAAAAAAAATGTATCGGTGTATTCGTGTTTCTTTCTTTTTAGGGTTTTAGTAATTACCGTAATAGTAACCATATCGCAAACGACAAGTTAACATTAAATTGTATTTCAGTTTGTTTTCCATAATCAACGGCCAGCAGGTTGTACCTACATTAAGTTAAGAAAACAGGCTAGGGGTGTCATCTGCCATTTTTTTCTCCCAACTTTCGTTTCACATTACTATCACTTCAAATTGAGTATTAAACGACTGTCTATCTTAGAAGTCAATAAGTATAAATAAAATCGTGTTTGGCATAATTTTTAAGTATGCCCGAACTAAACATTTAAGGAACGTAAACGTGGGTTGTACGTTTAAATTCAAAAATCAAAAGAAATAGAGAAATGTGTTTTGGAAACCTCAAATCTCACTCTCTAAATTAACGTAATATTGAAGGCTTTTTTTATAATTATTCTTTGTTTGTCTAATAAATCTGCAAGAACACTGATTCTTATGAGTCTGACGTCCATGTACCTATTACTTATCACATTTATTTATGACTGGATATATAATACGCGTGTTATCACAATCTCATCTGACGAAAAGCGACGATTAGTCGAAAATTAAGCATGCGATCTATTCTGAATATCTCTGTGAATATCTGAATGACGAAGACGCTACCAACTCGCAAAAATTATAAAACTGTATTATATCTACCTTTTATTTTAACAAAAAAGAATAACAATGATCCTGTGGGTTTCTTGCGCCGCTTCTTTTACCACAGATGATTTCCTTTTCCGAAGCTGGTTGTAGCTTGAATATACTGACTGACAGATAAATAAGTATGATTATTTCCAGTAGATTTAAATTGACATTTAACGAAATGATATTATGTTGAAATAAATGTCTGAAGGTTGAAGTTTTCCGAATTAATACTGTCAACTAGCAGAGATGTGAGGGAGGCGGGGTACTATATTCCGATTGGCTCCAAGCTGTTAATAAGCTGACTTAGCTAATAACTGATCCGAAGTTTTGGGCATCTGTACTATTATCCTGATATTTTAAACAGATGTCCGACACCTTTTATTAGGAGTTTATGGGCTGTGTGGTTTATAGTCCAAATATAACACTAAATCGTATAGCTCCTAGCGCCAGCGCGTTTGAAGCTTAATTAAATTACTCTCCTCGAGCTCTCTCATATTGTACGCGAAGTTTTCACGCAGAAATAATATATGTACTCGGTTTCCTTTTATAAATATGACAAATAACAAAAATCTTACTAAACACTTTTTATTCGTGTAAGTGCAGCAATCTTGTTAGTTAAATGTTCTAGTTCTACTTAGACAGTAAAATGCGTAATTCTCGAAGGGTTCATTAATTGATGGCATCGTTCATACTTGAGAGAATAACCAAAAAGCTTTTATAAACTTAAGATCATGTAAGTTGTTTTAATATACCTACAGTCTTGGGTAATAGGCAACTGAGATCACTTCATCTTGGACCACATCCTTCCATCAGGTGAAATTGTGGTCAAACGCGTATCCAGTCAACCATATTAATCCAATATTTGTGTGATATCGACCTGCTGTAAATATTTTAATGGCCTGGAAATGTGTTTGATCACATCCTGATGGAGAGTGACGATGTACGTAGTCGAAGAAAAAGCTCGCGATTCTAGTAAACGCGACTAAGAGAAACGCAAGTGCGAATGTTTGGTATATCGACACTAAACGGGTGGATACCCTCCCCGCGCCTAGTACTCTGAAGATGGATAGGAGGTGGTGTTTCATGCAATTATAGCACACACTCACCGATATGTATCCTATAAAACACTGACAGATATGCGATCATGCGATAATGTTCAAGGCTTTCCAGTATAGTAGTAGCTTTGTTTGTTTGTAAATGCTTTATTATACAAAAAGGTAATACATTAATTTTACACAGATACTGAGTTCGTGTTGAGAGTTTTATCGCAATATTAATGTTCATTTTTCTAAATGCCATGATAAAGACCGCTGGCCTCTAATATTATTTTGATGCACCGTAAGCCTTTTTACAGGAGTCATATAATTTTGCAAGTAATGGACTTAAAACGAGTCCATAAGTTTGTATTCATATCAATGTCAAGGTACCGTCCATAACAAAATATAATAGTAAGTGCTATTATAAAGATATAATCCGAAAGGGAACGAACAAACAAATAATTTAAACAAACATTTTGGTCAATCAGGTAAACATACAATAAAAATTATGCAACTAAATATGGAACCGCAAAAATATGAAAGTTCAACCCTCAAATTGCGCCGGTCGACCGGGGCGGCCGAGCCGTAGAAGTTTTATCGACGATGAAACTTGAACTTTACCAGCAATGAAGTTTAGTTACGTTGGAAAATACCGCATTGTGAACTAATAGACGGGTTCATTTCTTGTAAATAACTGCATAGTAGGTACTAATAACAATCTACATATAAATATACCTACACAAATACACTAACATTCTCTCACTATAATATTTAATAAAACAGTGTATGGCGTACTTACTACTATGACGTACTATATAACGCAACATTTCCATCACATCACATATAAATAAACTTTCCAGATAACTACTAAACAACTGTCTTAAAAGCTAAATATCGTCGAAACTGCGTACCTTTAGTCTTTAATCAAAAAAAATCCGGAACAACAAACACACACACATCGCCGAGTGGTTCTGGGTATTCGAAACATTAAAAGTTTCCACATCCACACGGTCTTCGGGACAAATTACCTATAAGGGGTTTCAAGTACTAAGTACTAATTCTCTTCGACAAAAAAAAAAGAGTCCACGATGAAGTTGTAATGTAACAAAGTTGTTTCATAGGGATCTAAAATACGAGCAGACTAAGTTAAGAACACATTAACCGTACAATCTAGTAGATTACATGACGCTCAAAATTATACCTTTAATTAAACCAGCCGACGAAAATCCAATATTCTTCAAGTGTCACTTAAGAGAGATGAGATTACATTGTGATACAAAATTAAATTAGCGGAACATTGCATTAGAGGGCAAAAGCGAATTGTTCTGATATTACTTATTAATTAGAAATTATTCTGGATATTGATAGCGTGATTGCAAGCCATAAACTTTACTTTGTACATAAATATTTATAGTCAACCAGTAGATTATTGGACGGTGGGTCAAGGGTAATAATATTAGTAATAAATTAGAATGCCAGATCTCAAAACAATTTACAGCGAAAAATTTTTAAGACATTTTTATCATTTCTTTTGCAGATGTTGATTTTGACTGTTACTCTGATGGACAGAATCTGGCATGACATATCCCAGCTAGAGAACTAAAATTGCCGAGATAAGTTTGAAAATCAGCAGAGTGGAGTGACAATGGGCAGATCGTATCTGTACCTGGTACGACAATCGCTGGAGCAAGCGGGGCGTGGAATGGAGACAACGAAGAGGCAAACGTAGTGTAGAACACCCCCCAGCTAAATGGAGCGATGAAATGCATCGGGTGGCTGAAAGCGACTAGATGCATACATCCGACTAGTGGTCTAGTGTAGGTTAATGATAATGATGATTGTCCATGAAAGTTACAATAAATAACATAGACATTATGTTTCGCTTTTAGGTTATATCTAACTGAAATCGACAAATGGTTGTTATAAACTCCCATACAACTCCATTACTTGTGAACTCGCAAGAATTTATGCTAATCCAGTCGTAGCGTATAGATGGCACACCTAAAGTTGGTTTTACGACCATACACCCGCTGATAGGCCCGAGTCACGAAGCTTGGGACAGTGTTGGCGGATTTTCCCCACAAAGTTTGGTATTTTAACTCGTTTCGAATTCTTGAAGAATACGTGATCGTAGAAACCTTTCATAAAGTCACGGAGAACGGAAAAAATGGAAGAACAACATCTGAACTGTTGCTAAAATAAAAAGAAACAACAAGTTTGGCGAATGATGAAGGTATGCATCAAAATGATTGAAGTTGTAATGGTAATGATAAGTAAGATTCTATGACAGTAATTATATTAATAAAAGATATGTATAACATGAACTAATAATAAATGCTAATAATCTAAATAATAATGTCTTGACTAAAATATTCGAAATTATAAATGAGTAGCCCTCTGACGATACTATGTCGTATGCTGATACATAGTTTTAAGACCAATCAAATTGACATGCAATAAAATATTTGAATTGAATTGATTCCGGTAGACACTAGGTAGGTAGAAACATAATGCCAAAATCAAGTACCAACTAGCTGCACTCGATTCTGTGGAACGACGTGTCATGAGACTCATAGGTGATAATTCGATGACTGCCAAATTGCAGAGCCTTGAACACCGTCGCAAAGTCGCCTCTCTCAGTTTTTTACAGGATGCATTTCGAGGAGTGTGCGTTGGAATTACATAATCTTATTCCACCGTCACCCTTCAATCGAACATTCGCACTAAGAAGTTCGATTCTTCATTCATCATCCGAACAGCCAGGGCATGGAACTCCCTTCCGGCGTCAGTCTTTCCTGAATCCTACAACCTTGGGATCTTCAAGAGCAGAGTGAATAGGCATTTACTAGGATCGCGTGCTTCATCCACATCGTCACTTTGGGAAAACGACAATCCAGTCAATCATAAAAAAAAATCCCATGTTTCTTGAAAAGGTCGTCAGTGTTAATTGACTTTGGGGATTTTGAAATATGTAACTGGTAACCCAATGGAGGCCCGACAACATTTCCTCACCGGCAGTTCGTATAATGTGAGCCTGATTTTATTGCTGTTTCCATTCTGACGAGATTGGTAACGCGAAACGTCAAATTGGTTTCCTTTGTATAGGTAGCAGGGGTCAGGGTTATTTTTGGAATAGTAGGACTTGACGATTCCGTGTCATATATTTTTCGGGGCAATTGAAATCGTGTTTCAATTTTAACAGGAAAACGTTTTCAAATTGATGTTGCTCCACCTAACTTTTATTTTTTACTTTACAAGGAGACAATGACGTAGGAGTTTTACCAACAACTCTACTGATTCCCTAACTTTTTCATAACAATTTTAAGTTTCAAATTGGTATTAGGAAAATGGTAATCAACCAGCTCGTTCGCATGCCAGGCTATTTCACAATTAATAATGAAATTGCCTTTTTTTAATATAAAAAACAGCAACCCCTGCTGGACTTTCTTCACAATTAGTAATGAAATTTTATTGTGCCTTTTTTAATATAAACAACAGCCACCCCTGGACTTTCTTGCTTGTTCTTCTCAGGGGAAAAATGCCTTTCACTAAGCAGTACCCTGAAAAATGAAAAATCTGACTATTTTAAGTGTACCCTGTGTACCTACAAAATAAAGCATTGATGACTTTAACTTTGACATTTCTAAATAGAGGAATAAACGGTGTACGCACTTAAAATAGTCAGGTTTAACATTTTTTGGAGTTTTTACAATTTTCCTCCAAGAAGAACACGTAGAGAAAACGAAGAGTGCTCTTTTAATAAAGGTGTACCTATATATTAGAGAAGTAACGATTTAATGAGAATTCATTACTATGAATTACATGGTTATCAACCAATTAACAAGACTAGTATGAATAGGCATTTACTATGATCACGTGGTGCATCGTCGGTTGCATCATTACTATCCACAAGGTGAGATTGATTTAAATAAATAAATACTCTTTTAAATTTTAAACATCCTTATAGATAGATAGATAAGCATTTATTTGCATCCATGTACACACACGTAATAAATTTTACATATGAAAAATACAACTAAAACAATAAAACATAAGTACAGAAACAAACAAATATTATGTGTGTGCCGCAGTATACAAAAAGGCTACAGCTCAGTGTATGGATTTGCTGGGTTGGTCGTGGGGCAAATGGAATTTTGAAATGTATTTGGTGTTATCAAATTAAAACTAACGTTATTGGTAAATGAATATTGTGCAAGATTATTCCCGTAACATATTGGATTCATTTATATTATATTATTATATTATATTATTATATTATATTATATAATTCAATTATATTATAACCGTTTACTTCTAAATATCCGGTTGGGAAATTTTTATATTCAAAAAATTCTTAATCCCATAATTACCCTGGACACTAGTGAACTTTAACGAGTCGAAACTAACATAAACTTATGTGTTTGCGCTAAATCTGTACATCTGTGTTGACGACTAGACTTAATAGCTCCGACCCGAATGACATTTGTCCAACTAAACCCAACGCTAATGTCTCACTCTCGTAATTCGACACTAGAATGCTAAAAGCTAATTGAAGGGCCTAAAAATACAGCAGTCGTCGACACCGAATGACGGACGTGAACGTACAGATTGTCAGTTTTCTTTGTAACCGACACGATTGTTAAATGCGATGGAATTCTAAATTCAAAACAAAGGACTTTTTAATATTCACGGGCAGATATTATGTGCGTTGCAATTGAAACTTAACTATAATTTGAAAATTTAGAAAATCCCCGACAACATTCTTTCAACAAAAGATTATATCGTCCAAGTAGACTAGACCAAAAGACAGTGTTAAAAGCTAAATATCTTCGAAAAAGCTTAACCAATTTCAATCAAACATTGGCTAGGAACTCGGCTCGGCTAGCCTCGTTTAGTCTTTCATATGAAAAAACGGCCCACAAATCGGACCACGCATTGCTAAGTTAACGTCTCGTCCGGCCATAGACGACAGACACACACACGCACGCACCCACGCACGCACGCATGCACGCACGCACGCACGCACGCACGCACGCACGCACGCACGCACGCACGCACGCACGCACGCACGCACGCACGCACGCACACACACACACGTCGTTTTTCTACGGGAGTTAAAAACACGAGCGGTCATCCCAATCTTAGTGTCATTTTGTGTGTAATTTTCGTCATCCTTACTCCAACCACTTTGATGTCGATTTTTTATATATGTCAGTCGGTCTTGTCTCCAACCATCTTTTATCCCCTTGTTGCACCGCGTTTTATTATTTTCTTATACAATTCATAAAGTATGTAGGTACCTACATATTTTCTTCAGTATTCTCTTGCTCGTATACTTCTATGTATGTATATTTACATAACTTTGGTGACATAATCATCGTCTTTTCTTATTATACCACTCGAGATTGTGTTCTTTGCACTTTATTCATTTCTAATTCTGCCTCTAGCTGTCACTCCATACATAACTATATCTCGAATATGTAAATCCTATTTTGGCAGTAAGAGTTATTTTACTGTAGTATAATTTGTATCACTAAGTGCTGTGGATTCTGTGAAATGAAT
The DNA here is from genome assembly GCA_949316235.1 of Oegoconia quadripuncta. Lineage (NCBI taxonomy): Eukaryota > Metazoa > Arthropoda > Insecta > Lepidoptera > Autostichidae > Oegoconia > Oegoconia quadripuncta. Next base: position 5,349,687 of record OX438751.1, read on the forward strand.
AAAATAAAATAAAAATATATTTCTATATACCTAGTCTTATTTATAAAATCGTCACGAGATTTGGAAACACAGTTCATACAATAAAAATTCAGAGATTTCACACTTACCGCAACTATTGTAGCCTATTTGGATGGATTTGATGAATGTAAAAAGAACAATATTTAAAAAAAAAAAAAGCAGACCCTTTTTCCAATTTTCATATGATTACAATTTTGCAAATTCGTAAGCCACAAGTATGTAGTCAGATGGCAAGCAAGTTAAGGTAAGACAAAAGGATGAAGATATAGCCAATCATAATAACAAATTAGTAAAATTCGATATGCGAGACATGAACGGTTTGAAATATTCATCTTTAGACTTTTTTCTATGTTCAAAATTCGTATCCACCATCTTGTACAGAGTTATTGTGTTGTATCGGAAAGGCACGTTTTTTGACAGCTTATTCTTCCGCTTACTTTCAATATTCGCGACGTTTTCAACGTGTCACTATTTCTTAGATTGTATACATGAGTCGTAGAATAAATGCTTCAAATATTAAAATAACGCAAAATTAAACTGTGTGTTTACACGCATAATTGGGCATTCACTCTTCTGTTCAAAATGCTGTTTCGTAAAATGATAGATGAGACAAGAATTAATTGTTTTAACAAATCAAAGGACTAAATGACATGTGGAGTGTCGAGTGAAATAATAGATGGATGACATAACATGTTGAACTGTCGATTTAAATACGTAACGAGTACGGTTGCAAGTGTTTTTAAACAACTTTAAAAAATCACCCAAGTGCGTGTCAGGCCACGCGCAATGTAGGGTTCCGTACTTGCCCATCACAATATATCTTTGCACAAATATATATATCTTTGCACATACACACAGCGCTATCTAGGTCCACAGTAAGATGGTTGATAAACTACACAAATACATTTTCATTTTGTAAATAAATACATGTATAAATGAAAAACATCCATAACTCGGGAACACATGTCTGTATTCATCATACAAACATATGCCCCTAGCGGCATTCGAACCCGCGATCTTTTGGTATAGTAACAGAGTTTATAACCACTACACCAAACAGGTCGTCAAAATATGCGGACAAAGAAGGGAGCTTTTGTTGTTTGTTAAATATTCAACGGAAAGTACATTTTATAAGTTGTTCGACTACTACTCATTAACTTGTAAAGCCTACTTCTTGTAACTTCGTTGTAATATACTATTACCGTGATGTTTTTCACGTATACAAAACCAACCATTTAACTGGAAGGGAGGAGACATGAATCGGAACAAATATTACCACTTTAAAGCTTAACATTTCTTAAACGGATCCCTGAATCAATAAACTGTTCAAGATTTCTGTCTCGTCATGATTTTATATGTCTTCATACTTTTTCACCCTTAAATTCCTTCTTTAATTAGTCTGAGCTCCACGGTAGCAATAGAGTCACGTAGGGCACCGTCTACCTTCAGTAGGCGCCGTGCAGAGTACCACTGTTGACCCTGGCTTACAGGAGTCATAGTGAGAGGAGTGCGAAGGTGGTGGGATCTTTCCCTTCGTGATTCACATGAGACACCATTTAATTAAAATCTATGCAAAGATGGGTGGAGTAACGGACAGACGGAATTTTGATGAGTTTATTCCTCGGATATGAATTCTAGGAGATAGTCGCCGTCATTGGTATTGCCACCAACTTTACAAATTTACTAATTTCTGAAAAAAAAAAATGTTTGGGCGAGCTCAGCGAGTAATGATGTTTTTTTTTAATTAAAGACTTGGGCCGCGTTTGATCAGAGATTCAACTGATATAGAAATTGACTATGTATATACAATATGAAGCACGTGATCCCAGCAGATGCCTATAATTAGTGAGGTGTCTACGAATTTTTGGTGACAATATTAATTATTTTCAGCACAGAAATTTATACAGTCACCAAATTAAGGTGACAGCCAAAATCACACCTTAAACTTTGACACACACATTTTGTACACTGATTTTTTCGTCTTTCATCGTTATGGTTTAATTAAGATGATGTTTATTTAGGAAAATTGTAATTCAGTTTTAACGTTTAGGTATCTACATAATTTAAACTGGCTAATGAACCTACAATTTAATAAAAAAATATACTAAACAAACTCATAGAGGCGTGGACAGCGTCATCTTTGCTCAACTAATTACTCTTGATCCCAACATCAAAATATGTTAGTGTCACATTCGTTGAACTTAGATATAGTTGGTTTTGTGGCCTTTCGAAGGACACACCTAAGTGTGAGAAGAAATCAACAATATCAAGGAATTGGTTTTGTTGTAACATGAAAAAGTACGGAAAATTCTAAATACATACATACATACATAATGTTACGTGTGTTTCCCGTAGGGGTAGGCACAGACCACAGACTTCCACTTGCTACGATCCTGACACACCTTCTGCTTCCATCACTCTCATAAGGTTGTTCATACATGCTCGTCGGTTTAGGGTACTCTTGACTTGGCCTTTCTTTAAGACGTCCCCGATTAGATCATGGTACGTTCGCTGTGGTCTTCCTCTACCATCCACATTCGCTTTGTATATCTCTTTCGTAAGTCTTCCACCATTCATCCTCTCGACATGTCCAAAATTCTAAATAATAAATACAAAATTTAAAATATATCTTACTAGCTTTCCGCCCGCGACTTCGTCCGCGTGGAAGATTTCATCAAAACCGGTTCAGCAAAAAAAAATTGCATATATGTTAATCCAGGTCCTAATCTGGTTGGTAGATACCAACCCAATGTCATTCAAACCCGTCCAGCTTTAGGCATGAAGAGGTAACAAACATACATACTACGCCATACATTGTGATGGACGACACAAATTTTCGCATTTGTAATAGTAGTTGGGATAGTAAAAATACGCCGTTCATAGTGAGCCATAGTTGGGTACTGTGCCGTGTCCATGAACCCGTCCAATGGATAGATCTTTTACATTTTTTTTGTTATGTTCCTAAATTTGGAACTGACTTCCTGCACCGGTATTCCCGAACGAGTAAGACATTGGAACCTTCAAGAAACGAGCCTACACCTCCCTCAAAGGCCGGCAACGCATTTGTGACCCTTTTAGTGTTGCGGGTGTCCATGGGCGGCGGTGATTCCACAATCTCCTTCTACGTCGCAATAACGTCAATATTGTTTTCAATCAACTTTTATGTTAGTTTTTTAAACTCCATAAAATTTCTAGAATAATTCCAAGTTTAAGTCAACCGCGAGGAAGCCGTTGAAACTTTACTATTACCTGGTAGGTAAGGTAGCGACCAAAATAGCGTAGGTAGACTGCAAGCAAAAATCTGCCAAGTCTTGGAGATTTTTCTGTTTTATTCATTCCCCTGGATGACCCCTACTACGTCACACTTAACTCGACAAAATTATGCGGGCAAATCAACAATTCATATGAGATCGTTAACGTAATTTGATGTTTATACTTTCTTTCAGGATTAACATTCGCTAATGATACTTCGGCAGGATAAAACGACAACATAAATAACAAAATTACGGCGGAATTGAGAGGTACTTAAGAGGGAACGTCAATTGCTTGTTTTGTTTATTCGGTCAAAGCATAATATTCTGTTTGTAGAGTGTAGCTTTGGTTTGATTAAATTTTGTTGTTGACATCTGGCATTTGCAAGAGGTATTATGTCGTCATGGTTTTCATTTTTACAAGCTTTTATTTATCTTGCAATATTCGTAAGTAACTAGCGTGCGTTGTGGAAGATAACTATATGATTGATGAACAGTATGGATACATCTGTTATGCGGATGCGGACTAGACGCCATTAATACACAATTAATACAGAATCTATCTTGATTTTATTATTTTTACACACGACGTTTTGGTATCGTGATCAGAGTTTCTAACCATATACAGCAAATTCCTGCATGTAGATGGTGTTTCACAAGTCGATCGTAACTCGAACTTGTAAATTTTTAAAACCTATAGTAGTGGTTTAGTTCCAGAGTTCGCCCTGATGGATAGTGTAAATATATAAACTGCTGAACAAGGTCTTTCACTCTTGGGGTGAATGTTTCCAAAGCTTTCAAGGTGATCCTGAAGAATAAATGTAGCCAAAAATAAATCCCGCAAAAGGTTGCAAAGTAAAACTTAGAATACTACCTATTTCCATAGACTTACGTGTAATATAAGGATTATATTGTGTGGGAAATTTCAATACAAAAGTACTTATAAGCTTTGACGTACTAGGAAATGTGCTGAAATTGGTTATGTTAATTAATATTTCTTGCTTGCCGCGTCTATCTGTTTTTGCGCTTTCTCATGATCATATCGGCCGAAAAACGTCCACTACTGGACAAAGGCTTCCCCCAAAGATCTCCACGACGGAAGACGCAGCGTGGGCAGGCCCCCTACGAGGTGGACCGACGATTTGGTAAAGATCGCGGAGAGCCGGTGAATGCAGCGCAGGACCGATCGTTGTGCGCTTAGTTGTTTTAAACTACATAAAGGATTTTGATACGATTTTCACTATCATTTCTTTTATGACTATGACATGTGTAATGTGATAAATACTTGAATTGTATTTAGAGAATTTCTTCCGCAAGATTTGTATGTATAATACAGGTGATATTTTATATTTTATTTCGTCTGAAAGTTAGTTTATAGACTACTAATAAAAGATGCACAAATTGTCAGCACGATCTAAAATTAGAACAGGAAATTTTCTAAAAGAAAACTCGATAAAATAAAGACATTTCACAGTATAAACGATTAAAATTTTAAATGTATGAAATGAAATTTAATGAAACACATTCATGGATACTGAACCAGACACAATTGAAGATTTATTGTTATAACGTCTAATAGGCGATCAGTGTCCGTCAACGTGTTAATCGAGTTTCTGGCATATTATTCATGCAAATGCTAAAAAAACTTCTAAACTCAGAAATGTAGGAAGTTGAATAGAGATTTACTTCGTGGGCCGATTTTTTTGATGACCAGTGTATTTGAGCCTACATAAATAGAAGATACCAATACCTATACGGTTAAGTAATTTATTACTATTTTCGACCCTATTTTAATAATTTTAAAAAATTATAATACCTTGAACTGTGAAGAATGTAGGAAAACATTTTCTACAACTGTGCCATAATCAGATCGATAAAATACGGTTTGACCTCGGAAAAACGAATAACCGCGATTTTCTTGAAACATTTAATAAAGTGTTGTAAATGTAGTAACAATTGCTAAAAATTAGGCATTTAAGTAAGTAACTAAATAAACTGAAGTTGAAAAATGTATTTCTTTAAAAAAAATGCTCAATTGTTAGGTATTTCTTTGAATTCAAAACATTTAGGGAACGTTACAAAAGCAATGCAGTTAGACCACATTTAGCTAAAACACATGCATGCCTAACTATAACATGCTTAGATTTTTATCCATCAATAAGTTAACTGCGTTTAACAAAAGTCTACCTAATTTAATATCAGTTAGTATTTATTGTTATTAAGATACAAATTAGAAATAGGGTTTTCTCAAAAAATCTAGACTAACGGCTCATTTTTTTTAAGATTAAATATTCAAAATTACATCTAATGTGATGTTTCTTTCCTAGTACGTCAAAGCTTATAAGTACTTTTGTATTGAAATTTCCCACACAATATAATCCTTATATTACACGTAAGTCTATGGAAATAGGTAGTATTCTAAGTTTTACTTTGCAACCTTTTGCGGGATTTATTTTACATAAGATAGCAATGATATAAATCGGTTCTGAATTATGTCTAGCTAAGCTAATTTTTTTACCGTATTTTCCCTGAGCACTAAAATTCTCGAGTAGAGATCACACACCGTGACGCGAAGCGTAGGAGTCCATTAATAAGGTGAACACACGACCTGATAAAGGTCGCTTACAACCGGTCACCGTGGAAGCCTATGGAGGAGGCCTATGTTCAGCAGTGGAGGTTTATTTAACCTAATAAAAAATATCACGGAAAGCATGAACAGCAACATCCCAGTGGTATCGCTATTTTTGGACATGAGTAGAGCGTTCGACTGTGTTAGTCATTCCATACTTCTAAAGAAATTGGAGCACTACGGAATAAGAGGTAATGCGTATGAATGGATAAATAGTTATCTGAAGAATAGAACGCAGTGCACAGAAATATCAAAAGTTGTCCAAGTAAATAATAAAACACTAAGTAAACATAAATTTAAATCAAAAGAGTTATTAAATGTAGCAGGAGTACCGCAGGGCAGCATACTCGGCCCATTACTGTTTATTCTATACAGGGCGTCCCAAAGTTATGGGACATGAAGGGGAAGTACCTTAAATATCGTAGATAGTGAATTTTGCTCAAAGAAGACTTTATGTTATTTTTAAAAGTTAGTAATTCTGCATTCATAGATTTTCTAAAAATTATTTGCTTCGGCTGGGAATCGAACCGACTTAAATGTGAAAAAAAAAACACCCTACTTTTATGATGCCAATCGAAAGAATAGCTAAAAAATAATAACTCTGCCTAAGTAACATAGTATTTTAAAAGAAAGGAACAACATAAAATGATTGAGTCAAATTTCAAGAAAGTTATTTATTGCCGACGACGTTCGAAAAGTAGCGATATTATCATTCCAAAGATAGCATTGATTATTCGTAAATAAGTACCCACTTCATAAAATAGGTACTAACATAGTTTTCCTTATTATAAGTGCACGTGTAGATGAAATGATAAAACTTGTATTTCAATACGTCCTCTGTAAGCTAGACAGAAGGCAAATTAAAAACAAAAATAAATAATTTATAATTTGAAAATGGAACAGTTTATGACAGCGTTTGTTTGAATGCATACTTTTTAAGATATTTTAAAAAGAAGTGATATTTTTAAATGTTGTTCTTAAATTTGAAAATGGAACAGTATGTGCGAGCGTTTGTTTTTCGGATATTGATCTGTTTAGTCTCAATTCACTTACACAAGTGTTATTGTGTTAATTTATTGCGAACATGGCATATCAAGTAAGTTTTGATCTAATGGAAGCATATTTTTTGAACGATAAAGATATCTCTAGAAGTTTGCGGTGGTATGGCGTAAAATATCCTGATAGACAAATACCGTCTCGTAAAGTTTTGAAAAGGCTTGTGAACAATTTGAAAACTCTGGGACGTTTCGATAAACGCCCAAGAGAACCACAGCAAGAAAACCATACGATCAACGACGAAGAACTTGGTATTTTAATTTACTTTTCGGCTTTTCCGAAAGCATCGGTGAGAGAAGGAGAACATGAAATTGGAGTTTCAAAAAGTAAAATACACCGTGTATTAAAAAAACACGGTTTTAAGAGTTATGTTGAAGGACGATTGGTTCAAAAATTACTTCCGGGCGATACAGAAAGGAGAAAAAATTTCTGTCTTGATATCCAGGCACGATTGCTCGAAGATCCAAATTTTTTGGATAATATTATTTGGACAGACGAATCTAACTTTAGCAATAACGGTATGTATAACCGCAACAATAATCGTATTTGGTCTAAAGAAAATCCCCTACGAGTGACTGAAACTAATAACCAAGTGCGTTTTTCACTCAACTGTTGGTGCGGACTTTTAAAAAACCGGGTTTTCTTAATCCATTTTTACCAAGGAACCTTGAACACAGAAAAGTATTTAGGAATACTTCAAATTTTAAGGGATAAGATAAGAAACCATTCCGCGGCGGAGCAAGAAAACTTAATTTTCCAACAAGATGGAGCTCCGGCTCATAATAGTCGGAGAGCAGCAGATTTTCTAAATGAATGTTTTCCTACATGGATTGGTACAAATGGACCGATTAGATGGCCGGCCAGATCCCCGGACCTCACACCATTAGATTTCTTCTTTTGGGGATACGTGAAAGATATGCTATACAAAAAGCGATACGAGAACGTAGGCGAGTTGCAAACAGAATTGTGCCATATCACATCGAGTGTTCACCATAAAATGATTAGAAAATCAACAGGCAGCGGGCTCATTAAAAGATTGGCGATTTGCGTAAGACAAGAGGGATCACATTTTGAGCATTTAATTAATTAATTTACAAAAAAATACCTACTTAATTGACTACGGCAGTTTCATGTATGTTTTTTATTTGATTAAAATGATTTATTTCACGTTGTTCCTTTCTTTTAAAATACTATGTTACTTAGGCAGAGTTATTATTTTTTAGCTATTCTTTCGATTGGCATCATAAAAGTAGGGTGTTTTTTTTTTCACATTTGAGTCGGTTCGATTCCCAGCCGAAGCAAATAATTTTTAGAAAATCTATGAATGCAGAATTACTAACTTTTAAAAATAACATAAAGTCTTCTTTGAGCAAAATTCACTATCTACGATATTTAAGGTACTTCCCCTTCATGTCCCATAACTTTGGGACGCCCTGTATATAAATGACTTACCAAGCGCCATTGAACACGAATGTTCTTTGTTCGCTGACGATACTACAATAATCATAAAAGGCGTAAACAAGGAAACGTGTGAGCTAGAAGTAAACAATGCGCTATCTGTTACTATTGAGTGGTTAACTAGAAATGGTTTACAAATAAACCTAAATAAAACTAAGGCCATGCAATTTTTATCTTACCACTCTAAACCGCTACCTTTGCAAATTAATTATCGGAATTCAGAAGTAGAAATAGTTAATAACTTTAAATTTTTAGGTATAAATATGGACGTAAATTTAAACTGGAAGACTCATGTCGACATTGTGTGCAAAAGACTTGACAGTTTTGTTTTTGCTTTAAAAAGGTTAAGGCAAACAGTGTCGACAGAGGCTGCTGTTACGGCTTACCATGGTTACGTCGCCTCTATTCTGAATTATGGTTTGATACTGTGGGGTAAATCGGTTGATCTGGATAGAGCATTCAGATTGCAAAAGAAGTGTGTACGGGTATTGGATAACGCATGGTTTTTAGACAGCTGCAAGCCACTGTTTAAAAAGTTTAATATACTTCCCCTACCGTGTATGTATATAAAAGCCGTCTGTCTCACTATCAAAGCCAATCCAAGCTATTTTAAAAAGCGAATCGAATGTAATGAAAGGCACACCAGAAGTCAATACAGAAACTTATTATATCAACCTCCTTGCCGCACATACATTTATAGTAAGAATGTTTATAATATGTGTATTTGCATTTATAATAAATTACCTGACGAACTTAAATTAGAAAATAGCATAAATTTATTTAGAACGAAATTAATAAAATGGCTTACGTCAAATTGTTTCTATAGTGTTAAGGAATATTTAGAATTTAAAAAATAATTAGATGATATTATGTGATAAGATAATACGAATTGTTGAAGAGTATCTGATACACGGAACCTGAAACCATTTGCACACCTGCATGCAGGTTGAACTCATTGTGGACGAACTATACTTAACATCTCTTTTACTGTGTTCTGGCAAATAAACTATTTGTATTTGTATTTGTATTTGTTCGTGTGTCCACCTTGTTAATGGACGTCCTACGCTTCGCATGACGGTGTGTGATCTCTACTCGAGAATTTTAGTGCCCATGGAAAAAACGGTAAAAAAATTAGCTTAGCTAGACATAATTCAGAACCGACTTATATAATTGCTATCTTATAGAGGTAGATTAGAGATGTAATTTTGAATAATTAATCTTAAAAAAAAACGAGCTGTTAGTCTAGATTTTAGGAAGTAGTGGAAGCCTATGGAGGAGGCCTGTGTTCAGCAGTGGAGGTTCTGCGGCTGAAATGATGATGATATGATGAATTTATAATTACGGTAGTTAGGGAATGCTCAAGAATGCTACAATATGCGAGGTAATAATCGTAGGAGTATTATTACCTCGCGTGACAACAACATATATGTTAAGTTTGCAGCCGACAAAACTCGCAGTTAGTCATATGAACGAAAGATATTTATTACGTATGTTGACTCGGAAACTTCATGTTACTTATGCAACGATTTTCAAAGGGAAATGTTTCAATGATTACAATAAATTGAAAAAAACATAAACTATAGGTACCTACGTAACGATAAGAATCAAAATAGGAAATCTTTGATATGAACATCATATGACTACATAAGTAGTCAAAGAGAGAATCAACATAAGATGTATACCTAATCTAGAAAACATGACACAATTTGGACTGACTTTTTAGATCAAAACTTATTTCAATAAAAACTAAACCTAAATATAAATAGAGCCTAATAGCATTTTGACCGCCTCCGTGGCTCAATGTAAAGCAACATAGGGTTTACGAATCGGAGGTCGCCGGTTCTATGTTTAGAAGTCGGTTTGGTTACCAGTACAGGGCATTTTAAATGTCCGCCGGGTTAGCTATACCACCATATTATCTAAGTCTGCCGCCAAATAATAATATCATTGTTGTGGCCGGCTATCAGAGATAAGATAACCAGTCTCCCAAATAAGATGAGGTGTTAGGATCAGTACGCTTCCACCTTCGGCCACATCTTCACTTAACCTCAGGCGTAATTGAGGTCAAGTGCTACCCCGTTGAGCATAAAAAAAGCATGACCATACATTGAAAATTTTGGAAACTCTCGAAAGGCAGATTTCCATAAAATATAGCTCTCGCAAAAAGTACACCGCTTTCAAGTCGGCTCAGGCGTTTTGGTGATAGGCATTGATACAGATTCACAGACAGACCTATGTATATGCTTCAAACTATAAACTGCACTCCACTACTTCCGTCAGCGGTTTAAATACACAATAATTTAATTCTAACGAAATTACGAGAATCAGGTTCACAAATGCAGTCAGAGAAGTTTAAACGATTAATTTTTTTCGAAACCTTTGTATAAAAGGCAAGTATCGAGTAGGTACCATTCTTGTGTACTACGATTTACTGCACAAGAATTAAATGCATTTTTCTTTAGAATTTGGAAGATGTTCGAAAAAAAAATAATCATTTGAACTTCGACTATGGCTGCAATTTTGAACCTGACTATTAGATACAAGAAAAATTCTTACCTACGTATTTAAAATATTTACTAAATTTGTGCAGTGCAGCTGTGTGATTTCGACACTCTAATAGAATAGAACCAGCCCGTCTCTTCGTATGGGCGACTAAGGGACTTTCCACCAAAAACATCTACAGATTTGCACATTTCAACGGCGATGGGATCACCCCCATTCACGTGTGCTTTTCTGTCTACTTCATAAGGTGAACCGTGGATGTGTTTCAAACATTAAACTGTTAATGTTTGGAACACCCAAACACTATTGTTTGGGATATCTCTGGCCATACCATTTGGGATAAGGTCGTGACGTTACTAAACTTGTGCTAATTTTAGTGTAGATTATATTACATAACAAATTACACACGTTTGGGTTATTTTTGATTTTTAAGGATTATTGGTACAGTCGTCTGAATAGCTAAAAGTATAGCCCTTGTTCCACACCGCACTATTGCTTTGATTATATCGTACAAGGCAAAACAAGTCATGAATATAAAAATTTCACGTTCCTACAACGGATTGTTTTGCCTTGCAAGATATTAATGTAATAGAGCTAGCGCGCTGAGGAACAAGGGATATAACTCTTACCTGCCACGGACTGCACTATCGTCTATAAATAGCACACACCTAGGTATAATAAATAGTAGTATACCAAACATTAACATACATACGCCATGACGACGCGAAGGCTACCTATGCAGCTCAATGTACAGGTAGCTGCAGAAAAATTACCCCCCCCCCCTTACTTAGACTCGTATTAATAAACCGTTATTAAGATGGATATGACCTTAAGTTGCATATGAAAACAGTATCAATATAAAAAAATTGTATCGAAACTGAGACGCGATCTCAATCTCAAGATCCATTTATTGATACTGCTCTTAGAGTGATACGTGAAAGGGGGGGGGGGGGTCATGTTTCTTTGCAGCAGACTGTACATGCTCTTTTTAAATATAAATATAGCTTGTAGTTGTAGTAGCTTATCTTTACCTATGTGATGTCACATTTGGCTTTAATTTCCCTTTTTTTTTACTTCCGACGAAAAAGAGGGGTGTGTTTAACGACGTTGTGTATGTGTGTCGTCTTTCTCCAGACGCATCTTAGTAATGCGTAGTCAGATTTCAGTGCGTTTTTTTCATGTATATTAAAAAAATAAAATATCCTCAGACATACACACAGCGCCATCAAGTTCCACAGTAAGCAACTATAGGCTTGTGTTGTGGATACCAGATGGTTGATATACTACATAAATCCATTTTTTTTTGGAAATAAATACTTATTATAAATGAAAACATCCATAACTCGGGTACACAGTCCGTACACCGGTACACGGTACATATGCCCCTAGTGGGCTTCGAACCCGTAACCTTTTGGTATAGTGGTCAGAGTTGCTAACCACTACACAAAACCGGTCGTCGACAGTATATGAAAGAATGAATGATGCGATAGGTTCTTATAGACATGTTTCATGAAAAGCTGTTAAGCCGTTTCGAGGATATTTAACTATTAACACAGTGCTTTGGTGTATTCCGATGATATATTTCGAAGGTTTTCTGAATTTTAATATTCTTTTATATTTAAGATTAAACCCAGCAATATGTTCGCTGTGTGATTGAAATCGGTTAAGCCGTTTCGCAAATATATGTATAGCTTTTAACGCTATCTTTTGGGCTAATCTATCTGGACGACACAATCATTAATTTGTTCCATCAATACTATCGGGATTTTCAAAATTTTCAATTGATAACACTAAATAAATAAAATTACAAAAAAAAAGAAAAAGAAAAATAATGCAATTCCACATAAATAGCAACATTTGCCAACGGGATATGCCGCCTCCAACGAAACAAAAAAAAACGCATAAAAGTCCGCTGCACTTGAAAAATGTACCGACTCCATTAAATTAAACTGGCAGGCAAGTTGCAAGGGGCCGTTGTGAAAAATTGCTAAATGCGCTGTTTCCAGGCCAAAAGAATGTAAACATAATTAAAATTCCCCCAAGCACGGCCCGAGCTGTCTGTTTTCTTGGCTTAAAAATGAGTTTCAGCAAAGCCACAACGCCCCTCGCGAAAATTTGCATTCCTTTTTACGGTAAAAAAGTAAAAAAAAAATACAACAACATACAAAAATACATGCAAAATAAGAAACCCGAGAAATCGGTAAATAATCGGATGTCAGTCAATGTCGCACATGTTCCACTACCATGCGGTATCTACTTTTTTCAACGGGATAATAAATTATCGGCTGTCTCTGTCAGGCTCGGGGTTGTGACGTCAGGCAGTCGTACGTAAGGTAACGCCTTGTCTAAGTAAAACTTGAATTGAATTAAAAGAAGTTAATTACATGACATCTAGTATTATAATTGTTACATATTTATTTAGTAATATAAACATTTGATAGAAAATAATTAATATATTCGACAAAAAGAATGTCCATGGATATAACAAAATTTACAGAATAAAATCCTTAGATCGCTCTCGTGCCTACACTAATATTAGGTAAATTGAACCGATAAAAATTAGCATTGCCATCGAAACTCGGCAACGTTCGTATTAATGAGCCACTAAGTAGTGGTCACCCATCCAGGGAACGAATAGCGAACGCGCCCTCGATCAACATTGATCTATCGACATGATGAATTCAGTCTGTCTTTAGTCGACTAGTAGACCAAGATATAATTGAATTAATTAGTGGGCTGAGACTAATGAAACGATTAGAATTTTATTGAACACCTTTCTTTTTAAGATAAGTATCGATTAAGTACTAAATCTTACGTACGCAATACGTTTGACTACACGAAATTAAAAAAAATAGCTTCCGTTCGAAATTCAAAGGCATTTACAAATGTTAATCTCTTGTGCAGTGACTGGATGTGCACTTTTGAAATCTAAATAAAACAATTTGTACCACCTGCCGACTGCAAGCAGAAAATATTCGAAACCAATTTCGACGTTACTGCAAACAAATTAATCTGATATTACCCTGCAGACATGTCAGTTATTGCAAGAATTATTTTCTTCACAGCGCGACGCCTGGTAAAATGCGGTGGGTAACTCAAGCGGCAACACATTGTCCTCTACGCTCTGCAGCGAATTTATGTGCATATTTCATTTATTTACTGCGATGCTCACACCTTTACCTGTACGGTTGAGACTTCATTCGGCTGAAAGTGAATTTTAATAGAATTTCGCAGCACATCAGCCTAATTGTACCTCTGAAGTAGCGCCGTCTGTTTGCCGTTTTACGCTGGGCAGGAGCTTAGTGGACGTACATTTTATCAAACTGGTATCGCCGGAAACGGCGCGGTGACGACGTAACAGTAATATAAGGTCTGCACATCGAAAATGACAGAGACTTTGCTACGAGCCTTCAAAGGAGTCGGAGCTCCACTGAACACATCTACGACTGTGAGTGATTTGATTACCATTATCACCGACGCTTGGAAGAATCCGGTGAGTCGTTAGTTAATAAAAAGTTGATCATGGGATTTGAGCAAGGAGGAATTATAGACTAGGTCCGGCTGAATTCCGCAGACTGCACACGAGGGCCAAGTTGTATGGCATAAGGGGCGTGCATATGTTTACTTTTCACCAGTAAGCATCTCGGGTTCCATGATCATAATCGAATGTGAATACATTGTCTATTCGCCTGTTGTAGCTTGCAATAATCAATCAATCAAATACGGTTTATTGTTTAAATAAGGAAGGTACAATAATGTCGCCATTGCCCGAGCTTCACCACGCGACTGGCACCGTCCAGGTCGCTAGCAACGCCCACCCGCCCATCTACGACATATAAATAAATATTTATATCTGTAGGCATGTGCACGGATAATTGCAGAAATTTAATTTACGGCGGCAATAATCGTACAGTATATTAATTTTGGGCGCCTATCGTGTAACTTTATTACGCCTCTGTTACAGGGAAATGATGAAGTGCACTCATCGCATTCGCAGTACCTACTGCAAGCTGTAATTAATAACGGTCCAAGTCATAGGCGCATTTATAAGAATATTAAGTTCGTAAGAATATTTATAACATATATTATTACACCAATTTCAATATCGTATTGTATCCCATTACGTACTTGTGCGTTATTGTAATATAAAACGCACGGTTTAACAAGATGCTCCGTCTAAAACGAACGGTACTTTTTTAAATCTTAGCAAAGAGTTTTTATGTCAGAAAAGAGGTCAACATTTTATGAATAAAATTAACTTTGGGAGATAAAATATAATAAATAAACATTTTATTCTTTAATTCAATTAATTTTGTCAATAAATTACAACCATTTATCTGTAACAAGAACCAAAAATATTAATTTACTTTATTAGTAATACTGGCTGTTATTTATGCCTTTGCATTAAAAAAAGCGCTGATGCGCGCGCATCGCTAACTTGTGAACAAGTAAAAACTATTCCGCGCGCTTTTTCTTTTCGCTGTATTGTTTTTATTTTCATAACTGCTTTAACAAGTGATTAAAATTTTATTCGGTTAAGAAAGTCCGATATTTATTTATTTCCTCGCAAATATGTTATAAAACGTCGTATGACATACGTGCGCTTTGATAAGCCTCTGCTTTCTTGGAGCCAATATCGCCTCAGCTGTAATTCGCAACTTACCGCACTTATCTCATAATGTACTATTATGAATTACCGAAAAAATACACTGATAAAACAGATAAATTATCTATAACAGTTGTGCATTGATATCGTCATCGGTTACGTTCTAAGGATCTATTACGTAATTTCAAACGATTGACGATCAGCGGCGACTCGTGCAAAAATTAAAGCATGTAGGATCTCATCCTTATAAGCTCGTTTAAAGGGAGTGAATGACATTAGAAATGTCCAAATCTTTTGCTACTCGACACTACATGTGTACTTTTTACGTTAAAAACTTGTGCTAAAGAATACGATAGAAAGGGATGCTGCTATGCACGAAATAATGTTGTTTCACTTTCTTCGTGCATCGCTTAATTTATAACCTTCCAAGTTCCTACAAAAATTCACAACAATTCTTAGCACCTTTAATGAATACGAATGCTATTGCGGTAGTCCCACCTTTATATGGTTTAACGAACTTTAACGTTTCAATCGTACGATGCGCATAGTTAATACCGTAGATACCACTTTAGTATGAGAAATAGTTCATTCATCATCAATCGTACCGATAACACTCGCACTCGTTACTTCATCTTAATCGTTTGAAACACGTAAATAAAAACAACGCTTCCGCTTGTTCTTGAACCACATTTCAAAATGATCTGTACAAAACAGACTTTCAGAAACAAACTGGGGAGTTCTAGAGCACGAATAAAGTGCGTCCGTAATGACGACTGACACACAATGTAATTTTCAATATTTTCCAGCATCTATTCATCTCACTACTGGCTCTATGCTTTTACAACAAGCTCCCTGCTGTATCAAAAACTTACCTGTTGATAATATTAGATAATTATTAACGGTAAAGGAATAACCAATTGCTTGATTGATGATTTGCAACTGCGTTGAATTAATTGCTCGGTCGAGTTGTTTCCCTAATTAGTATTAGTATACAATACAAATACTCTTTATTGCACAAAATAATTTACAATAATTTTTGGTTATAACAATAGAACACAATTAAGCGGTCTTATCACTAAAAGCTTCACTTAACATCAGGTGTGATTGAGGTCAAGTACGAACCCGTCGTGCATAACAGAAAGAAAGAAAGAAGCGATCTCTTCCAGACAACCCACGCTATGGGAAATTTATATTTATGTATAGTTATTGATATTAGAAAATGCGAGCTTTTATGGAGCTTCCTCTCAAAGGAAGACTGTAATTCCCAACGCCTGGATAGCTCCAATAAAGTCACTATTTGAAGAACGATGTCTACTTTCAATGAATGTCTCTTGAAACACTTTTTCATCACAAACCCGTCTGATTCAAATAGTGATAATGTGGTCGAAAATCAACCAAGATCCCAATAAATATACTGGTTGTCAGAGATAACATGTTTTGAATTGCAATACAACTAATTTACTAATTTTAAACAACTAATTTTTAAAACTAATTAATAACACAAGATTATTTATTTATAGGCTAGTATCGGTCCTTCGAGCCGAATTGCGAATTCTAACAAACAAAACAACTGGTAATCGACATTGACTTTATTGCTTGCCTATTATAGTGCGTGCGTGCGTGCATGCGTGCCTGTCTGCGTGTGTGGTCTTTACTTTACTTTAGTTTTCTCTTTTTTTTACTTTATATTTTTTATTTTATTTTTTACTTTATTTTCTTTACTTTAGTTTAAAATAAAATAACATGTTGACTTTCAATAAGTGATATTTTTGTATCCTACATTGAATAAAATATTTTTGATTTTGATTTTACAATACAAAACAGGGGACAGGTTCTTACCCATGTTTGAAACACAGTTGTTTTAGTTTGCCTGGATAATGCAATCGCCTGGTTTCTCGGGTATTTTCTAAATTTTATTTTATAATTATAATGTTGGAAGGAATATAATTTAGTAGTATAGTACGAACCAAACTTCGAAGCAATATGAATATCCAGCTAACTGACCATTTTCTCTTCCATTTCTCAACATTTGATACCCTATAGCAATATTCACGGCAATTGAACAGTCTCGTAGCGGCATCTTTCTGCTATTAATTTGTACGGTTAATTAAAACGGTATTTCGAGTTGATTGGGCGCACTTCAAAAGTTGATAAGGTTCAGATGTTTCCAATTTATTCGTTTGGATGTAACTGAGCTCACGTAGACCCTTCGAGTTCTTTGACTTTCAATTTCATAAATGATCTCGAAAATTTAATTTATTTTTACATAGACACTATACTTTCTACAGTGCTGTGGTGGTAAAAAGAATTGAAAAAAATCTTTAATATTTAGTTTATTGTAATACTGACTACAACATTATTACCATAATATGTACCATATTTATAATTAAATAATTAACTACTTTAAAATAAATATATTGTAGGTACTACTTAAGTAACTAGTGTAGCTTTGTTATCAATGTTGTGTACGCCTGTAATGGGTATTCATATCAGAACAAAACTACTGTATAAGCTTTCATAAGAGTGTGATATGTTATACTGTTGGTGTACCTAATAAAATAAAATTAAAAAAAAAAAAAACCCCCCCAACTAAGAGACTACTTCAAAAATTATCTATAGACTTGCACGCTTCAACGAGTCGATAGGCTCACCCTATTTCTATATGTTTCAAAAGGTGAACCGTGGATGGTGTTTCAAGTTTTAAACTCCCTTCCTTCACTCTAGACTTTGGAAATGAAGAAACCCTAACGTTTCTTTACCTGTCAATTTACTTTAATTCGAATACAAGTTTGTTTTTCAGTGTTATCATATCACAGGACATGAACATAGGCCTCCCCCATTATTTCCAGAGCGACCAATTGGAAGCGGCCTGCATCCAGCGATTTTCTGCGTCCTTCATCAGGTCGTCCGTTCAACTTGTGAGTGGAAATCCTATGCTGCCTCTTGTCGATTGGTCTCGAGAACTTCACGCCCCTGTAGATTTATTTCACTCTACCATTGTTATTGTGTAAAAACTTGACGAAAGTTAGTAATGCAGTATGAAAAAAAATCTTTAATGTTATGACGTGGTTGCTACTGAACCTTACGCTCGTAATTATTAAATAGTTGTAAGACTATAGCAGCTGAATAAAACGTGAGGTAGATTTACTTAATATACAGAGACCTGTATATTTAAGTACTCATATGTACCTACGTAAAACAATATCAAAAAATTGCATTCAAACACAACGTATGTTTAAACTAATCACTTTATTAATACTTAATTATTATTGTTTAATATTGGCTAGACACCGAAATAATGTAGAAGAGTTGTAATATTAAACGAATCTGTAATTTGTATAACTTTGGGCATGAAGATGTTGTTTTTTTTACAATACAATAATACAGGCCTTAAGAAAGTCTCAATCGCTTCTCTCCACTTCTTGTACTAGTAACTTACCAAAATACAATTTTCTCATTAAATATGTACCTGAAACAAAAATTACAATACTACAGTAAAACAGTTTCAACAAACTTTCAAACCAATAAAGCAGACAACGCATTGCGTGGAATATAACTTGTAAATTTAACGACACCAATAGTTGAGTTACGATACTGCACTTTTGGGGAAATTAAATGGGAATGCAGGCAAAGTTACGGACTCAGTTAAATACGACATTGACGTAGTCGTTTCACGTTTCTACAGTTGATAAATGCACGTCTATACTTAACTACGAATACTTCATCTGGAAAGAAAAGTAACAAAAGTAACAAATGACGTACATACACGTCCGAATTTTAAGCTTCTAAACTTAGGTTTTGTGTCTAGTGGATCGGAGTGTGGTCTTTTATATGGCTTTCATAAGTAAAGTGAAACCATTAATAGGTAGGTAGATCTTGTTCCCAGCCATAGGCATTATAAGTGGACATTATCATATCAGTCCGCCTCCGTGGCTCAATGTAAACAACATTGGGTTTACGATTCGGAGGCCGTGGGTTCGATCCCCTACATGGGTATTTTAAAGGTCCGCCTGGCTAGCTACCACCATACCACCATCACCCAAATGTGTTGGGGTTTCCGGGTCAGTACGCTTCCACCTTCGACCTCATCATCACTTAACATCAGGTGTGATTGAGGTCAAGTACCAACCCGTTATGCATAAAAAAAAAAAAGCTATAGCTCCTTCAACACGAAAGATAAAGCAATTTGGTTGGAGTCAACAACATACCTACCCTTTAACGAAATCTTGCAACCATATCTTTAATTTAATGAGAGGTATATGCCCATAGAAGTAATGAATAATAAAGAAGCAAAGCTCCTTAACACGCTCCGTTACCACCAAATTAAGTACCATGTTTAGCCGCGAAAGATACCGCGCTCTAGTCCGCCGTTGAAAATGGGTCAACTACGGGAGTCGTCTCAGTAACGATCCGTAACAATGTAAAATGAATAATGCAAAGAAATAATGAAACTTAACACGACGGTAATGTAGTGAAGTCCTCTTTCTTCAGTGAAGTGTAATTTTTACACGCGCAGATACTCATCAAATTCAAACCAGACACACTACAAATTAAAATAAACTTGATGATTATCCAACTAGACTGCATATTCGTTTAAGAGGATTTAGACCGTCCAGTGGCGCCTTCATTGGATAAATTAACATAGTACGATGCGACGGCACCACTCCAAAACTGGTTTTAGTTTAGTTTAGTTGGTGTACATCCAAATCGACACCAATAAACCTGCAACTTAGACCCTGTCAGTGATGTTTAGAATGTATAACTCCTATTCGAACAGGGGAGTGAATGGTTCCAACAAATTTACATCAGCAATAGGGTTATATTTCCCAAAACATAATTTATTATTTCACGTTGATGTTATTTGAATAACTTTCGGAACTTATCGCTGAATTTGTTCCGTGATCACGGGGTATAAAGGTGCCATGTCATTTTAATGCGACAATCATAAATAAGGTGTTAAGAAAGGCGGTTTAATAAATATTATTCATGAAATCGTTTGAAACTTCGTAAAGGTTTGTTCAATATCCAGTTACCATTAAATTTATATGCGATGTGATTGTCGCAGACTTATTAATATATAGATTCGCCGATAGCATCGCGGGGCCAGCTTACATTTTGGTAGTGTCACGGTCGTCGTGATGTCGAGAAATATGTCGGAAAACTACTTGCAGGTGGAATTAAAAATAATGAGTCTTAATAAACAAGGATTGATACCTGCATTTTGAAGTAAACTTCCCATAGGTTTCGTAGGCCCAAACTCGAGGGGTTTACACTAGTAAATCTTAGTTGCTAATTTTTTACACGTACATAAAGTACCTATTAACGATAGAATAGAATGTTTTAGTACAAAGCTGTAGCTTGCTTTAGGTGTAATGTAGGTATTTAATAATAAAACCATTAAAATAAAATTAAAATATTACTAAATTATTTTCACCTCGTGGCTATAGAGCGGATTAGTGAATTTGTGTCGGCCTAGTGGTCGCCTGTAGGCCACTGACTTGGCTTAACAACTGCCTTCAATTGGAAATAACCAGGATCAACTAGCAAGGTAACGCTTGTATAACTTTACCTTCCATGTTAAGATTGAGTTCGTCAAACATTGCTTAACTTCGCTAATTGAAGACGAATAGCGAATGCTACTCGCCACGAGTACTTCAATCTAAACAAAAAAATATTTAATAGAAAAGTAAACTCAAGACATCACACGCTAAAGTTAGGTAAGAGAACAAAACAAGTTTACCAAAAGACTCCGCGGAGTTATAGCTTGGCTCAACACCCGACCTGTGCCAATGAAAAGGTCAGGAGCTAATGTGCCGACGATAAATTGGCAACGTGAACAAAATAAAACAAACAACTGCACCTTGGCTACGTCTGGCACCAAATAGATTTACAAAATACAAGGGCAATGCAGATAATTTGAGTTATACGAATAATATTGCACGATGTCTTCAAAATAATACCGCTACTAGATTCTAAAAACACGCTAACGAAGTGTTCTAGAGTGTTGATGAGTATAAGAATGCTAACCTTTAACCAAATATTTTCACCAAGTCATATTTAATATATTTGCAATAAATTCTACATTCATAACTATAAATTGAATATTTTGAAAACCTCTGGAAAACAAATGATTAGGTCCATAATCCAGATAAACCAAATCAGCTGTAATAAAAGCTAAACATCTTAGAAACGGCTTAGCTGATTTCCCTCAAACATGGCTAAAAACTAACAACAACAATATTTAAAAAAATAGTTAACCAAGATGTTAATATGATGTCATCCAAATACATAAAATAGCTGTTTTAAATGCTAAATATCTTCGAAACGGTTTACCCGATTTTCATCAAATATGACTAAGAATCTTTCCTCTAGTTTAATCTCATAGTGCGGTTTAAAAAACCGCACTCAAATAGGGCCTCGCATTAGATACGTGTGGACAAAGACTGCACGCACGCACGCG
This sequence comes from Oegoconia quadripuncta, assembly GCA_949316235.1. Taxonomy (NCBI): domain Eukaryota; kingdom Metazoa; phylum Arthropoda; class Insecta; order Lepidoptera; family Autostichidae; genus Oegoconia; species Oegoconia quadripuncta. Next base: position 5,371,667 of record OX438751.1, read on the forward strand.
CATGGCTCCATGCACGCACGCACGCGCACGGCTCCATGCACGCACGCACGCACGCACGCACGCATGCTCAAAGTTTGCCAAATCTCAGAATACAAAAGTACTCTGTGATATTCAAAGACATCGGGACAGGTGAAGCTAAATAAAAACTTGCAAACAAAGAATTCGAGCTAATTACACTACCACCATAAAACATAAATAGAGATAGGTAACTTTCAGATAAAGTTATGATCTTACTACCTAATGAATTATGCCCAAACTCGAGGGGTTAAACTATATCTAAATCCAATGAAGAGTTCTACTATCCACCTTCTGGCTCCATCATCAGATCAGCTCCAAAATTTGAAATTATACTATTGTCATCAGAATTACATATTTTTTATGATTAACTGGATACGCGTTTGACCACAATCTCACCTGATGGGAAGTGACGATGTGGCCGATGAAGCACGCGATCTCAGTAGATGCCTATTCACCCTGATCTTGAAGATCCCAAATATACAAATAAAGAGTATACATACAAAGTTTCATTTCGATACGACAATTAGAAGTAAGTTTAAATTAATTTTAAAGATTTGATTGCCCTGTTTAGTTACAACTTACAAGTGAGGCTAATAAAGCGTGTTAACAAATGACATGTTTTCACTAAAATTCCGAGTAAATTATGTAATGGAACAGTACAAACCAGCCAAAAGGACATCAGTTATTAATTTGAGAATCCAATTTGGTGTAATCAGCCGTCATATTACCATTTGTCGGGCAGTGTTGCCCGTAATTAAATTACGCTGCACAACGTAACTGATTACACCCGACATATTTAATATCGCTGGGGAAATTATTGTACATTCGGTGATTGTAAAGGGTACATTGCATATGGAATAATAAATATTAACGCTGGATATTCATTGACTTGGTTCATAGTCTCCATGGTATAAAATGGTATGGCAACACAAGTTATTACACCGTTTTAAATATGTCAATTTAAAAAAAAAATTGAACTATAACAACTGAGGCTTTTTGGCGGGAATGCGGCAAGTGATTTTATTTATATCTTTTATATTTATTTCGTTGGTGGTAGGGCATTTTAAATGTCCGCCTGGTTAGCTACCAGCAGTTAATAGCATTGTTGTGTTCCGGTTGTCAGAGATAAGATAGCCAGTCCCCCAAATGTGTTGGGTTTTCCGGGTCAGTACGCTTCCACCTTCGACTTCATCTTCACTTACTATCAGGTGTGATTGAGGTCGATCACTGATCGGTGATCACACTTTATCGCAAGCCTCGTAAACTCCTATCCCCGAGCAATAGTTGCATTTTAATAGAATATCGATATTACAACAGTTTCCATAGGTTAACATGGTTTGGGCACATTATGACGAGGGATGAAAAACACGTGCTAAGTGTGAAAAGTATGAATGTAAAGGGATACAGAGGCAGAGGAAGATGGAGGAATGATATACGTGTGAAAAGGGTGAGTACGGAGATGACAGCTGATAGAGGAGAGGAATACATATTGTGCCGACCCCGCATAGAGTTAGATAAGGGCAGGAAGATGATGATCATGATGATCGATACTACAATACTGTGGATCGTAATTTTATTATGGACTAGCTTTCCGCCCGCGACTTCGTCCGCGTGGAAGATTTAATCAAAATTAGTTCAGCAAAAAATTTGCTTGTATGTTAATCCAGGTCCTAATCTGTCTAACCACCAAATTTCATCCAAATCCGTCCTACCGTATAGGCGTGAAGAGGTAACAAACATACATACAGACATACACACAAACTTTCGCATTTATAATATTAGTCGGGATTGGGATATTTTTTCATAAAAGGTGTACCAATACTATCGATAGTTTTGTCTTTCATCAACAGTATCGCAAACATTGGCTATTGATATTCTTACTGTTTTTCAACGTTACGGTAGTATCGACAGACTATCGACATTTTATACTATTGCTTGCAACACTATTACTAAGTAGTCCGATAGCTTAGGCGGCTGTCTCATTATTGACCACATATTGGGTCTTTAGGGGCATATGTTTGTATGATGAATACAGATGTATTGGGTCTTTACCTATGAAATTGGAGTTTTTTTTCTTCGTTAATCATAATTGTACCAATTCCTGCAATTTTCAAAGCTATATCCAATTTTTTTTTAATTTGGTAAATGGAATATTATTTCAAGGTGACACATGAAATATTTTTTATGTCTGGGCTAAATCACATAATAAAAAAAAATTGAACAGAGCTCTTTTCATGTGCTTTATTCATTCATGTGAATCATTTCTTAGATTGGCTGAAACTTCTATAAAGCGGTTACTTTTAAAAATTAAAGCTGCCTATACTTAACTTAATGTTATCCGATAATACACACAAAGTTTAGCTAAATTTGGGTTTGCCGTTTCCAAAAAAAAATCAAAAATGTTTGTATGGAGAAAAAAGTCTACATGAAATTCTTCATACAAAACGCCAATTTCATAGGTAAGGACCTAATATTATATTATTGCTTGCAACACTATTACTAAGTAGTACGATAGCTTAGGCGGCTGTCTCATTATTGACCACTTATACATTATCTACCAAGACACTTACCGTGCCACACCCAAATCATCGCACTGTTTACAGTAAGGTTTTGAGTAACGATCTGTCTTTCTTCGGTGTTAATTTTGGAGGCACTATCAAATTACAGAATACTGAAGCCTATTGACGTTACATCAAATGGGTGGTATAACCCGAACAAATTGAAGCGCCCGTCGAATTCCAACGAAAGTGCCAACTCGTACTGCAAATTCATTTGGTGGCACAAATTGAAACTGTTTAGAAATACAGGACGTAAGTTCTAAAATGACGCATCTCTTCAGAGAGGAATTACAATGATTGAAAACAGCTGGCGAAACCTTGTAAAATTTTAAATGCACAGCTGTTCTTCGTTGAAAGAAAAATATTTCAAATTAATAACAGACATGACTCTCATTTTATACTAGCTTACCGCCCGCTGCTTTGCCCGTGTGAACTTCGTTTTTCTCAGCCAAATTAAAAAAAGAAAGCGCATTTGTATAGCATCATTTTTCATTCATAGTGCGAACAGCCAAGGCATGGAACTGCCTTCCGGCGTCAGACTTTCATGAATCCTTCAACCTTGGGATCATCAAGAGCAGGGTGAATAGGCATCTACTGAGATCGCGTGCTTCAAATGCGATCAAATGCGTACCCAGTTAACCATAAAAAATAAATTTAAAAAAAAACCGTTTTAGCGCTACGTAATTATTTTTAATTTAAATTCATATTACTTATGCCGTAAATAAAATCTACAATCCATAAAAAAAAAATAAGTAGGTTTGGAGATATCCTAGTGACACTCCACACGCTAAACCCACATCATCAGCTTGGCTTATGTGCAAACATTTATTGGATGCTATTTTGGTGTTACTCTTGTTTTATTTTTATTTTATTTTATTGATAATACGATACGTTGTGAATAAGATAGATAGATAAAGCATTTATTTACGCCACTGCGTTCACACAACTACACAATTTTTAAATTACAAAGAAATATACATACATTCAAATAAAAGTAAAGAATAGAAAATACAAAGAGCGAGTGTGTGCCACAGTAGCACAAATGGGTTATAACTCAGTGTGGCACATCACTCAAAGAGCGAAACACTGGAAATGCATAGGAAGTTCCACTACAGGTAACGCTTTGGAATTCCAATTTTTTGTTTTTCCATTAAATGTGCCCTAAGGTGTTTTGTACAAGCTTAATGATCATGAATAATGAATGAATAAACGAATTGGAATTAACTCAATTAACACTTTAAAATTCCTTAAATACTACTAATAAAAAAAAAAACTTTACTATTCACAATAGTAGGTAGTAGGTACGAAGTATAAATGAAATGAAACTAAAACCACATTATCACAGCAATTTACGATAACACGAAGTTGGGTCTGTAAAAAGTTCTTAGAAACTCCATACAAAATCTTTTAAATCAACTGCAAAATAACTATATACAGGGTGAACTTGTATTCATGTAATTCCCATTAACTGGTGACGCCACTCTTGACTACGAACAACTTTTCCCAAGGAACCATAGTCGAAATCGATCAAAAAATTATCAATTACCCATACAAAGTAAACCATTAATACCACTTTTAGTATAGAAGTCCAACAACTTTCGCCTGAAATTTCAGGTTCCTAGTGGAAAGTTGTTCTTAATCAGGAGTAGAATCACCAGTTAACAGGAATTACACGAATTTTTCACTCTGGAAATTTTTCAAATATATATTCTGAATACGAAAGCTTCCCACGCGTGTTATTTCTTGAAATCGCGATGGACGCCATCTTGCGATTTCGCAGCTGAGGCGTATGAAGACGTTTGCAATGTTTCAATGCAACGTCTATTACCGCCTATAAACCTGACTTGGCGGTGGTGTATGGCGTGACTGGTTTATTTAAGAGTTTGGATGAATGCCAGCGAAACAACAATGGGATAAGTGTTAAAATGTTACGAACACTATAACAGTACATTGTATTTGCAAACTATCTACTGTCTTTGAATAGATAATCTAGATTCAATCAAAACTCCGGTCCGGACGTACCTTAAAACGGCCCATCTAGAATAGTTGTATACTTGTCTATTTTTTAAACGTTAATTAATAAAAATATTACGTTTATTGGACGGGTCGTCCAATAGTGGCGTAGTGGATAGTGACCCTGTCTGCGAAACTAACGGTTGCGGGTTCAAATCCCGCGAAGGGTACATTTCACCCTGTATACAATATTAATTGTATTTAATTTTGAATCCCTCTCTGTTTTCATACCAATTATATGTACGTTAGATGCAATGCATGTAATACATGTAATTAATGTACCACATTTAATACAAATAAATATTTCTATACTATCCAAAGAAAAAATGCTGAGGTATTTAAAGCTTTAGCAGTAATCATGATTAAAGAATCAAATTTCAGCTTAACCGCCTCCGTGGCTCAATGTAAACAACATTGGGTTTATTCGGAGGTCGCGGGTTCGATCCCCAGCGCGATACATGTTTAAGTACTCGGTTTGGTTGGTGGTAGGGCATTTTAAATGTCCGCCTGGCTAGCTACCACCATCTTATCTAAATCTGCCGCCAAGCAGCAATGTTAATAGCATTGTTGTGTTCCGATTGTTAGAGATAAGATAGCCAAATGTGTTGGGTTTTCCGGGTCAGTTCGCGTCTACCTTCGACCTCATCTTCACTTAACATCAGGTGTCATTGAGGTCAAGTACGAAACCGTTGTGTAAAAGAAAATGCTGTATAACATACGACTTTTAACGCTGGTTTTCAACCTAGTTCCTGTTCATAGAACTCCCTTTAAATTTGCGCTACATATAACTCTTGCGACTCTATTCATGCAACGTGTTCCTAAACGTGTTGGCTTATTAATCTATTAGGTAATCGTAACATTGCATCTTGTCCATGCTTCACGAACAATCATAAACAGCCTTCAGACGGTTCAGGATCAAGTCATGCACTGGACCTCCGGCTGCCCATAGTTCGGGCGCATAGAATAATTACATAAAGATTTAGACTTTCCCGCAACGTTCGCTCACTAGCTGACGGCTGCATCCATCAGACACTTTGACTGTGCGTCACTCGAAGCCACTCGTGGCTTACCACGCCCGCATGCACGAGGCACTTATGCCCTAATATACCGCGTCGACTCAAACTCGCCTTCGCCATGTACCGCGGACCCGGATGATGCTAACGGCGGCCCTAGCCGCTCTACCTTCTCGCTCAACAAACATAACATTACGTAGACGTCCAAATTCTTTCTGACTTTGTTTAGAACCCCAACAACTGCCAGCTATAGGCACCTACAGTACATTTTTAAAATTCATGTGAAAATTCTTTGGCTGAATGCATGAGTGCGTCAATAATATATTTTTTAACTTATAATTATAATAATTGTAATTGTTTTTTTTTCTCTTCTTGCTCCTTTATTTTTTTTTTTTTTATTAAAAACTGGTTTCGCGTTTGGCTACAATCTCACCTGATGGAAAGTGACGATGTAGCCGAAGATGTATCACGCGCACCCAGTAAATGCCTATTCACTCTAGACTTGAAGATCCCAAGGTTGTAAGTGTCGGGAAAAACCGACGCGGGCAGTGAGTTCCATACCTTAGCAGTCCGCATTATAAATGATGAAGCAAAGAGCTTAGTGCGGATGTTCGGTATGTTGACAACATATGGATGGAAACCCCCCCCCCGCGCCTGGTTGTCCGAAGATGGAAAGGGGACGGTGGAATAAGATCATGCAATTCCATCGCACACTCGCCGAAATGTATCCTGTAAAACACTGAAAGGCATGCGACCCTACGGCGGTGTTCAAGGCTTTGCAATTTGCCGGTGACCGTTGAGTCATCACCTATGAGTCTTATTGGGAAGTAGAGTGTTTTACTCGAGTCTAAACAGCCATCATGACACTCGAACTATAGCCGTTTTAGTCCCTTGTTAAATAATCTACTATTCACCGCGTATCTTCGTGTTAAAATCAGATGTGACATTCATGTTACACGTCGTGTTAAGTGCAAGCTGAAATGTCGACGAAATTTATAAAATTTAAAAATAATATGATACGATGCAACTGAAAATACTCAAAGTACATTTAAATATTAGGTTCGCCTCGCTGACACCACAGTGTTCCTATGTTGGCAGTAACTCAATCGCGTTGCAACTGGAGCAAGATCTATTTCTGTTGGGATTCTTTGTATTCCTGAACCCTTTAATAGGGGCCGAAGTACATAATCTTTGATTGTTAGGTACCTACATCAATACAGATTTCTAGGGGCGGGGAATTTATACTATACAGGGCGTCCCAAAGTTATGGGACATGAAGGGGAAGTACCTTAAATATTGTAGATAGTGAATTTTGCTCAAAGAAGACTTTATGTTATTTTTAAAAGTTAGTAATTCTGCATTCATAGATTTTCTAAAAATTACTTGCTTCGGCTGGGAATCGAACCGACTTAAATGTGAAAAAAAAACACCCTACTTTTATGATGCCAATCGAAAGAATAGCTAAAAAATAATAACTCTGCCTAAGTAACATAGTATTTTAAAAGAAAGGAACAACATAAAATGATTGAGTCAAATTTCAAGAAAGTTATTTATTGCCGACGACGTTCGAAAAGTAGCGATATTATCATTCCAAAGATAGCATTGATTATTCGTAAATAAGTACCCACTTCATAAAATAGGTACTAACATAGTTTTCCTTATTATAAGTGCACGTGTAGATGAAATGATAAAACTTGTATTTCAATACGTCCTCTGTAAGCTAGACAGAAGGCAAATTAAAAACAAAAATAAATAATTTATAATTTGAAAATGGAACAGTTTATGACAGCGTTTGTTTGAATGCATACTTTTTAAGATATTTTAAAAAGAAGTGATATTTTTAAATGTTGTTCTTAAATTTGAAAATGGAACAGTATGTGCGAGCGTTTGTTTTTCGGATATTGATCTGTTTAGTCTCAATTCACTTACACAAGTGTTATTGTGTTAATTTATTGCGAACATGGCATATCAAGTAAGTTTTGATCTAATGGAAGCATATTTTTTGAACGATAAAGATATCTCTAGAAGTTTGCGGTGGTATGGCGTAAAATATCCTGATAGACAAATACCGTCTCGTAAAGTTTTGAAAAGGCTTGTGAACAATTTGAAAACTCTGGGACGTTTCGATAAACGCCCAAGAGAACCACAGCAAGAAAACCATACGATCAACGACGAAGAACTTGGTATTTTAATTTACTTTTCGGCTTTTCCGAAAGCATCGGTGAGAGAAGGAGAACATGAAATTGGAGTTTCAAAAAGTAAAATACACCGTGTATTAAAAAAACACGGTTTTAAGAGTTATGTTGAAGGACGATTGGTTCAAAAATTACTTCCGGGCGATACAGAAAGGAGAAAAAATTTCTGTCTTGATATCCAGGCACGATTGCTCGAAGATCCAAATTTTTTGGATAATATTATTTGGACAGACGAATCTAACTTTAGCAATAACGGTATGTATAACCGCAACAATAATCGTATTTGGTCTAAAGAAAATCCCCTACGAGTGACTGAAACTAATAACCAAGTGCGTTTTTCACTCAACTGTTGGTGCGGACTTTTAAAAAACCGGGTTTTCTTAATCCATTTTTACCAAGGAACCTTGAACACAGAAAAGTATTTAGGAATACTTCAAATTTTAAGGGATAAGATAAGAAACCATTCCGCGGCGGAGCAAGAAAACTTAATTTTCCAACAAGATGGAGCTCCGGCTCATAATAGTCGGAGAGCAGCAGATTTTCTAAATGAATGTTTTCCTACATGGATTGGTACAAATGGACCGATTAGATGGCCGGCCAGATCCCCGGACCTCACACCATTAGATTTCTTCTTTTGGGGATACGTGAAAGATATGCTATACAAAAAGCGATACGAGAACGTAGGCGAGTTGCAAACAGAATTGTGCCATATCACATCGAGTGTTCACCATAAAATGATTAGAAAATCAACAGGCAGCGGGCTCATTAAAAGATTGGCGATTTGCGTAAGACAAGAGGGATCACATTTTGAGCATTTAATTAATTAATTTACAAAAAAATACCTACTTAATTGACTACGGCAGTTTCATGTATGTTTTTTATTTGATTAAAATGATTAATTTCACGTTGTTCCTTTCTTTTAAAATACTATGTTACTTAGGCAGAGTTATTATTTTTTAGCTATTCTTTCGATTGGCATCATAAAAGTAGGGTGTTTTTTTTTTCACATTTGAGTCGGTTCGATTCCCAGCCGAAGCAAATAATTTTTAGAAAATCTATGAATGCAGAATTACTAACTTTTAAAAATAACATAAAGTCTTCTTTGAGCAAAATTCACTATCTACGATATTTAAGGTACTTCCCCTTCATGTCCCATAACTTTGGGACGCCCTGTATATAGATTTCTCACTCCTTCCTTGAGACACACCGAACTACTTTATTTTTCTTTTCCTGATTGATATCGTCATACTACTCGTTTAAATAAATGTTTTGAAATATATTGTTTTTAATTTAAAGATAGCCAAAGAGAGCAAAGTTTTATTTATTTTCCCTTTATTTTCAAGAAGATAAATACAAAAATCCTGGAAGATAAGTACATTAACAACTCGACCGCTTCAACTCCTGAAGAACCCTCTATAAACACAGAATTAACCATTTAAGTAGGTATATGATATACGATTAGTGGCCATTGACACACGATGCTGCGACAGCAGATAATATTCAACCGGCGAGTGAACGTTAAATCAACTTTTGCAGCTATAGTGCTGCTCTTTAGTATACACTGTGACGTCAATGGCAAAGTGCGAAAATATGTAACCGGTGCGAACTGGTTTATTTTCAGTTTCTGGGACAGTTATCCGTTCGGAAACGGACGGTTGATCTATTTAAAAATGGAAAAAGTTTCTGGGATGTTTCGAACGAATACGAAACGTTAAAAATAAATTGATTTATCTTTAGAATTTTTATTTAGGTATGTATATTTTATTGAGATTTAGAACATTGTGGGGTAATCATATCTCTGTGTATTCTTATATATTATACATAATTTGCGCTTAGCTTGAGCCTAATGAACTATTTTCACATGGAAAGACATTTAACAAATTGTTTGCTTTATTTTTCAAAATCCTTCAACTTACCTTTATCTTTATAAGTCTCTAATTAGATGTCAATTAGAATATGCAACCTGTATCTGGAATCCCTTTTACAATAGATACAGCGATTCATTAATCTGAGAAACTTGCGTTGTACACGTTCGAGTTCATTCACGGTCACCGGCAAATTGCAAAGCCTTGAACACCGCCGTAGGGTCGCATGCCTTTCAGTGTTTTACAGGATACATTTCGGCGAGTGTGCGATGGAATTGCATGATCTTATTCCACCGTCCCCTTTCCATCTTCGGACAACCAGGCGCGGGGGGGGGGTTTCCATCCATATGTTGTCAACATACCGAACATCCGCACTAAGCTCTTTGCTTCATCATTTATAATGCGGACTGCTAAGGTATGGAACTCACTGCCCGCGTCGGTTTTTCCCGACACTTACAACCTTGGGATCTTCAAGTCTAGAGTGAATAGGCATTTACTGGGTGCGCGTGATACATCTTCGGCTACATCGTCACTTTCCATCAGGTGAGATTGTAGCCAAACGCGAACCCAGTTTTTAATAAAAAAAAAAATAAATAAAGGAGCAAGAAGAGAAAAAAAAACAATTACAATTATTATAATTATAAGTTAAAAAATATATTATTGACGCACTCATGCATTCAGCCAAAGAATTTTCACATGAATTTTAAAAATGTACTGTAGGTGCCTATAGCTGGCAGTTGTTGGGGTTCTAAACAAAGTCAGAAAGAATTTGGACGTCTACGTAATGTTATGTTTGTTGAGCGAGAAGGTAGAGCGGCTAGGGCCGCCGTTAGCATCATCCGGGTCCGCGGTACATGGCGAAGGCGAGTTTGAGTCGACGCGGTATATTAGGGCATAAGTGCCTCGTGCATGCGGGCGTGGTAAGCCACGAGTGGCTCCGAGTGACGCACAGTCAAAGTGTCTGATGGATGCAGCCGTCAGCTAGTGAGCGAACGTTGCGGGAAAGTCTAAATCTTTATGTAATTATTCTATGCGCCCGAACTATGGGCAGCCGGAGGTCCAGTGCATGAATTGATTCTGAACCGTCTGAAGGCTGTTTATGATTGTTCGTGAAGCATGGACAAAAGCTCGCGTAGGTACATACGTCAACGGATACAAGTTTTAGTGTCACCTTATTTCTAAGGGGCATTACAACTCGTTGAGAATGGGGTGCGCAACTGAGCACGCGTTTGATGTAGCAGGCGAAGATCCTATCAAAATTACACCGTAACACCAGTCGAACGTACATAAACATTCTTGAGTCATACACATATATATTTAACAGAAAGGATATCGCATTGATATTTTACTCGACTGGCCCAGAAAGGTAAAGGAGAAGAGAGGCCTGTTGGCCACAGTTGAGAACCGAAGGGCAAAAATGATAGGTCACTTGATACGACATGATATATTTTTAAGAACATTATTGATGGAAATATTGAAGGAAAGAGAGGCGCAATTACTTTGACCAAGTGATAAAGGTAAAGAGTCGTGTAAGAGGTAAAAGCAGAGAATCGAAGAAGAAAAAGGCTAAGAAAGGAGGATAATGTTTTTGATTTATATCGTTATCTGACTGTTATGGACCGCAACATTACCTATAAAACAATGAAAATTCGACCCGTGAAGTTCTAATGGTTGCTCATTCCTGACTCTAAACGCCGCAAAACGAACAAACCAAGCATAATAATCTCAATTCAACCTCCGTAAATATTATATGAGATGAAAGCTTTGTAAGAGGCAAATCTGATTATGAAAGATTAGTCAATGTTTCAGAGATTTACATACTTGCTTCATTATTCATAAGTGCGTGAGAGCATTCGAACTGACAAAGCGGCTTTGTGTCGTCTTTACGTTCGTGGGAGAACCTTTGAAGGGCCAGTTCAGGCATATTTAACGTCTGTATATATCACTTAGTCACGTATATACTTAAGTACCTATAAATGCGCTGTCTCATCACAGTTATGGGATTCCCAAGAGTTGAGTATAAATAAATAAAAATATATCTAACTAATATTATAAATGCGAAAGTTTGGATGTTTGTTTGTTGCTCAATCACGTCGAAACTAATGAACGTATTTGGATTCAATTTGGTATATAGGTAGAACATACCCTGGATTAAGACATAGGATATGTTTCATCCCGATAAAGGGAGTAGTTTCCGCGGTATAAATAAATTTCCGCAATAAAGTTGTTCCACGCAAGCGAAGCCGCGGACGGAAAGATAGTTTTTATATAGTAGATATTAACTAGAACAAAGTTGAGTTGAAAGGGTAGATTTAGGCAAGCAGCTGATTTTCAGTCAGCCCCGGCAGTGTAGTTGCTGCCACCAAAGCAAGTATTTAAGGCAGTTACATGTAGTATAACTAAATGAACACTCGATTTCATTACATTTCTGAAAATATCCAGAATTTAATAATAATATTTTAATGAAATCTATTCCTTCCTATTCTATTGGAATCTAAAGGTGATATAACTTAAGTAAAGTACATATGCTCATGCATGCTTCCTGTTCGGGCAGGCACTATTGATTTCCACTTGCAACGATCCTGACACACTACTTTTGCTTCTACCACTCTCATCAAATGCTTCATACACGCTCCTCGGTTGGCGGTTGACCGCACCTGACCTATGTGAGTATGTCAGTCACTTGATTGACGTACGTCCTTCTTGGTCGACCTTTACCGACCTTTCCATTCGCGTTTTCGTTATATTTTCCTGCTTTCGCTCTCCTTTCAATATCTTTCTCACATTTGCCGTCTATAGTAAACATACTTCCCAAATATACAAATTCTTTCACCTGTTCAACTTTTACCCCATCTATCATAACATTACATTCAGACATCTTATCTTCCCTTTCAACAACCATAATCATAACCTTCGTCTCACATTTACTTTCATTCTTTTCATTTTAAATTCTACATCCATAAGAGTCAACATGCTCTGTAGGTATGGTGATCTATGATAAATTAGCCCAAAGGTCCGCAGAATAGTACAAAGACACCATAAGCAACGTTGCATTGTCCTCAGATGATCAGACTTTACTCATGCTGTGGTCTCTTAGAACAAATACTCCCGTCCCAATAGAGACTAGCGCCACCTAGCCGCCATATGTCATAACTTGTTTATACCATGATTACCATGTAAAATATTTAAAGTCTATATTTTCTCAAAAACAAATAAACTATATGTACCTAAGTATATTTAAAGTGATTTTTTTCTTGCCTAGTTATTAAATTTTCATATTTGAGATAGCATTAGGTTTTGTGAAAGTAAAACACGTAAAGTAATGATGATTTGGCAACACTGAGAAAAATGTCGGCTGTCGTTGGATGTGTACGCGCATTTTTTTCACTTTCCATTTTCTCTGAAAATTTAAAGTATTTCCCGTGTGATTTGGTGATTGTGATGTGCATTTGCTCCTAATGGTGTGAGTTTAGGGTCACGGTGTAGCCTTCGGGGCGGGTTTTGGTTGCTCCACCTTTAGTCGAGATTGTATGTGAGATAGGACTCTGTGAGACAGGACTCCCAAGTGTATTTTTGTCTTTTTCCTTATGTTTTTGTTTGGTATTAATTTTATTCCCACGGTTATATATGATGATAGTTATTGTTTGCTTTTCTTAAATAAAATTTGTGTGTTAAATCGTGTTTTATTGTATACCGATACCTAACTAGATTATATGTGTAGTTACTTCGGAGGTTTATTTTCGATGACAGCATTGAAATTTTGATGAAACAATTGAAATTTCAATGTTTCATTGAAAATAAATCTCTGAAGTAACTATCAAGTTGCCAGGCTTAGGTAGGTACGGCTAGGTTTCATGACCTTGACGAGGTTAGTTACACATCATTGCGGATAGATGGCGCTGTGAACCCGAGTCGCTTGCAAACGCCAACATACCCGTCTATCTCCGTATATACATTGTAGTCTTTGACTTTACTAACGTAAAATTTCAACAACACCGGAAAAAGTGGGTAGATAGATAAGAAATCGTGGAACTCCTGTTACACACATATATTAGGTTCCAATTTAATTGAATAAAATATACCTATTAGACAAAAAAAAATAACAACAGGATACACTAGACTACCTATGAGTGTGCTACAGCCGTAGTGTATATAATTTAGTCAAACACTGCTTTTATAAACCACGAGTCTACTTTAACTTGTAAGATTTCATCCAAACGTACAAAAATAAACAAGGCAAGTTAAATAAACGTTGGTAAAAATTGAAGATTCAGGTACGTATACCAAGTATCACGAACCTGTCAAACAGAACGATAACTTCTACGTTTGACTATGGAAAAATAACGAACAAGCAACAAAAGCGGCGTGCTGGTAACATTTGAAATAAAAAGAATCGCAGGCTGCTCCCAATTCCGTATATACCGGCTCCTTTCGCCGAATAGAAAAATCAGAAAATGAAAAAGTTGAAATATCACACCGCTCTTTACGGTCTGCAAATCGCTAATGGCATAAAACTATTGAAACATGTTTTTACATTTATTAGGGATGTAAAAGCTACAAAAAGTGCCACTAACCAGTCGGGATCCGTAGGGCTACTATGAGTTTACGGAAACTATTCCCATTATCGAACTCTATCGGTAACGCTCCTCGGTCCCGCTGCGAGTAACAGTGACAGAGCTATAGTTTACTATAACGAGAGCAGTTTGCGCGAGCTCATAATAAACCCACCGGTTTCACGACTCAAAGAACATCGTCAGAAGATTTGACGACATGTTTGGTTTAGTGATTAGGTAGAAACTCTGACCACTATACCAAAAGTCGCGGGTTCGAATCTCGCTAGGGGCCTATGTTTGTATAATGACTATACATGTGTAAAAGAGTTATGGACGTTTTCATTTATAATAAGTAGGTAGGTAAGTATTTATTTACAAAAAAAAATGTATTTATGTTACCAACCATCTGATATCCACAACACAAGCCTATAGTTGCTTAATGTGGAACTAGATGGCATTGTATGTCCAAGAATATTTATTTATTTATTATTTATCCTGCTCAGGTCATATATTGCCTTCACAACGAGGTTAGGCCTGTTCTTATGACGATGGATGATAAACAAGATTCTTGGATTTGAGTATACAGGGTGGAAACAAAACGTGTACTCTACGATTTTTTTTTTTGGGTATTCTGAAATTGGAAGAAAACAAAATGATATAGGTGCTCTCTTAAAAAAGAAACATGATAAACAAAGTTTGGGCAAACGAATTTAGCCTTAAATAAGATGAATCAAAATTACGGATAAATATCTCTTATAATCCCGCGAAGAGGGTCGGTGGATCAGCGGTTAAGACGCGGTGGATCAGCGGTTAAGACACGGTCTCCCAATTTGGGAGATCCGGGTTTGATTCCCAGGCAGGCCATGTAGCAATGAGTTTTTAAATTTAATTTAATTACTTATGTGCATTTATCCGACTGCTCTTAAAACGATGAAGGAAAACATCGTGAGGGAACCTGCATTTTCCGCGCCAAATACATGCGAAGTCCACAACCCGCATTGGGCCAGCGTGGTGGACAACGGCACATAATCCCTCATTACACGAGGCAAGGCCTATATCCATGCAGTGGGATTTTTACGGGCTGACGATGATGATCTCTTATAATAAGAAATTATAGCCTGTATACACATACTATTTTCATCCTGCAAAGACGTGTTACTAAAGGGTATTATTATTCATATGATAGGAAACGTAACTGGCTAGCTACCACCATCTTATCTAAATCTGCCGCCAAGCAGCAATGTTAATAGCATTGTTGTGTTCCGGTTGTCAGAGATAAGATAGCCAGTCCCCCAAATGTGTTGGGGTTTTCGGGTCAGTACGCTTCCACCTTCGACCTCATCTTCACTTAACATCAAGTACGAACCCGTCGTGCATAAAAAAACATAAAAAAATTCTCATACTTCACTGATGATAGAAACTGAAACTACTTTTCAGTACTTTACTGACAAAGGTGTAGTTTTTATACACTAATAGGTATTAAATTTCATAATAACTATAAATTTAAAATTTGGTATACCCCTGACAACATTGATTATATCGTCCAGAGAGACTAGACCAGAAGTTAGCTATTATAAGGTATTAAACGCTAAATATCTCCGAAACATCTTAACCGATTTCCATGAAACATGGTTTCTAAGCCACGTTCTTAGGTATCGTAGGGTTTAATCTTAAAGATAAAAAAGTGGATAAACATCTGCGAGACGGCTGAACCTATTTTCATGAAACTTAGCTAAGCACAGCTAAACATAACTAAGAGTGTGCGTTGGAATTACACAATCTTATTCCACCATCGCCATTTTATCTTCAGACTAGGGATTCCACACGTATGTAGTTAACATACCGAACATTCGCATTAAGCGATTCGAGGCTCATTCATAATGCGAACAGCCAAGGCATGGAACTCCCTACCGGCGTCAGTCTTTCCTGAATCCTACAATCTTGGGATCTTCAAGAGCAGGGTGAATAGGCATCTACTGAGATCGCATGCTTCATCTTCGGCCACATCGTCACTTCCCGTCAGGTGAGATTGTGGTCAAACGCTTATCCTGTTAACCATAAAAAAAAACACCTGGTATAGTCTCTTACATAAAAAGAACCGCACTTAAATAGAACCACGCATTACTGAGACACGTCCAGACACAGACTATGGATACAAACACAGCGTCATCAAATACATAACATATAATCATCGTTTTTCGTCGGGGGTGAAAAATGCATACTTCAAATAATACTTAATGCCCAATAAAAGTTTAGATTATGAATAAACAATCGCCCTGTATAAGCGGTATTCACTTCATTTTAATTACTGGAACATTTTAAATTCCGACTGAGTAGTGTAAGGCAGAACTAAACAACTAAAGAGTATTATGTTTCCCACTTTAAACTTTTGCTTTTTATTTTCATAACTAACAGTTGAGCTGGGAACTGGAGAGTTTTTCTAAATTGCCGCACTTCTGCTAGGGTCGCCACTTTCGGGATTAAAATAGCACAGTAGGTATATAAATTTCATCGTTCGTATTCATCACGCAAACATTTACCCCATTCGCGGGATTCGAACCCGCAACCGTTGGTTTCTCAGAAAGGGTCACTATTCACTACACTAATTTGTCGTCAGGCAAACAATATGCAAGTAAACATATTTTAACCCTCGGCGAAAAACTCTGGGTGTTCTCTGTTGACGGCGTTGCATGTGTGTGTCCAGCCTTTGTCCGAATGTAAAAATTAAACGAAGAGAAAGGCTTAGGTTTTTAATTAAAAAAGACCCAATAATGCTTTGTATTTCGAAAAATAGATTTTCTTTGCGCATTTAGTCCACAGTTACGGTTAAAAATCTACACGTATTTTGTTTATATAATGTTTTTTTTTATGTTTGCGGTTTCACGCTTTTGCATAACATTTTTAAGCTTTCTAAGATGCTATTTACTATCCTATAATGTGGCCATTGGCCAGGCAATTTCACTGAAGAAAACCAGAATGAGTGTGGTTTGACTGACGTTTGACTGGTGTTTTTCATTTTCATTCAAGTCGTTTTCATTTCGTTCTTACCGACGACGCTGTCTCCATCACTACAAACTTCAAACGATGTTGACGCGTGCACTGTCTGTCGGTTTATTAAGGTGTTAGGTAGCGCTCTCATTTCGGATGAGCTCTGAGCGAAACTCTTTCTAAAATCCGGTATTCCCTTATTTACCGGTATTTTCGAAACGGGTTACAGGCCCTGACAGACACAAACACAACACCCCTCGTTTCGTCGTCAGCGTTATGAGATAACAAACTATAAACACAAAGATTTAGGACACAGACATATACGCAACCGCACACATATGAATACACACATTAACACACAGAATAGCGTCAAACACAAAACACCCGTTGTTTTTCGTCGGCGGCATTTGTTTATTCGAGTAAATTTATAAGTTTCAATCGCCTTTTGGCCCAATCTAAACAATGTAAGGTTCACAAAACGGAGGTCGCGGGTTTGATACCAGCGGTGTACATGTTCAGGACTCGGTTTGGTTGGTGGTAGCTTATAAAAGGTCCGCCCGCATTTCTCAACCGCTTAAAATTGCCAGCCCTATGAGCAAAAGAAAGAGAACAGAAATTATTTTATGGCGAACTTTGTCTACAGAATATTTTTTCATATTGCAATACTCGGAAAAGCTATTATTAAATTCCACTAGATATCGGTATTCAATTAAACGTTCGGATAGACAAGGTTCGAGGTGATGTTAAAGCTCTTTTAAAAAAAGACACTTTAACATTGTCTCCTTTTAAAATCCGTGTTTTACTATAGGTATATAGGTGTGATAATTATTCGATGCGGTATGTTTGGGATATTTCTGACCACCGCATTTGGAAAAAGACACGTGACGTTATTACAACTTAATTATTTCAAAGTCAAAGATGCTTTATTTTGTAGGTACTACACCCTACACTTAAAATAGTAAAATTTTATATTTTTAACTTATAGGTAGGTACTGCTTGTACAAAAGGCAAAGAACAAGCAAGAAACTCGAGGGGTTGCTCTTTTAAAATCAGATTTTTATATTCCAAAAAGGCACCATAATATTTCATTATATACGACCGCCGATTGGCGTAGTGGATAGTGACCCTGTCAGCAAAACCAACGGTTACGGGTTCAAATCCAGCAGAGGGTAAAGGTTTGTATGATGAATAGGAACATTTATTCCCTCGTCATGGATGTGTATATAAATATTTATGTATGTTTATCCGTTATCTAGTATCCATAGTACAAGCTATGCTAGTTTGGGACTAGATGATTGGTGTAAGTGTCCGAAATATTAATTGTAAAATAGCCTGGTATGCGAACGAGCTAGTTACATCCATGGTTGATTATCATCGAAATAGTCTAAGATTTTATAATATGCTTCCTTAATAAGTTTCTGTTTTACAGAATCTTGTAATATTTTGTTAAGGTTGTCTTTCGGACCTTATTACTATTCGATTTGTTTGTTGATAGCGCATGTTCAATGTCTACCTTTTGAGCTGCCATCATCTCATCTAGGTTAGTTGCCGTGCAATAATTTTGATAGCATATAAATAGCTGCACTTCCCCAAGTACCTCGTTGGACCCGGGTGAGCTTCCAACACTTCACCTCAATCACACATGTTGTTAACTGAAGACGAGGCCGAAGGTGAAACCGCGTTCAACTGGAATCCCCAACTTATTTGGGAGACAGGGTATCTCTTCTCAAACGGGCGGAATACATGCTATAATTATTGCTTCTTGAAGGCAGACTTAGATGGGATGGGGGTAACTAGAGCTGGCCAGCCATCGACCCACCTAAAAATTTTTGGGTCCGTTCGCTAATAATTTCCCGTTTAACCGCTAATCGCTACATTTGTTACCACGTAAGCACCCTAGAAGTAGGTAAAGTATGGTTAGGTTATTATATTTTATTTTAAATTTTAAATGTCCGCCTGGCTAGCTACCACCGTCTTATCTAAAGCTGCTGACAAGCAGCAATGTTAATAGCATTGTTGTGTTCCGGCTGTCAGAGATAAGATAGCCAGTCCCCCAAATATGTTGGGGTTTCCGGGTCAGTACGCTTCCACCTTCGACCTCATCTTCACTTAACATCAGGTGTGATTGAGGTCAAGTACGAACCCGACGTGCATACAAAAAATAATTAGTAATACAGAACAGTACAGTAGTATTACAGAAATCATAAAACGAATAAAATTTCTAAAATGTAACTTATTCTGTGTAAATGATTCCAACTCAGCATGGTGCCCCGCCCGCGGACGGATGGAGCGCTGGTATTCTGTTGGGACCTTTTGGAACTAGTTTTTTTTTTTTTATGCATAACGGGTTGGTACTTGACCTCAATCACACCTGATGTTAAGTGAAGATGAGGTCGAAGATGGAAGCGTACTGACCCGGAAGCGTACTGAGCGGTATGAGAACGCAAGTGGATATGAAATACACGACTATAGGTGAAAAGTTTAAAATTGCCTATCACCAATCAAACGGAGTACCTATACTAAACATGTACCCTGCTAGGAATCGAACCAGTGAGCTCCGTTTTGTAAACCGTATGTTATTTACATTGAGCCACAGAACCGTTACTTAATCGCGCACTATTTCGAAAATGTGCAAGCACATTGTTGCGCCCATAACCTTAAGCTTCTAGGATAACCTTCTGTAACTTACTTTGGATTCCATATATTTATGAGGTCAATACATAACATAAAATAACAAAAATACTTCCTATGAATTCAATTGATTTGTTAGGTTTATTAGGGCCGCAACGAAAAAACTGAACCTCAAAATTCCTGTCGTGTAGATACGTACCACAGATACCCGCACAGACGCAAAACATGCGACACTAAAGGCTCAATTGACTTTAAAAGGGGACTTACCGCAAGCCGCTACTCGTCACAGTAAAATCCAAGAGGAAAAAACTTATAACACAGAGTAATAAAAATTTGCATGACCAAGGGCTCATGGCTGACAGACCAGCACTATGTTGGTTGTAATTATGGTTAATACCATATTCGCATATCGATATTATATAATTTTTTTTTAATGCACAACGGGTTGGTACTTCACCTCAATCACACCTAATGTTAAGTGAAGATGAGGTCGAAGGTGGAAGCGTACTGACACGGAACCCCCAACACATTTGGGGGACTGGCTATCCTATCTCTGACAACCGGAACACAACAATGCTATTAACATTGTTGCTTGTTACAACAATTAAAGTTATTAAATGAGGAACGTACTTAATTCGTTTCACATGACATTCCCATGTTATTAAGAAAGAAAAAGCTTCTGTCGAACTCTCTTGACTTCGATTGGAGGTCAAGAAAGAAATAAACATATAAGTCAATATAAGTAAACCTATGCAAACCCCTATGGCCCATAGCGCTATGAGTGCAAGAACAATTACGAAAATTTATCCTAAAGTCTAATACGTAATTTTTTATACATAACGGGTTAGCGCTTGAACGTAACCACACGTAATATTAAATGAAGATGAAGCCGAAGGTCGGAGCGCTCACCCAGAACTCTGAACTTATTTGGCGGACTGGGTACCTCATCTCAAACATTGCCGACTGGAGGCAGACCAGGCGGACATTCAAAATTGCCTAATCACCAACCGTACTAAATATAATAGGTACCCAGCTGGCCATCGAAACCGTGACCACGTGTTATTTAACATGAAGCCACAGAACCGGTACTTATTCCATTTCGCGTATTTCCAAAATGTGCAATAGCAAGAGCCCATTTACTGTTAAGTTTTCAGAATAACCTTGCGTAATTTTCTAGTCTAGAATTCAGCTTTAGATTCATCTCCAGAACTCAGTCACCGATTTTAAAATTACCCGGCATTAAAAGTTCTGCGACTAGTGTCATTTAGTCCATGTCAATACAGTACCTACTAAGAATTCATTTTGTGAATTGTTTTGGCAAGAAAGTTGCTTATCCTCTGGGTCACAGCAGTCGATATAGTTAGCCTCTATACCACATTCTACTCTGTAGCCTAAGTAACCGCATGATATATTTCATGCATTACCTCTGCAGCCGAGCGCCGCTAACTCGCTTAAACAAATTGGCAGCGCGTGGCCGTCTCATAGCTTCCAACCTACCCACATTTTATAGAAAATTGTACAATATAGGCGTTGCAATAATTTTCGTCACCGTATAAAAAGGATTGTGCTTAGATATTGTTAGTAAAATATTGACAATATGTCATATTAATTGGAATCAACTGTTATTTCTTAGCTTATTAATTTACTTACGAGTATAACCAGCTTTTTGGATTTGCAAAAATAAATACAATAATTCATTCATTACAAGTTCTAGCTTATACAGCGCGAACAGCAAGGGCTGCAATGATGACCAAGCTTGAGGGCCGACAGCGAAGCTAAGCTAAGCTCTTGTATAGTGCTTTACTCAAATGCGAGTAGACACGTCTATCTGTTACTGTTAGTCTTTTGCTCTAATAAATTAAGTATATTTATTAGATCAAAAGATAATTCATACAAGTTACAGAAGATAACAAAAAGGTGCTAAATCTAACATGGGTAAGAAAGATAGGTGAAAAGTATGGACACCAACCACAAACATTAATGCAATACGAACTTGAATACTTCTCGACTCTCGTTAATGTTATAGTACATTACATGCCGCGGTCTGTAATGAATACGTTGCTGTCAGCGCTAATTATGGTTTTTTTTATCTTTATTTTATTTAGGGATTTATTGTCGTATGGAACATGTCAATCCCATTGTGCCCTTCCCTAGTTAACACAACACTGACAGAGAAAATAATATATACAGGGTGTCCCAGAAATAGTGACTCAAACTGCTATGGGAGGTAGCTTGACTAATGTCCTATACATAAAAATTATTACAAAAAAATAAAACGCACATGACCATAAAAAAGGGATGTCCGAAAACGGGAAAAATCATCAAATTTTATTAAGTTTCCAGCTCTAATTATTGTGTTTTGGGTTTCTTTGTACATTTTTCCTACCCACATTAATTGTTCGAGGTTGCTTCGATAGATTTTCAAAAAATAATGTTTACACTTGGAGTACAGATCACTTAATTTAATTGTCTTTTTTCTGAACCGAAAATTTATCTTGTTTTTTCAACCAGCTGTGGTATAAAAAAAATGTATGGGACTTGTTCGGCGAACTACTCCAAAAAGTTGCCTATTTAATGAGGATTCAAAAATGGTACGAACCAGTGCATTTACTTCACAAAATATGGAGATATTAATTTTTTTTCTTCATATTTTACGTGATTTTAAGCAATTCGGCACCCTTCGTCCATTTCCCAATTTGTCATTTTGCCCGTTCGTCAATTTCCTCATTTGTCTATTTCCCTGTTAGTCCACTTTCTCATTCGTCTATTTCCCCGTTCGTCCATTTCCTCATTCGTCCATGTGGCGAGTAATATTTTTCTAAGTGGCACTGACTTCAGTAGGTTTTTAAAGTTTAAGATTAAAAACGAATTTCACTACGAATTAGTAATATGTAATGGTAGCTACAAAGGATGATATATTTATACTTATCATCAAAACTATCTGTATTGATAACAACTGGCCACTTTGAGATTCTAGACAATAAAGCTCGAGTGTTAGACCATGAAATAGAGCATTACCGACTCTGTACCTTTAAAATATAGCACCTCTGTAAAAGTGGCCTGAACCTTTTCAAAATGTACCTTCATTTACACGTACGTTTTAATATACGATCTTGAGCGCTTTAGAGGCGTACGAGAGAGCAGCACTTTTTTCATTTTCTCTCCAAGCGCTGACTAGCTACTCTTTTTTAGGTTTATTTGATGAAAATTATGAGGTACAAGTAGGTAACTCCCAGCGAAGTTATATATTTAGGACATTTAACATTGATCAATGAATTGAACAAATTATGTATTAAATATTAAAGGTCAGGTCGAATTTGGAATTTCATATTTTGTAATTGATCTTTCGAAAGATGTAGGCTACTTTATAAAATTTATTCAGTTCGCTTGGTAGCGTGGGCGGTTAAACCTGTTATAGAATAACAAAGGTACCAACGTGGCTCCTTTGTAGGTACTAATTAATAATGTTAAATCTAGAATTGTGGGAGACCTTAAACTTTCAGATGGCATTGAACCTTTGCCTCCGTAGAGATATTGGGTGGTTTACGTTTCCACAGCGATCTCATGAACTTCGTTTGTAAACGCGTTATTGTATAAAGGAAAATAAATGCAAAAAAGACTTAAATCTCTGCACAAAGGCGGACGTATCTCATTTCTTGAATGTCAACTATAGAGTTAGTTAAAGAACAGTAGATTGGGCGTACATACTTTGCTTGCTTAGGTATATGAAAATGAACGAGGTACCCCAAAGGTAAATAACAAGATGATTGCACTGAAAATGCAACTGAGACTAACAAAGAGATATAATGATACACCTGACGACCGTAAGTTCGTCATAGGAATCGAAATGACTTTGGGTACAAATAATGATGTAAGCTGCATCGATATAAAAAAAATTATTTACTGAACTTTCATTTTAATAACACATTAATCTGTTGAGCGTTCGATTAGTCGTCAGTTCTGATTTTTTTAGAATTTTCTGAGTGATATTCTCCGAGATAAACCGCTAATAGAATTTAGATGCGGTTTAAAAGGAAATGTTACACGAAATAGAATATATATTGTAACTCTAGCATATCGCCGATGAGGAATCAGTTATAGTTCCGCGGGACTTATTTGAAATTACGGTATAAAATGTACCTCATAAGTTAATCCAGGACATAGTAACAACTCTAAATAAAATTTCATCGTAATCCGTTGAGGCGTTACAGCGTGATTAAGGATCATTAATTAATGTGTTCTCTTTAGCCAATTTGTACGTTTTTAGCCAACATTGGGACCAAATGCGACTTAACAGAGGGCAGTAAGTAAATAGGCATTGACCATTTTAAAACCACAAAAACCAGATGTTATGTCAAAATGACGTCGAAGATGCAAACGCGCCCACCCGGAAAGTGTTACAGAAACTGCTAATAATCGGATTGAAAAAGGTTGTACACCTACGTAGCTTACACTCTGTAAAAGGCTGAAGAAAGGAAGTCTTTAACTTAAACCAACAAATATGCCATAAGAGAGCTCACATGCTTCCCTGAAGGGAAACAAACAAGGTTATAATGAAGGCTTAGACACGTGTCTACATACATTGGGAAAAATCTGCGGGAAACTGTGAATTGTCGACAGGATTATACCATTTGTGACATCCAAATATTTTGCGGCATGCGAGAATTACTACTTTATATTGACAGTTTCTTTAACCTGTACAATATCTGGCTTTATTACACATCAAAACTAAAAATATTCAAATTTAATACTAGAAACCTAAAGAAATATGCAACACACGGCTATAGGAGGCCAGACGCTAAGTTTGTGTTCTATTCTTACCACTTTTCTGAAACTGTATTTTCTTTTCTGTTGTGCAATAAAGTGTATCTGTATTGTATTGAACGAGAATACCAAAACTATAATATAACCTATTATGGTCTAGACTTAGTTTAGCTGATGTAAAAAATGGTATTGATGTCGATTCGGATGTACATCATCTAAACTAAAACCAGTTTTGGAGTGGTGCCGTCGCATCGTATTGTACCAGGGAGAAAGAGACAGTACTACTTTAAAACTGGTTTTAGTTTAGTAGATGTTCATCCGAATCGACACCAATGGTGTCGATTTGGTTGCACACGAACTAAACTAAAACCAGATTTAGACTGGTGCTGTCACATTATATTGTTCCAGAGGGAAAAAGATAGACCTACTTTAAAATTGGTTTTAGTTTATTTTGCGTACAATCGAATCGACACTAATGTCTATTTTTCCTACACGATTAGAAACAGGTTAATTTCTGTTTAAATACGAAATCTGCTTAAACTGTGTTTAGACGTTAAAGAAATAATGGTCGTGAAGCTTTTATCCAAACAAAATAATTACAAGGTATTTGATCAGAAAATAAATTAAATAAATAAATATGCTTAGACATACACACAGCGCCATCTAGTTCCACAGTAAGCAACTATTGGCTTGTGTTGTGGATACCAGATGGTTGATATACTACATAAATACATTTTTTTATAAATAAATACTTATTATAAATGAAAACATCCATAACTCGGTTACACATAGGTATGTCCGTATTCATCACATAAACATGTTATGCCCCTATAGCGGGATACGGAACCCTTGACTAAGAATAAGGGAATAGAATATAATCATTTTCTAGGTGTTTCCTGGTATGTTAAAATTTAAATGGTCACGTATATATGTATAAATCCATTCTTCGGTCTGCTTCTAGTATTATAAGTATTATGGTCCTTTCATTCTTTATTACAAATAAACTGACAAGCACAAAATTTAATCAAATTAACTTTTTTCATTCTCCACGTAATGAACATGGGATGAGGGGAGATTTTCATTAAAATTCATTCAATATACCTTTAGTCCATGTCGATGGCCAGTCGTCCGTGTAATAGCGAGCGCAGGTGATAACGACTACCTGTTGCCATTTGCGACAGCAACTGTGGCCTGTGGAATTATCTTTGAATACGATATCCCTCGCAAATAAAAATAAAAGAGAACGTTTTGAAAGTTAATGAAATGTAATTAAACTTTGGCTTAATATCTTGCTTAGATCGCGGCAATTACACGCTTAATACGCTCTTCGGTGAGGTTCGCAATTTGTTTACAGCTAAGCTTTTTGTAACTAGGTAAATCGGAAACATAACGAAGTAAATGTCATTATATTTCATTATATGTTTTGGACGAGTTAGCACTGGTCTCAATCACACCTGGGAGTCTACTGTCTAACGAAAATATAGCTTCGGACGGCCGTAACTTCGGACTTTTTCTATTGCTAAGAAGCCTTTATTTGCATAACTTCAGACGTTCCTTGCGTCCCGTACTAACTTGTAATGTCCAACTATATACAACTAAAGTAAAATAATGAAGATTGGTTTATAATTGACACAGCAAACTGCAAAAGAAAAAGTCCGTAATTACGGCAGTCTGAAGTTATTTTCGTTAGAGAGTAGACCCCCCTGAAGATGTGATGGAAAGTGAAAGCATGCTCACCCGAAAGCCCATCTTGTCTGGAGGACTGGCTATCTTATCTCTAACAACCGGACACATCATGCTATTGACATTGCTGCTTTAGATAATGGTCCTGTTTGGATGGTGCTATCTATCCTAAAACAAGCTATAAAATGCGTAGCAGCTGATACTAGGCCCACTAATGATAGGTAAATTATTTTGCGCAATAAAGAGTATTTGTATTGTATTGTATTGTAAATTTTGGGGTGTATCTTCCTATAATCTTAAAGTTCCTAATATTTTGCACATAGACAGAGTACCTGAGTTACAGAATAAAAATATTCTCTAACAAATCGATAGATAAAAACCTTTATTAGACTGTGCATACTCATGAATCTTCCAATACTAAATTTTTGTCTTTTAGCACAACAAAACAGGACTTTTATTTGAAATTAGGAACTACAATTTTAAATATTGCTAAAGAATACCGTGAAGAATATATAAGTGTATTCAGATATACGGAAATGCACTGACAGGGGGTCAACGCACCGCCATTGAAACGTGCGAGGCTCTATACATGTTTGTTAGGGTAGTCCTAAGGGATGGCCTTTGTAGTAAAAGGGGTGTAGACTCACGGGAAGAAACGGGTTGGTTCAATTCTTTTTAGCCAGACCTCAGCCTATTCATACTACCTCTAGACTTGAAGAGGTCAATACCTATCAAGTTTAAACTTAAAGTGATTAAATGGTAGAGGAACAGATTTGTCAATTTTGGTAGTGGATCTCGGTCATAGAACTCCTACGAATTGTCCCCGTAAAAATGAAAGTTAGGGAAAACAATGTGCAATTTGAAAACGAGTTCCTATTACAATGGAAACACATTTTAAATTGATCAGAAATACATGCCATGTCACGAATTCAACGAGTCCTATTCAAAGAATAACTCTGCTCCCATAGAAAACCCATAGAAAGGAAAGCAGTATGACACGGGAAGTCACGAATTCGTCAAGTCATTTCTTTTTACGTAATGTACTCAAAACTTGCACACAACAATACAAACGCAAGTGCCTAAAAGTAACCGTTTGCAAAATTATCAATTTGGTAAACACGCCTATTTTCACAAAATTTCGGCTTAGACACTCGCAAAAGTGAGTTCACGGAACAATAACAGCCACCTACCGTGAAATTGTAAACTTACTTAAGATGTAAGTTTAACGAGCCTATAATTTTGTCCCAATTTGGAACTTGTACCAACTCCAACGATAGGCTAACTTTGTCCTTTGATACTTATAGCAAAGTTTAAAGGGAGTTTCACGTAGGTACCTACCTTCATAAATACTTGCATGACGCCATGATTATCCCGAAAACAGGGTCAGACCACCTTTATGTAAATAAACGTTGGTTACATTGATCACCTCAGGTATGAGGTCCGTAGTAAAACGAAAGTTACCGATACCTACAGCCCAGCGGATTAGCAAGTTGAAGTGGCAGTGGCCAGGGCACATAGCTGGAAGAACTGATAGGGAATTAAAGTTCTATAGAATGGACAACACGCACCACCAGCAAGCGTAACGTAGAACGTCTACCCTCAATGTGGACGCACGAGCTAGTGATGGTTGTGGGAAATCGCTAGATGAAGGCTGCTTCCAACCGATCGCTCTGAAACTCTATGGGTGAGGCCTATGTTTGGCAGTTGACGACCTGTGGCTGATATAATGATGATGATATTGAACTTGCTAAGTTAAATATCTTACGTATTTCTGGGACATCTGCTTGTACCTATCGGTAACCCAACTTCACTACTGAGTTTCGGTGTATAGGGATAAGAAAGCTAATGAATTTATCGATAAAAAATCGAGTCCTCAGGGTGACGACGCATCTGTACTGTAAACCCTGCATTCTATTTTTACAAGAACACTCACGGGATACTATTGTTTGTCTGAGCAAGCAAATGCTCAACAAGAGCCTCTGTAACGTAGTAAGGTGCAGATTCTGCTTTCTCGCAGATCACCTGTTCTTCTACTGTGTGAAGGTGGCCCGCTGATGCACCTGGAAGAGGAAAACGATCGCTGCCAGGAAAAGTGTAGCAAATGCGCGACGGCGCAAACCTCGGCAGCGAACTCTAGGTTAGTGGCGATCACAAAAGATCGACAGGGGCTTTATTGACCTGCAAGAGCGACACTTATGACCAATACTAACCGCTGTGTTACGATCGAGAGCGTTCATCTTGTGTTTAAAAGGTTATGTTTAGACGACAGTAGTAACTTATCAATTAACAAGCTGCATGCATGTTCTTTTGTTATACTATTAGCGGCCTTGTGATCCCACTGCTTGGGCCCAAGCTCCCCTTATTGGAGAGGGTATACGGGCTGTAATCCACTATGCGGTCCCAGTGCGGATTGGTAGACTTGTGTCAGATTGTAGCCACTTAACAATCAGCGCCTTCCAGTCCATGTAAACGAAGAAAACCCCACTATTGGTCACCCGTTCAAAGACGGGCAGTGCCAGACATTGCTTAACTTCTTAAACGAATAGCGAATGTGACTGATACACCAGTATTTATACCTACATAAATAAAGTCACAACCTTTATCCTAAATAGGGGGGATTAGTGATATCCCAAACATAACGGATTGAGTGCTCCATAAAAGTTTAATGCTTGAAACAACATCCACAATTCAACTTTCGAAATATACAGATATAGATATGACAGAGTGAGCTCGTCGCCGTTGAAACTTGCAAGTCTATAGATACTTTTAGGTGTAAAGTCCTTTAGTCGCCTTTTATAACACTCACGGGGAGAGACGGGTTGGTTCTATTGTTTTTATTTACTGATATCACAAATGGATATCCATAAAAAATACTTAGACCAAATTGTTTTAAATTTACTCGTAGCTAGAACGTAACAGTTATAGTCAGCGTATTTAATCATCTTCGTCGATATTCCAATATGCCCCTGTCACTCCCAACGTCGAAAATTTCCAAAATTATAATACAATACATCATCATTACCTTCATATGATTGGTGTAATACAGGATAATAATATATTTATAATACAAACATCCATGACTTCAGTACAATAGTGGGATTCGAAACCGGAACCGTAAGTTTCGCAGTCACTACCCCAGCCAGTTATGATGCCAAATTGTTCTTTGTTAATCAAACCAATCATTGCAACAATGTAACAAAGTGGCGCACAATAACTACTTTATGTTTTAAAATCGATTATATATAGTAACATTACTATATATTATTCCCGTGGAGCAATCTCACGATTCTAGCTAATAAAAGGGAAATAAAACGGTCAAGGCACTAAGTAGAGACTGCGCTTAGAATTATTTTACCACGAGCAAAACCACTTAAGCTTTAACAGCTGGACCACTGCAACATCAAAGTTTAGCACAAAGACAAACAAAATTTAATTAAACGTCTGATTTTAAATCGCTATACAAACAAATGATATTTACTCTCTCTTCTATTTAATAGCTATGCTCTTGTCGGTGGAGTCCTTTCCACACTTCTCTACATTCCGTCTTTTCTTTCACTTCCTGATACGACACGGCATTTACTTTTCCTTTACTTGTACCAATATGTATGTTCTTACTATAAGCCTTCCGCTCTTCCCCTCTACTTTTCCTACAATGATATTCTTGATACAGTTGTCGTGTCTTATTTTTCCCCTTCTGTTTTCAATGGTCTCATTAACCATCTGCAGGACCTCCTCATTGCTCTTTCTTTCCATCCAGCTTATTCTCTCCATTCTGATTATTATTTACTGAACGTTTAAAATTTGACTACTTGTATATTTTGGCATTGGGTGTTGTGGAATACAGTTACATTAACGGCTTTTCTGAAAGGCATACATTTACATCATAGCTTATCCATAATTTTAGTCTCTTGCAAGTTTTTCTCCGACGACTTAGTCTTAGCACTGAGCAGTAACATAATGTTAATAATATATTTTACGAAAAAAATAAATAACTAAAGTATTCTATTCCATCAGTGGAAACCTCTAATTGGCTTTCAGTTTCTTAGTTTAAGTGATAATTTGTAAAATAAAATAAATAAATTTGAAAACTAAAAAACTCGACAGCGCATTTTGTATTTGGAGGACGCCATTTTAGATTTTTTTCCATAAAATATTTACGACATTTTAGGGATCAAGGCGAATCCAACGACACCTTGTACTTCGAAATCGGTCATGCCGTTTATATATTTACATATATCATATAAACAAACGAAAAATTTCCATACGAAAGGTAATTTCAACAAATTGTCCACTTAGTCGTATGTTATTCATATGGAAATTGCATAAGAAATTTGGCAGCCTTTTACTTAATCAGAGCCTACACCACCCCAGACGTGTCGTTTGAGGAGTGAAGCGCATTTAATAAGGCCTCGAAAAAATAGTACCCGGTTTTATGTCAAATACAGCATACGTAAAGAATGGAATAAACAGAAGATCTTTTTTATGATAATTAGTGAGAGAAGTCACATTTGACGCTTTGTTGAAATCGAAAGGAAATCTCATCACGTGAGCGACAATCATTAAGATACACTGATAGACGACCTGTTTGGTGTAGTGGTTAGCAACTCTGACCACTATACCGAAAGGTTGCGGGTTCGAATCCCGCTAGGGGCATATGTTCGTGAGATGAATACGGACATGTGTACCCGAGTTATGGATGTTTTCATTTATAAAAAGTATTTATTTACAAAAAACAATGTATTTATGTAGTATATCAACCATCTGGTATCCACAACACAAGCCTATAGTGGCTTACTGTGGAACTAGATGGCGCTGTGTGTATGTCTAAGGATATTTATTATTAGGAAGAAACTTGCAGTGGCCGTGCCCCTACACCTACGTAAGCATTTCTATAATATATGAAAAAAAGGAAATAAAAATGACTACACAGCATTGACAATAAACATGATATTTCATTCAATAAAATGACATACTGCAGGGTGCATTTGCATTCGTGTAATTCCCATTAACTAGTGACGTCACTCTTAATTACGAACAACTGTCCCCAAAGGACTATACCTAGTCGAATTCGATCAAAAAAAAATTCGATTACCCATACAAAGTAAAACATTCTGAAACCAACTTTAGTATTCCAGTCCAACAATTTTCAGCTGGTGACTCCACTCCTGATTACGAACAACTTTCTGTTTTTTTTTTTTTCTTTTTTTTTTTTATGCACAACAGGTTGGTTCTTGACTTCAATCACACCTGATGTTAAGTGAAGATGAGGTCGAAGGTGGAAGCGTAGTGACCCGGAAACCCCAACACATTTGGGGGACTTTTTTATTTGGGGGATTTCATGGGCCGAATTCAACCGCGAATTGTTGGACTTCCATACTAAAAGTGGTTTCTGTACGGTTTACCTGATATGGGTAACCGAAAATTTTTTGATCGAATTCGGCTATAGTTCCTTGGGGAAAGTTGTTCGTAATCAAGAGAGGAGTCACCAGGTAAACAGAAATTACAAGAACGAAATTTGACGACGTGTTTGGTGTAGTGGTTAGAGATGCTGAGGTCGCGGGTTCGAATCCCACTAGCATATGTATAATGAATACAGACATGATGTACTCGAGTTGTGGATGTTTACATATAAGTAGATTTACAAAAAGAAAAGTTTATCAACCATCTGCTATCCAAATACAAGCCTAGTTGTTTAGTGTGGAACTAGATGGCGCTGTGTGTATGTAAGTAATGTAAGGATTTTATTTATTAAAATCTATTAAAGTAACGTTAACAATTTCGTCGTCCGCCCTAAAATTAAATTAAGTTTTTTTTTTCTTATGTACAACGGGTTGATACTTGACCTCAATCACACCTGATGTTAAGTAAATATGGGGTCGAAGGTGAAAGCGTACTGACCCGGAAACCCCGACATATTTAGGGGACTGGCTATCTTATCTCTGACAACCAGAACACAACAATGCTATTAACATTGCTGCTTGGCGGCAGATTTAGATAAGATGGTGGTAGCTAGCCAGGCGGACATTTAAAATGCCCTACCACCAACCAAACTGAGTACTTAAACATGTACCTACCCCGCTGGGGATCGAACCAGCGACCTCCGAATCGTAAACCCAATGTTGTTTACATTGAGCCACGGAGGCCTAAACCTTACACCACAAAATAAAGCGGCTTTACGTATTTTGTGCCTTCACCACAGAATTAATATAGTACTACCTTCACCTAAGTATATTAAAGTGACACATTGAATTGGTAGCACAACCGCGTATTGCTCCAATATCTCCAAATCCAATATCAAATCTAGTCTCGAATCCAACGGTTAAGTCCTTTCAAACCAGTTGGCTACGAAATTTGAAGCTCGCAGCTGACGGATGACGCGAAGTGCGGGAGCGGACGTGTAGCGTTTTGACAGTTTTTTTTTTAGTTTAATTCTCTCCTCTAGGAGAAGGCAAAGGGATCTAGCCCATAACAGCCATGTCTTATTTCTTCAGTTTGTAAGTCAGTCTCAGTTAAAACAAGTAATTCGTCGTGTACTTGGCGTATACAGAGTCTAGTCTAGCAGAATGCTTTACAGAAGATTTTGGCGGCTTCTTGTGGAAACCCAAAAGCTTCGTTACGCACTTTAATTTACACGTCCCTTCACTTGTACACCATCACTAACGTTTGCAGCACAATATTCTGCCATTATCAACCTTCAAAAGTTAGAATGCACAAATTATAAGAATTATAAAGAAAAATGCTAGGTACTTCACTCGCCGAGATCCAGCCAAAAAGCCCTAATAACATAAAGACATACGCGCAACCACAGATACGCGTATCAACACGCATAACGACATAGGAACACACGACAGGTAAGTAGGTACGCACAACGACTCACGCACAACGACCCACACGCATAACGACGTATTGCAAATGCACAACGACACATACGCGTAACGACATACGCATAATAAATAATGGCACATGCGCATAACAACACAAGTGTAATTACACTAACGCGTAACGACACAAGAATAATGAATAATGGCACACGCGCATAACAACACAAGAATAATGAATAATGGCCCATACGCATAACAACACAAGTATAATTACACTAACGCGCAACGACACAAGAATAATGAATAATGGCACACGCGCATATTAACACAAGTGTAATGACACTAACGCATAACGACACATATGCATATCGCCATATACGCCTAAGGAAACATACATATAATTATATTGACTACCGTTTGTAATTTAAAAATTATTAAATCATATCGAATCCAATTTTGGTCTCCGATTCTCGATTTACCAACTGGTTTCACTCACATGTCAAACACCTTTTTTATGCACAACGGGTATTGACGTCAATCACACCTGATGTTAAGAGCAGATGAAGCCGAAGGTGGCAGCGTACTGACCCGGTTACCCCATCCTATATTGGGCACTGGCTATCTTATCTCTGACAAGCGGAACACGATTGCAGAACTTAACGGAATTACGTGCTGTGTGGTTTCGGCACTCAAATAGGGCATAACCAACCCGTCTCTTCTCGTAGGTTTTTTTATGCATAACGGGTTAATGACCTCAATCACACCTGATGTTAAGTGAAGATGAGGTTCGCTAAGTGCCGCTAAGCAGCAATGTTAATAGCATTGTTGTGTTCGGGTTGTCAGAGATAAGATAGCCAGTCCCCCAAATGTTTCCGGGTCAGTGCGCTTCCACCTTCGACCTCATCTTCACTTAACATCAGGTGTGATTGAGGTCAAGCCCTTTATGCATAAAAAAAAAATATTCGCTGCCGCTTATCGCTTCCGTTTTTCTTATAAACACAGCCCAATGGTGTATTCGGATCACGAAACCAACGGCCCAATATTAATTTCCCAGAAATGCACACGTTCACGAATGGCAAACCTTGAGTTATGAGGCTCGTACGTGCCAAAGAAGGTTGTATGTAACTGCGTATAGAGGTGATGGCGTAAAAATGTGTTTTCTTCCACAGAACAAACTCATGCATACATATTTGATGGAACTACGTTGTTTACATACAGAGTGAGAGCAAGATTTGGGAGGATTACATGATTTTGTTACCATTAAAAGCGTATAATAGGGGCCTTGATGAATGCGACCCTGCGGAATACATCCAGGAAAGATCGACTCTATAGGACTATACTATTGAAGATAAACATATCATGTAACAGGTGGTTCTATGGTCTGTGTTTGAGATAGTCAAACATAAAAATATATTGGGTCTTTACCTATGAAATTGGAGTTTTTTTTCTTCGTTAATCATATGTACCAATTCCTGCGATTTGCAAAGCTATATCCAAATTTGTTTTTTATTTGGAAAATGGAATATTATTTCAAGGTTTCACATGAAATATTTTTTAATTTCTGGGCTAAAACACATAATAAAAAAAATTTAACATAGCTCTTTTCATGTGCTTCCCATAATCATTTCTTAGATTCGCTGAAACTTTTATAAAGAGGTTACTTTTAAAAATTAACGCTACCTATACTTAATGTTATCCGATAATACACACAAAGTTTAGCTAAATTTGGATTTGCCGTTCCCAAAAAAAAAACAAAAATGTTTGTATGGAGAAAACAGTCTTAATGAAATTCTTCATACAAAACGCCAATTTCATAGGTAAGGAAGGACCTAATAGCTAAGATTAAAGTTCCTTGGTCTTACTTGAATCAGCTCGTTAAAGTGCAAGTATTTTAACCATTATTTATTATTACTAATAATCTAATCAGTGGGAATACACTAAAGGCATTAGCACAATACAATAGTCACTTTGTGTTGAGAGGAACTGTCTCCTAACAAATAGGTCTAAATCAGGAGCCAAGACCATATTAATAATGATGTAATATTTTTGTGCACATTAAAAAAGCTTGGATCAAAGCAGGTGTAGCACAGCGCGTAGCATCACATAAATTACAGCATAGGGCGTTGTAACATGGGAGATGGCATACCGGCTTGCGGCCTGTAGCAGCACTTTTTACCTCAGAGATTTTTTTTTATATTAAGTATGTATAGATACTACTTATAACAAGTCACAACATAATAAATAAATATTTCGGACACTTACACCAATCATCTAGTCCCAAACTAAGCAAAGCTTGTACTATGGATACTAGATAACGGATAAACATACATAAATATTTATATAAACATCCATGACTCAGGAATAAATGTTCATATTCATCACACAAACATTTACCCGTCGCGGGATTCGAACCCGCAACTGTTGGTTTCACTGACAGGGTCACTATCCACTACACCAATCGGTCGTCACTATTAACTCACATATTTGATCATCATATCAGCCAACGGACGTCTACAGTTAAATATCGGCCTCCCACATAGAATTCCAGAATGACGGGTTGGAAGTGCCCTGCATCCAGCGACTTCCTGCGACCTTTACCAGGTTGTCTGTCAATCTTGTGAGTGGACATCCTACGCTGCGTTTGCCGGTGTGAACGAATGTCACAGACATACACCAGCGGATTAGTAAATTGAAGTAACAGTGGGTAGGGCGCCTAGCTCGAAGATCTCTTGGCCCGTGGAGCATTAAAGTTCTCGAGTGGAGACCACGCACCAGGCAAATGTAGTGTCACACCTTTATGAACTAAACTTGAAACAAAAATTATAATAATAATATCCTTAGACATTCACACAGCGCCATCTAGTTCCACAGTAAGCGACTATAGGCTTGTGTTGTGGATACCAGATGGCTGATATACTTACTACATTTTTTTTTGTAAATAAATACTTATTATAAATGAAAACATCCATAACTCGGGTACACATGTCCGTATTCATCATATATACAAACATATGCCCCTAGCGGGATTCGAACCCGCAACCTTTTGGTATAGTCGTCAGAGTTGCTAACCACTATACCAAACAGGTCGTCAAATTCAAATATTGCACTGAAATTCTTGTTTTGGTAGATGTACAAATTCCCGAGGACTGGATAACAGTCAGTAAGTAAAACTTTACAGATATATCTGTATGAACATGTAGCATAGAAGTTTTGAATGATAATCAATCATAAAGAATTTTGATCCTAAAAGCTTAAATAAAATTTTATCTAACAATCGACACAAACAAACTCTTCAAAACAAATCTTCCTTTCAAACGTCATTCCTAAGAAACGCGAGTGCTTATTAAAATTCTGGAGTTCCCCAAATAAGTATACACAAACCCCAATGGGCGTCACAAATTGTATTTTGCTGAAAAGAGAAAATCACAAAAGGCTTTTACACTTCCAGTACCATTATTAATGGAGCGACGGACAAATATTTTTCTCGTATAAATACAGGGACGAAACGCGATTCGAATAATCGATTAGGATCGACAGACAAACTTGACAATTTCACAGCTAAAATTCGTAGACATTCGAATATTCACGGAAGTGTTGCAAGACAGATCTGAAAAATTAACTCGGCAAATTACAGATTTCCTCTTCGTCTATTCATTTAACAGCAACTGGCAGCATTTCTGGGGCTATATTTCTGCCAGTCTTAAGTAGTTGAATTATGAGAGTACATAAATTCGTTATACGTAATATTCAGTTTAAAAAATTCCGACAACATTCATTGAATAAATGATTATATCATCCAGGTAGACCTAGACCAAGAGATATGTAGAGTTAAATGCTAAATATTTTCGAAATCCATCAAACGTAGCTAAGAACCTATTCCGAGTTTAATATTAAATGTTTTTAAAAAAATTAGAAAACTCTCAAAAGACTACGATATCATCAAAATACACCAAAAACTGTGTTAAGAGCTAAATATTTTCGAAAAGGCTTAACCAATTTTCATCTAAAATGGCTAAAAAGTTGGCCCCTCGTTAAGTCTAATTTCCACATTAAAAACACTTTTAAAAACAAACTTGTGTTTGTCATATATTGTTCTAGTACAAAGACAAGTAAACCTCCAAAAAGGAGTTCTAGTGGCAGGCTTCTGGCCCCTTTTTCAGCCCTTTGTAACGTGTAATGGAAAGAGCTCATGGCAACAAAACAAACTAGTCCACTTTCGGCAGTCATTTCATTTGCCATTTGGTACCATAATACTTCATTAATAATAATAATAATAAATAAATATCCTTGACATACACACAGCGCCATCTAGTTCCACAGTAAGCAACTATAGGCTTGTGTTGTGGATACTAGATGGTTGATATACTACATAAATATATATTTTTTTTGTAAATAAATATTATTATAATATTCATTTACAATAACATTCATATAATATTCATTGACACCGCACTCACATAAATATGCCAAATTTCAGCTCAGATACCAACAAGTGGTTGATAAATGATTTGCAAATTTTGAAACGGACAACTTACATACGATCATTGCTAGCTAAATAAAAGTTTTAAAAAAAAGCACAAGTCTTGACTGCAGTCAAGACAATTCAGAGTTACTATGATTAATGTTATTGTATAAGTACCTATGTCTTTTTGTAGGTACATTCTAAAATGTACCTTTTTTTCTACTTTTATGAATTTTATTTATCTTATACAAAATAGAAAGTTTACTTTTCTAACAAGACGACTGTATTTGGATCACCAAATCAACTATACCACAGAATAATTAATAGTAACTATACCAAATATCAATTATCTACCTACATCCTGGCTTTGCGTCCTAACCGGTGAGCCGTCGACGCTCATTGTACGCGTTATCCCAATAATGAGCGTCGGGGGCTCAGTGGTCAAGACGCGTTATCCTAGTTTGGGAGGTCCTTGTTCGATCCCAGGCAGGCCATGAACCAATGAGTTTTTAAATTTAATTTAATTATTTATGTGCATATAACTGCTCTTAAACGGTGAAGGAAAACATCGTGAGTAAACCTTGCATGCCTGAGAAATAAAAATTCTAAGGCATGTGAATTCCCCAACCCGCATTGGGCGTGGTGGACTATGTTCCATACTCCCTCATTATACGAGGGAAGGCCTATATCGCTGCAGTGGGATGTTTACGGGTTGAAATGATGATCATGGCTTTGACAGACAGAGACACCGAGATGATTATTTGTATTCCGTTTTGGCATAGGTTCGGAATACTGAAAAAAAAGGGCTCGTGTAATCGACACGACACGGCGTGGGACAGTGTGGGTCGAAAAATGACACGGAAAAGACAACTTTAGCAATTTACGCTTGCACGAATACCACGCGTGGAACCTCGATCAAGAGTTATGGCCAACAACAGAGATGTCAGTGCGCACATACATTATTTGTGCAAGTGTTAATTTTATTGATAATTATGGAGGTAAGTATCTACAAATGTAATTAACATTTGTAGATACTTACCTAACTAACATAAATTTACTCGAAATATTGATATTTTTTTTATGTTTCAGGTTTCGCGAGGCACGTCGACAACAGCCCATGACGCCACTTTCCTAAAAAATCACCATGTGAGCGCATCATGCTCCCTCTTATTCTGTCTGAGCATTTAATCCCCAACTTGCCAAGTTTCTCCTCGCACCTTGTCAATTCCAGAACTAAGCCGTAAACAATTAGCGACATTCCCGCTAATGGAGCCCTAATGTATCTCGTGTTCGCTCAACATGTTTAGACGTATTCAGGCAAGGATCTTGTGAATGGTAGTTGAATTACAATCGCTAACTAAGGACCGATGTAATTAATTTGTTGGTCTACATGAGGTTAGTAGGTACGTCTCAAAATAGCAACACAATAATGTCCCAGTAACCCTGTTTGAAGTTTGGTTCTATATCGAATTATACTTCGTTGCTGCATCCTATGAGATTTAATAAACCAAGTAGTCCGTTTTCTGTCGTACTGCATCACCACACGATTTTTTAGATCTATATTTAACAAATCTAAAATAAAAACAAGGCTTTTGACTCCCGTAGTAGGTAGTTGCGTTGTGGTCCGGCAGGGGGCTCTGTCTTCATTCGTTTTCCGTGTGTTGCATCATCCACGTTCGCTCCGTTAAAATAAATAATTTCGCGGTGTAAAGTGAAGTTTTTAGGTGTGTGTGCTGACTTTTACATTGGAAGGAAAAGTAAGAAGAGTGAGGACGAAATCCGAAGTAAAATTAGACGTTTGGAAAAGGAGCTAGTATCCCGACAAAAATTTCCGCCGGAAAATAATGAAACCGAGGGTCAGTAAAAAATATATATATATATTTTGTTTGTTTACTTTCTCAGTATGCAATAATTCTCGGTAATCCTTTTATTATTTCCTCAGTGGTGACACGCGATGTCACCCGGAAATAATCTTACTATTTTCTTAATGTGATGATACGCGATATCATTCAGAAAATAGATTAATGAATCGAATTAATTTGGATTTAAGTAGTACGTACATAATTATCATACGTACGTTACGTACCCTTTAATATTTCTTCAGTGATGGCACGCGATGTCATCCGGAAATAATCTCACTATTTTCTTAATGTGATGATACGCGATATCATTCAGAAAATAGATTAATGAATCTAATTAATTTGGATTTAAGTAGTACGTACATAATCATACGTACGTTACGTACCCTTTAATATTTCTTAAGTGATGGACGCGATGTCATCCGGAAATAAATAAATATACCTATCTAGGTATATAGGTACTTTCCTTACGTGCTGGCATGTGACAACGCCCGAAAGTCTCATTTAGACTTATCTATTCAGGTCCTGAATATGAATCCTACTTGGAATACCCTGTGGAGACGGAGTTCGCCGATGGCGGCGTTAGTCAAGAGGACATACATGCAATGCTGTCGTTTCCTCTGATATGGGACAAAGTCCCAAAGTTATGGGACATGAAGGGGAAGTACCTTAAATATCGTAGATAGTGAATTTTGCTCAAAGAAGACTTTATGTTATTTTTAAAAGTTAGTAATTCTGCATTCATAGATTTTCTAAAAATTACTTGCTTCGGCTGGGAATCGAACCGACTTAAATGTGAAAAAAAAAACACCCTACTTTTATGATGCCAATCGAAAGAATAGCTAAAAAATAATAACTCTGCCTAAGTAACATAGTATTTTAAAAGAAAGGAACAACATAAAATGATTGAGTCAAATTTCAAGAAAGTTATTTATTGCCGACGACGTTCGAAAAGTAGCGATATTATCATTCCAAAGATAGCATTGATTATTCGTAAATAAGTACCCACTTCATAAAATAGGTACTAACATAGTTTTCCTTATTATAAGTGCACGTGTAGATGAAATGATAAAACTTGTATTTCAATACGTCCTCTGTAAGCTAGACAGAAGGCAAATTAAAAACAAAAATAAATAATTTATAATTTGAAAATGGAACAGTTTATGACAGCGTTTGTTTGAATGCATACTTTTTAAGATATTTTAAAAAGAAGTGATATTTTTAAATGTTGTTCTTAAATTTGAAAATGGAACAGTATGTGCGAGCGTTTGTTTTTCGGATATTGATCTGTTTAGTCTCAATTCACTTACACAAGTGTTATTGTGTTAATTTATTGCGAACATGGCATATCAAGTAAGTTTTGATCTAATGGAAGCATATTTTTTGAACGATAAAGATATCTCTAGAAGTTTGCGGTGGTATGGCGTAAAATATCCTGATAGACAAATACCGTCTCGTAAAGTTTTGAAAAGGCTTGTGAACAATTTGAAAACTCTGGGACGTTTCGATAAACGCCCAAGAGAACCACAGCAAGAAAACCATACGATCAACGACGAAGAACTTGGTATTTTAATTTACTTTTCGGCTTTTCCGAAAGCATCGGTGAGAGAAGGAGAACATGAAATTGGAGTTTCAAAAAGTAAAATACACCGTGTATTAAAAAAACACGGTTTTAAGAGTTATGTTGAAGGACGATTGGTTCAAAAATTACTTCCGGGCGATACAGAAAGGAGAAAAAATTTCTGTCTTGATATCCAGGCACGATTGCTCGAAGATCCAAATTTTTTGGATAATATTATTTGGACAGACGAATCTAACTTTAGCAATAACGGTATGTATAACCGCAACAATAATCGTATTTGGTCTAAAGAAAATCCCCTACGAGTGACTGAAACTAATAACCAAGTGCGTTTTTCACTCAACTGTTGGTGCGGACTTTTAAAAAACCGGGTTTTCTTAATCCATTTTTACCAAGGAACCTTGAACACAGAAAAGTATTTAGGAATACTTCAAATTTTAAGGGATAAGATAAGAAACCATTCCGCGGCGGAGCAAGAATACTTAATTTTCCAACAAGATGGAGCTCCGGCTCATAATAGTCGGAGAGCAGCAGATTTTCTAAATGAATGTTTTCCTACATGGATTGGTACAAATGGACCGATTAGATGGCCGGCCAGATCCCCGGACCTCACACCATTAGATTTCTTCTTTTGGGGATACGTGAAAGATATGCTATACAAAAAGCGATACGAGAACGTAGGCGAGTTGCAAACAGAATTGTGCCATATCACATCGAGTGTTCACCATAAAATGATTAGAAAATCAACAGGCAGCGGGCTCATTAAAAGATTGGCGATTTGCGTAAGACAAGAGGGATCACATTTTGAGCATTTAATTAATTAATTTACAAAAAAATACCTACTTAATTGACTACGGCAGTTTCATGTATGTTTTTTATTTGATTAAAATGATTAATTTCACGTTGTTCCTTTCTTTTAAAATACTATGTTACTTAGGCAGAGTTATTATTTTTTAGCTATTCTTTCGATTGGCATCATAAAAGTAGGGTGTTTTTTTTTTCACATTTGAGTCGGTTCGATTCCCAGCCGAAGCAAATAATTTTTAGAAAATCTATGAATGCAGAATTACTAACTTTTAAAAATAACATAAAGTCTTCTTTGAGCAAAATTCACTATCTACGATATTTAAGGTACTTCCCCTTCATGTCCCATAACTTTGGGACGCCCTGTATAAACGCGACGCGAGTGTAGCGAGACAGCAGCGCCTGAAGAGCCCGAGGGTCCAGAAGACGATCGCCTTAAGTCAGTGGTGGTTCCAACTGTTCCTTCTCCTCCTCAAAACGAGCAAGAGACCGTTCCTACAGAAATATTGGTTATGCTTGGTGAAGCAAAAAAGTCTGAGGAACGTTTCGGTAAGAAAATTCCCGCGGAAGTCTCTGAACGTTGGGGGAAAATACTCATTGAAGGGCTGGATAAAGAACAAAAGGATAATTTAGTAACCAAAACACTAATCCCAGAAAACTTTCAGCTTGCTAAAGCGCCGAAATTGAATATAAATAAATATAAATAAATAAATATCCTTAGACATACACACAGTCCCATCTAGTTCCACTGAATGCTGAGGTAGCATCAGTTCTTAACGAGCCATCAAAAAATCGGGATAAGCGATTAGAAAAGATGCAAAACCAGCTAGGTTCTGGAATCGCTGGACTGGTGAACTGGACGTCAGAATTAATAAGCAAAGACCTTTCTAAAATGGAAATAATTAAAAGTCTGTCGGAAATAAATCAAATTTTACTCGACCTTCATTATGAGGAGACAATGAATCGTAGAAGACTTCTTATTCCGATGTTAGATAAAAGTTTCATAAACATAATTCAAGGGGTAAAGCGTGAGAAATTTCTCTTTGGAGACAATTT
This sequence comes from Oegoconia quadripuncta, assembly GCA_949316235.1. Lineage (NCBI taxonomy): Eukaryota > Metazoa > Arthropoda > Insecta > Lepidoptera > Autostichidae > Oegoconia > Oegoconia quadripuncta. The sequence goes on from OX438751.1 coordinate 5,414,529, forward strand.
GGGCGAGAACATAAAGACCACCAAATAATAATAATAATAATAATAAATGTCTTTGCACAAACACACTGCGCCATCTACGTCCACAGTAAGCATCTAGGCTTCCAACCATATCCATAACCAAATCCATAGAAAAATCCAGTCTTCAGATTAAAAAATCAGTCCCTTCGCAAACAAGTGCAGATCGTAGACCTGCAGCTCAGCCGGGAACTCCCGAGCGCCTCCTCGTCAAGCGAGTGGACCTGGAGCAGCGCGCGCCCACCCGGCGCCTGCGCGCTACTACCCGGCCCCTCCACCGCACGCCAACACGAGGAGGCCACCCCCGCCGCCTGCTCGTCGACCGCCGCCACCGCCGCCGAATCGGTCGCAGGATCGTCGCGGTCGCCGCTAGAGGTACTACATGCTGGTCGAATTCAGCATTATTTAGATTATTGGTTGCAGATATCTAAAGATCCTCAAATTTTGGATATAGTGACAGGATATAAACTAACCTTTAAGGAGACTCCTTTCCAGCTTGTCGAACCATCTAACCCACCTTACTCAAAAGTGGATATGTCGGATTCTATTGAGAAACTCCAGCTCTTGGGAGCGATCGAACCATGTGATGATTGTGAAGATCAATTTATTTCTCCTATTTTTCTTATACTTAAAAATAACAATAATTACAGATTTATCCCAAATTTGAAGGCCTTAAATAAATTCATTTTACAACAACATTTTAAAATGGAAGACATTCGTACAGCGTCCAAATTACTATCTAATGAGTCATACATGGCAACGATTGATCTGAAAGAGGCTTACTTTTTATTACATGCGGTTATTGGTCAATGGAAGAAAGTGCTCAATATATTAATTATTTAGAATTGTTAGCGGTTTTTATGGGCCTAAAATGTTTTTGTAAGAAGCTTAATAATGCAGACATTCTGATGAAAGTGGATAATACAACCGCCACCTCTTATATCAATCGGATGGGTGGGATTCAATTTCCACATCTGAATAATATAACACGTCAGATATGGCAATGGTGCGAACAGCGCAAGCTGTTCATATTTGCGTCATATACTCGGTCACGTGACAACACTGAGGCTGACAAAGCCTCAAGAATCTCGAATATCGATACAGAGTGGGAACCTCGATGTTTCCAAAACCTCGTAAATACATTTGGTAGACCAGATATAGATCTGTTTGCGTCTCGAATTAATAAAAAATTTCAAATATTTGTCTCATGGAAGCGAGATCCAGAAGCGTTTGATATCGACGCTTTTACTCTGAGATGGGACAGATTTTATTTTTACGCATTCCTTTCTCGATAATTCTTAAATGTTTAAGAAAGATAATTAATGACAGAGCTGCGGGTATATTAGTCGTCCCTTACTGGCCAAGCCAGCCTTGGTTTCCATTATTTATGTCCTTGACTGTTTCTAAAGTTTTGTATTTTAAGCCGGATGAAAATATGTTACTTTCATCTTCCAGAACGTCTCATCCTTTATGGCCCAGCCTTACCCTGGCGTGCGCAACGTTATCCGGGAAGCGTTCGCCAGACAATCGTTAGATAATCGCACTATCGATATTATGACTCAATCGTTGTCAGAAAATACATTACGACAATATAATACAACATACAAGTTATGGTATAATTTTTGTAAGGAAAATAATTTTGATTACTTTAAAGTGTCTGTGCCAACACTACTTCTACTAACTACTTCTACTACTACAAATTTTTTTTTTTCTCCGATCAATTTCAAAATGAAGCATTGAATTCAATCAGATCAGCTTTGTCATTAATTCTAGGCAAAGAAATTTGCAATAATGATTGTGTGAGCAGATTTTTAAAAGGAGTTTTTAGAATGAGGCCTAACCTACCAAAATATCACAACTCTTGGGATCCAAATGTAGTGCTGTCTTATTTGTCAAATCAATTTCCAAATGAATCGTTAAATGTGGAGTTAATGAAAAAGCTCGTAACTCTGCTCGCATTGTCCACGGTGTCCCGTGGACGTGTGCAGACGTTATCTCTTATCAAGGTGAATAATATTATGATCAACGAAACGTGTTTAAATATAAATATAGATGATATCATTAAGACCTCGGCACCCAATAGAGTAAATCCAAGACTGAATATCCCTTTTTTTCACAGATAAACCTTGTATTTGCCCAGGGAAAGCTCTCTCTGCTTACTTAGATAAGACGAGAGCATTGCGTAATAGTCCAGCTACAGATCGCCTAATATTAACTATTAAGAAACCTATTCGAAACGCTAGTGCCCAGTCAATAAGTCGCTGGATCAAACAAGTCCTCAGAGATAGCGGCATTGATGTAAGCGTGTTCTCATCGCACAGCACGCGGCACGCGGCGACGTCGGCAGCTCAGCGCGCCGGCGTCTCCGTGGGCGTGATTAAACGCGCAGCCGGCTGGACCGGCTCTTCGTTGTGCTTCGCTAAGTTCTATAACTTACCCTTGCCAGATGCCAATCAGGACAGAACTTTCGCTGATGGGGTTCTTACTGATAATTAATAATAAGATTATATTGATTAATTTCTTTTTGTGAAAATTAAAATAAATCTTTTTAGATTACTTGATTAATCTGGTATTTTTTCTGCAAGTATATGCGCTAAACATCTACATGGTTTATTAAATCTCATAGGATGCAGCAACGAAGTATAATTTATGGTTAATTGAACTTACCTAAGTGAACTTCAACCAAAATTATACGAGTTGCTGCATCCGTAGAGATTTGGGTTCCCAACCCGCCCGTAGGTACGCTTGCTTCACCCCCAAAGAAAATTGCAGAAAAATAATTTTACATCTACTCTGAAACGAATGAAGACAGAGCCCCCTGCCGGACCACAACGCAACTACCTACTACGGGAGTCAAATGCCTTGTTTTTATTTTAGATTTGTTAAATATAGATCTAAAAAATCGTGTGGTGATGCAGTACGACAGAAAACGGACTACTTGGTTTATTAAATCTCTACGGATGCAGCAACTCGTATAATTTTGGTTGAAATTCACTTAGGTAAGTTCAATTAACCATAAATTAGTGTGTGTTGGTGGGTTCGAGCCTATCCACTGAATGATTGACAGTTAAAAATATGGGAAATTTTAGGACTTCCAAATTAAAATAATACTTATGTGAAGCTATAGTAGTACCAAAATCCTTTGCAGTTGTAACAATACAATACAGTACAGGACAACATAGCACAATACAGTACAATAGTGTTGCCGCTCGATAGTCTACTATGGATTGACGACCTATTGGGTGTAGTGGTTAGCAACTCTGTCCACTATACCAAAAGGCTGCGGGTTCGAATCCCGCTAGGAGCATTATGTTTGTGTGATGAATACGGGCATGTGTACCCGAATTATGGACGTTTTCATTTATAATAAGTATTTATTTCCAAAAAAAAATATGTATTTATGTAGTATATCAACCATCTGGTATCCACAACACAAGGCTATAGTTGCTTACTGTGGAACTAGATGGCGCTGTGTGTATGTCAAGCATATTTATTATTATTATAGTCTATCGATAGACTTTATATTTAGTACTTATATTGTACTGTGTAAGTCACATTGGACATTACATTGTTTGGTCATCTGTATCTTTTATTTATCATATGTTGTCCCAAACGAGGTCCGAGATATCTCAAATTAAAACATTTAAAAATTAATGCTTGAAAAAATGTACACCGTTCTACTTTCGATGTATAGGGTCTAACAAAATTAACCCGACAAACTTTGGCAATTGCACGTACCTACATGGCAATAAAATAATATATTCATTAAAACAACTAGCCTTAAAAACAGACTTACTTCATTTTGGTTGTTACTTATTTTAACTATGGCAAAAAAAGACAACGTTCATATGGAAGACGCCAAAGCGGTTGGCGGGGCACAGGGCGCAACCAATCACAGCAAGTTGCGGCGGCGCAGGGGCAAGCGCGACGGCGGCAAGCGGCTTGTGGTCGCCTTTCGGCGGCTTCAAAGATACCGCGCAACGTGTTTGTGTGTTGTGGCACAGTACTTGCTCACAAAATTAACATTTCTAAATTTTATTTTTTGAAATCTGTTAACTTTAATGTCACATATTTTATTTTTTTCGTAATATTAGGTAATACATCCTATACATACTAACTAACGTTTATCGGGTTAATTTTGTTAATTAATTTTGACTTTATATACGAAATGCACACATTGTAGACGGTGAGCCCATCGCCATTGAAACTTACAAATCTATAGATAATTTTTGGTGGGAAGTCCCATAATAGGAAAGAGACGGGTTGGTTCTATTGTTTTTACGTAAACCACATATCTACTTTAAAATAATTTATAGACTTTAGTATTACTAAATAGCAGTGTTACGAAGGTGTTTGAAGTTGAGGATTTGAGGCAGGACAGTTTTCGGTGAACTACTAACAACATCGCGATCTGCAATACTTGAGAAAATATAATAAGTATATATTATGTATCCGCGAACAGCACTGAGCCCTTACGCTGCAGTTGCATTGCCATGCTAAGTTGAACCATAAACGAAGGCAACACAGAAGAGTAGCTTACACGGACTTAATGAAGTTCCCTTTAAGCGATACAAAGGCCCAATTTTTTTCTTCATAGGCGATTATGGTAAGCAGTTTTGCACTTCGTGTTGGCAAAGATTGATGGTTCCGTAGGACTGGTTCATTGCATATTTATTGGGGCGCTTAACTGTGAGCTATCTGCCAAGTCGCAGTACGAATATATTGGATTGTTTAAATTGAATTCGCTCCAACCGATAATGACGCGGACGCTTTGTCTTTATTTAGAGGGCTTACCGGGGCTTGTCTCCGAACGGTTTTGAGGAACACGGGTTTACCTCGTTTATATTTAGAATTGAACTTGCGTAATATCTTCCTATTTCCTTTAAGTCCCATAGTAACAAAGCTGATCATCTGATTTAATTAATTAGCTACTTTAATGGAAACGTTCAATTCGCAGTTTCTATATTAAAAAAATTACATAATGATAAAAGTGTCGTGTCGCGTACTGACCCGGAAACCCCATCTTATCTCTGACAACCGGAACATAATAATGCTATTAACATTGCTGTTTGGCGGCTAAGATGGTGGTAGCCCCAACCAAACCGAGTACTAAACATGTACCCCGCTAAGGTTCGAACCCGCGACCTCCAATTAATAAACCCAATGTTGTTTACATCGAGGCAAGGAGGCGGTTACGGTGGTTGTTGTTTCAAGCATATGCTTTTAATGTTAAAACTCTCATGTTTGGGATATCTCCGACCACCCCATTTGGGATAAAGGTAGTAACGTTATTTATGTATTGTGGACACCTACCTGCATGCGTTCTTTGCATAATTGCTTAAGAATCTTCTACTTCTTCAATTTAAGAGCTATGTGGAGTAGGTGGAGTAATGACCCACTTCTCGTCCTCGATTTAACCTCTTGGTATGACACGACATGCACCTTTTCTTTCACTTGGTCAAAGTTATTACGCCTAGGTCTTCCCCTCCTCTCTGTCCTACAATTTTTGCCTCAATTATGTTATTTAAAAATAGAATTATTTTCTGCTTGTTTTTTATTTATTTATAATGATGTAATTATGTGAAATAGGGTACAGACGTGGTTTTGAAAAAAAAAATTAAACATCTATGCCAATATCTTCTATTTCACTTACCTAATATACCTACTTTTTCCTACGGTAAAAAAAACTCATCCAGTAAAATAGAAACGTAAAAAAAATATATTATACTTAGGTATCGACCATAAAAAACATGATTAAAAACCAAACTGCAAATTATATGGTCAATTTGTTGTATTAACACAAACCGTGGTGTGGCTGCGACTCAGCGACGACCTCTGAATTAATTTACAGAGGCTTTGTTCTCTCAGTAATTAGAAGGGAGGGCCGAAAAGAAATGTTGGCAGAGTCCCTCATTAGCGACCCCCTGAATTCTCAGCGTATCAACGTAACGAACACCAAGGGAATTCAACGTTGAGTTTTAACTTGAGACCGCAAAAATTAAGGTTTATTTTTGTTATATAACTGTCCATCACGTTAATTATTCCACCTTTACGTCCTTTTGTATGATATTCTGGCCTTTTAGTTAACCCTAAAAAGAGGACTTCAGTTATAAAAAAAGTGCACGGCTATATTCAGTGTATAAATTTAAAGACAGATGTAGCTAAGTAATCTAGACATTTGTCGGAGATGATGGGTTCGGGGTGGGCGTTGATAGCGACCGGGACGGTGCCAGTCGCGTGGTAAAGGGTGGCTCGGGCAATGGCGATATTATTGCAAGCTACTATATATTCACATTCGATTATGATCACGGAACCTGAGATGCTTTTTGTTGAAGAAAAACATGTGCAGGCCCCTCGTGCCATACAACTTGGCCCCCGCGTGCACTCTGTGGAACTCAGCCGTACCTTGTCTATAGTTCCTCCTTGCTCAAATCCCATGATCAACTTCTTATTAGCTAACGACTCACCGGATTCTTCCAAGCGTCGGTGGTAATAATCAAATCACTCACAGTCGTGGATGTGTTCAGTGGAGCTCGGACTCCTTTGAAGGCTCGTAGCCAAGTGTGTCCCATTTTCGATGTGAAGACCTAATATAACTGTTAACGTCGTCACCGCACCGTTTCCGGCGATACCAGCGCCACCAGGTTTACTTCCCATTAACCGCGTATTATGATAGTCAGTTGACCGTTCGAATAATGAATTCTATCGCTAATTTATCGCTATCTGCGACATATTTATATTCCTTAGTCCAAAATAACTTATTGTACCATATGTGATCTCGTGTACAACTCTCACCCAAACAATAAACAATCCAGGAAACTCATTTAAATAACTTTGTGGATCTCTACAATGCCATTCATCATGGTCATATTAGCCTCAGAACGTCCACTGCAGAACATAGGCCTCCCCCATAGAATTCTAGAGTGACCGGTTGGTAGCGGCCTGCATCCATCGACTTCCCGCGACCTTTATCAGGTCGTCTGGCTACTTTGTGAGTGAACGTCCTACACTGCATTTGCCGGTGCGTGGTCTCCATTCGAGAACTTTAATGCCCCACAGGCCATCAGTTCTTCGAGCTATATGCCCTGCCCACTGCCACTTCAACTTGCCAATGCGCTGGGCTATATTAGCGACCTTCGTTCCTGATTCGATCACGTAGTGAAACGCCAAGAATCGCCCTCTCCGTGCTTTCTTATGAGGTCCATGTGTCAGTGCAATAAGTCGTCACCAGTAACACACATTGATCAAAGACTTTAGTCTTCGAGCACTGAGGTATTTTGGAGAAGACGTTGCGCAGTTTCCCGAACGCTGCCCATCTGTTGGATTCGTCGATTGGCCTCTTTGTCGAAATTTGTCTAATCGAAAATACATATACCTAATACATACATAATGTAGACCTTTATTCCAAATAGAGTGGTTAGTGATATCCCAAACATAAGTGTTAAAAGTTTAATTACGTCATACAGCAACACGGTTCACCTTTTGATATATACAGAAATGTACACGTAGGGTATGAGTTAATCGGCATTGAAACGCGCAATCCTGTAGAATGTTTTTTTGGTGTCGAAGCACCCCGACACTGCTGGTTAGGTTCATGTTAGGTTAAGTTGGGCGATGTTAGGTTGTGTGTTTATAATATTGTTAATAATATTCTGAAAACCAAAACGTCTGGCAATAGATGCTTCGGCTAAACATTCGCTTGAACTTTAAAACATGTAAATTAAAAAAAAATAACATTTGAATATCGTACATTCGAACTTCTGTAAAATGAATTTTCGATGAAATGAATGAAACGTACTTATAGAAAACAAAAATATGGGAAACGTTTTCGAACAATTAAAATTCGAAAAAAAAAATCGCATTCGTGATAGGTAACTACAATCATCACGTAGGTAAATGACATAGCGTAGCGGGTCGTCTCTATTTTATTTATCACGATGCCTTAGACCAACAGACAACAAACTATAAAAACATAATTGATACGTCATAAACTTGTTTACGTAGGACCGTTTACACCTATTGAATATTAATTTTATGTGCACATCAAACGGGGCACCCTGCAAATTTTTCATTTTACGGCTGTTTTAGTGCCTTCAACACGTAATAATTTAGTAAATAATTTTAATTGGGCAGCGTGTTTGTTTAATTAAGGGAGTACGCTAAATGAAAATCGGCTGTGCTATGCCACTCAAGGAAAGAGAACAGCTCATAAAAAGTTTAAAAAACTAAAACCCGACTACTAAAAATATTTATAGAAAATGAAATGGGACAACTGCAAAAACCCTTATATTCAAATCTATCATTGCAAAAGCTATAAACGAGCATGTTAAGTTTAGGTATCTACTGAACCCAGAAATACAAGGTCCTGTTATGTGTCAAATATCCTATAATAAATAAAAAATAGATGTTTATTTTCTCAAAGAATATCGCACCATCATATTTTTTATAGCCTAATAGGCCCGTATTAATAAATCGTTCTTGAGATTGAGATCGCATCTCGGTCTCAAGACCATTTTTTCTGATGCGGTTTTAATATGCAACAGATTCTCAAGCGTCAACTTGAGGCAATGTCAATCTTGAGAACTGTTTATTAATACGGGCCTAAGACACTCGTGACGTATAACGAATCGAACAACACGTTATTTATCACAATCGGTGCAGATGTAAAATCTATACGGACATAGAGTGTTAAAATCATAACCCTTCCTCCGTAGTCGGGTAAAAACAAGAATGTCATACTGTAGTTGATTTAGATTTCGATGTTTTAACGCAGTGCAAATAGTTTTGTATTGCTCTTTATCCAGAGTCATTAGTAATCACGATGGTTCAACGATGGTAGATTATCTGAGCGGCACCGAACTGTTTTTAATGGGTACGTTAAATAACTATTTAAGTATTTAAAACCAAAAAACCAGACAGCAGGCGGACGCCATGTTGGATTTAGCACAAAATGTATCTTAAATGTAATGTAAATTAAGACAAATCTAACGACACCATACACTTCGAAATCGGTCAAGTTTACTAATTTGGCGACCTGTTTGGTATAGCGGTTAGAAACTCTGCTCTACCTACTAAATCTAAAAATCTACCAAAAGGTCGCGGGTTCGAATCCCGCTAGAGGCATATGTTTTTATGATAAATACAGACATGTGTTCCCGAGTTACGGATGTTTTTCATTTATATATGTATTTATATATATAAAAAAATGTATTTGTGTAGTTTATCTACCATCTGGTATCTATAATACACACAATTGCTTAGTGTGGAACTAGATGGCGCTGTGTGTATGTTCCAAGGAAACTTTACCAGTGATTGACACAGGTTGGACGGCAGTGAAATCAGTAACCAATATCTAACGGAAACGTTGTTATTTCAAAATGATAGAAGCAATACAAACAATTCATTATGAAATGGAATGCCTACCTATATTACTGCAACTGTAACACGCGTTAAATACATTATCCTTCTTTCCGCTTCGCCGTAGTCGGGTAAAAAATTGCTAATCTTGTCGTTCTAGCGTATGCTACGGTACATGAGCTAAGACAAAAACCAAATGGAACTACGCCAAAAACAATAACAGACGTTCTAGAAAACTTTGACGGTTCAAAGCATCTGCCACGACGGATATTGCAACTGCCAAAGTTGGAAACTCAGTCACAGCTGATCGATGACCTTTTGACTAATGCCCGCTGTTATCAGATTTTGGGCGAAGCCGCATTCGTTATTCGTTTTCAAAGTCAAAGTAAAAAATGATTTATTTTGTAGATACTTACACAGGGTACACTTAAAATAGTCAGATTTTACCTTTTTTAAACTACTAATTGTTCAAAAGGCAATTTTCCCCTGAGAAGCAAGAACAAGCAAGAAATTCAGGAGTTTGCTCTTTTTATAAACAGGTTTTTATGTTACAAATGAAATATAGATCAGACTATTCAGATGATAATAATCAAGCGAACGAGCTGGTAATGTCCAGAGATGATTATCATCTGTATACCAAATTTAATCCAAATCCGTTGATCCGTTTCGCCGTGATCGAGTAACAAACAAGCAAACAAATAAGTAAACAAATAAACAAGTAAACAAATGAACAAATAAACAAATAAACAAATAAACAAATAAACAAATAAACAAATAAACAAATAAACAAATAAACAAATAAACAAATAAACAAATAAACAAATAAACAAATAAACAAATAAACAAATAAACAAATAAACAAATAAACAAATAAACAAATAAACAAATAAACAAATAAACAAATAAACAAATAAACAAATAAACAAATAAACAAATAAACAAATAAACAAATAAACAAATAAACAAATAAACAAATAAACAAATAAACAAATAAACAAATAAACAAATAAACAAATAAACAAATAAACAAATAAACAAATAAACAAATAAACAAATAAACAAATAAACAAATAAACAAATAAACAAATAAACAAATAAACAAATAAACAAATAAACCAATAAACCTATAAACAAATAAACAAATAAACAAATAAACCATTAAACAAATAAACAAATAAACAAATAAACAAATAAACAAATAAACAAATAAACAAATAAACAAATAAACAAATAAACAAATAAACAAATAAACAAACAAGCAAACAAATAAGTAAACAAATAAACAAGTAAACAAATGAACAAATAAACGAATAAACGAATAAACGAATAAACGAATAAACGAATAAACGAATAAACGAATAAAAGAATAAACGAATAAACGAATAAACGAATAAACGAATAAACGAATAAACGAATAAACGAATAAACGAATAAACGAATAACCGAATAACCGAATAAACGAATAAACGAATAAACGAATAAACGAATAAACGAATAAACGAATAAACGAATAAACGAATAAACGAATAAACGAATAAACAAATAAACAAATAATCACATAAACACATAAACAAATAAACAAACAAACATCCAAACTTTCGCATTTATAATATTAGTTAGATATTGACATCATGTTTATCACAATTTTTCTTAGCGAGTTAAGCAATGTTTATCACCCCATTTATTTTTAGAAACTACTTTATCGTGTATAAGCCACGGTTACTTATAGATTTTGATGGCATTTAGAAATGCATAATAATTTATGACAATAAATTAATGTGGGAATTTGGCCAATAAATCAGGGACTGGGGGGACTTCACTACATCATCCGCAACATTGAGGATGAGCAGGCATGCAAGAAGTACTTGAACCAAATTAAGAGGGTGAGGATTTGCTGATATATACTACTTTGTTCTGTTCACGTATGCCAGGCAAAAGAGTAATACGTGATATTAATAAACAAGATGTATTTCCAATAACGAATATAACATAATATACCATTTTGGTATGGAATGTTACCAACGTGTAACCGAAAAGGCATACCAAGCCGAAATTATTGAACAAAGTATATATCTTATTCAGAGTTTCTGTGCGTGATATACATTAATCTGACATACCTAATTGATTTAAACATAGACATATCAATTTTGCCATATTTGGTGTAGTTAAGTAATTAGTATAATAGTATGTAGAAAAAATATTTTGTATGCCAATGTGCGGATCACAGAGTCACTTCTTTATGTAACATCACTCTATTGTATTTTACCTGTGTATCACAAATAAATTATTTGATTTCATTTCAGATCACGCGCGATTACTTTGAAAAATAAAAAATTATTATTTTATATCGATTATTCTTAAATTTTACATCAAAATAAACATGTCCCAACACTACGCGGACTTGTTGAAACGTGGCACAGAACCCGTCGTACCGCTGATGTTAGTGTTGTGCAGATATCGATATAAAACTAATTTAGTGTAGGTAGGTTGGAATTACACCATCGCCATTTCATCTTCGGACTACTAGGCGCGGGGAGGGATTCCACCCGTATGTAGTTAACATACCGAACATTCGCATTAAGCGGTTCGACTCTTCATTCATAATGCGAACAGCCAAGCCATGGAACTCACTTCCGGCATCAGTCTTTCCTGAATCCTACAACCTTGGGATCTTCAAGAGCAGGGTGAATAGGCATCTACTGAGATCGCGAGCTTCATCTTCGGCCACTTCGTCACTTCCCATCAGGTGAGACTGTGGTAAAACGTGTATACAGTTAACCATAAAAAAAAGGTACACGACTAAAAAGTGCTTCCACATTTCGGCTTGATATACCCTTTCTGTGGCGAAACGTTTAGCCACTAAGGGGCCGACTCACGGAGTCGTGGAAAGGGAAAAGATGGAATTAACTATAAGTGGACTGTATTGGACAATAGATAATTATAATATTCAGCCGTCAGGTACAGTGAAAAGCTATCACAATACGATTGTGATAGCTGTACTATCAAACCTTTCTCACTGAATAAAAATAGGCAAAAGCACCACTCACCTCCGTTCCTTAAGTAGAGGACAACAGCCACGGGCCGCTCTCTGCTGGACACGCTAGGTTGATGCTATATGTGAGCCTTTATCTTCAGATTTCTAATTTGTAATGTCCCACGTACCTATTTTCCATACATCAAGATTCGCAATTGACAGAAGAAGAAACAATTGAAAAGCGCGCGTTGAACGCGTATGAGGAGCGCATGCGTCAAGTGGCGCCCCCTCACAGGCGAAGTGCGAACCACGCGGTGAGCCCCAACTCTTGATCGGGAAGTAAGTTGGTACTTCTACCTATAAGTTAATCCAGACGAAAGGCTTGATTTAACACTTTCCATTACATGTTGTATAACTTCAACTGTATCAATATCACAGTTTCTGTAGACGCAACACCAAACTACCTGCCAATAATACTTCCATTTCTTAGTCCAATCTACCTGCCAATGTAAACACTAAAAGCATCACACTCACACTAACCTGACAGGAGATTGGCGGAGTTCGGCAGTCAGTGCTTTGCCGAAGTGGAAGATTGGATGGCGGCTGACAAGAATTGGCAGGTGATTGATGCTAGGTGATTGGTCTATCACTTACGTAATATATCGTATCAATACAAGTGTTGAAATTGTTGAACAGTTTAACACATGCAATGCAACATTACTAAATTACAGCGATTTTAAGTTTTCCATAATAACTGAAAAAATGCAATATATTCTTTTAAATGCGATATTTTGAAAATGTTTTCTTATTCATAAAAATTTACAAACGCTTTATAAGCCTGTTTTAGTTAAAGTATTTTTTTTAATGCACAACGTGTTGGTGCTTGACCTCAATCACACCTGATGTTAAGTGAAGATGAGATCGAAGGTGGAAGCGTACTGACCCGGAAACCCCAACACATTTGGGGGACTGGCTATCTTATCGCTGACAAGGCAGCCGATATGTAAAAAAGGTGACTGTTTTAAGCTTATCCTACTTTTACAAAATAAAGAATTTTTGAATTTTTCTTTATCAGCTTCAAATTATCGAATTGTGATGACAATAAATATATAGTACCATCGAGCTCGCTTAATGATGAAGTAGCTGGGAAATTAAACTATTCGTCTCTAGAAAGCCCATCCAGTTGGGACTCATTTGAATTGCTATGATGATGCTTTTTTTACGAAACTATAATTCTTTTAAGTTAAGATGGCCTTGCTAACTGACAGGCCTCCTAATGGGAAGAGGTCACTTCTGTAATGATTATGTTAGGTATGAAACGAATAAAGGGCTATATTCGTAAATATTTCGTGTTTTTATCAATTTTGTTTTGTATTGTAACAGCAAAACCACAAACTTCGTGAGTCACACATATACATATAGATAAAATATTATAGCAGAATCCATGTCTGTTTTGTAGAACATCCAATGATTGAGTAGGAAAGCATTGGTAGAATAATATAACTCACCTCGATAAGGGTGTGTAAATTTTTTTATCCCGGCAACATGAATAAAATAATCTTGGCATTTGATGTTGCATAGAAGACACGACCTGAATTACGGACGTCAGCCCTCATAGATAGATAAAACGTTTATTTGCATATACAGAAACACATACTAAATACTGGACCGCACATTTTATTCGACTTGGTGTTCGATGTATTCCACCGCCAACTACGCTGTTTGACATCGGAGTGCACACGCCTACCAGCAAAGTGAATTTTCATACAACAGAGTACCTATTGCTCATTATTTCAGGCGCCTTGCGTCCACTCACCAACACCCCCACCACCCAAAACAGGAAACTTTCTAGGTAGATGTCCTTTTGGCAGAAATACCTTTAAAAATTTATGGATAAGACCTGTCGCAATGAATGGACCATAAAGAAGCGGCAGTTTAATTGGGGCACTCGTGACAGAAAAGTTGAAAGAAAATCGTTAGGCTTGGTATGGTAGACCGCTAGCCCCCTGCACGTCGCCTGAGGGTCGCGGGCGGCTACATCTCGGGGCAATGTAGTCGTCGGACACGACCCGGGCGAGGAGGTGCGACCGGGGCGGGTGTCGTCGCATTGGGCCTTGTCGCGCCTCATACCGCTCGCTGATTTGCGGTGTGAGGCACGCTAGTCGCCCTCCGGGAACGGGCTTCCCCTTGTGAGGGGGAGCAAGGCGGGGTGGACCTGGAGTCGCTAATGCGTTACCAGGTCCTCTCTACTGCCGAGGAAGGTCGCCGCTGGATTTTAGTGGGTATCCCTCCCGATAAGGAGGGGAGTCCCATATAACCGTCTCGCCGTCCCCCAGGCGAGCGGTACGCGCAAGGCGTTTCCCCGCGTCAAAAAAAGAAAAAAGCAAACGAAGGATTGGTATGGACATGTTGGGATGAAACGCATGTTAATAAGAGAGTGATGAATATGGATGAATATTGGAAAAGAAGAGGAAGACCACGGAAAAGATGGATGGATTGTGTGAGACACGGAAAGAGGCGTGACTTTATGTTGGTATGTATTCCTACCAACTTTCAATTAGCAAGTCAAATACTTTCCGAAATAAATGACTGTGGTAGACATATTGACATATTGACGTTAGTACAATATTATTTCTGTGACCGAGGTGATACCGTGTTTCGTTTTGCTAATTATGTTGCGGAATTGCACAAAATATGTTGGGGTCAAGCGCTACCTAGTTCTTCTAATTTATAATTACTAATATATGTATAATTTTGGAATGTAAACTAACATTCTATGGAACTTGCTAACTATGTAAACAAATCGCCATATTGAAATTGTCTCTGAATGATAAATTTACTAGTGATGGGCAGGACTCTTACTTCTTTTTTTTATGCACAACGGGTTAGCACTTGACCTCAATCACACCTGATGTTAAGTGAAGATGAAGCCGAAGGTGGGAGCGTACTGACCCGGAAACCCAAATATTTGGGGAACTGGCTATCTTATCTCTGACAACGGGAACACAGCAATGCTATTAACATTGCTGTTTGGCAGCAGATTTAGATAAGATGGTGGTAGCTAGTCACGTGGACATTTAAAATGCCCTACCACCAACCTAACCGAATACTAAACACGTACCCCGCTGGAGATCGAACCCGCGACCTCCGATTCGTAAACCCTATGTTGTTTACATTGAGCCACGGAGGCGGTCCTTTACTTTATGTCAAACCATATAGAATAATAAAATACCGAAAGTAAAAAACAAGTAAGTACGAGAGAGATCTGAGATCGTCTTTTGTTTTAGTAAGCAAGTTCCACAGAAAAATATATCATTTAGGAAAAATAGTGATAAACATGATGTCAATACATAGAAATAAAGATAAACTTGCAGGTCACATAAGTCGCCTCCGCAAAGTCAGTAATTCATTCAAAGGGTTATGTGTACGCGTTTTCAATAAGGTAAAACTATTTTTTTTTTTATGGTTACTGATTTATGGTTTATGGTTGACCACAATCTCACCTGATGGGAAGTGACGATGTGGGCGAAGATGAAGCACGCGATCTCAGTAGATGCCTATATACTACTCTGTGTAAAAAGTATCGGGAATATGTCAATAAAAAGACCCGCGTAAAAGAGGTCGTTCTAATTTTTTTACTGCATGTTGGTAGCACTGTACTGATTTAGCGCGCAAAATTTGAGCGGGATCTGTCATTTAATTTGTTTTAAACTACACTTTTTGTTGGTCATAGTTTTGAGTCCTCGGCGATTTTTACAATGGAAAATATTGTTGAACAAAGAGTGTGCCTTAAATTTTGTGTTTCAAATGATATTTCATGTGGTGAATCACTAAAAATGTTGCGAAATACCTACGGCGAATCGTGTATATCGAAAACAAGGGCTTATGAATGGTATAAGGCTTTTAAAGAAGGCCGAGAAGTAGTAGTAGACTTGCCTCGTTCTGGTAGACCTTCAACCGCTACGACCAAAGAAAACATCGACAGAATCAAGAAGCTAGTGCTCGAAAATCGACGTATGAGTCTGAGAGAGTTGGCTAGTGAGGTGAACATGTCTTTTAAGTCCGTCCACAACATTCTCATTGACATTTTAGGCATGAAACGCGTCGCCGCTCGACTAGTTCCAAAAGAGCTCAATTTTGTTCAAAAAGCGCAGCGAAAGCATGTCGCTGAAGACATGGTTTCCCGAGCTTCTACGGATCTGACCTTTATGAAACGTATAATAACTGGCGACGAGACATGGGTTTATGAGTACGACATGCAAACAAGCCAACAGTCTTCAGAATGGCTTCTCGAAAACGAGCCGAAACCCAAAAAACCGCGGCAAAGTCGCTCCAAAATCAAGGTGATGCTGACAGTTTTTTTTGACTACCGTGATGTGGTTCACTCCGAATTCCTTCCAGAGGGAGAAACAGTGAATAAAGAATATTATTTAGGCGTCATGAAGCGTTTGCGTGAGAGTATCCGCCGAAAACGTCCAGATTTGTGGCAACACAACTCATGGATGCTGCACCATGATAATGCACCATCACACACAGCCATTATAGTGAAAGAGTTTTTAGCGAAAAATTCAACAAAAGTTCTCGACCAAGCCCGTATTCACCTGATATGGCTCCGTCTGACTTTTTTTTATTTCCCAAGTTAAAATTACCACTTCGAGGAAAACGTTTTGAGTCGATAGAAGCCATAAAAGAAAATTCGCTGAATGAGCTAAAGGCCATACCGCAAATAGCCTATGAAAAATGTATGGAAGACTGGGTGAAGCGGTGGAGATGTTGTATTGCAAGCGATGGGGCCTACTTTGAAGGCGATAAAATAAATTTAGATGAATAATTTGTATTTTTTGTTTTATTGACAAATTCCCGATACTTAGTACACTGAATGTATATGTATATGCTCTTGAAGATCCCAAGGTTGTAGGATTCAGGAAAGACTGACGCCGGAAAGGAGTTCCATGCCTTGGCTGTTCGCATTATGAATGAAAAAAGAAAGAATGATTGACGAAGAAAAAAAAGAAAAGATTTAAACTAACTATGCCAATAACTTCTATTTCACTTACCTAATATGCCCTATTTTTTCCTTACGGTATAAAAACTCATCCGGTATATTTAAAACTCAGGGGTAGTTTTTTAATCGTGTTTGATTAAAACCATGTAGCTTTTCAAAGTGTTGGTTATAGTTATCTACCAATATACCAAAATTGTCACCGTGAAATAGACAGACAAAGTCGGGAACTTGAACGATGCCATTAAATCCGTGGTATTATTATATTAATTCGTCATTAAACTTATCAAAAGCAAAATAATATATTTCCAGGGCCAGTTGAACAATAAAATTTTGTGTTTTGCGTAGCACCTACCTGTTTGTTATAACGACTTGCATATTGCAATAAATATTTTTGGATTTCTATTATCAATTTTTTTTTTAGTTTGTTAAAAAGATAACTAATTAAAAAAGGGAACGATGAGTGAACTATACAAGTACAGTGTCGTATTAATTCTAGCATGTGCCAGTATTGGGAATTCAACTTACTATTACGAAGAAAATGAGTATGGTAAGATGATTATATTACCTATGAAATTGGAGATTTTTTTCTTCGTTAATCATACGTACCAACTCCTACAATTCTATAGCTATTTCCAAATTTGTTTTTTAATTGGAAAATAGAATATATTTTCAAGGTTTCACCTTGATTTGATATTAATTTCAACTTGGTCTCAACGCGTTTCCGAGAAAACGGGTCTTAAGTTTGTGGATGATGATGGTATGCAAGAAATCATCAGCACTAGTATAGCATGACACGCTCGGTAAACGTTTATGTCGCGCGAGACAATATTTGTCCTGCTCATTCGCTTGGACAAAATATACAACTCTCACTTCTACGTCGCGCGCGACAAACGATGTCATGCTACAGGGGCAGGGTTCGAGTCCTACTCGCACTTGTCATTTTTTGTCTCGTCACTTCACATTATGCGACATCTAGCAAGGTACTGTCCTTCTCCAATTTCATTTGTTTGTCAGGTTTGATTTAGATCAAACGGTAGCCCATTGTATACATCATTAACCCCAACAGTTATATCAATAGAGTCATACAAAGAGATTTCTGTACGGCTTAATGACACTGAGATGCTGATAACATTACTATCTCTATATAGTCTCCACCGACACTGGCAAAAATCAACTGAAGTAAGCCTTTTTTCTTTGGTCAAAACTACTTTCAACTGCGAACATCAGTCAAAACCACATTTGACTAAGAACGTTGGTCAAAACCATTTTTGACTGCAAAAATAAGTTAATAATGACTAAGGAAATCGGTCAAAACAACTTTTGCCTCATTTTTGCAGTCGTAAGTGGTTTAGGCCGGTTATGAGTTTTGACTGTAACATATATACACACAGAAAAAAAAAATATCTTGAACCAAGTAAGTTTACTTTAGTCAAGATCTTTCGGGTTTTCGATATAAGGAAAGTCGAAAAGGTCTTAGATTAAGAATTACAACATTTCACATTATAGTTCTTATCACTATACTTAAATGTCTTAAAACAATATCCAAAATATATCTTCTTTTAAAAATGAAAAATATCACCTCAAAAACGAAACTAACTTCATTATAGCATTTTAAAAGCTTACCCCAAGAGTGAACCTCTTAAGTTGAAAGTGTTACTCTATTGAATAAATGAACGAATGAATGATTGGTTTAAATATGCCAAGAGCGACAATTTTAAGTTAAGTATTTTAAGATCTACTTCAAAAACTTATCGCTATTACTACAAGAGCGAAATAGGTTGATTCAAAGCACTGAACTCTTTATTTAAAACTAAAAATTACTGCTCCAAGAGGGAAACTACATTGATTCAAAGCAACTAGTTCTTTTTTAAAAAACCAAAAGCTATCACACCAAGTGTGGAACTGTTTTGGTTCAAAGTACTAAGCTCTTTTTTAAAAAACTAGAATATATTAATGCAAGAGTGAAACTGTTTTGGTTCAAAGTACTACGCTCTTTTTTTAAACTAGGATATATTAATCCAAAAGTGAAACTGTTTTGGTTCAAAGCACTAATTTCTTTTTGTAAAAACTAGGAATCGTCAGTTCAAGAGCGAAAATGTTTTTGTACAAAAACTATAATGTTCTTGTTAGGAAACAAGTATTCTCCAATCAAGAAAGATTTTTTTTCATTTAAGAAATACACTACCTTGATCCAATAAATTTTGGTTTTTGTCTAAATATGTTTCCAATTTGACCCAATATAATGTTGTTTTGTTTCAAATATAAAATGTATTTTCATCCCAGCATTAAAATTGTTTCGTTTAAGATTCTTATTGCTTTGACACAAGGATTATTGTTTTTTCTTTCAAGATATTCTACGCTTTGACCCAATAATATTGTGTCTTCATCCAAGAATGAAAATTGTTTCGTTCAAGATATTTTCTACTTTGACCTAATAACGATTGTTTTTTGTTTCAAGATATTTTACGCTTTGACCCAATAATTTTGTGTTTTATTTCAAATATAAATGTGTTTCGGTAATATGCAGGTAGCGCCTTTATATGTGGTTGATATTCTTATATAGATTAGAGATTGTAGATTTATAGATTTCAACATTCGTCAACCACATAAAGGCGCTACATATTACCGAAACACATTTATATTTGAAACAAAACACAAAAATTTTAGGTCAAAGCGGAAAATAAATTGAAACAAAAAATCAATCGCTATTAGGACAAAGTAGAAAATATCAAGAACGATAAAGTAAATAAATCACATAAGACGAGAAGGCGACGAGAAGACGACGACGAGTGGACGACGACTAGAAGACAACTACGAGAAGACGAAGACGAGAAGGCGACGACGAGAAGACGACGATGAGAAGACGAAGACGAGAAGGCGACGACGAGAAGATGAAGACGAGAAGGCGACGACGAGAATACGACGACGAGAAAACAACGACGAGAAGACAACAACGAGAAGACGACGACGAGAAGACAATGACGAGAAGACAACGATGAGAAGACAACGACGAGAAGATGAAGACGAGAAGACGAAGACGAGAAGGCGACGACGAGAAGGCGACGACGAGAAGGCGACGACGAGAAGGCGACGACGAGAAGACGACGACGAGAAGGCGACGACGAGAAGGCGACGACGAGAAGGCGACGACGAGAAGGCGACGACGAGAAGGCGACGACGAGAAGACGACGACGAGAAGACGACGACGAGAAGACGACGACTTGAAGACAACGACAAGAAGATGAAGACGAGAAGGCGACGACGAGAAGGCCACGACGAGAAGGCGACGACAAGAAGGCGACGACGAGAAGACGACGACAAGAAGACGACGACTTGAAGACAACGACAAGAAGATGAAGACGAGCAGGCGACGACGAGAAGGCGACGACGAGAAGACGACTACGAGAAGACGACGACGAGAAGGCGACGACGAGAAGGCGACGACGAGAAGACGACGACGAGAAGACGACGACGAGAAGACGACGACGAGAACACGACGACGAGAAGACAATGACGAGAAGACAACGATGAGAAGACAACGACGAGAAGGCGACAACGAGAAGACCACAACGAGAAGGCGACGACGAGAAGACGACGACTTGAAGACAACGACAAGAATATAATTCAATATAGCTTAATACATTTATAAGGAAGGTAGATTATACTAATATATTGATGGAAATAAAACTGAAATTTCTTCTTTATTTATAAATTTAATATGAACATATTGAACATACTCGTACATATAGAAATTACTGCCCACTGAACGGAGAGGCATTGTGGGCATTGCCATTTGCTAGACTGAAGTACCCTCCATAGAATCGTATAAAACTACAGTCATCGATTCATAAATAGATCCATTATTCTCAATAGTAGGAATCGAATAATAATCAGAATCACAATTTAAATTATTATATTTATACTAGTTTTAGGCCCGTATTAATAAACCGTTCTCAAGATTGACATGGCCTCAAGTTGACGCTTGAGAATCTGTTGCATATTAAAAGAGCATCAGAAAAAAAGGTCATGAGATCTCAAGGCCGATTTATTAATACGGGCCTTAGTTAACCACACATGGTTTTATTCCGTTAGACAAAAATCTGCTACAATCTAACTGACAGTGAATGGCTATCGAATAACCTAAAGGAGGATGGGCATTCATACCTCTTTTAGAAATGAGTGAAATAAAATAGCAAGATCATTCCAAGAACTACTTTAGGTACCTACTATCATACCGACTGTCAATTGTCAGTATTTCCGGATTAATTACCACTTCAGTACAGATATTTCGAAAGTGTACATAGGAGTTGTCTATAATATCTTGTCTAGCAGTAATATTTAATACATATCAGTAATGTAGCAAGAAGCAAGGCCTTTTCAACCACAATATTTAGCACTAACACACAATAATGTCAATTGTTAGTATTTCCGGAATATTTATTCGGAAATCCTAACAATTCACAGTATTTTAATATTAAATGTTGTGCTTGAAAAACCTTAGGTTGCTATTAATATATAAACTCATTACTAGAAGAGAGAGTACGTAAACCCAACTCCCATACATTTACTATATATTTGCAAGTGTTATTAACTCCGGAAATAATAAGAATTAACAGTTGGGTATTAGTACCAAAGGTTGCGCTTTAAAAAGTCCTTTATTGATTTATCACCAATTGCTAGAGGAGTAATAGACCAACACATATAGGTACCTTTTTACTCGTTTTCTTTTATGTCCCTACTTAACAATAAGCCAAAAATCATTCTGCGTTAGGATGAACCAAAGGGAATCAGATCATTACAAGACCTTGTTTATGTACCATCAGTTATTGTAAAAGCTTTCAAATTGAAATTTATTATTTATAAAATGACACATAGAAAGTACCATCCACTGAACGCAGAGGCATTGGTGTTTGATCATAACATTCAGTTAAAGACACATATTTTAATTCGTTTGTTTTTTTTACCTGATATGCTTTGAAATGAGCACTGTAATTAATTATTTGTAGCACAGAACATGAAAGGATGATAGAATGCAATTCTTTGTCTTTAATTAACATATCATTAATTAAAAGAAGTACTGGAGTATCTTCTATACATTCGTACAAAACTACAGTCAATGAATCATAAATATATCCATTATTCTCAATAGTAGGAATTGAATAATAATCAGAATCACCTTTTAAATGATCCGGAATATTTATACATAGTTTTAATTTACCACACTTGGTTTTATTAGTCAAGCCCCCATTAGACAAAAATCTGCTACAGTCTTTTAACTGACAGCGTATGGCTATCGAATAACATAAATTAGTCCTACTCGCAATAGAACGTGACACCTTTTTCAGTTCCTTGTGCTTCGCTTCAAATTTAAAAGCCGAGTAAAATACAGGCGGTCCTAACTTTTTAATTACACCAGGATAATGTACTAAGAAATGGTATTTTGGCTTCAAAGTATTTTTGAATAACTCTATGTAAGCCTCATGATGTTCTTTAATCAATTGATTTAAATTTGCAAGATGTTCTATGGAGATAACTTGTTCAGTTAACGTCTCTGTCAACTCCAATAAAAGTAAATAATAGTTCCACACTTCATCGAACTCGTCAATTAAGTCACCAATAATGTAACGGAAATTTCTCACAAAACATAGCATCTCTGATGCTGAAAACATTATTATGCCATTATTCAAATGTTGCTTTGTTATAGGGGGAGGATGATTATGCTCTGACCTAGAATATGTAAAGTATTTTAACCTGGAATTTAATTGTTCCAATGTAAAGACTTTCTTGTTCACAAATGACTGTATAATCGAAGCCATACTGTATCTATGAACTCCTTCACATAGATCATGCATAACATCTACACTGGTATTTTCGAGTACTTGAAAGCTGTCAAGACTGTTCCACACACAAACTTCTTTTACGCCGATGTTCTTATCAAGATATTCGTTATAATCTTTCGTTACTCGTATTTTTTGTTCATTTTCTAAAAGAGCAGTCTGACATTCTGCTTTGTCCATGATACAAATTCTACAATAATTATTGGCATTAAAACTTTCCACATAGCCCAAAATTGAATTTAACCCTAAATTATCTCCTGATAAAGCAGTTAAAATAAATTTAATTTTCAGTTTCTTATTATTACAAAAAATGTCTATTCCTGATTTTTCTAAAAATTTCAGTTCACTAAGCAATGGTTCAAAAATGGCTTTATTACCAAATTTTGCTCTTTGGCTTGAATAAAAAAGAAGAGCCAGGAAGATATTTTCTAATCGACTAGAATATTGTGGTGGGATAGTCGCTATTGTACAATAAACAGCTCCAATTTTATGTTTACCAGCATGACTCCCTAACGGGTTGCCATTTTCGAAATCATCGTAATAAATATATATGGGAATTGTAACATCTGAACTATTTTCGTTTAGCGATTTCCATAATGCTCCATTAACAACATTTCGCAAAACATTTTCGGTGCTGTTAAGAATATACCTCTGATGATCTAGTATTGTATTCAATACATTTGGTAATTCTAAAAACAGCTTTAAACTATTTCTTAAAGGTATCAAATATATGTATTCATCCTTTAGAGACATAATAACTTCAGAGTTGATACGTTTTCGTTCCTTAGAGACACCTACTTTTTTCTTAATTGGTTTCACGAGCTTACCACTGGAATTAAAAAACTTTATCAATTTATATTCAGTATCAATTGGTTGAAAACAGTTCTTTAATATATCGAAAAACATATTCAATTTCTTAAAATGTTCTTGCACACTACAATCAATGTTGTCGGTTAGTGAGATTTGTTTTTCTATGTGATCTAATGAATCCGTAAGAAAATTATTGAACATTTCGATAAGATTTTGTATTTGACTCCTAGGCATGTTTAAATTACTGTATAATTTTGATACAAAAAGTGTCACAGATAAGTGAACATCGTCTCTAAATTGCATTATTATATCTTTACTGTTTTTATTGTGATCTTCACTGCTTGACTCAAGCTTAGTAAAACTTTTCAAATGATTACTTGTATGCATTTTATTAACAGGTGTAATCATACAATTCGGAGATTTGGGACTGGCGGTCTCTTCATTTAGTTTACTGTTAAGTCGGCGATTATCAAACAATTTGTGGAAAAATGTTAAATGATCTTTTAAAGAATATTTTGAGCCATAAGTTCTCTGACAACCTTCTACGTAACAACGAAAACTGTTACTTATCTTATGAATAAGCTCTAAATGTAGAACATATTGTTTAAAATTACCCAGGTCAATTTTACACTCTGGACACAGCATTTTTAAAAGTTTCTCCTACTAGCTTAATTCAATAAAAAATCTTAACAGGTTCTATTTTTTAAACTTTACATAAATGAGATGTATAAATTATGTAAACAAAGATCTATTTAACACTGGTTAATTTTGGTTCTTTATAAAGAAGAAGAATAAGTAGTGATAGGTAAACTGACATAGTTGATTGTCAACACAACTAAAATCTCTTTTTTAATATATCTATTATGATATGTATGGTGAGAACAAAATCGTAAACTGTGTGAAACACTTTTTTTGTATTACTAAATGATTTATTTTAAACAGCAAATAGCCTTTGTCTCTTTAACTAAAACTCTATTTACTTATATCTCTAAATTTAATACGTCTATTATGTATGGTGGGACCATATCGTAAACAGTGTTAATGAGAAACACCTTTTTTTGGATTACTAAATGGAGGTGCTCGGCGACGCGAGGATACTTGGCGTGAAATACGTGGTATATTTTAAACAGTAAGTCGAAAGCCTTTGCAGCTGTCTGCATACAGTATTTAACATCGTCGATGATAATATATATTTGAGAAAAGTCGTGTAACGGTCCTTGTATCACGACATAAGGCTGCACAGTGTCACCTTGCGCTGCAGATTTCTCCTTTTGTTTACGTATTATATCGTCGATATTGCCTGCACCCTGGAATAAATCAGAACTTATAAAACATTTTGTATATGTATATGAAAACTTATTAAATAAAAAAAAAATATCATAATATGTACCTACATAAACCCAATAAAGCAAGTCCGGACTTGGCGGGTTATTTGTGTAAACATGTCTTCACCAACCATGACCACCAATTTAGACTAAATGTAATGAAGTTTTAATTATTTATACTTACATGTATTTGAATCAATAAACCCTCGATAGATTCCGTTGTTGAAAATTTAATTTTACGTGATTTGCGGCCTTTGGGTGGTATTAAATGACCCAACAGGAACATTTGGACAGGTATTTTCTTGTCTGAAACATAATGAATAATTTGAATTTGGGTTTTATAAGGTACTTGCTACATAGATGCGAGCTGGTTCTGTTTGACATCTGTTCGATGTCCACGTTGAAAGACAAGCAGTTGCCCGGCAGTGAACAACCCGCGCCTCTTCTATTGGTCCTCTGCGTCTAGGTTCTTGCATCAAGTCTGATCATCAACAAATCATACATACTTTATAACCTAAGGCGCAACACGTGAAATCGAACTGCTATTACGCCCCTTGAGACTATGTAAAAGCACATTGTTGTCAAATTTATTTAATTTTAACTAAGATCTATCAAAACCTCGGTTTGCTATTCTGCGGTCGCATAATTTGACATAAAATTTGTAAAATTAATTTAACTTAAGTTTATATGCTTCGGTGCTATTGTGACAACCCATTTTTGACTTACTTAATTTTGTTTAAGCGGAACTTAAAACATACTGGATAAAATTAAATTTTCTTTTGAGGTTATTTTTGTAATATAAGATACGCAATAACAAATTATTTAACTTTCTCTGACTTAACAATATCAAAAATATATGTGATTTTATGGTGGCTGTGGTTGGAGGAGGCGCTGACATGCCAACCAGAAACTTTATGGCAATCAACTTAAATTATAAATTTAATTTAGTCCAATTATTTAAATAATAAAATGTTTCGAATTTGAAATATTTAATTTCTTTTATTTTAATTTTACCCCAAACCAAAGGGGGAGACAAATGGAACATACAGCACATATTTGAAGTAAATATTTTCTTCAATAAAGTCCAGCATCAGGATGCATGCACAAGAATACACTAGGGCTTCTTTCACCAAGCTACAAATTTTTATTTTACCATAGCAAAGCAAATCCCTAAAATTAAATATGTAAAAATTACTATTGTAATAATATTAGAATAGCAAATACCCAAAAATAAATAAAAAAAATATTTTAATTTAGGTTTAATTTTGTGGCTGTCTGAATCGACACCAATAGATAGTTACATACCATTGTCTGCGATTCCAGGTAGAATTTCTATTAAAGATTTGGCATATTCGTTTGTTATAATTCCTTCTCTGAGAATTAGTAGTTTCATAAAAAAAGGGTCCCAATTTTTATAAAAGTTTAGTGACTTCTCACTATAGAGTTTTTCAAAATCCATAAATATCTGAAAAACAATCGTTCATTTAAAAAGTTTAAAGTTTACGGTGGAAATGAAAATTAACCAATAAATTCTGTTTGTATATAAATTAGTAGTATTATTATCTGCGTATGTGTATCTTTGTGCGTGTGTGTGTGGGTGCACGTGTGTGTGGGTGCACGTGTGTGTGGGTGCACGTGTGTGTGTGGGTGCACGTGTGTGTGTGGGTGCACGTGTGCGCATGCGAGTGTCGCGAGTTCGTGCGTGAGTGAGTGTACGTGCGTGGGTACGCATGGGTGCGCATGCGTGTGTGTACGTGCTTGTCTGTGTTCGTGCGGGCGTTCGAGTGAGTGTGCGTGCGTATGACCACATGAGTAAAAGAAACCGGGCCAGATACGAGGCATCATACAGCCGCGCTACGATAGGTACACTACTACAAGATTGAGGTTTTGCCTACTCTGGCAAAGTTATCTAGACTTCGTAACATATCCAATATTTAATTATTACGTATTTATATTTATTAGTGCGTACACGCGCGTACAGTACAGTCCACGCGCACTGGTGTGCTTACCAGAGTATCTCCTTTGCTGTCTTTTATGATAGACCATTCTTCGAGAAACTCATGGACAGTTATAAAATTCTGCTTTGACCTTAATTCGAATGTCTTGTTCCATTTTTCAATAACTTGTTCCCACGGCTCATTGTTATGTTTAAGCCAAAGTACATCATCGTTTGAGGCTGGGTCTGAAATATTTTTATGAAAAGCATTAACATAATATTGTAGAAATACTTATTAAAAATGTCTTTGTAACAATACTTACCTGGGGTACTAGTAGAATCTGTGTTTGTACTCAGTTCTGTTGTAGAAGTAATTTTAGAGCTTCTACGTTTTACTCCTGATACATATAGTAGATTTCGGACCTTGTCCACTAATTTTCCTTTTGCAGGCACATATTTTCCTGAGACAGATTTGGAAGTAGGCACAGCTTTCATGTAGTAAGTATATATACACTCTGTTGGGAAAAGTGTGACAATTTTGGCAGCCAACAAATTGAATTCTTCAGGTTTGATATTGCTAAAAAGATGGGTCTATATTAGGATCCATAGTTGAATAGGTTACCTAAATAAATATACTTTTTATCTGTTGGTTGGTTGGTTGGTTGTCGAGAAAAATCTCAAAAACTTTATCATCATCAGCCTGTAAACATCCCACAAACAGGGATATAGGCTTTTCCTCATATATGAGGGAGTATGGGCCATAGTTCACCACGCTGGCCCAATGTGAGTTGAAGACTTCACATGCGTTTGAATTTATTTCTTAGGCATACAGTTTCCTCACGATGGTTTCCTTCACTGTGTTAAGAGCAGACGGATAAATAAATTAAATTTAAAAACTCATTGGTACATGGCCTGCCTGGGAATCGAACCCGGACCTGCCAAATTGGAAGACCGCGCCTTAACCTCTGAGCCGTTTTGCATCTGAGCGCGACAACAACTTTATAAATGCTCCATATCACACTATTAACTACATGTACACACCAACACTAAATGCATATGAAAAAACTAAGGATGAAGTTTTTTTTTAAATTCAAAAACTACTAGGTATGTGATTTTTTTATAAAACTAACAAATGTGTTTCTTTATCATAATCTTACTACCACTTAAAATAATTTGATTTAATAAAAACAGCCAATATACTTATATGAGGTGTCCCAACACTAGTGAACCAAATTGCAGAACAATAGTTTATTAAAAAAATTACAAAATTAGGCAATGAGCCACGCTATCTGCCACTGCAATTTGGTTCAATAGTGCTGGGACACCCTCTATATCGTATCCTGTAATTAATAAATATAAATTACAGGATGCGATATAGAGTACGTACGATATATAAGTTGAAATACACTACTACCAAGCAAGCAGTACCACAGACTACAATGTGAAACTAACCTACTATGTACTAATCAAATGTTTCTAACTACATAGAAAACTACAGACAATACCCTATTCTACAACTGAGAAATATGATTATGTACTTGTTGATTATAAATGTGTAGAAGTACTTCACTAAGACGTCACAAATTATATTTCTTTTTTGGGAATTCAAATGTTTATATTTTTTATAATAATTCAGGACACTATTTCCTTGAGGAGATGACTGCAGGATAGTCTTCAAATCAAATTCTGGCAATGAAGCCCTGCTTGGTACATTCAAGTAAGCCTCTAACTCAAATGATATGTCTGGGATACAATCTGGTTGATCGGAATTAATATTTTGCATCTGTTCTGGGCAGTTTGCTTTAATAATAATAAGGTCCTCTTGTAATGAAGATGCAGTGGTTTCAGTGTCAGTAACTGAATCTAAGTATTCCTGAATTTTAGTTTTTAACTTTATTCTGTACCCAATATGAGGACAAACTTCTTTCAGATATGATTCGTTTGAAATTAAATATTTAAAATGAGTTACATCTAAAGCATGTGCTGTAAAAGAAAAGATAAACATGTCAAAACACAATATGCCAAGATTGTACACAGCGACGGAATGAGTATTGAGCCATCCGGCATCCAACCAGCATCACGTCGCCTTATTAGAATTCTTTATATGAACTTCTATGGATATGCACTACTATCTCAACTACATCGACTCCCCAGCGTCACAAGATCCCCTTGTTGTCAAAGCTGTCCACACGCGGTCAGCAAGTGAACCACTCAGTGACAACTCGTTGCTTGCATTGCATTGACAGTGTATTGCCAATGCACAGATCCAGTGTAGATTGTGCGCTGCCCGCGAGGACAATGACGATCAATTCATACCCATAGCTGACATCCCAGGTACTCGGAAATCGTAGACCAAGCAATGTCCACTTGTTCACCACGCGATGTTCACTGGTTGACCACGCCACGTTTACGGGTGACCACGCCACGTTTACGGGTGACCACGCGGCGTATACCCGTGGACCACCTGTATACAACAAGTAGACGCCGAACGACGAGGAGATGCTGGTCGCTCTAGTGCCGGGTGGCTCTAACGGGCGCATTTATGAACGCGTCCACATGAGGCGGACTCAACCAACAGGACAAGCCACTGTGTAGCGCTGTCGTGACGTATGGTCATCCGCTTTGCCCGACATATATACCTAAGTACCTACCTAGTACTTTTAGAAAATGCTCAATGTTACTTACCTTTGAAGTTTTCAATAATATCCAGGGGAACCTCCCATTCTCCTAAAATATTTGATACGTCACGACAGGTATCCATTATTATTTTCCAAAATATGAACACCGCAATCACTTCACTTCACACTAATCAATAATTTAATCCGTGCTTTGTGGACAAAATCATGAAAAGCCGAAAAGGACCTAGAAATGTGATTTTAAAAGATATAACTGCAACCCAACCCGTTGCCGTTGGTTGTTCGAAAAAATTAAAATGTTGCTAGAGTTTATTTTCAGTTTCCCCCAGTGTTGTTCAAAACTGCCGTATCCTGGTCAAGTAATTGGAAAAATTGTCGTAATGAATACGAAATATTTATTCATTTACTAATGACTACTCGCAGTTTCACTCCATTTCTCCTGTCTCTTCAATTTCAGAGCACTCCCCTTGACGTTAAGCTGAGTATTGGGATTCTCGGAGTGAACATCTCTAGTAACGTTCAATTCCGCGGTCATCTGAAGGATAAGGCCAAGTTGGCCTCCAAAAAGTTAGGTGTCCTCAGTAGAGCGGCTCGTTACTTCACGCCGGCTCACCGCCTCCAACTTTGTAAGGCGCAAGTTCGGCCGCACGTGGAGTATTGTTCTCACCTATGGGCTGGGGCACCTCAGTACCAGCTTCTTCCTTTTGACCACGTTCAACGTCGCGCAGTCCGAATTGTCGGCCAAGAGAATCTCACTGACCGACTGGATCCCCTGGCGTTGCGAAGAGACGTCGCGTCCCTCTACATTCTCTATCGCAAATTTCATGGGGAGTGTTCTGAAGAACTGTTCGAGCTAATACCCGCTGCTCAATTTAACCGATACACCGCGGCAGACTAACCGGAGTTTAGCGAAGTCGCTTGCATACCCGCGCGGCGCGTGCGGCCGTAGATGCCGACAAAGAAGCCGGTCCCTTTGTCGGCGCTGGCTAGGCGGCGGCAGCATGGGAATTTGAACTTGCCGATACCATAGTATACGCAAAAAAAATAGATGCTTCAAAATAAATTCGATATTTTGATTTTTTTAAGGTATACTTTTTTTAATTGATTTATAATCACTTACAGCAATACAATCCCCTCCTTCAATTTGGAGACTGTTTAAAACCACAGCCTGTATAACATTTCCACATTAAAATTTGCTGCCTAATATATTATTACACTTCTTCTTCATTACTCCATAGACATACCACTGTACTGTCACTATTATGTATGAACGAATCAAATACCGAAATATAGAATAAAAGATGAATATATCAAAAAAGCCGAAGTTACTCTGTAAGTTCCCGTCAAAAGTGACCCACCTTCATTTCGAACCATAAAAAAACATCAACTTTTTTAATAGATACCCGACTTACCTAGATAACGCTCCCCCGCCTGCGATGTAAATGTATCTATTTTACGTTTTTTTTTGTATACTGAACTCTGTAAATTCGTTTTTATTATTTAGCACTAGCTTCCGCTTTTGGGGGGCCACCCCAAGGAAATAGTTTAACCTATAAACTAACGAGGTAGGTACCTACCTGACAAATGTAAGCTTCGTGGGTCAAGTAGTTTTCGGATGTCGTGTTTAGCCAGTGAGTGAATGAGTCCTTTCGCTTTTATAGATTGAGGCCCGTATTTCAGAATGTTACACAATAGAGATCTCCGCTTGAGGATAGTTAAAAAGGGACAGTTGTACAGCATCATCTCTTTCTAACTATGCTCAAGCGCAGATCTACGCTTGAGCAACATTCTGAAATACGGACCTAAATATTACAATTTGTTTTTTACTTTTTAGTTTATTTTAATTTACTTTTTAGTTAGTTTTTGACATGGCAGGCATGTTTTTTATCTTATTTAATTATGTGATTTTATTACCTTTTAGTGATATATTTTATTTTAAACCATGTCATGCTAGGTGGCTGTAATTGTTGAAGACGAATATTAATCACCTCATAAATCGAAGATTCCGTCAACAATCACTGTAGGTTATTATAATATATAGTAGTTTATAATATTTATGATATTGTATATTAAATTCAATTGCCGACGAATTGGTTTTTTACGAATGACGGACCTTATTCTAAGGAAAAAGTTGAAGCACGATTTTGCTTTTAGATAGCTTCTCTTTTTTACAAAATCTTTTATCAATACCACATTCGAGGGAAAATTTTTCCGTACAGCAACACTGTACAATATTATTCCATCGTATTTCTCCAAACAAGAGATATATTTTGAATGCACCTTGGCTGAAGACTTTTTTCATCTAATTCTTGACGGAAGAAATTTATATTTTAGTTCAAGATTTATTTCTAATTTCATTCTTGAGCGACACGACAACAGTCTTACATGAAGTAATATATTTTTTGTTTCAATATTGCCTAGTTCTTTAGTGGAATATGAATTGATTTTTGAACGGAACCACAACATTCAAACCAATTATTATATTTTTTGTCATAATATTGCATTAGTTCTACATCAGAATTTTAAATGATTCTTCAGCGAAACAACGAAATTCTTATACCAAATAACATATTTTTTGCTATAATGCTGCTTTAGTTTTTGACCGAAACGAAAACAATCTAAAGGCCTGTATTTCAAGATGTTGCTCAAACAGAGATCTCCGCTTGAGGACAGTTAAATAGGGACAGCTTTATGTAACTTGTATAGCGGCATCTCTTTTTAACTATGCAAGCGCAGATCTACGCTTGAGCAACGTTCTAAAATACGGGCCTTAGTCAATGTCAAAAATGTTTTATTGGGCACATTTTTTAATCTACTGCTTGTTCAAAAGGCAATTTTCCCCTGAGAAGAACAAGCAGGAAACTCGAGGGGTTGCTCGTTTTAAAAACAGGTTTTTATATTATAAAAGGTACAATAATATTTCATTATTCATTGTGAATGTTTCTTTTTCATATCGACATCGTCTTTGAGGTTAGTCGTAATATAATGTCCTAGGTATTTCAATTGTTCTACTTCCGATATAGATTTACCGTATAAGCTGATTGGACAAACAACTTTGGGGGACTTGTTGCCAGCTCCAAAGACCATGTACTCAAGTCTTTTTAACATTGTATTTGAGACTATGCGACTCTGCATACAACTCGCACACCTTGAGTAGCTTTATAAGCGCGCTCAACGAGGGTAGGTACCAGCAGCACCATGTCGTCCGCGTAACTGATGTTATTGACGCGTACACTGCCAATGTGGCAGCCGACACGCATATGCTGCTGTAGTGAATTGATAACCTTGCCTTATTTCGGTGTTTCACCGTAGCGTAATGGTTTACTGCAACATAAACGCATATCGCTTAGTCAGCGCCGATTAAACGGCCTTGTTCGTGCAACATCACTATAGACAACGAGTCTTATTTACGGAACCCCCCCGTCCTCGACTTTAATACCACACTACTATGCTCCTCGATCAGACCGTTCACATACAAGTTGAGGAGCTTGGACGAGGTCAAACCGCCCTGCCTCACCCCGTACTCCATCCTGTACGGCGCAGAAAACTCGTTTGCCCATCTCACAAGATTTACCAGCTAGGCTACTACAACTTAGAGAGATTCGAGTGAGAAAGAGTCGCACGCGACATAGTCTCAGTCCCTTGCAGCTGATTGGCTGTCGCTTGACAGGTGTCAACTTGACCGCCAATGGGCTTTGAGAGATGTAGGCTATCTCGCACGCGACTCTATGTCACTCGAGTCGTGCTAAATCGTTAGCCCTGCTGGTCTCCATACCAATATTTTAACAAACAGAGTAAGTCAACGGGCAGTCCCACGTTTTCCAACTTCATCATAGGCATGAAGCACACTGTCAGGTACTACACGGACAGCCGTGTAGTACTTGACAGTGTGATTCAGACGAAATATGGCACTCTCGGTCTACAAATCGCATTCTTTATGTTTCTTCAATCGCATCTTCTTTATTTTTCCCTAAATGATGTTATATATTTTTTGACATTTACTCGATAGAAAGCAAGCAAGTTTTTTGTTTTAATGTTGCCTTTATTCTTTATTGAAATTTTTAACCATTCTTGAGAGAAACAACTACAATCTTATAGGTATACTTATCAAATAATACATTTTGTTGTAACATTGTCTTAGTTTCTTCGTTGGATTTTTTAAAATAATTCTTGAGCGCAACTGCCAATCTTATACTAAGTAATATATTTTTTGTTATAATATTACATTACTTCTTTATTGAAATTTTACTGTATTCTTGGACGAAACTACAACAACCTTATATATTAAGTGATATATTTTTGTTTCAAAATTGATTTAGTTCTACACAGGAATTTGAATTGATTCTTGAACGGAACAACAACATTCCTATACCAAGTAATCCATTTTTTGTCATAATATTGCCTCAGTTCTACAATGGAATTTTAAATAATTCTTGAGCGAAACAACAGCAATCTTACATCAAGTAATATATTTGTTGTTTCTATATTGCCTTAGTTCTACATTGGAATTTCAAGTGATTCTTCACCGAAACAACTACAATTTTATAACAAATAATATATTTTTTGTTTTAATATTGCCTTAATTCTTCATTGGAATTTTAAATCTTTCTTGAGCGAAACGACAACAATCTGTATGTCGAGTAACATTTTATTTGTTTCAAGAAATATTAATACTTCTGATAATATATAGATGGATGCTTATGTCAATTAAGTAATTTACTTGACACAAGAACTAGTTCTTGAGTCAAAATCGCGAAGACAAGATATTTTCCATCTTAGGGAAAGAAACAAATTGTTTTTAATCAAAAATTGTATTTCGGACCATGTAACACAAGTCTTGTTACAAGATGTTTCAACCTGAATATCAAAAAAAAATGTTTCTTGATACGTGAGTGTGATTATCTTACTCCAATATATATATCATTGAGATCAAGATATATTAGTTGAGACATTTAGGTCTCTTGTTCCAAAATATCTTTTTTTTCTGTGCAGTATCACGAAAATTCATCCCGCTTATTGTCAATTCAATTAAATTCTTTAGTTTTTGGCAACTCTTTGATTTTGCCGTTTATTGTGTACTTCAATGGCAATGAAATCTAACGTCAACTGTCAATTTTGCCGACTTACTAGGGCGTTAAATGTCAAATTCAACGAACGACGAAAGAGATGGCAATGAATTCATTGTTCCTGGGACGTCTGGAAGTCATGCGGGATTGTATTCCTTAGGGCCCATCCCAGTGCATGTAAACAGAGGTCTGCCTTAGATATTTCTCGGTGTGTTACTTATTTCACGATATCCTACATGAAATTACAAACTGATGTTTAGTGAAGATGAGGCCGAAGGTGGAAGCGTACTGACACGGAAACCCCATTTATTTGGGGAACTGGCTATCTCATATCTGACAACCGGATCACAACAATTAACATTGCCGTTTTGGTGGCAGACTTAGATAAGATTGTGGTAGCCAGCCAGGCGGACATTTAAAATACCCTACCACCAACCAAACTGAGTACAAAACATGTACTCCGCTGGGGATCGAATCCGCGACCTCCGATTCGTAAACCCTATGCTGTTTGCACTGAGCCACGGCGATTAATAGGTTCCTCTGAGAACCGTCCGCCTTTAAAAGGTTTACTGGACTTGGTTATATCCCATATAGACATCGTGAAACTACCTAAAGTGAGTATTGCTTGTACAAGAATTACAGCGGAGAAATTATGTCATAAAATATTACAGGTTCTATCCAATTCAAACAACATGAGTCGGGAATCACTGACGTTATCGAATTAAGATGTTTTGGGAAAGACGTGAGAAAATTAAGTTTTAATCCGTTTAAAGATTACCAAATTGTAAATACTGCAAGGATTATCGATTGCTTACATTCTGGCTTTCCAATTGCGTCTATTCTCTGGCAAATGAACATCAGAACAGACTACTTATTAAATCTGGAACTCAATCCCATTGTTTCATCGAAAAAAAGAGTTCTAGAATTCACCACTGATGACTTTGTAGGTCTGGACATCAAAAAACTTAGCATTACATTCGCTTCAATTTTTCCAATGAGAATCTCAATCGATTTTCTAAACATAATGTCGAACTTAACAGAAATAGAAATAGACAATTTCATTATCATACAACCGTTGCCAACAACGTCGCAGGTTCAGATAATGACACTAAGAAACGGCGAAGCAGAGGGTACATGGAGTGACTGCAAATACTTGAGGTACCTTAAGCTTGACAATTGGCACAATGTGTATAAGGGCTGGCTGGCCAACTGCAAGAAATTAATACACCTGGAAATGACCATGACGCGCTTAGACGTCATGAAAGGGGTGATAGAACACCTGAGCTCATTAAGGGAACTTTATATTGAAGGCAAGTTAAAAGAAATGCCAGCAGATCTGATCAACGCCATTGAGAATTTAAATACACTAGTTTTCATGAACGAATATAAATTAAATAAAATTTCACTAAGACGTATAAATACGAAATATTTAGAAACACTTGTAATTAATCAGATTGGTTTGACCGAGTTACAGGTTAATATATTATTGTTTCCTCATTGACATTGACAAAAGAAATCCTTACATATTTGGCTGATATTGTATTTTGTGCCTTGCAATTTTCAGGGTTTACCAAATATAAGTGGACGAAAATTAGAGATATTCCTAAATCAGAATTTAATCAATGTATGGCAGCTTCAAAAATTTGATTACGAAATGATGGGTAATGTATGTATGAGTAGGTCCATGATGAAATCTCTTACAATAACACTGAATTCTATTCCTGCTAGACAATAAAATGGAACTGATGCTACCTCATGATGAACTTCGACGCACCACACTTGGAATCGAATTATTCATGACTGTACAGCGATAAAGCTCGATCATCTGCATTGTGTGTGTGTATGTGAGAGACTGAGTATATAGGTACATAACATCACGACCGTTATCTCAAATGGCCACCCCATTCAGAGATACGCCAAAAATTTCTATACAGGATGAAATTTAATTCGTGTAATGCCTGTTTACTAATGGAGTCCACTCCTGATTACGAACAACTTTCCACTAGGAACCATACTAAACGTGGTTTCAGAACGGTTTACTTTGTATGGGTAATCGATATTCGATCGAATCGAATCGATCGGATTCGACTATGGTTCCTTGAGGAAAGTTGTACCCCAAGGAACCATAGTCGAATTCGATCAAATAAATAGAATAGAATATTTATTTATACAATATAAGAGCGTCGGTGGCTCAGTGGAGGAGACGCAGTCTCCCAATTTGGGAGGTCCAGGTTCGATCCCAGGCAGGCCATGTACTAATGAGAATTTAAATTAAATTTAATTACTTATGTGCATTTATCCGACTGCTCTTAAACGGTGAAGGAAAACATAGTGAGGAAACCTCCATGCCTGATAAATAAAAAAAAAAACAAAAAAAAAATCGAAGGCATGCGAAGTCCCCAACCCCCACTGGGCCAGTGTGGTGGACTATGGCCCATGCTCCCTCAATATGAAGGAAGGTCTATATCCCTGCAGTGGGATGTTTACGGACTGATGATGATGGTGATTTATTTATTTACCGCCGCAATACAAATATGCAATAATATTATACATTGAGAAAGTTGTCTACTGTTTTGTGTGGGTCTCGTACTATGTAATAACCTGTGTTACAAGTCATCAAACTCCACTATCGGATCGTGGAGTGTAAACTTATATTGATACAATGTAGCAGTAATGTGACGACAAGGTAATTTTTATCTGTGTGCGAAGTGCGAGTTTTGTCTCGTTTCTAACTTTACCATCGCGTTCGCGTTTACGAAAAAAGTCTCTATGAAAAAAATCGTTTTGCAAACTATCCGCTAGAGGCGCTGCACATTTCTCCATACAAATCGCCACGTAAACGTGAACGCGGTAGTAAAGTTAAATCGAAACAAAACTCACACTCCGCCCTCTGAGCGCTTTGTGTGTGGAGGCGTGTATGTGTGCAAGGGTGAAGGTGTGTGCCTGTGTGTGTATATGTATTCGAATCAGTAAGTGCTCGTGCATTTCACTGTTTTCTCGAAGCTGGCTGACACTACGATAACGTCAAAAAAAAAAACAATTTTCTGTCCCTTCGACAATTGTGTATTTGGAATCTGACAATAGGACGTGAGCTACCTACAGCTATAATTACTACCGCAAGGAAAGGAATAGGGCATACTAGGTAAGTGAAATAGAAGGTATTGGCAAAAGTTCGGTTTAATTTTTTTTTTCATGTCATTTACCGGTCGCATTTGTAGCCTAATACATAATTACATATTAAATAAATAAAACTTGAAGAAAATATGAGTTCCAAATAAATTTCGCATGATAGGAATCCTACAAATCCCGCCAGTCGCAAGCACCGATGATGGTTTTGAAAAAATTAAAACAAATTAAAATATCTAAAAATTCATTTTCTAAGAGTCATTACGACTACTCTGTGCCACTCTCTATAACAAAGTACTGGAATCTACAGAACTGAAACAGTACTCCAACTTTCAGATAAAAACTAATGTTATTGATTGGCTTAAAAAATTCGACTATGCTCAAACAGAAAACCTATTCCTTATTCTTACTTGAACATGTAGTGGAAGCACAGTTGTAGGAAGCTCGCGTCTGATTGTCAGATTCAAAATACGCAATTGTCGAAGGGAAAGAAAATTGTTTACACACATAATCCTTTTAGTGGTGACAGAAATGTGAGGTATCCATTTTAGATTGTCGTCAATCCATTAATCGTAGATATTTGATCGTACTGGCTCTCTCTAGATAATTGCAGGCATAATTGGAGCGTTGATCATCTTTGTTTGTTCTATGGCAGGGAAAGGTATGAATTTATAAGTTAACTAGCAGCTGCCCGCGACTTCGTCCGCGTAGACTACATGAATCAACACTTTATTACTTTCCCACGGGAATACATTCAGCAGAAAAATTACCATGTAGAGTTTATCTCAAACAGGAAAAGACCCTGGGCAGATAACAGGTATGTGCAACCATGTTGGTGTTTTGCCAGGTAAATGAATTAAGACAGGGATCCATTAAAAGACCTTTCTGAAAAATTCTAGTTTATATTTATTAAAGTACTTCCTTATAAACAACATTCTTTGCCATGTTTGAAGGTGGTAGCAATAGAACCAAACTTTGAGGTGAACTTACACGGGAGCATGCCACATAGAACTGACCGTGAGAGAAACAGTCCTGTCGTAGGTCTACTCCGGCGAATTTGAGAGTTTGCCCCTGCGACTTATTTATTGTCATGGCAAAACAGACCTTTAGTGGAAACTGAAGCCTTTTGAATTCAAAGGGAAGATCATTTGGTATTAATGGAATACGCGGTACAAACACTGTTTCTCCCTGAGCAGGTCCTGTTAAAATAGTGGCCTCTACTACGTTCCGGTGCAAAGCCTTGACTTGCAACCTAGTACCGTTACAAAGTTTGGGTGGCTTTAAATTTCTCAATAACATAACAGGTGCACCCACACGTAGTAAAAGTCTGTGATATGGCATACCCGGTGGGTTCAAAGTGTTCAAAAATTCTACGGGATAATTAACGGCATCGTCGGTGTTTACCACGGTATCTATTGAGCTATGAATAATCTGTTGTCCTTCAAAAGAGTTCAATAATATGTCAATGATGACCGCTGCTTGGTCGTTCTTTGGGGTCAGTATAGCTCTTTCGCATAACCACTCTATTGATTTTTCCTTAATGAGAGCAATGTCTGGATAAATTTTTGAAATCAGGTTTTCAACTGTTGTTACTGTAGTACACAGACCGGCAGGGACAGATATCATGCCATCTTTTTCGGGGTAATCACCGTTACCCAGTTTTAGCAAAAGGTCTGAAAATTGGCCGGCGGAAACATTACCTCCAAGGTGGACTCTCATATTTTTTGTTAATTTTAATATTTTGACCGAGGACCACAATGATGATCTTTTAAGACACGCTTTTATCTCATCGGCACGTGTTCCCCTTGGAACTACTGGTAGAGTTTGACGAAAGTCTCCCGCCAGCAATACAGTCAAACCACCCATCAATCTTTTATTGCTCCGTATGTCTTGCAGCGTTCTATTCAAAGCTTCTATACCTTTTTTATGGGCCATAGTACTTTCATCCCAGACAATAATTTTAGTTTTTCTTAATACTTCTGCAAATTTGCTCTGTTTTGAAATATTACATAATGGAGTTTCTACATTTGTTAAGTTAAGTGGCAACTTTAGGGCAGAGTGCGCGGTGCGACCGCCTTGCAAAAGTGTTGCGGCAATTCCTGAAGAAGCCACAGCTAATGCAATATCACGTGTGACCCTTATTTTTCCCAAAATAAAATTTAATAGGTACGTTTTGCCGGTTCCTCCTGGAGCATCTAAAAAAAAATTTGGCCCTCACTTGCATTTTCACTAGTTATTATGTTTCGATGACTACTCCCTCCCGCTTCCCGCCGCGCACGCAGCGTCACTGCTGCAGCGGCCGCGGGCGGCGCTCGCCTAGGTTCCGATTGACGACGATCGATATGATATCGTATATATTCCAAAAAACCTAAATAACGACACCAATGTCGATTTTGTTTAACATTTACCCTATCTCATCCCCTTTGACTTCGACTTGGACTACGACTTCGACTACGACTTCGACTTCGACTTCGACTTCGACTTCGACTTCGACTTCGACTTCGACTTCGACTTCGACTTCGACCTCGACTTCGACCTCGACCTCGGCCTCGACCTCGACCTCGACCTCGACCTCGACTTCGACTTCGACCTCGACTTCGACTTCGACTTTGAGCCTTCGACTTTGAGCCTTCGTCTTTGAGCCTTCGATTTTGAGCCTTCGACTTTGAGCCTTCGACTTTGAGCTTTCGACTTTGAGCCTTCGACTTTGAGCCTTCAACTTTCAGCCTTCGACTTTGAGCCTTCGACATTGAGCCTTCGACTTTGAGCCTTCGACTTTGAGCCTTCGACTTTGAACCTTCGACTTTGAATGTCGACATTGATTCTTCGACTTTGACTCTTCGACTTCGACACCAATTTGAATTTGTGATTTCAACCCCTACCACTATCGCAACCCGTAAGGGGTTAGCTTCAAAATAAATGTCATTTTCGCAATCAAAGTCCCAAAAAACCTAAATAACGACACCAATATAGACTTTTTTGGTATCATCCCCCACCCCTATCTCACCCCTAGAGGGTTGGCTTAAAATAAATGTCATTTTCATAATCAACATCCCAAAAAACCTAAATAACGACACCAATATCGATTTTATGGTTTCAACCCCCATTTCACAACCCAGGGGGCTGTTTTTCGAAAAATCTCAACTCACCCTTATCTCATTCTCTAACCCCAAGGGGTTAGCTTCAAAACAAATGGCATTTTCGTAATCAACGTCCCAAAAAACCTAAATAATGACACAAATATTGACTTTTTTGGTATCAACCCCCACCCCTATCTCAACCCTAGAGGGTTAACTTAAAATAAATGTCATATTCATAATCAACATCCCATAAAACCTAAATAACGACACCAATATCGATTTTATGGTTTTAACCCCCATTTCACAGCCCAGGGGGTTGTTTTTCGAAAAATCTCAAAACACGTATTAGCTTATTTGTTCCTAGGAGTACTCTTGCGAAGTTTCGAGTCGAAAATAGTCGAAATGTCCAAGTTATGCTGTTTCTTCATACAAACTTCCCACCCCTGTTTCACCCCCTTAAAGGGTGAATTTTGAAAAATCCTTTCTTAGTGCTACCCTAGACCTCGTAAGGAACCTACGTGCCAAATTTAGAAACTCTAGACCCAGCGGTTTGGCCTGTGCGTTGATATGTCAGTCAGTCAGTCAGTCAGTCAGTCAGTTTCTTCCTTTATATATTTAGATGTTAGGAAAGGTACTAGTTCTTTTTATTTTACCAAAGCAAAGGTATTTCGTCTTAGAGGTATTTAAAGCCAGGAGATTATCCTTAAGCCAAATTGTGACTACTGACAGTCCAATTTTTTATTAATTAGGAGAAAAAAAAAGTTTCTTTAGTTTTCTCCCAGGTGCAGCGGTGATGTCATTCAATAGCAGTATTGTGTCATTGGCAAATATTGTGATGTACATGTTTACATAAGCAAGAAATAGAGTCGGCCCTAGCGTATTACCCTGGTGCACTCCGGTCTTATAATTAATATCAGTACTGGTGTAGTCTTCTGAACCTGATTTTTTGTACTCTGCTGGTGAGGTAGCTAGTCAAATATTGCAATGCAATCCCCCTTACCCTGTAGCATTCAAGGCGGCATATAAGAATAGGGTATAGATAACATATCGAAGGCCTTTTATAAGTCGAGGAATAGTCCAATGCATTTATAATTGTTACAAATAACCAGTAATTTTTGAAGAAAAGAATGGAGTTTTGTTATCCATGGTCTTAAAGATTGCGTATGTATTTGATTGTGTGTACGCGTGAGAATTTCAAGTATGCGTGTGCTTCTTGATTACGCATGCGCAAGTCGTGTGTAAGTGACTGCGAGATTTTGCTGTGTTTGCGAACTCATTGAATTGTCAGAATAAAATGTCGGATTTGGGTATTCGTCCGCAAAAAT
Organism: Oegoconia quadripuncta; assembly: GCA_949316235.1. Lineage (NCBI taxonomy): Eukaryota > Metazoa > Arthropoda > Insecta > Lepidoptera > Autostichidae > Oegoconia > Oegoconia quadripuncta. The sequence continues at coordinate 5,457,021 of OX438751.1, forward strand.
ATGGTGCGTCGAAGTTCAGTACGAGATAAATATAATTAGCGAGTACTTTGAGCCGGTCAGTAAGTACCTACCGTATATCAACCGAACCTAATACTCGACGTCGAAAGGTTACAAAAGCTCCAGAGCTTTTCTGTCCTCTGATCAGCCAGACCTTGAGCGTGCGCACCAACTGCTATTCAAAATTGTCACATTTCCATTCAGTAGGTACACCACAGTAGGTACGGTTATAGCGGAATAGTAAGTCGAAGTGGCAGTAGGCAGGGCACATAGCTCGAAGAAATGTTTGGTGAAGCGGTTTGACTGCTATATCAAAAGGTAGCAGGTTCGAATCCCGCAGAGGCATATGTTTGTATGATGAATACAGACCTGTGTTCCCGAGTTATGGATGTTTTTCATTTATATATGTATTTATTTACAAAAAAAAAATGTGTGTTTAGGTTATCCATAATACAAGCCTAGTTGCTTAGTGTGGAACTAGATGGCGCCGTGTGTACACGCAAAGTCTTTATAACTTTTTTTTATGATTGACTGGATTCGCGTTAGACGACAATCTCACCTGATGGAAAGTGACGATGTGGTCGAAGATGAAGCACGCGATCCAAGTAAATGCCTATTCACTCTGCTCTTGAAGATCCCACTTGAAGAACTGAGTGCCGGTGGGGCATTAAAGTTCTCGACTGGAGACCATGCACCGGCAAGCGCAGAGTAGGAAGTCCACTAACAAGGTAGACGATCTACTCTAATGATGGTTGCGGGAAGTCGCTGGATGTAGACTTCTTCCAACTGGTCACTCTGGAAACCTATGGGGTAAGCCTATGATTCAACGACCTGTTTGGTGTAGTGGTTAGAAATTCTGCTGCTATACCAAAAGGTCGCGGGTTCGAATCCCGCTAGGGGCATATGTTTGTATGATGAATACAGACATGTGTGCCCGAGTTATGGATGTTTTTCATTTATATGTGTATTTATTTACAAAAAAAAAAGTATTTGTGTAGTTTATTAACCATCCGGTATCTATAATACAATCCTAGTTGCTTAGTGTGGAACTAGATGGCGCTGTGTGTATGTGCAAAGATATTTATTCATTTATGATCAGCAGTGGAGATTCTGTGGCTGGATGATGAGGGACACCACTGCTATGTTTTGACAGGTGTCTGTAACAGTATATGGAGACATGAAATTAAACTGTGATTGTCATAATGGGTGGTTTGTTCGGTCCATCCTCGATCAACGTCTACTCGTGCATGCGGAAGTGAGTTGTATGGGCACCGAGTTGTCGTGCGTCCCAAAAGACTACTTGGAATGTGACAGGTTGGTATATCTGAATATAAAATTAATAACTATAGTATGAAAATTAAGAAAACTCCAGACAACACTGATGGAATAAATGAATATATCGCCTAGGTAGACCTAAACCAAAAGACAGTGATAAAAGCTAAATATCTTTCGAAGCGGCTTAACCGATTTCCATCAAACATGGCTAAAAACGTGTCTCCGGTGTTAATCGTAAATACAAAAATATTGAAAATTTAGAAAACCCTCGAACGACCATGATATCTTCGAAATACACCGAAAAACCTTGCTAAAAGCTAAATATCTTTGAATCGGCTAAGAATCTGTCCGGCCGTTTTTTTTATGTTTCTTGTGTTTGTTGTTGTGTTAGAACGGTGTTGTTGACCTTCGTTTAATCTAAAAAAAAAACCGCACTCAAAACGGACCTAGATCCGGATCAAAAGAAAAAATTGGACCATGCGGTACGTCCGGACAAGGACTGGACACACACACACAATCCCGTCAAATACATAACACCCGTCGTTTTTCGTCAGGGGCTAAAGAAAACGCTTAAAACTATTGGGCGCAGGCGTTGGCCAGGCGGCTGCCTTTAGTTATCCTCGTGCCAAGTCATATGTCGTTGAGAATAAGTCTACAGGGTTGCAGGTTACATTAAACACAACGACACAATTTGACACAGTTTATTAAACGTAATACAATAATGATAAAACCTATCGAACCTGTTTTCATTCACATTTTAGAGATAAGCTAGTGCCTTTTGTACATTCCTATATCTAGTATGTATTTGACTTTTACGTGTACTCGTGTAAATAAATAAATAAATAAATAAATAAATAAATAAATAAATAAATAAATAAATAAATAAATAAATAAATAAATAAATAAATGATTGTTGTTCTAATTCACTCGCGGTTACGGGCAGCACGCGGACGCACTAATCAAAACTTATTGAGGCTCAGGAACCTACGGGGAATGCTACGCGGCAACCGGTGTCGGTTGAAAATAGGTTTGGCCCTGAAACGGAGCACCTCGCATGTCACATGAAATAAATAAAATATATTAATCTAGTGTACGGATTCCCCGCTATAGGGAGTTTCACTTGGGTATTTAATTAATCGGCGTGAGTAAATATCACACGGGTTCGAATGTCGCGGCATTTACTTCAAACAAACGTGTAGTTCTGAATCTAGGAATAAATGTATCAGTAATCTCAACAGGGTACGAGTACGGAGAATCTAATTATACCTATAATCTTCCTACAAGGTTCTTATCTGATACGCGGAGCACCACAACCCATGGGAACAGTGGTGTCAACGTTTTGTCACAGGGTAGGCAGAACAATAAAATTTGCTATAAAACGAGAAAAAATACAACTACAAAATAATAACTTACTCTTTTAGCAATCTGTGCAACTGTTTAGAATATTTTCTATTCATATCAGTATGAATCAGCTGTCTTGACAATGCATTTCGAGCAAAGCTTATAATTTGCTAGGGTAGGCACTGCGGCTGCTGGCCTCCCGAAACAACGCGCCGGGACCCGACGGAGCTCCGGGTAAGGCGTTGGTGTTGGCACTGGCTATCCTGGGGAACCGCATGAGGCAGCTATTCACTAGCTGCTTCCGTGAAGGCATTTTCCCCCTCGGCTGGAAAAACTCTTCGAGAGAGTTATCTCCACTCGTATCAGCGGGCACCTGTCGCGAGTGGGTCCCGATTTGTCGGACCGTCAGTTCGTATTCCGACAGGGTCGATCGACGGTTGACTCGATCAACCAACGCCTTCGATACCCTCCACTGGCAGGCGATCAGGGAGGCCCTCGTATATCACGAGGTGCCTTCCTACCTGCGGGCCGTGATCGCGCGACAGGGCCGTGAGGTTCGTCGGTCGGAACAGGATATGGAAACACGGAGGGATGTCTGTCACAGGGAAACTGATTATAAATTATAAGAAAGAAGGAACACATGGCAGTGCATCTAGTGACTTACTTGGAGTGAACCTCGCGACAGACAGACGGCAAAGACAGCAGCAATGCAACAGCAGCCAATGTGCGGTGTGCGGCGCCTCGGGCCTATCAGATGTATAACGACTTCGTTACACAATTACCTATGTTTGAATAACATTCGATTAATGTGTTTCGAAATCACGCAGCACACCCGTTTTTGCAGGTTTCAGTGCGAGAATTGTAAATGTCAACGGCGATGGCGAGATAATGTCACAGTCGCGCACTGCAACGGCGAATCTACAAACGTACCAAATGTTCGGGGTCTGCGATCTCTGAATGCCACCGGCAACCGCATTACAAAGATCAGCGCTGATGACCTACCCGCCACGCTCACCGTAAGATCCATCCTTCCACTGTAATCGTATGGCGCACATTAGACGCTCAGACTGATGGATCACCAACAGATTTCAATTGATTGTACGCACTTATATGATCAGTAAAAGAGTCATTCAATTTTCTTTAGACAGACCGTCTAATGACTGCCTATACCTCATTAAATCAGATAACAGCTGTTCCAGCAAACACGTCACTATACAAGATATACTAGTTCAACATATTTGTGATGCCTGAGAAAACTCACAGGATGCCATTATGTTCATTACGATACATTAATTAGGAAACTACTACACTACGGCATACAAATTTAGGCTTTGAATCTTTTAAAATCATTTTTGTATTGTAGAAATTCATTTATCGGACCATTTTTGTTTCTTGTGTACTTCATTAACTTGCCCGCAATAAATATGAAATAGTGTTGTCTGCAGATTAACCTCTTTGCTATTTAAAATTAAGAGATATCAGTTATCTTCCGAACGCTTGGTAACTTAAAGTGACTATTTTGAAGTGTAAATTATACTTATGAAAATATTTATTGAGTAAAACATTATGGCGCTAATTCTTTGGTAGATTTCTTTCAATATGGGATATTTAAGTGAGCATCACTGTGTCTGAACCATGTGAGCACTTACAAAAAAAAAAAGCGAAATTTTGAAAAATACATTACAAGAAAAGAAAAATTTTAACCATTAATTTAGATAATAAACTGCTTAGGTGATAAACTGATAAGCCTTTCGATGTTCATACAATTTTTAGAAGTTTCTTCTATTTACAGCTGCTGGACCTAAGTCATAACCTTGTGTCAACTATAGACGAGAATACAACGAGAGCACTATTCAGTGTCAAAGAACGGCGCGTGCGTCTCGAGGGCAATCCGCTTATCTGCTACTGCGGCAACCAGAAGCTGATAGAAATGTTGAAGACTCATAAACACCAGGTAATACAGGAAAATTTGTAGTCGTTACTCATACTGAATAGTTTTGGATTCTGATAGATTCAATGTCTTAAAACGTTTATTAAAAGGCTATGAAAAATATGAAGACGACGACACAACTTGTACCTTTAAAAGTACGTGATATCTGAAAACCTCTGCCATTCCGGAACAATGCCAAAATATAAAGTTAGATATTTGCATATTCTTACTGTTAGACTGAGATAGAGCCAAGAGGAAAGAATACGGGAACCGTCATACGTAATTCATGTATATAATTTCTTTAAAGGTGGAGGATTATGAAATACTGCAGTGTATTGATAAACAAGATGCTATGCGAGCAATTCGTGATATAGATCCATCAATTTTATGCGACAAGGAATTTCAGCTGCACCGAAATGTCAACCTCACAACGACCGTGGCTATATGCGCCACATTGCTGGGTCTCGCACTACTAACAGGCTCGCTATACTATCGCTACAGACAACATATTAAAGTAATTCTGTTTGCACATGGATACTGCTTGTTTTGCTTTCATGAAGAAGACGTAGACTCTGACCGCACCTACGACGCTTTCCTCGCGTTCTCACACGCTGATATGACGGTTGTGATCGACGAACTGCTGCCGAAACTCGATAGTGAATACAAGATTTGCACACATTTCCGTGATTGG